>CM057449.1:1303297500-1304620000 GCA_016271365.2 Neoceratodus forsteri
CCAAATAATCAAGCCCTCTGGAAAGAGTTAGAAATAATAGAAGAAGGACTCTCTCCAATTATAAGTAGGATATTGCAACCTCATACCCATTTACAGCCACCTCTCTTACAGCCTGGCATACTATGCTGGTACACCCTGCTATCTTGTCCTTCTGCTATTTGATAACTCCCTTTGCCATGAATCCCCACTTCTCTCCTGCTCAGCTAGATCACTTTTTCCACTGAGTGGAATGACTGGGATTTTTCCTCCCAACACATGCTATGCATGGTTATGACTTTTGGAATTTCAAACCCTTATTACCAAATACCGCTTGAGACCCACAGATTAGATATGTTATGTGCAGATCCATAGTTTCATTTTAAAGCAACAAGTTGCACACACCCCTGGGTAAAATTCCACCACAGTTTATCTCTATAGTGCTTAATACCATAGCAGGGACTTCCCAGGATTCGCTGATATCTCAATTACTGTATATTGAGCCTTCACAGAACTCAAGGGTACATCTGACGAGTACCTTCACCTTTGTTGGCAAACAGACCTTGGAAATGACATAGATGGCAGCTTATGAGACAAATACCTCTCAACATACATAGACCTACCTCCTCCTCCTCCTACATATGGAAGGAATACTCATGGAAATGCTTTTTATACCCCCTTGTAGCAAACAGAGTTCAGCACCACATTGACTTCCTCGTGTTGGAGAAAATGTGGGTCATCCAAAGCAACCAATAGGCATATATTTTGGGGTTGTCCGAAAACCCAGATATCGTGGAATGCCCTACAGGTGCAACTACATGTATTTAGTCCTTCACTTCAACTATCACCAACCCGCTGTCAATCTGTATACTGATGGGTAAAAAAGTTGTAACAAAAAAAGGTCTACAAGAGGATCCCCCCTCAGTACAACTCTGGTATCAATTGATGACCGAGATGTACCTGATGGAAAAACTCACTGCAGGTCTACGCCATACTGCAGAACAATTTGAACTACTTTGGCACAGAAGGGGGTCTTAAGTGACAACTAGTAATGTAAACTTTGTTCCATATTTCAGCCATATCTATACCATTTTCAACATGAAATATTTTTGCTTACAGTGTCTGTATGTATCTAGTTATACTTTTACTTTGTATTCTATTTGTACTTGACATCTATGCAGCTTTATGTTGTTTTGGAAAAATGCAGTAAACATACATTTTCAAAAACAAAGGTCAGGTCTTTGTTATACTCTTCGCTGCCACACAAAGTATCGCTGAGCTGGAGCAACTGCTGCCAGGGAAACATGAATTGTGATATTATTCAGCACAGTCCCCAGTGGGATTTCCCAGATAGGAGGAAAGTCCTCAGTTTCACTGTCCTGTACTGGAGTGACATCTTCTGCTAAGTGAACTGGAACCCTTAAAGGTAACAGATGATCCACATGTACATGAACAAGGCGATGTTCCACAGGGACTCCATAGGTCCAAAGTCTATGTTTTTCAGTCACCACCCCAGGTGTGAGGAGTGTTTCTGTAAGTGAACAAGAAATGAGCCAACCTTTGGGTTGCCAGTATTGACTGAGAACTTTGCTTTGTCCAGGCTTTTTTGACTGTCTTTGCAGTTCATTTGGCTGCACCGTTTGATACTGTAAGATAAGGTGGAGACAAAATATGTCGGACCCCACTCAACTTTAAGAACAGTCTGAACTCCTGTGAAGAAAACTGGGGACCGTTGTCTGACACTAGCTGCCATGGCAGTCCATATGAGGCAAAGAGTTATCGCTGAAGAATTTTGGTCTTTTCTGTAGTTGTCACTTGTGTGGGAAGGGCTTCAGTCCATTTGGAATGAAAGTCAGTTACTACTAAGAAATGCTGTTTATCCACTTCTGCATAGTCCACGTTGATGCATTCCCAAGGTGTGGTAGCCTAAGATCAGGGATACAAACATGCCTCTGTATGTTGGTTGCAGACAACCACACATTGACTGACAAGATGCTGAATTTTTTTGATCAAGTCCCAGTCACCAGAGGTATCCCCAGGCCATTGCCTTCACCCAGGAGATTCCGGGATGACATTCATTTCAGTTGGAAAGTAACCACTTTCAAAACTTTGGAGGAATCACGACTCAAGCACCTCACAGAACACAGCCTTGATCAGTGGACAACTGGTATTTTTGTCAAAGAAAGGTTGGAGAGTCTATTCTCTTGTGAAGTTGCACCATTTATGGTGAAATCTAAGACCTTGGAGAGGACTGGATTGCCTCTTGTTTCCTGTGCAACATCCTGTGAAACAGTAAGTAACACCTCGATATGTAAAAGCTGGAATACTGTCCAATTGCCTTCCTTCTCAGATGTCAGACCAGTAGTCTAGGTACTCAACAGAATCTTGTAGAAACAGACATTTGGCTAGCTTCACTCTGATGCCATACTGCTGTAATCTGGACATGACTTGGTCCAGGATTGACAGATGCTCTTCCACTGCTGTTACTGTTACCAAGATATCATCCATAAAGCAGATTACATGGTCCAGCCTGTGCAGTATCTTGTCCATTGTGTGCTGGAAAATTGCTGGCGCTGTCGAAACTCCATAGGACAGTCTATGATATCGGTACAGTCCCTTGTGGGTGTTTATGGTGAGATACAGTTCTGACTCTGGTTCCAATTACAGCTGCTGATATGCAAAGATAAGTCAAACCTACTGAAGAACTTTCCACCTGCAAGTGGGGCAAACTAGTCCCCGGCATAGGGTAGTAAGCATTTTCTGGTTTTATGCAGTGGTTCACTGTAACCTTGTAGTCACCACACAACCTCACTGCTTTGTCTCGCTTGGTACTACAACAATAAGGGCAGCCTAATCACTCCTTCCTCCTCATGACAAGATACCATGTTTTTCAAGATGATCCAGTTATTTCTCTACCATTTCTTTTAAGACTTAGGGTACTGGTCAAGGCTTGTGGCAAACTGAAGTGACAGGTTAGAGCAGCCCCTGTTTGCACTCAGATCTTTGCATTGAAATCTTGGATTGTGCCAGCCCAGAAAATAGGACCATGGAGCAGCTTCAGATGTCTGTTGAATAATGCTACAACCAGAATTGAGTAATGCAGTAGTCACAATGAGATTTGCTTGGCTCAGGACAACTAACCTGTCTACTGACCTGTAGCAAAAAGTTTCTGATTTTCTATTTGATGGAGACTCTGTTTAGGGATTGAACAAAAGTCTATATGGAGATAGTCAATTAACAAAAGACCACATCCACAACCTTTACAAAACAGGGTAGCAGAGGTCATAGTTACTTTAGGCCATACCCTTGGGGGAGGTTATGGGAAAGATGTTCAAAGCTGACCCTACTTCTAAACCAATTATTCTGTAACTAGGGATGCTACTTGAGGTAAAGGTAGGAGATGATACAGGCCTTGGGCTTCCTCTGTTCCTCCTTCTCCTACTAAGTCTAACCCCTGTTGCTGTATCCATGCTGTTACTTCCCAAGCTCAGACACTAAGTGGGTCACCTTTTCTTTTATCCCTTGGAATGTGGAACAATCACTACAGAACAGTGGGTCTTAGATAATGGAAGAGGGAATACCCTGTCATTTGTACAAATTCCAAAATGTCATTTTGTTACAAAACAAAGGGTTCTAGCAGCAAAAAATCTGGTTTTGCTTCAGGTACAAGTGGAAAACTTGCTAACTCTAAAAACAGTGGCTGATACTTTAGCCAAGGCAGCTGCCACAGGTATTTGCCTCAGGAGGCACTCCTGGCTTAGAGTCTCTGGCGTTGATGTCCAATGAAAGGTGTTGAATGCCTCTTTCATGAGTCACAAACCTTTTGGTCCAGACATGTAGGATATTATCAATTACCTTCAGGCCTCTGGTAGAGCTAGTCAGTCTGTCCACTCCCTTTACCATACCCAGCCCAGGAGTTGACTCTGGCCCTCCTTTCATAAAGTCTCTCACAAGTCTGGTTCCAGAACCAAGCTCCAGGACAAACACAGAGCCAGTTCTTCCTTGCCTACCCCCTCTTCCACCTCTGGTTCCTCTGCCAAGCAGTCCAGAGGAGGAGGTTCAACCCCAGTGGCCGACTATTCAGCTTCAGCATGACTCCTTGACAGACCCTCACCCCCTCCTCTTGTTCTAGGCCAGGAGGTGGTGGTCAGAGGTCGGTTCTCCCTCTATCTTTCCCATTGGAGAACCATCACAACAGATGCTTGGATCCTGCAGATAAACAAGCAGGTCCATGTTCTAGAACAGCCTCCAGATGTCCCCCCAGTACCCACCTGTTATCCTCCAGACCACTCAGAGGTGCTCAGGGAGGAGATACTTACCTTGCTGCACAAGCAAGCCATAGTTCCCAGGTGGCAAAGGAACAAGGGGTTCTACTCCAGGTTCTTCCTGGTTCCCCGAAGAACAGGGGACTTGAGGCCCATTCTAGACCTTAAGGAACTGAACCTTTTTATCCAGTACAAAAAGTTCCAGATGGTCACGCTTCATGACCTTCTTCCTCTGCTTAAGCTGGGTGACTGGCTTTGCTCCCTTGATATGCAAGATGCCTACCTGCATATCATGGTTTGCCCCCCTCACAGATGATACCTGTGGTTCCTGTTCCAGGGAGAGCATTACTAGTTCAGGGTATTGCCCTTTGGCTTATCCTCTGCACCAGGGGTATTTACCAAGTGCAAAGCAGCTGTTGCAGCAGCCCTCTGGCGCGAAAGCCTCTGTGTTCCCTTACCTGGATGACTGGTTACTGAAAGCCCAGTCCAGGGAGTTACTGTTGTTCACTCTAGAATGCAACCTGCCATTATTCCAGGCCTTGGGCATGTCTGTCAACTGGCCTAAGTCTGTGCTCATATATGGTCAAAATCGCACAGTCAAAAATGGTGCAGTCAAAAATGCGTGGGCATAAAAGCATACACAATTTCAGAGTTGGTTTATTTATATTAGTGCGTTTTTTGACTGGGTGCTTTAGTGGAGTCCATGTAGCAGGCATTTTGACTGCGCTGTTTTTCACCACGCAGTTTTGACCTGGACCTATCTGTGCTGACCTGATCTCAGCGGTTACAGTACATAGGGGCAGTCCTGGACTCTACTCAGGGCAAAGCCTTCTCCTTCAAGACAGGGTAGACCGCCTTATTACCCAGGCCCAGGAGGTGGCTCAGAGCTGGCATGTCCCAGCCAGGAAATTCCTCAGGCTACTAGGCCTCATAGCCACGGCCATTGTTACAGTCCCTTTGGCCAGATTTCACATGAGGATCCTGTGCACAGACGATCTAGGTCAGCTGGTCCTTGTTTCCTCACCAGCATGCAAAGTGCTGCACTGGTGGATGGACCTGGACAATTTCTTAAAGGGGATCCCCTTTTTTCTCCCTTTTCTCACCAAATCCTCACCAGAGATGCTTCAGGTCTGGGTTGGGGAGCATATCTGGGTCCTTATCAGACCCAGGGTCTCGATCCCACTGGAAGACTCACCTCCACATAAACATTCTAGAAATGAGGGCAGTTCTGTATGTATTACAGGCCTTCCAGAACCATCTGTCTGCTGGCCCTCTCCTGGTGCAGTCGGACCATCTCAGTGTGGTCTATTACATCAACAAGCAAGGTTTTATTCAACTCCAAAAATTGGTTAGCGTTTTGCTTATAAAAGTGCTAAAACATTGTGAAAATGCATAGCACTTGCCTCACTGTGTTTAATAAGCATAACACTTCTAGAAAACCTATAGAAATACTTTCTGTACAGTTAGCATTGTCCCAAGAAAAAAACTGCTAATCAATTATTTAAAACCCTGACAAGCAAGGGGGGCCCATTCCTATTCTCTGTGCCAAGAAGCAATGAGGGTCTGGTACTGGGCTCTAGATCATGGTCTAGAACTCTCAGCCATCCATGTGCCAGGCACCCAAAAATGCCTTGGCAGACAGCTTCAGTAGGTCACAGTCCAAAATGCACAAGTGGGAACTGTTGACCTCGTTCGCAGAAGACATGTTCGACAGGTGGGGTCACCCAGAGTTGGACCTTTTTGCATCCCCACTCAACGCAAAACTGTCATGTTTCTGCTCACTAGATCAAGGGTCTGGAGCTTTCTGGTGAGACGTGTTGTCCGTCTCTTGAAACAGGAGGTTTCTGTATGTTTTCCCACCCCTTCCTCTGATTCAAAGGGTGCTCATCAAGCTACAGATAGAGGGTGCCACCCTAATTCTGGTGGCTCCCTTCTGGCCTTGGCATATATGCTTTCCATTACTGCAACAATTTGTTGTGGAAACTCTAGTTCCCCTGCCCCTCTGTAGGGACCTGTTGACGCAGGCTCAGGGCAGCCTGGTCCATCCAGACCTCAAGTCCCTCCACCTGCATGCATGGATCCTGAGGACATAGTCATTGCTCACTTTGTTGTGTCTCAGAAGGTGGCTGATGTCCTGGTGGCCACCAGAAAGCTTTCCACCAGGGCCACCTACTCTATGAAATGGAAGTGGTTTGCTATCTGGGCCACTTCTATTAGCCTGGACCCTTCACCTGTCTGATGAACCAGGTTCTGGAGTATCTCCTGACCTTGCCTGATGCAGGACTAAAGTACTTCTCTCTTACAGTGCACCTGTCTGCCATTTCAGCCTTTCATGTGCCCATTGCTGACCGTACTGTGGCACAGCTGGATGTGGCTCATACTTTCCTGCACAACATTCTCCACTTGAAGCCTCCTATCTGTAACCCTGTTCTGGCTTGGGACCTGAATTTTGTTCTGGAGAAGCTAACCCTGCCTCCTTCTGAGGCAGCCGCATCTTGCAAACAACACTTTTTGTCATGGAAAGCATTGTTTTTAGTTGCTATTACTTCTGCTCGAAGAATTTCAGAACTACAGGCTATCATGAGTGAGCAGCCTGATTTGATTTTCCACAAAGAGAGGGTCTCTTTGTGCACTATCCCTAAGTTTCTTCTGATGGTGGTATCTGAGTTTACCCTCAATCAATCCATCCACCTGCCTGTTTATTTTCCGGAGCATGCCAAGCCAGGGGAAGCATTGATCAACACTTTAGATGTGCATAGATTTCTCAGGTACTATACACATCATAGTAAAGACAGCAGAAAGCCCTCTCAGTTATTTGTTCCTTTTGCCCCTGGCAAAGAGGACGTTCCAGTGTCTAAGCAGTGCTTATCCAAATGGCTAACCATCTGTATTATTTTTTGTTATACGAAGTACAGTAAGGAACTTCCTGGTGTGGTTCATGGCCATTCAACCAGAGACATGGCCACTTTTGTTGCCTGTTTTAGGAACGTGTCAGCTGCAGAAATTTGTGCTGCTGCCATTTGGAGTACTGTCCACACTTTCACCAAGCACTACAGTCTGGACATTGCCTTCAGAAGAAAGACAGGCTTTGACCTAGCTGTGCTTCAGGGCCTTCTCTCTCTTAGGCCTCTGGCCTTCTGCCACCCAGACTGTCTTTCGCTTAGCACTGCTTGGATACTCGTTCCATAGGTGTGACCTGATGACAGAGATATCACTAAAGAAGACAGAACAGTTACATAAGAACTTACTGTAAGAGTAGATCTTCATGGGAATCTCTGTCATCAGGTCATACCGTCCCTCCCCGGCTCCAGCTTGGCTGTCCTGTTGATCCAGTTGATCCAGCCTTTCTGCTGTCTGGGCACCTTCTCCCTCTCCTGGGTTCCCTGGTGGACTCCTGTCTCCTATGATCTCCGGCTAGGGAAATAACAAGAGGGAGAGGGACCGCTCACACTTGTATAGGGTGAGTGACATTAGAGTCTGATATTGGCGTGGATGGCCCCTACTGCTGCATAAAAAAACTTCCATGGGGTCTTGACGCCTGATGGCTAAGTTCCATAGGTGTGACCTGATGACAGATATTTCCTTGAAGATCTACTGTTACAGTAAGTTTTTACATAACTGTTCTTTTCTGAGAGAGCTGACAACAGTCCTTGCTGCACCCCTGGCTGGCACTGCTTGCTGGACACAGGGGTCATTCTGCATGAGAGGAGAACAGCTAATCTGGTGCTCCAGCACAAGAGTGGACCTGTGGTCAAACCAGAGGACTAGAGACCATGTCAGTTTGACATTGGATGTTGGCAAGCTGATGGAAACCATCCTAAATGAAAGATTGATTGAGTTTCTTGAGGCAAACAGGCTGCAGGATAGCAGGCAGCATAGGTTCATGACAGGGATGTCCATCTAAACAAATTTGATAATCTTCTTCAATTGGGTCACTAGAGCAGTAGACGAGGGTCAAGAGTTGAACATACTATACCTGGAATTCAGCAAGGCCTTTGAGTTAGTCCCCTGCAAGAGGCTGATCAAAAAACTATATATGGGACAGGGGAGAAGCTAACAAGGTGGGGTTAGAATGCAGTGGGTAGTGGTGGAAGGGAGCACTCTGGGATCAGACAAGTCATTAGCTGGGTCCCAAAGAGATCAGTGCTGGTTCCAGTTTTCTTCAATGTGTTCATCAATAACACTAGGGTCGGTATCAAAGGCAAGACATGTCTTTTCATGGACAGTACCAGGCTCTTTGGGAGGGTGGACACAGGTAGGTGTAAGGGATCTAAAGGAGGATCTAGCAAGGTTAGAAAGGAGGTCTGGAATCTGGCAATTGGGGCTCAATCCAAGAAGTGCAAACTAATGTACATCGGGTGTAAGAACCCCTGGGCCAAGTACTGTCTTGGGGGGTGAAGGTCACAGTCTCAGAGGAGGAGAAAGACCTGTGAACAGGGGTAGCAATTATAAGTGACCTGAAACCATCAACGCAGTGCAAAATGGCAGCAGGGAAGATGAACAGAATGCTGGGTTGCACATCAATGGGGTTCTACAGCAGTAGGAAAGATATTCTGCCCCTGTACACGTCCATGGTGTATCCACATCTAGAGTAGTGTATGCAGTATTGGAGCACCTACCTTAAGAAAGACATAAATCAGATGGAGGTAGTACCAAGAAGGGCTACCAAGATGATTCAAAGGTAGCAGTATATCCTGTATGAACAGAAGCTTGTGAACCTGAATATGTACTCACTGCAGGAGAGGGGAGAGAGAGGACATGATCGAGTCCTTCATATACCTTAATGGTATTAAGAAGGTTGAGGTATGTGATCTTTTTTGGAAAAGTGACAACAGGAACATCAAAGGGCACAACTGCAAATTAGCGGGGGGGTGTACAGAAAGGTGGACAGAAGACACGTTTTTACAGAAAGGATGGTGGCAGGATGAAATACACTACCAGAGGGTATAATAAATCTCAATACAGTTGACCAGGTTTAAAAGAGAATGGGATAGATTTAAGTGGAAGGTTAAAGTGACGGGGTTGGAGGAATATGTAGCAAATGCATGAGATCTATATCAAGCAGATTCAGTAGGCCTTGGAACCTTCTTCTGCTAGCCTTTCATATGTTTATAAGTATATGCCATAGGTACATGCGCACTACCTGCTCACTGTCTCCTTTGCTGCATCTATCACACCTAAACTCCTATACCCCCCAACATCTACCCACATCCTCATAGCTCTTCCCACACTTTATCCTTACGCATGCCTTCTCCTGCCTCCAAACTCCTTATTTTGCTGCTGTTGATCGTGGCAGCTGATATTGAGTCAACCCCAGTTCCTACATTCGCCCTACCCTCCCAACTTCCTCATAGACTAAAGATTGCCCACCTGAACATTAGGAGCCTTTTACCCATGCTCTCCTTATTGCAACCCCTCACCATCACCCTTGCCCCTGATATTCTGGTAATTTCTGAATGTTGGCTCAATCTCTAGCTTTCTGACATTGGTGCCTTTCTACCTGACTACTCCCTTGTCCGTCAAGATCACCACAGCAAAGGTGGCAGTGTGGCTATGTACATCTCCTCTCTGCAGTTCACACCAGTCCTCTCATCCTCCCTTACAGATATGTACGAATTCCTCCTGGTCAAAATTACACTCCGTGGGGGCCTACTGTTGTCTTGGTCTCCCCCTCCCCCATCATCATCTTCATGTCCACCCTATTATCCCATACCGCAACAGGTGAACTATACATCTTGGGTGACTTCAACTTGAATTGGCTTTCCTTCTTATACTCCAAAACCTGAAATTACATTTCCTCCCTCAACTTGACCCAACTCATAAATGAGCCTACCCGTATTGACACCAAATCCCAAAACCACACACGATTGGACTCTTACATCATTTTCCCACAGAGTAGTTGCAGACAGCATCCTCTCAGATTCCTTCAGTGACCACTATTTAATCTATCTGGTCTGTAAAATACACCGACCAAAATCCCCCCCAAAGATTATTAAGACACACTTCTACAGATCACTGGACCTCACCTCTCTTTTGGAGGATCTATCTACCACCTACTAGTCTCTCATCTCTTGCCCCACCTCTATTGACCATGTCTGGGACTACTTTAAGGCTAAAGTCCTTGCAGCATGGAACCAGCATGCCCCATTAAGGTGCACCAAGGTGCATAGTAATGACCTCCTCTGGATAACCCCTGAACTGTTTGCCTGCCTTCACACATGGGACCAAGCCTGGAAGGCTCATAAATCCTCCGGCTGTCCAGCTGACTATCAGCATTACTATGCACTTTGTAATAAGTGCACTTCCACAGTACATTATGCCAAGGCTGAATATTTTCAGTCTACCTTCCAGATCAATTTGAATCACCCTTCAGAATTCTGGAAGGTAGTCCAAGCCCTCTTCTCCCCACCTGCCAAGCCTCCCATCTCTGTACTTAGTGTGAATGGCTCCAGTCTGTCTGGAAGCAACACTCCACTACCACCTCTCTCCTTAGGCTCACTGACTTCATCCTTACGGGGATGGACAGTGGCCTCATCACCTCTGCTATCTTTGTCGGCCTAGCCAAGGCTTTCGACACTCTCATCCCCTACTTCTTGCCAAGAATCTGCAGCGGGGCTCTCTGACTCTGCCACAAACTGGTTCCATGCCTATCTGATAGGTAAGTCTCAGTCTGTTTGTATTACTGACTCCCTGTCCCCCCCCCAATCAAGACAGGTGTCCCCAGGGCTCTGTTCTTGGTCTCCTTCTCTTCTCTATCTTTCTAAATGACCTTCCATTTGCCTGCTCCTCCTCCTCCTGTATCAACATATATGCAAATGATGCAGTCCTGTATACCTTTGGATCCTCCTCCTTCTCCTCTGTTGTGGCTACCAAACTTCAGCATGACTAGCTCTAGTTATGCTCACATCAACTTTTCCTGAATGCCAAGAAGACCATCTCCCTGACCTTCAGCACAAGGCAGAGACTCTCACAGCTCCCTTCTCTCTCCTCTCTCCACACCCCTGGTGGGACAGAGCTGAAGGATACCTCCTCCTTTAGGTATCTTAGTGTCTGGCTAGACCAGGACCTTGACTTCTCTGGACATGTGGATGCTATCATCAAAAAACTGCACCCCAAGTTAGGTGCTCTGTACAGAAACTGAGATTGCATCTCTCTGCCTGCCCATCGGGCCCTAGTCCAGAAAATGATCCTTCCAGTTTTTAACTACAGTGATGTAGTCTTCAGTGCCGCCCCCCTAAAACTTCCCTTTCTAGACTGGACACCCTCTACCACTCCTTCTGCCACTTTGACCTTGATAGTTCTCCTCATACTCACTACCGTGATCTCTGCCAGTCTCTGTCTTTCCTCTCCCTTGAGGACAGACGCCGCTCTCACTCCATCTCCTTCCCTTCTAAAGTTTGGTTTGGTTCCCTCCCCATCTATCTTACTTCCTACTTATCAACTCTCCCCCCTCCCCACTCCTTTTGAAGCTATGATTCTTGCACCAAGGCCATCCCTCCTAGATCATCTAGTGCTGGTCAGTCTGCATTCTCTCACCGTCTTTCTAAAATGTGAAACTCATTCCCCCAGGTAATCTGCCACTCCAGCTCCCCTTCTGTCCCCTCATCCCTCCTTCACAGTTTTCTCTCCACAGATCCATGACAGGAGTTCGACAGAAATTCTGTCGAATGCCCCATCAGCGATACCGGCAGGTCAACCACATTCTGCAGTCGGCTGCCGGTTCGCTATTGCTGTCTTTGTTTTCTTGGAGTCTTTTGCCCTGAGACACCCCACTGGCTGCGCTCTGCAGCCCCCACTTAAGCGATTCTCAACTCCAGTCAGAGCTGATTGTGGGGGTGCAGTACCCCCGACAGCGATGAGTTCCAGCGGGTATCCCACCATGGCTAGGTGCTGTAGTTGCTGTGGGGGACCTCGCTGGTGAAATGTCACTGCGAGGAGGGGTAAACATCTCTCCACTACTTATAACTGTCTTTAACTCCCTTTTCCCCCTCCTTTGTTTGACACCACTTATGCGTTGCACTTCCATTTGAATTATCCAGTTGTGTGACCAATTTGTATATATACTATATTATGCGTTTGTATTTTTTCCTAATTTTCATTTAGATTATTGTACTGTGTTACCACTGTATACTGTTGTATCCCTATTTCCCTTCCCCAGGATGCACCTGGAAATGAGCAATTTTTGCTCAGTGTGCTTTTCCTGGTGAAACTTTTCAATAAATAAATGTGCATGGTGAGTTCCATATACTTTCTATGATGCCTGGCATTAGTGGGTATGTGTAATTTCATTATTCTGTAGTGGCATGGTAGCGCCATTCTAGTTAGGGTTGAGTAGGATGTTTAATGTTAAACCACTAACTTTTCACTTTAATAGCTTTGCCCCATTCAACGGATTTGCACAAAATTTTGCATGTGCAGTCTTGGGGGAAGGTCTCTGTAGGTGACAAGTTTAGTTCCGGTCAGATACGCAGATTCCAAGATCTGGATAGTGAAAAAAGTGAACAAATCTGGGGTTTTTTTTGCTGTTGTTTTGTCATCGCCTAGTACCCAGACAGTTTGGAATTTTCATCTGAAATGTTGAGGGTAGAAAGGGATTGGCCCAGAGTAGTGCCTTTGGTTGGTTAGGTGAAAAAATATTCTGTTCCAGAGTTATAAGCAGTTGAAATTTCAGTTTTAAGCATGCTCAGTATGCTCTTTTGGATAGCTGTTTCATGTGAAAAAAAGGATTCTGTTTCTTGAAAAAACATTTTTTTTGTATGGCTGACTTCTTGGTTCCATTTTTTTTTTTAATACCATGAAAAGACAGCAACACATGTATCTTGCTAATCGGGACCCCATTAGCTGGATTCTGCAGTTAGTTTTTGGAAAAAATATACAGAAATGTGTTTTTAACTGTTTAAAAATCTTTTTTCATGAGATGATTTTCTTTTTTCATATGGCCATACGAAACAAGAACAGGGCCATACAAAAAAAGATTACCTTCATATGAAAAAAAAATTGGAGTTTTTTTTCCCCACATTCTCTTTTAATATGAAGGAATCTTTTTTCATGAGAGCAACACACTCACAAAAAAAGATTCCTTCATACAAAAAAAAAAAAAGAATTTGGAATTAGTTTTTTCCCCACATTTCAATTTAAACAATTCAAACTCCATCAATATTTGCAGTTAAGGGACAATCTATATATCAAAAGAAAGGTCTTAATGAGTACTACAACACTAACACATAATACCTTGCAAAGGATTTCATGGGCCATATAAAAAAACATAACCTAATAATTGCAATTCCCATATGATAATATTGCAACTTTAACAAGCTGTAAGCCTATCAATCTTTGTAGTTAAAGGACAATCTATATATGAAAAAAGGATCTCAATGAGTAGCACAATAGTAGCACATAATACCCCCCCAAAAAAATTAGGGACCATATAAAACACATAAAAATTAAGAACTGAAAATTCCTGTTGGATAACACTTCAACTTTAACAAGCCATAACTCGGTCATTCTGTGGAGTTTAGAGAGACTTTATGTATAAAAAAAATGTTTCGGGGATTACTACAATGGTAACACAATACCTCAAAAAAAATTTGGGGGCCATATAAAAAACCATAACAATTATTTATTTATTCATTTGTTAACCGGGTAAGGGCCACTGGACCATTGGCCATTTTTCAGGTCCAACCCGGAACACGAAAGTCACTACACTATTGACAATAATTACAACACTGACAACACAATATATTACACGATGACAATGAGTTACAAAAAACATTTACATGAATATTTAAATAATACATTTTTTTCAGTTTTTTTCTTAAAACTGAATATAGATGATGCCTACTGTATATATAAGAGAAGTGCATTCCAATATAGTGGACCAGCAATTGAAAAGGCACAGGATGCAGTGTTCAGTTGGGGCAATACAGTAGCTAATGTAATATGATCAGAAGAACATAAACTAGAGGGAACATTTTGCAAATTAACCAAATTGTAGAGTAGGAATTGAGATCTGAGAAAAACACTTTTGAAGGTTATACAACCAAAAACATTTCTGTTCTGGCCACAGGAGCCATCCAACCCAATTTAAAATATAAAGCACAATGGTGAGTTCAAGGTGGTAATAGAAGAACAAATCGACAAATGTTATTATAGGCAACTTTCAGGGGCTGCAGTTCCCTATTTCCTATACCCAGATAAACATACAAAACATAATCAAAGAGCAGTAATAATTAGCCTGCAGCTATAGCTTTCCTTGCTTCAAATGAAAAATATTTTTTCAATTTATACAAGAGACCCAACCTTTGATTTATGGTTCAAGTAATCACATGGACCTGAGATGAAAAGTCAAGCCGGGGTCCAACAGGATGTTGAGATACTTTAAAAGATAAACCTGCTTTATAACCAAACCATTTAGATTAGTCAGACATATAAATGGCTTGTTCTTAAGCATTCCTTTAGTACCAAAAATCATAGATTTTGTTTTTGCAGAATTCAGGACCAGTGAGTTTCTCAAGAAACAAGAACAAACATTCTCAAAATCATAACTTTAAGCAGCAGAAAATTCTGCAGAGGATCCACCCTGAGAGTAAATAATCAAGTCATCTGTATATAAAATAATTTCACATTCTTTACGAACAGAGGAGAGTTCATTTACAAAACTAGAAAACAGTCTAAGGGGCCCAAAATGGACCCCTAGGGAACTCCACAACTAATCAATAATGTGTCAGATACACAAGAACCAATGTTGACAAATTGTGAGCGGTTAGTTAAGTAGTCTCTTAACCAAGAGACAGCTGTTGCAGAAAAAAAACTTTTAATTTTTGACATAATATATCATATTCTAATAAATCGAATGCCTTGGTCAGGTCCACAAACACTGCCCCAGTCATAAGGCCTTTTTCAAAGCCTCTTAGGGCAGTGTTTGTGAATCCAACCAAGGCAGTCCCTGTTCCATGGTTCTTGCGAAAACCGTGTTGGTGTGGTGATAGTAACCCATTAGTAGTAAGACAGTCATTTATTTGATTAGTTACTACTTTCTGTAACATCTTGCTCAAAAGTTAAGAATTGAAATTGGCCTGAAGTCATGAGCAAGACTTCGTGTGCTTTGGAATTGGCACAACTCTTGCCAGCTTCAATAAATGTAGAAACTGCAATGTTCCAAAGAGAAATTGAAAAGACAGCATAAGGGTTTAACTATAAATAGAATTGCAAGCCTCAAAAATCTACCATCCAACCCACCCCCACAGTTATTATATTTATTGGGAAGACTGTTTAACAACCTGAACATATCTTCTTCAGTGATTTTCTTAAAACTAAAAGATGGTCTATCAGTCAAACTGGGATCAAATTGTAAATCCTCATCTATATTTAGATAAATCAGAGAATTTCTGATTCAGGAAATTAGCAATGTTAACAGGATTGGTAACATCAGCATTATTTACCAGCAAATTACAGACATTGGATGCTGGTTTTGGGGAAAGCAGAACATTTATATTTTCCCAAAAATGTTTGGGACTTGCCCAGTTACTCTGAAATGTATTTCTAAAAAAATAATTTTTTGTTTTCCGCACCAACTCAGAGACCCTATTTCTAATACAGCGATACTGATTTATAATGTGTAATCATGGATTCCTTTTATAGGAATCCCGCAGTTCATTATACACCCTAATCAAGGCTTTGATAGTAGGGGTAAACCATAAATTGGGGGCCCCTCTAAGTCTCATTTTCCGTAATAGAAACAAAAGACCCTGAATAGGAAGAAGCTGATTATAAAAGAAATCCACTGCAGAATTTATATCAGGGATATAGTCTAGATTAGACCAATCGATCTGAGATAAGTGGCCATGCAAAATGTTAAAATTAAAACTTTTAAATGAGCGGACTTGAACCAAACATGGAGGATAACATTGCAACTTTAACAAGCTATAACTCTGTCATTCTGTGGAGTTAAGGGAGAATCTATGTATCATAAAAAAGGTCTCAATGAGTACTATAACAGTAACACATAATACCACCCCCCCCAAAAATAAATACAAATTAAAACATGAAAATTCCCATAGAATAACATTGCAACTTTAACAAGCCATATGTCTGTCAGGAATTGGAGTTAAGGGACAATGTATATATCAATAAAAAGGTGTCAGTGTGTAGTGCGCCACTAACACATAATCAATCCCTCACTAAACATTCATGGGGTATGCACTGTACCCCAAAATTGCCTCCAGTTTTCACCATGGTGCCAAATCCATGCAATCATTATCAAAAAAGGCACCAATGGTGTATCTCATCTTTCACTACAGCCATTGCAAATTTCAGAACAAACCAATAAAAAAATTCCTGACATATGGGTAACAAAGCAAAAAAAAAACATTTTTGCCATATACAGTGAACTGCTGGCAGTTAAGAGGGACACTTACTGTGTTTTTTCCTTTGAAATGAGCCCCACAAAAAACAATTACAACCAAGCAGGTACATTGCTTTTCTGGAGGCATGAAAGCACAAGGCCTGGTAACAAAGCAAAAACCACATAATATATTTATTCCTTTGAAGTGAGCCCCACAGAAAACAATTACAACCAAACGCATACGATGATTTTCTGGAGACATTGACGTACAGGGCCTGGAGAGCCATGCGCCTCCACAGCCAGATGGATGTGGGCATCTATTTGCATCTTGCACTTCCCTAGCCTCATGGATGTGTTCAGGACCTGTGTGAATGAGGATATGATTCTACTATCTCAAAATGTAGGACAATTATTTGCAAAAAACTGCATTAATGCATCAGTCCTGAGGCACCAAGAGTCAGGCCACTGAAAACAAATGTTTTTTCCTTTTCCTGCTTGGGGGATGAGAGTGAGGAATAAGGGTTGGAAAACCTAACACCACATTTCCCTACTTTTGTCAGTTTAATCTGAACCCTAACTGATGCATTAACACAGTTTTTTGCAAAGAATATAAGTCCTTATGTGAAAGCTGTATGGGGATATCCTCTGGCAGGCAGCATTAGGCAGAGGCACATTCTGTGCAATTATAGACCATAAGGGAAGGGTAAATTTTCGACCACTTTAGAGAACATTTTTTTTTTTGTGCAGTACATTTTTGCTGTTGTGCTCTTTTGTGCTATACACAATGGTGTCACAAGTCTTGCCTTGTGCACATGTTAGTGTGTCAGCACTGGAAAAGGGTCGGCTGAAGCTGATTTAATAAGGCACTGTTATGAATGGAGGCACTATGTGAAAAGATTCAGCTGTTCTCAGAGGAGGAGTTCCCCTTCCCTTACAGGAAACAGTGTAATCAAGAGTGCATTCTTGAGTTCTTTAGGTGAGAGAACTGTGTAGCGAAGCTGTGCAGTTCTGGGACACAAAAGACTTGAGAATGCACTCTTATAGCTATAAGAGACACAGTAACTGTACATATAAACATATTATAAATCATGTTAAAGGCCTTTGTATAAAAAATATAATTTAATTTCAAAATTAAAATGTTTTATTTTGCAGAATCTTAGTGAATCCGCATTGTGAGAACTAGGCTTCCAAATGATTTTAGAACTTTTAGAATTTTAGACATACGTGCATGAGACACTCTCTTATGGTTATAAGAGTACCTAGAATGTTTAGAAATAAGCAGCCCTGGTTGGGTAAAATGATGCCACGATTTATAAATAATCATGGGGTTCCAGATCTTTGAAATTGTGCAGAGTTTGAAAATCAGGAACTTGGCATTCAAGTACCAGTTTTGGATCTGTGCAGTAAATTTAGCAATGCAGCTGAATGTGTTAGCAGATTCTCTGAGCAGACTAAGTGATTTGGCTCAGAAATGGTCCCTAGCCCTGGGTATGGTAGAATACATTCTTCTGAAATGGCATTCTCCAGAGATAGATGTTTGCATCATGGAAGAACTAGAAACAAGTCTGTTTTGCAGCAGGCCTGCAGTGGTGGGCACAGTGCCAGAGGAGGGCATGTCAGTGTGTTAGAAAAGGAAGTTTCTGTGCACATTTACCCGTTTTCCTGCTCTTTTGTGAATTCTTCTCAAATTCAGAGCTGAGAGAGCAGATATGATTTTAATGACTCCAGCCTGGGTCAGGCAGCCTTGGTACTGACTGCTCATCAGATTGTCAACACATTTCTGTCTCCCAGAGGAAGGAAGATTCTGTCTCAAAAGAAGAAAGTTTCATCCAAACCTCAAAGCCCTTCACCTGCAAACATGGTTGTTGAAGAGCTAGAATTTGCAAGCCTAAACTTTTTAACTCAAGCATTAGAAGTTTTTAAATGTCTAGAAAACCAGCTTCCAGTTAAACCTATTTCTCCAAGTGGAAACATTTCTCTATTTTGTGCAAAGGGTTTCACACATTCTTACATAGGTGCTGTACTTAAAATAAGTCCTATGCCCATCTTCTTTTAATCTACACCTCTCTGCTGTGTCAGCTTACAGAGCCACAGAAGGTCAGACGTCTATAGTTTCCAACAGTATCTTTAAAAGGTTTTTCAAAGGTCTTAATCACCTTTACCCTCCAGTTAAGCAACCTTAACCCTCATGCAATGTGAACTTGATTCTCTTCGGGCTCATTTAAGAATCTTACAAACTTTTGGTTTCATGTGGTTTGAAATTTCTCACATGGAGATTTGACTTTTTGGTTACTATTATTTCAGCTAGAATGATGAGCTATCTTCAAGCTCTTGCCATCCTACCCAACATTTTAATTTTCCACTTGGAAATAGTCAGGGCCCCTTTGAAATTCCTTCCCAGTGTGGTAACAGAATTCCATATGAATCAAGCTCTACTCTGCCTCTGTCCTTTTCTAGGCCCCATGTGAATTCAGGAGAGTCACAACTCCAAAAATGGGACGTAAAAAGGGCTCTAAGTTATTACATTAATAGAACAGAAGCTAGTAGGGATGACAAGACTCTGTTATGTATTACATATAGTGAAGTGGCTAGAGATTATTTGGCAGCTAAGGAGTCTATTTCTCACTGGTAGGTTTCTTGTGTTTCACAGTATTACAATAAAGTTGGCAAAGGTGTTTTTATTTATTTTTTGGTTTTTTAAGTAATCTGTTTATTAAATTTTTTTTTTAATTTACAAACATACAAAAACAAATACAAGGCAAACATGAAGATGCAATCATGTGTTACTTAATTTTACCATAAAAAATATATTTCAACTTCAGTCCAGTATTTACTCCTTGCCCATTTCCATTATCCTGTACCTATCTCGTCTCCCAGCTCCCAGGATCTTCAGAGGCCTTTTACTAGTCCTCATGTTGCCATACTGGTATCCCCCCCCCCCCATGACTTTTATACACTTAACCCCATCTTGAGCATCACATTCTCAGATACGCTTAGAGAGGACAAAAAAGGAGACCACTCCCTCAGGAAGGCTGCCCCCCTGTTTCTAGCAACCCGTGTTAGCCTTTCCAGTGCAAGGGAACGAAGGATCAGTCAACGCCAAATCAGGACTGTCGGCTTGTTCCCTGACACCCAGGTGTTTTGAATACAGTGACGTGCCAATACAGACATGACCCTCATCCATCTGGGAAGTGGCAACCAATCCCCTTCCATCACCTCCACCCCAAATAAACATATCCGGGGACCCCGAACCAGTGAACGGCCAGCTGTCCGAGTCACCTCGGCCACTACCTCCTAAAAGTTAACCCAAACTGGACAAGTCCAGAAGCAGTGGATGTAAGTACCCTTATCTCTGCTATACCTCCCACATTGTGGTGATATCGCGGGGTGTGCTGTATGCAGTACAACAAGGGATCAATATAGCCCGTGCAAAAACTTAAAAAAGGCCTCCTTAAACTTATTACAAACCATTATACCCTCTGGCATGTGTAGGACCACCTTCCAGTTATCCTCACAAATTCTTTGCCCTAAGTCCCTTTCCCATAAAGCTTTTATGTTCCCAGTCAAATCTGGCAGTCTTTGTTTCCTTGTTTAGCGGCCTTACCTAGAAAACTCTTTGGGTCCTTTTTGGCATGATACACCAGTTGTTCTACCATGTTAGGTTCCAATCCTTCATATCCACTCTTGTCTAACCTCCCCACAAAGGCCTGAATCTGCAGATATCTGTACATATGGGATATCCAAAGGTGTTTTTATCTAGTTCATACAGTTTATTATAGCGATTTAGTTTACAAAAATATTTGATCTGAATTAATTTCATATTCTTTGCTAAATTTACTTGTGGTAATATCTTGCTTCAGGCCTTCTCTTTATTGCTAAAAGATCTTGCAGTTGAGGGTTAGGAGTCATGCTTTCTCTGCTTGGATTCGTTCAAACTTCTCTGATGTTCAGGGCCAGAGAGCATGTGCAGTCTTATCTGTTTAAAGTGGTAATCAGACAAAAAGATTGACTAGAAAACCTGTAATTAAAGATAGGCAACTTTTCTGTCAGGGATAAGGTGCTGATGTTAATCATTGGGGAAGGAGTGGAACCACTAAGCGAGGCAGAAGGAGCAGAGGCAGCCGAATAACTGCTTTGTGTCAGTATCCAGCCAGGAAGATGTGTGACATGGCCAGCTGGTGATAGAAGTTATGGAAGAGATGCAGACCAAACAGGAGACAGCACTGATTATATCAGAATTACAGTGCCATATACCAGCCTGTCTGTGCAGTCGTAGTGATACTGCTTGCAACACCAGTTACCTGTTTTCAGGAGTATACTCGAGTTGTCAGGGGCCAGTCAGGAGGAGGAGTATTGAGCATCCCAGAGGACACTCTCCTCCCTGGGGAGGGAGGGAGGGCAGCCAGCTCCACTGCTATACTGCCACCTGGGTGACCACAGGTGGTCGTGCAGTCAGAGTGGCTAGTGTGCCAAAGGACATTAGTTGGTACAGCACCATGCATGCTTGTATGAATGTGTGCTTACAAACCCAAGCTGCTGATGTCCTAGGGGGTATTAGGAGAAAAATGGAAAAATGCCCCAAACCAATGGGATGATGCCCACAGCTCAAAGGCCCCACATCATGCTACCCAACTGGATCCATTCCACAGAAGAAGTTGGGAAGCTCTGCTCCTGCCACCAGAGGGGAAAGCACTGAGGGAACAGGTAGACGAGGTAAGTCCTGGGGACGCGAGGTGTCGAGCTTGGATGACCAAGCAGAAGGGGGCCAGCCAGAGAGAAAGGGGAGAAATAAAGCAAAAAAAAAAAGAATTACAGTGCCACCTGATTGGATGAAGTACTCATCACAGTTCTGCCAGTGATATCTTGCTGGACATTGCAGGGGCACAATGGCAGTTACTCCAGGTTGTCACGCAGGAAATGTGCATTTTTATCACAGAATTCTTCATCCTGGTGGGTGGCACTGTAGTTGTAAATTCCTGGAGGGTGTGGATCTGGTAAAATATCTGGGTTCCAATTATAACAACCCAGTGGGTTTTTGCTGGCCTTATTGCTGATGTCTTTCAGGGCTCCTTACAAAACAGGAATAGTGCCAGAGGACTGGAAAACCATCAGTGCTATCTCCCTATTTAAAAAGGGGGAAGCTCAGACCCAGATAACAACAGACATGTGAGCCTTACCCTAGTGCTTTGCAAAGCTTTTGACTCAATCATAAAAGATGTGATGGTCAGGAATTCCGTCTCATCCCTGTTGTTAGCCCTCTGAAGACACAGTCTGTGTCTGGTGGATTGAAGTCCCACAGAATCACCACTGCATCCAATTTGGCTGGCCTCATAATTGGCTGACCAGTTGGGCATTATGTTTCACTGAGCCATTTAGAGGCCTGAAACATCACCAGGATGACTTTTGCCCCCCTTTTCCCTTAGCTGTAGCCAGGTGGATTCAGTGACACTATTTTACCCCTTATGTCCTCATTGTTCCCCATGAGCAACTTCTTCCCTTAGAGAGTCTCTTTACCCTCCTTCTTGTCAGGCATATCCCTCCATACTAGTCTATACCTCTCAGTGCTGGTGTCTCAATTATTTTCTTTCTCCCACCAAATCTCCTTTTGGACTACTGAGTCCAGCCCTTCAAAGTGAATAAGGTCTTTGAGTTACCCTTTTGTTGGGTGTGCTTCTCATGTTAGCCTGCATGCAAGTAAGAATAGTTGTCCCTCCATGCTTCCTTGACCCCCAGGGGGCCTTTTTCTTGTGCTTCACTGATCTGCAGTCCTTTTTCCTTGATCCCTTATATCGGTCATGTGCCCATGGTGATCTCCTACACCATGAGATTTAATGTACAGAACTGTGTTCTATATAAAGTACACTTTCAACTCCATTTTAGCTTTTGACGTTCATTGATTTGGGGGGGGGGGTTCAGGGTGACTGCTTGTCTTTAAAGAAGCTGTTTAATAAAAAAAATGTAAACAGCAGAGCTCCTTTCGATCAGGGGTTACAGGATGTATTTCCATTGATAAAATAGCATTTTTAGTATGCAATAAAGTTACTTTTCTGAGGCTGTATCATCATGCAAATGTACAGTATGGCTCAAAACCTGTAAGACTTACTTTCTAAGATTTTCTTTTTCAAAGACAGAGCATAATTTAATTGTATGCTCAATACACCCCACATATTTTTATCAATAATCTTTTTCTGGTTCCAAGAAAAGAGATACATTAAATTATTGAAATATTCTATGCATTATTCATATTTATGTTTCGTTACTTCTGCAAGAAAGAAAAAACAGACTTACTACCGTAACCCTAATGTTGACTGTATTTTAATTAATAGATAATTCATCAGACCCAGCACAGAACGAGTACAGAGTGGATCCAAGAGGCTGAGAAGTGGAAGCAGCTTGCACAGATAAAGAATCAGGAACTAGAAAAATTTCAAATGGAACTAGACACCATATTGGATGTTCTACGTGAATTGCAAAGACAAGGAGTTGTTATTCCAGCACCTAGCTCAGCAAGACCAAATACTACAGGATTTTCCTGGAACACATGACATACATTAGGAACATTCCAAAAGTGCCATCAGTGGTTATGGTGACACCATCTTGGAAAACATAACAGTAGCTCACAGGATTAAGTTTTCAGCAACTAAATCTGATAAAATACTACCAGAGACCTTGCAAGCCAGTCATTGTTTCCCACCAGTATGCACTTGGAACCATATAGCAGTAGCACAATCATGACATTCATTGGATGATCAGTTTAACTCGTACACAGTAGACTGCTCAATTGTTGCTTACAGCCACCATACAATTTAACACTGTACTGAATCATAGCCAAAAAGACATAATTTCAATCCAAAGTAAGGAAGATCTTCAAGCAGAGAATGCTTTAGTTCTGTAGTTCTTTTTTTGTACAAAGATTATATTCAAACTAATTTCTGAAGAAAGAAAAAACATAACCCTCCATTGCTATGGGTTCCCACCAAGACTCAGTACAGGTAAATATATATTGTCACTAGTTGCTAGTTTTCCTGAAGAACCAGACAGAAGTATATTTTATACGTCATGAATGTTTAAATCTCCTTTTTTGGGGTCAGCAGATCCTTCAAAGGATAAAAGGTGTCCTGTTTACTAAAATAAACTATTATTTGTAAGACTTTTTAGATCAATTGTTAATGTTTTATATAGTTTTGAACATTTTCAACATGGTGGTTCAATACACTGGTACTTCATTAATCATCTCTTATGCGACGAGGAACACAGCCAGCATTTACAGTGGAACTGGCATCTTTGCCTGGCTCTAAAATTTTGAATTTAGGGTTGTCAACCAGATAATGGCTTGAACTAATTCAGTTCAATAAGACACTAAAGAATGCTACAAACTAATCATTTAAAGCCTTAACGCCATCTCAAGTGTTACAGGATGAAATTCTGTCCATTTACTGCATTCATATCATTAAAGGGCAGATTTCCATGGAAGTAAAATCATTGTAACCATTAGTATCTGTTCAGGAACACTTCACATACCCATTTTCTATATGTTTTATTAGGTTATTAGGCACATAATGGTGCACTTTAGTGACCCAAGATGGACCCTGTTATGTTTACAACAATTGTATTTAACTACAGTGTAATGTTTTCTACTTTTTTTACTCTTGTTAAAGCATCAGTTTACTATTTTATTAAGAAAAAAAAATTGGTACCTTATTGGAGGTAAACAGTGCTATTAAATTGCTGTGATATTGTGTTCATTATTTTTTTGTAGGAAGAAATAATTGGAGACTGTTTCTAATGATATTGGTACCCTATGCTTGTAACGTTCTCCTCTTCCTGCTACTCCGCAAGCCTGAGCTATTTTGCAACAGGTATCCCAGTAAGAGAGTACAAAGTAACAGGTGTAACTCAGGAGGTTCTGAGGGTGCAAGAAGGGTTGCTAGCTCTCAATGTCCAATAAAATGTAGAATTCAGCACTATAAGTTAGAAATACACATCCAGTAACTCCAACTGTAGCCAAAAAGTGAATCTTTATTAGAAAATCAAAAGCACATATCCAAACTGATAGAACGATCCCAATTACTTCGGCCACAATCTGGCCTTCAGAAGATTGTGTGGCAAGCACTGATCATTCCTTCATAGCAAGTTATTAGATGTGTATTTGTGACCTGGAGTCCTGAATTCTGTGTTTTTATCCCAGTAAGAGAGCAGGGTCCATAATGGTCTGTGTAGGGCTGCAGAGTTTGGTACACTGTGCTTGAAAAATAAAAGAGAAATGTATTTTCAAAATGGTGGACTATGCCCCCTCATGTTATGGCTGCCACTTAGCTTAAAGAAAACCTCCTTATCCACTTTTTTTTATCCCTTTTAAGTACTTGAAGTCTAAATCATGTCCCCCCATTCCTCCCAGAAGTACATATTCAGTGCCCTCAACCTCTCCTCATATTCCTTACCCTGCTGACAGCCCTCCTCTCACCTCCTTGACTGGTCACTGTATGCAAGGACAGGAAACATGCATACTGTCTAGTATGCATGCTCCCTGTCCTTGTATACAGTGGCTAGCTGAGGTGGTGAGAGGAGAGCTGTGCCAGTTGCTGTATCATCTCCCTGTGGCACCAGTGACTAAGGTAAGGGACATGGCAGGGTGGGGGTCTGAAAGGCACCAGGGAATGTCAGCTCACTTGTGGGATGGGTGCTCCAGGGTGGTGAATTCCACTGGACATGATGGACCCTTGTTAGGCTATAACAGCTAGTGATCAGAGGGTGGTCAGGTGCCACTGGACACCAAGGACTTTGATATCCTGACACCAGCAAGTGATCAGAGGGTGAGGGGTGCTACTTGACATCAGGGAATAAATACTTTATTATGAGGATGGTGTTCATATGCAGGGGCCACTAGACACCAGGGACTTTGATATCCTGACACCGGAGAGCAATTGGAGGGTGGGATGCCACTGGACACCAGGGACATCAATATCCTGACACCGGCAACTGATCGGAGGCACGGGGGTACCACTGGACACCAGAGAATAATTACTTTATTACAGGGATAATGATCAGAGAATGGGGGAGCACTAGACACCAGGTAATAATTCATTAATTGGGGGGAAGGTGATCAGAGGACAGGGAGGTGCTGCTAGACACCAGGGAATAATTAATTAATTATGGAGGACAGTGATCAGAGAGCAGGAGGTACCACTAGACACTAGGGAATAGTTCGTGAATAACGGGGACAGTGATCGAAGGAGGGATGCCAGTAGACACTGGGGAACTCTTCCATTTCTCTGCGATGGGCGATTGGAGGGAGGAGGGTAATAGACAATTTTCATTACACTCATCACACTCATTCAATACTGCATGGTATGTGACACTTGAATGTCCTGCTAATGAACTGCAGAGAGCTGTCAGTGGGGGATTCAGGAGGCGACATCACTTGTGGTTGGCTGGCTGAAACAGAGCAACATGGTTACAAAATAAATGAATAATACACTGTTACATCAATAACAGTTGTGATTTTATTCTGAATCTGCTAGTTGGGATCCCGGTGTGTGGTAGGGAAGTCCACTTTTTCATTGTTTAAGTACAAGAGTCCCGCTTTAATAGTGGCATGGTTCACAAAGCAGCAGTTAAGCCAGAAAACAAAACACAAATAAATAATTAGACAAAGCATTGTCATATTTAGATACAAACTGACTGATTTCCAAAAATCTGCAAACTGTACACCTACTGGACCACACAACTAAGTAAGTGCAGAAAAAAATTAAAGCGCAACTTTTTGACAAAAAGCAAACACAATCTTGGGCAGGCTGGTAAATAGTCAAAAACCAAAAAATGAAATACAATTTTTAAGAAAAGTCACTTTTTATCATTCATATTAAAAAAAGACTTGATTAATTTGAGAACTGGAAAAATAACAAATACTGAATTAATGCAGAGTGCAGAAAATAGCTTTATTGTTTAATGAACTTCTTGTTTTCCTTTTTTGTAAAGCTGCATTGCTCGTTCATTTTTTAGGACCTTACAAGCAACATTAACGTATCATTCTTAATACTACTTTCCATAATCTGATACTATAGACAGTGACTTTCCATAAAAATTGTGTTTCATTTTTTTCTATTTGACTAGTTACTGATCTGCCCAGGATTGTGTTTTTGTCAAAAAAAATGTCCTTTAAATTACTTTATTGCTTGTGTAACCTTCTCCCTTCCTGCCCTGTCTAGGGGCATATTTTTAACATCACAGGTGATCTGAGCAGGAATGGAGAGAGCATTCCAAAGTGCTACATACAAAACCTTTAGCACACCTAAACAGCAGGAAAACATGGCGGTCTACATGTTGTTTTCTTCTTACTGTGCATGAAACCTCCTCTCTCCACCAGACCGAGACCTCCCTCAGCAATTTCCAAGGTCATGGAAGCCCTTTGCGGCCCAACTAGGCTAGAACAGAGTATTTTGCTCTAGAATTAAACTCCTTGGAAATTTTTCAGACTGCAACTACGAGGGAGCAAAGTAGCAGTAGTAGTAAAAATCTTTATTTTTATACAGGATAAAAGATAAAGTTGGTGCATATCTTATCGCACCTTAAGACCGAAGTCCTATTTTCAAGGTGTTCCTGTTTTAATTTATCTGGTGCAGGTTAGCAAAAATTCAACATACAGTACTTAAAAAATACATTTAACAACCATCTAGAAAGATACAGTCAATATTATGGAACAGACTACATTAACAACAGTCTAAGAAATATGTTCAATATAATAAGACAGACTACATTTTAAATAAGAAAATATGCTGTAATGTGTAGCCAGAAGTGCAAATTTCAGGCATTTCACATACATCTATGGGATAATTCCTTCTTTGTTCAGTGCCAAACCTTTTTGCTGATTTGGCAGATTTAGTTTTATCGCTAAGGTTTGCCCAGACAGTTAATGCATTAAATGAAAACGACATTTCACCACATTTATTCTTAATTTGTGGTATTCTCAATTCCCTAGAAGATTTATTTCATAAGTTATGTTTATGCTCCACTTTGTTAAGTTTCTCAGTTAAAGGGACACATTCATGCCCACTGGGCATCATAGTCTTAAAGACCACAAAAAAGCACTTTCAAATGAGGTATTGGGCTCATCTGTAGCTGGAAGCACCCCCGACATACATATGACTGAGTCTGTTCAGTAGTATTACTACATTAGAGCCATTTTTAGAATCTTGTGATGTCATTGGCAAGCTGTGCTTCATTCAGTGCAGTTAGGCACAGCTTGTTCATCAGTGACATTACAGTGTTCTAAAAATGACTATAATGTAGTATTAATACTGAACGGACTCAGTTATATGTATCTCTGGAGTGCTTCCATCTACAGATGAGCCCAATACCTCATTTAAAAGAGCTTATTTTTAGGGCTTTCAGACTGTGATGGCCACTGGCCATGAATATGTCCCTTTAAGTATAAAGATTTAGCATTCCTTGTTATTTTATACACTTGAGTTGCCCAAGTTATTTTATTTATTTTTTTCTAATGGAAGCCAATTTAATTCCTGATACATTAAGCAGTGATGAGTTTTATAATCATATCTGAGAACAAAATGTGCCATTTTATTATATAATATATCTAGTTTATTAAGTTAAGTTTTATTTGTCATACTTTATATGTGGCTACCAAAATCCATTAATAATTGATTAGTAATGAGTAACTGGTTTACAATATTCCTTCACATTGTCATGGTGGTACAATGGCTTGACCTTCTAAAGACCCGCAATCTTCTATTCAGATTTATTGTCAGCTTAGAAATATGTGAGTCAATGTTTAGATATTGATTTATCCAAACTCCCAAGTGTTTGTATTCATCTACCTGTTCAAGGGTCTCACCCGTCACTGTTTTAATTTCAGCTCTTGGAAGAACATTCACATTTTTCATACTAGACTTATAGAACACCATAGTTTTAGATTTTTTACTATTTAAAGCAAATCTAGAGTCTTCAAACCAATTACACATATGGTAGAAATCAGATTGTAGTTTTTGGCTCATTCCAGCTATGGAAGAGTCTGTGGCCACCACTACTGTATCATCTACATAAAGACGTGACTTTGCAATTAAAGTATGATCAGTTAGTTTGTTGACATAAATAAAAAATAATAATGGGCTTAAAATAGATCCTTGGGGAAAGCCCCGTACCACTTGTTGCATATCTGAGTATTTGTTTCCAACATATTGCCTTTGATCACTTAAATATGTCACAAACCATTTGGTGGCCTCTTCTGATATGCCTATGTCCAAGAGTCTTTCCCTCATAATGACATAGTCAACGGTATGAAAGGCTTTGGATAAATCCACGAACACCACTCCCACCACCTGGCCGCCCTCCAAGGATGAAGCCAATATATCGACCAAGTTGTTGAGCGCAGTGTTTGTGGAATATCCCCCTCAAAAGCCTGATTGATATCTAGACAATAATTTATATTTATCCAAGTATTCCATTAACTGCTTCTGAACTAATCTTTCAAAAAAAGACAATTCATTTAATTCACCTTCCCCCTACAGTCAAATAAAGCACGAGCCACTACTTCTTCCCAACTAGCTTTTATTTCTCTCCTGCATGGCAAATTATTTCAGTGATATAGGAGTCGCCATTCTTCTTTAGAAAATTAATAATCAGCTCCATGGGGCATTTAACATTATACACAATCTGGTTGGACAAGATAGACAACATAACCATGGATATAGCAGACACAGGAAGGATTCTACTCTGCCTACATCTTTCCCTCTCTCAGGTGCTTCACCCGAGATGTACTGGAACACAGATCCCTGCAGTCTCCTGGCTTCTGTCTGAATCTGGTAAGCCAATTTTCACTTTCGTCCCTATGTGTTGCTTCCAATGGCACTGGTCATGCCCCCCCTTCTCCAATGTGGGGAAACAAGCAGTTTTCCCCACCTGGACCCCTGGGTGTTGGCCCAAACCACAAGGTATCCAGGAATTTTTCCTGATGACCCAGGCCCCTGGCCCTTTTCCTATGGGGTAATACCTACTGGTGCTAGACAGGCACCCGCCTCCATACTCGGCTCACCACCTAGGCCCCTTCTCACTTTGGGACACTCTCTGGTCTCACTGTTCTGGGGGTAACCTGCCAGGCCCACATCCCTGCTTCACCACCTGGGCTTGCATTAGGCTCCCAGCATGGGGCAACCCCTCAAGGTCTGCCATTTCTTTGGCCTGCGACCAGTCCACATCTTAATGTGCAGTGCCCCAGGACCTGACCCTCCAAACAGGTCCCCTACTTTGGGTGAAAGGCTCCCCGGCTGCCTCGACCCCGTAGGCCACCCTGCCATGCCAGATGATGAGAGGAACCACTGCCACTGGTTCCCCTCCTGGGAGAGCCCTGCCACAGCCCCCCCCCAGCCCTGACAACCTGGGAAAACAAACAGACTGGCTTCCAAAGGGCTCCTACATCTACACTGGGCTGGCTAAAAGTCCCCCTATCACCCTAACCCCTTCATGGCGCAGGACCTGGCTAACTGTGTCCCAATGGAAGCCTGCACTCCACTCCTCCTCGGTCATGGTGCATAACCAAGCCATTCTAACTGCACTCTTTTGGGGGGGGGGTTCCCCACTGGCCTTTCATGGACTGCCGAGCTCCCTCACTTGCCCTCCTGGTTTAATCCTGATGCTACTCTTCCAGCCTGCCCCCTCCATCCCTGGGCCTAACGGCAGGGCTGGACAAGGCCCTGAACTTCTTTTCAGTCCCCTTATATACTCTTTAACTACACTCTGCTGCTACCTTGAGGTGTCCAGTGCAAAATCCCCCAGAGCACTAAACTCATTCCTAAGCTCTGGGAGGGGGGGAGTGGGGGGGAAAGGATGCCTACAATGGAATATAAGCCCCCACATTTGAGGGGCTTACACCTGGTTCAGTAGTTGTGCAGTTTGCTGATTTCTAGGAAACCAGTGAATTCGTATCTAAATATGATAATGTTTTGTCTGTTTATTTTCTGGCTTAAATACTCTCTTGCAAACCATGCCCTATTAAACTCATTTTTTTTTTTACAGAACACCCACACAGGTTGCTCTGTAATAAAAGTATAGTGTCAATTTTGTTTTCTTAGGTTTTGATTGAAGCACCCCAGAGCCACTAACTCTGCAGCTGCCAACTAGAACTGCATTCCATTCTAGTTTTTGCATCGGATGACATGCACGGAGCTTCTTTGTCTTAAATAACTGCTTCTTAAATATTTGCCTTTTGAAACTTGAAGCTTTACACTACTCTGTATGCACCCAAGAGCCATGGAGTTTTGCGACTGATATTTATTACAGTGCACCATCCCAGTTTGCACTGGGCAGCAGGTGGTGGACATTGCTATCTGAGATACACATATTTGCATTCAAGTCTATTCAGAGCACCCAAGAGCCACAGATCTTTGCAGCTGACATTTTATAGAATGCACCATTCTAGTTTGCAATGGGCTGAAAGTGTTGGACATTGGTACATGAGCTACATATGCGTGCATTCAAATCTTATCTTGCTTTTTGGTGGCCTGTCGGTGTGGTGGTAATACTGCTGCCTGTGACACCCAGCGACCTGGGTTTGGGAATGAGCATGGGTCATTGGGGGCTGGCCAGGGGGAGGAGGTTTGAGTGTCCCATAGGAAGCTCTCCTCCTTCACAGGGGGCAGGCCTGTCACATTGTTCCATTACCACTGCCTATGGTGCACAGGTGGCAGCTTGTAACTCCCAGTGTGGAGAGGGGAGGTTGCTGTTAGGCACTTGGCTAAGATGTGCATTAGCACGTCTACAGCCTGGACCTACGTCATTCATGCCGGCACCCTCAGGGGTGGGGTGTTGGGGAAAACATGCAACAGCACACAAGAAAACAAAAGGTAAAAACCCAGCCCCCATTGCTGCGCAACATGATCCCGACAGCTGAAGGGAGGATGAAATGCAGAAGGTCAGTATACCTGCCACTGATTCCTACCAGCAGTGGAGAAAAAATACACTATTAAAAAAAGTTTAATCCTGCTTTGCATTGTAATTGAGTAATATGTATTTTTCTTCCCCATCTCTCTAACATCTGCACAGGCAGTTCAAGGGCAAGCTGATCCCCGATCGTAAACAGCAGTCTGACTTATCCAGGGAACAGTGCACCTCCTCCAAGATGTCTTTCTAAAGCCATTATAAGTGTTTCATGTGGCTCTTACAGTATCTAGTCCTTAAAGCTGTTTAACTTCATGCTACGAATCATATTCATTCAAGATGTGAGATTTCAAGGCTACATTTATTTACTTTTATAGTTAACCTTCCGGTGTACATTGTTAGCTTGCATTTATTATCTCACTGAAACAACTTTGGAGTTCACCTTACAAGCACAAATCATAAAGCCGCTCAATTGAGTGCCAGCCGACTTTATGCAAATTAAAGGTCCGAAGTGCTCTCTCATTGGAGCGCTTTAGTCCTTTCAACTACATAAAGTTTCCACCCACCAGACTATAAACACTGCCATACTCGTCTTGCGTGGTCATTGGTCTTTCAGTGACGAGCCCAATGCAGTTTTACTTGCATTGGACATAACACTGGCACACCTCTGAAATGCTGTTAATTTAACAAAATGTTTCTTGTGCACACACAAAAATAAAAATGGCATACATCAGAGGGATGGAATCAGAGTTTAAAAACGGCAGCACCTAGTTGTTTTCTTTCAGTCTGTTTACTCAAGATTACTCGGGTGTTATGCAACATCTTGTTTCCCATGGGCTTCTGCATTTATCCAGTTTTACACTTCGGCAGACTGAAAGCACAGGGAGATTAAGTGGCCAGCTCAAGGTCACACATTCTATAGATTTGTAGAGTTCCAGAAGTTGTGCTCATAGGCAGTGGTAGAAAAGTGTAATACACTTAGCAACTGTGAGACTATTCCACAGACTGTGGAGGGTGTATGAGAAACTGGCTTGATCAACAGACTTTAAGCCTCAGGGGTAAAAAAACAAGTTGAGTTCATTTCATATGGCATAGGTGGGCTGCAGTAATGGTGATCAGAGGAAGAGAAGCTAGCATGGGATATTTCCTGACTAGAATTTTAGTAGTAAAGTTGCACCATACATGAGTCTGAGACCTTCTAGTGATGGCTGGCCTTGGATGCTGTACTGTGTGCAATGGTGGGTACATAGAAGGGAGATTGCTGTGAAAGGCAAAGTGGCAGAAAGAGTTAAAGAAAGTGTCCAGTCTGGTAAGTGAGGATTTAGGATTGGCCCTGTAATGTGTGTCTCCATAATCAAAATGACATACAGAACCAGTTTAGCTGCATTATTGGTCCTTGTAAGAACAGATCCAGAAGCAAATGGTTTGATAACTTTTATTTGACCAACATACTGTAGCTGTTACAAAAAGAAAACGATGCCTACATTTTCGGACCAACCAGGTCCTTCTTCGGAGACTTAAGTCTCCAAGGAAGGACCTGGTTGGTCCAAAAGCATAGACACTATTTTCTTTTTGTAACATCTGTGTTGGAGCAATGAATGGTAACAGACCATTTGCTTCGGAATCCATAATCAAAACTGAGAGAATCATTTTTAGGTGCCAGCAAGTGTAGCTTATATCACCTCTTGTAGTCATGAGTACTCTTTTCTGCAAGGTACACTATGGTCGGCCGAAATGCATCAGCCCAACCATCATTATCCTGACCCCGGGCGCCCAAAACATGGTTGCCCAACATCGGCATTTTGCCTCCAGGAAGTGATTCGGTTGGCTTTGCCCCCCGCACCCCCCAATGTGGGGGGCTCCACACCAACACCCCCCATACTTAAGGATTCCCACTCTGGGGAGGGGGGCCAAATACCGATGTCGGGTAACCGTGTTTTGAGCGACCGGGGTCGGGATATTGCCAGTAGGGCCGATGCATTTCAGCTAATTGGAAGTATCCCTTTCTGCATTTACTAAACATTAGTGTTACATGCACTGTGAGTGATGTGGTTTTGCTGATGTGAGTAGTTGGACTGCTGAAGTGTTACAGACAGTCGATCCAAATTAGTGCCAGCAGGGGCTTGTGTGTAGGTTTTTATAAAATGAGTTTCAGAATCCTAGGAACTTCACTGGGCTAAACCCATTATGTGACCATTGATTAAGTCCCCTATTTAATCAACAGTTGTGTTACTGAAGTATATACTGAAGCTAGTAGTGACTTCATGACAAAACATAAAATCAGTGCATTGCTGTTTATCTAGCAATTCTGCTTGCTTCTTAATTGCTTAGCTAAATGCAACCTATGTGTTCAGGAATACTCAGACTGAAACGAATCAGTGAAAAATCTTACTCATTATTGAGCTCCATACAATCTGTACAGGTGTGCTAAACATGAATTCTAAATAGAGCACTGGGACAGTATTCCAGGGACCCGTGTTAACTTCCCAGTAGGTCAAAGTATTTCTTTCTCACTACAGTTAGGAATTGTAATAGCAGAGAGGAGGTCAGTAACCAACAGACTAATACAGTAGCTGTGAACACAGGGAATTATCTATCACACCTTTTTACAGCATTCAGAGTCTCAGCAAGTGGGATTATCCTGCCATCTCCTCATAGGCTGATGCACAAAAAACATCTGAGTTCAAAATCCGATCCATCTCCTCCCTCTTTGGACACCCATTCTTCAGTTCTTTTTGTGCATCTCAGCAGGTTGGTCATGTTTTTATCTTGGCTCTGTGCCAACAACATGTAAGACAAAAACTATCAGGAATTAATTTTCTTCCATTTAATTCCCTCCTTATAGCCAGCCAGGTGGCACTGAGGGTTGAGGCGCTAGACGCCACACCTCGCGCCATGCCGGTGACCCAATCTCGAGGGTCAGCAGGGGAGGGAGTAGGACTGAGCATCCAATGAACTGCTGTCCTCTCCCTGGGGAGGGATCCAGAGTGTCTCTGATGCAGTAGTGACCCCCAGTGGAGCCCGGAGGCACAGCTAGCACATGGAGCAGTTAGGGGAAGGAGCAGGGCAGATGCCTATAGCACAGCCATGCTGGCGTCATTGTGCCTTAGGGGAAATGCACAAGCCTGAAAAATCCCCTGATCCCAGATAGGTAACAGCTCTCCTCTGAGCCATGTCACCATACGCCCAAACACCGGGCCTGTCTCCACCCCCACTCCGCTCCTCCACCACCTTGGCCGGCACACTCAGTTCTAGATAGAGTGCCTGAGTAGAGGTGGCCCTACCCCAGGGGGCTAGGAGCTGGGGAGTCCACCAGCAGGAGGATGGTAGAAGACAGCTAACCCTCTCAGGAGAAGGGGGACCAGGTGGGCAGTAGAGCGGTGTCAGGCCTGCAGGAGTAGCCTGAGAGAGTTCCGGGTAGGGTGCATAAATAGAAGATGCAAAAAAAAAATGACCTCCCTATAATCACTAACAGCTGGTTACAACATCAATTAGACTGCCTTGCTTGGTGCTCCTAGCTGCTCACTTAACCATGTTTAACATAGCAGAGCTTAATTTCTCGATAGCATCAGCTGAGACAGGGGGAAACATATGTTAAACTAGATATGAGGCTTTTGTTTCCCTTAGTTTACCTTGCTCTGCTGAGGGTTTCAAGATCATTCAGGAACTAAGGGATCCTAAAATGCTGCAGTACACCCCACAGCTTACCTCATTCAGCCAGGGGAGTGGTGCCAGTACAAATGCCCAAGTTGTAAAGAAATGAACGGAGCCACAACACCCACCAATTCACCTTGTTCTATATTTACCGGGAGTGTCACGGGGGGGAGCATAGCCCTGCGGGACTTCTTCTGGGGGTATTTGGGGGATACGGACTGGAGGGTGTCATCGAGGCACAGGTCAGGAAGCATAGGAAAAACCGGGAGCAGTTGTAAAATTCGCAACGAGTTTTATTATTACTAGCAGTAACATAAAAAAATAAAATTGTTCAGAATAACTATTTACAATGGCCAAATAAACAGAAAGTCCATCTGAGTTTTCCTTCAATCTCTATGTCCATCTAACATGCAATTGCAGCTCAGCTCTCATATAAGTCCTTCCAACCCCCATTCTTAACAAACATCCTGTTTCTTCCAAAGTGTTCTTGTATGTTTCAGGCAGGTGCTGGCAGGAACACAGTGTGCCTGAGCTGAGGCCCCTTTTCCACAGCTCTTCTACGAAAGGCTTAAAAACTGCACTAAGGTAACTTCTTGATTTTCCAATAGCTTTTTACAATAATCTCCAACTATAATTATATACATTTCAAAAATTAACACTATATGATTTCTAAACAAAGGGATCCCAATATCAGTTACATTTCCATACAATGATTTACATATATTTTTATATCAGCAGATATGCAAGGGAGAAAAAGAGACAGTAAGAAGCAAAGAACTGCAAGACTGTTGGGGTAATCAAATCCTAGGTTTCACAGGAAAATTTGGTTGCACAACCAGACAGACAAGAGACAGGAAAGGAATAGAACAGAACAGATCCTTGCATTTAAACTCTTTCCATAACAACTGGGACAGGGTCCTATTCCACCCTGTCACAAAGGGATTTCATGTACTGTGGGTTGGGCTGGCTGCACATTGGCTGAACCCACAGTGGACGCAAGGTATACTTACACCAGCTAATTGCTGGTTTAAATGTACTGACAGATGTCCTCTGGCGGTTATTTCAGAATACCAAACTGGGGTCTTTGTTGCTACCCTTCCAGAATAGGGCGCAATTGCTGCCGTAAACCCCCCTAGCACCATGTTGCAGGGAGTTTCTGGTGTAACTGGTGGCAAATGTCCACTATGGTGCAAGCAGCCTGCGACATGTCTCAGGCTGCTTTGCAGAATACCGAATATCACAACTCCTGCTGTAAATTGCTACTTGCACCATTTTGGGGGGCGCAAGTCAATTTATACCAGGCATAACCCTTTGAGAATCAGGCCCAATATTTTTTGCTTTTTCCTTGTCTTTTAAGGTGGTAACCCTGTTCCGGCCCTGTCACCTTATGTCTCCTAGGGTCCGTTATGGGAAAATCCCACAGAACGTGCCAAAAATACCCCAACCTACTGCTGATAAAGGCCACAGGAGACCTCTGCTCACCATGCATGGTGTACGCAGAGCCTCAGACAATGACACAAGCCTCCTGGTCCACAGATGACAAGACCTTGGATGACAGCTTCTCCACTGTCTTCCAAAACTTCATAGTGTATTTATTTCAAAAGTTACTGGACAAGACAGATTCACTGGGAGAAAACAAGCACCCCAGAGATCCTGACAATGGGGCTTCTAAGCAAAAGAAACCAAGAGGTACCAACCCAGATGACCACTATGACTCCTCAGAATTGGAGAACGAAGAGTTTTCTGAGGAGAAAGAAAGAACTCAGGGAAGATATGCTGGCAAGTCTATACCCCTTTGACCTTATCCCTTAGGCCATCAGGGTGGTTTGTGAGACACTACACATTGATAACTCAGTGAACAGCCAGACAGCAAACTGGATCCTCTAGTATGGGAACAGAAGAAGTCCACAATCTTCTTTCCAATTTGCAAGGTCTTAGAAAGTTTTCTGGAGAAAGAGTGGGAGGCAACTGATTGTATCAAAACTCAAGAGAAGGGGACTTTTGAGAGACAGTACCCTCTAATGCAAGAAAAAGCATGGGCAGCACCTCCTAAGGTTGACTCTGAAGTAACATCCCTCAGCAACAAAATGGTGCTTCTGTCAGAGTCCTCATCAGCTTTGAGAGACCAGACAGACAGGGGAGTGGATGAGATTATCAAGAAAATACATAAAATGCTCATAAATTAGAGTCCCTACAGTGGCTGTTTACTGTTCCTGGGTGGTACTTTGGTGGCTGGAAGCTGCCCAGCAAGACATCCCCTCCACAAGCTCACATGGCGCTACAATGGACTACACCATACAGGCTATAAAGTACATCGCTGATGCCACAATTGACAACTTTAAGATGGCATCCAGGTCCACAGCATCAATCGACAGAACCCAAAGACACATCTGGCTTAAGTTTTTTTGGCATGTGGTTCAAGAATAAAAAAGTAGAGTATTGAAGCTAAACATTTCAGGGGACAAAGTATTTGGCCCAGGAATCAAAGAGTTTACAGGTAAACAAGGGGATGACAAGGAAAACAAAGGGAAGCAGGCAACTCTGCCTTCCTTTCCGAGTAGCCGAGTCCAGAATTATGTACACAAGAACAAGAGGGGTCAAGGCCGACAAGGCACAGATATGTGATAATTCAGGTTCAAGCTGAATTACTTCAACCATGAACAGAACTTCCCCATCAATAGAGGCCACTACAGTGAGAAACCAGGCTACGAGCCCAACGCAATCAATAAAGGATACCGCCAATGAGAAGACCCAGGTCAGGATATGGCAAATGCAGTGGGGGGAAGACTCCAACACTTTGCCGCAACCTGGGCCACCTTGATATCGGCCAGCTAGTCAGGGAAATTGTATCTCAGGGATACGCCATAGAGTTCAACTCCATGCCAAGGAAAGAAAGATTTGTAAAATCACACATTGTGACAGACACACCAGCCATAAACAAGGTCAGGTCAATTCTCAGTCAGCTGATCCACAGCAAAGCCATAATACCAGTCCCAGAAGAAGAGCAACAGGGGACCAGTCCAGGACCTGAAATTGAAATTCATAAACAAGTTCAGTCACTGCCAAAAGTTCAAATTGAAGACATTACACTCCACCATTGCGGCAGTCGGCAGGGGGGATCAACTCACGTCCATAGACCTGAAGGATGCGCATCTCCACATACCCATCAGACCCAGTCACCTGAGATTCCTCCGATTGTGCCTCCTGGACTTCCACTTCCAATTTCAATGCCTATCATTCAGTCTGGCTTCAGCCCCATGTGTTTTCACAAAGTAATGGCACCTCAAGCTGCCGCCTTACGGAAGGAAGGAGTGCATGTGATTCCATAGCTGGACGATTGGCTAATCAGAGCCAAAACAATCGAGGAGGCATAGCTAGCCACCAAACACACCCAAGAGTTGCTAACAAACCATGGATGGATCATCAACAAGACAATCCCTAACATTGACAATCGAACATTTGGGAGCAATATTCAACTCAAAAAGGGGAACAGTCAGGCCATCAGAAACCTGTATATGGAACTTGGTTGCACACTGCAAACAGATTCTGCAACACAGAACTGCTACTGTCTGGCAACTGATGCAACTCCTCAACCTAATGGTCACATATATAGACCTACATAACTGGGCAAGCGCTCACATGAGACAACTACAGCGTCTTCTTCTGGACAATTGGAATTACAACAACCAAAACTACAGTAAAAGGGTGATCATATCACCATCCATGAAGACAGCTCTGAAATGTGGAGCAGACCCACACAAACCAACATCAAGTAGCCACATTAGAAAGGCATGTCTCAAGAATGTTGGAAACCGATGCCAGCCTACTCATATGGGGAGCAATTCTGGATGAAAAATCCATTCAAGAAAAGTGGTCTGATGTAGAAGTATGCCTCCCAATTAACATTCTGAAAACCAGAGCTATACGTTTGTCTCTCAGACATTTCAAAGCTCAGATCAAAAACAGACATGTGAAATACACACAGACAGCAGAATAGTAAGTAAGTAAAGTAAAAAGTTATTTTTTAAGCACCTTTCAAAACCAAGGCACTGTACAACCTATTAAAACCAGTGATTAAATAAAACATACATACATATTTAAGAACCTTCAGCAAAAGCATTAAAAAACAAGTACGTTTTTAGCTCCGACTTAAAACTTGGGACAGTCAGGCATTCTCTTATCCGATGAGGTAGAGAATTCCACAGGGTAGGGGCAGCAAAAGAAAACACATGCACCCCAGATGTCTTTAACCGAACCCTGGGACTCTCTAGCAATCCCTCGTCAGTGGATTGGAGTGAGTGGGAGGGGCAGTAAGGAGTAAGAAGAGCTTGAAGATACTGCAATGGCATAAATCAACAAACAAGGATGAACAAAGAGCAAGGCAATGGCTCGAGAAAAGAAAGCTTAATGGTATGGGTGGAAAAACCCTTGCTCCGCTTTACAGTGATACACCTAGCCAGAAATCTCAAAATCAAGGCAGACTGGCTCAGCAGACAGTCTCTACAAATGGGGGAATGGCATCTCAACTCCAAAGTGTTTCATATGATCCAGAAGATATGGGGCCCTTTCCAAGTAGATTGCACGGCTTTGGCAAGGAACACTCAACTACTGGTGTTCCTCTTCAGATACAGGGAGAAGGGAACTGCAGGAATGGATGCCCTGTCCGCCCCCCTGGCACTTTCAGAAGGCCTATATGTTCCCACCCATATCAATGATAGGGCAAGTGCTCCAGAAAATTCAGAACACCGGCAGTACTGTACTATTGATTGTACCAGACTGGCCGAGGCAGACATGGTATGCTTTCATCAAGAAAATGCTAATAGACAGTCCAATGACATTAACACCATGGCCGGATCTTTTTATGCAAGGTCCAGTTTATCATGAAGATCCACAGTCAATAAAACTGATGGCTTGGCCGCTCAGAGGTCTAGACTGTTGAACTTGGGGGTCTCCAACAAGGAAACCAATACGATGCTAAAAACTCGGAGGCCCTCCACCAACAAAACTTACAGCAGATATTGGTTTGTTTTCTCCATGTGATGTGAGGCAAGAGACCTAGAGGCTTCAAACTGTTCCATTTTACATGTCTTGGATTCATTACAGGACAGATTAGACAAAGGTCTGGCTTCGACATCCCTCCGGGTGCATGCAGCAGCAATCAGAGCCATCTGAGGTGAGACAGATGGACACTTGCCGGGGGCACACCCCCTAGTTCAGATGATCTTCCCTTGTCAATCTTCACCATTCATTACTTCCTGGGTGTAAGCCGGAGGCGCGCACCCGCCACGGGAGCTTTTTTTTTTTTAAAGTTTGCCTAACGACACCGCCCTCGAGAGTGACGTCATGCATCATGCGCGAGGGGCGGCCGTTAGTAGCGACCGACTCCTCCTCCAACTCAGTTCTGTTTCTCCCGCCGTCGAGGCAGCACCTGTCCGCGCAAAGCATCCCCAGTACTTATCTGCGTAGTAGTTACCGACTCCCGTTTTTCCTGACAAAAAAAAAAAAAATCTTCTTGGGGGGGGCTCTAATTTTCCAGAAAAATTACTTACTCTAAGATTCACGGGCCATCTCGTGGATTGCATTGGTGATCAGACTGCACAACTATCTCTTGCCATTCTTCTGGCGAGATACCTCTGGGGTTTTGGCCTGGCTCAGGCTATTCAGTTTTGATCCTGCAATCCCGTGTTCCAGATAGTTGCCCTGAAATCAAAATCACCCTCCCTCCCCTATTCTTGCCTTGCAGAGCAGAGGAACGGGCACGTCTATTTCTTTTTCTTTTTGCAAAAAAAAAAAAAAGGAAAATGCTAAGGAACTCTCTTCACTGCTATAGGCATCTTGGTATTGGGTCATGCATCTAGTCTAAAAATTTTATCTGTAAAAAAAAGGGAAAAACAAACTAGAAGAGAAATAGAAGGTAGGCTATCCTTCTCGCTAGTTTGCATATTGGTTTCTCCTTTAAGTGTCCTCCTGGACAATTTTTACAGAAGAGCAGTGCTGACCATATCCAATCCCAGCCAGCCTAAGCCTTGGCCTGCCTTGGCCAGTCAGTCTGAGTCCCTTTTCTATCTTAAAATGCCTGAAAGGCTTACATTCTCCATTTCTAAACCCCTGAGCAGCGCTCTCATGCTGCCGGGATTTTATTCTTCCCTCCTCGGGTGTCCTCCAGTTAAAGGCCTTCCGCGGCCAGGGGCCCGAAGTGGGTATCAAGAACAATGGCATGTTGAGGATGAGGACTATGCCCTCCTGAGTCTGTCTAGCGGGTTTGGTGACCTTCTCTTCAGCTCTATCTCCGGGGATTCTTGCTTCCCTTTAGTAGAGCCTTCAGCTGTAAGCTAACTATACTAGATTGGGCATTCTGGTCTCTTCAACATCCCATCTCTCTCTTCTCTTTCTTCTTCTTCTTCTAATTTCTCATTTCCTTACTTATCTCTCCTCCTAGAATCCTTGAGGTAAGGAGGCCCTACAGTCCCTAGGCTAGGGATACTCTTATCTCCTCTGTCCTTCCTCCATCGGCTTATTCCTTTTTCAGTTCATTCTTCCTTGCTTTGCTATCCCTCGGCTATCTTGCCTCGCTATCTATATTCTCTGCTTTCACTTTTGCCTCTCCGGCTCACAGAACTGAGTTGGAGGAGGAGTCGGTCGCTACTAATGGCCGCCCCTCGCGCATGACGCATGACGTCACTCTCGAGGGCGGTGCCGTTAGGCAAACTTTAAAAAAAAAAAAAAAAAGCTCCCGTGGCGGGTGCGCGCCTCCGGCTTACACCCAGTAAGTAATGAATGGTGAAGATACAAGAGAAGATCAAGAATTACGGTAGGTACGTAATTTTCCTTTCTTGAAGGTCGCCACCAACATCAAACACTGACCGAGACCCACCATGGCTCTGTGGTACCTCAATTTGGTGCTAGATGCTATAACCAAACCACTCTTCAAACCACTCAACACCCTAGCTTTGCCAGTACTCACACTAAAAACTGTGTTCCTGGTCACTATATCTTCAGCTTAGAGGACAAGCAAAATTCAGGCCCTATCATGTAGAGAACCCTTTATGAACTTCTATCCTGATAGGATAGTCCTCAGGACAGTACCCTCCTTTATTCCCAAGGTGGTGACTCATTTTCGTCTTTCCCAAGAAATCTCTATCCCAACATTTAATCTCAGAGAAGATGAATCTCATAGGGATACTCTCTCATGACTAGACCCAGGATGGGTAGTTAAGATCTGTCTCGAACAAACAGCCACAATGAGATATTCAGACAGGCTATTCATTATCCAACAGGGCCCGAAGCAGGGCCTCCAAGCATGTAAGTCCACCATTACGAGTTGGCTGTGATCCACCATCTCTAAGGCCTACAGAGCAGAGGAGTCGCCCATGCTGAAGCACATCACAGCCCACTCAGCAGGGCAGTGTCCACTTCATGGGTAGAATGCAACTGCACATCTATAGCTGAAATCTGCCAGATGGCTACTTGAGCTTCACCCCATACCATCACCAGGTTCTACTAGTAAGATAGCAGGTTGAACAGTAACTCAGAGTTTGGCAGAAAGGTATTACAAGTGGTGTTCACACTCCTCTTCCTCCTCCCACCCATTAGAGGTTGGAAACTGCTGTACAATCACCCACTTGTGGAGACTCTGAGTGCTGTAAAAATGTGCGACAGATAATGGAAGTTTACTCACCTGGTAAAGGTGATTATAGGACCACCTTTTTACAGCACTCCGCATCCCGCCCAGTGAGAAGGAAAGATGAAATTGTTCTATGTCTCAAGCGTTGTTCAGTCATGTTTGAACATGTTTTTTGCTATGCATTCACAAGAGGTATACTGCTAATAGATGTTCACGTTACATGGTGTACTTCGTACTGCAGCTCTTAGTCATAGTTCATTAAATTCTTATAATGCTAGATATATGATGCTGTCAAGTTTTTTATTCAAGCTACATCCCACGAGGAGCGGTTAGATTGTTTTCTGGTAACATTTATTTTATTCAGGACAAACCTAAGCTATGGAAGAAGTCATACTGAGGAATGGGTGACCAAAGACAGAGGAGACGGATCAGATTTCCAACTCAGAAGTTTTCAAAAAACTTCTGATCATAGGAGACTCCATGATTCGGGGAGTTGATACCTATCTCCAGCCAGGGGTAATGGTCAGATGTCTGCCAGGTACATCAGCGTGGAGAGACACTGACCACATTGCTAAAATTGTTCAAGAAACAGGAGAAAACATTGAGATCCTGGTACACATAGGGACTATTGATCTTGCCAGCCGGTCGGTTGTGGAGACCTAGGAACACCTGACCAGGCTGGGTGACAAACCATCATCCATTTCGTCCAGCATCTCCTTCTCTGAGATCCTGCCCATCTGGGAGAGGGGGGCAGATGGACGGAAGGTCAGAGAAGGGGAGATAGTGGAGCTAAACATGTGGCTCAAGGGCTGATGCCAGGAAAAAGGACACAGATTTGTAGGGAACTGGCAACAGTCCTGGGAGTGAAAGTTCTTTAAATTTGATAGACTGCATCTGACTAAGGAGGGAGTCAGTGCATTGGGACATAAGTTTGATGTCTTTGCAGAATATTTAAAGTAGCAAATGGGGAGAGGGGGGCAGCACCCCGTAGGTCAAATGGGAAGAACACCCCTCCCCCCTCAGCTTGTGGTCAAACAGGGATTCAGCATGTTTGCAGTTCATTTGCATCACAAGGTCTGTCTCCCCATATGATGCACAGGGGAAATGCCAGACCTCACCCAACAACTAACACACTGAAATCTGGCCAATGGAAAATCATGTACACAAATGCTCACAGCCTGGGAAATAAGATCCCAGACCTGCAGGCAATATGGTCAGAGGCTAAACTGGACATAGTAGCAATTGGTGAGATGTGGTTTACCAGTAACCACACTTGGGAGACTTCAGTACCTGGCTATGTACTGTTCAGAAGAGACCGAGGTGCATGGGGGGAGGTGGTCCTGTAAGTCAATGAAAATACCAAAGTTACAAAAATTCAGAATACACATAAGGAGCCAGAAGAACTGTGGGTCACCCTGGAAACAGGAAATGGGACAGCCATAAGAACTGGGGTTGTCTACAGGCCCCCAGACCAGGGGGAGAACATAGACACATTACTATTAGAAAATACACGAAACATGACAGCTGAAGGGGAGGTTCTGATAATGGGAGACTTCAACATGCCGGATAAAGATTGGTCAATACCAGCAGGAACATCTGCCAGAACTAGACACATGGTGGATTCCCTGCAGGGGAAGGACCTCAAACAACTGGTACAACAACCCACAAGAGACAGGGCTATCCTAGATCTAGTACTGACTAACAGGGAAGGGATCACAGATATCCAGGTAGAAGGTCACCTGGGGGCCAGTGACCATCACATGGTATGGTTCAATTTGGCCACTACAACTATTCATCCCATTCCAAGGCAAAAATATGAGACTTCAGAGGAGCTGACTTTGATAAGATGGCCAACAGAGTTAAGCTAGCCCTGGCAAAAGAAACACAGGTGAGGGTACAGGCAAAGTGGGCAAGCATTAAGGATGCAATACTTGAAGCAACATCCCATTATGTTAGACAGAAAAGGAAGTGCAAAGAAGAAGGAAACCACTTTGGTTCTCAAATACAGTAGCAGAAAGGTCACAGCCAAAAGGCTGGCCTTCAGAAAATATAAGGGAACACAGTGGGATGAAGATAGGCATACCAAACTGCCCTAAGGGAAGCAGGGAAGGCAGTAAGGCAGGCAAAGTCCCAAACTTGAGGAAACACTAGCACAAACAGTAAAAGAAGGTGACAAGACTTTCTATAGATACATTAGTGAAAGGAGAAGGTCCAGAGGGGGTATTGCTAAGCTCAAAGGAGAAAAGGGTGTGTGTGAGGAGGAGGAGGACCCTGTACAAGTATCTATCCTAAATAGATACTTTTGCTCAGTATTTACTGAAGAGAAGGTAGGGCAGGGCCCACAGCTCAGCACCATGGACACGGGGGGGGGGAGGTGAGCCTTACTCCCTTCACAAAAGAAAGGGTCCTACAAGAGCTCGCTAAGCTCAGGGTGGACAAGGCAATGGGACCTGATGGCATACATCCCAGGAGTTAAGGAGCTAAGGGTGTAACTAGCAGAGCCATTAGCAGAACTGTTTAGTGAGTCTCTGAGCACAGGAGGGTCCCAGAAGACTGGAGAGGGCTCATGTGATCCCACTCCACAAGAGTGGTAGCAGGAGGAGGCAGGGAACTACAGACCAGTTAGTCTTACCTCAGTAGTGGGCAACATTATGGAGCACTCCTTATGGAAAGGATAGTGCAACACCTGGAATCCATAGGGGCACAGGATCCAAGATAGCATGGGTTTACAAAAGGAAGGTCCTGTCAAACTAATCTCATAGATTTCTTTAACTGGGTAACCAGAGTGGTGGACCATGGGGGAGCAGTTGATGTTGCCTACCTTGACTTCAGCAAATCTTTCGACACTGTTCCACATAGAAGATTGATAAATAAGCTGGGTAGGCTCGGGGTGGGTCAGAAGTTGGTTAAATGGGTGGCAAACTAGTTGACGGGCAGAAAACAGAGAGTGGTGGTAAATGGTATACAGTCAGAAGAGATGCAAGTCACAAGTGGGGTACCTCAGGGATCAGTCCTGGGGCCAATCCTCTTCAATATCTTCATTAGTGACATTGCAGATGGACTAGAGGGTAAGACTTGTCTGTTTGCAGATGACACCAAGATCTGCAACAGAGTAGATGATCCAGATGGTGTGGGCAGAATGAGAAAAGATCTGGATAAACTAGCAAAATGGTCAGAAGAGTGGCAACTGGGATTTAATGCAAAGTGCTGCAAGATCATGCACATAGGGACGAGAAACCCTGAAGCCACCTATAGGCTGGGAGGGGAGTTGCTGGCAGTCACAAAGAAAGAAAGAGACTTGGGCATCATCATCACCGATGACCTGAAATCATCCAAGCAAACCTCTAAAGCAGTAGGTAAAGGCCAGGGGGATGCTAGGGTATATTAGTAGTGGTATCACATGTCGTAAGAGGGAGGTAATAATCCCTCTTTACAAGACACTGGTTAGGTCCTATCTGAAGTACTGCATGCAGTACTGGAGGCCACACCTTTACAAGGACATTAACCAAATTGAGGCAGTCCAGAGAAGGGCAACCAAAATGGTGCAGGAACTGCATCAGATAACATATGAGGACAGATTAATGGAGCTCAATAAGTATACCCTAGAGAAAAGGAGGGAGAGAGGTGATATGATCGAAACATTTAAACACCTTAAGGGCATTAACAAGGTGAAAGAGTCTAACATGTTTCTATATAGGAAAAATAGCAGGACAAGAGGACACAGCATGAGATTAGAGGGAGGCCGATTAAGGGGTAATATGAGGAAGTTCTTTTTCACAGAAAGGGTGGTGGATGCATGGAACAGCCTACCTCAGGAAGCAGTGGCTATGAATACAGTGCAGGGCTTCAAACAGGCATGGGATAGGCATAAGGGAGCAATACAGATGAGTATGACTAGATAGGCCACCGACAGAGCAAAGCCCGATGGCACATTTATAAGGTAGAAAAAGAAATGGGCAGACTGGATGGGCCTTGCAGTCCTTATCTGCTGTCAACTTCTATGTTTCCATGTAAGCCTATGAGGAGATGGCAGGATAACCTCACTTGTAGAGACTTGGAGTGCTGTAAAAAGGTACTCCTATAATCACTTTTACCAGGTGAGTAAACTTCCAATTTATTCCCAAACAAGGCAATAAAGCACTAATGGGTTTACTGAATAGTTGTGAACACAGGAATATTTATTCCCAAACAGGTCAACAAAGCACTAGCAGGAGCGTCCAGTACTCATTTGTCATTGAAATTTTATTGTTCAGCATATGTCATTATAACATAAAGCAAACAAGTTAAAACAACATAAGTCAGCAAATTATTGTAAACATACCTACTACAAAACTCTGTACAAATACAGCATATAATCAGTATTCCCAAAACATACATGATGGAATTCAACTAACATTATAATATAATAGAATCTAAAATAAATAAATTCAGTTCCAATTTTCACATATTTCATTAAAATAAATACATATAGACACAATTAATTTATATATGCAGGTAAACTGGAAAGATGCTTCACAAAGAGCAGGTAAACTGAGGTGTCACAATTCCTAATGAACGAAGAATCCAATGAACATAAATTGCTGAGTCGAGTGTCATCAAGGACTATTACAGTACTAAAATTGGTGGCACCCAAATTCAGTACATTAGCAAATGCAGAAAACTGCATGTAATCCAGTCTAGCCAGAAGTCACTTGAAAAAAGAGGTCCAAATTATGACTTAAAACCAATCAACTGCACAAAAAAATACCTACTGTATACTCAATAATTAATACTCAGATGTAGCTAGAATTGTGGTATTATTTCACTAGCAATTCATGTGTCTTTATATAAGAATGGTTTGCTTTTTATAATACATTTTATTACATGGAAATAACTAGAAAGTTGATTAAGAATGAAAGAATCTTGTACCATAAACAAAAAGGTTACAGCATCATCTGGTAAACATGAAATCCCATCCAGAATTGGAGTGATCCAAGTCTTTCTCATTTTATTGTACCATGGACAAATCAATGTCCCCACAACCACAATAGAACAGGAAGTTTGATGGTCGTCAGGGATGTGTGCAAATCTCTCAGCACAATACTAGGACATATTTCAATTTTTTAGCACATAAACAAAAACCTTTTATCAAAATCGCTGATACAGTCCAAATGAAACTAAAAACAAGCCTAACATCATGTACCAGTGAGAAAAGCATGACTTTGATATCATTTCTAAATTCAAGCCTTAATTGTGTGTTCATATCTTATTATGTTTTTAAACTCAACTTTATTTAGATTCCAAGTTGACTACAGAACAATACATTCATATCCATACATGTTTTTCCTGCAGTACAACTGCACAGCTATAGAAAACAAAAATAATTGTCATATCTATGTGACTTCCCAATACAATTTTTATTATGTAACAATCTTAACAGCTATTCTTCACCTTTCACTGCTCATAGCTGTACAGAGGTGGAACTAATAAGCGCGATGTTCAATTTTACATCTGATACAGAATTCCTGGATACTGTAAATGATACAGGTTTTGTCTACTACTAGCACAGTCTATATTTCATGTGCAATTCCACAAAGTCTGTAACAACTTATAATGCTGAAATGGAAAAGAGTTAACCCATAAATAAACTAACAAACCATAAACACCTATGATTGTGTTGCTAATGCCTTATTTGTTATGAATCTTCTACTGAGTGCATTTACCTGTCCACTGTTCCAAATGTTATTAACCCCCTCAGTCCTCCCGGTGTAATCAAACTTGCAATCTAGGTATGCCTGTATCCCTTACCCCAGGAGGTTCTCCCTGAGCTACATATCGGATGAAAACAGGCTTATATTTCATAAAGCTATTTGGAAAGGCACCTAACCTAGGAATCCATAGGTTAAGTCCTCCCAACTATTGTGCTTCCTGAATCTTATTCTTTTTTAACTCCACTTTATGTAGTATATTAGACATTACATACATTATGAACTGAGAAAATGTTACAACTTTACAGAAAAAAGGAAATACATCATACCTGATCAGTTGCATCAGTGCATTTCAAGGTGAACAGAGGCCTAGTTCTTGAGTGGATGTTACCTTAAATAGATTCTCCCCAAACCAGGAATCTAGTACTCTTGGTCTGAAGTTCAAAACATTTTCATGAACCTGCTAGGGAGGTGAAAAAGGCTATATTCAATGCTGTGAAGGTTATGAGTTTCATCCTCAATTATCAGTTGTTCCTATTATGAAACCTAAGAACTCATGACCTACAGTGTTAACATTTTACATTTAGCCGCCACTGTCATCCCTTATTGCATAACCATTTGTCTAGATTGCAACCTATCAATCAATCAATAATTGTTTATTTATTAAGCACTATTACAAAAGATCAGAATGCTGTACATAGATAGTTGAAATTATTATAAAATTATACTATTAAAATCACACATAAAAATCACAGCTTCCAAAAACTCTATAATCTGATTGTGAACTTCAGCAGGAAATACTTGATTAAAAAGAAATGTCTTTAGTTCATATTTGAAACTCTTGGTGGTCTGACATGCTCTTATCTGATGAGGTAGAGAGTTCCACAGGGTTGGTGCCACAGAAGCAAGAGAGCGGGCACCAGATGTCTTCAAAAGGACCCTGGGAACCTCTAGCAATCCCTCATCTGTGGATCAGAGTCGACGGAGGTGCGGTAAGAAACAAGGAGATCTTGCAAGTAACTGGGTCCCTGTCAGTGCAGGGCTTTATACAGTAGGTCAGAAGTCCAACCTTAAAGGTGATCTGCCAATTTACAGGCAGCCAGTGTGAATAGCAGAGCACAGGTAAGATATGGCTAGATCTTGATAAACCAGTCAACAACCTGGCAGCCACATCCTGCACTGGCTGCAATCAGTGGATATCAACCCCTGGTAGCCCTACAGTAAGTATTGGGCATTGCAGTAATAAAGGCACAAGGTCACAAAGGCGTGAACCAGTGTTGTCCTATTGCTAGGTGGGATCAGGTGTTTTATCCAGCCAATGTTCCTCAGATGGTAAAATGAGGGCTTGACAATGGTCAACACCTGATGTTTTAGTGACAGACCACTATCTAATACCATGCCAAGATTCCCTGATTGGAAGAAGGTGGCAGGACAGACCCAAGTCAAAGTCTGGTAAACTGACCCACTTGTCCCTCCATGCCACAGCAACCTGGCTCGGCCACCAATACCTCAGTCTTATCAGGGTTCAGCTTCAGCCAGTTAACACTCATCCAGTCCTGAATCTCTGAAAATCTGTGATAATATGCTATATACAGTAGGTGGCAACCTCATCTGAATAATGAGTTAAAAGGAAAAAAAACAGCAACAACAAACAAATAGCCAACAATAACCAAGCACATTTTTCACTACTTTGGTTGTACATCAAGCTGTGTATCTTCTATGATTAAAACCTTTTTTTATCAATAAACTACTTGTAAATTTGTGTTATGTTGACCCACTGTCTGTCATGACCCAGATTATCAGAACCTGAATCTTATTCTGATGTATTTTTCATATTTCAAACTAATTGTTATTCCCCGCTTAACATATTTGCTTAAATATGACAACTTATATTCTTGTAAGATTTTCAAAACATACATTAACCAAGGAGACTTAATGTTATGCTGTTATAGCCATCTTTCCTTCTCCAGAAGTTCCAGCCTAAACAAATTATCCATGGAAAGTCTTGTGACTCTAATCCAATATCCCCAAATCAGTGCATCAGCCAGTGTTTTAAAGCTATACATTCTGAGCTCCTCTCTGCTGTAAGACACAGGCATAGAATTATTCAACTGGAGAGATTTAATTAATTGACTAGAATGTTTCTCCAATTCTGAAATTTTATAAGGGACCCATATTTTGGCTCCATAAAGAGCCTGCAAATTAAACTTTGATGAAAGAACATGGACAAGGGGCCTGATACTGTTTCCCTCATATTTAGAGTTAAATAGTTTCAACTCAAGAAGTGTTTTTTTTGTTTTGTTTTGTTTTTGTTTTAGCTACTGTATATAGTGAATTCATATTCCAAGAACCATTGGCTGCAAAATGTATAGCCAAATAAGGCTAACCTGAAATTGAGGAAATTAATTGATTACCAGCCCACCACTTATTAGTGGTTTTGGTACTACAAAATAAAACTATTCCATTTTATTTACTACATATAAAAATGGTCAACTTCTTTGATTCAAGAGTCCAGCACTCTGGTTTTTTTTTTTTTGCAGACCTGACTCTGATAGTTAAAAAACACCAAATCATCAGCGCGTGCCAAAACGGGTACTTCCAGTGAACCTACACTTGGTGAATCAGAACTAACATACATAAGTGCCCTTACAACATGATCAGTATAAATATGAAAAAGTGTTGTGGTGAAAATACAACCTTAGTAAACACCTTTATCAACTGGAAAATTCTGTGACACATTACCTCCGACACCCAACCATACTCTAGCCCAGGTATGATTAGATAGTTCAGAAATGATGGGGATAAGACAAGTATCAATGCCCCTGTCACACATCACTTTGGCCACAAAATGGAATCAAACACTGAAGAATAATCTATGAATGCTATGTATAGCTTTTCTTTGTGAATCAAAACATATTTATCCCATAGATGTCTATGAATAAAACAGTTATCCAAGGTGCAGCACTGTTCTATGTGCCCAAATTGCAATGGTGACAGACCCCCCCCCATTGTTGAAATTTGTTCATGCAACCTCAGAAGTATAACTGTGGAAAACATCCAATAGGCTGATCGGCCGATACATACAGTACAAGGATCTGACATATTTCCCTTTTTAAAAATAGGGACAATCTCTGCCTTACTCCATGAATCAGGGAAAAGGCCCTCCTTAATGCATTTTTTGAACAATGAACATCAACAAGAAAAAATCTGGCCACAAGAGAGGAGATTATAAATAAACCCAGCTGGAATAAGATCAGGATGGGGGTTCTTCATCTTCAAAGAATTATTTGCATCAGAAACTTCCAAAATATTAATGGGCCTAATGCAAGTACTGGATGGCAAAGCAAGTGAATCATTTTGTAATATACGATTGTAAGGACGATTTAAGGAGGAAGTATAGCGCAGTGGTTTAAGGCTCTGAGCTGCAAACCTGGAGACCTGGGTTTGAATCCCACAGCCCCCACTTGCATACTGTGTGACCCTGAGCAAGTCACTTAACTTCCTTGTGCTCCCAGGATGCACCTGTAAACAAGCTTTCAGCTTAGTGTGTCTCTCCTGGTAAAACAAAGGTTAAAAAAAGAGAAGAAAAATTAGCCACCCATACTTTAGAAGAGAGATATATGAGTCAGTGCTGAGAAATTTGAAGTACCCTTGGCAACAAGTTGCCAGGATGCTCTTATGTCATTTCTAAGAACAATGTACAAAACATAATATTCCACTCCTTATAATAAGCCTATTTTTTCTGTCCGTGTAAATTTTGATGTGTCTTACAGTCAACATTCAGATTTCTACACTTAACTTTTCTAGGGTGTTGCTCAGTTTTCCTAATCTTGCTAAGTAATTTGTTTTTTTCTTTCTTACACTGAGTGTCAAACCATCCATTTCTTTGCCTACTCTTTTGACAAGAAGAAAACTATAAAACTGAACAAATGTGTGTATAGAGAATTTAATAGTCCATATAACTCAGCCGCAGGGAAGGAAGAATCTTGCTAAAGAAGATGTTCTCAATGGGGAATTAACATCTGATCAAACCTTAAGGAAAGACAACTGAGCCACTGTGCTCTTGCTGTTTCTAAGAAAAAAATACTCACCTTAGTAATGTTGTTTCTTCTAATGGAGTCTTGCTGTATTCTGACTATTTGCAGTGCTCTCCAACCTTTGAACTGCCCCGGAGAGGAAAGAGTTAACTTTCCATGCAAGGCATGGAACGCTGAGCTCAAGCTCAGTTGAAGCCTCTGTCTGCTGTTGTTTGAACCCCAACCACCAGATCTTTACGAGCTATACTCACTGGGCATTCTGTGTGGAAACTGTAAACTAACACTAGCCAACTGGCCACTAAATTTAATAAAGAGGGTTTTTTGGTTTCAAAGCAAAGACTCAAGTCAGGAAACCCAAAAACAAAACACAACACACACCCAAAATAAAGGAGGGTGAGAAAAGAGCGGCACCTCTAGGTGCCAACACTGCTCCTGCCCACCCAGATCCCAAAAACCAGGTTCTGAGAAGGGAGGTGGGGAGAGGTCAAAATACAGCAAGACTCCATTAGAAGAAACAACATTACTAAGGTGAGTAATTTTTTCTTCAAACAACATGAAGTCTTGCTGTTTCTGACTATTTGCAGACTACCAAGCAGTTCCTCCATGGAGGAGGGACAGAACCTACTTTGGGAATAGGCTCTGAAGTACTGCTGTGCCAAACCGAGCATCACTCCAAGCCTGGATATCCAGAGAGTAATGCTTGGTAAAAGTATGGACTGTTTTCCAGGTGGCTGCTTGACATATCTCTAAGATAGGAATATCCCTGGCAGCAGTCAGGGAAGCAGCTGTACCTCTAGTAGAGTGAGCCCTCAGGCCTAAGGGTGGAGTCCTACCCAATTTTTCATAGCAGAATTGTATACAAGAGACAATCCACCTGGCAATAGATCTTTTAGTGGCAGGTTTTCCCTTACCGACCTCACCATAAGTGAGGAACAATTGTAGGGATTCAAATCTGTGACCCTTGGTGCGCTCTATGTAGTAGCTAAGGGCCCTTTTCACATCTAGGCTGTGCAGCCTCCTCTCTCCAGAGGAGGAATGGTCAGTGAAGAAAACAGGAAGAGACATAGACTGGTTAAGGTGGAAATCTGAGACCACCTTAGGCAAAAACTTCCTATTAGTTCTTAGGACCACCTTATCTCTATGAAAAGAGATAAAATCAGGCTCCACTGACAGGGCCTGTAACTCACTGATGCATCTGGCAGAGGTAATGGATACCAAAAACACAGTTTTCCAAGTCAAGTACTTAAGTTCTGCAGAGGCCAAAGGCTCAAAAGGGGGTTGCATAAGCTGAGCAATGCAAACATTTAGGTCCCAAGCAGGAGCAGGGTCCCTGAAGGGAGGATTGGTGTGCAACAATACCTTGAAGAATTTACAAAATACAGGATGAGCTGAAAAAGAAGAGGGCTTACCTACTGACAAAAAAGCAGAAACAGCTGCTAAATGTACTTTGAGTGCAGCTGGTCTGAGTCCCAAGCTATTGAGATGAACCATATAGTCCAGGACTGTAGGCAACCCAGCAGATTCTGGAGAAATATGCTTACCAGAGCACCAAATAGTGAACCTTTTCCATTTGGAGTTGTAAGTCTTTCTGGTGGAAGGCTTTCGAGAAGCCTTTAGAATATCCAAAATCCAATATCCAATATAATTGAGATAGATGCAGATCAGCAAACTCTAACTCTTCAAGAGCCAGGCCTTGAGATTGAGAGATTTGAGACTCGGATACCAAACCTTCCCCTGAGAGGATGTCAACAGGTTGTAATTCCTGGGAAGAGACAGGGGGAGGTGGACTGCTAAGGACAGCAACGGTGGGTACCAGGGCTGCCTGGCTCAGTCTGGAGCAATCAGAATCACTTTGCAGGGTTGAGACCTGATTTTGACTAGTACCTTGAACAGGAGAGGGAAGGGGGGAACGCACACAGAAACTTCCCTTCCCAATTGAGAACTAGAGCATTCAAGGGGACTGAGCCCAATACTGGGGGTCTGCAGCAAAAAAGGGGAGGTTGGTGATTGTCTAGGGCTGCAAAAAGATCTATCTGTGAAGTGCCCCATCTGGAGAAAATCACCTTCAAAATTAGGGGATCTAGGGACCATTCGTGATGGCCCTGAGATATCCTGCTGAGAGCACCTGCCAGGACATTGTCCTTCCCTGGGAGGTGCACTGCTGTCAGAGAAATTTGCAGGGAATAGGCCAGAGACCACAACTTCATTGCTTCTGTGCACAAGGCCGTAGACCGAGTGCCCCCTTGCTTGTTGATGTACCACATTGTGGTGGTATTGTCTGTTCTAATCTGGACTACTTTGTTCTGAACAGACTTGGAAAAAACTTGCAGTGCCAGAAACACTGCTCTGAATTCCAAGAGATTGATGTGAAGCAGAGATTCTTGAGGTGACCACAGCCCTTGGGTGGTCAGATCCCCCAAGTGGGCTCCCCAGCCCAAGAGGGAGGCATCTGTGGTAAGGATTAGAGAATGAGTTTGAGTGATGAAAGGAACTCCTTGCCTTAGATTGTCCTGATCCTGCCACCATTGCAAAGCCTGGATCAGGATTCGAGTCACTGGGACTAGTTTGGTCAGGGGATCCTTTCTCTGGGACCAGAAGGTTCTCAAGTGGAACTCAATGTCCCTCATCTCAAACCTTGCCCCCTGGACCACTGCTGTAGAGGCTGCCATGTGGCCCAGGAGCTGCAAGAAGTGCCTTGCTGGTCGAGACACCTGAAGGGTGAAAGAAGAGGCCAGTTTTACTAGTGTCCTTGCCCTGTCCAGGGGAAGGAAGGCCTTTGCTCTTATTGTATCAAGCTCCACCCCTATAAAGGCGAGGAGCTGCACTGGTTCCAGAACTGACTTTGGAAGATTTAGGAGGAATCCTAAGGAAGTGAGCAGTAGCTGAGTTATCTGCAGATGTGACTTGACTTGGTTTGGGGACTGACCCACTATGAGCCAGTCGTCCAGGTATGGAAATATGGAGATCTTTTTTCTCCTTAGGAAAGCAACCACTACTGCCAGGCACTTTGTGAACACCCTTGGGGCTGAGGTTAGACCAAATGGCATTGCTCTGACTTGATAGTGGCCTGAGGGCAACTCGAACCTGAGGTACTTTCTGTGGGAGCACCTGATGGGAATGTGAAAATAGGCATCCTTGAGGTCCAGGGAGGCTAGCCAGTCCCCTGGCCTTAGGGTAGAATTATTCCCAGAGTCACCATTTTGAATTTTGGCTTTAAAAGGTGCTTGTTTAAATAGCTCAGATCCAGGATGGGCCGCCATTCTCCTGTCTTTTTGGGGGTTAGGAAGTACATGGAGTACAATCATTTTCCCCTGTGTAGGGCTGGAACCCTTTCTATGGCTCTGAGAGCCAAGAGGGAAGAGACCTCTGCCTCTAGGGCAAGGGCCTCTGAAGGATTTGCAGGTGGAAAGGATCTGGTTATCATCTTGGGAAATTTTTTGAAGCTGAGAACCAGTCCCTGGCTTACTACTTCCAGGACCCACTTGTCTGATGTTAAAGACTTCCAGTCCTGGAAAAAGTAAGCCAGCCTGCCCCCTACAGGGAGTGGAGAATCGGCCTGGGCAGACCCATCAGGTTGTCTGCTTGGCAGGGGCTTTAGGCTGAGGGGTGGAAGCAGGCCTGCTCATACCCCGTCTGCCTCTCCCTCTAAAGAACCCCTTCTGAGCAAAGGCAGAAGAGAAGGCCTGGGCTTGGTAAAAAGGCCTATGAAAGGGCCTGCCCCTGCCCCTGGAGTGCTGCCTCTGAGGAGTGGCTTGCCTTTCTTTGGCCTGAGCACTCCTGTAGGTGGTCCTGTACTCGTCCATTTTTTTCATGTAATTCTCTGTCTGCTCCCCAAACAGAGAGTTACCAATGACAGGAAAATCCATGGTCTTAGCCTGGGTATCCTGTGACAGGCTAGTTCATCTGAGCCAAGCCATCCTCTGAAGGGCCACAGATGTAGCCATAACTCTACTGCTTCTTCCATAGGAAGCTGGAGGGTTTCAGCCACTTTTTTGTAAAACATAAATGGGAAGGGGACTCAGAAAGCCTAGCAGGAGAAACACCGGAAGGTCTGTCTGGGGAGATGTCCGGGTCAATAGGCACATCCAGACTTTCATAATCACCATCACTATCTTCATACTCTCCCTCCCTCCTCCTCCGGTTCATAAAATTCTTCTAAAGTATAATGCAGAACCGGGGGATCCGACCGAACCGAGCCCCTAACCGATGGTGCCGGTTCGGTCGAAACCGAAGTTAGTGACTGAACAATCCTTATTGCTTTGGCTATTTCATCAGCAGTTGGAGAGAGAACCTGTGGATCTGAACCGGCTGACTTAGCCCTCCTTTTTCTTTTAACCGGAACCGACTCCTCAGAATCGGTTCTCCTTCTGCCCGAAGAAGTTTCCACATTTCAAGCGGGTCATTCTACATGGCAAAATCCATAATAGATGCACCAGAGAGGGATATGAAGTTCAGTTCATTTTTCCCATCTCCAGGAAGCCTACCAATAAGAGGGTAAATGTTATATTCAAACAACATGAAGTCTTGCTATATTATGACAGTAGCAGTTTGATCCAGCTCTAGAACTGCTCCGGAGGTGAAATGGTTAAAACCATCCCAAAATAGAATTTTGGCCACGAGCTCTAAAAAGCAGCTCTATCTGTGTTATTTCAAACCTGAACTGTCAGATTCTTTACTCCGCCTCAGTGAACAGTCGATCCGGAGATTTCTCCACTACTGCTGGGTTCATTTCTACGTTTAAAAGTGTTTTCGGTTGGATTCAACGAGAATACTTTATTTTAACACGCACAACCGTTCAGTTCAAGCTCTATCTGTGTAACCGTAAGTAAATTGAAGGTTTTGTCTGTGTGGAACTTGTAAGTTATCGGTTCGGTTTTAAACCGATCAGTTGGGTTTAAAACTCATTTAAAACTAAAAATTGAATATTTTAGAGTGCGGTTCCTGGTTCTTATCGGTTCTAAAAAAAAACGGATTTATTACGTTTTTTTCCAATACCAGTGACACGGTTAGGAACCGATAAAGGTGTCTTGCCCTAATTGCTGCTAAAGGGGCAAGTTTTCTGGTTAGGCTGGCATTAGTCTGAGAAACCCAAAAGAAAACCGGACCACTGGGTTTCAACACTGTGATGTTTGTGGGAAGTCTTTGCCAAGGCTGACCCATACCCATGTGTTTATTGTCTGAGGTTTGACCACCTCCAGTCAGACTGCCAGATATGTAAGAATTTCCCTGCAGCCACACTGGAAAAGATTGGGCGGCTCAGGGCGAGAGGCCAAAAGTCTGCTGACCCAGATGGCCAGCGGTTCCGGTGACAACGAACCGGAGGAAACCCTCTGACCAGGCGAGACTTCCTTGGCAAAGAAAAGCTGGTTCTGAGGAACCAATTCCAGTAAAGAAAACAAGAAAATCAGCAGGTCTGGGTCCAAAACCCCTTCTCCAACTGCTGCAGAGATAGTAAAAGCTACTACAAATTGTCCAGTCACTGTCTCAGGGTCCGTCTGAACCGCCACTATCTGGCAAAAGGTCGGTTCGTCCGGTCCCAGTGGTTCAGGAATATGATATTGAGGAATTTTATGAACCAGAGGAGGGGGAGGATGATTATGAACAGTATGAATGTGGCTGGGAAGGTCTGGGTGTGCTCATTGAACCGGACATCTCCCCAGACAGACCTTTAGAATCTCCCCCTATGCTGTCTGAGTCCCCATCTCATTTCATGTTTTACAAAAAAGTTGCTGAAACCCTCCAGCTTCCCTTAGAAGAAGCTGTGGATGAGCAAGAGGAGCCTGATTTTGTAGAAATGATGGATATTCCAGAGTCTAGGAGATTGTCTATTCCTTTACATAAGTCTTTTAGGAAGCAAACAATAACAATTTTAAAACTCCTAATTCTGTGCCTCCTGTAGATAAAAGATGGACAGAAGGTACACATTGTCAGTCCTGATACAGAATTCCTTTCTCAGCAATGCAGTCATGTTGGGGTAGTTCAGGCTGCTGCCTGTGATAAAGCTAATATTCCCCTGGCTTCACATCCTCCTGACAAGGATTCCAGGAAGATTGATGCCATGGCAAAAAAACAGTATATGGCAGCCTCTCTGGGACTCAGGCAAGCAAATTATATGGCTTATGTAGCTAGGTATCAGAAATCTAGATGGGATACTGTGATGCAATTAGCCAAGCAAGCCCATGGCCAGCTGGCTAGTGAACTAGAACAGGTGGCTGCTGATGGCATTGAGGCTTCTAAGGTTCAGTTTCATGCTGCTGTGGATGTTAATGATGTTTCCTCTAGGGTCATGGCATCTGTAGCTTTTCGTAGGTTGGCCTGGCTCAGGTGTACTAGTCTGTCACAGGATACCCAGACTAAGGCTATGGATTTTCCTGTGGTGGGAATTCTCTGTTTGGGGAGCAGACAGAGAACTACATGAAAAGATGGATGAATATAGGACTACTTACAAAAGTGCCCAGGCTAGGAGCGGCAAGCCACTCCTCAAAGGCATACCCCCAGGGGTAGGGGTAGGCCTTTTCACAGGCCTTTTTACCAGACTCAGGCCTCCTCTGCCTATGCTCAGAGGGGCTTCTTCAGAGGCAGAGGCAGACGAGTGGTGGGCAGACCTGCTCCCACCCCCCAGCCTAAAGCTCCTGCTAAGCAGGCACCCTGATGGGGTGCCCTGGGCTGATTCTCCTGTACCGGTAGGGGGCAGGCTGGCTTACTTCAGCCAGAATTGGGCTTCTTTAACCTCAGACAAGTGGGTTCTGGAAGTAGTAGGCCAGGGTCTGGTTCTCAGCTTCAAAAAGTTTCCCAAGTTGAGAAGCAGACTTTTCTACCTGCAAGTGCTTCAGAGACCCTTGCTCTGGAAGCAGAGGTCTCATCCTGTTAGCTCTCAGAGCAGTAGAAAGGGTTCCTCCCTGCACCAGGGCAGGGGTCTGTATTCAGATACTTCCTTACCCCAAAAAGACAGGAGAATGGTGGCCCATATTAGATCTCAGATATCTGAAAAGCATCTTTTGAAACCAAAGTTCAAAATGGTAACTCTGGCAATGATTTTACCCTCCCTAAGGCCAGGGACTGGCTAGCCTCCCTGGACCTCAAGGATGCCTATTTCCATGTCCTAATCAAAGCTCCCATCGAAAGTACCTCAGATTCGAACTGCCCTCAGGTCATTACCAGTTCAGAGCAATGCCCTTGGCCTTACCTCTGCCCCAAGGGTATTCACAAAGTGTCTAGCAGTGGCAGTGGCTCACTTAAGGAGGCAAAGGATTGCTGTTTTCCCTATCTAGACGACTGGCTCATTGTAGGCCAGTCCCAGAACAGGTAAAATCTCACCTGCAGGTCACCCAGCTTCTCACCTCCCTGGGCTTTCTGCTAAATGTACCAAAGTTGGTTCTGGAACCAGTCCAGTTACTCACCTTTATAGGGGCAGAATTGGACACAAAGCTAGCCAGAGCCTTTCTTCCCTTAGAAAGGGTAAGGAATTTAGTGGCTCTGGCCTCCTCCTTCACTCTGCAGGTCTCTCGACCAGCAAGACACTTTCTGCAGCTCCTGGGGCACATGGCTGCATCCACAGCTGTTGTGCAGGGAGCAAGATTTCAGATGAGAGACATTCAGTTTCACTTGAGAACCTATTGGTTTCAGAGAAGAGACCCCTTTCCAAGTTGGTCCCAGTGACTCGAACCTTGATCCTAGCCCTCCAGTGGTGGCAGGATCAGAGCAATTAGATTGGGGTCCCTTCATTCCCTACTCATGACTTGACTCTCACAGATGCTTCCCTTCTGGGTTGGGAGCCCACATGGGCGACCTTTCCACTCAGGAGTGTGGTCCCCAGGAATCTCTGCTCCACATCAATTTGCTGGAACTCAGAGCTGTCTTTTTAGCTCTTCAAGCATTTTCTGCATCTGTCCACGACAAGGTGATACAAGTCAGAACAGACAACACCACAACAATGTGGTACATCAACAAACAGGGGCACTCGGTCTTGGCCTTGTGCACCGAGGCAATGAATTGTGGTCTCTGGCCTATTCCCTGAACACTTCCCTCATAGCAGCTCATCTTCCAGGGAAGGACAATGTCCTAGCGGATGCTCTCAGCAGGATTTCCCAGGGCCATCACGAATGGTCCCTGGATCCTAAAGTGCTGGGGATAGTCTTTGCCAGATGGGGCACCCCTCAGATAGATCTTTTTGCAGCCCCAGACAGCCACAAACTTCCTCTGTTCTGTTGCAGGCCTCCAGTGCTGGGCTCAGTTCCCCTGGATGCCCTTCTTCTGGATTGGGAGGGGAAGTTTCTCTATGCTTTTCCCCCCTTCCCTCTCCTATTCAAAGTACTAGTCAAAATCAGATCTCAGCCTTGCAGGGTGATTCTGATTGCCCGGATTAGGCCAGGCAGCCCGGTACCCCTCCTTCTGTCACTGACAATCCATCTTCCCTTTGCCTCCCTGGAATCACAACCTGTTGACTTGTGCCCAGGGAAGGGTTTGGTATCGGACCTCAAATCCCTCAACCTCAAGGCCTGGCTCTTGAGGAGTTAGAGTTTGCTGATTTACACTCTCTCAGGTGTTCTTGAGATCCTAAAGGCTTCTAGAAAGCCTTCCACTAGAGCTACTTATAGTTCTAAATGAAAAGGTTTTCCATTTGGTGTGCTGGGAAAAATATTTCCCAGAATCTGCTGATTTGCCCATTGTGTTAGATTACATGGTACATCTTAATTCCTTGGGTCTCAGACCAGCTACCCTGAGAGTTCATTTGGCAGCTGTATCTGCTTTTGTGTCAGCAGGAAAGTCATCCCCTCTTTCCTCTCATCCTGTGTTTTCCAAGTTTTTTAAGGGATTACTCCATACTAATCCACCCTTTCGGGAACCGGCCCCTGCTTGGGACCTTAATGTTTGCATTGCCCAGTTAATGCAACCCCCTTTTGAACCTCTGTCTTCTGCAGAGCTTAAGTACCTAACTTGGAAAACTGTTTTTCTAGTGGCTATCACTTCTGCCAGACGCATAAGTGAGTTGCAAGCCTTGTCAGTGGAAACCGACTTTATTTCTTTCCACAGGGATAAGGTAGTCCTTAGGACTAATAGGAAGTTTTTGCCTAAGGTGGTTTCAGATTTCCATCTTAATCAATCTATCTCCCTTCCAGTATTTTTCACTGATCACTCCTCTTCTGGTGAGAGGAGGTTGCACAGCCTGGATGTTAAGAGGCTCTTAGTTACTATATAGAGCATACCAAGGGTCACAGTTGAATCCCTCAACTTTTCCTTACCTATGGTGAAGTTGGAAAGGCAAACCTGCCACTAAGAGATCAATTGCCAGGTGGATTGTCTCTTGTATCCAATTTTATCGAAACTGGGCAGAGCCCCCGGTTTGAGGCTCATTCTACCAGGGGTACAGCTGCGTCTCTAGCTGCTGCCAGAGACATCCCTATATTAGAGATTTGCCAGGCTGCTACTTGGAAAGCAGCGCACTTTTACCAAGCATTACTCCCTGGATGTCCAGGCCAGGAGAGATGCTCAGTTGGCACAGCTGTTCTTCAGAGCCTATTCCTAAGTAGGTTCTGCCCTCCTCCATGGAGGTACTGCTGTGTATTCTGCTACTGTCATAATATAGCAAGACTTCATGTTGTTTGAAGAAAAAATTACTCACCTTAGTAATGTTGTTTCTTCTAATGGAGTCTTGCTATATTATGACCTCCCCCCAACCTGCCCCTCTCAGAACCTCTACTTGGGTGGGGTGAGGGCAACTTGGTGTGGGCACCTTTTTATGCCCTGTTAGCATTTTTGTCCCCTTTTGGGGCTTTGAGTGTGTGTGTGTGTGTGTGTTTTATTATACTTATGTTTTATTCTCATATGATTAGAATTGTGTTAGTATTTCTGGTCCCCTGACTTGAGTCTTGGGTGTTGGGACCAGCAATTGTAGTTATTATTGAGGTAGCCATTTGGCTAGTGTAGGTTACAGCTTCCACATAGACCTTAGTGAGTTTGGCTCGTAAAGATCTGACAGTTCAGGTTTGAAATAACACAGATAGAGCTGCTTCTTAGAGCTCGTGGCCAAAATTCTATTTTGGAATGGTTTTAACCATTTCACCTCCGGAGCAGTTCTAGAGCTGGATCAAACTGCTACTGTCATAATATAGCAAGACTCCATTAGAAGAAACAACATTACTAAGGTGAGTAATTTTTTCTTCCTGTCTAAACTGTATGAGACCAGTACAAGCTTTATTCATTTTAGTATCACAACAGATTCTCACTGGAAGAGGGGAACTATTGCATAATGTAACTAGTGCACTATTATCCAGAAGACCATCGAAGTTACCAATCCAGGCATTGAAATCACCTATAACAAGAACTGATAAATTAGAATATTTTTCAAGAAGATCTTCAATAAAGCCTCCCATTACTGCCCAAGGCTCAGAAATACAATATTTTGAAGAATAGGAAGGAACACGTACATTAATAAGAATAAAAAAAATTGAAATTGAAAATCTTAACATAAAGAACATTACAGAGCTCAGTAAGAAAAATGAGCTTTGAAAAAATGTTATTGTCAATTTTAATAACCTAACAAGACCTCCTGACACCATACCCATTTTCTTGGCCATTGTTGCTGGAATTTCATATAATGTAATGGTATTTAAGGTAATATCCTGTCCCTTGAAATGCCTGGAACTGGATTTTAGAAGGATGACGCAGGGTTTGAGTCCAGCCCTGTGTCAAACCCTTGTGCCGTTTCAACTACGGTATTTCTGTTTGCCACAACTGCACCTAATTTTATAATAGTGGGCACAGTTGTGAAAATTGACCTAATTTATGGCAGCTTGTACCAAATCTCAGGTGCAAGTTCCATGAAATTGGTGTTGGGTTTGGATTCAAACTAGACCACAAAAAGTTAGCTTAGCAAGCATCAATTGCCACAAGGGCTAGAAAATCCCTTTAGTTTGCCACAAGCCCAGCGCGCCATTTCTTTGGTGCACCTCGGGGCTTGAGGCAGTCATACACCTTGTAAAATCTCACTGCAGGTCTCTTGCAGGCATATTATAAGACTACAAAAACGTAACACAACCCTAAAACTTAACTCAGTCCCGCTACTCCAATTTTGAACTAATACTAGCACATTTTTCCAGGAAATAAGATGAAAGGGAGGCTAACGGAGAACATCATGGTACTGTACATTGGATTTTGGGACTGGCTTTGGTGTATATGTGAGTCATTGCTATCCAACCAGTAGATGACATCTATTTGTGGTAGGCACAGTAGAGGTAGTCATTTCATCTATGGGTAATGAAACTGCCTGTAAAGGAATCTTTTCATTTTACAGCTACTGTTCAGTACCACACACACATATTCATATTATTCAACAACTCACTTTTGGGCAAGATCCTTTCAGCAATCTCCCTCGACCTGAAAACTACACCCACCTGTGCCCATCCCAAACCTCCCGTATTCTTACCTTAATAAGCCCTTTCTGAACCAAGGAAGTCTGAAAATAAGTTAAAAAAGTGGAACATATTGACTTAGTTAATTTTACATTTGTTTCACCAAAAGTTCTTCTCAGACAAAAAATACTTAAAGTATATGGTAACCTATCCTAAGGATAATGGTTATTATAACCCGGTGTCTGCCTATTTAAATATGTCAAGAAAAGATTGTTGTTTTTCTAACAAGTGCCCATTATTCCAGCAATAATTTGCCACTCTAAGAACTGTACACTTGGGGCTAGATTCACAAAGAGAGCAAAAAAAACCCACATGTGCGAAAAAAAGGCTTGCAATACTGCAGAAACACAAGTGTGGCATATTCACAGTCAAATTGCATCAAATCCCAATCCTGGCAAGTTACAAAATTCCACAAGTGTGGAAAATGCGCACATGCAGTTCTGCAGCTGTTATAAATGGCCTAGCAGACAGAACAACAGGTGATCCATATTATCTGAAGCAGAAAACTGACAGTCTTCCAAACATTGCAGCAGAACCAGTACTCCCAGCGAGGTCAGCAGCCAGTCCTACAACTGGGACCACAGTAGCACCAGCAGGGCCTTGCACCCAGTGGCAGTTTGTAACCGTTGGTTGTGTGTGTCTCTCTCTCTCAGGTTTTTCTTTTGCCTGCGTCTGTAGTACACACTTCTGATAGTTACCACCTCCGCCTGTACTCCCTGTTGGGCTCCTTTGTGGGCTGCACTGGATCATGTGGTTGTGATTTCTTGACTGCCAATTGCAATGTGTGCTATTTCTGTTGTTTCAACTGACACCACTATACAGTCCACAGATTTGCTGTTGCTTGGTGCTTGAGCCCCCACTATGATTGCTTCTCAGTTGTTAGTACTCTAAATTTTTCTCAGGGTGGATTACAACTCACTCTCCTTGGTGCAGCATGTGCACAACATTTTTTCTGCAACTGCAGGAAAACAGTGGCTGAGAATAGCCTTTAAGGGGATATGCCATACATCAGATGTCATTTTTTTTGTGCAGGAGTTTCTGCAGCTGTGTTTTTTCTTCAATTCACAGTTTATTTTTTCTGCAGCCATGGACGTTTTGCGTATATGATGCAGCACAATTACCCCTTTTTTTTCTGCAACTGCACAAATTTTGCCAACTTGCACATTATTTTCACATTCAAAATGATTTGTGAATCCCGCACTTGATTTGCATACAGTCTAAATCATATTCATCTTTAATAGCAACCTCCTGAATGTCTCCTTCATTTACTTGGACCTCCATTTTAACTTGACACAAAGGTATTATGGAGTCCATAAGTGAAATATCTAAAGAAATAATATCTTTTGTTTATTTATTTTATTTATTTAAAAATTGGTAACTGGGAAAGGCACACTGAAAAATATCTCATTTCCAGATGCAACCCAAGGGGAAGAGAAAGGGGAGTACAGAAAAAGTAACATTACAGAACATCAGACTGCAGTTATCTAGACAACAATGTAGTTGCAAGAGCAGTGTGATGCACAAGTATGTATACAAACAGATGAAATGATGAGTAAACAATCATGCAAGAAAACAAATAAATTGTGCAGTGCCAGATGAGGAAGTTGATAGAGCTATGGGATCTTACAACAGACCACAAACACAGTCACAATTAGCCTACATTAAAGGGGGCTGCAGAACGGGGAGGGATAGAGAAGAACGGGAAGATGAGTCAGGAGGGGGTTTGACAGGTACAGGAGGCGCCATATGATCTAAGATGAAAAAACACCAAGGCTGGAGCACTTTCACATCTGACGGTACTTGTACTAACAAAAGTCATTAACGGTATCAGACTTCACTAAAGAAAACGAAAGCACCACTCATCAGGAATAAAGTGTAACATTTATTGCAACATTGCTGTTTATTACAGGATGCAGTGCAAGACCCTATGTAGTGCCCTACATATGGGGCTTCATCAAGGAAGTGTGCAAGAACACATAACCATATTTAAACCTACATTAAATTTAAATATTTATTAGTTTAATTACACAATGCTTATAGAAAGTGAGTACCAGGTGAAGGTGCAGAGTGCTCATAAATATTCAGTGATTCATTAGAAAAAAAACCAACATTTCCAATTTCATCAGTTCGTTTTTTAAGCCTTAAATAAGCACTTGTGGGGGGTGTGGGTAATCTGTCAATTTAAACCAAGACTTTCTAGACTTACCCAGTCATGGTTCTCATTTTTACGCTTTTAAAAACTGCTTTATTGTCCTGAATCCTGTTCTGTTAACGAATGAATTAAGAAAAAACAGTGACTCAGCATTATGGCTGTTATGTCCCAATTCTAAATAGATTTCAAAACTCAAAGCTCACCCCATTTGTTTATTTGGATATCTCCTAAAACCAGTTAATGGACTGTCACATCCAAGCTGCAAACAGAAGACAGGCTTTAAGGATAAGCCTTTGGTGTAAGTTTGGATGAAAAATGTCCTAAAACCAACTCATGGGACTAACTCAGCCATAAACAAGCATTTGTCAATGTCGAATGTTTGCTTGCTGGAACTGGCATTGGTAGTGTAGGAGTTATTGAGCTGCATAATAGGAATGGCAGTGAAGTATTGAACTGAAGCCAACCCCACCACCACCCTGCAGAGACTGACAGGCATTAGGGTGTGCCTTTGGGTCGTCAGGCATAGTGACCGTGCCATTTCACCACACCCTACCCTGCAGACACCGGCAAGTGTCACGGTGTGCCTTGAGGTCTTTGGCCCTTATGCGCACCCCATTCCATCAGGAAATATAGTGAGATGGGTGCGGTATAGGAGAATGGGGTGAACTCTGGGGCCAAAGAGTCCAATGCACACTTCAATGTCTCTCACTGGCTGCAGGGTGTGGAGTGGTATGAGCATTACAGGCGAGAATACCAAGTCACACCCCTGATGCCTGTCATTCTCTACATGGTGGGGCGTTATGGTCGGAAACCCTAACACCTCAGGCATTCATTGGTATTTTCACTCCAAATTTTCAACATGTTTTTTTTTGTGACTCCCACCTCATGAACAGTGGCAATATCAGTTTGTTAGCTGAAAGCTGCTTTTGCATAGCGACTACGGCATTTAACACCACAGATGCAAAAACATATTCTGAACAGGATGTGAGAAATGACAGCTGTACTGTTCATGGGGAGGTATAAAAAAATGGCAATGTTGAAAATCTGCAGTGAAAATATTAAAAAAACTGCTGAAGTCACGAGCGCGTGTATAAACTGTGCAACACACACCCATAATGTAATTAGTTTGGGAATTTTTTGCAGCAGATTGTCAACACAGGCATTTTGGGACCTCCGATCATAAACAGTGTCACTGAGATTTTCTTTATCTGTCCCAAATAATGATTTCCCACAGCGACCACGCATTTCTGCACTGAAAGTGTGAAAACACATTTCGGCCATGTTGTGAAAAATGACAGCTGTACTGTTCATAAGGAAGTGTGGAAAAATGCCACTGGTGAAAATCTGGACAGAAAATATTACAAATTCATGAACTTACGGGGGCGGAGCTAATCAGCCAAGATGGAAGCTGTGTAACTAAGCTGCTGTAGTTCCACTCTTATCCATCCTGTTACATCCGAATTCTCAACACCCATATCCCCAGGATATTTCTCCAGATTTGCACTCTGTACATTGATCTGAAGCTAAATCTACCTAAAGTGAATAAATCGGACAAGGGGTTGTTATTTTATTGTCTGTTGAAGATTTTCTCATTGCTACCTCGGGCCTGTAAGACATTTGCAAACAACCAGGCTCCAGCAGGGGAGCAGTCCCAAGAGAGGAGATGGCCCACTCTACTCAGTCTCAGATCTCCCTTACTCAGACAGTGGACCAACAACTGGGTAATATTACCTGTATGCTAAACAAAGTATTATTGGATACAGCGGCACTCATTTCCACCACCTCTAGCACTAACAAGCTCTGGCAGAGCCACTATGACTGTGAATGCATTAACTAGATAAGGGTGTTTCATGAGCTTAAACATAAACAGTTATTTATTTATTTAATTAACAAATATCAGATTTACAAATCTTTGAGTCAGAGACTCATTTACAAAGGCACCTCATTGAAACTAATACAAAGACAGCACAGTTAACAAGTCAAAAAACAGTGACTCGAAGAGCAGACAGTTATAACAATCATTCACTGGAGATACATGGGTAGCAGTAGATAAATAGAGTACATAGTTTAGGCACACAGGCACCACATCAAGAAGACCAAAGTAGTTCAAACAATACACAATAGCTAAACCAAATAGACATCAGGAGTCAAAGACAAGCCCAGAGTGTTCACATGAAGGCTGTTGCATATACAGTACACTAACTGGATCAAAGTACAGTACATTGAGAAAGGGCATATTTAAGCAATAAGGCATGACAGAGTTTATGTTATCATTTAATAATATCACTCCTGGGGTGGGTTGAAGCATGAGGTGAAGCCGAGTGCTTCTACCATCCCAGGAGTAACATTATTACAAGATAACATATAGCCTGGAGTGCCTTATTGCTTAAATATGCCCTTTCTCAATGTACTGTACTTTGATCTAGTTAGTGTACTATATATGTATATACTTTCTGTACAGTTAGTATCGTCCCAAGAAAAAAATTGCTAATCAATTATTGAAAACCCTGCAACATGCTTCTTATTTCTGCTGTTGTGAGTTCCCTCATCTGTGAAATGAAGGCTGTTGCATATACACTAACTGAATCAAAGTACAGTACATTGAGAAAGGGCATATTTAAGCAATAAGGCATGACAAGGTGTGTGTTATCATGTAATGATATCAATCCTGGGGTGGGTTGAAGCATGAGGCGAAGCTGACTGCTTCCACCACCCCAGGAGTGTCATTATTACAAGATAACACACACCATGGAGCGCCTTATTGCAATTATACAATGGCTTGTTGTTATATACAGAATAAAAAATACATTTTAAAGGATGTTTTTGTTAGTGTGGAAAAATATTTCTTAAGAGAAAATGCAAGGAATGATCCAAATCCAAAGCTACGGTGATGTTGTTGTGTAATAACATCACTGTTTCAAAGCAGTATAAGGGAAGTCACAGAGTTTGGAACTGTCTGATTTTGAAAGCAGCACAAGGGAAATTACAGAGTTTGGAACTGTCTGATTTTGAAAGCAGCACAAGGGAAATCTCAGAGTTTTAATTTAAACCTTATATCTCAGCAGGAGTCAGTGTCTGTTAAGATTAAGTAGACAGATAACTTTATTAGAAGTAGAAGGGGTCTTATTTAGGGTTAAAAGAAGAAAAAAAGAAAGAAAGTCAGTGTGTGTTCTGTGCAGGGAAGGGAACTGTATCATCTGACTTTGCTAAACCAGTAGGAGGAAAGAGCTTACCTGGGGGTGTGGTTTAGACACTATAAAAGCAGGTGAGTCAAATTACAACTTCCTGTTGCTAGCCTTTTTTCTTACTAATTGCCCTCCATCCCACCCACCCAAAGCCAGTTCTACTTTTATAGCCACTAGATTTGACTGTCAACAGGAACTTCCTGTTTGGCAGTAGGAAGGAAAGGATCATAGAGAGACATTGGTTTTGTCAACCCTAAAGGAAAAAAGTAGCTCACTCCCCCAGCTGCTGGTGGTCTAATACTGAGCAAGGAAGAAGGAGGCTACTGAAGAAGATAGGAAGTTGCTGTCCCAGAACAGGAAGGGTGAGAGTTGTAAGGAGAGGAGAATAAGCATCCAGAGAAACAGTAGAGAGGACACAAAATAAGACATGATAGGGTGGTGCAGTGCAATGGCATGGGGCTGACGGTGTTCGGGAGACATTCTGGAGGCTGCGATGCTGCCTATTTGCAGGCACCTCTCTGGTCTGAGAGAGAAGGTTGCCGTCTCCAGGCTGACCTGGCTAGGATTAGTGAAACCTCCTCCCCCACCCAGGGACCACCAGGGCCAATGCCACTACCTCAGAGGTTGCCAAGAAAGAGGAAGAGGCTAGACCATGGTGGGCTCAAGGAGGAGAGGTGGTGGAACAGAGTTGCATCCCTCCAGCTGTACCTCTCCCAATTCATTCGCTCTTCTGGTGGATAGTGGTTCCTCTATGGAGGCACCTGCAGTGGAGACCAAGGAGGATGCTGGGAACCTTCACAAGGAGACCCACAGGAGGGTGGCATGGGACCCCACAGGGAAGGAAACAACTCCTGGTGGGGGACTCAATCATTAGGAGGGTAGAAATGGGGAGGAAGGGGAGAGGGAGGTAAGGTGCCTTCCTGGTGCCATGGCTTGGAGGGACAGGAAGCGAATCCTCAGGATCGTGGGAGGAGCTGCACAAGGGATGGAGCTGGATGTCATTGTCCACCTAGGGACAAATTACCTGGCTATGAATGGGATCAGAGCAGTGCAAGAGGAGTTTGTAGAGTTGGGAAGGGGCCTTAGACTAGTAACGCATATGGTAACCTTCTCAGAGGTGCTGCCTGTCTATGGCAAGGGAGATGCTAGGGCACGTCTCACCAGGGAATTCAATGAGTGGTTGAAAAACTGGTGTGGAGTTCAGGGTTTTGGCTTCATTGGGGACTGGGAGCCACCTGGAGGATGCAGACCTATACTGGTGTGATGGTCTGCATCTGTCCGGGGGAACCAGGATCCTAGGTGGAGAGGTTTAAATGCTTCATTGGCAAGCATTTAAACTAGCCAAGGGGGAAGCACTGAAAAGGAGCAGGAAATCTGAGCCTCCCCACAAAACATGGTGATTAGTGAGGTAAACACCAATGCATGGAAGTTATTAGGGAGTAGAACAGATTTAAATGTAAAAAAGGCAAAGGCATTAAGGACAGAAATGGGGCTAAAAGGGTAAGGCTATCAAAAGTGGAGGGTGATGAGTACCAATGCCCATAGTCTGTGTAACAAGCTCCCTGAACTAGTGGCCTTGATGGAAGAGGGTTGCATGGATATTGTGGCAGTCACAGAAACATGGTACACAGAGAACCATGACTGGGATGTCAACATACCAGGATACACAATCTACAAGAGGGACAGGGAGGGTAAAAGAGGAGGAGGAGTAGCTCTCTATGTAAAGGAAGGATCAAAGCAACAGAACTAAACAGTAAACAGGGCAGATGAGGCACTTTGGGTCACCCTGGAGACAGGAAACAGCACCACAATCTGCATGGGGTTGTATAAGACTCTCATCTCAGGGAGGGACTGGACAAGGAAATGATAGAAGGCTTTCTTAGAATGGCAGAAGAAGAGATATTGTTAATGGGGATCTGAATATGCCAGATGTTAACTGGAGCACCTTTGCTGCAGGCACATCCAAGAGCAGGGTAATTCTTGATGCCCTACAGGGGCATGCTCAGACAGCTAGTATTGGAACCCACTCGGGAGGGAGCAATCTAGACCTGGTACTCTCAAAGGGGATGGAGAAAGAATCTCAGATTTAGAAGTGGGTAGCCATCTGGGAACAAGTGACCACCAAACAGTGTGGTTCACGATAAACACAGCCATACAATCAAGCCATACAAAAGCAAGAGTACTGGACTTTAGGGAGGGCTGACTTTGGGAAAATGGAGAGTGCCTCAGAAAAGCACTAGCAAATAGGCAAGAAGGAGGGTGGAGGAACAATGGGAGTGATCAAAACAGCCATCACAGAGGCAACAAGCCTTTGTGTAAAACAAATCAATAAAACACAACGAAGGAAAAAACCATTATGGTTCTCAAAAGAGGTGGCAGGGAAAGTTAAGGAGAAAAGGACAGCATTCAGGAAATATAAGGAAACACAGAAGGAGCAGGACAGAGAACTTTATCAGTTAAAGCAGAAATAGGCAGGGAAGGCAGTCAGAATAGCAAAGGCCCAAACCTAGGAAAGGATAGCCAATTCTGTTAAGAAGGGGGATAAGACCTTTTATAGGTACATTAGGGAGCGAAGAAAGACCAAAGGAGGGATACTGAAGCTTAATAAAGGGAGGAATGTGGTGAAGGTGACAGTGAAGAAGCAGGGATACTGAACGAATATTTCTGCTCAGTATGCACAAAGGAAGAGGAGGGGAAGTTACCTAAACCAAACAAGAGAAACACTCTGAAGATGGGGGTCAATAACAGTCCATTTATAGAAGAAAGGGTTCTGAAAGAACTAATAAAATTGAAGGTGGACAAAGCAATGGGGCTTGATGGGGTTCACTCAAGAATTCTAAAAGAACTAAGGGTAGAACTAGTGACACCGCTGACTACTCTGTTTAACAAATCATGGGAGGATGGGGTGGTACCCGAGGACTGGAGGAGGGCAGATGTGATTCCTCTTCACAAAAGTGGGAGCAGGACAGAGGCAGGAAACTACAGACCAGTTAGTTTGACCTCAGTGGTAGGGAAAATGATGGAATCACTTCTGAAGGAAAGAATTGTTGAGTACCTAGAGGCCAGTGGGACACAGGACCCAAGGCAGCATGGATTCATGATGGGAAGGTTGTGTCAGAGGAATCTAATAGATTTCTTTGACTGGGTTACCAAAGCAATAGACCAGGGAGGGGCTGTGGACATGGCCTACCTAGATTTTAGCAAGGCATTTGATACAGTCCCACACAAAAGATTAATACACAAGATAGCCAGCCTTGGAGTGGGTCCCAAGGTGGTAGCCTGGATAAAAATTGGCTGACAACAGGATTCAAAGGTAGTAGTAAATGGAGTACACAGTGATGAAAGGAGGGTTACTAGCGGGTACCGCAGAGGTTCAGTACTGGGACCGGTCCTTTTAATGTCTTTATAAGTGACATTGCAGAGGAACTGGAAGGAAAAGTATGTCTCTTTGCAGATGGCGCAAAGATCTGCAACAGGGTTGATACACAAGATGGAGTGGAAAGGATGAGAAGGGACTTGGCAAGGTTGGAGGAATGGTCAAATGTATGGCAGCTCAGATTCAATGCAAAGAAGTGCAAGGTAATGCACATGGGGAACAAAAACCCAGGGGAAGCGTACACAATGGGGATTGAGATACTGACAACAGTAAAAATAGAAAGGGACCTGGGTGTGATTATATCAGATGACCTAAAGGTGGGCAAGCAATGTGAGAAGGCAGTAAGGAAGGCTGGGGGATACTGGGATGCATAGGAAGAGGCATCAATAGTAGAAAACAGGAAGTTGTTATCCCTCTGTACAGACAGTTGGTGAGACCCCATCTGGAGTACTGTGTGCAGTTCTGGAACCTCATCTCCTGAAGACATAGACAGAGTGGAGGCTGTCCAGAAGAGAGGCAACCAAAATGGTGCAGGGTCTGCACCAGAAGACCTCTGAAGAAAGACTAAAGGAGCTTAATATGTATACCCTTGAGGAAAGAAGGGAGAGAGGGGACATGATAGAAACTTTCAAGTACCTCAAAGGAATTAACAAAGTCCAAGAGGGTAGCATCTTCCAGAAAAAGAGATGTGCAAGAACAAGAGGGCACAATTTGAAGATAGAAGGGGGACGGCTCAGAGGTAATGTGAGGATTAATGTGAGTATTTTTTCACTGAGAGTGTTGTGGATGCATGGAACAGCCTCCCTGAGGAGGTCGTGGGGTCAAGAACAGTGGGGGACTTCAAGAATACATGGGACATGCATAAGGCAGTCCTAGCGAGGAGTAGGAGGAAGTAAGCTGTTGGTTAACTAGGATCTGCAGCTTATCTGTTAGGTAGAAAAATGGGCAGACTAGGTAGGCCAAGCAGTCCTTATCTGCCGTCAAATTTTATGTTTCTATGTTTCTATGTTTCAGTGGGTCAGCAGCCAATCAGCTTCTTACATTTTTCCTTGTCATTGTATAATTAAAAATAATGCCACCTTCTGTATTACAGTTACCTATATGTTTTGCATTTTATTCTCTGGACTGTTACAGTCATCAACTCAACAGAACCAGGCCGTCATATACATGAAGGTACTGTACCCTAACTGAAAACACTGCTGAGACAGCTGTATGTTGTGACAAGGTGGAAGATAAACATAATGTTGAGAAAAGTTTTCGAAGACATTTGATGTGTTTTTTTTTAGAGACTGATATACAGTTCACACACAAAATTCATATAATATAAAAGTCCATATGCCCAAATGCCAATGTAAATTTGACACATTTCATTACAAGCTGTTCTCTTGAAGAAAGCTATTATTATATGAGGCCTAAAAACGGGCATCAGGTAAAGGGTTTTATTTAACTCTAAAAATTGATTAGTGTTTTGCTATAAAAGTGTTAAAACTTTGTGAAAATTAATAGCTTTTGCCTCACTGTGTTTAACAAACACAGCACTTCTAGAAAATCTATATAAATACTTTTTGTACCGTTAGTATCGTCCCAAGAAAAAAAATGCTAATAAATTATTTAAAACCCTGCAACGGCTTTTTTCTGCTGCTGTTAGTTACCTCAACTGTGAAATCCCATCTGCTTGTGGCAGCCCCCCCAACCCAGATAATTTATTTAAAAACATTTTGTTAAGAAATTTTGTTTTAGTATATCCATGGTCAGGAAAAATGAATTTGTAGAAGAAACCAAAATCCCCATTTATCAGTTCATTGAATCACAATACAGCATTGTTATGAATTTTTCAGATTCTATGTGTAACCTACAGTAAGTCAGACATAAATTAGACACACAAATGTTTGGCTATTTGCAAGAGAAGCAATTGTGGTAATTATCATTCAGTTATAAACACCTATAGTCACAAACTGAAAATTAAGAAAATTCAGTAGACTATTAACACTAGCCCAGAACTGCCTGCCTGAGAATGAAGTTGGTATATTGTTTGGAAAAAGGCAAAAAAAAAAAAAATTGGGTCTCTTGCTACAGTATGCAATATCCTGCAAAGATAGTAGTGTCACATGGCTTAATGAGGTGCTGTGAGGTGCCTATGGGAACTTGTCATGCAGAACATTCCAGGAGGACAGTCATAAAAACTGGAATAACAGGTTCCAATAGTAATTAACTCAAAAGGAATGTTAAAAAACTACCCCATTCACTCAGAGGTGTCAAATAATGTATTTGTTAACAATGATGGTTTATCTTGTTTCCTTTATGGTAAAAATGTGAAAGCACAATTTATGTTATTTTAAATGAAAAATGAGTGATAAATAGTTTGTCCAGTTGGATGGCAGCTCTTCACTGATATAAACTGAGCCAGGAAAAAAAGTAAATAGAAAAAAAAAACAGCATTTTGTTTCTACAACTACAGTAGTTGCTAATTGCAGCTGGCATTTTTAACACATGCAAGTCAACTCCACTTCTCAAACTTAAAAAGAAAAATACACTTCATCACAGACTGTGTTTACAAATACACTGTGCTTTTAGTATATAAATGTTTAAAAATACCTGAAGATATGTCTATTTTCCTTGAAGTTGAATCCTTAGGACGTAGTTTCAGACATTTCTTAGTGTTTCCTTTTGAGACACCAGGTGACTCTGATAATCATTTGTTCCAATGGTTTTTAAATCAGTTTGAAGGTAATTTAAGTATTATCTGTTCTTTTAGTCCCTTAACAAAATGCAGGGACTCCACAGATATGATGTTCCTTTGTCCACACCCCAAACTCTAGTGAGTCTTCTTTCAGTATGATAGATCCACCTCTTACTCCTCCCATATGAATAAAAAAAAAGGTTGGATGGACTTTTTGGAGCTTTTTGGGTGGAGGTGGGGTGGACCTTACTTCCCCCCAAAAAACAATGCTTTCTCCCACTATTCAGGTTCCAGTTCTTGTACCACCCATTTAAGAAAGAACGTAGTACCCTGCAACCATTGACTAACATGAAAGCATATTTATTTGAGGGTGGAAAACATTCCTTGGAGGAGGGTAAGGTGGAGGAGACTATTTACACCTTCAGTCAGTTCCATGGACAGAAAACATGACATCACTCCTTTTGTACATGCAATACTCCTGTAGGCTCCACCCACAGTCATAAAAAGGACGTTGAGAAGTTAACCTCCAGAGTGGTGGATACTGAACTTCAAATTAAACAACAAGACCAAATCCTACATGACTAATTCCTCCAAACTAGGGACCATCATAACCAGATACAGTATCTACTGGCCAAGGTTGATGACCTTGAAAACCGAGGGAGAAGGAAAAACATTTGGATTGTAGGGCTCCCGGAGCAGACTGAGGGCCCAGATATGATCTAATTTTTGCAAACTTCTCTTCCAATAATGCTTAAACTGAACAACCCACCTCCCTTGGAGCTAGAGAGGGCCCACAGGTCACTAGCCCTAAAGCCTCAGCCTGGGGACAGACCTCGCCCAATACTGTGTAAATTTGCCAGATACCCGGTTAAAGAACTATGTCTAAAAGCTGCTAGAGAGCTCAGAATGATGTGTTGGGACGGGGCTCCCATTCAGATATTCCAGGACTATTCATATGATTTATCTCGGAGACGTAGAGCCTATGATCTGGTAAAGCAGGCCCTTTACAAGTTAAACCTTCTGACCTCTCTAAGATACTCTTCGCAACTGTGTGTACTGTATAAGGGTGAGCAGCTTACCTTTGACTCCCCTGCTGAGGTGGAACTCTTCTTGGAGGACATCGGTGGTGAAGCTGGGCCGCAATGAAAGTCCCCCCCTCCACCTCGTGGTGATGCCACGTTGTTCATGAATACCTCTGCTTCATGGATACCTCTGCTCCTCCTGAAGGCTCTCAGGGCTGAAACTCTACACCCCCCCCAGTGCCAGCCAGAAGACCCAAGTGGCAGATGCAGCATAGGGGCAGACAATGAAAGAAAGCGCCTGCAAGTCGGGGAAGCCCTCTCTGCCTTCTGCTGAGAAGCCACAAAGGAATCACTTGAGGAGTCAGCAGCAGGGTCACACTGGCTTCAGGGAGCAATGGCTCCTCCACCTACTCCATGCCCATGAAGCTGTCCAACAGATACGAGCCGCTCAGAGATTTGTTGCCAGCAGCCCTGGTTATGCCCGACAGAAGCACCAGCCATGAAGATGTACTATGCCTGGATAATGCTGAGGGGCTGGCTGAATGGGCTCCCTTCAAGACAGACTGGGCAGCTGAACCTCAGAGTCCATGGGAGGACAGGAGTGCCATGTCTTTATTGGTGAAGCCGCAACATGGGTAAAGTTCCTAGGGTTATGTAATTTTGTCAGATGTTTTGCTGTGGTGCACGGGGCAGTTGGAAATCCAGGGCTTCCCTAGCTTGTTCTCAGTGTAATGCCTTCTTTCCTAGAGCCAAGCTGTAACTTCTGCCTTGTGCAATGTATGCTGAGTCCCCATTACTATGAGCCCCAGCCCCTTTTCTTCATTCCTTCTCTAGCCGCACCACTCGCTCTGTGCGACTCGCAAATAACATTCAGGTTCTGGATTAAATGTGCTGTGTACAGTCTGGCCTGATATGTGATTAAAATATCAGTAGTTGGGCTCCTAGTTATATGTTAATCTCCTCCATTGAGGAGTTATTGTTGTTACGTGCTTTACAGGGTAGCCCTGCTACTACAGTATGTAGCATGAGTGGTTGTCACCCCTATGTTCTGTTTGGTTTTTAGTTGCCAGTGGGTTCCTGCATTATTTCAGGTGAGGGGTTTAGATTTAGCTCCATATTACAAGCCCCTGACATGATACCCTGTAACTTTTCTGGGATTTTAATCTCCAAGGCTTTTCCCACATATTGGGGCTGCTGTCTTGTACACATAAGGTGCTCTGGCACTCAGACGATAGCTCTTATGCAGAGCAGAGTAAGAATCTATAGAACATGGGCTGTCTGTAGAATGTTGCCTTATGGAATATGTGTAAAGCCTGAGACTTATTGGGAGCTAATATGACTTCAGAAGGTTTACTATGGAATTATTTCCAGGCACAAGCCCACTGGTGTTAGTGGCCACTATATTTCAAGGGGTATCTGGATTATGAATGTCCCTCTCGTTCTTACACCCTAGGAGCCCTGATATAGCAATGATATCACCATGGTGACAGTATTTGTGACACTGCAATGTATAGTTAATTGCACCTACCATTCCGGTAGAGATACTTATTTTCTTTTCTTTACTAAGCTTAAAGAATCTTAATGTCATTATAATTCTCAATACATTCTGGCTCTCCCTGCTCTTTCTACCCATTGGTGAAAGCTAGTTTAGGGTTGGTGTGGGTGTATTTGTTCTAGGATATGGAGAACTGGCACCCCCTTTACAATGTTTTTGATGGCAAGAGATACACATACAGTGCTGTCCACCTTGTGCGACCCTAATCCCACAGGTTATTCACATTCCCCCCCCACCCCCAGAATAGTCTTGGGCCATTGGGAGTCGATGGTGCATTTGCCTCCTCCCTGGTCAAAAACAGATTACACCTCCCACTCTGTCCTTGGTGAGGCACCTCAGCGTCTATTCAGCATGCTGACCTACCTTTCAGCCGAGGAGCTGCTCTTTAACTTACCTAACCTAACCCCCTGGATTGCGTTGGTATTCTGGAAGCATCCAGGACACTCCAGGGTGGTATATAGGTTTATTTTTCTATTCGTTGTCCTATCAGGTTTACCGATAGTTATAAAAGTGATTTCAGTGTTCATTAGGACCTGCAGAGAACATGTTATGGCCCTGTTTAGGCCTGTTGGGCTGCTTAGGTTAGTGTGGGGACCCTTATTTAGTTATTGGAATATTCATATTAGCTTTCAGCTAACACTCTACTTAGCATCAGTGTTTGTTTATAGTTATTGGCACGCAAAATGGAAACATCCTGACAATGGCTAAGTTTTCTGCTATTACAACCACTACTTGGAATGTCAGGGGTTTGAATTCTCCCATAAAGGGAAAAGCGGTACTGTCACAGCTAAAAAGATTGGGCACCCAAGTCACTTTTTTACAAGAGACTAAATTAAGTTCCAAAAAAGCTGCGAAGTTTATTGGGTAGGTGCAGAAGCTCACTGCATGGCAAAATCAGCCAAATCGGGTGTATCCATTTTGTTACATAAATCACTGCAATGGCAGGCTATAGAGGTTTACAGAGGGGGAGACGGTAGGTGGATCATTCTGAAGGTCTCCCTGATTCTTGCAAATATATATGGTCCAAATGAGGATTCTCTGGAATTTTTTTACTCTATTTCACAAAAACTCATGGATGTATCGTATGACAATCCAGAGTTGCTCATGGGAGGTGACTTTAATCTGGTAATGGACAGCCTTCTGGATAGATCCAATGCCAGACCGGAGCCCCATTGCAGAGCACAGCAAGCACTGCAAGATCTTATTTCTCTGCATCAGCTGTCCGATGTGTGGAGTGTATTGAATCCTTCAGTAAAAGATTTCTCCTTTTTCTCTGCACCCCGCCAAATGGTTAGTAGATTAGATTATTGGTTCACTTCTCCTAACATCTCTAAGGCCACCTCTGAGGTAGTTATTTCCCAAATATATGTCTCTGATCATGCCCCTGTCTCCCTTACCTTCATACCCGCTCTAAAAATCTCCAAATCACCACTGTGGAGGTTGGATCCCCTCCTGCTGTATGATAAGGACTTCACCCAGTGGCTTCAGTGGCTACAGAAGAATTTTTCCTTCACAATCCCCCCCCTTCTTCTGCCTTAGCTGCAAGCATCTGGGAGGCCTACAAGACTACTATTAGGGGAGGTATCATTAGCTTCTCCTCATATAGGCAGAAGATGAGGGACCAGGAACTTCTCCTGCTAGAGAACACTTTAAAAGATATGGAGGCTAAGTATAAAGCGAATCCCTCAGTGTTTCAGACACCGACAGTTTTAACCGCTCTGGCTACCATCCGTTTAAAAATCAATATGCTGGTCAGCAGGAAGGCTGAGCTCTATATTCACAGAACCCAGCACCGTTACTGAGCTGAGGGTGAAAAGGCTAGCAAGTTGCTGGCCTACAGGCTGAAACAAAGACAAGCTGAAAGAGTTATCACCATCCTAAGGGACAGGTCAAGGAAGCTCTCCATGAACCCCACCTCTATTAATAACGCTATGACAGAGTTCTAGAAAATTCTTTACTCTTCCCATGGTTGTTGGGACATTGAGTCTTACACTCAATTTATTGAGCCCTTGCCTCTCGCTAAGCTTTCTGACTCACAGGAAGCCACACTAGACCTACCCATAACGGAGGCAGAAATTGGCAGAGCCATTACTAAGATGGCTTCTCTTAAAGCACTTGGGGGAATGGTTTTTCGGTGGATTTTTGCAAACTAGTTCAGCCTTTGATTACAGCCCCCCAGTGAACATGTTGAACAAGGCACACTCGTGTGGGCAGCTCCCTCCTACCCTATCTGAGGCCATAATTACCATACTACCAAAAGAGGGTAAAGATCTCTCCCTCCCCTCCAGTTACAGGCCTATTTCTTTGATCAATACTGATGCCAAGATACTGGCCAAGGTTTTAGCCACTAGATTGGAGGAATTCCTTCTAGAGATTATTCACCCTTCGCAGGTGGGGTTTGTTAAGGGTCAAATCAGCTCAGATCATATCTGGGCTCTAGTACCTTTAATACAGATAACAGCCTCCCTCCCCACCCCAGCGGCAGCAGTTACAATTGACTTTGAGAAGGCCTTTGACACAGTAGGGTGGGAATATTTATTCGCAGTCATGAACACTTTTAACTTTGGCCTGTACTTTACCACTTGGATAAAGACTCTTTATGCCTGCCCTACCACCAGGGTCCTTACCAATAATGTCCTCTCTGAACCATTTTGTCTACAGAGAGGGACCAGACAAGGATGCCCATTATCCCCCCTAGTTTTTGTTTTAGCTATTGAACCCCTCACAGCAGCCCTGAGAAATCACCCTCATATACATGGACTTCAGGTTAAGGACAAAAGTTATATCACTAAGTTGTATGCCGATGACTGCCTGATCCTGACCTGTGACCTACCACACAGTCTTCCACACATTCTTTCTACATTACAAACATTTGGTAAAATCTCAGGCTTGAACATCAGTCTAGCAAAGTCTGAAATCCTCCCTCTTAATGCTCTTACTACATCGGCCATTGTGGATTCCCAAGGCCTGGTCTGAGCAAGATCTGAAATAACATACCTGGGCATCCGGCTTACCTCCAAACTCGCGTCCTTAATGGACATAAACTTTAAACCCCTAGCGAGCAAACTCCAATCTGCCATGAACAGATGGGCTCATTTGCACCTCTCTCTGGTAGGCAAGATTGCCACGATCAAAATGCTGCTTGCCCCTAGAGTATACCACCTACTATCCAATATTCCCTTTCTTCTTCCCGATGCATGGAATCAAAAGCTGAACACTCTGATCACATCCTTTTTATGGGGTTTGCACAGACCTAGATTTAGTAGAGCTAAATAGAGGCCTTAAAACCTGAGGGGAGGCTGAAACCTACCTGACTTCTCTCAGTACTCCATAGCGTTTATAGTAGCAAAGACCCTAAAGGAGGAGGGTCCCTGTCACTCCCTTCACTCTCCAGCATGGTCCCAAATTAAAAGAGATCTCTTGCAGGGCCCTTCAGTTTTCCATGCTGGTAGCTCACCCTTTCCAAAGCCGCACAAGGGCTGGCTCTCCATCCATCATGCACATCAAGCCTGGCAAAAACTGGGGCTCAAAACCTCTCGATGCCTAGGCTTGGGAAATCATACCCCTCTCTGGAATAACCTCAGCCTCTGTATTAATATATCTCCCGTGAACTGGGTGGACTCAGCCTCTAAAGGAATACTTTTCATTGGAGACTTGAGATCCCCAGAACACTCGGACATGGACTCGTTCCAGGGTTTGCAAAACAGATATGGCCTCCCCCACAGTGATTTTTGGAAATACCTTCAGATGAGAAGCCTATACCAGTCTTGGGTTAAGAAAAGATGCACCTGTGTCACTTGTATAAAATGTAAAGTTGTTAAACCCTCTCTTCCTATATATGATGGGATTATGCATTCCAAAGGTAGGGCTGGTCTTATACAGAGATTTCAAAGAGATAGTGCTCCCAACCCCTCTCTGCCGGCCAAAACCAAGAGGGCCACCGCGTTACAGATTACCATTACTGATTACAGTGGCAACAGTGCTGGTTGAGAACTCACCAGGCCTGCTGTATTCCCCAAAGCCTTCTTTTACAGAATAAAATACTGCACCTCTGGTACTATACCCCGTCCCAACTAAACAAGATGGATCTTCTCTTCTCCAACTGCTGATGGAGATGTGAGGCCCCAGACGCAGATCTGCTTCACATCATGTGGTCATGTACTCCTTTGAAGTCCTATTGGGAGGCAGTAATCCTACATTGTTCCCTTATCCTAAAGACGTCCCTTCCAGCAGATCCTGGTCTTTGGCTATTAGGCCTTATGCCTGAGGTTCTCACTCTCCCCAAAGCCTCTCCACTGTGGCTCATACAGGCCTCGGTAGAATGTAAATGTCTTATCATACGTCGCTGGAGATCCCTAGAGGTTTCATCCCTGGTAGAGTGACTCAGTGCCATAGAAAGGTTGGCCACCCTGACCAGGATTTCTTGTGTTAAAAACCAGTGTTAAAACAAGTTCAAAGCACTTTGGGCCCCTTATTTAACCTATGTTGACCACAGTAACCATACCTTGCCCTCCAGATATTCGAAGGACAAACTGAAACCCCCATGACCACCCCAGTAGTAATGGTTGCTTAATTGTTAAAATACTGCAATGGCTTTTCTTTATAGCTGTCCTGAGTGTCTCACCTCCAGATGGTCATACAGGTCACCCCCAAAAGCAAGTTTCCACACCTAATGTGAAGATGCTCTGTCATTCTTGAGCCTGCCTTTTTAAAGTAAGTAAATACCTCTCTCTAGATTTTCTTAATATACCCATGGTAGGATTTTCCAGGTTTAATGATGCTTCCCAGTTAATACTTCGTTAGGCCAGTTGTAATACATGTACACCAGCATGATATGGTTGTTTGTATTGCGCCTCGGCTGTTTGTATTAAGTGGCATGTTTGTAACCACTTTGTCAGCCATTTGGTCTAATGGTTCTACATATGTAATAATCTGAAATCTCCTAATAAAAAGATTAACTGCAAAAAAAAAAAAAAATCATGAACTTACGAGGGTGCGTGGAAACTGCACAATGCTCACTCGTAACACAATCAACTTATGGACTTTTGTCACCAAATTTTCAACATAGCAATTTTAAGATCTCTGCTCATGAACAGTGTCACTGTGATTTTCTTAATCTATCCCAAACATTACTTTCACACACCGACTGCACCATTGTGCGCTACATGTGTGGAAATACATTTTGGGCAGATGTGAAAAATGGCAGCTGTACTGCTCATAAGGAAGTGTAATAAAATGGCAATGTTGAAAATCTAGGGTGCAAATATTAAAAATTCGCAAACTTGCGAGCGTGCTTAGGAACTGCACAACGTGCGCTTCTAAAACAGTCATTTTGGGGAATTTTTTCACCAAATTTTCAACATAGCCATTTTAAGACCTCTGCTCATGAACAGTGTCACTGTGATTTTCTTAATCTGTCCCAAACATTGATTGCGCACACTGACCGCCATTGTGCGCTACATGAAGGGAAACACATTTTGGGCAGAATCTGAAAAATGTCAGCTGTACTGCTCATAAGGAGGTATGGTAAAATGGCAATGTTGAAAATCTGGAGTGCAAATATTAAAATTCGTGAATTCTGGCGTCATGATAGGGAACTTCATAATGCAACAGCAAAACAATCATTTTTAGGAATTGTTTCACCAAATTTGAAGCATAGGCTTTTTGAGAGCCTACCTTATGAACACGGGCACTGTCGTTTCGTTATTCGGTCCCAAAAGGTGATTTCGTGCAGTGACCTCGAAATAACCCTTTGGGCCTGATTAACGCCATGACAGTTCCAGAATTCATGAGGCGTGGCCCCAAAATCCCATGTTGAAAATTTGGTGCCAAAATTCCTAAAAATGTCTGAGATAGGCATTAAAGTTTAAAAAACCCTATTTATTGCATTATACAGCTTACTGGCATTCCTGAGTTCGTGGTCGGCTTTGAAGAGTGCAGACATGTTCCTGGTCCACCGAAGATTGTCTCGTTGTCCTCTGGAGGTCAGTATGGGGTGAGGAGGCTTGTGGGGAGGTAGGATGCACAGAGGGTGAGCACGGGTGGGCAGGAGACGCCCGAGAGAAAGCTTTGTTTACAGGTTTTTTAGGAAGGCGACACAGGACATTTGCCACACTTGGGCTCCCAGCGTGGTAGCTGGAAGGCTGTTTGGGGGGCTGGAGCTGATGGGGATTGGGCACCCCATAAAGCCATAATTTTGCCATGCTGGGGTGGATTCCCAAGCGTGGCGCGGTGGAAAGCAACTTTGGGGGCGTGGAGCCCCGGCGGGGATCCGGGCACCCCATCAGCCATACAGTGTGTGCGTGGGGAATGATGTGGCATGCAAAATGCATGCGTGCTTCCATGCGTGTGGAGGGCGCTGCTCACTGAAGCGGAGCTCTCCCTTTCAACTGTACGGCACTGTATTTTCAACCACTGTCATAGACAGCTGCAGCGTTTATTGGAGAACTGCTCCCACACCTGCAAACACACTGACTGAGTTGGAAGACGGGTGCCACACCTCCGAAAACTCGGATGATGGCACTATGTTTCTTCCACATGCGTGCAAGCAAACATAAAAAAGAATGAGAAGAATGCCCCATATATAAACTTATGGGAAGAAACAGATCATCTAAAAATTACAAGAACATTTCCTAAACACATTCAGTCAAGTGGTTTATACTTTGTACTTCAGTCATGATAGAGGGACATATTCTTTTTTCCTTTCTAAACTGCTGATCCTGATATTGACTGGGATTTTAAGTTCATAAAGAGGTGCATCAAATACCATTGGAAGGGTGGAGGGGTTTCGGTGTGTGGGGTGCATTAGAGGGTTCTGAAAACCCCATAAATAATGTGCATGTAGCATTACTATTTAACCCCACAAGGGCTTTATATATCTCATTCTTTTTGTATGGCTGTTTTAGTCCCATGAGTTGGTTTTAAGACAGTTTTAGTCCAAATTTAGGAAAAGCAATTTTATTTAAAATATGCTCAATCCCAGAGGCTCTGGGTGCTGTACAAAGTAAATAAAAAAAAGACACAGCAAATCAGGATAAATAGCAGGGAACATCGAACAATAAATTATATAATAATAAAACTTCTTAAAAAAGTTTGAAAACAAAGGTGGACGGGAACTGAGATCAAAACCACAACTAAGTCGGAAAAAGCCTGGGTGAACAAGAGGACCTGAAGGCGGGCCTTGAATACTTCCAAAGATGGGGACTCGCTGACCCTGAAATGTAGTGAATTCCACAGGATGGGGCCAGTGACACTAAAAGCACTGTTGCCAGCCATTTTTAGCCTCAACCTGGGAATTGCAAGGCAGCGGAGCAGAGGGGATGGACCGATACAACAGGTGCAAGAAGGTACGGCAGGTAACCAGGGCCCTGGCCATGTAAGGCCTTATAGGTGACAAGACCCAACTTAAAGAGGATCCTCCACCTGACAGGCAGCCAGTGCAGCTCACGCAGTACCGGTGTAATGTGGCAATATTTCGGGTGCCCCGTAAGTAACCTGGCAGCTGCATTCTGCACCAGCTGCAGTCTATATAGAGAGCCTCCCACGACCCCGAGGTAGAGTGCATTACAGTAGTCAAGCCTTGATGTCACCAAGGCATGTGTCAAAGTAGGGAGGTCCAGAGGTGGCACAAGGGGCTTTATCCTGGTGACATTCCTAAGATGGAAAAAACGGACGTACAGTAGAAGATACTTGTGCCTCCATCATCAAACCCCTGTCCAGGATGACACCAAGATTCCACATCTCAGAGGAGGTCTTCAATGGGACAGATCCCAGAACAAGTCCGGTCTCTGCACCCAAGGCTATTCCATCCTGCACTCTGTTCGACTCCACCACCAATACCTCCATCAACCAGCTGGAGGCCATCCAGTTATTGATCTTGGCAAGGCAGCTGTTTAGCACATCTGCTGCATTGGATGTTCCTGGGGTAAAGGACAAGTATAGGTGGGTATAATCAGCATAGCAATGAAACCCCAAACCATACTTCCTAAGGATTCCCCCCCCCCCGGGGCAGCATGTACACTGTGAATAACATCGGGGACAGGACTGAACCCTAGGAAACTTCACACAGCTGGAGACTAGAGGTGGAGGATAAATTCCCCATTACAGCCCTTTGCCTCCTGTTTGTTAAAAATGACTCAAACCAGCAGATGACAGCATCGGTGAGTCCTCAGAATTCCCTAAGGTGGTCCAGCAATACACAATGGTCCACAGTGTCAAATGCTGAAGAGAGATTAGTGAGAACAAGAATTGTCCTTTCCCTTCGATCTCTAGCCCTGAAAATATTATTCTACACCCTAACAAGTGCAGTTTCTGTGCTATGCCTTGCCCGAAACCCTGACTGGAGGGGCTTGTATAACTCATGAGTCACAAGGTGCTCCTCCAACTGAAGTGCTACTACGTTCTCAACAACCTTCGTCAAAAATGGAAGGTTGGAGATAGGATGGTAATTTGCCCTGACCTCTGCGTCCAAAGATGGTTTCTTCAGGAGTGATCTCACCAACACCTCCTTCAAGACAGGGAACACTGGATAATCAAAGCAAACACCAGGCCTACTTCATCAACGCATCTCATCAAGAAACGCGTCAGCACTGGGTCCAGTTCACAAAAGGTGTACTTCAGATTGGTCGCTACCTCAATGACCTCATTTACCTTCACCGGTCTAAACTCTCCCCAACTAGATGGAGTACACTCAGGACACTTCGGGTGACCACTGTCAGCTCTGGACTGGCTGACTGAAGGAATTTCCTGCTGGATATTGGACACCCTGTCAAAGAAGAACCGAGCAAACTCTTCACATTCAGAACTGTGAAAAGCCTTCCTCGGCTGCAGACAGGCCAGGTGAAGTCACCTGTCCACAGTTGGAAAAAGTGCAGCTGGTCGGTTCTTCCCAGCAACAGTCTCCCTGGACAGGAATTCTGCCTTCTTAAGGTTGATTTCCCCGTGGTACTCTCTATAATGCACACGCACGGCCAATTTGTTCTCCTCCAGCCTGGTCTTCCTCCAGCAGCGCTCCAACCTCCAACCCTTCTTGTTCAACTCGGGTTGTACACAGACAGGTGTGAGGGAGTCAATGGCTTCCAATAGCACCCTATTATAGGTGCCAACAACATTGTCAGTGCCTCTGATGCATGCGTTGTGCACACTAGACAGATCAGCCACCACCAAAAAATCCTCCGGGATCAATCCCCGCAAAGGGCAGTAGCTCATCGACTCTGTAGGAGAAGGACATCCAGTGGGTGCCCTGAACATGAACTGCACAGTGGAGTGAGTGGACCACGCCACCCGATCAATCTTGAGATCCCTTATCTCAAGCCCCAGTGAGAACACCAGGTCCAAAGTGTGCCCACCCTGGTGAGTCATGGAGGAAACTACCTGCAACAGGCCCTGCGATGACATGATCTGGAGGATGTTATGACCAAGTTGAGACAATTCATTGTTGGCCCAAACATTGAAATCCCCCATGACAATACATCTGGGGACTTCCAATGTTTCACCAACGATGAATCTGGCAACCTCCTGCAGGAAGTCTCCCACTGCCCCAGGGTGGCAGTAAATCAGGAGAATCCTGTGGGCTGCGCCTGGACCCCCATGATTGGCCACACATTCAAAGGAACCCAGAGTTCTCACTGGGTGCACAGTGAAGCCCAAGTCAGATCTAAAACAGATGGCTGCTCCACCACCCCTACGTTCCTGTCTAGGGCAATGCACAACGGTATACCCAGAGGGGACGGCAGCCTCCAAAACCAGGCCTGCATCGTCCCCAATCCAGGTCTCCATAATGCAAGCCAGATTGAGCTGGGAAATCAAGTCTGCGATAATGGCAGTCTTGTTCATGATCGATATGGCATTGCACAGCGCTGCTCACAGGGGACTAGGTGACACAACAGCCCCTCAGGTTACCTGGCCACTCGGTCTGGTGAACTGCCTCGGGACAGGCACTAAACATGTCTGTCTCTCTCTTGTGCCCATCATGATCCAGGGCACATTCTGTACCTGAACGTCTCTATCGTGCCACACCCCACCATGCACAGGGCACCCGCCTGCCCAAAATCACCACAGCCCCACCAAATCCCCACCTCCCAAAAGTGTCTTGCTGTGATGTTACAAACTGGGAGGCAGATAAAGGGCCAAAGCTCATGCAGTTGAGATGTCCTGTACACTATCCTGGCCTCGTTTGAATAGCCCCTACACATTACCCCTGACAAGATCCCGTCTCTCACACACTTAATACCACTCACACCACTCTCACACAATAATAAAAAGATTGTCCTAAACACACACCCCAAAACACATAATAAACAAGGTAAAATAAAACGCTCAACCCCTTTTCATAAAAGACCCCCAACCCAGACAGCTGAATCACAAATTACCTCACCTCAATCAGTCACATTCATTCACACGTTAATCCCAACTCCCCAAATCCCCCCCTATAAACTCTAAAAAAGCCCCTTTTACCAAACCCCCACCAGGGCAGCAAACAAAAAACACAGATATAGCCTTAGAATTTCAGTGACTCAGTAGGTAGCACACTTGCCTGTGAGGTCGGGAGATCAGAGGGCTGTGGGTTTAGTTTCCACATCTGTCACTTGGGTTAATATCCCAATACTGACACTGTAGTGCAGCATGAGGGGGGTTGCTGCACTTCTGAGTTGCTGTCTTTTGGATGAGACATTAAACCGAGGTCCTATCTGCCTGGATTGGTGGTAGTTCAGGTGGATGTTAAAGATAACATGGCACTTATCGAAAAGAGTAGGGGATTTCCCCGGTGTCCTGGCCAAATTTCCCCCATTCAACAAAAATACCACCAATAGCTTAATCAGGTTCAATTTCAGTTGCTTACCATCTGTATCCACCCCTCCCCTCTGTCGTCCCTGAAAAAAGAGACTTCTAGTCCCAATGGGCCTACTGGGACAACAAAATTGAATAAATAAACAAATAAATATAGCAATATGGCCCCACAAGACAGGGCCTAACATCTGAATCAAGTGTAAATGATTAATGCAAGTCCAAATCAAACCCCACAACCCAAAGGTTACAGGACCGGGGGCCCTCTTACCGACCTCAGTCTCAAAGTGACCAATATTGGGGTGAGTAAATAGAAAAGTTAGTAGGAGCAGCAAACAAGAAACACTCCCAGGCTCCCAATGGAGCTTCTCTCACCAACTTCAGAGGGCCTGGGAGAGAGTTGCCAGTATTTTGACTCCCTCCAACAGTCACCAACTGTCCAAGCCCCCCCCCTTTAACGATAATCCTGGGGGGGAGTAACTGGGAGATGAGCAATGCTCCTTCACAGCTGATAAGTCCTGTTACAGGTCTCCAAACAGTCTGTCCCCTTCCCCTTTAATGATAATCCTGGGAGGGGAGTACCAGAAGACAAACAAGTCTGCTCCACGGCTGATCGTGGACTGACGGATCGAGCGAACAGATGAAATAAAGCCGCTCCACCGTCGATCAGTTCTGCAACAAGTTACTGACAGTCCAGCCCCCCCTTTAATGATAGTCCCGGGGGGGGATTAACAGAGTTCAGCATACACAACACCACTCCACAGTTGAGCGCTGCCATACAGAGCGGGTGGCAGATGAAAGCCTGTGCCCAGGTACCACCAACGACCTCTCACTCAGCTGGAGCCATCCCTATACCCTGGGAAACCTAATGCGGTGATCCCCTCTATGCTCGCATATTCCCAGGGAAGAACCTAAGACTGCCACCAGGCCCCACCAACCAACAGCCCCTCTCGTTTGATGGTGGAAGAGACACCTTCGATCCAGAAGAGTCAGGTACCGATCATACCAAGGGGGATATTCCAGGTGGGACAAAAGGTCCAGGCAGAAAGTCTGTTGTACTCAGGAGGAGGCTTTGACAGGTCAGCCCCTCAGAATTAGAGAGCACCTCCCGAAAACACACACTGACCGCTACACTCTATGGCTGCCGCACGGAAAAGGTTCATCCTTAAAGCTCAACTTCTATTTACAGCTTGGAATTTTACCATGTAACAGTCCATGAGCTGTTTTTTGAGATATCCAAATCACAAAATGAGGTGGGCTTTGAGTTTTGAAATGTACTTAGAATTGGGACATAGCAGCCACAACGTAGAGTCATTGGCCCAGATATTCAAAAGGGTTGCGCATGGCGCAACAGTGTTGCACCATGCACAACCCACTGATGCACCCCAGTGTGATATTTAAAAGGGAAAAGTGCGCCTGCACAAATCTCGATGTGCTGGGGCGCATCAGTAATGTATGCAGGCACAGGCGGGGAGGCGTGCCCATGCATAAACTGCACAGCCCAATATTCAGCCGGGCCATGCAGAGTTATGCAGGCACAACCCCCTACCTGCGCCTGCACAACTTTACGCAAAAAAAGAAAGGATCAAGTCGAGGTCCACCCACAGATGAGCTGCCGCATTGCAGGGTGCAACACAGCAGCTGCCACTTATGGGTGGCCCTCCACTTGTTCACGGTGCCCTCCCTGCAGCCTGATCGCGGGCATAATAGTAACCCCCCGTAGCCCGATCGCGGGCAGCAGAGTAGTCCCCAGCGGCAGCCCGATCGCGGGCATAATATAATGTTCCCCCACCCCGACTTGCCCAATAGCGGGCATACAATACACCCACCCCGACTAGCCTGATCGCAGGCATACAAGTCACCCCACTCCCCGACTAGCCCGATCGCGGGCATACAGTAACACCCCACCCCGACTAGCCCGACTGCGGGTGGCATACTCAACCCCCGTCCAGAATCCTGGTGATCTGGTGGCCCCCACCTCCGCCCACGGGCCCACCACCCGCTCCCCATCAGCGGTGGCGGCAGCACCCACCCGTCTGCCGCCCCACCGCCCGCAGACTGACAGCTCAGTAGGGCTGCATCCAGTAGTTCAGAGCATGAGCCAATGGACGTGCACCATACCGTACTAAAGGCAGTCTGGATATGTAAATTCATTCATTCATATATATGGACTGCCTTGTATGGTATAAACACGCCCATTGGCTCATGCTCTGAACCAATGGGCGTGCAGCCCTAACTAGCGTCGGCGGGTGGCCGGGCAGCAGGCGGGTGGGGTGCTGCCCGCCGCTGGCTGGCGGGGGCGGGAGCTGGGTGGTGAGGCTTCGTGGGCGGGAGGGTGAGGGCGCTAGATCACCAGGGATTCTGGACGGGGGGTTGAGATGCCATCCCGATGGGCTAGTCGGGGTGGGGAATTACTGATGCCCGCAATCGGGCTAGTCGGGGTGGGGGAGTTACTGTATGCCCACGATCGGCTAGTCGGGTCTGGGGGACGGAATACGTTATGCCTGCGATCGGACTACCGGGGGTGAGTTTGCTTATGCCTGACTGGGCTGCTGGGGAATGGAATGCTGTTCTGTCCGCGATCGGGCTGCAGGGGGCGTCGGTCCCCGACGGCTGCTGCCTGGCAGGGCATCAGGCGTAAGTCATCGGGGATGGGTGCACCTGCATGCTAATGGCATGCAAATAGGGCCGTAATTAGATGCAAATGGCCCCCCATGCGCCTTGCATAAATTATGGCCCATTTGCATGTCCCCTTTTGAATATTGCAGGTGCTGCGCATGGCGCAATGGAACTTGCACCACTGCATCTGAATGATCCACTCTAACCACTTGCGGTGGTGCAGTTCCACTGTGCCATGCACAGTGAGTGTGGCCAGGGGGTGATATTCAAAGAAGTTGCTCAATAGCGCAACTCCATTGAATATCGCCCTAGCCACACCCCTGCGCAACTTTTTTGTGCAGCACAAGGGCTTGCGCCACAGAATGGCGCAGTTTGAATATCTGACCCATTGTGTTTTCTTAATTCATTGGTTGATGGAATAGGGTTCGGTGCAATCAGATAAACAGTTTGTAAAAAGAGAACCTTGTCTGGATAAGTCTAGAAACCTGTGGTATAAAACTGATGAATTATTCCAGAAAGAAAGTGCTTAAGACTTAAAAAAATCAACTGATTAAATTTGAAACTTATTGTTTTATCTAATGAACCACTGAATATTTATGAGCACTCTACACTTTCACCTGGTACTCACTTTCTAATCACACTGATTTAGCTAATGAATGTTTAAATTTAATGTAGATTTAAATATGTTTAAATCTTCTTGCACACTCCCCCGATGAAGCCCTCTAGGTAGGGTGCTACATAGGCTCTTGCATTGCATCCTGTAACAAACAGCAATGCTGCAATAAAACTTACACTTCATTCCTGGTGAGTGCTGCATTTTTTTGTTTTCTTTAGTGAAGTCTGAGAGCAGTAACAACTTTTGTTACCACAAGCACCTTCAGAGGTGGGAGTGCTCTGGCCTTGCTGGTTTTTTTTTCATTTTAAAGACTGATTCCCGGTATCTGCAGCCTTGGAGCAACCGGTATGCAAAGTAATGGGTGATAGTGGAATGTGTCGGACCAGTCGTGGTGCTGCGCTTCATGCGTAACTAACAATCACCGAATCATCGTGGGGGTGCGGGGCACAGCCTCCCGATGCTTCAGTAAAATAAACTGATTATGTCTACGATTGATCAGAGATAGTCCAAATTAGAGGGTCCCTGATAGCTGGGTCAGTTGCCACGCATGTCTCGTCACCATTACTTCACTTGCCCGAGTAGCGTTACATTACACTTAGGTTTGTAGTGGCGTGCGATTCCTGTAGCTTTTGCACTATGCCAACATCGGGTGGTCTGACTCTCTCCACTATCACCGAGTAATGTATCTCTGAACATATTGGCTCAAAGAGTTCCCAGTCAAAACATAAATAAATCCCACAGCAGGCAGAAACAAACTCTACAGAAAGGATTTGACCCAGGTGAACCCTAATGGAGTCAGCAACACATCCAGGTGGAGGACACTTCATGGCAGCTGAACACAGCTTTGCCAGCACAAGCATGGAAGCAGCAGGGAACGAGAGTGAAACAGAAGTCATCTGAATGAGCTGTTTTGTTTTCTGGATGCAGCTGAAAGTGCCTGCAGAAGAGGCCTATGACAAAACATTTTCAAGGGTGAAACAGCTAACGTTAATCAATCTAGTGAACTGGAAGATTTGGTTCTTAAAATAGTAAAAGAATCAGTGCAGGAAGTAAATCAAAGGTTTGACAGACTATCCCTTGAACAATATGCTGACCTTGATAGAGTGCCCAGAGGACTTGGAGTATTCAACGCACCTTTCTCAGAAACATTAGATGAGGATTTAGAGGAATGGTGGGAGGGAGCTCTGGCACAGTGCTCAAAAGAATTGGTATTGATATTAATTGAGCAGGATAAACATATATATAAAAAGGTCAGGGATACCTTGCAGGAATTAAGAACTGAGCTTCAACAGCATAAAGGGAATCCAGATTTTGCCGGTCTGGGCAAAGATTTGAGAAGTAAAATACAAAAATGCAAAAGGGAGGTTGAGGAGTGGAAAAGGACTAAATCTGAACATGGTCACAAGGACTATGAAAAGGGGATGTATTCTCCTGGGACAAGAACTATAGATCCTGCAGCCGAGGGAGATCTCTGTCTTGCAAGTTTACCGAGAACCAATCACAATTTCTCCTGATCCTCACAGACCAGATTCTCCTGATAAGGGAACAGAGGATTTTACCTCCTACTATTCATTTATGAAACAAATAGCCCAGACCCTTGACCTCCCCACTCAGGAATCCACAGAAGATGAGGAGGAAGAGGATTATAGGGAAGTGGTGGATGTGCCAGCATCAAAAAGGTTATTGCTGCCAATCCGTAAGTCCCTTAAAAGCAGACTCTCAAGCACCCACTTCAGTGCCCCCTACAGAAAAGAAGGTGGACGAGAAGTACTGGGTAGCTAAGACTGGTGCTGAGTATCTTTTTGGGCACCCCAGTCATGAGGGGGATGTTCAGGCTGCAGCTTGTGACAAAGCTAGCATCCCCCTGGCCTCTCGCCCTCCAGACAAAGACTCTAGCAGGGTGGATTCTATAGCGAAAAAAATGCACCTGGGGTCATCCCTGGCTATTCGACAGGCCACTTATATGTTTTATGTGTCCAGGTATCAAAAGAATCTTTGTTCTACTGTTCTGGAGATTTCAAAAGCAGTCCCTTCCCCCATGGCAGCTGACCTGGAGAAAGCTGTAAAGAGAGGAACTGAAACTGCTAAAACGCAGTTTAGAATGGCAGTGGACTCCAGTAATACTGCGTCTAGGCAAATGGCAGCATCAGTGTCCCTTAGGAGGTTTACTTGGCTCAGAACTACTAATCTGACACAGGACACACAAACCAAAGCCATGGATTTTCCTTGTGACCCTATGTCTCTGTTTGGAGAACAAACAGAGGCATATATGAAAAAGATGGACAAGTATAAGTCTGCCTACAAGGGTGCTGCAGCAAAAGAGAGAGCATCTACACTCTAGAAGCACCAGGCCAGAAGTGGCAGGGGCAGATCTCATTACAGGCCTTTTTTTCAGCCTCAAGCTTTCCCACAGTATCAGCAGCAAAGGGGGATACTTTAGAGGCAGGAGAAGAAGGGGCAGTGGCTGTACTAGCCCCACTATTCAGCCAGAAGCCCAGACTAAGCAGGCACCCTGAGATACCTCCTCAGATCACCTCCCCAGTCCCAGTAGGGAGCAGACTGGCCCACTACCTCCAGGAGTGGAAAAATATCACCACAGACAAGTGGGTCCTGGAAGTAGTGGGTCAGAGCATTGTCCTTAGCTTCAAGCTTATGCCAAAGCTGAAGTCAAGGGTCTTCAGCCCCCTCTTCCCCATCAGAAACAACTTTGGTGGAAGAGGAAGATTCAGGCCTTCTATTACAAAAGGCAATAGAGACAGTTCCCTCAGATCAGAAGGGAAAGGGCCTGTACTCAAGGTACTTCCTCACAACAAAGAAAACAGTGGAGTGGCAACCCATTCTGGATCCCAGACACCTAAACAAACATTTGTCAAAACCAAAATTCAAGATGGTGACTCTTGACTGCTATTTTGCCAATCCTAAGGCATAGAGCTGGCTAACATCCCTAGACCTAAAGGATGCTTACTTTCACATCCCTACAAGGCAGTCACACAGAAAGTACCTCAGGTTCAGACTGCCATCAGACCATTACCAATTTGGGGCAATGCCCTTTGGACTAACCTCTGCTCCAGTCATAGCAAACCTAAGAAGACAAGGGGTATCAGTGTTCCCCTACCTGAATGACTGGCTGATAGTAGGCCACTCACATCAGTAAGTGAAAGAGACATTGGCACTCACACAGGGTACCCTGCATTCACTGGGGTTTCTGGTGAACCTAAAAAAGTTTGTGCTGGAGCCAGTTCAGTTACTCAATTCATAGGAGCAGAACTGGACACAAAAAAGGGAAGAGCCTTCCTCCCTCAAGACAGGGTGGACAACCTTATGCAGGTAGCCAACTCCTTCAAACTACATGTCCCAAGGCCAGCAAGACGTTTCCTGCAACTGCTAGGCCACATGGCAGTGTCCACAGCAACTTTGTCAGGAGCCAGATTCCAAATGAGGGACATTCAGTTCCACCTGAGAGATCATTGGCTTCAAAAAAGGGATTCTCTGTCCAAGCTAGTACTAGTCACAGCAACAATTCTCCAAGCTCTTCAGTGGTAGCAAGACAGGACCAACCTCAGGCTAATGGTACCATTCTTGCAGCAAGCCCCCACACTGGTACTGACCACAGATGCATCTCTTGTGGGTTGGGGGGCACATCTGTGAAATCACACAGCACATGGCACATGGACAAAGCAGGAAGCACTCATGCACATCAACTTGTTGGAGCTCAGGGCAGTACTCCTGGGTATCCAATCATTCGCCAATCAAGCAAGGGGCAAGGTGCTTCAGGTCAGAGCAGACAATACAACCACCATGTATTACATAAACAAACAGGGGGGCACAAGGTCAACTCCCCTGTGCATGGAGGCTATGAAAATCTGGACCTTGGCATACTCCTTGGAGGTCTCCCTATCTGCTGTCCATTTTCCAGGGAAAGACAATGTTCTGGTGGATGTTCTCAGCAGAATCAACCAGAATCACCAAGAGTGGTCTCTGAACAAGCAGGCTCTGAAGTCCATTTTCAGGAGATGGAGCACTTCAGAGGTGGATCTGTTTGCAGCTCCAGGCAATCAACAGTTACCACACTTTTGCTGCAGCCCCCCCCCCCCATCAAGGGCACAATTTCTCTGGACACCCTTCTGTTGGATTGGGCAGGGAAGTTCTTGTATGCATCCCCTCCCTTCCCCTTCTGCTAAGGGTACTAAACAAACTCAGGGCCCAGCCAGCAACAATGATTTTCATTGCCCTGGACTGGGCCAGGCAGTCCTGATACTCCATGATTCTATCAATGTCAGTAGCCAAACCTATCAGCCTCCCCAGGATGCACAACCTACTGTCTTCCTCTCAGGACAGGATAATGTATCCCAACCTGCAATCCCTCAGGCTCAAAGCCTGGCTCTTGAGGATTTAGAATATGCAGACCTGCATTTGTCAGAGGGTGTTATGGAAATACTTAGTGTATCCAGAAAGCCTTCCACTAGGAAAACATGTTCTTTCAAATGGAAGAGATTTTCCATCTGATGCCAGTGCTGAGAAGTGGATCACACCCAGGCTGGCTTGCTAATAGTCCTGGATTACTTAACCCATCTTCACTCTGCAAGCTTAAGGGTCTCTACCCTGAGAGTACACCTGGCAGCTGTCTCAGATTACTTATTTGCAGGTAAGTGATTTCCCTAGCCTCGAACCCAGCGTTCAGAATGTTTTTTAAAGGATTGCTGCATTTGCATCCTCCACATAGTAAACCAACCCCTATGTGGGACCTGAACATTTGCATTGCCCAGCTCATGTGGTCCTCCTTTGAACCCATGTCTTCAGCAGATCTTAAGTATGTGACTTGGAAAACAGTATTCCTGGTGGCCATGACTTTGGCTAGAAGGATTAGTGAACTTCAGGCCTTGTCTAAAGAGCCTGGGTACATTGCTGTCCATAGAGACAAAGTTGTCTTGAGGACTAATAGGAAATTCTTGCCCAAGGTGGTATCAGAGGCCCACCTTAACCAGTCCATTACATTGCTTGTCTTTTTTACTGATTATTCCACCTCAGGTGAACACAGGTTGCATAGCATGGATGTAAAAAGGGCAATCAGTTACTACCTCGACCACACAAAAGACCATAGGCAAGATCACACTCAACTCTTCCTCACCTATGGAGAGGTGGAGAAAGGGAGTCCAGCTTCTAAACGATCCATAGCAAGATGGATTGTGGCTAGTATTCAGTTATGCTACAACAAGGTGGGGAAGCAGCCACCTACAGGCCTCCGTGCCCATTTGACCAGGGGTACAGCTGCCTCCTTAGCAGCTGCTAGAGATATTCCCCTGGTAGAAATCTGTAAAGCAGCTACCTGGAAAACTGTCCATACATTTATCAAGCATTACTGCTTGGATGTTCAAGCCAGAGGGGATACTTGATTCGGCACAGCAGTCCTGCTGATCCTGTTCCCTAAGTAGGTTCTGTACCCACTTCCAAAGGTACTGCTTGGGTAGTCTGCATTAGTCAGAATACAGTAATATTTACTGAGGTTTGAAGAAAAAATTACCTACCATAGTAATCTTATTTCTCCCAAAGGCATCTTACTGTATTCTGAGCTCCAACCCTTCCTCCCCTACTAAGAACCTATGGTCACTGCACTCCAGCTGTACTAAAGATGTTGCAATCCTGTAGGTCTGTTATTTCTCTTGGATATCTGTGACTTGAGTCTTAGTGATGCCAAGTTGAACCATTTGAGGGGAAAATGATAATCCATAATGGGTGGGTGGGGGTTAGTTGTTAGTAGTAGTTGTAACAGTATCATAGTTTGATAGTTCTTGTGCATGCTTCCTAAGAATCTGACAGTTTAGAACTGTTTACCAAAAAAGTAAAATGATTGCTTAATAAACCTTTAAGTTAAAAAAAAAAAAACCTTTTTACCAGGGACAGTGGTTTGAAACCGAGCTTGAGCCATTCCATCATTTGCATGGGTTCTATTAACCATTTCAGTTCTGGGACAGTCCTATGGTGAGACCATACTGCATTAGTCAGAATACAGTAAGATTCCCTTGGAAGAAATAAGATTACTATGGTAAGTAATTTTTTTCTTATCTGCTAACTGCCAGCTGCAAAACTCTGTGACCAAAGGCTGTATCAGCAGAGCTTTGGACATCCAATCCGTAGTGCTTATTGAATGTGTGGACGGAGGACCATGTTGCTGCCTTGTACAATTCTAATACAGGTGCCTCCCCTCTTTCTGCCCAGGAGATAGCCATTACCCTGGTGGAATGAACATTGATGAGAGCCAGAGCTCTCTTTACTGCCACATAGGCCTTGGCAATACACACCCTCACCCACCTTGCCAAGGTGGCCATTGAGGCTTTCTGACCTTTCTTTGCTGCTCCAAAGAGCATGAACAACCTGATTTCCTGAACTCTGCAGTTTGTTTAAGATACATCATAATGGTCCTGCGCAAATCAAACTTGTGCAACTCTCATTCTCTTGGATGAGTCAGCTGTGGACAGAAGGACGGAAGACAGATTTCTTGATTCACGTGAAAAGATGTATGAATTTTCAGAATGAAAGATGGAACTGTTCTTAGAACCACCTCTGGGACAAGGCCTGGAACTCACCAATCCTTCTGGATGAGCATATAGTAATTAAAAAGCAAACCTTGCATAACAATGTCACACAACACTGAAGAAAGAGGTTTGATGGGTTATTTATAAAGAGCATTCAAAACCAAATTCAGATTCCATGGAGGGACAGGGGATCTAAACAGAGGTCAGCTTCTGCTAACTGCTTATAGGAATCACATAACCTCCCAGTAAGTCCCTAGAGACGAGCCCTTGGAGGCTCTAAAGTGCTGATACGTGACCTCTCAAGGTGCTCCATGCCAAGCCTTTGTCCACTCCCACCTGCAAAAAATCCAAAATCTGTGGAACTGTTGCTTTGGAAGGCCCAAGCTGAAAAAGTGGCCCATGCACAAGCATAAACTGCAGACGTGTAGTTCTGTCTACCAGTCATCAGGGTATTCACTACCTTTCTGGAAGAACCCTGTTTCTGGAGTCTTCTCCTCTCAGGAGCCAGGCCATGAGCTGCATTGCCTCCTGTGTTTGAATGTAGTATAGGTCCTTGGGAAAGAAGGTCCCCCCAGATAGGGAGTTGAAATGGTGCATGCCGAACTAGATACACTCGGTCCAAGAATCACAGCTTTCTTATCCATTCTGGAGCTATCAGAAGAAAGCTTCTTTTTGAGTGTCTTATTTTGTATATGACCTTGGGGAGGAGCAACAGAGAAAGGAAGGCATATGTCCTGCAGAAATTCTACATCTGTGATAGAGCATTTACTGGTTTGCCTGTGGACACTGGTATCGGCCGAAGAACCTCTGCACCTGAGCATTCTGGCTGAAGGTGAACAGGTTGATTTGTGGACAACCAAACCTGCACACCTCCAAGTTAGGCATCCACTTTCCTGGATGGACATTCTCACAGCTTGGCCAGTTGGCCTGTATTTTCAGCTCTCCTGCCAAGTGAACTGCCAAGAGAGCTAGAAGATTCTCCTCTGCCCACAGCAGCAGGTTGGTTGCTTCTCTTAGCATCTCCCTACTATTTGTGACTCCTTGATTGTTTATATATAACACCGTGATAGCATTGTCTGACCTTACTGTCATGGCTTTTATATTTATTTAGTTTTTTTTGACTGGGTAAGTGCACTAAACAAATTCTGCCTATTTTCAGGCATGGCCCAGGGAAGGGGGAAACAGATGAATGCCAACTGGCCTCGAACCAGATTAAGCTGTTGGTGGTATTTTTAGTGGTGAATGGGGGTTTGGCCAGGGCACTGGGGAAATTCCCCTACTATTCAGTAGGGGGAGACTCTGTCCTCCTGATAATCATCCAAGATGGCCAACCAGCAGGGAGATGGAAGGGAGGTGCTGCTGGAAGAGATGGAAGACACTAAATCAGAACAGCAGCTAAATTCAAATAATATGCAAGACGGAAGGACTTGTACATGTTGTTGCAGAATATACTCAAAACAAGATACAAGAGGAAAAAAAGGCACTTTTAAATCCAGAAGACTTTCCTGAGCTACCAGTAGATATTTTGTCAGACCTGTGAAACAGAGGTGACTATGTCTGAAATGAAGGAATGTACAGTGATGCAATCTTCAGAGGAGGCAGCCTTGTTGAAACAAATGGAACTGGAAGAGAAAGCATTTTTGTTTAAAAAAATGCAGCTCCATAAACAACTGCAGGAAATGTGAAGTGACAAGGAGAAAGTTTCTGTCAATACTGCCCAGATGAGTGGCGGTGACATAGTAGCATCAAATGAACCGCCGAAAGATTGGGCGGAGACCGTGGAGCTTGCTGAGCACTCAGAGCAAACAGCACTAAGAGATCTTTCAGCAGAACGTCGAGAATGGCGAATATGGGCGTTGCAGAGCCTGGCCTTGGACATGATGCCACTCTTGCACCAGATGAGGAGAATGACTGGACAGTAAACAAAGCCTTGGAAAGTGCAGGCTGGGAAACAAATGGAGAAACAGGTCAGTGGATTTCAGGGACTTCCCAATCAAAATGCTGACTGTTCAGCACTCGAGCATTGTTGACACTGCTCCTGATTTGGAGATACCTTCTGAGCTGTCACTAACCCAGAACCCAGTATGAAATGTGGTCACATGCAGTAAGCTAGCTATATCTGAAAGCAATGCATTGCAATCTGGGGGACGCCCCACTACGACGGCTGTACAACCACAAAGGCCTTTAAACATTATAAATAAAGACACTCCCGGATCTTTTTCATCATTATTTAAATTTCCAGTTTATCCTGCAAAAAGGCACAATCCGGTACAGCTTTCTTACATGGGAGAATGCCTGAACGGCCTGATAGGCTATTTGTAGCCAAAATGCGCTTGAAGGAGTCTATAAACTTTTTTGCCAATGAATTGTATGCCCTAATACACATCTCTGGGGAAACAACATTTGATGTAAGCTTTAAATCTATGAATGACCATGAGAGATTTTGGACACAATATGCTACTTTGAAGAAAACTGCTTTATGGGCTACTTTTGTGTCCATACCGCTTACAAAACCTGTTCAAAAAGTCATAACTGTTCTATTTAGAAATGATGGCGTCAGTGTGAATGATTTGACATATTGGTTGAAACAAAGATGTACTATCATAGAAGAACCAGATGCAATTATGTATTCAGAAAACATTTGGACTGGGGCGTGGAAAGTTAAAGTGCTGTTGAAAACTACTGACAGGTGTAACACATTTACCAAACTCCTTTTTTTTTTAGGAAGAGATAGAGGCACCTTGTTTTATGTGGGGAAACCCCAAATATGCTATAAATGTGGTTCTGTTGCTCACCTTAGTAGTATTTGTGATACGGCCAGATGCAATGTGTGTGGAGAACTGGGGCATATCAGTTCAGAGTGTTCCAATGAACGTAAGTGTAATCTCTGTGACACTGTAGGTCACACTTTTCAAAACTGCAGGTGGGCAGCTCACAATATTCCAGATATTGCTGATGGGGAAGAACAGAAATTATTACTTACTGTAACTGAAAAAAACAAACTGGGAGGTCAGAGATGTTTAGGATCAACTGAGAGTGCTCCCATGAGCCCCCCCCCCCAGAGCTAAATCAGCTTTTACCCCAGCTTCAGATAAAGCACAAAGTACAGAGGTCTTAACAGGACAACAGATAATGGTGAGGCCTGTGCCCTCTACAGTATGTGAGGGGTAGAGTGTAATAGCACCATCTGATGCACCCACTGAAGAACCTTCTACATCTAGCATTACAGCTGTGCTTATGCCTCCCCCCCCCCAGTTGGAAAGCCAGATGAAACTGTGCTGCTTCCCAGGCATAAAACAAGGTCTTCCACATCCCAAACCCAGGGAAAAGTAGCTCCTGTACCCATCTCAAACAAATCTGACATCTTACAGATTGAAAGTCAGGGTGATGAATCTGATGATTGTTCGGTAGATTCTTCATTACCAGAGGCCACAACAGATACAGAGGTTCAGGGGCATGTAAAAGGCCTTCAAAAGAGGAAAGCAAAATTGAAAAAGCAGAACTCTAGGAGGGGAAAGTATAAATGATCTTTGATAAATGATTGCCCCCTTTTCATGCTACACTCTTAGTGTTAATTGCATCAAGAGGGCCAGTAAAAGGAAAGTAGCCTTCTCTTTTTTGACTTGTGTATCTTTTGGCATCTTTTTTTTACAGGAAGTCAGATTACACTCCCTTACAGAAACACAGATTGCTTCTCGGGGATGGAATGTTGGACCTTCTTTTTGGTCCATTGGACAGGAATCTTGTTCTGGAGTGGGAATTTTATTTAGACTACCAGAATTAAAAGTTTTAAAATTGTATGATTTGGCACCAGGGAGGGTGCTGATTCTAGATGTCTTTATTCAGGGTGTCATGTTTAGAATAATTAATCTATATGCAACTCAAACTAAAGCAGGAAGGTGCGACTTATTTAAACAGATTCGACCATTTTTATTCACGTCACAGCACATTATCTTTTCAGGTGATTTTAACTGCTCAATAGTGGTTGAATTTTCTAAGCAATACTGTGATTCAAACTTTTTGGCCCAATTAATACAAAAAGCACAGTTAAGGGAGTCTTTTTTTTCTCACACAAAACTGACTACACCCACTTTCCAGAAAGGATCTCTCACTTCTAGGATAGACTATATTCTAATCTCTACCCATTTACCTACTGTATCTGCAGAGAAATTTCCAATGTAATTCTCTGATCATAGAATAGTGAGTATAACTATAGGTTCTCCATTAAGAATTCAGAGAGGGCCGGGGTTTTGGAAAATACACTCCTCCATACTTTCAGATGTATATATTCTCAGGGCGTGTCAAGATTTTGTTAAAGTGAGAAAATCTGTATTTATTGTTTTTGAGGACCCTAGTTCATGGTGGGAAGATACAAAAGTTGACCTTCAGTATCTTTGTAAACGTATGTGTAAAAATGTGTCTAAGACAAAATATTTTGCCTATATACAGGACAGATTACAGTTATAGCAATGGATGTCTATATCAGCTGACACTGGACAGGTTCTGAGTGACCAGATTAATAATTTAAAACAAAAAATGAGAAGTTTTCGTGCATGAAAAGCACAATCTTTACACCATCAACAACAGTTCTGCACTACAGGGAAGGTAGAGATTGTCTGTCCTTTTGAGAGCTATAATTTTTTTAGGAAATCGAAGGACATGACTTCACTCAAAGGACCAGATGGTACTATCTATACACAAAAAACAGAACTCAAGAGTATAATCAGGGATTATACCACCACAATGTATACCTCTTTAGACACACAGATAGGGCCCCTTATATCTTATTTAGACACTTTGAGGATACCCGAAATAGACATTAATTTATTAGTAGAACTGGTTCAACCTATACAAGAGAGGGAAATATTAGAAGCCTTGAATACATCTAAAGGAAGGAAAGCTCCAGGACCAGATGAGATATCAAATGAGTTATTAAAAATGATAATACCGGACATATTAAATGAGTTGACTGTAGTGTTTAATAATTACTGGTGAGCCCCTTTAACAACCTGAATTCAGACACTGTGAAAACACCGTAATAACCCGAATTTGAGTTATTACGGCATTTCACAATCTTAGAGTCACTCTAGAGCTGTACTCTGCGCTCGAGACAGCTCAGGCGCCAACTCAAATTTCCCCCAGCTAAAGCACTTCCGCTTACCAACTGCCTCCATTTGAGTTGTTACTTATAAATCCCTCAGAAAAACGATGTGGAACAAAATACCTTAATTTAAGGACACTCTCTCTCTCTCTCTCGTAGGTCACCCCAGCAACCGGAAGATCTTCGTGGCCATCACAACACTTCCTGTTTGGCACTCTGCTAACAGCTCAATTTAAAATGGGCACAATTTAAAATGAGCACAATAGTTTAAATTTCTAGCTTTACAAAAACACTCTAAACTTTTAATTAATCTTTCACCCATCCACTATTTAACTGCGATCACCAGCGAATGTTTACAATGTACTCCACTCTACATTTGGACTACTGGTATCTTTTTTTTCCTATTAGATAAACGCTGGATAAGACTCTGCAATAGCAATTATAAAAAATAAAAGATAGGCAAGTGTGTGCCTATGAATATTTTTTTCACACCCTCGGTGTGTGATGACTGCATAAACCTCTCAAGCTTCGCTCTCGAGGTTTATAGTTATCACACACCTTGGGTGTGAAAAAAATATTCAGAACACACACTTGCCTATCCATTATTCTCTATATTATATTATAAGAACAAAAAAAATATACCACTATATATGAATATGGGTATTTTGACATATACAGTATCTTTAAAAAAGGAGATAAGACCCTGATAGAAAACTGGGGGCCGCTCAGCCTACTTAACTCAGACTTCAAACTTCTGGCAAACATTTTGTCAAAAGACTGACTGCTGCAGCTATGAAAGTTATTTCACAGGCCCAGACATATGCTATTCCTAGTAGAAACATACAAGAACACTTATTGTTGCTTAGAGAAATAGTGGAATCATGGAAACTTGGTAAATTAGATGGTTTCCTGGTCTCTTTAGACCAGGAAAAAGCTTCCAACAAGGTGTGTCATCTTTTTTTATGGGAAGTATTAAAAAAATCACATTCCAGCTTATTTTATTGAATGGTTGCAGAGTATATATAATACTGCAATGGCTGTACCGGTCATGAAAGGGTGGAAAGGACCTATCATAAGCTCAAAAGGGGAATAAGGCAGGGTTGCCCCCTCAGTCTGATTCTCTATGATTTCTTTATGGATCCCTTATTGTGAAAAATCAATGATTCTATTCTGATACTGCCAGCTCAGATTAACAATATTGATCTTCCATATAAAATTATGTCGTGTGTGGATGACATGAGTGTGGTAGTAAAGGATGCCAGATCTCTCACTCATATAGTAGAATACTGTGCTGCTTTTGGAACCCTATGTGGGGCCTCTTCACATTTACATGAATGTGTGGGTGAAAGGCTAGACTACACATTAAATTATTATGACACTGTGGTAGGAATTGAAATAAAACCGGATCCAATGTCTATATTGGGAATTTTATTTGGGCCACGTGAGCAAGATGTTGTGAACTGGGGAAATAAATTAGACCTTGGCAAACAGAAGGTTATGTCTTGGAATAGATGGAAAATCAGTAAAAAGAAAAGGATTTATCTTATAAAAACGTTTTTGGTACCAGTCTTCTTGTTCATTAGTTATATTTTCCCTCCACCGAAGACTAGCGAGATGGAATTATTGAGTATTCTCTTCCAAGCCTGTTGGGGTAGTCATTTAAACCCAATCAAGTGAAATGTCTTATATTTACCTTTGAAACAAGGTGAGTTAAATATGGTCAATCCACTTCTGTTTTTTAATAGTTTTTTTCTTTATACTAATATAAATCCTCTACTGCGCCATCCAGAAACAGGGTGGGAGTCTCTCCTGTTACAAAAATGTGGACATCGGATGGGTTTATGGGAGTCACAATCTCTCAGAATGCTACGTAAATCAGCAGAGATTCCAGAATATCTTAGATGGACATTTTTAAGGATTAAACAATGGCAGATCTCAGTTCAGCAGTTAAACAGTGTATCCAGAAAACAACTGTATTTTTATTTAGTAACTACTATTTGTCAGGAAGAGGTTGTGTTTAGGAAGTGTCCAACATCACATATTTGATCATTTAGTGAAGTTGTTAAATAACACTCCCATACCCATCCAGATGTGGGATTTTCACTGGCTCGCTTGTCACGAGAAGATAAATGTAAAGGCAAATCATAAACATAAGAAAATTGATGACCATGTATGTAGCAGACCTTTATGTATACTGAAAGACGAAACTATCTATCGTTTACTATTTTCCTGTTCTTTTAAATCAGGTTTTTGGGATTTGTTGGCACTTAACTGGGGCTCATAGCTTTGGAGCTCCATAACCTATGAGAACTTAATGTATGGAGTATTTTCCCCATGTTGGTCAGGATGGCATATTAGTACGCTGCAGTTAATTGTGATTATTTTTAAATAGAATATTTGTGTAATTCATTATGGATTTACATTACAATGGGAAAGTAATCATGTGGAACTTTACAATAAAGTGATGCTAGACATAAGAAATTGTTATAAAAAAAGAAAAATGACAATTGACTGGATATGTTTTACTAGAATTATGGAAGGGGCTACCATGGATAACTAACAATGATGTCCCTATTACTTAAAGACAATATAGTAATACTAAGAAATGTTTTATAACCAGGAACAATTTAATAGTATTTTTTTTTTACTTCTTCTGTATTTCTTCTAATTTGTCTTTACATTCTGGATTGATTTTTTGTGTGAAGTAATACTGTTTATTCTCTTATTTTGTTTTTACTGCAAGTATTTTCTCTTGTTTTTTTTTATGTGATGCATACAAGATTTGTTTTGTGAGTGTTCCTGATTTTTTTTGCAATAAAAATTCCCCATCTCTTTTCGAGAAGTGCCATGGGATCTTTAACATCCACCTGAACTACCACTAGAACAGGCAGATGGGACCTTGGTTTAATGTCTCATCCAAAAGATGGCACCTCAGCAGTGCAGCACCCCCCTCATGCTGTGCTACAGTGTCAATATTGGGATTTAACCCAAGTGCCTGGTGTGGAGATAGAAACCACAGCCTTCTGATCACCTGACAATTTTGCAAAAATGAAGATCAGCAAGGAATACTGCCCTCATCTCCAACACATTGATATGTAGGAGCTGTTCCTGCACAGACCAAGACCCCCTGAATTGGGAGATGGTCCAGGACTTCAACTCAGCCTGACAGGCCTGCATCAGCTGTCAGGATCAACTCTGGGTGACTTCTGTGGGGGACTACTTCTTTATGTTCTCTGAGCTCACCCACCAATTCAGTGACTGTTGAAGGGGTGGAGTAATTAGAATCATAGTCTGATAGTCCTCCAAGGTTGGATCCCAGGCTGGCAGCAACCCAGTCTGAAGGGGTCACATATGTAGGCAAGCCCACAGAATTAGTTCTGCTGTTGAAGTCATGAGACCCAGAATCCATAGTAGGCTGTGAGCTGAAGCCGATGATTGGCTTCTCAACCACTGAACTTCTCATCTCAGGGTCTCCTTCCTGGCTGCTGAGAGTAAGACCTTCCCCTTGTCCATCCGGAACACCACGCTCATGTTCTCCAGCCTCTGAGATGGGTTAAGGGAACTTTTCTCCCAACTGACTACTCAACCATCGGACTCCAGGATCTTCATGGTCCTGGCCACTGATTTCCTCACCAGTGGAGCATAAGGTGCTTGAATGAGCAAGTCATCCAGGTAAGAATAGACACAATGTCCCTTCTGACTTAGTTGGGCTACCAGGACTATGAGAATCTTTGAGAATGCCCTGGGTGCTGTTGTCAGCCCAAAAGGAAGTTCCTTGTACCAGAAGTATTGCCGCAGAACCATAAACCTGAGGAACATCTGGTGAGACTGCCAAATGGGAATGTGGAGATATGCAATCCTCAGATCTATGGATGCTAGATAATTCCCCAGCAGGACAGCCCAAATGATTGACCATAGAGTATCCATCTTGAAAGTCATGTGGCAAATAAACTTGTTTGGGTACTTGAGGTCCAGAATAGGTCTAAAGCCACATAACTTCTTGGAAACCACAAAGTAAATTGAGTAGAATCTCTGGCCCGAGGCACTGGAATAATTGCCCTGATCTGTCTGAGGTGATCTAAAGTTTGAGACAATGCATGTCTCTTCCCTGGGTCCTTACTGGCATAATGGTCTGCATCTGTCCAGGAGGGGAATCAAGATCCTAGGTGATAAGTTTAAATGTGTCATTGGCAAGTATTTAAACTAGCCAGGTGGGAAGGAGGCACTGGAAAGAAGCAGGAAAGTCCTAGCCCCCCACAAAAATCAGGGTAGTTAGTGAGGTAAACACCAAGATAGAGACATCGATAGGGAGAAAGGCAGGGGCAAATGGAGAAAATGACAAAAGTGGTAAGGACAGGGATGGGGCAAAAAGGGGTAAGGCCATCAAGAAATGGAGGGTAATGAGTACCAATTCCTGTAGTCTGGGCAACAAGCTCCCTGAACTGGTGGCCTTGATGGAAGAGGGATACCTGGATATTGTGGCAGCCACAGAAATATGGTACACAGAGAACCATGACTGGGATGTTAACATACTAAGGTACACAACCTACAGGAGAGACAGGGTGGGTAGAAGAGGGGAAGGAGTAACTCTCTATGAAAGGGAAGGAATAAAAGCAATGGAACAAAAGAGTAAACAGGGAGGAGAGGAGGCACTGTGGGTCACCTTAGAGACTGAAAATGGCACCACAGTCCACACAGGGGTTGTATACAGACCCCCATCTCAGGGGAAGGGAATGGACAAGGATATGAAAGAAGGCTTTCTTAGGATGGCAGAGAAAGGAGAGATATTGTTGATGGGGGACCTGAATATGCCAGATGTTAACTGGAGTACCTTTGCAGTAGCCACAACCAAGAGCAGGGCCATTCTCGATGCCCTACAGGGGGCATGCCTCAGACAGCTAGTGTTGGAACCCACTCAGGAGAGGGCAATCTTAGACCTCATACTCTTAAATGGGGACAGTGAGAAGATCTCAGCTCTAGAAGTGGGTAGCCATCTAGGAAAAAGTGACCAACGAACAGTGTGGTTTATGATAAACTCAGCTGCAGAGTCAAGTCATACGAAAGAGAGGGTACTGGACTTCAGAGGGCTGACATTGTCAAAATGGGAGAATGCCTTAGAAAAGCACTAGCAAACAGGCAAGAAAGAGGGGTACAGCAACAATGGGGAAACATCAAAACTGCCATCACAGAGGCAACAAGCCTTGAAAGAAAAAGCCACTATGGTTCTCAAAAGAGGTGGCAGGGAAGGTTAGGGAGATAAAAATAGCATTTAGGAAGTATAAGGAAACACAGAAGAAGCAGGACAGAGAACTGTACCAGTTAAGGCAGAAGGAAGCAGGGAAGGCAGTCAGAATAGCAAAGGCCCAAACTGAGGAAAAGATAGCCAGCTTGGTTAAGAAGGGGGGATAAAACCTTTTATAGGTACATTAGGGAGCATAAAAAGACAAAGGGAGGGATAGTGAGGCTGAATAGAATGGATGATGGTTGGGCAGAGAGAGAACGTGAAAAAGCAGGGATACTGAACGAATACTTCTGCTCAGTATTCACAAAAGAGGAGGAGGGGAGGTACCTAATCCAATTAACAGAAGCACTCTGGATGGGGGGTTGATCCCAGTCCTTTAACAGAAGAAAGGGTTCTGAAAGAATTCCTCAAACTGAAGGTGGATAAAGCAATGGTGCCTGATGGGATTCACCCCAGAAATCTAAAATAATTAAGGGGAGAACCAGTGACACCAATGACTACCCTTTTTAACAAATCATGGGAGGATGATGCGGTACCTGATGACTAGAGGAGAGTGGGTGTAATTCTCCTTCACAAAAGTGGGAGCAAGACAAAGGCAGAAAACTACAGACCTATCAGTTTGACCTCTGTGGTAGGGAAAATGATGGAATCACTTCTGAAAGAAAGAATTGTTGAGTACCTAGAGGCCAGTGGGGCAGAGGATCCAAAACAGCATGGATTCACAGAGGGAAGGTCATGGCAGATGAATCTAATCAATTTCTTTGACTGGGTGACCAAAGTATTAGACCAGGGAGGGGCTGTGGACATGGCCTATCTAGACTTTTGCAAGGCATGTGATACAGCCCACACAAAATATTAATAAACAATTAGCCAGCTTGGGAGTGGGTCCCAGGGTGGTAGCCTGAGTAACACTTTGGCTGAACAACAGGACACAGAAGATAATAGTAAATGGAGTCCACTCTGAAGAAAGGGGGGTTACTAGTGGGGTACCACAGGGTTCAGTACTGGTTCCAGTCCTTTTTAAGGTCTTTATAAGTGACATTGCAGAGGGATTGGAAGGAAAAGTATGCCTCTTTGCAGATGACACAAAGATCTGCAACAGAATGATACACAAGGGGGTATGAAAAGGATGAGAAGGGACTTGGCAAGAATGGAGGAATGGTCAGAAGTATGGCAGCTTGGATTCAATGCAAAGAAGTACAAAATAATGCACCTGGGAATCAAAAACCCAGGGGAAGTGTACACAATGGGAGGGGGAGGTAGTAACAACAACAAAAATGGAAAGTGACCTGGGGGTAATCACATCAGATGACCTTAAGGTTGGCAAGCAATGGGAAAAGGCAGCAGGCAGGGCTGGGGAGATACTGGGATGTATAGGGAGAGGCATCACCAGCAGAAAACAAGAAGTTGTTATCTCTCTGTACAGACAGTTGGTGAGACCCCAGCTGGAGTATTGCCTCCAGTTCTGGAGACCCCATCTCCACAAGGACATAGACAGGATGGATGCAGTCCAGAGGAGGGCAACTAAAATGGTGCAGGGTTTGCAAGAGAAGCCATACGAAGAGAGATTAAACGAGCTTAATATGTATACCCTTGAGGAAAGGGGGGGGGCATGATAAAAACTTTTAAGTACCTCAGTGGAATCAACAAAGTCCAAGATGGTAGCATCTTTCAGAAAAAGAGATGTGCAAGAACAAGGGGACACAATCTGAGGATAGAGGGGGACGGCTCAAGGGCAATGTGAGGAAGTATTTTTTCACAGAGAGGGTGGTGGATGCATGGAATTGCCTTCCTGAGGCAGTTGTGGGGTCTAAAACTGTGTGAGAATTCAAGAATGCATGGGACAGACATAAGGCAATACTTGTTGGGGGTAGGAAGAAATAGGCTGTTGGTTAACTAGGATCTGCAGCTTATCCATTAGGTAGGAAAATGGGCAGGCTAGGTGGGCCAAGTGGTCCTTATCTGCCATCAAAGTCTATGTTTCTATGTTTCTCATGTACAGGGCACTTTAGAAAATGCCCTATTGTGGGAATAGTTTCAAACTCTGTTGTGTAACCTAATACTAGTATCTCCAGGAACCAAACATCTGATGTTTTAGGGCCTGTCTAGTGTAAATATTCTGCAGTCCTCCACCAAGGGAAGGGAGGCACAGATGGGCCCATGTACCCTCATTGTGCTATGCCACTGCTTTGTCCTTGACATTTATTACATTTCCTGGCAAAGGCTGCTCTGCCACTATTGCCCTTTTGAACCCAGAGTAAGGCCCCTTATTCCTCTGGTTTCTGAAATTCTGAAAGGGATGAAAATCCCCTCAATACTACCTCTGTTGGCTTCCTCCTTAACCTTTTGGAGCTGAGCTGGCCTTTTACTACTGTTTCAATACTGGAAGATGTCCCTTTGTATCCTGGATATCTTTCAAAATGTCATCCAGGCCTGATCCAAATAACAGGCCTCCCTTAAAAGCAAGATTAAACATCTTGACCTTTTATGCCTGGTCTGTGACCCTATGCCTCAGCCATACACCCCACATGGCAGACTTAATGCGATAAGCGGAGTGAGCTGACACTTGTAACCTCTCCACTGTGGTATCATCTAGAAAGGTGGAGGCCATGGATACTAGCTGTAAAATACTCGCCCCCCCCCCTCAGAACTTGAGGGAACGAAACTGCCCAGAGCTGTAACCAATAAGTTTAGTGCTCTGCCGACAATAAGAGATGCATAGGCGGTGCGGAATTTTGCTCCATTTGATGTGAAGGCTCTTCTGCACAAAGAGTCCACTCACTTATCATGCATATCAGCCAGAGCCCCTAATTGGGATAGTCATGTGCTCTACAGAGTCATGCACAGCTTTATCTACCGGGGGTGGAGTTTCTCATTGTGCATATTCTCTTCCATAAATGAAAAACACTGCACCCTGGGTTCAGAAATGTATTTTCTCTGGTCTATACCTGCTCATTCCTGTTTAATAATCTGGTCACAGTGCATAAAGTTTGGACTACACTTTGGAGCAGAGGAAAATGTGGACAGGATTGCATTCCCATTTAATGCCTCTATGGTTTGCAACTTCTTCAGCTGTAATGTCCTACAAGCCTCTGTCATGAGATCAGACAGAGATTTTGTATTGAACAAGGGAGAGATTGGAATCCTCCTTCTAGGCTCCGTCCACTCCATCTCCTCCTTTTCATCAGTGGAATTGTCCTCCTCACCAAGCAGCATGTTCGGGTCAGGGTTTTCCCCAAGATCCCCAGTATCATCCTCCTGACCCTCTGTATGGTCAAGGTTGGGGTCTGCCTGCAGATCTAGGTTAGCAGACTAGTCCTGCTGCTGCTCTTCTGGACATGACTGTGTGGGCCCCCCTGATCTGAAGGGCCCAGCTTGGGTTTAGGTGTGTCAGAAAGAATGTTCTGCAGAACATTAGGGTTCAAAAGCTCATATAAGAGTGACAACAAAGTTCTGTGCAATTCTGCTTCGCCACTGCCAGTTGGTACAACAGATGCATCCCACCAGCTCAGAGTTCTGGAAAGGGGGACCTGTGATAAACATACCAACTTGTGTAACACAATGGAGGCAATAGGGACCTAGTGGACAAGGCCACATTACCCTTCTGTAGGTCATACATCTTTTAAAAACCATAGGTCTCTGATAAATCATGATGCCAATGGCTGTATACCATGTTACAGTCCAGAATGCACAAAAAAAAACACTTTGCTTGGGTTTTTCTTTTTTCCCCCTGTGATTGCCCCAATCTGATGGTCACAAAAATATGTCAAAAGCTTTGATTCCCTTCCACTGATGTGAGGGAGAGCCGCTAAGAAAAAATGGAACTGAGGGACTAAGAATTAAGGGGCAGTCAGAGAGAAGAGGCTGTCAAACAAAATAGCATTCTTATCAGCCTATAAAACAGGCTTGTCAGTGGGAACGATCATGCCTTTCACCAAAAGGTGACCAAGTCAAACTCTGTAGCTGCATCTAGTGTCCAGAGAGCACAGATGTGCGTGCATGTGAGAGTGCAATCCGGTGATGTCATACTGCTACATGTGACATCACCACATCAGCAAGCATGTGTCCACACTAAGGGAAAGAAAAACTGATAGCCCTGCAGTGCAGAATGGCTGCAAGAAGGAAAAAAGGGGCAAGACCATCTGATAGGCTGCTAACAATGGCAGTATATGTGTTCCTCAGTGGAGCCGTTAAGAAGGCTGAAAAGGCACCAAGACACAGAAATAGCTGTAGGAAAGTGTGAGATTGTACAAAACTCAGGCTCAGATTAAAAAAAAAACAGTCTACACAGAAAACACAAGTTCCCAGGTACACAATAAAAGTAAAATTCCCCCCAGAAAATACAGTGTCCCAGATACAGTCCCTCAAGCACAAAACACACACAGCCCTAAATAAAACTCCTAGTAACAGCTCCTGGAGGGAGGAGAGTGGTCTGATGCCAATATAGACATGAGGACTAAACCAAAGAAAGTAAAACCTAGCTAACAGACCCTAACAAATCCACCAAGAAAAATGCACTTACCTGAGGGACCATAAAAAGAAATCAGAGACCTAACGAAAAAGAAATTCTGAAAGATAGAGTGACAGAATGTGGGCCCCAATCCAAGCATAAACAGGCAGTGGAAATGGGAAAAACAATGCAGGTTAGCCAATTTGAAAGTCACAGTTTAATAGACATGATTTTAAATATTGGGGTGCTTCCTGTCACCAGGTAGCCACAACCTGCTGTGCAGAATCACAGCCCTAAAATATTAAGAACATAAAAATACATTTTTTTTCCAGACACATTTTCTTTGCTGTTTCCCCTTCAGTGGCACAACAAAGACTGGAGAGTCTCTGCTGTTTGAAATGCTCATGTGCCCAGGATTCTATGCAGGTTTACAGCCTTGGGCTATGCCATTTCCCCTAGAGGGGTTGCACATTACTCATGTGTACTAACTACTCATTGACAATGTGGAATGCTAGAGAAAGGTTGACATACAATCCTACATCAACCTTTAAGAACATGCTAGATGATCACATCAACCAGGCATTTTCCCCTTAATTTGGTGGACAAAAATGAAGTTGACTTTTTCAAAACAGACCATTCTGTATGTCCTGCTTTTTACACACTTCCTAAAGTCCACAAGTCCTTAGAGGAACCCTCCTTGGTGACCAATAGTTTCTGGCATTGGGTCACACAGTGAGGGGCCCTCTGGATAGCTGGACTATTTCTTGAAGCAGATTGTCACTAAGGCACCAAGCTATATAAGAGATACAGCAGACCTAACTGGAAAAATTGGTGGAATTGATTGGCATGACAATTATTGCTGGGTCACTATTGATATCAAAAGCCTATGCAGATGTATAGAACATCCTTTGGGCATAACAGCAGTGGGAGAGGCACTTAGGGATGATCCAGAGATGAGCAGGGCACCAAAAGCATTCATATTATCCATGCTATCCTTTGTCCTAAATCAGCTCTGAGCATTAGGCTGGCCGCATTAGTGGCAGGGAGACGGATAGCTGCATCTGCAGTGAGGAGGGAGCCTTACTGGTGGTGGGGAGAAAGGAATCAGCTGCATCAGTGGTAAGTGGGGAAGACCACACAAGAGCTGCTCACAGCGAGCCATAGGGCTGATGCAGGAGGCTGCCAGCCAATAGGATTCCTAGGTGCCAAACTTTGAACTTCTGGCCAGGATTAAATATGGGGAAGCCCAGCCACTCCACTGCACTGCTCTGATCATTAGGCTGGCTGCATTGGTGGCAGGGAGAAAAAAACTTCTGGCCGGGCTTAAATACGGGGAAGTCTGGCCACTCCACTGCTCTGATCATTGGCTGGCCGCATCAGTGGCAGAGAGAAAAAAACCCTCTCACCCATCCCATCCTCTGACTTTAATTAAATACTGAAAAGGCATGGGGCTGGGCCTGAAGGGCTGGAGGGAGAAGGCTCAGCTGCAACTGATTGGATGAAAAGACAGAAGACGGGTGGAGCAAAGGGGGTAAGATGCTCTGATAGAGGATCTAAAGGCACAACATCTTATGGTGAAATGTTATTGATTTAGAGTTGTTTCTGAATCTTAGGGGTACATTGGTGTAATTATATTGTATAGAGTTTTTTCTGAGTCATTTGGAGTACACTGGGGTTATGTTGTTAGAGTTTTTGTGACTCATATGGCGTACACTGATGTTATGTTATCATATTAGAGTTTTCTGGGCTTAAATCAGGCAGGCTCAGGCAAGGCTCAGCTAACAGCTTGTAGGAGGGGTTAAATTAGCTAGAGTGAGGGGCTAAATTGACAGTTGGGCATTGTTTTTCTACTGTGTTTAGAAGTAGGTAGGATCTGCTAAAAGAGGGAAATTTACTGAGGGTATAGCAATGAAGGGAAAAAGAGGGAGAGGAGGAATTGGCCTTGTGGGCAGGAAGGGGGGTTGGTGGGCAGGGAGGTGTGGGAATGCTAGCCTGAGGAGGGCTTGGGGACAGCATATCGGGATGGAACAGGAGGGAGGGGCACGACAGGTGTGGGGCCATGGGAGGAACGGCCAGTGGAAGGAGGGGAGGAAGGCACACAGAGGAGGGAGGGTTGTGGGATCTAACAACTGCTGTACAACAGTGTTCATGAGTACTCTGTGGAGACTGGGGACCTGCCCAGTTTGTCAAAGGCTGGAGAGGTTGGAGGCTGAGCTAACATGGCTAAAAAAAGAGCTATCATGGACAAGGAGGGACATAGTCAATAACATTGTTGAGGGCAACCAGGAAGGGGGCAGGAGGCAAACCAACTGGGTGGCGGGGGAGGGAAGGTCACATGGGGGACACAGTAGGAATGACCAGGTCAGAGACAGGGACACAGCACGGAAGGAGTACTAGGTCAGAGGACAGAGGCATAATGGGCAGGAGTACCAGCGCTGTTGAGCATAGGTTGCACAGCGGGCTCCAACAGATATTGGCCCTTAATGGGGATAATGGAGCAGGAGGATATGCATGGAAGGAAGGCAGTGGAGATCGAACAAGAGAGCCAGGAAAGGAAGGAGAAATCAGGAGAAGAGAATGAACTGGAGGGTCAGAAAAGGCAGGGGAGGTCGGGAGAAGGGAAGGATCAGGCTGTGGAGGCCAGGGAGGGTAAGGAGGGGGGTATAGTAAGAAGAAAGGGAGGGATAGCATGGGGGACAGAGGTAGCAGACAGGGGGAGAAGGGAGGAAGAAAGCAAGGGGGTGTTGCAAGAAGAGGCCGGAAAGGGACAGGCATCCATGGAGAGGAAGGGCAGGAGAGAGACAGGACTGAAATAGGCGAGGGTGGAAGGGGGCTTGGTGGGGGACAAGGCCAGGGGCCTCAAGGCTGGGCAGGGGGACAGATGGATAGGGACAGAAAGGGTTCAGGTGGAAGGTGTACATGGGGAAGCCAGGAGGAATGGGAGAAATAGCCAGGTAGGGGAGGCAGTGGCACCCTTGGGGGCAGCACACGAAAAATCAGCGGTAGTGTATGGGGAATCCATTATTAAAGGGATCCACTGGTTAAGGAAGGGTGTAGACATCAAAGGGAGGTTGGTTTTCTGTGAACAAGGGATGGAATCAAGCAGGGCACTTCCAAGAATTAAGGAGTGCATTAGGCTGATTTGGGGAACCTAACTTGGTTGTACACCTTGGCACAAATGGTCTGGCTGGAGAGGAGGTCCAAGCAGTACAGAGGAGATTTATGGAACTAGCCAGAGGTGCAAGGGGATAGTAGATACCATAGCTGTCCTGCCATTTTACTGCAACAGTACAGTGAGACAATTGAGAATCAAAGTTTGTAATCACTGGCTGAGGCAGTGGTGCAGAAGGGAGGGCTACGAATGTATAGGGGGTTGGGGAGACACATGGATAGACCAACATCAATATGCAAGATAGGTTGCATATAAATGATGAGGGGCCAGAATTTTGAGGAGGAAACTACAGGGATATATATATATAAAATACTAGGGAGGGATTTAAACTAGGAGCAGAGGAGGGTGAAGCTAGGTGTAGCCCAGTAGGAGGAAGGAGGGGATCAGGCCTAACTAGCTCTTCCCCACAGATGGGGGGGGCAAGAGAAATTAACAAGGGAGGAGGGGAAAGGGAGGAGCTGGTGGAGGGGTTTGCTGGCCAATGCCAGGAGTCTAGGTAATAAAATGGAGGAACTACAGGTGATAGTGGTGGATTGTGACCTGGACCTGATGGCAGTCACAGAGACCTGGTGGACTGAGAACCACAGCTGGGAAGTGGAAAATGCCTGGGTATGTACTGTACAGGAGAGACAGGGTAGGAAGAAGGGGGTTAGCCCTATATGTAAAGGAGGGTATAAGGGCATTGTTGTGTGGGTGGGGGATGGACCTGCGGAGATCCATAAGCAGAGCAGGGGAGAAGACAGTGAAGGTAGGGGGTGGTCTACAGACTACCAAATCAAGACGAGGAGATTGGCAGGAAGATGGATAAAGAGATACAGGACACGGCCAGCAGGGGGGAAATCATGGTACTGGGAGACTTAAATCTACCTGACGTAGACTGGGTCATCCTGGCAGCAGCCACAGTTAGGAGTTGGGGGGGTTCTGGAAGCCTTGCAGGAAGTATTCATCAGCCAACTGGTGATGGAACCTACAAGAGGGAGGGGCATACTTAACCTGGTTTTGAGAAATGGGGACAGTGTCGAGGGGCTGGGGGTTGGTTAAAATTTGAGCGACAACATCCATAGGGTGATGAAATTTAGGATTAATAAGGGTCAGGTCAAGAACAACTTGAGCATTGGGATGCTTGACTTTGGTATGGCAGATTGTAAGAGGATAAGAGCAATGGTACAGGAAGAGCTGGAGGGGACCAAAGACCTGGAAGATGTGGAGGAACCATGGGGAGAAAATAAAAGAAGACTACTGAAGGTGACAGAACTTTGTGTTAGGACGGTAAGCAAGAAAAAGAGGGGAAGGAAACCACTTTGGTTCACTTCTGAGACGAGGAATGCAGTCGGGGAGAAGAGGAGGGCATTCAGGGAATATAGGATATCACAAATGGAGGTAGATAAGGATAAACTGAGGGAAGCAAGGAAGGTGTTCAAGCAGGCCAAGGCTGAAACAGAAGAATGTATAGCAAGGGGTGAAAAGGGGGGACAAGAGTTTTTTTTAGATATGCAAGTGACAGGAAAAGGGGAAGAGAAGGATTGTGTGGCTCAAAGAGGAGGTGGGCACTGGTGGAGGGAGACATAGAAAAAGCTGATGTCTTAAATAGATACTTCAGTCTTTCAGTGGAGGAGGGAGGGGGGCCAAAATTGGAAAATAGGGGGAGGACAGGTAGGGAGATGGATTCTAGTTCCTTCACAGTAGCTAGGGTACTGGAGGAACTGAGCAAGCTGTGGACCAATAATCAATGGGGCCATACGGGATTCACCCGAGGGTGCTTAAAGAATTGAAACAGGAATTGGTGGCACCACTCATGGGGCTATTCAACCTGTCACTGCACAAGTGAAGGGTTCCTGTGGACTGGAAAAAGGCTGAGGTAGTACCACTATGTAAGGAGGGCGAGAGCGAAGAGCCAAGAAACTACTGCCTGGTAAGCCTGACCTCTGTGGTTGGCAAGCTGATGGAGGCACTGATTAAGGAAAGACTGGTTAAGCATCTAGAAGGGGAGGGCCTTCTGAATGACAATCAGCATGGACTCATAGGTGGCAGGTCTTGCCAGACCAACCTGATTGAATTCTTTGACAGGGTGTCAGAGATATGGGATCAGGGAGAGTCAGTGGACATGGCTTACCTGAACCTCAGGAAGGCATTTGACACCATCCCCCATGGGAGACTGGAAGGCAAGTTGGAAAGCTTGGGGGGTGGGAAGCACGCTCACTAGATAGGTCAAACATTGGTTGGAGGGGAGCACTCAGAGGAAAGAGTGATGAGTGGGATTCCACAGCAGTCTGTGTTGGGACCCATACTTTTCAACACATACATAGGGGACATCACAGAGGGTCTGTGCGGGAAGGTGTCTCTGTTTGCGAACAACATGAAAATCTGTAGTAGCATGGTTGATACAACAGAAGAGGGGGTGGAGGATATGAGGGATGATTTGGCCAGGCTGGAAGAGTGGGCAGAAAGGTGGCAATTATGGTTCAATACAAAAAAGTGCAGAATTATGCACATAGGGCATAACAACCTGAAGGCAAAATATCGACTTGGGGGAAGGAACTAGAGGAGACAGAGCAGGAAAGAGACCTGAAGATAACCATCTCAAACAGTCTGAAAGTCCGGAGTCAATGCGACAGAGCAGCAGGAAAGGCACTAGGAATGCTGGCATGCATAGGGAGGGGTTTCACAAGCAGGAGGCAGGAGGTGATCCTGTCGCTGTACAAAACCATGGTCAGATCACACATGGAGTATGGAGTCTAGTTCTGGAGGCCATACTGGCAAGGGGACAAGGACAAGCTGGAAAGGATCCAGAGAATAGTGACCAGAATGGTGTGGGGGATGCAGGGGAGGATATAGTAGGAGAGGTTGGGGGAGCTGGACCTGTACTCGCTGGAGGAGAGGAGGGAGAGGGGGGATTATGGTGGAGAAATTCAAGTACTTGAAGGGCATAAACAGGGTGAGTGTCAACAGCATATTTAAATTGAGTAAGAACAATTCCACTAGGGGGCATACCCTCAGACTGAAGGGGGGCAGATTCAGAGGGGATATCGGGGAGGTTCTTTACTGAGAAGGTGGTACAGCCATGAAACAGATTGCCAGATTGGATGGTGGGGGTGGATACAGTGGAGAGTTTTAAGAGGGCTTGGGACATGCACATGGGACTGGTGGGTAGAGGGCAGGCTGGAAAGGGAAGGAGGGAATCTTCCTGGGGGGCTTACGGGCAGACTGGATGGGCCTTGGGGACTTTCTATGATTCTATGATAATTACTTCCAATTTGATGGAAAATTCTATCTACAAACTTAAGGAACTGCCATGGTGCTTCATTAGCACCTTCATATGCTAATATCTTTCTGGCAGATTGGGAAAGAAAAATTGTACATTATGATTACAGCCCCACCTCAGATATATTACAAATAGTACTGTCTTATTGATGACATTGTATGTGTCTGGGGTGGAGGTATGGAAGAAGCTTCTAATTTTGTGGAGTGGCTCAACAAAAGTCAGTTTAATCAAATGCACATTGAATGTGAGTGAAAAGGAAATTGAATACTTGGATGTGAAACTGGGGGTAAATGGGCAGAATAAAGTAATCTGCTGACCTTATCGAAAACCCATAGTGGGGAATTCACGTTTGAGGGCTGAGAGTTCCCACCTAAGTGCCTCATCAACAGTATCCCCTATGGCAGTTCTTAAAAATTAAGAGAATTTGAACTAAGACTGAAAGCTATGATAAGGAGGCTGGGGTGTTGGCCAGGTTCAGGGTTAGAGGGTGCCCAGCACAAGTGGTACAGTATGCCTATGAGAAGGCAGAAAAGGTTGATTGTAAAACATTGCTGAGGGGTAATGTAAGGAAAATGGAGTAAAGTGACAACAAAATCCCTTTTACATTGGATTATAATCATGAATTGCACCAGGTAAGGCAGTAAAGAAGTAGCAAATTTTGAGAAGTGATCACCATCGAGTCTTCTTATGGAACCATTCACTTCTGGCATAGGCTTTCCCCTTGGACATCAGATAATATCAAACAAGCTATTTACCTGCTTATTCTCAGCTCCATAGGTTTTAGCACTGTCACACTAGTTGTTGCCCAATCTCTTACTCGTTGCAGTGCTACCTCCATGTACATAAAAAATGAACACTGTACCTTATCTTTTCCAGGGGTAACAAACAAACATCCCAAAAGACTACTATTTTATATAAGCATCTGATCACGATGTGCTCACTGGCCAACCCTGCACTGGCCCTATGTTGGCAGCCCTCCACACCATTGGGCACACCTACTGCACCATTACTTTGGTGCTCGACTCTGACCTGCCTCCCACCTACAAGCCTCATGATTCTATTTGGCACACCAGGATCTGGACCCAGCGGACCCGGCTGTGGCCTCCCCCATCTTTACTACCAATTAAACTGGTCCTGATCGCTGACATAAACCCTATCAAAAGATGCCCCAGGAAGCATCACAAAGTCAGCACTAAACACCTCAAAGGTTACCTGCTAAGATTAGCCTTCCTGCTGCTTCTCCTCTCAGGTAACATACACTCCAACCCAGGCCCTCCACACAACCAGTGGATGTGTGCCCATAAGTCAGGCATGCTCACGATTGCCTCTCTAAATATCCGCAGTCTAGTAGCTAATTTTACTAACCTCCAGGCCTGGGTAGCCCTCCATAACACCGATGTACTGTCAATTGTAGAAACATGGCTCTCTCCTAGGATTCCTGATGCAGATGTCAGCCTCCCTGGCTATAGGATCTTTAGGCAAGACCATCTGTCTAAAAGAGGTGGAGACTGTGCATTCTATCTCAAGAATGGCCTTCAGGGCTTATCACATAATCTTCCCAGTCTTGGGACTTCTGCACAGACTCTTGCCATTAAGGTCCTCCTTGGTGCGCAAAACAAGCCTTGTACACTGTTGTCTGTCTACATCCCCCCAAAGGACTCATCCCAGGGTCTCGAAGCCATCATTGACTGCCTAGGTAGCCAAACTCTAAGCTCCGAGGTTATACTACTCAGCGACTTTAATATTAACTGGCTTGCCCCAGAGGCAATCCAGTTCAAGGATGCTGTCCGGGCAATCCACTTCACACAGTTCATAGAAGCCTCCACCCATACTAACTACTGGACCGGCACTAGCACCCTACTTGATTGGGTACTCACCAACCATCCTGCACACACCTCTAATGCCTCTGTCCTCTCAGACGATATCAGTGACCACTCCCCTGTCATGTTCAACTGGACTAATAAATTCACCAAACCCCCTCCCAGAACTGTCACAAACAGAGTCCTCAGGCCCAGTCAAGCCAACCGTCTAAGAGCTGATCTCCTGAATGCCAACTGGGCAGCTGTGTATGGGGCTCCTGACATGGATAGTGCACTGGACCACTTCATCCTCCTATTCAGTGCTATCTGTGATACCTACGTCCCCATTAAAAGGAGGAAAATCAAGGGCCATTACAACCCCTGGATGAGCCCTGACATCTTGGGACTTATGAAATACCAAGATCATCTCTGACATATAGCCAGAGCCACAGGGAAGCAGCCAGACATACTAAAGTACAAACAAACCAGAAATAACTGCGCCAGGGCCATCCATATAGCAAAGAACCTCTACTACAAGGTGGCCCTGTCCAAACACTGGAATGATGGCCCTAAATTCTGGGCAAACCTTAAAGAGATTACTGGCAAGGAGCGCAAAACTGCTCCTGACATTATCAGCGTAGATGGTTCCCCCCATCCTTGACCCAAAAACTATAGTTGACACCTTCAACCTTGCCTTCACGGACCTCAGTCATGTCCTCCCCACCCCCCGACTTCTTCCACCCGGGCAACCCTGTCATAGGCCCACAGTCTTCTGCGTATCCCCTCTTTTGGTTCAAGGCCATCTCTATTGGGGATGCAAGGAAATACCTTTTGAAGATGCTCGGTAAGGGGAGATTCAGTGGGGACACCCTTGATCTGAAATTAATCTCACTCTCCTTGGAAGAAGCCCTGTATCCACTCATCCACATCCTCAACTTGTCACTTCGTCTAGCCGAATTCCCTCAGAAATAGAAAGCTGCGATAGTCACTCCCATACATAAGAGTGGGGACCGTGCCATTACAGAGAACTATAGACCCATCTCCTTGCTTCCACCACTGTCGAAGGCCCTTGAACGAAAAGTTGCGAACCAACTGGTCAAATACCTTGACAAATACAAACTCCTCTGCCCTGAGCAGCATGACTTTAGAACTGGGCATAGCACCACCACAGCTCTTCTAGAGTTCACGGGTCACATCCACAAATCTCTTGATTATGGATAACTTTCTGGGACGATCTTTATCTACCTGACTAAAGCATTTGATACTGTTAATCATACCCTCCTAACTGAGCAACTTGCCATAACAGGCCTGGCTCCCGAGGCAATTTTGTGGTTCTGCAGCTACCTGGACTGCAGATCCCAGCAAGTTAGAATCGGTTCAACACTCTTGGATAGCAAGCCTGTCTGCTCGGGTGTCCCTCAGGGGCCTATACTGGGTCCCCTCCTATTCAGCTTATTTCAGAATAGTCTTCCTCAAGCCAGCCAGAGTCACATACTACTTTATGCTGATGACGCAGAGGGTAATTGGCACCATGCAGTTTAATGAATGGTTGAAAAAATGGTGCGGAGCACAGGGGTTTGGCTTCATTGGGGACTGGGGTTCCACCTGAAGGGACACCAGCCTATACTGGCAGGATGGTCTGCATCTGTCCAGGAAGGGAACAAGTCTTTTGAGCAATCGGTTTAAATGCTTCATTGGCAAGCTTTTAAACTAGTCAATGGGGAGGCACTGACAAGCAGCAGAAAATCCCAGCTCTCCTACAAAACAGGGTACTAAATGAGAAAAAGACCAAGGTAGAACGGTCAGTGGGGATGCTGAACAGAAGGTAAGGCCATCAAAAATGGAGAGCAATGAGTACCAATGTCTCGAGTCTAGGTAACAAGCTTCCTGAATTAGTGGCCTTGATGGAGGAGGAACATCTGGATATCGTGGCAGTCACAGAAACATGGTACACACAAAACCATGACTGGGACGAAACATACCAGGATACACTATCTACAGGAGGACAGGAGGGTAAAAGAGGGGAGGAGTAGTTCTTTACATAAGGGAAGGAATAAAAGCAACAGAACAAAAGGTAAACAGGGAGGAGAAGAAGCACTGTGGTAAATTTGGAGACAGGCAATGGCACCACAATCCGCACAGGGTTGTATACAGACCTCCTTCTCAGGGGAGGAAATGGACAAGAAAATGATAGAAAGTATACTTAGAATGGCAGAAAAGGGAGATATTGCTGATGGGTGATCTGAATATGCCAGATGTTAACTGGAGCGAGTTGCAGCTGCCACTCAAGAGTGCAGTTATTCTAGACAGAGCTACCGGGGCATGCCTTAGACAACTAGTACTGGAGCCCACTCGAGAGGGAGCAAATTAGACTTGATACTCTCAAATGGAGATGGAGAGGATCACAGATGTAGAAGTGGTAGCCATCTGGGAACTAGCGACCATCGAACAGTATGGTTCACAATAAACACAGCAATAGAAGTCAAGCCATACAAAGACAAAAGTACTGGACTTTAGGAGGGCTGACTTTGCAAAATGGTGAGTGCCTAAGGAATGCACTAGCAAATGGGTGGGAAGGAGGGTGGAAGAACAATGGGAATAATAAAACTGCCATCGCAGAGGTAATGAGCCTTGTGTGAAACAAATAAACAAAACAAGACGATGTAAGAAACCACTATGGTTCTCAAAGGAAGTGGCAGTGAAGGTTCAAGAGAAAAGAAAGCATTCAGGAAGTACAAGGAATCGAGCAGGAGCAGGACAGAGAACTGTATCAGTTAAAGCAAAAGGAGGCTGGGAAGGCAGTCAGAACAGCAAAGGCCCAAACTGAGGAAAGATAGCCAACTCAGTTAAGAAGGGGAATAAAACCTTTATAGGTACATCAGGAGCAAAGGAAGACCAAGGAGGGATAGTGAGGCTTAATAAAGGGAGGGAGGGTGGGCAGAGGAGAATGTGAAAGACAGAGATACTAAACAAATATTTTGCTAATGTTTACAAAGGAAGAGGGGAGGTACATAAAACAAACAGTAGTAACCTCTGGATACAGAAGTTGATACCAGCCCATTTACAGAAGAAAGGGTTCTGAAAGAACTCTTAAAACTGAAGGTGGACAAAGCAATGGGGCCTGATGGGATTCATCCTAATTCTAAAGAACTAAGGGTAGAACTAGTGACACCACTGACTACCCTCTTTAACAAATCATGGGAGGATGGGGTGGTACCCGAGGACTGGAGGAGGGCAGATGTGATTCCCCTTCACAAAAGTGGAGCAAGGAGAAGCAGGAAACTATAGACCTGTTAGTTTAACCTCAGTGGTAGGGAAATGATGGAATCACTTCTAAAGGAAAGAATTGTCGAGTATCTAGAGGCCAGAGGGGCACAAGACCCAGGCAGCATGGATTCAAGCGGGAAGGTCATGCCAGACGAATCTGATAGATTTCTTTGACTGGGTGACCAAAGTAGTAGATCAGGAGGGGCTGTGGACATGGCCTACCTAGACTAGCAAGGCATTTGACACAGTCCCACACAAAAGATTAATATATAAGTTAGCCAGCCTGGGAGTGGGTCCCAAGATGACAGCCTGGCAAAGAATTGGCTGGAGAATAGGACACAGAGAGTAATAGTAAATGGAGTCCACTCAGAAGAAAGGAGGGTTACTAGCGGGTACCGCAGGGTTCAGATAGGACCAGTCCTCTTCAATGTCTTTATAAGCGACATTGCAAGGACTGGAAGGAGGTATGTCTCTTTGCAGATGACACTAAGATCTGCAACAGAGTTGATGCACAGGTGGGGTGGAAAGGATGAGAAGGGACTTGGCAAGGTTAGAGGAATGGTCAAATGTATGGCAGCTTAGATTCAATGCTAAGAAGTGCAAGGTAATGCACCTGGGAAACAAAAACCAGGGAAGAGTACACAATGGGGTGAGATACTAACAACAACAAAATGGAAAGGGACCTGGGGTAGTCATATCAGATGACCTAAAGGTGGGCAAGCAATGTGAGAAGGCAGCAAGGAGGGCTGGGGGATACTGGGATGCATAGGGAGGCATCACCAGTAGAAAACAGAGTTATTATCCCTCTGTACAGACAGCTGGTGAGACCCCATCTGGAGTACTGTGTGCAGTTCTGGAGACCCAATCTCCGCAAAGACATAGACAGGATGGAAGCTGTCCAGAGGAGGGCAACTAAAATGGTGCAGGGTCTGCACCGGAGGACATATGAAGAGAGACTTAAGGAGCTTAATATGTATAGCCTCGAGGAAAGGAGGGGAGGGGGGACATGATAGAAACTTTCAAGTACCTCAAGGGAATCAACAAAGTCCAAGAGGGTAGCATCTTTCAAAAAAAGAGGTGTGCAAGAACAAGAGGGCACAATTTGAAGATAGAGGAGGGCGGCTCAGAAGTAATTTAAGGAAGTATTTTTTCACAGAGAGGGTTGTGGATGCATGGAATGGCCTTCCGGAGGAGGTTGTGGAGTCAAAATCAGTGGTGGAATTCAAGCATGCATGGGATAGTCATAAGGCAATTCTGGGGGGTGGGGGTAGAAAGAAGTAGGCTGCTGGTTAACTAGGATCTGCAGCTTATCCAGTAGGTAGGGAAATGGGCAGACTGGGTGGGCCAAGCGGTCCTTATCTGCCGTCAAATTCTATGTTTCTATGTTTCTATGTTTCTATGTCTTCACGCATGGCTCAAATTCTGTTGAACTTGAGCAGCAACTTCAAAGTGACTTTACTAATCTTGAGAAATGATTCATAGATCATAAATTAATCATGAACTATAAAAAAATGAAAACCATGCTGTTCTCCAGCCCCCTTAACAAGCATCATGGCTACCCATTATCAATATGTAATGTTGCTGGCACCTCCCTGGAACTGGTCCAACATTTTAAATACCTTGGGATCACGATTGACAACTTGTTGTCCTACACTCTCCACATTGACAATACGGCCAAAGCAATCAGTAAATGTACTGGGCTGCTTTATCATCATAGGCACAGTCTGACCCCTGAAGCCCATAAAATAGCCATCCACAGCTCTGTGGGATCACTCGTTGATTATGACCTGCCTATATATGGCTCCGCCACTGACACTGCCCTCAGGTGCTTAAAAACTGCTTTAAAAAAAGCCTGCTGGCTGACCATAGGGGCACCTAGGCTGACTCACACTTGTGACCTGTATATCAATGCACAATGGCTCCCGCTCAAAGGTTGGCTTAAATTCTAAACCTGCCTTCTGGCAAAAAAAGGTAAGCATTGGCACACTCCCGACTGGGGTTAGTCAACTCCTGGTGCCTTGCATTAACCCACAGCACACACGTAACTCTGAACATCAGACCTTCATTATGCCTAAATGTCATACTTCCCAAGGCCAAAGGTCTTTTGCGCACTGTGCCCCACTTTGGTTCAACTCCCTTCAGGAAGATCTTGTGCATATGCCTATGTTGGGTACTTTCAAAGTCCACCTCAAGCAACTCCTGCTAAATGCAGCCTGTTGTGACTCTCACCCTTAGCTTTGCCACCCCTTCTCATCATTTCTCCCTGCTCTTCCCCAGTCCTTCCCCCTCCCTCCCTCCCTGGTCTTGCCCCCTTCCCATCCCTCCCTTCACCTTACCTCTAACTCTCCTTGAGCCCCTCTCTACTCCTACTCTCTCACCCCTGCCCCCTACTCCTCTCCTGAGTCTGCTCCTCCCTTCCTTACCTCTCCCATCTCCCCCTCACCTGCTGTCCTCATATCTCCCTTCCCCCCTGCCAGTTTAATTACCTCGCAATATCACTTGCTCGTTTTGGCAGTTGGGGCTCCTCCTCTCCTCTTCTTGTACTTATCTACTCCCTGCTAACCCTATTTCCCTGCAGACAATGGATTGGTTTCTCCATCAGGCATCTTATACCTGTAAGTATGTGTGTTAGTCCCCCACCTCCTCTATCCTAACTTCCTCTGTAACACGTACTACTCTGTTGTATCCACTACTACTGTAATATTGTACTAATCTGTTTGTATTGTGATCATGATGTGGAACCTATGTAAAGAATTCTGAGCTCAAGTGGTGTTAATCCGAGACTGCAATAAATAAAATAAATAAATAAATGTATGTTACTGTGTTGTTTGGTCAACATAGAACTAAACTCTGGGCCATCCTCCTCAGTGACAACTCCTTCTGTTTTTTGCTACTTCAAAGGGACTGAAATTTACGTCCATCAATATACATAGCATGTTAAATAAACTAGACTTACTCAATTCTTGGGTTTCCCATTCATGCCCAGATGTTCTATCACTAACTGAAATGTGGCTTAGTCCCTCTATCCCAACCAGTGTGATTTTTTTACACAATTATGAGGTATATAGACTAGACCGGCAGTCACAGGACAGGGGGCATTGCACCTTATGCCAAAAATAAATTCACTTCCTCACTAGTTATCTCTCAAAACAAGCCATCAGAATTTGAATGTATTGCTATAACATCACCCATCTCAAAGGCAGAGCTAGCAACATTGTAGGTTGTTACAGGCCCCCCCCCCCGGTGGTTCAGACCTTTTATAGCTCCTATGGCAACTCGCTTCTGCACATAACAATGAAACATTCATATTGGGCAATTTGAATTATGATTGGCTGTCCTCAAAATCGTTGCATTTGAAATAGTTCTGTGATGATCTCAGATTATGTCAGCTCATTTCTGTGCTCACTAGGCCTAATAAGCATAATCCCCTAAATTCCTATATTTTAGACCTCATCCTTAACAATAGACCACAGAAAATCTCCCTCTCAGCTGTCTTTGACAACATCTTCAGTGACCATAGTGTTGGTGTCACACTAGGAGTGTACCAAAGGCCAAAAACTATCCATCATTCATTCGAAAATGATCATTCTCAAATGTTTCTGTTCATGACCATCTCCAACAATTAGCTGCTATCAGTTGGTAGGACTTTTATTGAACTCCCACAACCCAATTAACCTTTGAATTTTTCACACAGCAAGTTAACATTGTCATTAATCGGATGGCCCCCTATGTAACTCAAAGAGCCCAAAACAAACCTGCTCAATGGTTCACCAAGGAAATAAAATGGCTCTTAAGGACAGGGACCAGCTTTGGGCAACAACAAGACTCTCCAAAGCAGAACAAGATTAGCTGCTTTTTAGGCAGAAAAGGAACTGGTGCACAAAATGAATTTGCATGGCCAACTCAAACTATTATAAGACTCTCCTGAATAATAACAGACATAACCCCTCTGGATTTTAGTGGTCCTTCAATAACCTTGAAGGGGGGGCAACCTCTCCTTCCCTACCAAAATAACTGCATAGTGGTAATCATCACTTCATTAGAGATGAACAGCTAATACTAGAAGAGCTGAACCTACATTTTGCTTCAGCAGGTAATGCCTTTGATACTTAGCCACTACTTACTTATCTCCTTCACGGCAATGCCTGCTGAGTATACCAAAAACTACCTCAAGTCTCTTCAATTTCCATCAGATTATTTATAAGAAGGTAGAGCACTTACTTCAAACCCTCAACCCCAAAAAGAGTGGCGGGGTTGGACAGTATTGACCCAATTTTCCCAAAGATAGGCTACCCAGTTCTTGCAGCACTTATTATGCAGCTCTACAATCTCTCAACATCAAGAGGTGAGGTCCCTACATCATGGAAAATTACACACAGCACCCGCTTTTCAAGTCTGGTGATAAAGCTTTAGTGTACACTTATCAACCCATCTCCATCCTACCGGTGCTGACAAAATTGTTTGGGAAACTAATCCACAATCAATTAAAAACCTACCTTGAGGCACATTCCATTATTAACCCCATACAATCTGGTTTTTGGGCTAAGCATAGCACGACTTCTGCTCTAATGAAAGTTACCAATGACTGGTTTACGGTGCTGGATCATAAACATACCACTGCAGTGCTCTTTTTAGATTTAAGTAAGGCCTTCGACACAGATGACCATTCTATCCTCCTGAGTAAGCTTGCATGTACCATACTAAGTCTAAATGTAGTAAACTGGTTCAGGTGCTATCTCACAGGTAGGTGCCAGCAACTGAAGATTGAAGGTCTAACTTTAACCTGTGCGTTCATCAATAAAGGTGTACTGCAAGGCTCCATACTGGGGCCTCTGCTGTTCACAATATACATCAATTATTTGGGCCAGAACATCACCTCTGCCAACCTCCACTTTTACACAGATGACATGGTACTTTACACCGCAAGTCTAGACCTGGATTCAGCACTAAGGACCCTGCAAGATGAGTTTAACATTCTGCAGATTAATCTGCATATGTCCAAGCTCCTATTAAATGTATCCAAAACCAAAAACATGGCCTTTTTGCATAAATCTAACTCCCTTCCCCTGCAATTGGTATCACCACCATTTCTAATGAAGCACTCAAATTGGTAGGCGCCTTTAAATATTTAGGCAAGTGGGTGGATTAGTTGACTTTTAATGTACACATAGAAGCCCTATGCAAGAAGCTGTGGCAAAAGCTAGAATTTTATTTTAGCAATAAGTCTTGCCTCCACCGAGAAGGCAATAAAATGCTTGTACAGGCCACATTCCATCCTCTGTCCTTGGTGATATTATTTACAGAAGTGCTACAGCCTCACAACTGGGTCAGTTAGATGTGCTGTAAAAGAGAGCATTACGCTTCATTTGTGAGCTACCTACTATAACGCATCACTGTCTCCTCTATAAGGAAATAGGTTGTCCGTCACATGATATCAGAAGGTTGCGACATCTAAATCTCTGGTCCCTTAAAACTCTTCATAACTCACTACCCACATATATTTCCACACTTCTCAGTAGGTCTCAAAGCCCTTACATGTTAAGAATGCATAATATTATCTTGCTTGATGTTCCCAGGCACTGCTGAAGATATGGGAGGATGGCCTTCAGCTGGGCTTCCCCCAATGCCTGGAACACCCTCCAGAAAATAATCAAGTTACCTACACTGGTCTGTCCCCAGTCCTTCCAATCCCTTCTCAATCAATATTGCATAGATAAATGTGTGTGTCACTAGCACCACATCCACGCTCAATTCTCTTTGTTGCCGTCTCTCCTATACATATTGCTCTCAGTTGTGAATTTGCCATGTGTTGCAGTATTTATGTTCATATCTGTACACTGTGGGCCCGATATTTAGAAATTGCACCTGGCAATGGCACAGAAGTGAAGGTGCAAGCATAACTTCAAACTCTGCGCTGGACCAACGAAGGATATATTCGAGAGATGTGCCATGGCACATCTCTTCTGAATATAGCAAATAAAGCGTGTGTCACAAGTACAATGCACTGGCGTATCCCTCAGACAGGCCTGAATACCTGTGCTGGGAATGTGCCAGTGCAACTGGACCTGCACTGGGTGCAACTTCCAGATATTCAGATGTGGATATGCAAATGGGGCCATTATGCATGCATGGTGCAAATGGGCCATTTGCATGTTATTACGGCCCCATTTGCATATGTTGTGCAGGGCTGGCCAGCGAAATGCGCCTGGCACCCCGCACAGTATGAGGACCCTGTACCAGGGACTGCAGTAATACTCCCACCCCATCCCGTAACCCCGATCACCCGTAACAATATTTATGGATGATCCCTGGTGGTCCAGTGGTTCCCCCCTCCCTGCCCATAACCCTGATCATGGTAAAAGATACATTCAAACAACCCTGGTGGTCCAATGGTTCCCCCCTCCCTGCCCCTAACCCCGATCACGGTAAAAGAAACATTTGAACAACCCTGGTGGTCCAGTAGTTCCCCCCCTCCCTGCTCGTAACCCTGATCATGGTAAAAGAAACACTTGAACCACCCTGGTGGTCCAGTGGTACCCGTCTTTTCTCCTGTTCCTCCGATCACCCATCAAGCTGAAAATGATATTCCTGGTAGTCTAGTGGAGCCCCCTGCTCTGCCGGTAACCCTGATCACCTGTAATGTAAATGAAAACATTTCTCTGTTAGTCTAGTGGTACTCCCAACCCCCCACCCACACAGGACCTCCAGCCCATCCAGCTATCCCCCCCAAAATCATCAGTGAGCAGCAAACCCACCCGCATACCCCTGTGGCTGCCTGCCGAATGACAGCTTACAGTATCAGCTGCAAGCCCACAGAAATAGTCATTCACAACTTTGTGAATGAAGTCATTCATTCACAAAGTTGTGAATGACTATTACAGTATGCACTGCAAGCCCAATGGACTTGCAGCTGATACTGTAAGTTGTCATTCGGCAGGCAGCCACAGAGATATGCGGGTGAGTTTGCTGCCCGCCAATGATGGGGGGGAGCTGGGTGGGCTGGGGGTCCTGTGTGGGTGGGGGAGGCCACTAGACTACCAGAAAAAAGTTTTCAATTACATTACGGGTGATCGAGGTTACCAGCGGGGCTGGGGGTACCACTTATCTACCAGGGATATCATTTTCAGCTTGACTGGTGGTTGGGGTTATGGACAGGAAGGGGGGTACCACTGGACTGCCAGGGTTGTTTGAATGTTTCTTTTATCATGATCGCAGTTATGGGCAGGGAGGGGGAACCACTAGACTACCAGGGATCTAAAATAACTATATTTTGGTGTTCGGTGGTTCTGAAGGGGAGAGGGGAACCACTGGACCACCAGGGACTATTGTATGTGCTTATGCATGGTGTTGGGGGGGGGTTGCAACCCATGGTTGGCAGCTGCTGTGTTGTGCACTGCACTACAGCAGCTCGCCTGTGGGTGGCTAGCACTTGAGACATTTTTTACAGGCTCAACTTTGAGCCCAGGTATGCGGCACATCTCTGAGTTGTGCCAGCAGATGTGCACACATCCCAAGCTGAATATTGGGATGTGCCATATATGCATGGGCATGCCCCCTGGAAATGAGCTGCATACATTATCTTTTCAACCCGGCGCATTGGGAATTGCTCTGCGAAGTTCCCACTTTTGTATATTGCCCCGGGGTGCAGTTCTGGGGTTGCTCTTGCTCAACTCAGTTGTGCCAGGTGCAACTCCTTTGAATTTCTCAGCCTGTATATATAACAGTCTCATTATTCCTATTTGTATACTTGTTGTTAGCTGTCTGCTAACTGTAGGTCTGCTTATCTTATGGATTATGCTCACTAATTGCTACTGCGCATCGAATCTATTATTCTTTAATTGTATGCTTTTCTTTTTCTGTGCTCATGTATAATTGCCTTTCTATGTACCATGCATTACCAGATGACACTGTGTTTTGAAAGCTGTAATATCCCTGTATGTATGCACTGTTTTCTTCTATTTTATTTTCCTGTCCTACCGAGGACCTCCTTGCAAATGAGCCATGCTCAATGAAGTTTCTTCCCAGTAAAATAATAAAAAAAAATCTAGAAATAGGACCCCTAGTTGGCAATAGACCACGAATCACATTTCGAAGAATGAAAAATTAAAAAAAATCAGTTGGTTAACAGCCACTTTGTTAACCCCTCACAGGTACCAAGGCATAATAGACCAGGATTCTGTTGCTGTAGGAAATGCAATATGTGTAAGTATGCCAAAACAGGAGATTATTTTGATCACCCATAGACAGGGCAGAAATATTGGCCGAACCATTATGTGAACTGTCGTACTCCCTTTACTGCGTATGTGGCAGGGTGTCAATGTGGCAGTATTTATGTAGGCCATACGATGAGACCCTTAAAAGAGAGGGTGCAGGAAAACGTATGTGCAGTTGTGCAGGGGAAAGAAATTAATGCACTGGGGCAATACTTTCTAACTATACATGGTTGCAGTCTGGCATGTTTTCAACTCTGTGCATTGGAGCACATGATGGCATTCTCTAGGGTTGGGAACAGAACACGTACCCCTTTACAGAGGGAAACTTACTGGATTTATACCTTGAAAGCGTTATGTCCAGTTGGATTAAATGAGATTGACTTTAAACCCTTTTTGGGTTACATAGTGATGTTATATACACATTATTTATGGGGTTTTCAGAATCACTGCAACCACCCCCACCCTTCCAATGGTATTGTATGCACCTCTTTATGAAATTAAAATCCTAGTCAGTATTGGGATCAGCACTTTAAAAAGGAAAAAAAGAAATGTCCACTTATCATGATTGATGTACAAATGATAAACCACTTGATTTAATGTATTTAGGAAATGTCTTTGTAATTTTTGAACAAACTGTTTCTTCCCTTAAGTTTATATATGGGGTACTCCTCTCATTCTTTTTTATGGATGTGTTAGTCCCATGAGTTAGTTTTTAGGACATGTTTATTCCAAATCTACAGAAAAGGTTCATCCTTAAAGCCCAACTCCTATTTACAGCTTGGGATTTTACTATGTAACAGTGCAAGAGCTGGTTTTTGAGATATCCAAATCAACAAATGAGGAGGGATTTGAGTTTTGAAATCTGCTTAGAATTGGGACATAACAGCCACAGTATAGAGTCATTGGCCCAGATATTCAAAAGGGTTACGCATGGCACAACAGTGTTGCACCATGCGCAACCCACTGCTATGCTAGCCGCGATATTCAAAAGGGAAAAGTCTGGCGGCACAAATCCCGATGCGCGGGCGCATCAATGTCCTCTGGGCGGCGCAGAGTGGGGGGGGCGTGCCCATGCATACTCTGCACAGCCCAATATTCAGCCCGGGATGTGGAGCCATGCAAGCGCGACCCCTACCTGCGCCAGCACAAAGTTGATCCAAAAAAAAAAAGGAACAACGGATGGCCACCCACAGGTGAGCTGCCGCATTGCAGGGCACAACACGGCAGCTGCCACCTGTTGGTACCCACCCGAGCTCTGGCTGCACCTGGCAGCGCCCCCCCCATGCCTGATCGTGGGAATTTGTAAAATAAAAGAACCCCTATATCCCTGGTGGTCCAATGGACCGCTGTCAGCCCAATCACAGGCTTAAGCATAAAGAAATAGATTCCAGTATCCCTGGTGGTCCAGTGGACCGCTGTCTGCCTGATCGTGGGTATTTGAAATAAAAAAGAAATATGTCCAATATCCCTGGTGGTCGCGGAACCCCCTCCCCACCCGCCCACTGGGCCCCACTGCTCCGCTCCCCCGGTCAGCCGGTGGGCGGCAGCACCTGCCTGCCACCCTGCACGCCCACCGACTGACACCGTAGGCCAGGGCTGTCGCCCATTGGTCCACAGCATGAGCCATATGCGTAGCCCTTACCGTACTTCACACATTCCAGATATGTGAATGGATCCATTCACATATCTGGAATGTGTAGTACGGTACGGGTAGATTTAAATATGATTACATATTCTTGCACACTTTCCCTGATTAAGCCCCATATATGAGGTGCTTCACAGGGTCTTGCACCCTATCCTGTAACAAATGGCAATGTTGCAATAAAGTTGCACTTTATTCCTGGTGAGTGCCGTGTTGTTTTGTTTAACATATAATCTAAGAATGCCACAATTCTTCACCTCATCTTTAAGGCCCACACTCTTTCTATTAACCACATTCCCTAACATAGGACTACAAGACGTTTGACCATTTGTAGTCACAGCATCACCCACAAAAATCAAAATGAGGCTTACTAAGCCCCTAGTCTTCCTCCTCAGGTATTTTTATCTGCCAAGTCAGAATCAAAAAAATTAACACTGGGCCCATCCTCAGCAGAAATCTTAAGCCTTAAATAAGGCCTTCAACACTGTTCCACATAGGAGGTTTGTAAACAAGCTGGGCAGCCTGGGAGTGGGTCCCAAAGTGGTAAACTGGGTCAGAAACTGGTTAAGGGATAGAACACAGAGGGTGGTGGTAAAGAGAGTTCATTTTAAGGATAGGAGGGTGACCAGCAGATTGCTCAAGGATCAGTTCTGGGGCTAGTCCTTTTTAATGTCTTCATAATCAACATTGCAGAGGGGCTGGAAGGGAAGATTTGCTTCTTTGCATACAACACTAAGATCTGCAACAGGATTGACACTCCAGTGGGTGGAAAAAATGAGGAGGGACCTAAGCATGCTTGAGGAGTGGTAAAGAGTGTGGCAGCTAAGATTCAATGCAAAGAAGTGTAAAATCATGCATTTGGGGCACAGAAACCCACAGGAGGAGTACATGATGGGGGGGGGGGGTTACTGACGACAACCAAACAGGAAAAGGACCTAGGGGTAATCATATCTGATGACCTAAAGGTGACCAAGCATTGTGAAAAGGCTGTGGGGAGAGCCAGTGGGATGCTAGAAACATAGAATTTGATGGCAGATAAGGACCACTTGGCCCACCTAGTCTGCCCATTTCCCTACCTGATGGATAAGCTGCAGATTCTAGTTAATCAACAGCTTACTTCCTCCTACCCCCCACTAGAATTGCCTTATGCCTGTCCCATGCATTCTTGAATTCTCCTACTGTTCCTGACTCCACAACCTCCTCAGGAAGGCTGTTCCATGCATCCACAATCCTCTCTGTGAAAAAATACTTTCTAACATTACCTGTGAGCCATCCCCCATCTATCTTCAAATTGTGCCCCCTTGTTCTTGCACATCTCTTCTTCTGAAAGATACTACCCTCTTGTACTTTGTTAATTCCCTTGAGATACTTGAAAGTTTTTATCATGTCCCCCCTCTCCCTCCTTTCCTCAAGGGTATACATATTAAGCTGCTTTAATCTCTCCTCGTATGTCTTCTGGTCCAGACCCTGCACCATTTTGGTTGCCCTCCTCTGAACAGCCTCCACTCTGTCTATGTTTTTGCAGAGATGGGGTCTCCAGAATTGCATGCAGTACCCCAGATGGTGTCTCACTAACTGTCTGTACAGAGGGATAACAACCTCCTGATTTCTACTGTTGATGCCTCTCCTTATGCATCCCAGTATCCCCCAGCCCTCCTTACTGCCTTCTCACATTGCTTGCCAACCTTTAGGTCATCTGATATAATTACTCCTAGGTCTTTTGCGATTTTTTTTGGTGTTATTAACTCACCTTCCCCCATTGTGTACTCTTCCCCTGGGTTTTTGTTTCGCAGATGCATTATCTTGCACTTCTTTGCATTGAATCTGAGCTGCCACATATTTGACCATTCCTCCAACCTTGCCAAGTCCCTTTTCATTCTTTCCACCCCACCTTGTGTATTAACCCTGTTTCAGATCTTTGTGTCATCTGCAAAGAGACATACCTTTCCTTCCAGGTGCTCTCCAATGTCACTTATAAAGACATTAAAGAGGACCGGTCCCAGTACCAAACCCTGCAGTACCCCGCTAGTTACCCTCCTTTCTTCACTGTGGACTCCGTTTACTATTACCCTTTGCGTCCTGTTGTCTAACCAGTTTTTTTATCCAGGCTACCACCTTGGGACCCACTCCAAGGCTGGCTAACTTGTATATTAATCTTTTCGTGAGACTGTGTCAAATTCCTTGCTAAAATCTAGGTAGGCCATATCCACAGCCCCTCCCTGGTCTACTACTTTGGTCACCCAGTCAAAGAAATCTATTAGGTTCGTCTGACATGACCTTCCTGCTGTGAAACCATGCTGCCTTGGGTCCTGTGCCCCACTGGCCTCTAGATACTCAACAATTCTTTCCTTCAGAAGTGATTCCATCATTTTCCCTACCACTGAAGTCAAGCTAACTGGTCTGTAGTTTCCTGCCTCTGCCCTGCTCCCACTTTTGTAAAGTGGAATCACATATGTCCTCCTCCAGTCCTCAGGTACCACTCCATCCTCCCATGATTTGTTAAAGAGAGCAGTCAATGGTGTTACTAGTTCTACCCTTAGTTCTTTTAGAATTCTTGGGTGAATCCCATCAGGTCCCATTGCTTTGTCCACCCTCAGTTTCAAGAGTTCTTTCAAAACCCTTTCTTCTGAGAATGGACTGGTATTGACCCCCCCCCCCCATTTAGAGTTTCTCCCTTGTTTGGTTTAGGTACCTCCCCTTCCTCTTCCGTTGTGAGTACTGAGCAGAAATATTCATTCAGTATCCCTGCTTTTTCACTGTAACCCTCTGCCCACATTCCCTTCCCTTTATTAAGTCTCTGTATCCCTCCCTTATTCTTTCTTCGCTCCCTAATGTACCTATAAAAGGTTTTATCCCCCATCTTAACAGAGTTGGCTATCTTTTCCTCAGTTTGTGCCTTTGCTATTCTGACTGCCTTCCCCTGCCTCCTTCTGCTTTAATTGACAAAGTTCTCTGTCCTGCTCTTTCTGTGTTTCCTTATATTTCCTGAATGCTATCCTTTTCTTCTTAACCATCCCTGCCACCTCTTTTGAGAACCATAGTGGTTTTTTCCTTCATTTTGTTTTGTTGATTTGCTTCACACAAAGGCTTATTGCCTCTGCTATGGCTGTTTTGTTGTTTCCCCATTGTTCCTCCACCCCTCCTTCTTGCCTATTTGCTAGTGCTTTTCTGAGGCACTCTCTCATTTTCCCAAAGTCAGCCTTCCTAAAGTCCAATACTCTTGTTTTTGTATGACTTGACTCTATGGCTGTGTTTATTATGAACCACACTGTTTGGTGGAAACTTGTTGCCAGATGGCTACCCACTTCTAAATCTGAGATCCTTTCTCCTTCCCCATTTGAGAGTACCAGGTCTAAGATTGCTCCCTCCCAAGTGGGTTCCAACACTAGCTGTCTGAGTCATGCCCCGGTAGGGCATTAAGAATGACCCTGCTCTTGGATGTGCCTGCAACAAAGGTACTCCAGTTAACATCTGGCATATTCAGGTCCCCCATTAACAATAACTCCCCTTTTTCTGCCATTTTAAGGATGCCTTCTATCATTTCCTTGTCCATTTCCTCTGCCTGAGATGGGGGTCTGTACATAGGATGCATAGGGAGAGGTATCACCAGCAGGAAAAAAGGAGGTGGTGATACCACTACAAATCATTGATGAGACCCCATCTAGAGTACTGTGTCTAGTTCTGGAGGCTGTATCTAGAGAAGGACATAGAGTAAAGGCAGTTCAGAGAAAGGCAACAAAAATGTTGCAGGGTCTGCACCAAAAGTCATATGAGGACAGACTGGAGGATCTCAATAGGTATACCTTGGAAGAGAGGAGAGAGAGTGGTGATATGATAGAGACCATAAGATACCTCAAGGGTATAAATAAGGTAGAAAAGAGTAGCATCTTTTAGAAAAAAAGATGTTCAAGAACAAGGGGTCATGATATGAGGCTGGAGGGGGTAAGACTCTAGGGTAACATGAGAAAATACTTTTTCACTGTAAAGGTGCTGGATGCATGGAAAACCCTCTCAGAAGAGGTGGTGGGGCCAAAAATGGTAGGGGCATTCAAGAATGCATGGGATAGGCACAAGGGAACCCTAGCAATAGGAAAGAGAGTGTAAAAGCCAGAGATCAAGTAGGATCTGTGGTATTGCAGTAGGGGAAAATGGGCAGACTAGGTCAGCCAAGCAGTCCTTCTCTGCCATCAATTTCTGTTTCTAATACCCAACTTGTTTAACAGTCCTACTTAATAATGGTCAGGTCAACACAAGTAGCCTGTGATTTAGAAGCCAACAATCTACCACCAACTACCTCAGATTTTGGATCTGAACTCTGCTGTCAACCACATTCATCTCCACACATTTCCTGTGCGGATTTTCTGTCTCTGCACTATTTTTAAGAACGTTAGGATCAGGCACTACTTCATGAGTGTGTATAACCTTAGAGGGCTTCTTTTTCCCCCTTCCCCTTCTGTCTTCCATTTTTACTTTTTTTATTCCCTTTACTGATTTTTTTAGCCACTTTTATCAAAACCTCTTCAGGGAAGTGTATCGAGCTACAGACAGGCCTGTTACTAAATGCAGGCTGTTCCAACTCAGCAATTGCCATTGAAGAGGACTCTTTCAAGGGATTGATTACATTTAGTCTTCTCAAAATATCATCCATCTAAGCACTATTAATTGCAATGTCCTCTCTAATGATATCCCTCCCATTCATTATAATGACCAACTGTTCCATTAACATAAGATTTGCTGCATATTGATTGCCCATCATTTAACGATATCAGCACTAAGACATGAAGGGAAATATTTCACTGGTTCCAGATTATCATTAATAACTTCAAATATGTTAGGAGGCTCTTGACTGCCAGTTAACATTTTAACTTTACTAGGAGGCATACTCAGATGTGAATTATTAATATTCATTTATTTTCTAGAAATAGTGGATCTTTATAGCTTTTTCAACCCAATAATTGTTTTCTGTAAATCAGTAAAATCCTTGGTCATGATAACACTAGAGACATAATTTCTTTGATCTATTACAGGTACTGTATATCTACTTCTGCTTGAAAGACAATCTTACTGTTTAGATGTATTCCCCTCTACAGACAAATCTTTCTTATCCAATGTCAACTGTAAAGTGGAATGTGTTATTATTTTGAGGGTCATTTCCTAGGAGCACCTCATCCCTTCAATTTTAAGCTCTTCAAAATTTAGTACTGGAGATTTTTCAGGTGAATTTAATAGTGTACTAGGTACAGCCTTATGAGACAATACAAACTCAGCACTATCAGGACCTATATTTCTATGGCTAGAGGTCAATTGATCAAAGTATTGACTCCGATTATAAGCTGAATTACTTCCTTTACACATAATTAAATGCTTTGAAGTTTAGTTAGATTTTTTTTAATTTTTTGGTAGCCTGGTAAGACCCACTGGACACAAGTGCTGTTTTCAGGGGCAACCCAGAAACATTGGGTGGTTAAGTGACTTATTCAGAGTCATACAGTATGCAGCTGGAGGTTGCGGGAATCAAACCCAAGTTTGCTGGATGTACCAAGCTCATTACTCTAACCTCTAGGCTATAGTGCCAGCCCATTATTTTTAATCTCAGTTTGGGCCTTATTTTTGTTTTTCTGTGCAGGGCTTTATTCTTGGTCTTTATATCAAATAATACATTATAGGAATAAAGCATTAGATTAGGACTACACACCTTGCTTTTTCATGGCTTTGTTTTCTTTGCCTTTTGGACTATCACTAATTAATTTAGTCTCAATCTTAGTAGAGAAAGTGATTGAATTGTTTTGTTTTTGAGTTTGTACCATTCGTAAGATATATATAAAATTGGGAAGAGCTGGTTAAAACACACAAAAAAAGCCCACTGATAAATACAATTATGGTAAAGCAAAATCAGTAGTCTAATAGTTGATTTTAAAAAATGTATAAATAGATCACCAATCCTTGTATAAAGTCTCAAGTACAATGGACACAAGGGATCCATAAAATAAGGCAATAGTCTTCTAGGGATAGCTGTTTGTCTTCTAATTACTAAAATTCTTCTTCACTCTGGCACTTGACTGCAGCAGTGCCTAAGTTCTTCACATCCAGGAACTATGCGAAGGCCAGTGAAAGTGCTGTGAAGCATAATATCACGCACCAGTTTTAAAAAAGGGACACCAGTCCTTTACAAGCTACACGATGTAGCTGAAGCTGAGGAGAGAATTCTGTATAGCAGGGCAGAAGTATTTTACAAGGGGGATGGTTGTCTTCTGTTTGCTCTAATTCCTCTGGGCTCCCACACTTGATTGCAGCAACACTCGGACTCTTTGTGGATAGCATCCTTAGAAAAGCTTTGAACAGTGCTGTCAAGGGCAGGATAAGGCACCACTTAATAATCTTATAAAGATCTCTGAATAATTCTAATCCTCAATCAAATAAATGAACTCTTACATTCTGCCAAAGCTTGAAAAGGTAAAGCAAGTGCATCAGCCTTTAACCCTCTTTCAAACACCATGCTTTCCTCCTCTTAAAAACTGGCAAGGGCTCTAGCCAACATCTTGGTGCCTATGTGTCAGGAAGAAAATAAGAGCCGTAGTAACTAAAATTTATAGAATCATTTTAAGCACAAGCCCGCGTTAGATGATAGCTACCAAAATCAATTTAACAAATACTAAGATGTAGAATAAATTATTTCTTACATCCGACACAACACTCCTTATACAGTTCACTGTGCAGTCTTAAATCAGAATAAGCAAGTATAAAAATATAGCTAAAAACAACCATGCTGCTTAATCAAAACGGATGTACTTTCATTTCTACAAAATATAGTATAAAGCAGAAACTGCTAGCAGTTATAACGTGTTGAACAGGGGTTCCAACCAGGATCATTGAGAGAAAAGTGACTCTTTGCTAGAGAACGCTCTTAATACATAAAATAACAAAGCTAATGGAAATTAAGAGGTATGTTTAAAATACTAAGTTATTTCTAAATTTTCCAAAAGGATTGGTTAAAATAAAACCATGTATAGTACAGAGCAGGCAAGACACCTCTTTCACTCATGGCTGCAAAAGCTGAATGACATTCTAATGGAGCGTCATTTATAAAATGTCGGATAATGGTCAAGCGAACCCATGTTTTTATTGATGTAGACCAAGAATCAATTACATTTAAATATTTGAATCAATTAAAAATACAAATGAAAGATCAAATGCACATATTTCATGGAAAGCTTGAATTCCCTTGAAGTCACATCCCTGTGTCATGATTGTTTCCTCAAAATATCATGCTGTTTGGTTTTGTGGTTTTCTTTAAATCAGCATCTGTTAATGTGCTCTGCAGTAACTGAAAACAGTGACAAAACACTGAAGATGTTTCTGTGCCTGAGCAATGACATCATACTTGTCCAGACTGCTGCTTCAGCGGTTAAGCCCCATATTGACTAAATAGGCTGTTGCAGTTCCTAGTTAGAGCAGTCTGTAGAGCTAATTGTTTACACTCAAAGTTTGTTACCAACCCATCTGGTTTGTGTTTAGAGAGATCAGCCTAAAGGGAACAGGAAATGTGTGTTAACTGACAGCAGTTACTAATGTTCCTAGTGAGAAAAGTGATAAACTTGCCTCCAAATGAGCCATATCTAACTGTATCTTAATACACACTGATGTGAAAAAATGTATTTTCAGTTGTTTCCTTTTTATGGGCAACATTCAGCACAGTTCTCTTCATGGAACCAGTAATGTGGAGTGTTTACTATGTCACTGTTTGAATATAGAATGTTAAACATGAGCTATTGTCCTATCAAACCATGCTTAGAGTTCTTTGCTCAAAACGTGACATAGTTAAAACTCCAACTCACTGATTCTGTGAAGAGAACTGCAACAGAATGTTGCCATAAAATCAAAACAATGCAAAATACAGTTTTTCAAATAGCTTTTTATTCAGGTACAGTTACCAAAGGATCATTCAGGCTTATGGATATTATTTCTGTAAGTGGTAACATTATAAACAGCTACATATTATAACCCATTTCCTGTCCTCTTTAACATCATTCTGTTCTCATAAACAGTTAATCATTTGGGGTTCGGTGCTGAACTGAAGTGGTATGGATGAATGTCTGAGAAACTACCTTATCTGTATCACAAACATCAGTTCTCTGTCATCAAAACTATGCATTCTGTTCTGGCTATATAACACAGGGTCGTTTAATGGATATAAAATAAGTCTACGTTCCATTAATTCATAGAAGCAGCGTGTGTTTGATGTAGCCTCAATAAATATGTTCATATGATAATGTTGTTTACATGTCAGACTGACAAACCTGTGTTTGCCACATTCTGCTATTTCAGGAACATGTACAGTACTGTATGAATTCATAAAATTCAGTTATTTGAGGGTTTCTGTGTGAAAATACATCATGTATGTGTATAACTAGAAATACTATATAGCATCCTGATGCCCCTGTCTCCTGCCCGACAGCTGAGGCAGCAGCTCTCTGCTTCCCCCTTTCCTCTGCCCCAAAAGCTCCCTGTCTCCTGCCCTCATATGAGGTTGCTGCAACCCGCTGCCCACTGTCTTCTCCACACAGTCATGGCTGCTGCACTCTGCTGCCTCCTGCACAAACAGTTTAGGCTGCTGCACCCTGCTACCATCTGTCCCCCACCCTATAACACAAGATGAAAGTATTTTCTCTATATTCTATTGGATAGTTTTGGGCAGTGTACCAAAGGATCTGACTCTAGTGGCAGGGAGCAGCATGGTGCAACAACTCTAACTGTGGGGGCAAGAGGCTCTATGGTGCAGTAGAGCACAGTGGTGTCAGGGGACAGAGGACAGCATGGTATAGAACATTGTCTGTGGTGCAGTACACAGTGGGGAATCAGGATACAGCAGTCCTGACTGTGTGATGGGGCACACATGGTGCAGTAGCCCTGTCCATTTGGGGCAATGGAAGTGGGTAGCAGGGTGCAGCAAAAGCCCCACCTTTGGTGGCCTGGGGCTGCATGATGCAGCAGCTCAAACTGTGAAGGCAGAGGCCCTGGGACTCTAGGTCTTAGCAGAGCACAGCAGCTCTGTCTGTGGAGACAGGACAAGGGGGCAACAGTGTGCATTGGCCCTAACTTTGGGGGTGTGGACAGAGGGAAGTGGGTTGCAGCAGCCTCAACTGAGAGGTAGGAGACAGGGGCATCAGGCTGCCATATAGTATTTCTAGTTATACACATGCATGATGTATTTTCACACAGAACCTCTCAAAGAACTGAATTTTATGAGTTCATACAGTACATGTTTCTGAAATAGCAGGTGTGGTAAACACGTTTGTCAGTCTGACACAAAAACAAAATTGTTCTCACATAAACCTATTTGTTCTGGCTGCATCAGACACACTGCTTCTATGAATTAACAGAATGCAGATTTATTTTAGATAAATTAAACAACCCTGTGTTATATAGCCAGAATAGAATGTATAGTTTTGATGACAGAGAACTGACATCTGTGATACAGATAAGGCAATTTATCACAGACATTTATTCATACTACTTCAATTCAGCACTGAACCCCAAATGGTTAACTTTTTATGAGAACAGAAAGGACAGATTTTAAGCACATCTCTCTAAACACAAGCCAGATGGATTAGTAACAAACTCTGAGTGAAAACAATTAGGTCTACAGACTGCTGTAACTAGGAACTGCAACAGCTTATTCAGTCAATCGATTTAATTGCTGAAGCAGCAGGCTGGACAAGTATGATGCCATTGCTCACTGACAGGGACAGAAACATCTTCTCTGTTTCTTCACTGTTTTCAGTTACTGCAGAGCACATTAACAGATGCTAATTTAATGAAAACCACAAAACCAAACAGCATGATATTTTCAGGAAACACTAATCATGCCACAGGGACATGAATTCAAGTGAATTCAAGCTTTTTATGAAATATGTGTGCATTTGATCTTTAATGACTACAATCATGTAATTTTAACTTTCCTGCTAATAGGGTTAATAGTCTTTGTACAGAAGTCTATTTATCTGACTATGCTGGTAAAAAACTCTCCTTTCTCAATTTTCCAGGTCTCCACACTCTGTCTTCATCTCTATCTCTGTCCTGGCACCCATAACCTATCCGCTACTGGGTTCACTCAGTAGCACCAATTATTTCCCCTCGCATCAAGTACTAAAGACACAGGAAAATGTATTCCCAAACAGGTCAGTAAAGCACTAATGGGTGCATTGAATAGTTCTGAATGCAAGGAAATGTATTCCCAGACAGGGCACTAAAACACTAATGGGTGCATTGAGTAGTTCTGAACACAAGGAAATGCATTCCCAAACGGGGCAATAAAGGGTGTGTCGAGAGTGAGCACATTATAGTAATCCCAAGTAGAGCAATTAACTAGAATAAAGCTCTGTGGCTACTGTGAGTGCAGATACTGGGAAATATATTCCCAAAGTGGACAATAAACCCACAATGTGTGTGTGTGTGAAGTAGTTGTGAACACAAGGAAATTTATTCCCAAACAAGCTAATGAAGCACTAATGGGTGTGTTGAGTAGCTGTGAGCACAAGGAAATTTGTTCCCAAACAGGGCAGTAAAGCACATAATGGGTGTGATAAGCATGAACACAGAAGAATAATCCTAAATGGGGCAAAAAACTAGAATTAAGCACTACGTTGCTGCTGCAGGTGCAAATACAGGGAAATGTATTACTAAATTAGGTGATACAGCACTAATGGGTGCATGAAGTATTTCTGAACATGGAAATTTATTCCCAAACAGGGCAATAAAGCACTTAGTGGATGTGTTGAGTGTAAAAACCAGAGAATGATCCCAAGCATGGCGATAAACTAGAATAAAGCACTACACACACAGATCACACCGGCACAACAAATCCAGTGAGGCTTGGGTGTGAGTTAGTGCTGGCTAAAAGACACTGCATTACTAACAGCTAATAGAAATACATTGCCTTTGGATGATATTTATTTATTTGCAGTCTGTAATGTTGATTTCCCACTTACTAAACTCCGTGGCTAACTAATTCTGGAGTTTTTAAAAAAAGCTTTGCCAAGGCACTACCTCTCCAACCAGTAGTAGTTAAATATATTTAAATCTTTGAGGATATCTCTTGCATCAGGCCACACCTATGGAACTATAGCCGTCAGGAGCCAGGACAACATGGAAACTTTTTTGCTAGCAGCCTATAGGGGCTGCCTGATGTCCTATGGTAGGTATGTGTGTGTGTGTGTGTGTGTGTGTGTATACTGTATATATACAGTATATATATATATATACACATATAGATATATGTATATATATATATATATATATATATATATCTATATATACTGTATATGCATCCCCGTGCCCTCCTCAATTCTTTTCACACTGTCAACCATACTCGCTGGACTTAGTGGAGATGCCATCGCTACAGATGACTGCTAAAATCTTTTATTTCTCTTTTGATTTTTCTCACTTTATTTTTTTCCTCACCCTAGTAGTTATCACTTTATTTTTAAAGTAATTTTTGTTGTCACGTATGTTAAGAACAACTGACACTGCCAAACTCTTTAGATACTGCAAATGTGGTAAGAAAATCCTCAGCAATAATGAAGAAGACACCTGTGTTCACCGTTTCAGAGAGAGGCCCACGATGTTAAGGCCCGCAAGATATGCATGTGCTTCAATCAAGCCACCTGGCAACACCGTCAGAAAGCCCTTGAGTCCTGCATCCTAGAACAGAAGGTAGCCAGAATGGAAAAGAAGTTCCAGGGAAGAAGTTCCTCCATGTCACCAGCCCCATCCTCAGGCTGTCATTTCTCCAAGGCCTGGGAGAAATCTTTGGGGAAGCACATACACTGGGAGAGGGAAAGGAGCAAGAATAAATCCTCCCTGGGCCACTCTCACTCACCACTCTGTGGGGCACTGACTGAGGCAGCCTCGTCATCTGCTTTGGTGGTGACACCTCCTGCCACTCAAACCCTAGCTCTCACAGGGTTGGCCTTGACAATGAGTTCTGCTGGGCCTCTCACAGCCAGTGACAGGCTGCCAACATTGGGGATGCTTACACCCCCATCGATGCTCCAGGCCACTTTGTTGACATTGTGTTTTCAACCTCCCCTGTCGAGGCTCCAAGCCACTCCTTTGACAGTGGGGGTCCAACCTCCCCCATTGATGCTTCAAGGCACTCTGTCAATATTGGGGTTCCAGCCTTCCCTGTTGATGTTGCAAGATCTGCTGCTTGCTCCCCTCCTGCAGAGTCAGCTGGCAGCTGCTCCCTTCAGACTGCTTATGGCTAGTGCTGGCCTGTTGATGCTTGTGCCCTAGATACCCTTGTCCCTGTTAAAGGCTACTCTGTTGATGCTGAGGATCCAGCCTTCCCCATCGACATACCCAGGTGCTCTTGTAATGCAGCCAATCATAGACATGCAGACAGTGCTGTCCTCCTTTGTTGAGGTCTTACAGCGCCTTGTGCCTCCTTCAGACAACATGGTAATGGGCCTACCAGACCAGCCTCCTTGTTGATGCCTGCCCAGTCACCACACCCTATTTGCCCCAGGGTGTCAACATCCTCCCTTCCCTTCTTTCCCACTTTGGAGCCCATCGATGAGGATAAGGAGTACCACTCTGACCTCATCTCTCAGGAGGAAGAAGAGGAGGCAGATATGGAGGGGAGTCCCAAGTCTGACTCCACTGTCTCCACCAGGAGTGAGGACTCTACCCTGTATACCCCTAGGTCCCCTCTCGAGGACCCCTTCTTTATCTCCATGGTGAAGCAGCTCCAAACAGCAATGAAGTTTGATGCTGAGGAGCAAGATATTACTAGGAGAAACCTGGTAGAATTCTTAGAACTCCCAGATTCTCCCCCTCTGATAATTCCCCCTCTTTTGGCTGCTCTAGAGAATGCCACCATGGGTGCCTGGCACAGACCAAGCTTGATCCCTACCATGCCCAGAAAGGCAGACACAATCTACCTGGCTCCCCTGGGAAGCCTTTTTTCACCAACCAACCTCAAGCTGACTCAATTGTGGTAAATGCAGCCCATGATAGGTCTAAGAGACCTAAGCATCTCAGTTCTCTCCCCCAAGATAAAAAGTCAAGAAGACTGGACCTCATGTGGAAGAGGACCTTTGCTTCTGCCACACTAGGCTTCAGCATAGCAAATTATCAGGCCCATGTAATCAAATACTAGAATACCCTCTGGAAGAAGGCTAAAGCAGCAGCCCAGGCCCTCTCAGATGGTCCCCAGAAACATGAGTTGTTAAAGGTTCTCCAAACAGGGGGTGACATGGGTCTATCTACGATAGCTCAGATGCTTCGGCCAGAGCAGCTGCAGTTGGCATTTGTGTGAGGAGGCACTGCTTGTTGCAGATGTCAGGATTTGCCAAGGATGCCCAGCAGTCCATCCTTAATGCCCCTTTCATAGGGTACAGGCTTTTCAGGGCAGATGTGCACAACATTCTCTCCGACCAGCAAGCCTCAGGATGGACACTTAGGTCAGTCCATTTCCTGTACTATACACAGCCAAAGAGTAGGCAGAAGGTGCCCTTTTGCAAGGCCACAAATATTTATTTATTTTTTATTTAAATATTTGATAACTAGGAAAAGCACACTGAACTGAGGCTCATTTCCAGGTGCGACCTGTAATAAGCCTAGATCTGAGACCAGACATCTGAGCAAAAGTACATCAGCTTTGCCTGCCCCGCCTCCTCCACAGGTGCCCGTACAAAAGCCTCTAGCAGAGGCATGGCCGTGGCTACTGGACCTGCTTCATTATGATTCCTTGCTAGACCCCCACCCTCTTGTGGACAATACGGAGGAGGTAGTAGTGGGTCGCCTCTCCCTCCACCTAGACCAGTGGAGAGAGGTTACCGCAGATGCTTGGATCCTGCAACTCATAGAACAAGGACATACTTTAGAACTTCTGGGGTTACCTCCAGAACTTCTGCCCTCTCACTCAGCTTATCCTACAGTTCACGTACCAGTGCTCCTAGAGAAAGTGCATACTCTGCTGCGAAAGAGGGCCATAGAACCCATCCCCTGGGATCAAATGAACACAGAGTTCTACTCTCATTCCTTCCTAGTCCCAAAGTCCACAGGGGACTAAAGGCCCATTCTGGACCTGAGGGAACTGAACTTCTACATCCAGTATAAGAAGTTCAGAATGGTTACTCTGGAAGGCCTGCTGCCTGTTCTGCAGAAAGGGGGATGGATATGCTCCCTGTACATGCAGGATGCATACCTCCATATCAAGATTTGTGCACCTCACAGGAAGTACCTCAGGTTCCTGTTCTGGGGGACACTACCAGTTCAGGGTATTGCCCTTTGACTTGTCATCTGTACCACAGGTATTTGCCAAATGTTTGGCAGCTGCGGCAGCATCCCCCAGGAGAAAGGCACTGTACATCTTCCCTTACCCGGACAACTGGTTGCTCAAAGCATAGAAACAGAAACATAGACTTTGATGGCAGATAAGGACCACTTGGCCCACCCAGTCTGCCCATTTTCCTACCTATTGGATAAGCTGCAGATGATAGTTAACCAACAGCCTACTTCCTCCTCCCCCCACTAGAATTGCTTTATGTCTGTCCCATGCATTCTTGAATTCCCCCACTAATTTTGAACCCACAACCTCCTCAGGAAGGCCAGTCCATGCATCCACCACCCTGTCTGTGAAAAAATACTTCCTCACATTGTCCCTGAGCCGTCCCCCCTCTATCTTAAAATTGTGCTCCCTTGTTCTTGCACATCTCTTTTTCTGAAAGATGCTACCCTCTTGAACTTTGTTGAATCCCTTGAGGCACTTAAATGTTTCTATCATGTTCCCCCTTCTCCCTTCTTTCCTTGAGGGTATACATATTAAGCTCTTTTAGTCTCTTTTTGTATGGCTTCTGGTGCAGATTCTACACCATTTTAGTTGCCCTCCTCTGGACTGCCTCCATCCTGTCTATGTCCTTGTGGAGATGGGGTCTCTAGAACTGCACACAGTATGCCAGATGAGGTCTAACCAACTGTCTGTACAGAGGGATAACAACTTCCTGTTTTCTACTGGTGATGCCTCTCCCTAAGTATCCCAGTATCCCCCCAGGGTTCCTTACTGCCTTCTCACATTGCTCGCCTATCTTTAGGTCATTTGATATGACTACCTCCAGGTTTCTTTTCATTTTTGTTGTTAGCACCTACCTCCACATTGTGTACTGTTCTCCTGGGTTTTTGTTTCCCAGGTGCATTCCTTTGCGCGTCTTTGTATTGACTCTAAACACAATCCAGAGAGAAGCTGTCCCACACCCAAGTGCATACCAGGCAGCTATTCCACACCCTTGGAATCACAGTCAATTTGCCTAAGTCAGTCTTGACCCCTTGACAGTGTCTGTAGTACATAGGAGTGGTACTGGACATGGCTCAGGGCTTTGTCTTTTTGCCCCAGGTCAGGGCAGACTGCTTGGTGGCTCATACCCAGCTGCTTTACAACAGCAAGTATGGTACAACCAGAATTTTCCTGAGGCTGTTGGGTCTGATAGCAGCAACAATTGTCATGTTACTCCTAGCCAGGCTGCACATGAGGATCCCTCAATGGACATTAAAGGTCCAGTGGGATCAACTCACTGATGATCTAGAACAGCAGGTTCTAGTCACTTTCCACGTCAAGAAGGTGCTTCTCTGGTGGGGTGGATGGAACCCAGAAACCTGCCAAAGGGGTTTCCTTCCTCATTCCCTCCCTCCCTCCCCTCAGCCCTCAGAGCTCATCTCTGGCCCAATCAGATCAAGGAATGTGGACCTGAGTGGAGATTCCTTTCCATATAAACATTCTAGAGATGAGGGCTGTTCTGTATGCTCTGCAAGCTTTCCAGAACCACCTATGCCCGGGCCACTGCTGGTGCAGATGAACAACATCAGGGCAGTACACTACATAAACAAACAAGGGGGGAACCACTTGTATCTTTGTGCAGGGAAGTGATCCAGGTCTGGTACTGGGCTCTAGGACACAGTCTAGAACTGTTTGCCATCCATGTTCCCAGCATCCAAAACATCCTGGTGGACAGGATCAGCCAATTGCAGTCCCAAATGCACAAGTGGGAGCTGCTGACCTCCATGATAGAAGACCTGTTCAACAGATGGGGTCATCAAGAGCTGGACCATTTTGTGTCCCCACTCAATGATAAACTGCCACTTTTTTACTTGCTTGCTCCAGGGCCTGGAGTTTTCTGGTGAGATGCGTTGTCCCCCTTTTGGAAAGGGAGGTTCCTTTATGCCTTCCATCCCTTTCCTGTGATTCAGAAGGTGCTCATCAAGTTCTATTTGAAGGGTGCCACTATGATTCTGGTGGCTCCCTTCCTTCTGGCCTCATCAGATCTGGTTTCCCCTGCTGTAGCAATTAACATTGGAACCCCATGTGCCCCTCCCACTGTGCAAAGGTTTGTTCTTACAGGAACAGGGAACTCTGGTCCATTTGGACCTCAAGGCACTCCATCTCCATGCCTGGCTCCTGAAGACATAGCCATTACAAGATCGGGAGTGTCTACAAAGGTGGCTGATATCCTGATGGCTGCTAGAAAACCTTCCACCAGGGCCATCTACTCTACAAAGTGGCAGCAGTTTGCTTTGTGGGTCACTTCCCATCAACTGGATTCCATTACTTGTTCAGTGAACCAGATTCTAGAGTAGTTATTATCCTTTTCAGATACTGGACTCCAATACTCTTCCATTAAAGTGCACTTAGCTGCCACAGTTAAAAATAAAAACAGACAATTTCACCTTTCCATGTGCCTATTGATGGTCATATGGTAGTCCAGCTTGAGGTGGCACACACGTTTTTGAGAACCATTCTACATTTGAAGCCTCATCCTCAGTCCAGTCCCTACTTGGGAGGCGGTTAGAATCAAAAAGTCAAGGAGGACTTGGTAGAGGATAAGCTAAAGGGGGAAGTTAGGAGACAGGCTTCCAGGTAGGGCATGTGGGGAGCACTGGTGATGATACAGTTCTAATATGGAAATTTCTCTTTATGTTTAAGCCTATATTTTAATTGATCAATCTCATAAAGGTACACAGAAGTAAGAACCTAGCATGCTGTATTATTTGTTGTCCAAATCTACCTAGATTGCAAAGTTACATATCTAAAATCCTCCAAGTTTAAAAAATATTATTTATGGAGATTCTATTCAGAGAAACAGAACATCAACTCTTTTGACGTAAGGGGCCCCATACTCAGTCAAAATTGGTGGTGATGAAAAAACATGGTCACTCTGGCTTGCTGTTCTACCATGGCCATATTGTACTATTCTCCAAATTTTTATATGGTTGCTGTGCATATGTGTGTGTGTGTGTGTGTGTGTGTGCATGCATGTGTTCGTACGTGCGTGCATGCATGTGTGTGTGGTACCTCCTGCAACTGAGCTGGCCAGATGTTAGTAAATGCAAATATGTCTTGGTCTCACATGCTGTATGCCAACACTCACAGAAGTCACTACATGACATAGTACCAGTTGCATTTCACAAGAGCAAACAAGCTGTTCAACTTGCAAAAATGTCTTTTTACCTTCAGGCAAAACTATCCAAAACATGGTCTTGTATTTACAATATGTACTGCATAGTATTGTCCACTGACTATCGGCTATCCACAGAAGACCAGCTGTGAGAGACCTATGCAAACAAAACAGTCTTTTTGCTTTTGACTGCTGTAAAAACATTAACATAATGTAACCCCTAAGATCCTTATGGGTTCCCCAGTTGTATGATTGTTTTAGCTTACCGTGGATTAGTTGGGATTCTTCACCATGCATGTGCTCCACAGGTGGCCCTGTGCAAGGTGGAGGAGCCAGTCGTATTGTCTCTGCTGCACTTCAGGCAGCAAAGAAAGGAGGACGTAGGCTCCAAAGCTACAGGGAGGAGGACTTGTCCAATGCTTGTAGATTTTGGGTCACCCAGTTACCCTTAATCTGTGGTCAACATTAACAGTTTTATTGATGGCCGGTTACAGAAACATATTGGCATTTGCTGTAGTGACTGGTCTGGTCTTCTTTTGTACTTGTTTGAGCATCCATAGCAGATCACACCTCATACACCTGGCAGGCTGGGTGACTGTTTTCTGCCTTTTTGTTGGGCTTTCAAAAGTGTTTACAACAATACAGGACAGTATAGCATCTGTGGGTTTTTTTGATTATTATTCTATTTATTCTCCCTGGAGCCTAGCACGCGGCTATTGCCCCCCTCGGAGGGACTCATCCTGCAGCCCTGCGCATCCTCACTCATGCCAACCCCCTGATATTTCCCCCATGGCTTACCCCCTGTGGCGGGGCCAGGGAGGAGAGCGTTATTTCTCCAACCTGGAGCACAGTCCAGCCGGGTGCAGCACAGGACATGGCCATCATGGAGCTAGTACTAGCCCCTTTTTTCTCGCTTTTCCATCCCACTTACATAATGGCATCAGTACATGCCTTCTGACCTGTACTGCCCTCCAGCTACCACTAGAGGGCAGTTAATGAGTAGGATGACAAGCCTTCCTCCCCCGAGAGAGGAGAGCTGTCCCCCAGATGCTTGATTCTCCTTGGCCCCTGCCGACTCCCGGCAGTCTGGGCTCGTTCCTGAACCTGGGTTGCCAGTGTGGCACAAGGTGTAGCGACCAGTACCCCAACCTCCAGCGCCACTGGGCCAGCTAGTATCTGTGTTTTTTTGGATGTGATGTGATGCTGGTATCTTATGTTAAGCAGTTTGTGTATGAAGTTTGCTTATTGTAGTTATCTGCATTTTTCAAGAACGTTAAAGCTCCCAAACTATTGTGCTTAGGTATTAGGAATTGCTACATTTTCATAACAAGATCTGCCACCCCCTACTCTGTGCCTGAGGGCTTTTGACAGTACATATTATATGTGCTTTATTAAATGAGCCCAGCTATAGCTATGGCTGACCAATAATGTCTAATGCACTTGTAGTTAACTTGCTCTTCTGTTATGGCTGACCCCTAATCTCTACTGTACTTGTAGTTAATTTGCACTTCTGTTATACCTTAGCCAACCTGTTCTGCCTGTGTTTACTCCTCACTAACTTCCCTAGATCTAACTACAGCAATTATATTCAGCCATTTTCTAGCAACACAGTTATGTGTCATTTAGTGTATGTCTAAATGTTATTTTGTGTTGTTGTATCTATCTAGTCCAAAAGCACTGGCGTAGTATCTATCTAGTTCAAAACTGTTAGCATCCTACTGTTTCATTATTCCTGTACAGTCTGCTCAAATTATTTGAATATAATCTACTGTAAATTTATATTGTGTACCAAATCTCTGTAAACTATCTTCATGTTCCCCTACCCCCCAGGTCGCACTGGGAGACGAGCAACTTGTTGCTCAGCGTGCCTTCCTGGTGAAACATTTCAGTAAATAAATAATTAAATGTCACCCACTTTCCACAGACTAGGGATAGGACAGGAAAATATATCCCTGGCCATGGGAAGTGGGTAGCATTTTAATAAAACAGCAGACAATATTTTTGGCAAATTCATTTTACTGAGAAAAGATTTGGGAGTTAGACTGCAAAAAAAGTCACCAGGTGAGGGATATCACCAGTGTCAGCAACACTTACTGGGGAGTGGGTCAAGGTGGTGAGTGACAACACCAGAGGATATGCCAGTAGCTGCTGAGGGGGTAGGGTGGGTGAGTGATACCCCTAGTGTCTGCAGCACATACTAGGGAGTTTGTCAAGGTGGATGAGTGACACCATCAGATGCTCTGCCAGTAGCTGGGGAGGGAGCAAGTTAGGTGAGTGACACTACCACTTGTTGGGCAGTAGGTCGAGGTGGGAAGTAAAAACAAAAACCCCCACAAATTTGGGTAATGTGTTAGGATTGAAATGGCGTTTGTTATGCTGTGCTATCTCATCAGTAAAACCCCCAAAATGCACCACAGAGCACCAAAAACCCTAGAGCTTAAGGGGCCTTAGCAGTCCCCAGACCCCTGGCCATTTCTTAACCCCCCCAGAAAAAACAAAAGTTAGTTACTATGCTTGGAATACATTTTATAGGTGTGGCCTGATGCAAAAGATATCCTCGAAGAAGATAGTACAGTTACATAAAAACTCACCATAACAGTAGATCTTCGAGAGAATCTCTTGAATCAGACCATGCTGACCCACCCTCTGTCACCCTTTGTCTCTGAGCTCATCACTCCTGTCTTTCTTTCCAGAATGATGTACCTTCTGCTCTCTACCTTTTTGGGTAGTGGGAACCTTAAGCTCCCTTAGTTCCCCCAGGAGGAGGTCCTCTGCGAATGATCTCTGGCGGGGAACTGGGGAGGGTGCCGGGCTGCCCATGTATATATACCATAGGACATCAACGTCTGACATCATTGTGAGTGGCCCCTTGTAGACTGCTAGCAAAAAAGTTTTCATGTGATCCTGGAGCCTGACAACTGTAGTTCCATAGGTGTGGCTTGATGCAAGAGATTATCTTGAAGATCTACTGTTACAGTAATTTCCTACTTAACTGTACTTTCTCTCTCTGTCTCAAGTGCAGTGCTTAGCCCTAGGATGCTTTCACAACTCCAACAAGTGAATGGCTTTCGTTAGTGAAATGACACGAGCCATCATTTGACTTTAACTCAGTGAGGAGAGTAAGATGCTCAAAAACTCCCCTCCAGTGCTCACCACACTGTTATGGCAAAGTCAAAGTGTGCAGCGAGTAAGTACTGTTGGCCACATATGTATCTTGTGAGGTGTTCCAGTCATCTCTCATCTTACAGAGGAAGAAACACAGAGATTCAATCATGGTAGCCATTCACTGACTCCACTCCTTCTGGGTTATGTGACAGGGATGTCATCTCAGCAGCATAGTAGCATCTCATGACTGACTGCTGCATCAGATAGGAGGAACATGCATGGAGCACAGAATGGCAGTGACTAGTATGCTTTTTTTTAATAATCTGTGGGTGAACCAAAATTTACAATTTTTATACAAGGTTCACACATGGTGGACTAGCATGAACAGTAGGTGTTTGACCATTTGAACCAGTTGGTTGAACTGAACTAGCAACCCTAACCCTAGACAACTAAGGTAATTTCTTTTCACAGTGGGGATTGGGGTGGAAGGGGGTACTGCTGGTTTACCAGGGTAATTTGATTTCACAATAAGATTGGGGCAGGGGGGCAGGGTATCACTAGACTGCAAGGGATTTACACGTTATTTTATGGGTCTGGAGTGAATGCTGGGACAAAGGGCAAAGCTCTGCACAATGTCTCCAACTATACATACAGTATGTGTGGAGGCATTTCCTCATAATGGCATATAAATGGTATAGCATCTTGCACGACAAATGTGGACATTAGCATGCAAGCCTCTGAATATAGCACCCAGGAGCAAAGGTGCTAACCTGTGTGGGATGCACTAGCCCCCTTTGCTCTTAGGTGCCTGTTGCCACATGGGGCCATGGTACACTGTGCTTATGCATGGCACTACTGCAGCCTGATAATTGTACAGGCAGCACATGCTGGATGGAATATACTGCCTTACGAATATGTGCTCCTGACTGCCACACACTGTTTTGCATATGGCGCTATGTTTTGCACTGCACAAATTACCATGTCTATATATGGGGGACTTGGCTTCTAGTGCATGGTTTGAGTGTTCAGCTAGTGTGACCGATAACTTAAAATGTTGAAAATGTTTTTCAAAATCAAAAGACTGAGTGGTTAATAAAATGGTGAAAACATTGGTACAAACTGAAACTCTGGCATGGAGGTTTGCGATTTGCAGTTCCTTCCCTTCCTTTGACTGCTTCACCACCCTCCCAGCCTCCCATACCTTCTCCACATACATATCTCCGTCTACCTCCAGCTGGTGCATCCAATACCTCCTATACGAGGCCCTCTTCTCCTTAACTACCCTGGCTCAATAGTCATGGAGGTATGGAGCTAATCAACGAACATGATCTTGCTCTTCAAGAGTATGTTATCAAACTTTGCATTTCTTCCACTGTTTACTCCAGAGTGATCATGTTTCCAATTGGAATCAAATCTGAGTTGTAAAAAAGGAATACTTAGTCAACAGTAAATGGGGCTCCAGAAATGTATTTTAGCTGATTAAGAGCATCCTAGAGTACCAGTGTATTCAAACATTTAATTGCTCAATTCTTAAAAAAACTTTATCTGCAGAAGGAAACAGACAGAAGGATAGCCAGGATGAGGAAGAGAAGAGAGGGGAAACAGTATCGTTCTAGGTAATACAGTTTAAGGTTTACATTTGTATGGTGCTGTATTATACAGGTACATTCCTTATGTATTTTGAAGAATCTTCAGAGGGGGATGGCGAGCCAGTTCAGAAGTTACACAATGAAATGTGTTCCCCTCCATGCAGAGGGGCACTTGCTGGTCTGGTGTGCAGCAATGTGGGTAAGTGAAACTGAGCCGCTTAATATGAGTAACTCAGTTTGACCACCCATAGGAATGGTGAGGTGGACAATGTTGCGAGGAGTCGAGTATAGTGAGTATATCAATGAGCTACACCCACTATGGCAGGCTATGAGGCTATGTTCAGTCAAGCACTGCTGAGTTGGCCATTTGGTGTAGTGGCTTGAGTCACCTCCACTGGAGCTGGTGGACCTGGGTTCGGGTCTGGCTGTGGGAGACGTTTTTAGTGCTTGTTCTTTCCCCTATGTCTGTTCCCCTGGAGTTGGTTATTTTTAAATTGGGGGGTGCAGGAGGCTTGATAATTTTTTGTTGCTGCTGTTGAGAATTACAATGACCACTACTGCAGCGGTCACTGTTATTCTGGTCTCTCATTTGACGTCGGGCGATATTTTCTTCAGTTTATGTGGCTCATGCTGTATAAAACTCACTGTTATTACAAAAAAAAGCTGGTCTGGGGGAGACTCAACCTCTTCTTTTGATTTTATGGCACAAATGATGTGTCTTTTGGCATAATGTAATGGACCTGTCTACTCCATCTATTGTCCAATAAATCCTGTCTGAGATCCAGGCTGTGTGTTATTTTGTCAGGCTTGCATATACTGTAGTGGTTACTAGGAGGAGGAGTAGTAGTAGTACTTTATCGTTCTTCCAAAACATTAACATGTTGGATATTACAATATAACAATTCAAAATGTATCAGTAGACATCACATGCACAATTCATATGTACAGTAAGTGCAAAAATGCTACTCAAATGTGCAATATTGTTTCAGAGTCAGCTGCAGTGAAGAAAAATATTGTAAGAATCAAAGTGCAAAAAAGTGTTTTCTCTTAAAGTTTATCACATTGTTAAGAAATTTGGAGATAAACTCAGCATGTTCTTTATTCATGGGGTGAAGGAGGATAAATAATGGGTCATAATCCAGATCAGCATATTTTGTGAGGAAATCTTTTATAGTTTGATCGTGAAAAAAGTTGTAAAGAGCGCATTGTATTATGATGTGATAGAGTTTCTTGGAACTCCCTGTCACATCTGCAGAAGTTCAGAAGGTGCATATCATATTGTGATTTATTGAAATAAACATATAGTGGAAAGAATATCCAGTCTAGCCCAAATAATAGCTTTCCTAATGCTCAGGGCCAGTGGGAGATTTAAATAATCTTCCAAGGAGGAATCGATTTTATTTGTACTATACCAAAGAGCTTGTTTCTGGGTTCTAACTTGCTCCATTTGTTTGGACTGTGCCAATGAAAATAATTTCCATTTAAGAGTACCTCTGAATAAAGGAGAGATCATAATGTTTTTCTGAAAATCTATCCAGAGGTGAGTTAAAGAGGCCTTAGAAAGGACAGATCTAAGGGTATTTAGCCAAGGTGATGAGAAACTTTGATCAGTCCAACTGATTTTCTCCTGCAAACACAGGTTAGGAATAGGATTAAATTCATTATTATTGATTTTAAACCAATAGCTGGCCAGGTGAAGCTTGACCAAAATAGCTAAGGGAACTGGCAGAGAACACCAAGAGGAAGGAGCTGCTGTTATAACTATACTTCTCTACTGGGACTATATTGCCTTCCCTCCCTCCCCTCTAAGCCAGTTCTACTTTTATAGGCACAGGATTTGACTGACAACAGGAACTTCCTGTTTGGGAGCAGGAAGTGAGTGATCACAGAGCCACAAAAGACTCACCATCCTAGATGGAAAAGAGTAGCTCTCCATCCCCCCGCCAGCTGCTGGAGGTCTGACTCTGAGCAAGTAAGGAGACTACTGAGAAATACAGGAACTTCTTGTCTTAGAACAGGAAGATCAGGAGCTTAAAGGGTGCAGATGCAGTAAGTAAGTCGGGAGAAAAAAAAAGTAAACAGGGGAAAGAGTAAGTATTCAAAACAATAGTTAAGGGGCCAGAAATGAGACATGATGGGAGTGGTGCAGTGCAGTGGCTATGGAGCAGCAGTCTTCTGGGAGACGTTCTGGAGGATGCGGTGTTGTCCCATCTGCAAGCACCTCTCTGGGCTGAGGGAGGAGGTTGCTCCTCTTCAGGCTGAGTTGGCCAGGATTTGGGGGACCTCCTCTCCCACCCAGGAACCACCAGGGTCACTGCCATTGCCTCAGAGGTTGCCAAGAAAGAGGAGTGATTGGACCACAGTGGGCTCAGGGAGGGTGGTGGAACCAAGGCACATCCCTCCAATTGTACAGCTCCATAATTCATATGCTGCTCTGGCAAAGTGTGGTTCCTCTGTGGAGGCACCCACAGTGGAGACCAAGGAGGATGCTGGGAACCTCCTCAAAGAAGACCCACAGGAGGGTGACATGGGACCCTACAGGGGAAGAAAACAACTCCTGGTGGGGGACTACATTATTAGGAGGGTAGAACTGGGGGAGGAAGGGGAGAGGGAAGTAAGGTGCCTGCCTGGCACCATGGCTTGGAGGAAAAGGGAGAGAATCCTCAGGATTGCAGGATCAACTGCACTGGGGAGGGAGCTGGATGTCATTGTACACCTAGGGACAAATGATCTGGCTGAGAAAGGGATCAGAGCAGTGCAGGAAGAGTTTGTGGAGTTGGGGAGGGGCCTTAGACAAGTAGCACACATGGTAACCTTCTCGGAGATGCTGCCTGTCTATGGCATGGATGAGGCTAAGGTGCTCCACACCAAGGGATTCAATCAGTGGTTGAAAACTGGTGTAGAGCTCAGGGGTTTGGCTTCATTGGGGACTGGGGGTCCACCTGGTGTAAAGCAGGCCTATACTGGTGTGATGGTCTGCATGTGTCCAGGAGGGGAACCAGGATCCTAGGTGATAGGTTTAAATGCTACATTGGCAAGCATTTCAACTAGCCAAGGGGGGAAGCACTGGAAAGAAGCAGGGAAATCCTAGCCCCCCTCCAAAAAACAGGGTAGTAAGTGAGGTAAACACCAAGACAGTGATGTCAATAGGGAGAAGGGCAGGGGTAAATGGAGAAAATGACAAAGGCAATAAGGACAGAGATGGGGAAAAAAGGGGTAAGGCCATCAAGAAATATAGGGTAATGAGTACCAATGTCTGTAGTCTGGGCAACAAGCTCCCTGAACTGGTGGCCTTGATGGAAGAGGGATGCCTGAATAGCATAGCAGTCACAGAAACATGGTACACAGGGAACCATGACTAGGATGTTAACATACCAGGGTACACAACCTACTGGAGAGACAGGGAGGGGAGAAGATGGGAAGGAGTAGCTATCTATGTAAGAGAAGGGATAAAAACAATGGAACAAAAGAGTAAACAGGGAGGAGAGGAGGCACCTTAGAGACTGGAAATGGCACCACAATCTGCACAATGGTCGTATACAGACCTCCATCTCAGGGGGAGGGAATGGACAAGGATATGACAGAAGGCATCCTTAGGATGGCAGAGAGAGGGGAGATACTGTTGAAGGGGAACCGGAATATGCCAGATGTTAACTGGAGCACCTTTGCTGCAGCCACATCCAAGAGCAGGGCCATTCTCGATGCCCTACAGGGAGCATGTCTCAGACAGCTAGTTTTGGAACCCACTCATGAGGGAGCAATCTTATACCTCATACTCTCAAATGGGGACAGTGAGAAGATCTCAGATCTAGAAGTGGGTAGCCATCTGGGAACAAGTGATCACCAAACAGTGTAGTCCATGATAAACTCAGCTACAGAGTGAAGCCATACAAAAGTGAGGGTACTGGACTTCAGGAGGGCTGACATTGTCAAAATGGGAGAGTGCATTAGAAAAGCACTAGCAAACAGGCAAGAAAGAGGGGTAGAGCAACAATGGGGAAACATCAAAACTGCCATCACAGAGGCAACAAGCCTTTGTGTGAAGCAAATAAACAAATCAAAATGAAAGAAAAATCCACTATGGTTCTCAAAAGAGGTGGCAGGGAAGGTTAGGGAGGAAAAGATAGCATTTAGGAAGTATAAGGAAACACAGAAGGAGCAGGACAGAGAACTGTACCAGTTAAGGCAGAAGGAAGCAGGGAGGGAAGTTAGAATAGCAAAGGCCCAAACAGAGGAAAAGATAGCCAATTCAGTTAAGAAGGGGGATAAAACATTTTATAGGTATGTCAGGGAGCATAGAAGGATGAAAGGAGGGATAGTGAGGCTGAATAGAATGGATGATGGGTGAGCAGAGAGGGACAGTGAAAAATCAGGGATACTGAACAACTACTTCTGCTCAGTATTCAGAAAAGGGGAGGTACCTAATCCAACTTACAGAATCACTCTGGATGGGGGGGGGGTTGATCCCAGTCCTTTCACAGGAGAAAGGGTTCTGAAAGAACTCCTAAAACTGAAGGTGGACAAAGCAATGGGGCCTGACAGGATTCACCCAGAATTCTAGAAGAATTAAGGGAGAACTAGTGACACCACTGGCTACCCTTTTTAACAAATCATGGGAGGATGGTGTGGTACCTGAGGACTGGAGGAAGGCAGATGTGATTCCCCTTCACAAAAGTGGGAGCAAGACAGAGGCAGGAAACTACAGACCTATCAGTTTCACCTCTGTGGCAGGGAAAGTGATGAAAATACTTCTGAAGGAAATAATTGTTGAGTACCTAGAAGCCAGTGGGGCACAGGGCCCAAGGCAACATGGGTTCACAGCGGGAAGGTCATGTCAGAAAAATCTAATTGATTTCTTTGACTGGGTGACCAAAGTAGTAGACCAGGGAGAGGCTGTGGACATAACCTACCTAGACTTCAGCAAGGCATTTGACACAGTCCCACACAAAAGATTAATAAACAAATTAACCAGCCTGGGAGTGGGTCCCAGGGTGGTAGCCTGGGTAAAACATTGGCTGCACAACAGGACACAGAAGGTAATTGTAAACAGAGTCCACTCTGAAGAAAGGGGGGTTACTAGTGGGGTACCGAAGGGTTCAGTACTGGGTCCAGTCCTTTTTAATGTCTTTATAAGTGACATTGCAGAGGGACTGAAAGGAAAAGTATGCTCTTTGCAGATGACACAACGATCTGCAACAGGGTTGATACACAAGGAGGCATGGAAAGGATGAGAAGGGACTTGGCAAGGTTGGAGGAATGGTCAGAAGTATGGCAGCTTGGATTCAATGCAAAGAAGTGCAAAGTAATGCACCTGGGAAACAAAACCCAGGGGAAGATTACACAATTGGAGGGGGGTAGTAACAACAACAAAAATGGAAAGGGACCTGGGGGCAATTATATCAAATGACCTTAAGGTTGGCAAGCAATGTGAGAAGGCAGTAGGGAGGGCTGGGGGATACTGGGATGTATAGGGAGAGGCATCACCAGCAGAAAACAGGAAGTTGTTATCCCTCTGTACAGACAGTTGGTGAGACCCCATCTGAAGTACTGCATACAGTTCTGGAGACCCCATCTCCACAAGGACATAGACAGGATGGAAGCAGTCCAGAAGAGGGCAACTAAAACGGTGCAGGGTCTGCAAGAGAAGGCATAAGAGGAGAGACTAAAGGAGCTTAATATGTATACCCTTGAGGAAAGGAGGGAGAGGGGGGACATGATAGAAACGTTTAAGTACCTCAGTGGAATCAACAAAGTCCATGAGGGTAGCATCTTTCAGAAAAAGAGATGTGCAAGAACAAGGGGACACAATTTGAAGATAGAGGGGGGACATCTCAGGGGCAATGTGAGGAAGTATTATTTCACAGAGAGGGTGGTGAACGCATGGAACAGCCTTCCTGAGGAGGTGTGGGTCTAAAACTGTGAGAGAATTCAAAAATGCATGGGACAGACATAAGGCAATTTTTGTGTGGGGTAGGAAGAAATAGGCTGTTGGTTAAATAGGATCTGCTGCTTATCCTCTAGGTAGGGATAAATGGGCCATCAAAGTCTATGTTTCTAAATTTCTCTGTTTCTATGTGCTTCTTATAAAATTTGGTTACATAGCCATCTGGGCCAGGGCACTTATTATTCTTCTGCCGCTTCATAGTATCACTGATCTCTGTGAACGTTATTGTGAGTTTTCAACTGTTCCAGAAGGGTTCAGGAGTATGTGGCATGGTGGCTCTGCAGGAATTGCTGTATATTGCTCCCTTTATCAGTGTCTGCATTTGAGATTAGATTGGCATACTAGTCCTGAAATGCCTGCAAAATATCCCTTGGGGAGTTTAGTTTCTGTTTTGTATATGGGTGTGTGATTTGGAGGACTTTTGCTTGTGCAGTGCACCACTTCAGGCTATGTGCAAGCAGACGGGTGCCCCTTTGACCTCCCTTATGGCATCTTTGTCATAAGTATCTCAATTGCTGCACTGTTTTCAATGTTAGCAGTTCCTGGAACTTAGCCTTTCAGGCTTCTAGATATGGCAAATCTGTGGAATCTCCCACCATGTGTTGTACTTGCAGGTTGTTAATTTTCTGCTCCAATTTTTCTTTCCTGGCTCTTCCAGCTTTGTTTTTTTTTGTGGCCATAAACACAGTGGGCCCTATGCACGAAGCTAGGTAGAGCCTGCACAGGCCACAGACATGTAGCATGTAGCACACTACATCTGTGTGGCATGCAGGATATGCACTTGTGGCATGCATGACCATAGCGTAGTGCTGCATGGTGGCATTAACTCTGGAGTTGCGCAGTTGCATGTCATGCAGTGTGAGGAGGGTTGGGATCATGAAGTGTGTCACGTGCCCCCCAGATGTGCATGAATGAACTGCAACCACAGTGGGAAGGCATGTGGACCCTGCCACGCAATACTACACCAGGGGTAGGGTTGCTATAAATCCCTGTATGTGGTGCACAGGCTGAGAAGTGTCTCCGCAGGGGTGAACACAGACACTGGCAGTGCTGACTGCCCCCGCAGCACAGCCAGTGACAGATAGCAATGCACTTTGGACAGGTGGCCAGGCAACTCCACCCTGCCACACACATATGCCCTGGAAGTTGCAATGTGCCCAGGTCATGGCCCTGTGGCAGACACAAGCACCAACCCAGCACCCAACTACCCCTGACAGCAGTGAAGCCCTGTACATAGTTTTGAGCAGCCCACCGCCCTCTCCCCCGTATACACATGGGGCACATGGGACAGCATAATGGGATGTGTATATGCCCAGTACTACAACACGAGGAGGACATGGATGGCACCATACCCCTGCACTAAGTGCAAATACCAGTTTCATGAAATGACCGAGCCGACTTCTGACTGCCACCTGTATTAGTCCATGGCCCTGTCCATGGGACTCTGTCCCTGTGTGACACATGGCTGTACACAGACACATGTTGCACTATGATGCAAAGCCAACACAGCAAACATGCCCCCCCCCAGATGGATGCCTTGAGGTGCCAGCCAGAAAAATGCAATGGACACAGGATATCGGTACAACAATGTTTAATATCTCCATCATAACAGTGTACAAACACAATGTGTCCATGTACTCAATCAACCCCCTCTGAGGATGGTGGTGGCATGCTGCTGGTGGGTGGGTGCAATGGCAATACCCGGCATCTCAGTAGGCTGGCGTATTTCTAGAAAGACGGAAGAAGAAGCAGGGGAGATGGGGTTTGAGTGACCTGCCCCATATGTACCACCTCCAAATATACAAAACACACACACACACACACACACATATACATATGCCAGATGTCACTTACCTTAGAGGGCTCCTCCACTGACCACATCTCCCTGATGTCATCCTGGTTTTAGATGTCCCAGGATCCCACCCTGATGTTAGGATCTCCATGATCACCTGCAGCCACCTCCTCTGCTTCGGCACCACTGTGGCTGACTCTACCAGGGCCAGCTCCCTCCTCACCAGGGTCATTGTGAGTGGCTTATCCTGAAGTTCTGTGGGGAACACAACATGATACAGGCTGTGAGTCACTGTTACCATGCCTCAATCCTGCATTCCCACATGATAGACCCATGCAGCCATGTACTCACCTCTACTGGCTCGGTAACATCCCAAATAGTGCCCTCCTCCTCGGCAACCTGATACGTTAGGGTGCCACATCTCCAGAATTTATGGGGGTTAACTCCCAGGTAACCTACAGACATGGTGCTACTAGCTGCTGTTCCGCCATGTTAATAGGACCAATGAATGCTGCAACAGTGCAGATGCTGAATCATGGTATGCCACACACCTGTGAGCACATGAAGTGCACACATAAAAGGCCATGGAGCATACTGTAGTTGCTGAACAGTAGTTGTAGCTGACAGTGCCACACTGCACAGCCATCAACAGCTAAATGCTTGGTGTTTTTTTGTCCACTTATGCTCCATGTGCCCTGGATTACTGCTGAATGCCATCCTGCTGAATGAAGTGCTGGCAAGGGTATGGTGATGGAATGCATGGCCCCAGCCATAGGTGTTCCACAACAGACTACTGTTGCAGTCATTCCGTGACATACACTGCATAGAGTATTTCCGTCTGGACCATGCTGCCATTGCACACCCGTGTGGCATGTTATGGCCGCACATCATGCCCTGCACTAGATGGTCCAGAGCAGTGATGGTTGAGACCAAGATGCAGTGTGCACTTACATACTATACTACAGGTTCCTTCCAGAGGGTGGCAGGGAAGGTCATGGATGTGAGCCAATGATCTGTATCCCGTGCCCTGCACCAGGTGATGGATGCCCTGCTACACATTGTGCAGGAACATATTACCTTCCCTACCACACCGGAGGACATCCAGCACACTAAGGAGGCATTCTGTGGCATGCATGGCATGCCAAAAATGCTCAGAGCCATTGGCTGCACCCATATTGTGATCATGGCACCGTCTGTGGAGAAGGAGGAGATGTACTGCAATCACAAGGGGTTCCACAGCATCAACTGCCAGATTGTCTACAATGCAGAAGGCATCATTGTGAACATGAGTGCAAAAAATCCTGGCTCATGCCATGATGCCTACATCTTCAACCAATCTGGCCTGGGTGGCCATCTTGCTGACCAGGGTGGTGTGGATGGCTGGCTGCTTGGTAGGTATCCCAGAGTGGCATGGTGTGCCTCCTGTGCTGTCAACACATACTAACACTGTCATCATTCATCCCCCTAGGTGACAGCAGGTATCCACTATGTCCCTCTCTACTGACACCATACCTGGAGCTACAGGGATGGGCTGAAGAGGCATACAATGGGGTGCATAGGAAGACACAGTCATTGGTGGAATGGATGTTTGGAAGGCTGAAGATGAGGTTCAGGTGCATGGACCACACAGGTGGCACAAAGATGCTTGCCCCTAGAAAGGCACGCAGAATGTTCACCATCTGTAAAATGCTACACAATTGGTGTGAATGATGGCGATTGCCCATGCCATGCAATGCACCCTCAAGAAACTCCTACAATGGACAGAAACCTTTGATAGGAGATTTCATGCTGTAAATGAAAAAGTGGACTTTCTCCAGAATGATGCCAATACCAGACAGGAAAAATCAAAAACCTTGGCAAACCGGTACAGTAGCTTAGAATGCAACATTTATGTCAACATCCACAGATACAATTACTGGTCTTGAAGCTATAAATACCACCCTTATAATGCAGTGGATTGCAAAATTAAACTGTTAGAAAATCAAGCTCATTATTAAAATCTCCAGCTCGTGGGTCTACCTAACTAACTGGATGCAGAACTGCAATGTATATGACATGATAAAAGACATCTTCGTTATTGTCTATGAATTACCAGATAACAACTCTCCCTTCATCACAAAGGCTTTGATTGATTGATTTCAAAAGTTTTATCAGGAAAGACATGCTGAGCTAATAACATCTAATTTCCTGATGTTTCCTGGGGAAAGAGGGAAAGGTAGAAACAAAGGTACACTAAGAACAATAAATACAGATACAAGTAATACAAATTAATTAAATATAATACAAATAAGTAAACAAGCATTATAAATAACAGTTGTGCAAGGATGTAGATTCTGTGTCAGTCAAATACACTACAATACAATAAAGTGCTGGAGGATAAATACATTTGCAATGTGAAGAAGGCCAGACTGATTTTAGGGAGAGGAGCATTGGTTGTGGGAAAGGGAGGATGGACAAGGGGACTGCACAGTGTACAGTAGTTGCAGGATGAAAGGAAGAGTGAATGAAGGAGCAGGGGGTAGGAAGGTAAAGGGCAACTGCCCTGGGTCCAGTATCAGGGGCAACTGCAGGAGTCAGTAGTGAAGTCATGGAGGTGAGAGGAGAGTAAGTGGTGGGAAGGGGCAGCAGATGGCATGGAGGAGAGAACCCCCAAAATTTGGGGAACCGGAAGGAGTAGACAGCTTGCCAAGCATTGGATTTCCTTGAAGGGAGTGCAAGACAGCAAGACCCAGGGTTATGAAGGGGGTAGGAAGTGCTAGGGTAAGGTGAGGAGAGCAGCAAGGTAAGAGGGGAGGGAGCCAAGTCAGTATTTAGAGGGAAGCACAATGGGCAAGACATCCGGACTCAAGCGACAGAAAGGGAAGGGAGGAGTACTTGGAGCAGTTGTGGTTGCAGAGGGAACAGGGCAAGACAAAATGATTTAAAGAGGGAACCCAGTCTGCCAGGATGGATTTAGGAGTTGCACTATATATTACATCACCATAGCCAAGGATGGGAAGTATCATCTTCAAGACAATCTCTTTATGGGCAGGAAGCAGGACATGTCCTTTATTCCTGTATAGCGCACCCAGTTTGAGGTGAGGCTTCTGTTGGATGGCATCCACATGTGTGGAGAAATCAAAGTGCCTGTCCAGCCATTCCTCAAGGTACTTAAATAAGGATATATCCTCAATTTTGCACCATCAAGGGAGGGAGGGAGGGGTTGTGCCTAGTGAGTCTTTGCTGCATGCCACAGATCATAGAGACAATTTTCTTGGCATCATTTTGCCAGGAACCAGTGCTGGATGTTAATAAAGGCCAGGTGGAAACTGGCAGTGAAGTCAGAGGCAGAGGAAGCAGAGACAGTAACTACCACATCATCTGTATACTTATGGATTGATGCAGAGGAGCAGGCAGTGGGGACTCGGAGGTCATTTAAGAAGGTGAAGAAGAATGTGGGGCCAAGGATGGACCCCTGGGGGCATGCTTGAGGTGATAGGGAGTATGTGTGAGTGAGTGAGTGTGTGTGTGGGGGTGGGATTCTGATTACACTGAATTCCTGACCCTCTCTGAGGAGGAGATGATTGTGATGTCAACAAATTGGGAATAGTTTATGGGATGATTAAAAAGAAAAATGTCCAACCTCAAATAACAGCACTGATGTTACTCCTTCACAGTCTTCTGATTCAGATTACAAAATAAATGATCGTGATATCTTTTACCTTTGAATCAGATTGGGATCTGATCACCTGCTTATCTAGGCTAAATGGCACACTGACCTACAAGTCTAACAGATTCTGCATTTTTCCTGATTTCACCTTTGTGGCTCAGCATTGTCGCTACAGTTTCCTTGCTATCTGACAGAAATTGCTAGAAACAGGGGTGACCTTTGAACTGCTAGCCCCAGCCAAACTCCAGATAAACTTTAAAGGAAACCATCATATCTTTTTCAAGGTGAATCATTACTGCACTCATAAGCGATCAATAGAAGGAATCAAACAGAAATTATGACATTGAATTCTTGACCCTCTCTGAGGAAGAGATGATCACAGTAACAATACATTTGGAATAGATTTATATGCTCTTAATTTTATGGAATACATCAGCTTTTTCTAATTTGCATAATGTAGTAATGCAGATAATTTTTAGAGTTGGCAAGAAATATTTAATATTATGTGGTTACCAACTTATCAGTAAATATTAGTAGATAATGTGAGAGTAAATTCAATAAGCAAATATAACAATTTCATTAAGTAACACTGTCGACTCCAGTGCTAAAGGTAAGGATATTGACTTCTGTAAATAAATTATGCTATTCCTGGCTTAAGGATGTTTTATTTATTCATAGGAAATATTATCTTCTCAGGGTACATGAAATTTTGTTTTTGAGTTTTCTTTTTTAAATAAATAATTTAAGGCACTGGCAGTGGAATACTTCTATCAGTTTATTATTAGTAATTAAGCCTGTACAGATTTTTTTTGGGTATCCTCATTCTTGCTCCATGTCATGGACTAATTTTTATATTTATGTATGTAATAATGGTTTAAGTTATAATATGGAAGAATGATTATGCAAAATATTCTACCATTTTTGTATGCACTGTACAACTAAAAATGTAATAACATATAGTTACAAAAAAAAGAGCTACACCATTTTAGTTTTTTAAGAACCTATGCCATTAAGAGGCTTTTGAATACCTTTGTGACTACAAGTAATTGTAAGTAGGAGTCCAAAAGAAGAGATATTGATAACAAACCTGAGAAACTATTAAAGTCAATTTATCCTCCCAAGCACAAGGTTAATATTAGAAGGATATTTCAATTTACAGACATGACAAATATGGGCATGCTATGCCTCTTATGGGAGAATATTGCATATAACTTATGACAGAAGGGGAGCTAGAAAAGGAATTGAAATTTCATTAGTCTGTTAATCATATACACCAGTAAAAGAATACTTGAGACTGAGTGGTCTTCAAGAGCTGCATTCATACTGCAGCCAAATGATTGAGCTTAAAATGCCCCCTTTGGATGTGCTGCATCACTGGTCTCTGAGCAGCAATGTTTGACAGAACTTTTATAGCAGTTACATGACTTTCTTGGTTTGTGTCATTGGTGTACTCCAGCTGGCTCAGTTGAGATGCAACATCTCATTTTCAGTGGAGTCCTTCTTCTGTCCAGCTTTAGAGCTGGAAGGACCAGAGCACAGGATGGCCAGCTGTCTTGCTGATGGTTCGTATATGAAGGAAACCTAGTGGTGGCTGGTGGCTCTTGCTCCAGGGGTTTTGGTGGGATTTATGGCATGCCATTTTGCTATGTGCTCAACCTACTAGGCAGTGCTGGCTCTTAAACATTTTGTATTTATGTAGCATGGGGAAATTTAAACATGCTGAGGAGACAGGGTGGCAGTAAAGGCAGCCAATTGTGGCACCATTATGTTGGGGGAGCAAACCATTTGACTGCAGCTGGCCAAGCATGAGACTGCAGTCAAAGGATTAAAAAGCCTTAAGATGTTTTTTTTCCTCCACAGTAATGGATTCTCAGCTGGGAATATGCCTGCAAGAGCCACCAAGCTGTAAGGTATTTTGGGGGGCTATATTTGCTTGTTTATCACTATTGGGTTGCATTCCGTGTGGTTGTTCGGCTGTGCATGAAAGGGAGAGGGGAAGAGGGAGGGTAGTTCTTTCAGGACATCTTCTGGAGATTAAGGTGCTACCCTATTTGTACTCACCTCTCTGGGTTGATGACAGAGGTTGCTGGACTCAGGGCTGAACTGACAAGGATACTGAGGACCTTCAGACCAACCAAGCACCCAGCAAGTCTGCCACTGCTCCCCCACAGGATGCCTGGGCAGAGGCAGAGCAGTTGCACCTTGGTGGGCTCTGGGAGGGTGGGAGTAGAAGGAAGGCTGCATGCTACTCAGCCTATACCACTGCAGAATTCCTTCACCACACTTACGGGACAGGGCAGCTGGGAGGAGGCACCTGAAGCAGTGGGATTTACTGAATTTTTTAGGACAAAAGAAGACTCAAGGCCCATCATGATTGTCCCCCACAATGGTGGGTCACTGATGAATGTATGTTAAATTAAGCCATTTATCAAGTTTAGTCTTAAATATGTCAAAGGATGTAGAATTAATCAATTCCTGTGGTAGTGTATTCCATTCTTTGGCAGATCTTATGTTAAAAAAGTTGTCATGTGTGTTCATATTTGCCCAATGAACTTTGAGCTGCTGATTATGCATTCTGCCCACAGTACGATTATTGGCTAATGTTAGCCCACATTGTTTTATTAGTAGTGGAGATTTAATAAGCTTATACGTTAGCAGGATATCACCCCATTGCCTCCTTAAGTAAAGGGGATAGAGTCCTGTTTCCCTAAGTCTAGTGTCATAGTGTTTTGTTTTCAGTCTTGGAATTGTTTTTGTAAATCGTCTCTGAACTTGTTCCAATCGGTTTATATCACCCTTCAGGTAGGGGTTCCAAAAGGGGGATCCATAATCTAAATGAGGTCTTACATATGCCTTATAAAGGGGTATCAGGCAATATTCTGACTTATTAATAAATGTTCTCTTAATCTGTTTAATGATTATATTAGAAGTTCTGGCTATTTTATTACAGTGACTACTGGAAGATAATTTATTATCTATCAAAATACCTAAGTCTTTTTCACAAGATGTTGATTTAAGACAGGTATTATTCAAATAATAGTTATTTTTTAGGTTGTTCTTTCCAAAATGACGTATTATGCATTTTTCAGTATTAAAGTTCATTTGATTTATTTTAGCCCAATGTTCAATATGTTCTAGATCCTGTTGTAATAATAATATTAGTTGTTGAGTCAATTCTGCCCCCGAGTTTTGTATCGTCTGCAAATTTTGAGATGATGTTGTTCGAAGAAATATTCATTTCTGATATGAAAACATTAAACAAAATGGGGCCAAGAACTGATCCCTGAGGTATGCCACTAGTAACTCTTCCTATGTTAGACAGGACACCATTTACCCTGACCTTCTGTGTCCTATTATGAAGCCACCTTGATATCCAGTTTACTAAGTAAGGTGAAAAACAGGCAGGGTCCCACCATGTTTCGGTGATAGCAATAATACTTAGATCTAAGAGGGAACATTGAGCTTCCAGTTCTAGCATATTAAGAGTAGTTAAAGATCTGGCGTTAAATGACATTACATTACAGGACCTGCAAATTTCATATTTGGCACTTCCATTAAGAGATTTGGAGACACTCCCAATCTCCCATGGGTTGCTCAGTTTAAACAGTTTTGTATTATGGTGGCTAGGGTCTTTCCCAACAGTGCACTCCTTCTTTTGCTCAGGTGCAAGCCATCCCAGCAGAACAGTAAGTCCCTATCACTGAATTTTTCCCAATGAGGAATACATAGGACACCTTGTTTAAGACACCACTTCCTTAACCATTCATTGTTTTTTTGATTTTATTAGTAATATTCTTAGATGCTCGTGGTATTGGGAGTATCTCTGAAAAGCATATGGTACAGCCTTTTTCCACTAATAGATTATTTAGTGCAACATAATCTTTCTTTAATTGTAAAGGGCCGGTACGATTAATGTCATTAGTTCCTGCATGGATTATTACTAATGGGTTTTGTCCAGCATTTGTAAGAATATTAGTGACCATTTCAGTGATAGCAAAAAACAAACTATAGCTACAAGCTGTACGGAGTATGCATGAAGTAAAAATATGGAAACACAAAGAAAAAACACCAACACCACTCCAGGTTCTACAAATAACACTTAGAAAATTTATCACAACGGATGCCAACAGCAACAATCCGACACTATCCCTCTACTGATTTCACACAGATAGGTGCATCATCAGGAGGTGATGAGTCATCATACATACAACAATTAAATAAAATCATTCTTAAAGCCATATCCCATAAAAATGAATTTAAACAAATGACCTTTACATTTTTGCTAATTCTGTCGCAGAATAGGACTCAATTCATACAGCATTCTTCATTACCAATTTAGTTAAAATAGCATTTTCATGGTGTTATACCAATATTTACGTGCAATATCTACATGTGAAAATTGCTTATATACTAAAAAAAATCCCAAAATGTCATTTTCCAGGGAGAAAAATATTTTTGTTAGATCTATTAGTAGTTATATCAAAGAAGCAGAGTGAATCAATTATCTTATACCATTATTAACATTACTATAAATGAAATAGAAATTCTGTATGAATTGAGTTCTATTCTGCATTAGAATTAGCAAAAATGTAAAGGTCATTTGTTTCAAATTCATTTTTATGGGCTATGGCTTTAAGAATGATCTTTTTTAATTGTTGTATGTATGATGACTTATCACCTCCTGATGATGCACCTATCTGTGTGAAACTGGTAGAGGGATAGTGTTGGATTGTTGCTGTTGACGTCCATTGTAATACATTTTCTAAGTGTTATTTTCAGAACCTGGAGTGGTGCTGGTGCCATTTCAGTGATTTTTGAAACTTTAGTACCCCTAAAACTTGAGCAAGGGAGGAAGTGGGGTTCCTTGGAAGGGGAGGCCTCAAGGAGGAAGAAGAGGCCCCTAGCAGAGGAGGAAACAGCTGCTGGTGGGGGACTCTACTGTTGGGGGTAGACTTGAGAGTGGGATAGGAAGGGAGAGTGAGGTGAAGTGCCTGATTGGTGCTGTGACTTGGAGGATTATCCACAGGATTGATAGGGCAGCACGGACTGGAGGGTAGCTAGCAGTTATTGTCTATCTGGGGACAAATGATCTGGCAAAGGACAGGGTAGCAGTTGTGCAGGATAATTTCAGGGAACTAGGAAGGAGCCTCAAGCAGGTGACATGAACATGAAATTAAGGGGATGACAATGGGGACAGCTATGGCCCCCAGCTATGCCACCATATATTTGGACCAGCGGGAGAATAAATTCATCTGTAATGGTGAAGAAAATTAATTTTTTGAGAAATTGGAATTTTATAAAAGATTTTTGGATAATATATTTTTGATATGGAAAGGAAATAGGCAGGAACTAGATTATTTTGTTCAGTATTTAGAATCCACTAATCCCAATTTACATTTTACGGTGACAGCAAGTAGTGTGCAAATTTCTTTTCTGGACATACTGGTCTATAAGGACCAGAATGGTGGTGTAGGTACTGATTTATATCAGAAAAGCACTAATAGAAATGGTATCCTGCACTATTTTAGTTGTCATCCCAAGCATGTACTATAGCTCGCAATATCCCACTGGGCCAATATATGAGGGCAAAAAGAAATTGTAATGAGGAAACCACATATAAGAAAAACAGTGAGATCTTGAATAAGAGATTTCAGAACAGGGGATACAGTCTCAATTGTATACAAGAAGCAAGGGGAATGGTAGATAGGATGTCTAGGGAGAGTTTGTAAACAATAAAGATATTGGTGTTCAGAACCATAATTTAAACTTTGCCACTGTCTTTAACACACAGGCCAAGGAGGTGGAGAAAATCATTAAAAAGAACTGGCACTGCTTATTATTGAATCCAGTACTGAATGACACATTACAACAGGGCCCAAACTTTACATAAAAAGGAAAGAACTTAAAGGGTTTATTGGTACATAGTCATGATTACAGAAAGAAGGATGAGGAGAACAAGTGGAGACTACCAGTGGGCAACTTCAAATGTGGTAACTGCGCAGCCTGTGAGGTTATAAAAGTGGGTAATCGGATCACATTACCACATAATGGCCAGGTACTGTACACAAATGACTTTATATCTTGTAACACAGAAGCTGTGATTTACTTATCATTATGTGACTATGGCTCATTTTTTATTGGTAAGACTGAAAGGAAGTTTAAGATTCAGATCCTGGAACATATTCGACACATAAGATTGGGTTCAGTGGAGAATGCCATTGCAATGCATATCAAAAGTTGTGGAAGTGGACATTCCTTTATGTTTTTTTGGTCTGGAACATATAAAAGTAGGAGTTGGGGGGGGGCTTAATAATATGACCATGTACCAGGAGGCCTTTTGGCAATTATGATTGAGGGCTGGGGTTCCACCAGGCCTTAATGGTTCTTTCCAATTGACCTCTTTCTGAAAAAAGAAATAATAATAAAGTGCCATTTATTGTATTATGGATATTTTGTTTATAATAGGAGAGAAATAGTTTTGTATTTTGTATAGGTCCATTATTTATATTTAAACTGTGTTCAGTGGCTGAACTATTGCCCAGGAAGGAATTTATATAGGTTGCCATTGTGGTTGTATTATATGAGAACAACGAAAAAAACTTTGTTTATAAAGGATTTTTTTATATAGTATGGGGGCATATTATTTATGATGGGTAACATACTGGGTTACAATATGCACATCAGCAAAGGCATTTGTATATGCAGTTAGTAATGTACCCCAGGATTATTACAATATATATTTAATAAGAGAATTTAGTGAAAGAATGTATTTAAAAGATACATGTAATTAAGAGTATTTAACATCATGTTTTTAATCTTAGAAATGGACTTGTGGATTTTTTGAGAGATAATAAGGCATTTGTTATTTCAGTAGTGTCTAGAGGTGGAAAAGGGGAATTATTTTTATGTACAGTAGTATTTAAGCCCGTTTTCTCAAAAACTGAACAAAAGTACTTATTAAATTTGTCGGCTGTTTCTTGATCAGTTTTGGTCATGTTACCATTTTCCTGAAGAGGTCCAACAATTCTGGTATTACATTTTTTACTATGTATGTAAGACTAAAGAGATTTGTGATTGGTTTTAGAATGTGCTAATTTAAATTCGAATTTGAGTTTGGCCTTTTTTATAGATTTCTTTAATGATGATAAAAAGTAAAGTTGTCTTGAAGTTGTAATGATGATGGTATCACGTGTGTAATGAGTGCATAGATATAAGGGAATAAGGAAAGCATGTTTAACTGTAGGACGTCTTGAAAAAGCATCAGTGTGACGTGAAACGTATGCCAACGTTTCATTTATGTGAGGGGGTGCTCGTTTCTGTTTAAATAAAACATTTTATATTTGCCTCCTAAACACTAGCGCTTGTCTTTAGTCCAGAGTGCAGCCGAGAGTTTTTTCTGAGTGTGTGGGACATGAACAGTGGCTTTTGCTAAAGTGTTACCTGTGTACAGTCAAGGAGAGGAAAAGATACTCCATACCAGGGCATTTAACAACTGGCTAAAGGCATGGTGCATGGAGGGAGGGAGGGCTTCAGCTACATTGGGGACTGGTGGGGGGGGGGCAACCTGGGTGGATATGAGCCTCTATGTTATTTCTGAAAGAATTAATGGAATAATTGTTAGTTGTTTACACTCTTTCGTAAAACTCAACAGGATCAAAAGGTTTTTCATTTGCTGTAGTGAAAATGGTATAATTTACCTTTTAATATTACTGCTGCTAATAATATTTCTGCATTTACATGGAATTACAAGAATTACTTGTTAGCCAGTAGTGTGTGTAAATATTTTGAGTGACATGTCATTAGGTATTTGTATTTTTTTTTATATTTGGTGTTTTATTGTTCTTACTGTATTTGTTTCTCCTGGGTCCCCTTGAAAATGGAAAGATTATATCCTTGGGTTCTTATCCATTTAACAAAATAAATGAAATGAAAGGGAGATGGTCTGCATCCTTCCAGGAAGGGGACTACAGTCCATAGTTGTAGGGTTAAATACTACTTGGATGAACATTTAAAGTAGTGGGGAGGGGGTGAGTGATAAAACCAATGGAGGCAGAAACCTCCCCTCCAGATAATGTAGAATTAGGGAGGGAGGGCCTGAGAGGATTAAACTCCCCTAGGGTAGGGGTGTAAGAAGGCATGGGCAGGGACAAGGCAGAGGAAAAGGGGGTATGAATCAAGTAAGTAAGACTAAAAGAGACAGGGACTGGACAAAGTAAAAAGGGAAGAGGTGGGTCAGGTGGAGCTTCAGGGGATAGCACAATCAGGAGGGGGACAGGAAATCAGGGAAGCAGAAAAGGAGTAAGGTAAGAAGAGCCATATGTACCAATGCAATGAGTCTGGAAAATTAAATTCTGGACCTGGAGGCAATCATGGAAGAGATTAGCCTGGATTTGGTAACTGTACCTCAGGCATGGTGCACTGAGCATGACTGGGGCATGGCCATACCTGTCTCTTCTCTGTTCAGGAGAGACAGGACAAGGAGGAGGGGAGTAGGGGTTGCACTATATGTGAGGGAGAGAATCTAGGTCATGTAGGTACAGGGTCACCCAGAGGGAAAAGAAGGACTGGAGGTACTGGGGGTCAGCCTGGTGACAGGCTCTGGGGCTGCTATCCATACCAGCAGAGGGAGAGGAGTTGGAGAAGGCACTTGGTGAATCCATCATCAGAATGGCAAGTAAAGGGGAGGTGCTGCTAGTTGGTGACTTCAATCAGCCAGACATGGACTAGAGTCTTCCAATAGTGGCCCTGGCAAGGGGTAGGGCCATCCTTGACTCTCTTCAAGCGGCTTCTCTTAGGCAGGTAGTCAAGGAACCCACTAGGGATGGGGCAGTGCTGGAACTGGATCTTACAAACAGGGACAGCAGTGCACACATAATGGTGAGCAGTCCCCTTGGAACCAATGATCACCATACAGTGTAGTTTAACAGAAAGGCAGGAGCAGAGGCAAACCACATGAGGATGAGAGTCCTGGACGTTAGAAGGGTGGATTTTAAAGAAATAGGAGACTGCCTCATAACCTGCCTTGTGGGGGGGGGGGATTGCCAGAGAGGGGCAGAGGCACAGTGGGGAACAGTAAGGGAAGGCATAATTAAGACAGCCAGCCTCTGTGTGAAGGAAGTGAGAAAATGCAGAGGGAAAATTAGACTATTTATTTATTTAGTTTTTGTTAACCGGGTAGATACACTAGCCATGAAATGACTATTTTCATGCATGACCCAGGACAGTACAACAATCAAAGACAGGAACATAGCACGAGTACAATTAAGTTACAATAGCATAGATCAAAACAGTCAGTAGTAATGAATACATGCAGCCAGGACAATAACAATCAATGAAATTAGACCTGCGTTTGATTCTCACACAAGTCACTTAACCGCCCAGTGCTCCCAGGTCACCCCTGAAAACAGGCATTTGTGCCTAGTGGGCCTTACCCAGTTACCAAACACTAAAATAAAAATAAATAAAATTCACATATAATTTTTAGACATAAAAAGCCTACACAGTCTAGGAGGAGATACCACAACATAGCAGCAAAGAAATATTGTTCAAATTAGTCACAACAATGAAGATTCAAGTAGGCAGCAAAACAAGGCAAGGGAAAATTCCTGACTGGGCAGGATACATTATCATGGCCTCTGAAACAAGACTCAGGTGTGTATGTGTGTGTGTGTGGGGGGTTGGGGTAGATAAGCGCTCAAGGAGATAGTAAGGTTAAGAAGTGCTATGAGGTAGGTAGGTTAAAGTTAGAAATTCTGACATCAAAAGTGATACAATTTAGCACATAAAGCATTTATTAGAAGCTATGCCAAATTACAGGAAAAATTACAATACATGCCAATCACCGGGATGCCAGAGGGCAGCTGTCTCCACCTTTGGTCTATGGGCTCTGACTTGATGGAAACTCCTAAGAGCTCCTCTTTTATACAATTATCATGACTAGAGCTATTGCTTCAAGTGATTTATAGAAGTTTGCTATAGCAAATAGGAGTAGTGACCTGTAAGAGCTGTGAATCAGTCTCCTGCCATTCAAACTGCCAAAAAGTGCTGTTTTCCATGAAAAAAAAACCTTTTATTTCTGTGCTCTGTTTCATTTGCTTAACCCTGCCCTTTTTTCTCAGTGCTGCAAACCACAACCATAACATCGTGCAAGAGAAACAAAGTTTTTAGAGGGACACTGTCAATTTTTAGCTCACTCTTTACATTGTTTGCAAGTAGCTGTGTCTAGCATTATAACATATCTAGAAAACTTCTAGCAGTTTGATTGGCTGAAAGTGGCTCGGAGCCATGTAATCACTGACCCATAATTATACTCCTGAACTACTTACAGACATTCAAGCCCTATAACATAAACATAGAAAAGTATCATCACATTCCTACATTCTGACAGGAGCTGTCACTTCAGACTCATCACTTCACCAGCAGGCAGAAACAGTGAAACATCTACACAGAATGTCAGATTATCTTTTTGGCCTACCTGCATCACAAAAAACATTTTTCCAGAAGCTTTTCTACAGACTGTACTGCTGTAACCACTACCAAACTAGGAGACTGCACATTGATTAGGGAGACAGAAAAATCAGCTATTTATGGTATTCACAATACATCATTATGTAAATTATTATACAGGCTATTATATTTCTGTGGTCACTACAGAAATAGGAGACTACATCTCTCAGTAAAGAAATCTTGTGAGCTAGATACTGTATGCACAGTGACTTGTTTTGAAAATAAAAATATGAGAGCTTATATTATTGAAGCCACTGCATAAATATGAGACTGCACCTCATAATAAGGAAATTGGAAAACAACTTCTTCTTGTACCCGCAATGCCTTGCTATGTACAGCTACATATTAGATGCTATACTGCAGTCACTACTACCAAAGTAAGATCATGCAGCTGTGAGTAAGGAACATTTAAGTCAACTTTATTATTTATCCAGAATTCCTTGTTGCTGTATGTAAAACATTGACAGCTTCCCTTGCATGACATCATTCTGGGGTGTGGCCACACAGAAAAAAAACAGAGAATAGCCAAAAACAATGCACTGATAAAATATAAAAAAAAATGACTATGACAGATTTTTTTAAAAAACAAATTGCAGTTTTAACATCTGAAGCATGACTGGCAATGGTATACCAGAGTTTAACTATGTGATGAAACTCGGGATCCCAACATTCAGGATCCTGATTTTTGCTGCCCCACACACCTGCCTGACAAATGGAAGCTGGTGCTGACAGGGGTAAGGTAGCAGATGTGACGAACCACTACCTTGCCTCTAGCTGTGCACCACAAGAGAGGGGAAAATCCGAGGGTTGGCCAAGCTGCTCCCATAGTGTGGAGAGCTTAGCCACTAGCAGCTCAGCCACCATTGTGCTCAGACCTGGGTTAGACTCTGGGAATGTAACTTTTTTGCGCAGTGCTCTTTTGCCCCCCATAAATTGTTTCAACCTACTCTGAGGTCTGCTCCCCCTTGGAATTGGTTATTTTAGTTACGGGGTTGCGGGGGCAGAGTCCCCAATGTGGGGGATGTGGGGAGCTTGCCCCCCACATTACACTAAGACCTTGTTGGTCTTCTGACAGTCGGTCTCCTAAATTCAGGCTTATGGAGTTTGGGAGACCATCTGGCAGAATTTCATAGGAGACCCATGACATACTATGTGAAAAATGCATTTGGGGAACTTCCATAAGTCCCTTTCAGTTTCCTTATCTACACACAGAATAAGCACATACTTAGTACAGACTCAGCAGCTGTTAGATGTCACTGTAACTAACCTTGATCATTCTCAGCACTTAGCAGGAAAACAACTGTCTTATGCACGTACACATTGTGGCCCTGACACTCCATACATGGTGAAGCCTGTATTTTCCCTGTAGTCAGCAATTTGTATAAGAAACAGAACTAGTAAATCTCTAATGGTAGATTTCACTGAAAACTAACCTATAGCAGCAAATACATAAATGGTCAAACATCCCTTACTCAGCAGTTCTATATTACAAGGGCAGCTAAAGGGCACTTAGCACAAGTAAACTAGTAAATCATTACTAACACTAATACATAGCAGCACATCTATTTCTGTCAGTAAGTTATACATATAAGGAATGGATATATGAATGTATAAAGTAGACAGATCCCAAAGTGTATGCTAACAGCCCCCCCTTGATACCCTTGCAAAGTGGTATCACAGTAAATCAGGATATATCATGTTAAGCAGCATTTAAAGCATGAGCATATTTTAAAATTCTTGGTTTACTACATTGTCATCTTAAAAGACATCAAGAGAAGCACAGCAGTGTAAATACTAGAAGTACTAATGTTTATTCATGTGTTTGAAGTCAATAGGTCAAAATCACCATTATGTAATAGAGCATATAAAGTTTGTTGAGTATTTGTCATACTGTTGCTGATTCTTAGCAGATGTTCATCTTTAGGATTAAGCAAATGCTTTAAGTTTAGGGAGAGTGGGGTAATATGCATATTGAAGATTAGAATGTAATTTATGACATCTCTGTGATGACCAAGTTCACTGAGAAGATGTTCATCATGAAGTGATGTAGGTAAGATAACCACTTCACTAATGGCAGTCCAAGCAGTAGGAGTGAAGCAGAAGTTTGGGGTTGTCACAGGGTATAACAAGTTGCCATAAGTGAATGATTCTTGATTAGTGACTATGCAATATGGACCACCCATGTTGTAGGTAACTTTTACCATAGGGAGGTGCCATTTGATAAACTGTACTGGGTAGGTACCCTCTTGAATAGTAATAGTAGTCTGTATTTGTATGTGGTGCCCTTCCCTGGAGGCTCCAGACACTGTTACAAAAAAGTAATATACAAAAAAAAAGAACATTACAATGCATCAATAAATTAAACAATACCCACTAAATGTAAACAAAAGTAAAAGACAATAGCAGAATGCATATGTACAGATGGTGAAAGCAAGTTAACTGGTGTTCTGTTTTACACCTCCATCTAGGCAGCAGATAGGTGGAACCACATCAAAGACATCAGACTGATATCCCTTAACTGAGTGGCATGCTGAGTGTGGTACCTGCCATATTGACATAGTGGGATTTTATCCTACTAAGGGAAGGTGTGTCCACCCTTTCTTTATACAGTAAATATCTCCCTCCAAGAATCCTACTGAATGGACTGTGACCAGTTTGTCAAAAACTGCTTTAGCAGGGTCAAACACTGATAGGGAAACAATAAAAGATATATACAAAACATCCTATATAGAACAGGATCCACTGGTGTAACACTTGGCGTGGTTAGGGGGCAAAGTAACATACCCCAAGTTCCTGGCTGTCACAAATGAAAACTTCTGACAGGCTTTCAAGCATCCTGAATGAACGTCCTGTGTTTAGGAGACACATGCTGGGCAATACCATTTGATCAAGTAGTTATCTGAAATGAGGATATGGAAGCACTCTGTTTCCATATCTCTGAGCAAATTAGAAATCATTGTGAGAGCATAGTTCCCATAGATTGTGCTGAGCCTCTTATTATTTACAGAAGTTAACTCACTGAGCTTAGCTTGTGTTTCAGTAAACAAACATGTGATATCATGCACGCTATACACAGTATACTGTTCTTCATTGGCCAGACCTTGGATCCCTTGTATTGCAGGGTTAAAAATGGACTCAGCAGATTTGTGTTCAATTGTGCATATTACTTCTATACCCATGTATTTCTACCGAGCCTCTTTATTTACAGCAATTAACTCATTGAGCTTAGCCTGTTTTTCAGTAAACAAACATGCATTATCATACATATGGTACACAGTATACCTTTCTTCAGTGACCAAACCTTGAACCTCCTGTAATGAAGGGCTCAAAACGCACTCAGCAGATTGGTGTTCAAAATAACTTATATGTCTCATGATGGGTTTCAGATCTGCTTACTTCCAGACTGACATGCCAGCACTAACAACCCAAGATTGACACCACTGTTCCATCTTGGCTCTGCAACCATCTGGAATGGAATGTCTCAACCCGTTGGGCAGTTTCTTGACCTGCTATGGGATCCTGGAACTTTGCTTGATGAGTAACAATCACATCTAAAAGTAAAGAAGTATAAAACAATACACAAATTTGTTCCCACACAAGGCTCATATTCCATCATGTTCCAATGAAAAATATTATAAACTACAGGTATATGCATCAACTGTACATTATTTATAAAGTCCCAAGAACAGAAGTATGTGTATGTCCACTAGTTGGTCCCAGTGCCACCATAGGACAATGTTTAGTCCCTGCAAATGTCTCTGGTACATATGTCTGCATAACATTGGGAGCCAGTAGTGGCAGTCTAAGGACTCTCAATATGAAATGTGTCAGTGCCTGAGAGTATGGTTCTTTGGTTGTCACTGATTCTGTAACAGTCACTCTATAAATACTGGGTACCTGCATTGGATTGGTGCACTGGATTGATCAGCAATGATGCATTATTTTCATACAGATGTAGGTACCCTTGGTATTATGGTTCAATAAAGGTGGTGTTGAAATGAACGTTGGTGTCTTCTGGGGTATAAGCCAGCAATACACTCATAACAACTTCATGATTGTCAGATGCCCAAATCAGGAACATTGCTGTCAGTTTCTGAAAGACAAAAGAAACAAAAAAGAGGGCTTCAGTGCCCTCCTTAAATGGTAGGTTAGTTCTGATCTTTAAACAGTTTCAACTGATTTGCGTGAAACCACTTGTCAAGAAGTTCTCTTTTGCCACTGGTCACATGGACCTTGTACACTGAGGAGCTACTCTGAAGGGTCTTGTCTGCCCCCTGATGGCCTCCCATGGGCACATCAAGTAGTGATAAAATCAGTTCCTGTCTAAGGTGCTGTGGGATCACCCATATGATTTGTGTCCCTGGTCTTGCATACAGCAGAATTTCAGTCTCTGGTAACAACTGCAATTTCTTTTATGCTTTTTAAATAGTGAGTCTACAGGGATCAGCTATTACCTTACCACATTCCTTATCTTGTTTCTGTAAGATACTGAGATAAATGTGCTTGGTTTGGTTTTCTGTGAGACTTGTCACAGATTGTGGGGGCATGAAAAAGGTCCACCCCCCAAGCACCTTGCTTCACAAGGGGATTGGTTTAGGCATTGCTGTGGTTAGAGGGAGTGGTGCAGAAATGGCCTGAATAACAATGTGCTGCAGTAACCCAGCATAAACTAGAGGCATGCCATCTGACTGCCAGACAGGGAGTAGCAAATCCACATCGAATCTGAAAATAGTGTAAACCAAAGTTTGGAGTGGTGTCAGAAGATGAAGTTGAAGGGCAGGCTAGTCAATGACAATATTTTATTTATTTCATTTATTTATTTGTATATCGGATGACACCTTTGAGCCAAGGGCTCTTTTGCAAAGGTTCCATGTCAAGGCAATAAGGACAATAAGGTACAAAACATAACATGATCATTACAATGGAACTTACAAAAAAAGACAAATAAGGTTACAATAATAGCAGCCAAAGGCATTGTCAAGGAATTGTGTTATGAGTTAATTATACAGTACAAGTCATAGGCAGCTTAGCGAAGCTTTGTTAGGAGTGGGTTAGTGGGAAAAGAGAAAGAAGAGTGGTGATGAGGGGGTGGTATGGGAGAGAGAGAGGGAGGAGGGGAGAAATGGGGAGGGCATTGCGTTGGGTATGTGGTAGAAGTGAATCAGCAAGGGAGGAGGAAAGGGGGATGAAAAAGAAAAGGAGACAGATTCATCCTATACCCAGTAATGGGGGGTAGGAGAGGAGGAGGAGGAGCTGAGGCAGTGAGGAGGGATGCTTGAGGGTAGTATGCCTGGAGGGGATTATAAGAAGATGGACACTAACTGCAAGCCTTATCAAAAGTCACCCACCTTCTCCAGGCACAGTTCCATTTCCATATCTTGTACCATGTATGCATAATAACACAGGGGTATCCCTTCCATGATGAAATGTTAAAATCTTAAAATGCTGAAATTAGTCAGTTTCAGAATATATAAACATCATATTCCTGTTTAATCAAGGCTTCTGTAGAGAACAAGAGGTATCCACAATTCTTATAGCACAATAAATCTGTGGATAGAATTGCAGCCAGCTTCTCCCCTTGCAGCAGCTCCAAGAAGTTAAGATTGCCAAATCTAATCCTTCCTTAGTCAGTTTTAATTTGGGGCCTCTGTTTTGGTGACTTGCCCCCACCCCCACCCACCTTGGAGGAAAGAAAAACATTCTGAGCCTGTTGTGCTTAACAAGCATTATAGTACAAAACCAAAAAAAAACTGTAATTTTCTAATATAACACAATAGGGTTATGTAATAAGTTGGGACCTCCTGGAAAATGAGATGGCTTAGATATGCCAAGCAATGGAAAAGCTACAAATGATTCAAAATGAGCAAAAGGAGAACCTTTTTGTTTCTTTCACAGTTTGGCACTAATCACCAAGTTTGTTGCTCACTAAACATTTGTTTGATACTCAGACAAAACTCTCTTTGAATGAAACTCTGGTTATTTTCTTCCATTGCCTCTGGATAAGTTTTTTTTTTTTTGCAATTCAGAAGGCTGGAAGGTGTTTTTTAGCCCTGTACAGTCGTTTGGATGACCGTTGGTTTTCAGCATTCTGAGCAGAGTCTGCCACATTGGAAAGAAACAGGAACAGAACTACCGCTGTAACCTTCACTGTATCAGCAGACTGGGAGTTTTGCCGGCTAGGAATTTGTTGGCTTTTTGCAGCATTATGGTGCAGTAATTGAAATCTGGGCAGAAAAAGCCCAAAAGTAAGGTAGAGACTTACATGCAAGAATGGATAACTGCACAGTGCTATTTCTTTGAGGAAAATAAAGTTTGTTTGCCAAGAACTCATTGGCGATCCCAGAGAAAGCCAGGTGAAAATGGATTGCACTAGATGTGCCAAAAAACCTACAGTGCCTTATTAAAGGTATGACAGTGTTGTCTGGGATTGGGGGGGTACTGTTCAATTATGATAACAGAGTTTACTATGCTCAGTGTAGTGGTTCTTTTTGCTTAAATCCACAGGAGAAAATAAGGTGAGGAAATCGAGAACACAGGGTGCTGAAGTCGCTGAAATAGGAAACTTCTGAAGCTCTTTTCTTGATTCCTAGTGGAAAGTTTGATACTATGTATGATATTAACCATGGCAAAAGGTGAGCCTTTTGTAGGTGTGGAGCCTTGACAGGAAAGAGTACAAGATGAGAAGGTTTACAGGACTCTGCCAAGAGAGATTTCTGGGGTGCAGAAGTCTCATAAATTGTGAACAGAAACTCTTTCTCTTTTTTTAGAGTGAATATTTAGAGTAAATATTGAAATATATCCTGGAGCACTGATTACATTTTGACCCCTAGAGTTTACAGAGACATTAAAGGGCATTCTGCAATCTTGTTTCTTCTGAAGGTGTTTGATTTATGAGGTTTCTTTACCTACAGGCACTCCTTTGAACTTAGCAAATAATACAATATTTTGTTATCTAAAACAAAAATAAATTACTTTTAATTGTACCCAAAGAGGAAAGGACTAAGCATTAGAATTTTGAACTTTCAGAATAATATAACAACATTCATTGAAAGGTTTGTGATATGTTTATGGAACTGATGATTTTTTTTATTGTACACTAATTTTATTAATATCAGTTAGTATGACTAGAGGTATTGTATAATTAACAAGCTGTTGATTCCTGATATAGCTACACTGAGGGGAATATTTTGTAAAGGATATTGAGTGGACTAATTAGCCAGGTGTGCTTAATGCAGGCAGCCATTTGTTTAGCCTCCAGAGGAGGCTCGGGTACTACTTGCTATGGTAAGAAATAGAGCAAAAAGTGTACCAGTGGCTTAGGAAATGCTAACAATTTTGGTCACTTTCAGATGAATAAAACTACCAGGGGCCAGATGTAACTAAAGCAGAAGACTCTACATATGTATGTAAAATGGCTTATTGCTGATACAGAAAAATGTCATGTATGTTGGCAAGTTTAATTCCAGCCACATGTTGTTTGTTGACATAAGGAGACCGTAAGGTTGAGTTTCTTGGCACTGGTCACTACTAGTTTTAAATTATTACTTAAATGCAAAATAGTTATGAGCCACTCGGGGCAAAATAACAAAGCATGGCCTGGCCTGGTATAGCAATGATCTTGGTAATTTTAAAAGGATTAGGATTTGGGAAGATCCCATATATATGATATCTCCTGTTTTTGCCAGGAGACTCCTGTTTTTTTGACTCCTGGAAACAAAATCTCCTGCTTAAGTAAAATTTGTCAAAAATATCTATTCATGTTTTTTTGGCAGATAAAGATACATAAAAAGTAAATAAGTGATGAACAATGTATCTGATTACTTTGTATAACTAGTTATTGATTCTTTTTAGTGCTTATTTTTGAGAAAATAAAATAAATGTTTTTAAATGCTTTTTTCCTTTTTTTTTATGCCATTTAAGGGTAAATGTGTGACGTTACAAAATCTCCCTACTTGCAGGCCAATCTCCCTGCTAATTTGACCCAAATCTCCCTCTTAAGCAGGTTGGAAATATCACAGGTATGAGATCCTGGGGAGTGTATCTCAAGTTAGCTACATCAAACCCTCGGGATGAAGTTGACTATGGGTCCTGTAATGGAGGACGTACCTTAGTAGGGTTTTGGGCCCTTAAATAAGAATATAATTTGTGAATAAAGTAAACTGCCCCTGTGTGTGATTGTAGACCAGCTCCTAACCATATATTTGATGATTAAGGTACAGGCTGGCAGGTAACACCTGATATGGGGGACATATATGGGACACAGAGCAGCACGAGCTGCATGGTGTCCCTTTGGACCTCTTTGAATGGGCAGTTTCAGGCTGGCAGTACTGGTTGACTCACTTTGAGTCTATAGATAGTGCCATGTCTACATCTATAGGGACAGAATTGCTTTTAAGCATAATTCCTGTTCATGGATTACGGAGCATGATATCTCTTTTTTTTTATTTATTGAAATATTCAGAAAAGACCTTTGAGTCAGTGACTCATTTACATATTTTTTTTTATTTATTGAAGTATTCAGAAAAGACCTTTGAGTCAGTGACTCATTTACAAAGGTTCCACGTCATACATAAAAGGTACAGTGACAGCACTTGAAAAACAGAGATTACAGCACAGTTACAAATAACATTCAAGAGGTTACATAGTTGTTCAGTAGATGGCTAACAGTAGTTTAGGTACATTAGCACAGCCAGAAACAGTTACAGAAGGTTCTGTAATAGGCTGATGGTCATATAGTTTCATAGGGGCTTTTTTTTTTGGTTAGGTACAGGGACCCGATAATAGTTTGTTTGAAAGCGGCAAAGTCAGATCAGGTGTCGGGGCAGTCACATCAGTTTGAGGCCAGAAGGTATTCCCTTTAGTTTGGATTTATATGGGCCAAGCCTTATTTCATCAGTTATATGGCTAGGGAGGGCGTTTGTCTGGGAAGGGGCTCTGAAACTGAAAGTGCGTTGGTATTGGGAGGTCTGACCATGGGGTACCCATAGTAGCCACTTTCTAGTACTACAGGTTGTTTTGCCTGGTGGTGTTGGGAGGATAATTTGGTCTAGGGTAGGTGGGGTGAGGCCTAGCAATACCTTTTTGGTCATAAGGCAGGTGTGGTACCTGATTCTGCTGTCCAGGTTTAGTCAGTTAGTGCTACTATAAAGGGAGCAGGAGTGTGTGAGGTGATCACATCCAAGGATGAGATGGCAGGCTTTGTTTAGCATGAGTCAGAGTCTGTTTAGGGTTGTGGGAGGTGCGGCACTGTATATTAGGATGCCATAGTCTAGCAGGGAGAGGATAGAGGAGTTTATGGTAAGTTGTAATGCTTCAGGGGTGAGGCAGTGTTTGTACTGGTACAGTACGCCTAGTCTGGAGCTAAGTGCAGTTGATAGGTGTAGGATATGCTGATTAAAGCTGAGGGTGGGGTCTAATGTGATCCCTAAGTATTTAAAGTTGCTTACTTGTTCTAAGAGGGTCTGATTGGCAGTGAGAAATTGGGGGCAGAGGTTCTTGTGTGGGTTCTGAGGGTGGGCAAAAATCATGACTTTAGTCTTATTATAGTTGATAATAAGACACTGGGTGGTGAGCCAGTCCTCGATTTCATGGAAAGAGTGCTGGAGAGATTCGTGGAGTTTGAGGGGTGCCAGGTCAGAGGCGAACAGGACCGCATCATCTGCGTATAAGAGCAGGTTTCCAGGGCATGAGGATGGGGGGGGGGGGAGTTAAGGTATAGGCTGAAAAGTAGGGGGCCAAGTATGGAGCCCTGTGGGACACCAGAGCGGATTGGGAGTGGGGTGAATCAGTTTTGCTTTCATTTGGGGCACAAGGATAATACTCCAAAAGAGGTATGGCATACTAAGGTGATAAATTGTTCCCTAGGAGAACCTGGGTTGGTTCATTTAAGAATATCATTATAAGAAGGCTACTGGCCTCTTTCTATATTTCTCAAGATGATCAAGGTTTTTGTTGTAAGCAAAGTAAATTGTTACTCAAGATTTTTATAAGATATTGAGATAGAGAATGTGGCCTTTAAAGAAATTAATTTTATGTGCAACTTAAAGTGGCTATCTGACAAAAATGTAGGAATCTTCTGCACTATCACTTTTTAAGATGTGTTTTGTGAGTAGTAGAACGTTATGTATGATATTTATCTTAAAGTATTCTTAAATGATTCATGGAAGTTCTTAAGTATGCCGTTGCATATTATTTCATGTTGGTTGTTATTTGAAATGTATGTTTATACATTTTGTAAAAGCTTCAGACAATCAAATAAACCCTTTTGACTTGACTTTCACAGTTTGGTATTGTGCCCCCCTTTACTAAGTTCAAACCAGTGAAGAGGGTGGTAGTTGTCATGACTTCGTGCCTCTTAAGTGGAGATTTCAATACCCTAGATCCCTCTGGTGTATAGGTCAGGTGTTCAATCACATTAATCCATACCACTGTACCTTTGTCATAAACCTATTCCTATCAGAAAACACCTCTTTGCACCATCACCATCATGTCAGCCAGATTCCAGTCCCATGTACTCAAAAGGTTAAACAAAACATTCTCTCTGTATTTTGCTTTCTTAAACTCCCCTCACTCACTTTCTCACTTGCACAAACCCTCATTCACATACAAGCACAATACTTCATCCAATCTAACATAAAATTATTGCTTGCCCGATTGCTGAACCTTTACTTGTGTGTGTGTGTGTGTGTGTGTGTGTGTGTGTGTGTGTGTGTGTGTGTGTGTGTGTGCAAATCTCTTTTGGAATTAGGCTGATTTAAGGGACTAATTGATCCCAGGTTCAAACTAGAATATGGCCAGAAATGTTTAACTTTTGATCACAGGGTCAGGTATTGAAAATCAGTGCTAGATGAAAAATTATTAATGGAAGATTGGCAATTGACAATGCCATTACAAACTTATTGTTACAATAAAACACATACAATGAATGGATATAATCCATAAGGCATTGTATAAACCATACAAAACATTGCCCCAAATGCAATTTCTGGACCACTGTAACAATTAACATCTGAACATTTAACATTATCTCTCTCTCTCTCTCTCTCTCTGTCTCTCTCTCTCTCTCTCTCTCTCTCTCTACTGTGAGATAAAACAATTTTCAAAACATTGAGAATACTTGAAGATCATGTGTTTTGCAGCCTATGCAACTTAATGCTTAGCTGTGTGTGTGTGTGTGTGTTAGGGGAAGTAGAGAGAGAAAAGTCAGGAAGAGCAATAAAATGTTTCTAAACTGTGTGATCAAGCCAAAGAAGAAATATAAAATATTAAGTAAAAGACAGGAAGTCTGCTGCAAAATTAGGAAAGAAAGTTAAAGGTTATCTGGCATGCTGATGTTTTCCTTCATACATAGAAACATAGAAACATAGAAGTTGATGGCAGATAAGGACCGCAAGGCCCATCCAGTCTGCCCATTTCTTTTTCTACCTTATGAATGCGCCATCGGCATTGGCTCTGTCAATGGCTTATCCAGTCATACTTATCTATATTGCTCCCTTATGCCTAACCTATGCCTGTTTGAAGCCCTGCACTGTATTCATATCCACCACTTCCTGAGGTAGGCCATTCCATGCATTCACCACCCTTTCTGTGAAAAATAACTTCCTCACATTACCCCTTAATTGGCCTCCCTCTAATCTCATGCGGTGTCCTCTTGTCCTGCTATTTTTCTTATATTGAAACATGTTAGACTCTTTCACCTTGTTAATGCCCTTAAGATGTTTGAATGTTTCAATCATATCACCTCTCTCCCTCCTTTGCTCTAGGGTATACATATTGAGTTCTGTTAATCTGTTCTCATATGTTTTCTGCTGCAGTCCCTGCACCATTTTGGTTGCTCTTCTCTGGACTGCCTCAATTTGGTTAATGTCCTTGTGAAGGTGTGGCCTCCAGTACTGCATGCAGTACTCCAGATGGGACCTAACCAGTGTCTTGTAAAGAGGGATTATTACTTCCCTCTTATGACTTGTGATGCCACTACTAATACACCTCAACATCCCCCTAGCCTTACCTACTGCTTTAGTGGTCTGCTTGGATGATGTCAGGTCATCAGTGATGATGATGCCCAAGTCTCTTTCTTCCCTTGTGACTGTCAGTAACTCCCCTCCCAACCTATAGGTGGCTTCAGGGTTTCTCTTCCCTATGTTCATGATCTTGCACTTCTTTGCATTAAACCCCAGTTGCCACTCTTCTGACCTTTTTGCCAGTTTATCCAGATCTCTTTTCATTCTGCTCACCCCATCTGGATCATCTACTCTGCTGCAGATCTTGGTGTCATCTGCAAACAGACAAACCTTACCCTCCAGTTCATCTGCAATGTCACTGATGAAGATATTGAAGAGGATTAGCCCCAGGACTGATCCCTGAGGTACCCCACTTGTGACTTGCATCTCTTCTGACTGTATACCTTTTACCACCACTCTCTGTTTTCTGCCCATCAACTAGTTTGCCACCCAGTTGACCAACTTCTGACCCACCCCGAGCCTACCCAACTTATTAATCAATCTTCTATGCGGAACAGTATCGAAAGTTTTGCTGAAGTCAAGGCAGGCAACATCAACTGCTCCCCCTTGGTCCACCACTCTGGTTACCCAGTCAAAGAAATCTATGAGATTAGTTTGACAGGACCTTCCTGTTGTAAACCCATGCTGTCTTGGATCCTGTGCTCCTGTGGATTCCTGGAGTTGCACTATCCTTTCCTTAAGGAGTGCCTCCATGATCTTGCCCACTACTGAGGTAAGACTGACTGGTCTGTAGTTTCCTGCCTCCTCCCTGCTACCACTCTTGTGAAGTGGGATCACATGAGCCCTTCTCCAATCTTCTGGGACCTCTCCTGTGCTCAGAGACTCACTAAACAGTTCTGATAATGGCTCTGTTAGTTCCACCCTTAGCTCCTTTAGTACCGTGGGATGTATGCCATCAGGTCCCATTGCCTTGTCAACCCTGAGCTTATTGAGCTCTTGTAGGACCCTTTCTTTTATGAAGGGACTAGTGCACACCTCCCTCCCACCCCCTGTGTCCATGGTGCTCAGCTATGGGCCCTGCCCTACCTTCTCCTCAATAAATACTAAGCAGAAGTATCTATTTAGGATAGATGCTTTTACATGGTCCTCCTCCTCCTCACACGCCCTCTTATCCCCTTTGATCTTAGCAATACCCCCTCTGGACTTTCTCCTTTCACTAATGTATCTATAGAAAGTCTTGTCACCTTCTTTTACTATTCGTGCTAGTGTTTCCTTGGTTTGGGCCTTTGCCTTTCTTACTTCCTTCATCTTCCCTTAGAGAAGTTTGGTACACCTCCTATCTTCATCCTGCTGCATTCCCTTATATTTCCTGAAGGCTAGCCTTTTGGCTCTGACCTTTTCTGCTACTGTTTTTTGAGAACCAATGTGGTTTCCTTCTTCTTTTGCACTTCCTTTTCTCTTTAACACAGTGGGATGTTGCTTCAAGTATTGTATCCTTAATACTTGCCCACTTTGCCTGTATCCCCTCACTTGTATTTCTTCTTGCCAGGGCTAGCTTAACTCTGTTGGCCATCTTATCAAAGTCTGCTCCTCCGAAGTCCCATATTTGTGCCTTGGAATGGGATGATTTAGTTCTCGTGGCCAAATTGAACCATACCATGTGATGGTCACTGGCCCCCAGGTGACCTTCTACCTGGAAATCTGTGATCCTTTCCCTGTTAGTCAGTACTAGATCTAAGATAGTTCTGTCTCTTGTGGGTTTTTGTACCAGTTGCTTGAGGCCCTCCCCCTGCAGAGAATCCACTATGTGCCTAGTTCTGGCAGATGTTCCTGCTGGTATTGACCAATCTGTATCTGGCATGTTGAAGTCTCCCATTATTAGAACCTTCCCCTTAGCTGTCATGTTTTGTCTGTCTTCTAACAGTAATGTGTCTATGTCCTCCCCCTGGTCTGGAGGACTGTAGACAACCCCAGTTCATATGGCTGTCTCATTTCCTGTTTTCAGCGTGACCCACAGTTCTTCTGGCTCCTTATGTGTATTCTGAATTTCTGAATTTCTGTAGGTTTTCTATTTTTATTGACATAAAGGGCCACTCCACCCCTTGTCCTGGTATATTAAAGGACAGATAATGAGAGACAAAATCCTGAAATTAGGTATAACTGCAAGTTGAAATCAACTTAGACTGATTCTGTGCATTTTTGTTATACACAGACTCTGTGTTGAAATCTGCATTTATCAGGCTCATGGTCTCGTTTTCTTGGGGGTCATTGACAAGTTTTTTTTTTGTTTTTTTTTTGCACTTACACTTACAAGTGATACTTTCATGCATCATGTTTATATGGGTAGGTTAATTTGAGGCTTGATTTCAACTTGCAGTTATACCTAATTTCAGGATTTTGTCTCTCATTATCTGTCCTTTAATATACCAGGACAATTGAATGTAAGTTGTAAGCTCATCTTACATGTATTAGAGAGAATGCCACTCCAAGGTTTTTTTTATCACTAGAATGCTTTCTTGGCATACTGAGACATTTTAAAATTTATGTGACAAGAACTCTTTGGCTGTAGAGAATTTGATAACCTTTGCCCTTCTGAGGCTCCTCGGATAAAGGCATACTGGTGTTAATTAGCTTCTCTGATGTAATCTTCTATTATGTTTTAAATGTATATGTTAAACCAATGAGAATTATTTCTGCTTTTTCTATATAACCTGGTGTTAATAGTATGGGATATTTGAAAACTGCCACAAAGCTTCTGAAGAAGGACCTGGTTGGTTTGAAAGCTAAAGCACTTTGTTCTTTTCTGTAACATCCATGTTGGTCCAATAAAAGGTATCAAATCATTTGTTTCTGGCTCTGTTTTTAAAAGGACCAATACGGCACCTACAACATTTTTTTTGTCATATGGCGAGGGAGCTTTTAAAATAAGTTGCACTAGACTTCACAAGTCCATTCAATTCTTTTTTTATTATGTCCCCTACATTTCACTCTGTTCATAGAGCTTGTTCATGGTGTACAAGAATCAGCAGCATTTATATAGCACTTTTCATACACAGAAAAGCTAATATTCTTCAGGTAAAGCTACCTCTGGCTGGAAGCTGCAATACTGAACTTAGGATCTGCAAGAAAGCGAGTTGTGCTCACAACAGAGGGAGGTGAACCTTAGAATTTACAGTTGTCTTTGGTTTGTAGCAGATTCATCAGAAAAGCTAATATTCTTCAGGTGGAGGCTACTTCTAACTGAAAGGTGAAATAAGGAACTTAGAATCATCAGGAAAGACAGGCTTTCAATCACCAGAGGGGAGGTGGACCTTGCTTTACTTTTGTTACAGTTGTTAATATTTTCAGTGCAGGAAGAGTTTAAACCCAGAGGGACTGAATACTGTTTATTGTGTCTGTCCTTGTGCACAGCTGACTTGATCGGAATTTTTGATTGACTGTTTGCATTGCAATATTTGTAATACTGTGAGTTATCCACTGGGCTAAGAATTTGTCATACGTCCTTAAGTGAGTGCAGGTTACAGGCTGTGTATTTGACCCAGACAGTGCCCCAGGGGGTAGAAACTGTTGTTTGTGTTTATCTCTGTATGCCTTAAAAGGCCAGGTCAGACTGTGTCAGGAAGTGCTTGCATCACAGCTACTTATCAGCCAATAGCTTTGGAAGAGTCTTACAGACCTGATAACAACAGTACTATAAGCAAGTGATTTATAGCAGATTCATCAGAAAAGCTAATATTCTTCAGGTGACGCTACCTCTGGCTGGAAGCTACAATACTGAACTTAGGATCTGCAAGACAATGAGTTGTGCTCATAACAGAGGAAGGTGAACCTTACAATTTACAATTGTCTTTGGTTTGTAGCAGTTTCATCAGAAAAGCTAATATTCTTCAGGTGGAGGCTACTTCTAACTGAAAGGTGAAATAAGGAACTTAGAATTATCAGGAAAGACAGTCTTTCAATCAACAGAGGGAGGTGGACCTTGCTTTACTTTTGTTACAATTGTTAATATTTTCAGTGCAGGAAGAGTTTAAACCCAGAGAGACTGAATACTGTTTATTGTGTCGGTCCTTGTGCACAGCTGACTTGATTGGAATTTTTGATTGACTGTTTGCATTGCAATATTTGTAATACTGTGAGTTATTCACTGGGCTAAAAATTTGTCATAAGTCCTGAAGTGAGTGCAGGTTACAGGCTGTGTATTTGACCCAGACAGAGCCCCAGGGGTGGAAACTGTTTTTTGTGTTTATCTCTGAGTGCCTTGAAAGGCAATTTTGGGACTGACTGCTTTCAGAGCACAAGTCACCAGGCTGTTTTGTGGCTCAGGAGGTTTACCTGTGTCTGACTTGGATGTTTGGATTTTTCTCTGTTTGATTAGCAGGGTATTTTCTCTGTCAAATTGCCATGTAGGGCATCTTGCTAACAGGAAGGCACTCATTGCAGCGGTGGTTCAGAGCTCTTAGCTGATTGTTTCATGAGGGAGGTGCCTAAGACAATTAGCACACACAGGATCCTTCTCAGATGTGCTGCCTGTCTATGGCATGGGTGAGGTGAGGGTACTTTGCACCATGCAATTTAATGAATGGTTGAAAAAATGGTGTGGAGCACAGGGATTTGGCTTCATTGGGGACTGGGGTTCCACCTGGAGGGACACCAGCCTATACTGGCAAGATGGTCTGCATCTGTCCAGGAAGGGAACAAGTCTTTTGGGCAATCAGTTTAAATGCTTCATTGGCAAGCTTTTAAACTAGTCAAGGGGGGAGGAACTGATAAGCAGCAGGAAATTTCCAGCCTCCCCCTACAAAACAGGGTACTAAATGAGAAAAAAGACCAAGGTAGAAAGGTCAGTGGGGGATGCTGCTACAAAAGGTAAAGCCATCAAAAAATGGAGAGCAATGAGTACCAATGCCTGTGGTCTGGATAACAAACTTCCTGAATTATTGGCCTTGATGGAGGAGGAACATCTATATATTGTGGCAGTCACAGAAACATGGTACACACAGAACCATGACTGGGACATAAACATACCAGGATACACTATCTACAGGAGGGACAGGGAGGGTAAAAGAGGAGGAGAAGCTCTCTACATAAGGGAAGGAATCAAAGCAACAGAACAAAAGGGTAAACAGGGAGGAGAAGAAGCACTGTGGGTCAATTTGGAGACAGACAATGGCACCACAATCTGCACAGGGGTAGTATACAGACCCCCCTCTCAGGGGGAGGAAATGGACAAGGAAATGATAGAAAGTATACTTAGACTGGCAGAAAAAGGGGATATACTGCTGATGGGTGATCTGAATATGCCAGATGTTAACTGGAGTGCAGTTGCAGGAGACACTTCTGAGAGTGGGGTTATTCTAGATGCCCTACAGGGGGCATGCCTTAGACAACTAGTATTGGAACCCACTCGAGAGGGAGCAATCTTAGACCTGGTTCTCTCAAATGGAGATGGAGAGAGGATCACAGATGTAGAAGTGGGTAGCCATCTGGGAACTAGCGACCATCGAACAGTATGGTTCACAATAAACACAGCTGTAGAGTCAAGCCATACAAAGGCAAAAGCACTGGACTTTAGGAGGGCTGACTTTGCCAAAATAGGTGAGTGCCTAAGGAATGCACTAGCAAATGGGCAGGAAGGAGGGGTGGAAGAACAATGGGGAATAATAAAAACTGCCATCACAGAGGTAACAAGCCTTTGTGTGAAGCAAATAAACAAAACAAAATGATGTAAGAAACCACTATGGTTCTCAAAGGAGATGACAGTGAAGGTTCAAGAGAAAAAGAAAGCATTCAGGAAGTACAAGAAGAAGAAGAAGAAGAAGAATCAGCATTTATATAGCACTTTTCATACACAGTATCCCAAAGCACTTTACAAGCAATGCTAGACTGATGGTGAAGTGACTGAATGTGTGGTGGTGGCCATATCACACATCATCACCCACACACAGCCTGGATAATTGCATGAACCGGTTTATGGGAAGGGGAATGTTGGCCATGACACCGGAAATGTTCCCTGCTCTTTTGCAAAGAGTGCCCTGGGTTCTTTTACTTCCACCTGGACATCCATCAGGACAACGCCAGGATGAGCAGAAGGGACCTCGGTTTAACATCTCATCCGAAGGATGGCACACCCCAGCAGTACAGCACCCCCCCCCCCCAATACTGCACTCAGATGCCAGCGATTTTTAGGTGCAAGTCCAATCCTGGTGTGGGACGAGAACCCACAACCTTCTGATCCAGAGGCAGACATGCTACCAACTGAGCCACAAGGAATCACAGAAGGAGCTGGACAGAGAATTGTATCAATGAAAGCAAAAGGAAGCTGGGAAGGCAGTCAGAACAGCAAAGGCCCAAATCGAGGAAAAGTTAGCCAACTCAGTTAAGAAGGGGGATAAAACCTTTTATAGGTACATCAGGGAGCGAAAGAAGACCAAGGGAGGGATAGTGAGGCTTAATAAAGGGGAGGGGGTGGGCAGAGGATGTCTGTGAAAAGGCAGAGATACTAAACAAATATTTTTTGCTCAGTATTTACAAATGAAGAGGGGCAGGTACCTAAACCAAACAATAGAAACACTCTGGATGCAGAAGTTGATACCAGCCCATTTACAGAAGAAAGGGTTCTGAAAGAACTCTTAAAACTGAAGGTGGACAAAGCAATGGGGCCTGATGGGATTCATCCCAGAATTCTAAAAGAACTAAAGGTAGAACTAGTGACACCACTGACTACCCTGTTTAACAAATCATGGGAAGATGGGGTGGTACCTGAGGACTGGAGGAGGGCAGATGTGATTCCACTTCACAAAAGTGGGAGCAGGGCAGAAGTGGGAAACTACAGACCTGTTAGTTTAACCTCAGTGATAGGGAAAATGATGGAATCACTTCTGAAGGAAAGAATTGTCGAGTACCTGGAGGCCAGAGGGGTACAGGACCCAAGGCAGCATGGATTCACAGTGGGAAGGTCATGCCAGATGAATCTAATAGCTTTCTTTGACTGGGTGACCAAAGTAGTAGATCAGAGAAGGGCTGTGGACATGGCCTACCTAGACTTTAGCAAGGCATTTGACACAGTCCCACACAAAAGATTGATATACAAGTTAGCCAGCCTGGGAGTGGGTCCCAAGATGATAGCCTCGGTAAAGAATTGGCTGGAGAATAGAACACAGAGGGTAATAGTAAATGGAGTCCACTCTGAAGAAAGGGGGGTTACTAGTGGGGTACCGCAGGGTTCAGTATTAGATCGGTCCTCTTCAATGTCTTTATATGCATTGCAGAGGGTCTGAAGGAAAGTATGTCTCTTGCAGGTGACACAAAGATCTGCAACAGAGTTGATGCACAAGGTGGGGTGGAAAGGATGAGAAGGGACTTGGCAAGGTTAGAGGAATGGTCAAATGTATGGCAGATTTGATTCAATGCTAAGAAGTGCAAGGTAATGCACCTGGGAAACAAAAACCCAGGGGAAGAGTACACAATGGGGGGTGAGATACTAACAACAACAAAAATGGAAAGGGACCTGGGGTAGTCATATCAGATGACCTAAAGGTGGACAAGCAATGTGAGAGGGCAGTAAGGAGGACTGGGGGGATACTGGGATGCATAGGGAGAGGCATCACCAGTCGAAAACAAGAAGTTATCTCTCTGTATAGACAGCTGATGAGACCCCATTTGGAGTCCTGTGTGCAGTTCTGGAGACCCAATCTCCTCAAAGACATAGACAGGATAGAAGTTGTCCAGAGGAGGGTATCTAAAATGGTGCAGGGTCTGCACTGGAAGACATATGAAGAGAGACTTAAGGAACTTAATATGTATAGCCTTGAGGAAAGGAGGGAGAGGGGGGACATGACAGAAACTTTTAAGTACCTCAAGGGAATCAACAAAGTCCAAGAGGGTAGCATCTTTCAGAAAAAGAGGTGTGCAAGAACAAAGGGGCACAATCTGAAGATGGGGGGTGGCTCAGAGATAATGTAAGGAAGTATTTTTTCACAGAGAGGGTTGTGGATGCATGGAATGGCCTTCAAGAGGAGGTTGTGGAGTCAAAAACAGTGATTGAATTCAAGCATGCATGGGACAGTCATAAGGCAATTCTAGGGGTTGGGGGGTAGGAAGAAGTAGGCTGCTGGTTAACTAGGATCTGCAGCTTATCTATTAGGCAGGAAAATGGGCACACTGGGTGGGCCAAGCGGTCCTTATCTGCTGTCAAATTCTATGTTTCCCAAAGAGCTTTACAGGCAGTGCTAGACTGGTAGTGAAGTGACTGAATATGTAGTGGTGGCCATATCGCACATCATCACCCACACACACAGCCTGGATAATTGCATGAACTGGTTTATGGGAAGGGGAATGTTGGCCAGGACACTGGGAATGTCCCCTAGTCTTTGCAAAGATTGCCCTGGGTCCTTTTACCTCCACCTGGACAACACCAGGATGGGTAGAAGGGACCTCAGGTTAATGTCTCATCCAAAGGACAGTACAGCACCCCCCTAATACTGCACTTGGATAGCAGCAATTTTTTAGGTGCAAGCCCAATCCCGGTGTGGGATGAGAACCCACAACCTTCTGATCCGGAGGGGGATGTGCTACCAACTGAGCCATGCTGACACCTATAATTACAATGCATCAGTTTCTTTTCATTAGTTTCCAATGTATAATTTTTCATAAAAATATTTCATCATACACTGCTATAATTACCAAACTAGTGTTTGATTTAATTTTCTTTCTCTTTTAAAACACTTTTCCATTAATTTTTTGCTATCCTTTTTTAAACAGTTGTTAAAAAGATGCCCAAACATCAGTGTTTATATTATTTTCTTTTTACTTTGTGAGATAAACTCTCTGCATGTAGCATTCTCCTTGCTGAGAAAATTACTTCTAGTGGGTGCTTCGGTGTAGGCCTTCCTCGAGAGTACAGGGGAATGATATATTAGTCCCCCAGGACTTACAAGCAGGCCGAAGAGGTAGGCCTACACTGAAGCACATCTCGCAAGGTAAAAAGAAAATAATCATTTAAACGCCGATGTTTGGGCATCTTTTTAATAATTGTTTAAAAAAGGATAGCAAAAAATCAATGGAATTGGGTTATGAGAGTGAAGAGTAATAGAAGTTATTTGCTTTTTCAGAATCAAAAAGCCAGAGAGAATGTGGGCCTGACTGAACATACTAATTTAACTATGTGTAAAACAAAGTGTGAAAACTTCAGGTAAAAGCTCAAAAGTTATGGGGTGTCAGGTTAAAAGATCAAAGTAACAATATAAATGGATGCTAAGCACTAATGAGGGTGAAAGCATCATTAAAAATTTGATAAAGTCATTGAAGCAAACCAGTGGTAATATTAAAATATAATAATTATATAACCCTTAGGTGGCGATGATATTAGAAGAGCAAAATATAAGAAAGAGAACCAAAAGCATTTTAAAAAGAGAAATAAAATGAAATCAAACACTAATTTGGTAATTATAGCTGTGCATGATGAAATATTTTAATGAAAATTATACATTAGAAACTATTGAAAAGAAACTGATGCATTGTAATTGCTATTTTTTCTAACAGAAATACATTACCCCATGAACAAGCTCTAGGAACAGAATGAAATGAAGGAGACAGTATAAGAAAGAATTGAATGGACTTATGAAGTCTACTGCAACTTATTTAAAAGACTTATTTAAAAGGCTCCCTCACTGTAACTTTGAATATTTTGAGCACCTCTGGGAGTCGGAAGCAGAGAGAGTAAACTATCCATTACCCACACATTTTTCGGTATAGAAACTAATGGAAACCCTGCTTAAGTAAAGTCTGATAAATGATTGCAAGACCACAGGCAGCATGGAGTCATGGGGGGAGGTCATACCAGATAGAACAGATTGATTTCTTTCACTGGGTGACCTGGGAAATAGATCAGGGGAGGGTAGTGGTTGTGGCCTATCTGGACTTCAGCAAGGCCTTTGACACTGTGCTGCACAGGAGGCTGACAAAAAAATTGAGCAGCCTAAGGGTGGGATCCAAAGTGGGAAATTGGGTTAGAAACTGGTTAATGGATAGGCGACAGTGGGGAGTGGTTAATGGCACTCACACTAATGATGGGAGAGTGCCCAGCAGGGTGCCTCAGGGCTCATCACTGCGATTGGTCCCTTTTGGTATCTTCATTAATGACATTGCAGAAAAACTGGAAGGGCAGATATGCCTTTCTGTAGAAGATACCAGAATCTGTGATAGGATGGAAACTCAGGAGGGGGTAGAAAGAATGTGCAGGGATCTTGGGAAGCTGAAGGAGTAGTCAAGGGCACAGCAGTAGGGGTTCAAGACAAAAAATGCAAAATCATGTACATAGGGCATAGGAACTCAGAAGTGGAGTATAGAATGGTGTGGGGGTTACTGACAGTCATTAAGCAGAAAAGAGACCCTGGGTTTTCATAACTGATGACCTCAAAGTGGCAGTGCAGTATGACAAAGCGATGAGTAGGGCTAGTGGGAAGCTGGGGTGCACTGGGAAGGGTATCGCTAACAGGAGGAGAGAGATGGTGTTGCCACTCTATCACTTGCAGGTGAGACCCCCACCTGGAGTACTGTGTCCAGTCTTGGAGGCCACACCTCAGAAAGGACATAGACAAGGGTGGAGGCAGTCCAGAGGAAGGTAACTAAAATGGTGCAGGGGTTGCATGAGAAGCCTTATGAGGAGACACTGAGCAATATTAACATGTACACCCTGGAAGACAGGAGAGCAGGAATGAACATGATACAGTCCTACAAGTACCTCACAGGGGTGAACAGGGTGCAGGTGGTGAGTCTCTTTCAAATGAGAAACAGCACCAGGACCTGGAGGCATGTGATGAAGCTGGGGAGTGGGAGTTTAAGAGAGATACGAGGAAGTACTACCACATTAAAAGGGGAGTAGATACCTGAAAGAGGCTGCGAGCAGGAGTGGTGAAGATGAAAATGGTGGCGGGCTTCAAGTACGCCTGCGATACACAGTGGAATATTAGTAAAAAGGCAGGGGAAGGGGTGGGTTGCCAAAAGCAAGTTAAAGTCTGCAGAGAATCATTAGGCAGGGTTCATCTGGGCAGACTAGGCAGGCCAAGCTTTCCTGTTCTGCTGATAAATTCTATTTGTCTTTGTTTCAGTGGCCTTGTGGGAGGGAGAGGGTGGTAAGTAACGGCAGCTGATCTTGGCAGCATGGTAGTAGGGGGACACACCATGTTACTGCAGTGACTAATTACGTGGGTGCAGTCCAGCGATTAAAGTGTTTTGAGACTTTATTCTTCTCCACATGGCAGCGGATTCTCAGCAGGGAAGACATCTCCAACAACTGTCTAGCTGTAAGGTATTTTCAGGGGCTACATTTGATGGTTTATCAGTGTTGGGCTGCATGCTGTGTGATTGTTGTTGGGTTGTGCATGGAAGGGATGGGGAACAGGGAGGCAGGGGCTATGTTGGAGGGAGAGGGGTGGCAGCAAAGGCAGCTGATCATGGTGCCATGGTGGTGGAGGTGCAGGTCATGTGACTACAGCTGCCTAATTGCACAGCTGCAGTACAGAGATAAAAAAGCAAGAGGTTTATTTTCTCCATAGGTCAGTGAATTCTCATTATTGAAGACTCTTACAACAGCTGCAGAGCTGTAAGGTATTTTCAGGGGCTACATTTGCTAGTTTCTCACTGTTGGCATGTATTCTATGTGATTTGTGGGCTGTGCAGGGAAGGGAGGGGGAAGATGTAGGCAGAGGCCTTGTGGAAGGGAGAAGGGTGGCAGTAAATGCAACCAATTGCAGCGCTGTAGTGGTGGGGGTTTAGACAATGTGACTCGAGCCAGCCAACTGCATGGCTGCAGTCCAGGGATCAAGAAGCGTGCAGAGTTCTTTTTTTTTCTCCACAGGGAAGCAGATTCTCAGCAGGGAAGACACCTGCAACAGCCATCTAGCTGTAAGGTATTTTTGGGCTACATTTGCTGGTTTATCACTGTTGGGCTACATGCTATGTGATTGTTGGACTGGGCGTGGAAGGGAAGGGGAAGGGGGGGGTTGGGCCTTGTGGAAGGGAGAGGCATGGCAGTAAAGGCAGCTGATCTTGTTGCCATTTTGGTGAGGGTAGACCACGAGACTGCAGCTGACCAATGAGTGCAAATGCAGTCCAGGGATTAAAAAGCATGCAGACGTTTGTTTTTCCATAAGGCAGCAGATTCTCAGCAGGAAAGACACCCTCAACAGCCACTGAGCTGTAAGGTACTGTATTTTGGGGGCTACTTTTGCTGGTTTATCACTGTTGAGTTGCACTCCATGTAATTGTTGGGCTGTGCATGGAAGGGAGGAGGAACAGGGAGGCAGGGGCTTTGTAGGAGGGAGAAGGGTGGCAGCAAAGACAACTGATCATGGTGCTGTTGTTGTGGGGGGCAAACCAAGTGTCTGCAGCTGGCCAAGCATATGTCTGCCATCCAGGGATTAAAAAGCATGCAGAGGTTTTTTTCTCTCTCCACAGGGCAGTGGATTCTCAATTAGGAAGATACCTGCAACAGCCACTTAGCTGAAAAGTATTTTGGGTGCTACATTTGCAGTTTTATCCCTCTATGTGATTTTTGGGCTCTGCCTGTAAGGGAAGGGAAAAAGAGTGGCAGGGGTCTTGTAGAAGGGAGACAGGCAGAAGTAAAGGCAGCTGATCAAGATGCCATTGTGTTTGAGATAGACCACGTGACTGCAGCTGACCAACTGCGTGGCTGCAGTTCAAGGATTAAAACAGATGTAGAGATTTTATTTTACCACAGGGCCGTAAATTCTCAGCAGCGAAGATGCCTGTAACAGCTACCAGCCTTTAAGGTATTTTTAGGGACTACATTTGCATTTTTATTACTGTTGGGCTGCATTCTATGTGACTGTTGGCTATGCCTGGAAGTAGGGGTAAGAGGGAGGTGGAGGCCTTGTGGGAGAGAGGGGGCGGCATTAGAGGCAGACCATTGCAGTGTTATAATGGCAGGGGTAGATGACATGAGTGCAGTTAGCCAGTTGCTTGGCTGCAGTCCAGGGATTAAAAAGTGTGTGGCGTTTTCTTTTTCTCCACAGGGCAGCAGAGTCTCAGCAGAGAAGAACCAAAGACAGTGGATTTGTGCTGTATGCCACAGACTGCAGGAAGACTGCTGGTGCAGGGCTACCACCCAAAAACTGTAAAAACAAACAAAGGAGCACCAGCACTCCAGAGCCAGGAGTTAAGAGACAACTTCAATGAAGGAGGTCCACAGCAATTTCTTCAGAAAGTGTGTTTATTACAGGGTCAAACAAATCCCTCTCACAAGCAAGGAATAGAGTCCATAACACCAAACTGCCCAGGCGCTTGACCACATAAGGGTTTCATCAGAGGCAGGTGTTTGGTATTGGATTGCCTCTTAAATACCATTATAAAATGGGTCTGAAGTTTTCTTTGTCCTGAATGGCTGAGAGGTGCCTCTGGCTGTGTCCTTATCAGGGCATATTGTGCCAACCGGCACCTCTTCCGCCACTTAGGACTGAGAACAACAGATATTGCTGTGCAAAAGTCTCCTGTAGTGGCTGAGCTGGAACCCAGGAACTCTGCTGTACTGCCCGACTTGCAGTGCCACCCCTTCCCCCCAGGTTCCTAACAGTACCGAAACAAACTAAAGTAAGATAAAACATTCATAACCAAAAGTGTGACCTCTGCTGCCTCCATTTGTGAAAGGCATTCACGATCTTCACTTCATGATGAACCACCTGCGATCCACAGAGCGTCCGCGCATACTGCACACCTGAACCTCCAACAACCTTGCTGCCATTAGTATTAAAATTATTCAAAACTGTTTTCGAACATAAAACATAAAAGACTCATAATACAGCACTGACTTAGAGAAAGCACTATTAATGAAAGTGCTAAGTACAGTATCTGACATGGGACATTCCCACTCGCTCTCAGCCAAACGGGGTACGTACTTGGTTGCTAATATGTAACCACAGCTGAGACAAAAAAATTCGGAAATGTAAATAAATAAACAAACAAATAAATAAATAAATGAAAAGCAAATTATACAGGTTTATGTGTGTGTGTGTTGTGGGGAAGGGGGGATCGACAGACAGACACCACTACATAACATCTCTTTGCAATACAAGGACAATGACTTATTTTTAATTTTTTTTTCAAATGTAAAAAAAAATGAATGAAAAGCATATTATGTAGGGTTTTGTGTGTATGTGTGTCTTGGGGGGGTCAGGGGGTCGACAAACAAACGCCGCTACATAACATCCCTTTGTAATACAATGATAGGGATTACTTTCCCCCCTCTATTTGTATGATCATATTTTTCCTCTCTATGTACAATTTTTATGTGCATTTCATAATTAACTTTTTTACTGGGGGACCCATTTTATAAACAGAATAAAACATTCTGAGGTGTGGGTTTTGGCCTGGGGCGTGCTCTTAGGTCATAAACCACACCTAATTGTGTCTTATTCCTTACACATATTGCTGACATCATGAGTTTACATCATTTAAAAAAAAACATCAATTTCACTCAGTTGCATATCTGTTGCATATCTTTTTTCAAAATATGAGGCAAAACATAAGCATTTTAAAACTTAAATACATAACGATTTGAATGTTTTATAAACTTATTTGGTGCTAAGGCACTTGCAGATTGAGTTAATTCATAATTAAATTTACTTACATTTCAAAGAATACTTACTGCCTTGAAAGCATTCTGTTATTATTGCAAGCTTTAAAGCACCAATTAAAGGGACACTGCCAATCTGTTTTGCACCATATTATTTCTAGTTAAAACTCCACATTTTAGGATTGCTTACCTTTTCTAAAATACATTGATGCTGCTTTTTGTTTTGTATGCCTCCTTGTTTAGTAGAACTAAAATGCATGCTAATGTATATTGATAAACACCTTTGTTTGTTTACAATCTTGAATCTGCTCTTCTTGAATACTTCCTGAACATTAGAAGCACCCCCAAACAGTGCAGTCACTCATGAGGCAGTAGCTACCTAAACTCCCACTGCATCATGAGTGGCTAGGCTGTTGATATTTCCAAGTCCAGGAAAGATGCCGTGGGAGTTGATCAAGGAATGTAAACAAACCTGTTTTTGTGTGGTAGAACCAGTATGGTGGGCAGTCTGTTTTCACTTTTCCAAAGGAAAAAAGAATAAGAATCAAACTACTAATTACATCAGCAATCTTTACAGAATTTTATCAATCATAAAATGTGTTTTTTAAACAAGGGACACTTTGAAGCCTAAGGTGGTTGACGGTGTCCCTTCAATTGAAAGAAAGCAAAAATGACAAAAATAACTGAACATTTCTTGGTAACAATCATGGGGTAGAAAATTCTCAAAGGTAACTGATTCAAATTTGTATTTTAATATTTCATATTTTATGTTTGATACCTTACTATGACTACTTGGGAGCTAATCCAAACAGCATCGTAGCTGTCAGTTTATGGATACCAGGCAGGCCTGAGCTCTCTAGTGCATTCCCACTGCAAAAGTTAAAAATACTGTAATTGGAAGGCTTTAGCCTGCGGTTCAGTGGGGGAGGGAATAGATCCTCCCACATCCCCTTCTTAAGCCTCAGGCTTCTGCTCATTCAGCTTCAAGCGTTTCGACCTGCTGGGAGCTCCTGAGCTGCGTGGCTGGTGAGGCTTGTTTCCTTGTTATGCTGCCTCCATTTCTGCTCTGTGCTTTCTTTTTCTGCCCTCCTTCATCTCCCTCCTGTGTCTTTGCATTTCTGTGTCTCTGCTTCCTGCCCATTTTTTCACTATGTGCCCCCCCTTCTCGGCTTCTTCCCTGTTAGCCCCCACTCCATGTTTCCCTATACCTCCCCTCTCAGTTTTCTTCTCCTGGGTTTCTGGTTCCTCCTGCTTCACCAGCCATCACTCCATTCCCGGCTTTTGGCCGCGCTCTGCCTCCACTCTGCCCCACTCGGTTCCTGCTCCTGGATTCACACCCTTCCGAGTTTTTGTCTGCCGCTGCCTCACTGTCCACCCGCCACTGGGCTGCCCTGTCCAGTACTCCTTCATTCTCTGCCTGTTCTGGATGTTCTCCCTGGTCCTCCATCTCACCTTTCCTGTATCGATGGTTCTCCATGGCCTCTGCTCCTGGGTACCTCTTGCCGTGCCTCCTCTGTGGTTGGTTTGCCTGCTGTCCGCCAGTGTGCCGGCTTCTGCTCCAAGCCACCCCACCTGCGGGTCTGGGCACCTTGTGGGGTGGCTTTCTTGCTATTCCTTGTACTGTGGGCTGCATATGAATTTCCATTTGTGCCCCTGTTGGGACATTTCTGTTTTGGGCATTTGATTTGGCTACTGCTGCTATCCTGTCTCATAGCAATGAAAGTGTGGGACTGCTGCTGACCTGAGTTACCTCAGGGCTTCCTCATTCACCACTTTTACTTCTTAGCCAAAGGACTAGTGAGCTATGGTTCCATCCCAGATCCATCCCTGGGCATGCTGCACCTCTACTTCCTGATTCGCAAATCAGGGCCGGGACCTAACCACATAACGGACAAACTCACTTGGGGTCAGGTATCAATAGCTCTGTTGGAGTGCTCACATTTAACATTCTCTTGAACATTGCAAGGAAGGGGGAATTAATGTAAAAATTATATTTCATTATTGGAGTACTCTTTATTCATTAGGAAGTTGCCTTGTGTTTCCATCACCAGTTTCAGTACATCTTACCAAGTTAGACAATCTGGTGAACCAAGGGAAGACATTTATGCCAATGAAGGGACCCTACTTCTTATTCAAGCATTTTTATATCACTGAAGGCAAGCTTTAGTAGGGGTCTCACCATCCTTACCTGGGACTATGCAACTATATGACTATGGCAGACCACATGGGGTCCCACCATCCCAATCAAACTAGCCCACGATGGGGCATTACTCTTGCTTGAATATAATTCCATATTCATCTACCAGCAGCCTCATGTGGGGGCCTCACCTTTTTACCTCAGACATTGCAATCCTGTGGCTGTGGTGGACTCACGCGGGGGTCAGCCATCCCAGTGCAAACCACACATATACATCCTACACCTTCCTCGCTACCCCTTGCAAGGGTTTCAGCATCCATGCCTGTCTCCATTGCTGGCCTCCTGACAATTCCATTCAACTCATCCAGTTATCCTGCATGGGATTTTCCTAATTCAGCTTGGCCTTTGTGGGAATCTCACACAGCTCATGTTTCATCCACATGTACTATGCCAACGATGGACCTGCAGGGGGGTCCCGCCATTCCAACCATCTGTTCCCATAATGGGGCATCTCTTCATTGCTCACAACTCATTTTCAGTTCCAGTAGGTGGACTTTCTTGGGATCTTGTCCTCATTACTTTGGACTATGCACTACACTACCATGGTGGACCACGGTGGGTGGGTGTTCCGCTATCCTTAACTCTGACAGTCCAGTACTATGGTGATGGTGGACCATGTGGGGTCCCACCATCCCAATCACGCACTACTCAGTGAAACAGTGATGGCAGACCATGTGGGGTCCTGCCATCCCTGTCATGCATTACTCAATGCCATGACAATGGCGGACCACATGGAGTACCACCATCCCAAACATACATGCCCCACAAATGGGCCCTACTCATAGATCAAATGTATTTCCTAATCAGTACAGGCAAACTCATGTGGGGGTATCTCCCTCCTTACCTTGACTATCAAACCTGTGGCAATGGCGGACCATGTAGGGTCCTGCCATCCCAATTACGCATGCCCCACGAAGGGCCTTACTTGTATTTCCATATCAGTACAGACAGACTCACATCAATCTTATTCTTCTTACCTTGGACTATTCAATAATACTCTGATGGTGGACCATGTGGGGTCCCACCATCCCAAAAATAGGTCTCACCCTTCTTATCTTGGATCATATCATAATACAGCGAAGGCAGACCTATGGGAGGGTCCCGCCATCCCAACACAAGCATGCCCACAATGGGTCATTACTTATTGCACAAGTGTAAGTCTCTATCATCTACAGGCTGTCTCAATCAGAGGTTTTACCCTCCTTACCTCAGGTCATGCTATACTATGGTGATGGCAAACCCACATGAAGGTCTCACCATCCCAAATCTATTATGCCCCATGAGGGGAAATTTCATTACTCAAATCTATTTCCATCTTCACTAAGGTAGACCCATGTGGGGGTCTTGCCTTCCTAGCTTGACCACCTGAGATTGACTCTATCACTCGATCATTTGAATACTGCATTCACTGGACATACTTGGGAACCCCATGCTCCAGCTAGCCCACATCTGGGTCTACTGTACTTCATCAATTCATTCTCTTCTTCTACTGCAATCCACTTTTCTTTCTGTTCCAGTTCCAGCTCAAGTTTCTACTTTGAACATCTCTGTAGAGCTCACTTCAATTTCTTGGATATCATAGGACAATTTTTCCTTTCTGACAAGGTACTCGATCATACCCTACTATTTCAATGGATGTGAGGGGTGAAATGAAGTTTTGCCACCACTAGTCAGCAGTGCTAGTGACTGGGAAAATCCACTAGTCCCACAAACCTTCCCACTGGCCCAGCTGGTGTACTTATTGAAATGTTGCCTTCTTTGGTACAAGCCCGCAGGGCTAGTTAAAGGAAAATCTTGCTAGCCTGATAAAAAATCCATCAGCATTTGGCTCGTGGGTTGGTGCCAATTTCAATCCCTGGATGTACAACAACCATTAAAGCCTCCCAGCTGGGCTACTCTCCTACTGTACCTTCGTTCCCAGCTATGCCATTCTCCTGATTATTTCCTCATCTATGATCTCTACGTTCCTCAAAATATGCAACTTTGGCTCATATTCCTCAGCTGTCCTGACTGTATATGTGCATTTACTTCTGCTTTACTCACAGCTACCTTGGACACTGACCAACCATTGTCTCTCCATCCGGACATTATTCCAAGTTGGATTTCTTCATCTGTCGGAATCTTCATCTTCAGCATTGACTTCATGCTCATCAGCGACATCGGAATCAGGACTGTTGACCAACCTCAAACTGAATCCTGGGACACAACCATACCTAAACCAGTGTCAGTGGCTCAGTAGGTAGCACACTCGCCTCTGAGGCCGGGAGATCAGAGGGCTGTGGGCTCAGTTCCTACATCTGGCACTTGGCTTACTATCCCAGTACTGACACTGTAGTGCAGCATGAGAGGGGTACTGAACTTCTGAGGTGCCATCTTTCGGATGAGACGTTAAACCGAGGTCCCATCTGCCTGGATTGGTGGTTGTTCAGGGGGATGTTAAAGATCCCATGGCACTTATCGAAAAGAGTAGGGGAATTTCCCCAGTGCCCTGGCCAAATTTCCCTCATTCACTACAAATACCACCAACAGCTTAATCTGGTTCAAGGTCAGTTGGCATTCATCTGTATCCCCCTCCCTCGGGTCGTGCCTGAAAATAGGCAGGATTTGTCTAGTGCACTTACTCGGTCAACAAAAACTAAATAAATAAATAAATAAATAAACCTCAGCCACATTTAGGATTATTCTCCTCTTAGTATGCCCAGAGGATGGGCAGGTCAGTAGCTATGGGTCCTCAGAGGTTTCCTCCAAAGGGATTTTTTCCTCTCCTGCATGCTACTGGCCATACTCTCCAGAGTTGGAGGAGATACTCACTTCGCTGATTTTTTTTGGGGGGCTTAAATCTTACACCTACCCAGTATCTCCAAGAGGGTGGTATACAGAGAAATGCCAAAGCTCAGTTGTAACATCAGCATATATCATTCAGCTCATAAGTATGCACATGCACTAAGCTATGTACCGTGCATTGAATTGGAAGGCTTTATCCTGAGGTTCAATGGGGAGAATAGCTCCTCCCACATCCCTTTCTTAAGCCTCAGGCTTCCGCTCACTCAGCTTCGAGTGTTTTGAAACACCCTCCTTCCTCCCCTGCCTCCTCCTCCTCCTCCTCCTCCTCCGGAAATCTTGTCTCACCTTCTATGATGGGGCCTAAATCTTACACCTACCCAGTATCTGACAGAGAGTGGTATACAGAGAAACATGAAAGCTCAGTTATAACATCAAGCATATACCATTAAGCTCATAAGTATGCACAGGCACTAAGCTAGGTACCACACATTGTATGACAGTTAATTAATTGTTACCAAGATTACTGTTTCAAAATAAAGCTAACTTCCTCGTTAAAGGAAAACTACATCTTCATATCATTAAAATGTTATTTGTTTCTGTGTCATCAGACAACTCCTTTTCTGTAGCTGTTAGGGCTATATGTATTATCTTTAGTTTTTCATTGCTCATGGTAGCCCCCTGTGACTGCCGTGGGGGGGGTCTCCATTTCATAATTGTTAAAATCTCATTGTCCATGAGAACTGCATTAGCATATGAGAGCATGATGTCAGGTCAACCATTTATATCATGTATCTCTATGCTGAAAGAACAAATACCCTGCAAAAACTCTCTGAAACACATAAACTGAATGGAGTTTAAAGGGAAAAATCCTGCATTACAACTCAGATAGTTTACAAAGCTTCCTTAAGGAAAAGTGATATTTCATACCTTCTTGCAGTCCATTTCTTTGATGACTAATTAAGTAGATAGGCATACTGTGGAGTTTAAAGGTTGATTACACATCATGTTCTCATATGCTAATGCAGCTCTCAGGGACAATGAGATTTCAACATCCACCAAATGGAGCCTCCCAGGACATTTACAAGGCCTAGTTTGAAGAGTGAAACCAGACTAAGGCAGTTGCATGCATCTCTAACAGTTACGTGAAAAGAGTTGTCTTTTGACATGGAAACAAAATTTAGAAGATATGAGGGTATAGTTTTCCTTTAATAAGCTCCTGCCCTAGGAGCAAGATTTTCAACATTAAAGCATAGACTGGTTTATTGTTCATATTTCATATTCAGAGAGAGCTCAGGACTGCCTGGTACTCACAAGGCATACAGTAAGGCAAACAGGATGCTGGGGCATAGATGAAGAGGTATTGACAACAGAAAGAAAGAGGTATTACTACCTTTGTATAGAACACTGGTACAGTCACACCTGGAGTGCTGTGCCTAGTTCTGGAGTCCTCACCTTAGGAAAGATAAAGACAGGCTGGAGACAGTGCAATGCAGGGCAACTGAAATGATTCAGGGCCAGCAGGGCAGACCTTACAAGGATCAGCTCAAGGCACTAAACATGTACTCACTGGAGGACATATGAGAGATGGGAGATATGACAATGAGACCTTCAAGTTCCAAAAAGGAATGAACAAAGTAAATTGTGAGGAACAAATTAGCATAAGTAGTGGATCAAAAATATGGGGTACAAGTGGAAACTAATGGTGCAAGGTTCAAAAAGGAAGTGAGACATTTTTGTTTTAGAGAAAAGGTGGTGGAGACATGGAACAATCTGCCAGCTGATGTGGTGGGTGCCAACACTACTAATGGTTTTAAACATGGATGGGACTGTGTAAAGGGCTTGGTGGTTGCTCAGGGTGGTAGTGGTAGGGTGGGGAGTATGGGGTGGATAGTGTAGGTTAGAACCATGTATGGACAATAAGTTCTTAGTTTGTTAAGGTTTTGTGGGCAAACTTGATGAACCAATGGTCTTTTTCTGCCATCATTGTCTATGTTTTTACGTCCAAGGTGCAATAATATCCAAGATGACCCATGTCATTGTGCAAGGACCTGAGTACTACATTCTGATATTTCCACAGAAGAACTAGTTGCTTTGTTGGGAAAAGAGGATCAGTCTAGGTAACCCTGCGGAAAAGTCCATCCTTAAATGCCAATCTGCAACATTCTAGGAGCAAAAGTGGGACATTAAGGTATGTATGGCATATTTTACTCTTATCCAGCCCTTTTTTCTAGGGCAAGCAACACCTCACACAATCCAAATTTCATACTTGGCACTTTTTTCAGTTCTTTGCAGCTCAGCCATGGCAAAGGTATGAGATAGAAGACTTGGTGGTGTTCACAAATGCATACACTGGGGTTTCACTGAGGTGTTTGATGATCTCACTAAAGGCAGTCTCACTACTCTTGGTCCTAGTGGGCAACAAATGGCTATTTCACTTTCCTGTACTCTGTCTGGGGTTTGTCCTTCCCTTGGTGTTCCATCTTCTTGTCAGTAGGTGAGTATCCCTGGGTGAGGTTTTCCAGCAGCAAATCAATGGAAAAGTTCCTTATAAACTTCTTACAGTACCCACACAATCTCAGAAAGGACTAATGGGTCTTTAGATTGTAGACTGTGGCCAGTTGGTGAGACCCTGTAGATTGGCAGGATTGGTCTGGACTCCTTCAGCTGAGACAATGTGCTCCATCTGTTTCACTGATGCCTGGCAAAACTAGCACTTGTCAATAGACGCTTTCAGACCAGACTTCTCCAGTCAATCCATTACCTTCACAAGGTTAATATTTTTTTCCTTCAATGTCTTCCCAAAAATTACCAGGCCTGCCTGATGCATGTCCCCTACTGCCTTGTTCATCAGTCATTGGAACGTGGCTGGGGACCCAGATGTACAGTACCCTGTTGCATCCATTCAAACTGATAATTTCAATTAGGTCAGATGAAAGTAGTCTCATTGACCATAGAGATAGAGATCTGATATCACTCACTCCTGAGGTCCAGAACTGAAAACCACTTGTGCCTGGTTAGACTGGCAAGGGCATCCTCAGAGAAAGGTAGAAAATGACTTTCAACTCTAAATATAGATAAGGCTTGAGGGCCTGATGGAATGCAACTGAGGGTGCTCGGGGAACTGACATCAGAAATGCTGAACCCCTGTCAGGACTGTTCAAAGCTCAATAGCTCAATACAGTCAGGGTGGTTCCAACAGATTGTAGGGTAGTTGACATAGTAGGGCTCCGCAAAGGAGGGGACAAGGAGAAACCAGGTAACTACAAGCCTGTCAGTCTTATCTCAATTGTGGGCTAACTGATGGAGACATTAGTCAAGGAGGACTTATTGGACTCCTGGAAAGAAATGGCTCCAGAATAGTGAATAACATATCATATTATGTGTCACTTTATTCCTTTATTGATGACTTCTCATTCTTTCTTTGAAATGGCCACTCAAACATGTGTACTCTCTCAAAACATGCTGTATTTAAATTGCTTCTTTTGCAGTTTTACCATGGTCCATGTTTGTTGAATATTCCTTGTTTTCTGTATATGCCTTTCATGTATGTAACTATTTCAAACTGTTTTGCCCTGTCATTATTTATTGTTTAATGCTGTATTCTGACATTGTAGTCTCTCAGATCGTGCCTGAAAATAGTAATTCTTTGGCTAATGCACCCACCCGGTAAACAAAAACGAAATAAAAATAAATTGCAGGGAGGTCTTATCAGACCAACCTAATACTACTCTTTGACTGGATAACTAAAGCAAGGGATAAGGAACACGCAGTGGATTTACACCACTTCAGCTTCAGCAAGGCACTCAACTGTGCCACATAGAAGGTTGCTGAAGAAATTAGAGGATCTAGGTGACCTAGTTAGATGACTGGGATGTACAGTGGTAGCGAGAAATAAATCCCAGTAAATCATTGGGTATATCTGGATATATTACAGGAAAAGCCATTGAACTTAATGGGGATTTCCTGTGAAATATTTTGATATATCTAGATATAAAGGAACATATCTCTGGGTACTGCTATATATACTATAGCACATACTGTAGGGGTGATTTCAAGAAATCATTGGAAAGTGGAGAGGTGCCAGGGGCCTGGAGAATGGACAACATGGCTTTAAGTCTTAAAAGGGGAGCAAAAGTGACTATGGTAACTGTAGGCCACTAAGCTGGACCTTAAATGTTGGAAAAATACTGGAAACAATTATTACATATCCAATTAATAAGCATCTGGAGAGATTAGAGCTGTTAAAGGAGCATCATCACAGACTCACTAAGGGGAGAGTGATCACTCCAGTCTAACTTGTGGAAGGAACAAAGGAAAAGTTGGTTCTGAAGTTGAGGAACTCTGGAATCACAACACAGAACATTCCAAAGTATATTAAAGAGCTCAAGATGGCCCAGGACATACACACCTGGCTAATTAGCAGCTTGCCAGCATCAAGTTAAATATTCAGGCATCAGGTGAGGTGGAAGAATGCTGCAGAAATAATCACAGAGAAATAAACAGAACATTAGAAACTTTGTTTTTTGTTCTGGTAGTTGCCTGGTACTTCACCTATGATGCCAAACCACACCATACTGGAACATAACCCAACACTGGCCTCAGCTATATGAGGAGAGATTTGATATACTCACATGATGCAGCTTATAGAGTAGAAGGGTACGATGGAACATGATTACTGTGTTCATATCCTAAAAGAGACAGAAAGGAGTCACAGATGTCTGAGTTTGTGAATTGCAAGCAGGAACAGAGGACATGCATGCAAAATGAAATGTGGGGCAGGATATGGAGTGATATTGTAAAGTATTAATTCCCACAGAGGTTGATTAACCTGTGGAATAGCCTACCAAGTGAGGCTGGTGGAGCTAGCACTATTTAGGCTTTGCAGGACTAGACAATGTCCGAGGGGAAAATGGCACAGTGATTTCTTTTTCCATTATTAGTAGCAGTTCATTACTGAACACACACCACCCACCTTTTAAACTTTAGTGTACAAATCAATTGTGGAAGATTAACTGTTCTACAGTGCAGTATGTGAAAATGAAACATAATTCAATTTCCCATATTAAAAATACTGAACACTAGTCAAACACCTTAACTTATGCATTTGAAGTGCGTTCTCAAACCATAATAAAGCCTGATTTATTTCTGATTAAATTAGAATTGTAATTGCTTTCCAAAAGGCTTATAAATGAAATAAGCCTTCAGTTCAGAACTTATGAAACCACATCCAACATTGTCAAGGATGTTATTAACTGAAAAATGATATGTTCAAACTGTTTTAGGCATTTCAAATCTACTTGGGAGGGATTTGCATTTCCGTGAAACAAAACATTGTGTATTATGTTTATTTTTATTTTTTTAAATAAACACTTATTCATGGTGATTTTGATTTTTATAAGATGAGTTTGCCTTCCCAACAGGTTTAGAACTATTTATGTTCTCAAAGAGAGCACTTGATTGAGCACACTTTATGAAAGGACAGAACAGGTTCTACAAAAACAGAGAGCATCAGAGAATCTGACTGATTCTATGAATTAACACAGAACATAACCTTGCCTTAAGAATAATTCTGTGGGTTAGAACTGCAAATTAGCCAGTAGTGTGTGAAGTCTGAAACTAAGAACTTTTTTTCCAATAAAGCTTTTTACCTGTGGGGTCAGGCTCTCAGCCACATCCCCACTCCTCTTGACTGACGTCCACCTCCTCCAGTCCACAGACCAAGATCCCCTTGGATTTCCCCCAATGGTCGGGCCAGTGGAGGGGGGGTTGTCCTTCTTCCCTGCTACACACATCCAGAAGTGCCCAGAATTGGCAGTAAGGCAGGCAAAGGCCCAAACCGAGGAAACACTAGCATGAACAGTAAAAGAAGGTGACAAGACTTTCTATAGCTACATTAGTGAAAGGAGAAAGTCCAGAGGGGGTATTGCTAAGATCAGAGGGAATAAGGGGCCGTGTGAGGAGGAGGACCATGTAAAAGCATCTATCCTAAATAAATACTTCTGCTCAGTATTTACTGAAGAGAAGGTAGGGCAGGGCCCACAGCTCAGCACCTTGGACACAGTGGGAAGGGAGGTGTGCACTAGTCCCTTCACAAAAGAAAGGGTCCTACAAGAGCTCAATAAGCTCAGGGTAGACAAGACAATGGTACCTGATGGTTTACTTCCCAGGGTACTAAAGGAGCTAAGGGTGGAACTAGCAGAGCCATTATCAGAACTGTTTATTGAGTCTCTGCGCACAGGAGGGGTCCCAGAAGACTGGAGAAGGGCTCATGTGATCCCGCTCCACAAGAGTGGTAGCAGAGAGGAGGCAGGAAACTACAGACCAGTCAGTCTTACCTCAGTAGTGGGAAAGATTATGGAGACACTCCTTAAGAAAAGGATAGTGCAACACCTGGAATCCATAGGAGCACAGGATCCAAGACAGCATGGGTTTACAAAAGGAAGGTCCTGTCAAACTAATCTCATAGATTTCTTTGACTGGGTTACCAGAGTGGTGGACCAAGGGGGAGCAGTTGATGTTGCCTACTTTGACTTCAGCAAAGATTTTGATACCGTTTCACATAGAAGATTGATTAATAAGCTGGGTAGGCTCGGGATGGGTCAGACGTTGGTCAACTGGGTGGCAAACTGGTTGATGGGCAGAAAACAGAGAGTGGTGGTAAACGGTATACAGTCAGAAGAGATGCAAGTCACAAGTGGGGTACCTCAGGGATCAGTCCTGGGGCCAGTCCTCTTCAATATCTTCATCAGTGACATTGCAGATGGACTGGAGGGTGAGGTTTGTCTGTTTGCAGATGACACCAAGATCTGCAACAGAGTAGATGATCCAGATGGTGTGTTCAGAATGAGAAGAGATCTGGATAAACTAGCAAAATGGTCAGAAGTGTGGCAACTGGGGTTTAATGCAAAGAAGTGCAAGATCATGCACATAGGGAAAGAAACCCTGAAGCCACCTATATGCTGGGAGGGGAGTTGCTGGCAGTCACAAGGGAAGAAAGAGACTTGGGCGTCATCATCACTGATGACCTGAAATCATCCAAGCAGACCACTAAAGCAGTAGGTAAGGCTAGGAGAATGTTGGGGTGTATTAGTAGGGGTATCACAAGTTGGAAGAGGGAGGTAATAATCCCTCTTTACAAGACACTGGTTAGGCCCCATCTAGAGTACTACGTGCAGTACTGGAGGCCACACCTTCACAAAGACATTAACCAAATTGAGGCAGTCCAGAGAAGGGCAACCAAAATGGTGCAGGGACTGCAGCAGAAAATGTATGAGGACAGATTAACTGAGCTCAATATGTATACCTTAGAGCACAGGAGGCAGAGCGGAGATATGATTGAAACATTCAAACACCTTAAGGACATTAACAAGGTGAAAGAGTCTAACATGTTTCAATATAAGAAAAATAGCAGGACAAGAGGACACAGCATGAAATTAGAGGTAAGTTGATTAAGGTGTAATTTGAGGAAGTTCTTTTTCACAGGGTGGTGGATGCATGGAACAGCCTACCTCAGGAAGTGGTGGATATGAATACAGTGCAGGGCTTCAAACAGGCATGGGATAGGCATAAGGGAGCAATACAGATGAGTATGAATAGACAGGCATTTGACAGAGCAAAGGCCAATGGCACATTCATAAGGTAGAAAAAGAAATGGGCAGACTGGGTGGGCCTTGAGATCCTTATCTGCCATCAACTTCTATGTTTTATGTTTCTAATTGGGTGATGGCACTGGCTAAGTGAGAGTGGGTGGGGCTTCATTAACCTTGTCTGGCTCCCTTTTCCATTCTTCACCCATCCCCAAGCCGCAGCGGCATGTAGGTGCATGTGTGTGAGGCAGGCATACACCATATAACAATGGCCCCTCCTTCCTCATTGCTCTCTTCCTGCACTACCACCAAGCCTCCTCCTGGTGGCAGTCAAGAGCCAAGATGTCTGGCCACCCCACCCTGGAAGAGTTGTCCTTATGATACTTGATCCTCTCTCTCTGGTGGACCCCTCAGCACTCCAAGTCTGCTCCTGAACCCGAGTTGCCAGTGTGGTGGGTAGTATCTCTACCACCAAGCCACTAGGTCAGCAACTAAGAAACTTTTAAAATACTGGGACCAGAAGAGGTTCACCTTTCATAGCACACATACAGACTCTGTGATCATCAGCAATACATTAATTTTTTTTCTTTCAATAAGTACATTTTTGGACTTGTGGTTTCAATATGTGTACATCAGCTCTTTTTTAATACTTTATATCACAACTTGCCTAGCTACTGTATAGCACTCTGTTTTTGTAGAAGTCCTATACCATGGCTACAGCAGTGTTCATTTGAGGTGAAACCATGGAAAAGTTTGGAAAACTGACACAGAAACATAGGGTCCACTTTTGCATTTATGTTACAGTGTGTTACTGGTGTTGGGGTTTGGCACATACTTTAGTGCAAATGTGGGACAATACTTGACCTGCCTTGATACAATGACCCTATGAACCAAAAATGAAAATGTGTCTTAAAATGTATTATTCCGATTGTAAAACATTGGCACTGGGTAATAAACCTTAAGGAGCACATACAATGCACTCCACTCATAACCGATAATCAGTTATGATGGACAAAAACTGATTTCCCAGACCAAATATATCAAATCCAATACATTTTCCTTTAGTTATATTGTACAGAAACTATGCTTATAATGGACACTATGAAGCTGTTATGGGCATTTACAGTGCTTTTTTTGGGGGGTAGAACTGAGATGGAGGAACTAGAGAACTTAAGAAATATAATTTCTTACAAAATAATTCTCCACAAGCTGCACAAACTTTGATTAGGTAATTAATTATACTAAAAGGAAATGATTTTATGTTTAACTAAACCACTCACTGTATCACTTACATTTGTTCTTTCTGTCCTTGAACATCAACATCCAGCTAATAGTATTATTTGGTTACTCGGCATCATTTTGAGTTATTCTTTAGGTTTTGTAATGGATTTTTGTTCACTCTGAGCCCGTATTCACATACAGGCACACCTAAAATACAGGTTCCACCTCCTCTGGATGTAATGGATGCTGGATATAATGGACAAAAGTTGTGTGCATATATGTGTCTGTTGTAACAGGCTTGCACAGTATTCATTTCTATTATAAAATGGGTAGGGAGAATCCTGCATTCTTATCTGCTAGGACCAGTGCATTATAGTTGCGTAATGCACTACAAAAACAAGTTCTGCCAAACAGGACACAGAACATTAACAAAAATGAATGTGCCAGTCTTTAGAATTTTAGAAAATTAAACAGCTGCCATGATTTTAAACAGTTACCCACAGTAACAACATGTACCCTCAAAACATCCACAATCACCACATTCCTCAATTTCCACATTTATCAGCACCCGGAATTGTTTTTTCTTCTGTTAGCTTGTCTAAAACACTGCATTCTTTAGACAATTTAATATGCTGCATTTGTTATGCCCTCGGCTGCACTTTCCCCATATGCCAGCTCATTCAACTGTGCGCTCTAATAGTAAATTATATATATACAGTATAATAACTGGGGAGTGTTTTTTTTCTCATGGAGAAGCCCTGTTATAATTTGCTGTTACAACCAGCTGGCTATAACGATGAACATTTGCTAGGTTTCCCTCACTCCATGCATACATCTGTTACGTTCTTGTCTTCCTCGTGCATGCACTTTGTCAGCTCTCAGTGTATGTACTCGGACTCTGGAGTAAGTGTTTTACAATTACAAGTTAGTATTAATTCAATTCCTTTCTTCTTACTTTGTACTACTGGGAAATTGTGGACAAGTAAAACAAAAAGTAAAAGTTTAAACTGTGCTTTAGCCTGACAGCAGCTACCAGCACAGAGATCACTTTCCATTTATATAATTGTGGCAAAAAATAAATAAATAAAATACTCCACAGCAATTAAATAAAACAATACATAGGTAGTGTGTAAAACTTGAATTTTACACACACAGTTGGTGTTGGATGCTTGTATAAACCCTTGAGCTATGCTTTTGGGGTTTATGTAGCATCCAACACCTTGTGTGTATGTAAAATTCTCATTATACACACTGCCCCATGCATTTTAAAACTCAGACCGATGAGAATATAACTTATGCTGCTCTAATCCTGACTCCTGCCAACACTGCCCAAAAAAAATAAACTGACTTAACGAATCTGATCCTGCTCTGGGCACTCACATTGTCAGCTTCCTTGGCCACACACAGAGAGCAGCAATAGTTTTGTGAAATTTACTACTACAGATGTTACAGTAGCATACTAGCCCAGCATGGAATCCTAGTCTCTTCAGTTGCTGTCTGTAAGACTCTTTGAGTAATTTGCACATTAAACGCTTTACTCCTATCATCTTATACCAACCAGCCTGCTTTCTTTCTTCTTTTCTTTACTTCTTCCTTGAGTGGCCAACTCATTCTGGTGCTGACATGACTGCCATAGAGTAACATCAGCTCTGATCACTTAAGAAATTACATTCTCACTAAACTTCCAAAATGCAAACTTTTAAAAATAAAACTGTGCATGTGTGGGGGAAGGGGAGAGGGTGCACAGTAAAGGGTAAGAAGGGTGAGAAGGCAAAAGCACTGCCTACTAAAAATAAAAAGTACCCTTCATCAGACAGTGCCCCCCTAGTGGCACCCATTGATGGAGGAACTATTTTTCCTCAATTTCTTACAAATTGTTTTCATAATTTTTTTTATTTTGTTGTTAAATGCCTCTATTTTTTCTTCAGTTTCCCTGGATACCCATTTTATAAGCACAATAAGGCATAATGGGGTGTGCATTACACTGTGATAACACACACACACTCACACACACACACACACACACACACACACACACACACACACACACACACACCTATCTTGTTTAGTCTGTTAAGCAAGTTGTGCAATGCTAAGAAATGTGACTTGGTGACTGAAGAGTGTAACAGGACAGGACACAGAAATGACAGGCAATAGTCTGAGAGTGTGTATATGTGTATTCTTCGCTAAAAACTGCATTAATGCAACAGTTAGGGTTTCTTACAGCGACAAAAGTGAGGAAATTCTGCATTAGGGTTTTCAACCCTAACTCCGTGCTCCCCCACTACCACACATACACACATAGACACAAAGACACACATACACACACACACACACACACACACACACACACACATACACATACACACACTCGCACAGAACACACATACAAATAGGGGGCGGTACAAGGCAAGACAACCAATCACAAAACACACCATAACGCAACAGAAATAACAGACAACTTCTTAAACATACCACAACAGGCATCCATCATCATGTTTTAACAACTGTATCACTTCTGCTAGCATGTCAAGTCTGTGCAATAAATACACTGACATGCCTTAGAATCATATTATATCATTACTGCATGAAATATGTACACTATTGTGGGCAGTGGATGACATGCATAGACACATGCTTTTACAGATTAACAACCAAGATACATATGTGGTTATCAGAAGATAACATCATGCAGTCGTTAAACAACTCTTTACTGTGTGTTAATCTTTCCTAATGGTATGCCACAATAACAATACCTCTCAACTGTCACACAATACGAGGTACATCACTCATTTTACCCCTCAGAAATCCTCTGCCCCACATGAAGAAGGGGATATTCCACATTTCCAACTGAGACTTTAAAGCAGAAATTCATAATTATCTAATATGCCCTGTTATCAGCCAACATTATTAACATTAGTGAACTGACAGCAATAGTGTTCTGAACTTGCAGTGCCAAGTTTGATGATATGTCACACATTTTGGTCATTTGTCACACATTTCAGGGAAGAAAGGTTGAGAAATATGCATTTATGTTCTGGTTAAACATGGATAAATTGACAACATCAAACACTGTTATCAATGCTATAATATTATTCATTCATTAGCAGATACTCATTTCCACGATTGATATCACTAAGTACTTTTTTGTTCATGTTTAACACTGGGCACAATACTATGCATAGATGCATTAGTTAACTGTGTATCCTGTCAGTGCATGGATTTGTTCAGCATAGTAAACTGATAAAGTACTTCATAAAAAAATGGTATTTGATAGTATGTCATGCTAGCCATACAACTGGAAGCATAGTGAAAAGTCTAATTTGCTATGGCACAGTAATATCAGTAATTATTAACAGATATGAAAGTGCAGTACAAATACTGTCTAATGCTATCTTTTATAATCACATGAGTATGTGATGTCATAAGCTTACAAAGCACTTGTTCAGGTAAATCACTAGCAGTAACTCTACGGCTATATATATAATTCAAGTCTTTACCAGACCCCTTGTATGTGACTCCTTATAACATAGGTGTAACATAGAATTCACTTATTATGACATTAGATAAGTAGACATTAACAGATACAATACATTCCTGCACATTGTCTCTGAAATTATCTGTTCATAATCACACACTCATATTCTTTGACAATGTGTGAAACAGATTTTTTTTGCTGTTTATCAAAGTGACACAGAATACACATATCTAGTACTGTAGTGCTTCAGTTGTCAGCATACCCTTCTGTTGATTATTTTAATCCAGATAGTACTTTGACTGTCATAGAGTACTATCTGGACCTATGTAAATACTAAAAGTGTTGTGAAAAAATCTGTCACTTTCTATGCAGTCATAATTTCATCACTATCACAATGCTGCCCACTACTATTTCTTTTTTTACTCTGGTAACATGAGACCACAAAAATATGCACTAAAACTTGATGTTACTCTTTTGTGATAGTATGCACACTTAATTATTTACTGATTTTGCTTGTTGCTGTTTTTCAAAAGCAACTTCTCACCCATGTTCAAGAGAAGTCACTACACCTTAGAGTTACGCAACTGGTATGTGCTGAACATTGAACTACATGTATTTGTTACTAATAGTAAAATTACACATTTTTTGTTTCCATGTGGGATAGCATCATAATGCATCAAGATTCAAGACACACTGAACACTGGTAAAAAACTGTTTTATGCATTTTGGCTATACTCACATAGCCATGGTGCTACAGATAGCAGACTGAGATGCCATCAGAAGTGATACAGTTGTTAAAACATGATGATGGATGTCTGTTGTGGTATGTTTAAGAAGTTGTCTGTTATTTCTGTTGCATTATGGTGTGTTTTGTGATTGGTTGTCTTTCCTTGTACCCCCCTATTTGTATGTGTGTGTGTGTTTGTGTGTGTGTTTGTGTGTGTGTGTGTGTGTGTGTGTGTATGTGTGTAAGTGTTCTCTGTGTGTCTTTGTGTGTCTGTCTGTATGTGTGGTGGGGGGCATGGAGTTAGGGTAGAAAACCCTAATGCCGAATTTCTTCACTTTTGTCACTGTAAAAAACCCTAACTGTTGCATTGACGCAGTTTTTTTGCAAAGAATTTCCTAACTTTTTGAGGAAGATATCAAAATTTGTATCTTATGTTGCCAAGCTATATATAAGCAACATCATAGCATTTTTAACTTAAACATTTCTTTCCACATAAACAATAATTCATTGCCTATAAATGAAGAATAATATATATTTAGACATACTGTAGTAACATTTATTTTCCTAAGACATATACAGTACTACAGTCACCTAAAGAACAGCACTTTATGTAAAGTGTTGCATATTAGGTAATACTTTTTAAATGTGAATGCCAAAACTCTGCATAATACTTTAATATCTATTCACAGTCATTGATTCTTTTTGTCACACAATGAAAAAGTTATTGAACTTGTGTCAAGTAGTTTTTCAAACCGTTGTCCCACAAAATGTTATGTCATAATAGTACAGTATTTACTTCCATTTTTTACTGCACATGTCTGTGTAACTCTTTTCATATTTATAAGACATTAAAACCTGCACACAATTTCACATCCATATTAAAAAAACACACATTATCTCAACTTATCTACATAAATAATACACACCACACATGGCATAAGGTTTCAAATTACTTTATTTGTAAAATATTTAAAATAGTAATTGGCAGAATTGTTTGGGTGCTCCTGGGGTGGGCAAAAAAACTGTTCTTTATAAATGACTATGATCAGTTGCTATCCTTTCTCAAGTTCCTATTGCACATCAGAATTCTATATAATTATGTTAAGTACTTTATTAAAACCCTAAGTCATAAACCATATCTACAAATTAAGAAATCACAAATGATAACTAATGTGACAAAAGCTATAGTGTAGTATTAAAAAATGTTATACACATCTATTACTTACTATTATGAATCACATGTCCAGTAAGACAGTAAGTAAAGAAGTAAGAATCATATCTAAATACTCGTACTAATATCACTATTTGGCACCTATTTAAACTAAGTAATGATAAGAAAAATTTAACTAGTTTTATTGAAAAATTAAAGTATTTTTACTTTTCCTTACATAGCTACATCAAACATTATCAATAAAGTTATATTTAACAACACTGTATTATGCTTTATTCCCTATCCATAAGCTACATTAGTAGATAATTAGAACAGTACTTTTAAATATTTTTTAAAGAAATTAACTTGTACATTAATCATAAGTATTAAGAAATTTAAAATATCTTAATATATATATTCTGTTTAAACAAATACAATCTACTGGTTTAATCTCATCTTATTCCATGATAGTAATAGTAACAAACTGTTTATTCATCTTTTTTTACACTCTCACCCTAGTTTTTCCTGGTATATTTTTTGAAAGTGAACCAACCAATATCAACGTAAAACTTAAATACTTAGGACAAATGAAATATTTCACCGTGTCTACATTAGAAACATTTCATGCAATACAAAACCATTTTCTACTACTAGGCACGTCTTAAGAGGCATGCATAAAATGTGAGTATGTATATAGGAATATAAATTAAACTACCCATGTACAATGGTAAGAACACAATTAACTACTGATGTACTGTGAGTAACTCAGTCACACTTGCATATTAATGGAAATATTTATAACCATATAATGGTCAGTTACACAATCTACATGTGACACCCATGGTATTACCCATATTGAAAAGGTTGGTTCAGTTTCAAATCAACGCATGTTATTTTGTATTAAATATTAATTGAACTGGGAAAAATTCCTCACCTGACCTCCAAAATATGGACGAACCTATAAAAGCAGGAGCATACCAAAAGTTTGCATTGTAGCGTAGAAGTGTACAATCATCTTCCTTGTCACCTTGTAAAGTGATGAGCTGCACACATCTACAGATAGGTACACATATGCATACACAAAGATAAAGAAGCATAGATAGCAACATGTATGCATATGTATGTCTAGTGATGATGCACATTCTTACCAGCACTTAATGCAATGCAATAACAGTAAATGCACATGCACTAAAATATTTCAACATTAAAACAATTTTTTTTATTTTTTCAATAAATAAAACAACAAAGAACGAACATAAGCAGTATAGCACTAGACTATATTTCAGCAGTATTTGCATATGTACAAAACTGAGTCGCATTCTATAGGTTAAAATTGTTATATCAAATGTGAACATCATATTCCCATGACAGTGATGTATAATGCAATCAAATTCAATTAAAAAAATACAGTCAGCACTAAATATATGGCATAATCAAATAGAAAGCCATTCAATAAATGTGAGTTACATAACTACATGTGCCAAGACATAACTTACTGACTGACATATGTATGACATCCAGCGCCCTTGAGTCTGCTTGGATTTTGTGGATGTCAGTCTAGTAAGTATTATCATCAAGGCCATGCATGTAGACAACAACAGGAAAAGAAGTCAAAACTTAACATACTGCAAAGTGTTGAAAGAATCACATGTTCTCACATATTAGGTAAAGAACAAGACAATAAACTGTTATCATTGCATGACAAAGTTGTCCATTGCGTCATTACCATGTAAAGCAGCACTGTAAAACAACTGATACACAGTGAATTCAGAAAAGTTCAACATAGCACCTGAAACACCTACAAAAAGATATTACTCACTGACTGTCAAATGATGACTGTTCATTACCCTCAAGCCTATTTAGACAGTACCATGGCAGTCCTGTTAGCAAGTACATTATAGTTGCAAATGCTTCATAAAACAATAAAAAAATGGTAGCAAAACTTTTATTGTTATAAATGAACAAAGGTTTATCACTTTTGTACAGCACATCAGCATTGCACCGACATAAGCAACACAGTATGCACAACACTGTGGTAAGCAGGTGTAGCATTGTGGCTGTATTCTGCAATGGCAGGTAATTCTCAGTGATACTCACACCCCATAGTAGAATGGTAAAACATGTAAGGTATAGTGCACTATCAATGATACGGGACAGTGCCTGTTTTCAATAAAATAGAGTTGTCTGTTCTAGCAAGTGATACATTATCATAAAAGTAAACAAAAAGATATATGTGCCCTAATATAGAGAGAGCATCATACATCTCCAAAGTTGGTCATAAACTACATAGTTCTGTTCAGATAGCACCACTCTTCCACATTCAGTGCAACCTTTGTGTTGCGGAGAATGATTACATATGCATCTTTTCGATTCTTTGGTAATCGCTCTGTCATGGTGAATACCATATCATCACACTCTACCCATCCTTTTCTGAACCTTCTCCATGTAACATAGTATCCAGAGTGAACAGATAGGCCATGGTGAAAAATGATAGTGTGTGTCAAACTGACTTCCTTAGAACATAGTTCTTCCAGCAATAAAGTCAGAAATTGGTGTTGTTACTTTCATGCCATGAGAGTTAAAACATTGTAATACAATCATAATGTATGAGCAAAAAGATGTTACTCTCAAAGAGCAAACATAGGACCGACCACATCTTTGACACAGCCAACCACGTTCTGTACTTGTTAACAACCTACAAAACTTCACAGTTCCCTGCTCAGGAACGAACAGAGACAACCACAACATATCATGGGTTGCTTGTGATTGTTTATGTCCACATGACAAGCATGAGTACTTGCAGATATAATCAACTGCAAAGTGTTGACAAAGATCAATACCATCATCTGCCAAACTGTTCATTATTCCCATCATAAATTCAGTGACATCCTGTTGTACATTACCAGCAAACATGGCTTGTCCTGGATACTTTGCCAGAGTCAGTCATAGAGGAGTCAAATTCTGCAAGCTGCAAAACTCCTCTTGACTACCTCTAATTACTCTCTTCAAGTCTTCAGACAGAGTAGTTGACTGAGCTGTACTCAAAACATTTATAAACTCAGGCATATGTAAAAATGCCTGCATTGTAGCATTAGCATAGCAGTGTACTCCTGTACTGTTATCAAATATTGGCAGTTTCTGAACTCCAATACATTTTTTTGCAGGTGGCAATTTCATGTGTTGACATAAAGACTGCTTACTAATGCAATGTTGTGGTGATGATTGTAGAGTTTTAATGTGCTTCCTCTTCAGTTTCTATCCTGCATCCATTGGCACATCTGTTGCCGACACATATCAGGGTACTTGAAGCAAAGCAGCATTTGGCTAGTACAACGTACGTAATCTGTTATACCCAACAATGCACTTAGTATCAGCACGTATCTTACTCTCTGCAAGACTCAGTATGTGCAGTTCAGACAATCGTCTCACATGAGACAAAGCAACATGTGACATACCATCCTTGAATATACCACTGCCTACATCTACAATGGCACTATCAAGGCTAAGGCCTTGTGACTTGTGTATGGACACTGCATAAGCAACACACAATGGAAATTGTTTCCATGTCACATATATGTCTTTGACAAGCTCAGATTTTACAGTAACTCTGTCTATTGGAAGAATGTTATCACAGTTGTCAGATTTCACAACCACAAACTCCACAGCTGTCTTCTGCACATTATACTGAAATTCATGAATGTACCCCATAGCTCCATTCATGAGACCACGATCAACATCAAGGGTTCTACGAAGCATGATGCATGCATTCTTGCACAGTGTTAACAGAGCTTCCAAACCAGCAGTACATGACACATCAGTTATCAGCTCCATCAGGCACTCAACCATTTTTGATACCATTGTACGTGTTATAGTAACACCATCAATTGTATCTAATGATTTAAGAGTCACAATAGGTTGCTGTTCTCTCTGCATCATAATCTCATTGAACTCTGCAAACTGCTTTAGTCTTGGGAATAAACAGACATGTTCCCCAGACTTCTGTATCTGTGCAAAGACGTCACAAGCATCCTGAATAGGACTGTGTGTTCTACAGATTATGCGGTCCCTTAGCATTTGAAGATGGCTAGGTGACAGTACACCAATGCACGCCTCAACAAGCAATGCTTTGTAAGACATGTCCTCTTGCTGCCTCATATTCTGTAAAAGTTCAACATAGGAAAAGAACTTCCACAGATTGACACCACCTATGCATCCAATGGTTTTCTTAGCCTCTTCCACAGAAAGAGTACAGAAAACATGCTTGCCATTTACAGGAGCTAGCTGTAGAAGGTTCCCAAACACTATAATACTCTTCCCACCAAATGGGATGTCATCATCAGTGTCAACTATCTCCAGAAAGTGAAGATGAACATATGTAAGTGGAACATTTGAAACCATACTGATCTCATCTATTATCAACAACTGCATCTTGTCAAACATTGACCTCAGTTCAGTTGCAACCTTAAAAGACAGTTTTCTGTACTCACCACTTTTGCCATGTTCAACTAGTAGAATGAACAGCCTATGAAGAGTAATGCCACCTATGTTGTAAGCTGCTAGACCCGTAGGAGCAGCCACAATAACAGAAGTTACAGAATTAGTGAGCTCACGCACACCTATGCTTATAGCCTCAATTAAGAAACTTTTTCCAGTTCCAGCAGCACCACTAACAAACATCCTTACTGGATCATGTTTGTCACACACACAGTCTCTCTTACTGTGCTTAATAGCATAGCCAACACCATGCATCACAGACTGATACACAACTTCATGCTGTGTATTAAGGTCACCAGCAATGCTTGCAGCTGTTTTTGACAACTGCATATTTTGTTCCATGGCACCCTCTATCTCTGAGATTAGCAGAGCAGGATCATTTGGAGGAAGTGGAACACCAAGTGTCCCTTCACCCTCTACATCAAATGTGTCTTGAGATGTGACTGGGGTATCATCATCCAATTGTTCTCTTGCTCTCTTCAACTGAATTTTCTCAATTTTGAGTCTCTCAATGTAAGTCTGAGACACCTCACTCTTAAAGGATTCATAACTTTCTATGAACTCCTGTTCATATGTGTCAGATGATCCTTTCAATTCACTTTCTGCTCTCCAATGCTTGAAAAGAAACAGTAGAGCAAAATAATAATGCTCCTTGCTTTCAGTTGTACTCAAACTGAATTTGCATTGGCCAATTAATGATGGCTTTCACTTCTTCACAAGTGAGCCATCGAAACCAGTAACCTTATATATATCCCTCTCAGGGTCAGAAGAAACACCCCGCTTATAATCATACCATTGAGCCACTTGAAAGAAACACAACTCTTCCATAGCACTGTGGACAGTAGGTGTCAATCAAGTTGCTCTTTAGAATATTCATGGATGTTAGCCTTGTAGCAGCAAGATCCTCAATCTCATCATGGCTTTTAAGCATGATGTCTGTTCTGCTTGTAGTTCACATTCAGGTACTGAATGGACTCTAACTTTCCATACAGACATATACCTGTAAGACGGTCACTTGCTTCATAAGCTCCACACTCATGGTATAAAAGAGCCCTAAGTTCAAGTGACCAGAGTATAGAAGAAATGGACCTATTTCAGTTTGCCAAGTCTTACCAAAGCTCTTGCAGATATGCCTGCTCATGCTTCATGATATATGAAGTAACATACCTCACCAAAGCCATTGAATTGTGAGCAACATACTGAACATCAATGTTTGCCTGCCACATCAACAAAAGAGAAGGACTATAGTCATTGATGTAGACTTCAGATTCTTGACAAGCTAATTCATACACTCATTTTGTGGATTTTGCCTTTAAGTAGTGTCGCATAGCAGAAAAGACATCATTCAAACAAGCATCCATACAAGCTCATCTTGGAAAACCAAAACAGCACCGTGTGTACCACTGTCCTCAGTTTTTCACTTTTCTATGACAGTACTTTCCACACAGATGGCATTTTAATTTCTGTACCAACTCCCAAAGTGTTGCACTGTCATACTTGTCTGGAATCTGACAGGTCACATTATTTCAAAATGAAGTCCAAAATCTCACTTGTGCCACTGTCACCAATACATGGTGCATCTTTGATCCACAGCACCATGTGGATGTGTGGAGCTCCACGAGAGTGGTACTCAACCCCCCAGAAGTAGTGATCAACAACCCCAAGAGGAGAATTTGTTTTAGACAGTAAGAACTTCAAAACAGATTGAAAGTGATGGTGAAAGTAACTTGACACTGACACTGGATCAAGAGAGCACATCTCACTGAGAGTCATATTCTGAATGTTGTCAGCATCAGAGTTTGCCCATCTGAGAAGATCAAGTAAATCATCCCAGTAGTATTCAGCACAACTTAGTGTCACAAACCATGTTGCTGGTCCAAACTGTCTCAACATACACATTACCTCTGAGTGACATCAGTGCCAATATTCCTTAGTACTACGTTTGCTCAACAAAATAGAAGAAAGGATGGCTTGCAGTGCCTCATCTTTATTCTGCACTCTCTATAGCAACTGTGCAGCTGTCATATTAGTAAAGTCTGTGCCAAGTCTCAATGTATGAGCAATGCTAGCAGACAAGACACTAAGTTCACTCTCCCAAAGAAGATGAAGCAGGTATGTTGTGTTCCTTCGAAATTTGCCATCCTTATGTAGAGCTCTAGAAGTTCTATACTCTGCTCCAGGAACACGAACTTCTCGTTCATCCAGTTGCCCACCTGTTCCAAGTGGAAAAAAATCTGGAAAACAACATACCTCAAGTGCCGACTCCCTTATGCTAACAGAATTCCCTTCCACTTGCTTCATTTGATACAATTTAATATTATCCACAACTGGATCCTTGCCTTGCAAAGGGTGGATTGTGAATTGTTCATAGACATTGTCTCTGGAAGCAATATCAACTTTCTCCAGAATTGCCTTCCCAGAGTCTTCCATGCCAGTTTCTGTGCAAAGACCAGTAAATGTATCTATGTCAATGTCAGCATAAAAAACATTATGCTCCTTAAGGTACTGCAAAGCATGCTTCACCTTCTCAACATTGACAATCTTTTGCCATATTGTTTTTGCCTTAGTCGGGACACCATTCACTAAAATCACAACACTATTTTCTCTAGAAATACTGTTGACATTTTCTTGCAAAGGCAAATACACAACAGACCATTTTAGAGAATGCACCAGTTCTTTCTTTGGTAGATTTTGCATTCTTGTATTAAGCCTCAGGATTGTTTGAAATGGTTTCATAGTCTGAATTAAAATCCATTCAAACAAATTCAACAGAGGAATCTCAACAGGAGTCCCTTCAACACCCATGTTATTCAGAATGGAGTGAGGAGGTAAAGTGTCACTCTTTATCTTGTTCCAACAGTATGTGCACAGTAACACAGTCCCCAGCTTTGCAAAATCTGACTTTAAAAGGATATATGCAAGAAGATGACCCCACATAACATTCCAGTGTGTTATGTTCTGTAGGTCCATCTTGATACACTGTTCTTTCTAGAACAGATGCTCACATGACACACAAACAACATCAAATTTTTGTGTCTTGCCCATTTCAAATTTAGCAAACTCACTGCCAAATTTCCTTAGAAGCTGAGCTTCTTGAACTACAGATGTGTACACTGTATCTACATGGTCATCAACAACAGCACTTGACCTTAGCTTGTGCCTTGTTTGCAAGTCTTTAATAAACTTGACAAGTGCATCTACATCTCCACCATCCAGTAATGATTCAAAGTGCATAAAGTCCTGGACCACAGATCTTACGTAATACAATCTTTGGACAAATCTGCACATACCAGAGTGATGCACTGCTACCATAAAGAAATGATGAAACACACTGTTACAGTTGCGACTCTCTAGACATGCTAGAGAATGACCCATTAGCCCAGTATGAGGTTGAATCTCACACTTGTCAATACTAGCAAGCAATTTATATCATGCACACCTGTTTGTGCTAGCAAACAACAAAAGGAAACTCTCAATAGTAACCATTGATTGTTCCCTGATATTGCACATATTGTCGCATGGCCACTTCTTAGCAGATGATTTCTGATAACTATCAACCTGTGATATTTTAGTGTCATCACCAAGATTAGGGTTATCATCTGACACAACTATAATATTCTGAGCTTTGCCACATACATCTACTGATAAAGTAACATTGGCACTGTGCACATGATATTCTCTTCCCAAAAGAATGCCTCTGAATGCTCAGAGTGTGACCATTCTCCTTGCAATACAGAACATAAATTATGCCCATTCAAGTGTTCAAAAGACATGTTTGTTTCTCATGTCTTCAACCTTTGCACTTAGTTTGTCAATAGCTGACATCATCACAGCCCACAATTGAGAATGTATTGCAACAGCTATGTTAACAAAACATCTTACTCTCAAGTGCAGCTTCATAAGTGCAACCCTATTCTGTAGTTTCTTGCCTTTGAATCTCATGATAGTAGAGATGAGACATTTAATTTTAGCACGAAGGACAAGTCTTTTAAAAAAAGTGCTTTAGTGTGCTGCGCAGTAGCTGGCGACACACATTCAAGATTTTTTTTTTCATCTCACAGAGCTATGACTCACTGTTGATGGTGCTGGACATTGTTTGTCCACACCACCTTTGCTAAGTCAATTCATTCGTGAATGGCTAGAAGAGCTCATGTGTTTCTTGAGATCCACAGATTTTTGTCACAAGTACAGATAGACCAGAAGAAACAAGTTTTTGTGTGTGTGTACATTTAACACCTTCACTCTTTACATGGTATGACACCCAACCACCACTACACCTATTACTTCTTGTGTGTGTCTTGCCTTTATGGGAAATAGTCATGATGCAAACACTCAATCACATATTCAATGTTTTTCTCTGTAGCACTCTCCTAAGAAACAGATAAGAAAAAAGAAACAGTATTAGTGCCAAGGAACCATCTTAACATGTGCAAAATAACTCTACTATAAGTCCATACAAAATCTATAGTCTGTAAATCATTAAGAGCGCACAGCACGATGCAATGTCATAATATTGAAATTAAGCAATGTCACAGAAACACCTTAAAAGCACTTACAACCATACTGATTACTGTACTATAATCTGCACATAGTAGTGTAACATACAACACAAGTCCATAAAAATATCACAAGAATTATAGAAATTATGTCCTGTCCCTAATGGACACCATCGTAACCCCCCCAAAAATGGTCACTATTAAAAATAAACCAGCCACTGATACAATCAAAAAACTAAAATATCTAGCAATAACCTCACTATCACAGATTTTGTAGTGTGAAGACACATTCTCGCAATCAATAGCATCTTTCAATGAAACAGTTTGCACATTTGCAACCAAAGAGTTTAAAAACACAAACAAAATATGAAAAACATTTAATAAATCATTATTTATGTAGAATGCACTTATAATAGACAATGAAATAACATTTAACTACACACTACATTCAAAACTCTAAAGAAAAATTTATTTTTTGAAACTAAACAAGTTGTAGGCTCAAAATCTCACGTTATTCTCGCGATCAAAGAATTTTCAACCTCGCAAACAATCCTCACGATCGATGCGAGTCATGATCAATAAATTTGCATGCTCACGATCAAAGATAAAAAAACTAGAAAATATTAAACAACATTTAAATAAATCATTATTTGTGTACAATCCACTTGTGATAGGCAATAAAACTACATTTAGCAACACACTGCATAAAAAACTCTAAAGAAAAATGTGTTTTTTGAAAGTAAACAAGTTCTGTATTCAAACTCTTGCATTATTATCACGATCAAAGAATTTGCAAGATCGCCAACGATCCTCGCGATCAATGCGAGTCGCGATCAATAAATTTGCATGCTCACAATCAAAGATTGAAAAAAGAAGAAGAAACGAAACATTTAAATAAATCATTGTTTGTGTGCAATCCACTTGTGATAGGCAATAAAAGCACATTTAACTACACACTGCATTAAAAACTCTAAAGAAAAATGTAATTTTTGAAAGTAAACAAGTTCTGCATTCAAAATCTCACGTTATTCTCATGATCAAAGAATTTGCAAGCTTGCAAACGATCCTCGTGATCAATATGAGTCACAATCAAAGTATTTTCATCCTTGCTAAAGAAGAAACAGCAAACTTCACCATCTGACTAGTCTTGACCAATAGAAACATAAATTAACAGCACTGTGGCCATTTTCAATCCAACAATCGAGCAGCAGGCACTCCACCATAAAATAGTAAGTAAACATATATTTAACATATTAAATAAGCTAATTAAGCAAATACCATGTTGAAAGCAGGTAGCATTTATCAAAATCTGATTTCATTGCTTTTCCAATGAGCTAGACTGTATTTTAACAGTATGTGACTATCTCCTGTAAAAACTAGATTTATTTAAGGTATACCAGACAACATGTGTACTACTTTCTCTTTCTTATATAGCCATACTGCCCAGGAGAAATATTTACAACAAAATAATTATCAGAGCCAAAAGCTAACACTCCACTTACTAGATTCTTTTGTCTGTATTTCCTATGCATAAAAAAAGTGTGTCTACAAGTGTTTGTGCGCAAAAACAAAATGTGGTGCTATGATCTGGCTGCTATGTGCTATAACATCAGTTAAATATTGATACGAAAGTATAAAAGTACAGAAGTCATTTTTTTCACCTGTTTACTTCATTCTACATTTATTTATTTATTTAGTTAAACATCAGTTTAGAAACCTTTGTACATAGTACAATAAACTACCACATACATTTTCCCTTCACAATGTAAAACATTTAACCTAAAAAGTGACAGCCAAGTTTTAAATAGTGCACGTGTATCTCTAATGACAGCATGTGAAAAAACTTAGTACTTTTAAAACCACAGTAAATGATAAATAGTCATACTACACAGACTAACTGCTAAATAGTTACTACAAAAATAGTCCTACTGCAAGACAACAAAAGATAGACCCCTTTCATGGAATTTAAAACTTCATTTATAACAGATATAGCTGTATGTGTTCTCACCACTAAAGCTGCTAGCTCAGAAAGAGAGAGAGAATTCAGCTTCACTGACCAGAATGACACCTTACCTGTATCCAATCGAAATTATTATTCTTGTCAAATAAGTTGGTGTGACCAATAGACAGCCAGTATTGTCCCATCAAGACAAAAATAATGTTTAATAAACAAAACACCAATAGAAACATCCTTTCCAGACAAAACAAGTAATTTTAGCCTCTGTTAGTCTCTGTTACTTGTGATTGTCTGTGACTGCATTTATTTTGCACTTGCTATTCATCACTAGTCACAGTGCTAATTAGCCTTGGTAGTGTTTAGAGAGGGATACACATTTCTGATATTTCTTCATCTGAGTTATTGCTGCTTTATACTCAGCATGGCAGAAACATCCATACTTAGTGTATGGATTGTGGGGTCAAGCCTAGTTAGAAGAACAGCAGCTTTCAGTAGAGCAAGTTATTATGGTAATGACTTGAATCTACCTCACTGCTCAGTGTCTTGGTATGGGAAGGGTGGCATGAGATGGGAGCAGCTCATGTCAACCATGTACCACTTGCTAGAGACACACCCAGAACTAGACATACTCCTTATCCATCTTGGAGGTAATGATTTGGGGAACAAAAGGGCAGCTGATTTAATAGAAGCCGCACAGTCTGATTTGCAGCATCTTATCTGTATGTTACCTGCTTGTAAAATTCTGTATTCAGATATTACACAGCAAATGATCTGGAAAGGTGAGAAGTACTGTCCTGCACTTGAAAGATCATGTAGAAAGTTCAACATACAAATATCTGGATTCCTCCATGCTATGGGACTGCACACCATACGTCACCCCCAAATTACATATTGCAAACACTGGCTCTATCTAAAAGATGGTGTGCCTCTCTCAAGCACAGGTAACAATATTTTTTTGAGGACCTTCGAAATGGCATCCTTGCACTTCTGTGATTGTGTACCTCTATAACAATATCTCTGAAGTACATACTGTAGACTGCAAAAAAAAACAAAAAAAACAACTCTTTTAAGAGCCAATCAAACTGGTAAAAAAATAGAACAAAATCTACACCATGTACAGATAGCTTGATGGGCAACTATTAACAATCACTCTGTTCTGCCACAGAGAGATTTGTTTTTGGTTTTTTAAACATATTGTACTTTTGCCCCCTTCTATGCACTGCACTGCAGCTTCCTCTGAAATCCACTTGGTTATAGCCCCTCAATCCCTCCCCTGAGTACCTGTCACGGCGCAAGTCAGACGCCTCTCCATCATGCCTTAGCCTCCCCCCCAAAGTGGGAAGCGGGGGGGGGGGTTCCCTAGTTACCCTCAACTTCCATAACTTTGTGTCAGGATTTCTTGTTGTCACAACCACTCACACCTGCACGACAGATTATCTGGGGCAACCAAATCCCATTTCCATCCTCCATTATGGTGTGTTTCCCTGTTTCTGTCTGCCAGCCCCTGGGACATTGAGATATTTGTACATCCAAGAGGTGCACCATTTCACAACGTACCAGTACTACATCTCTGGTCCAACATTCCCCCTTTGTTCTTAATGCTCTGGCCTGCTGCATATCCATCCATCCTTATCTGGCTGGCAATATACCAGCAGAACAACCATCCCACCCTCAGCAGAGAAGGACAGTGGACACTGTGTGCTTAATCCTCCTCCCTTCATCCAGCCCTCCAGGTACCCAAGTCTGTTCCCGAACTCTGATCACTCTTCAGACACAGACAAAATTGATTAACTGTGAACTTGAGAGTCAACCTTAAAATGTCCATGATAATCAAAACCCTGAGCTGCTATAACACAGTGGTTCTCCGCAGACTTGGCTATTGTGTATTATGTACTTTCATGTTAATGGTACTTGTGATTATTAAAGTGTTATACATAGTCATAACAGAGAACATGAGTAAAATAGTGTGTTCTTAAGACATTAGTACAACAACACAGCTTAGGAATTACTAATATACATTCTCTGCGATTTCACATTTTCTTATACTCAATGTATTTTTTTGTCCTACAGATCAACAAAAAGATCGTAAAGATTTTCTCGTTTTCACATAACAAAAAGAAAGTCATTAAATATACATTTGTTTTTTCCATTGTACCCAGCTTAGACAATAGACTGATGCAGAAGACAATAATAACGTTAAAAAACATTTAAAGTGTACCATGGAGTATCCTAAATTGTTAATGTTACTGTCACTTATATGATATGAGCCTGAATATGACACAAAAAGTAGAAGAAACTGCCTATGTTAGTCTGACAGACCACGTAGCTGAAAAAGACAGTCAGGTTGTGTAGTAAATATGCATACTGTATGCAGTGTGATGTACACAAAACAGTGAAACAATGAAAATGTGGCACACTCTGCTAAAGATAAATAGTTACAGTATTATAAATCTTGTCTTCCATGCTTCTAAAAATGCAAATTATCTTTTCGCAGATCTGAATAATGCCAAAAGTGTGGAGTGACAGGGAAGTGCTAGCCCGAGTTTAGGCTATGAATAAATATGCCAACCTCAGGTTTGTGATGAGGGCAACAAATCTCACGCTTGCACAAACCTGGGGTAAGGTAAGTAAAATGTTTAATTAACAATATGAAAAATATAGTATTGTTGGCTATAAATGATAGTAACATGATAATATGCAAGCAATAATATCCAACTGGTTGGGCGGTATAGGGCAATACTGGACTACCAAGGGGTGTAATCAGGCCCAACTCTGCAGGCAGAGGGCCTTATTGCCACTGGAAGGTCCGGTATTATGCATACCACCCACCCTGGAGGGTATTACTGTGTGCAGAAAATAGGTAATATAATGTAAAATAACTTTAGTAAAATAAACTTTGTAAAAAATTAGTTCAACAAATTTTTTAAATTAAATAATTCCTCCACTTATACTGTCCTTGTGGAGTGTCTGTGCCTGAAGCTTGTGGTGCTGGTAGTCATGATTACTCCCCTCCATCTCTGCACAGTAAGAATAGATCACAGCAGCACGACATGGCCAGTGCAACTTACAGCAGTATGCTGCAGGAGGATCGTGGCTCAGGCAGTGTGCTCAAGTTATTGGGAGCATCTCTAAAGACAGATTTTTTTTAATCACATTTAGAAAGTGCTCTATTATAAGTTGTTCTTTTTCTGAATCGGGTAATCCACAAGCCAGGTGATCGGACTGTACTGCTTTGCACATGATGTGCTACAGCAGCGTTTACAACAAAAAAAAAGTGTGTTGTCTGTCCAAGTAGCACTTACTACTGTAGGTGACGTGTTTGCACTAATAGTTAAAAATGTATAATTTTGTGTTTTCTAGGGACAGAAAGCATATTGACTGCGACTGCTGTGGAAGATAGGGGAGGGGGGTGGCACCAGCAGCTCACTCGCTAAGAGGATAAAAAAGTGTCAATACTTTCAAATTGTGTGGCCAGTGCTCCAGAAAAATATGACGCAGGCTGGGGCACAAGGATAGCAGTTCTAAGTCCGGCAGTGAGTGTAGGCATGGCTGGTACTTTTCACTTATATGGCTCTCACCGTAAGTTAATGTACCCCTGCCAGCCACTCAGATTTCTAATATTTGCAAGCCTATTTTCTAAAGCAAAGTAACAGCAGAAGGCTACTGCCAGTGGTATTCAGTCTCCCCATTTAATGCAACAAGCAACAGTGCAAAGTTTTATTTTGGGGAAGGGGGAATCCTTTAAAAGAATATTACAAAATGGGTAGAAAGAATGCTGAATTCTGACTGTCTGAGAGCTGCTTTTTGGTGGGCTGTTATCCCAGCACAATGGCCCAACTAAAAGTATAATGTTAAAAAATGCATAAAATTGACTAAAAACGACCCATTTCATAATTGCAATAAGGCACTCCAGGGGGTGTGTTGAGGTGGGCTAACAGCCCTTCTCGGGTGGTGGAAGCCCTCGGCTATGCCTCGTGCTTCAACCCACCCCGAGGTGGGCCATTACCTCACTATAACACACCCCCCATCATGCCTTATTGCTAAATAAAACTCATTTATCCCAAAGAAGAAGAGAATAAGACGTGAGATTACATCAATTGACAACCCGCCCGTAAAAAGAAATGCAAGAATTTGTTAATAAGTAACAGTTCTCTCCAAAGTCCTTGTTACAGCCTAAAGCCTATCCAATATACTAAAACAGTAGACATATAATTGTCATCTTTAATACAGCAATGTATAAAATCTCAACATCAAAAAAATTAATAAATCATAAACCTTTTTTTCTTTTGTATCTTTTTATACAGGTTAGCCTTGCCTTGGGGAGACAAGAAATCAACAAAACCAGTGAGGACTGCAGGAGGAAATGGAAGCTCACCCGCCAGATGTTTTATCGAGCGAAAGCAGCTGCGGGTGAGATGCTCAGGAGTACCCGGGAGTGGTACAACGTCATGTTCTCAATGTGGGAGGAAGCAAGGAAGTCAGATTTTGGTGAACGACATCATGGTCGTAAGTATATGTTTTTAATAATACTCAATGTTTCAGATGTTATATGTGCAACAAATGCCTCACAACAGTTAAATAAATCCAATGACAACCTCACTATCTCAGTAAGTTGTTGTCAGAATCTTAATAACTAATATCAAGTATGACACATGACACCTTGAATAGACTCTGATGGTAATGCAATGTAACATTACATACAGAAAGAAATGTGATTCTAGCCTCAGAAAGTAGTCATATAACATTGTTGTTGCTTTAGACCACTGTTATACACTCTGTCAATCTCTATGTCTCATAGACATGTGAAGTTTTCTGCCATGTTGAAAGCTTGTCATATAGCTCGTGTATCCTCTTGAATTGTTTAATGACTCACATAAAGCACCCAAACTATTTAAGTTGTTAATACTATTAAACCAAAAAGACATGATAGTGGATGTGTTATGGTGAGATAACAACACGTTACATTCATTGAAGCACAAACCACAGTACCTCAGAAAGGGTGTTATTCCCCCATGACACACCCTCTGTAGTGCCTTATCTCAGTTATTAAATGTCTAATTTTTACCCGATGTAATTGCCTTTTTCTATATATGTTACTTTTAACTGTACCACTGTGTAAGATAACAGACCACATGAAACATGCTATTCCCAAATTAGAAGCTAACATTGCTGAAAGGCATTCAATGATAAATGCTACCATATGTAACAGTGTCAGTTCTTACTGTGTTACATCAAAATGTAACCCATGCTCATATAGTGCAACAGTTTATTTCGGTAATAATGATAACACACTATTGAGTACTACTAAAGCTCATTCTCATTGTATCCAAGTATATAAAAACATTTAACATTTGTATGTTTCTCCCTCAGACACCCAAGAAAGCGTTCCTGCTTCCACCCACAGAGTACAGTTCGTACCACTGCTGGAAGGTGAGGACAGAGGGGCTCCAGTCGAGCAACTCCTGGTGCTTGACTCTGCTGGTAAGTGACAGTGATATATATTTAAGGAAAGAAAACTTGCTGAAAAGTAACTACTGTCCATTAATATTCATGCATTTAGTTCTCCTGTGCCTCTCCACTTAGGATAGAATACTTGGTCTTGGCAAGTCTGGGTATTGGCTGTCTGAGGCCATGAAGCTCCTCAGGCTGCCAGCATGTCAGCAAGTGGTATCAAGGAGCTACAACATTAATGTTTATGGCTTTAGTTGGGCTGTGCACCTCCACTCAGAATACAGCATCTGGTGTTTTGGGGCTGCATGTATTCTTGGCTGAGGCTGTGCAGCTTCTCACTGTCTTAACTTATGCACAGCTAGTATCAGGGAGCTGTAACATAAATGTTAGGGCCTTTACTTAGCGTATAACTCTACACTCACCATCCAATACCTGATCTTGGGGGTGGGAGCATTGCCTGGCTGAGGCCATGCAACTCCTCATAGTCCTAACTTGTGTGCAGCTGGTATCAGGGAGGCATAACATCAATGTGTATTGCTTCAGCTGGGTTCTGGCTCTGTACTCAGGATCCAACACCTGGTCATGGGGGGGTGGGAACATTGCCTGCCTGAGTCTGTGCAACTCCTCAGAGTCCTAATTGGTGTTCAGCTGGTAACAGGGAGGCATAACATCGATGTGTATTGCTTCAGCTGGGTTCTGGCTCTGTACTCAGGATCCAACACCTAGATATGGGGGGTGGGAACATTGCCTGCCTGAGTCTGTGCAACTCCTCATAGTCCTAACTTGTGTGCAGCTGGTATCAGGGAGGCATAACATCGATGTGTATTGCTTCAGCTGAGTTCTGGCTCTGTACTCAGGATCCAACACCTGGTCATGGGGGGTGGGAACATTGCCTGCCTGAGACTGTGCAACTCCTCAGAGTTCTAACTTGTTTTCAGCAGTTATCTGTTATCAGGGAGGCATAACATTGATGTGTATCGCTTTAGCTGAGCGGTGGTTCTGCACTCAGAATCCAACACCTGGTCGGGGGGGCTGGGGACACTGCCTGGCTGGGGCCATGCAACTCCTCAGTGTCCTAACATGTGTTTAGCTGGTATCATGGAGGTATAATATTGATGTCTATGGCTTCAGTTGGGCTGTGCCTCTGCACTCATGATCCAAAACCTGGTCTGAGGGGGTGGAGGCATTGCCTGGCTGACACCATGCACATCCTCAGTGTCTTAACTTGTGTTCAGGTGGTATCAGGGACATATAACATTGATGTGCATGGCTTTAGCTGAGCTGTGGCTCTGCACTCAGGATCCAATATCTGGTCATGGGGGCTGTCAGCATTGCCTGACTGAGGATGTGCAACTCCTCAGACTCCTAACTTGTGTTCAGCTGGTATCAGGGAGGTATAACATTGATGTGTATGTCTTCAGCTGAGCTATGGCTCTGCACTCAGAATCCAGCACCTGGTCTGGGGGGTGGGGGCATTGCCTGGCTTGGGCCGTGCAACTCCTCAGTGTCCTGACATGTGTTTAGCTGGTATCAGGGAGGTACAAGATTAATGTCTATGGCTTCAGCTGTGCTGTGCCCCTGCACTCATGATCCAATACCTGGTCTTGGTTGGGGAGTGGGCATTGCCTGGCTGAGGTCGTGCAACTCCTCAGTGTCTTGACTTGTATGCAGCTGGTATCAGGGAGGTATAACATTGATGTCTATGGCTTCAGCTGAGCTGTGCCTCTGCACTCAGAATCCAACACCTGGTCTGGGGGCATTGCCTGGCTGTGGCCGTGCAACTCCTCAGTGTCCTAACATGTGTTTAGCTGGTAACAGGGAGGTATAACATTGATGTCTATGGCTTCAGCTGTGCTGTATCTCTGCACTCACGATCCAATACCTGGTCTGGGGGAGGTAGGGGCATTGCCTGACTAGGGCCGTACACCTCCTCAGTGTCTTAACTTGTGTTCAGGTGGTATCAGGGAGGTATAACATTAATGTCTAGGGCTTCATCTGGGCTGTGGGTCTGCACTCAGGATCCAGTACCTGGTCTGGGGGGGTGGGGGCATTTCCTGGCTGAGGCCGTGCAACTCCTCAGAGTCCTAACTTGTGTTCAGCTGGTATCAGGAAGGTATAACATTGATGTGTATGTCTTCAGCTGAGCTGTGGCTCTGCACTCAGGATCCAATACCTGGTCTGGGGGGCTGGGGGCATTCCCTGACTGAGGCCGTGCAACTCCTCAGTCTCTTAACTTGTGTGCAGCTGGTATCAGGGAGATACACATACATATAAGGAAATCTCAAGACAAATAATGTGTTCCCTTTTTTTATGTATTTTACAGAGGAAGAACCAACAATGGAGGTTGCTGCTGGAGCAGAAGAGCCCACAGAAAAGGTCGAAGTTGTCTGCCTCGACCCCCTATGGAGGTAAAACCAACAGCTCCAGCAGCGGGTTAGCCGACAGCTGCTGCAGGTCCATCTGGGCCTCCAACTGGGGAACGTAAGTAACTACAATTAACACACCCATTTGAAACAGTATTCCTCTGTTTGACACTTAAGCAACAGGGCACAACAAGCTGTGAGCTATTGAAGATATAAGAAACAACACATTGTGGGTCATTGTATGTTTACCCATTCCTTGTATGGTATGTAACAAGCCAGACCCAATCAAAATTAGGCATTCATGAACACTTGAAAGCTATTTTGTGACTGGCACAATATACTCCAGCATGTGTCACATCATTGGATATCATCAGTTCTTGAGTGTACAGAATGAGACACTTGGCCTGTGGCGTGCTGCCTCAGAATACAGTTCAGACGTGAGACACTCAAATACTAACCCACATGGCACGGTGTAACAACAAGGGATACCCACTTTATGCTATGATGCCAGCCATATTGAATTGATTGAGTCAGCAACTTCCTGGAATGGTATGATACTGAGCGTCAACGTAAAAACAGTATTTTCAACACTATCTATGTCTTAGAAGTTATATCACAGTAACATTGTTTTCTTCCCACCAATTAGACAGCATCGTGTTACTGCCTCAGTTGAATAGTCATTAATCTTATTCACCTTTCATCTTTGTTGTATCTTGTACTATTTTTTTCCAGAGGTATAACATATACTAATTGTACCAGATAACATCATTGTACAGTAGTACCGGTAACTCTGAAATATGGAAAATGAAAAGTCAAAACACTCTTTATCTGTATATATACCGATACTGTACAATGCAACATCATAGCCTTCATATTAAAACTACAGAAAGCTGCACCACATTCCCCAGACAAGCAACAGTGCAAATCCTCCAGCATAACCATACTTGCAAAAGGACACTTTCAAGATATTTAGACAAAATCATGCAAATGGAAGCATCACTTATACAATGTACAAATGTAACCATTTCAATGATATTATAACCCCATGTACATGACGTTACCAAAACAAGCCCATCAAATGTTCCTCACTGGCTGCACTACAAGTGATACAGACAGAGCTCACACGGCTCAACCCCTCACCACCTCAAAGCCACAATCTTCACAAACAACAATACTGCAATTTCTTGTAGTGTTGTGGTACCCTTCTCACCTACTGCACCTTTTGAATATCGAAACAGGTTCAATTGCAGAGTTGCACCCATGCTACTTGGTCCCACAAAACACAATGTATTACAATATGTAGCCCCACATCAACAACATCAATCACATTATTATTTATTATTACATGCCAACTGAATATGTCCACTTGCAAGAATCGTTAATGCATTTCAGTAACATTTTGTTTCTGCTCTTTATCCAACATCAAGTCATGACAAATATTGTGATTACAGTAAGGAACCTTTCATCTTTCTAACTAGCAACTGCTGCTATTGCTTGTAGTTTAGCATTATCATCACCTGCATGTCTCTGTAGAGCACTATAGATACCTACCTACAAATATTCCCTTCCCCCATGGCAATGCATGTTCAATGCTATTAAGTTTGCTTGTATCATATCCTGCATGCTAATAAAAATGTAATAAAAAAAAGTAATATAGGATTTCGAAACAGAAAACAACTTACACACAGCATCATGAACAGCAAGAAAACAAACCCCATGAAACACACTTTTCGTAATCCACACTTACATCAAGCACTTTTTCTGTTTTATTTGTTGTAGATCACACTGTACAACTCACAGCATGACAACTGATTAACAGGCAATATGGGTCATAAGCACCTGCAATTCTAGCAGCAATGCAATTTGCTAATTACACTATAAGAAAATCAACTGACCTATACTAGTCAAGCATAAATGTAAATCCACTGCCACTATCCAGTGATAAAAAAAAAACTATGATACTTATTATTAAGAACAGAACTTAAGTACACTACATGAAGTTAACAGTACAGCACAGTTTATTAATACGTGTCTTCTTATTCTTTCTCCACAGACAGTTTTAAGAAATATTGAACTGAATCTTAGCTGGCTGCTCGAGGCCGTGGAGGGTGGCAACAGGGCTGCACCCAAATATGCCCATGTTACTGCAGCAAATCTAGATAAAATAATAGATCAAAATACAGAAATAATTGATTTGCTGCAGTGACACGGGCGTGTGGGGCATGCGGCCTTAGTTGCCCCTCATGGTCTTGAGAGTAGCAACAGAGGCCTCACGAAAGCTATTAACACCTTGCGTGAAATGGAAGAGGCCTCTGTTGCATCTCAAGAGACCACCCATGGTCTCATGGTACGGCTGGCAGAGAACCAGTTGGAGGCCACAGAGGCAATCTACCAGCTCCTACGCCACGACCTGCAGCAGCTACAGGACAATCCACTCTCCACACTTCCTCAGCAAGACCAGCCCCGCGAAGGTGCCCCTCCCACAACACCACCACAACCAACAGAAGAGGGGCACCAAGTCCCACCTGCATTTCCTGCAGAGTCTTCCACTTTCTCCTCATCCTCTTCTCCCCAAGGCACAACAGCTTGAACGGCTAGCACTTCCCTGTCACTGCTAGCCTTTTTTTTTGTTTTTTACTTTTCTACCTATTTTGAATTTCATATATGTTATATTTATAACCCCAATCATAACCCCTACCTTGTGTGAAGTCAACACTTTGATTTATTTTACTGTTTCAATATAATTTAAAAGATAAAATATATTTTTTTGTAACATTGTAAAAGAAATAATATAGTAAAAAAGTATTATTTTGCAAAGGTGTATTTGTCTCCTTCTTATAAATGTCATAGCAGTAGTATGCACCTGGTATCACTGACATTTAACATTAATGTTTATGGCCTTAGTTCAGATCTCATCTGTCCTGAGTATCCAATACCTAACTGAAGTAGTGCACCTCCTTAGTGTCCTACCTTGTGAACACTGTCTATCAAGAAGGTATTAAGTTAATATTTATGGCCTTAGTTGAGCTGTAGCTCTCCAGTCACGATCAAATACCTAGTGTGGGGGGTAGAAGGCATTGGCTCACTAAGACTGTGCACCTCCTCAGTGTCCTAACTTCTGTGCACCTGCTATCACTGAGGTATAATGTAAAAGTTTATGGCTTTACTTGCCCTGTAGCTCAACAGTCAGCATCCACTACCTGTTTTCAGGGCAGCGAAAGCACTACCTCGCTGATACCATCCAGCTTCTCAGTGTCCTAACTTGTATACAGCTGCTATTAGTGACATATACCGTTAGTACCTGAGCTGTACCTCTGCACTCAAGATCCAGTACCTGGTGTTGAGGGCTACCTCATTACCTGGCAAAGACCGTGGAGCTCCTCAGTGTCCTAACTTCTGTGCACATGATATCAGTGGCATATAAATTAAATGTTTATGATCTTACTTGGGCTGTGACTCTGTACTCATAATCCAATACCTGCTCTTGCAGGGTGATCCCATTTGCTGGCTGAAGTACTACAGCTCCTTAGTGTCCTTACTTGTGTGCAGTTCATATCAGGGCCATATAACTGTAATGGTAATGCCCTTGCTTCTGTTGTGCCTCCACAGTCAACATCCAACACCTGTTCTTCGAAGGGTGAGACTATTACCTGACCAACACAGTGCAGCTCCTCAGCGTTGTAACTGTGTAAAACTGGTGTCAGTGACTAATAACATTTAAGTTTATGTCTTTACTTGGGATGTGGCTCTGCACTCACAATCCAATACCTGCTTTTTCTGGGGTGTAGGCATTGCCTCCCTCAATCTATGCAGCTCCTCACAGTCCTATCTTATGTGCACCTGCTGACAATGAGGAATAATGTTAATGGTTACAACCTTACTTGAGCTGTGGCTCTCCACTCAACATCATGTACTCATTCTTTGAGGCTGGGGGTATTGCCTGACTGAGACCGTGCACCTCCTCATTGTCGTAACTTATCTGTAAATGTTATCACACAGGTATAACATTAATGTTTATGGATTTACTTCTTCTGTGGCTCTCCACTCACCATACAATACATCCTCTTGGCAAGTGGGGATACTGCCTGGCTCAGGCCATGCATGTCCACAGTCTCGTAACTTGCCTACGCCTGTTATAAAGGAGTTATAATGTCAATGCTTATAGCTGTAGTTCAAGTGCGGTTCTCCACTCAGAATGCAGTACCTGGTCTTGGGGGTGTGGGTATTGCCTATGTGACACCGTGCAGCTCCTTAGTGTCCTAACTTGTGTATATCTAGTATCAGCAAAGTATAACATTACTGTTTATTGCTTTACTTGGACTATGGTACTGCACTCACCATCCAATACCTTTGTCTTGGGGGGTGGGGCTATACCCTGCCTCAGGCTATGCAGCTGCTCACTGTCCTAACTTCTGTGCAACTGTTATCACATAGCTATAACATCAACGTTTATGCCTTTACTTGGGCTATGGCTCTGCAGTCAGCATCCAATACCTGATATTTGCATGTGTGGGTATTGGCTGGCTCAGTCCATGCACCTCCTCAGCAACCTAACTTTGGTGCAGTTGCTATCAGTGAAACATAACATTAATATTTATGGCTGTAGTTCGGCTTTGGCTTGCCACTCAAAATACAGTACCAGTTGTTGGCGGGTTGGGGGTATTGTCTGTCTGAGGCTGTATGCCTCCTCATTGTCCTAATTTCTGTGCAACTGTCATCACAGAGGTATAACATGAATGTTTATGGCAATAGTTTTGCTGTGGCTCTCCACTGAAAGTACAATACCAGTTCTTGACGGGTAGGAGGATTCCTGGCTCAGGCCATACAACTCCTCAGTTTCCTAACTTCTGTCCTGTTCTTGGATACTGCATCAGCTACAGCAACAGATATTTAAATGTCAACATAAATAATCAGTGCACATGCCACTGCTGCAGACTGTGTTGATGAGGAACAAGAAGATGAGCTGGCCCTGGACACAGCAGAAATGTGGATAATGGCACAAAAGGTACAACACTACATAAAAACTAAAGAACACATGGTTTTAAGAGAAAGGCAGAAAGATTCTCAGCAACCAGACAGGAAGAGAAAGAGAGGAGAGAGGGTGCCAAACAGGAAAGGAGACTAAGGCAGAGGGAAGGACGAGAAGACAGGGTAAGCAATGACCAAGTAGACGGAAACAGTGGAAGTGAGAGTGAGGAATAATGATGCAGAGAGAGGAAGAGGGAGGCACAGAAAGGGACAGAGAAAGTGGGGGAGAGATGGACAAAGAAGGACAGCAAGACAGACACGCAGTGAGGAGGAGACACACGCAGAGACAGAGACACTTGGTGAGAGCATGTATTGGTGGAAGTGTGGGGCCCTTTGGGATCCAAACTCCCACCAACTTGAACCAAAACAAATTTTTGGCTCCCATGCTCCCACCAACTTGAAATGAACCAAATTTTCATTCTTGGTGAGAGCACGTATTGGCGGGAGCGTTGGGCCCCATGCTCCCACAAACGTGTCCATTTCTACGTAACATCACAGTACAAGTACTCAGTATCATATGTATTGGTGGGATCATGTATTTGTGGAAGTGTGGGGCCACCAACTTGAACCAAACCAAATTTCACATTTTTGGCCCCCACACTCCCATCAACTTGAAATGAACCAAATTTTCATTCATTGGAGTGGCATGATTCTGCACCTGTTTACATTTTACATACCTAACCACTGAAAAGTACCTCCGTGGCAGTAAGGCCAGCTACTCTATAAATTTCAAGTCACTACCACAATGCAGAATGCTATCCACAAAACGTAAACTGCATCATGCAATATCTCTGCAGCAAATTAATTTTCAAACATCTAAGCACCATAATTAACATCTACAAGATGTCCCCTCAACACTCTCCACATTTCAAGTTAAAAGATCAAACCATTTCTGAGATATTTAATTTTAAAGTTTAAGATTTTCATTAGTCAGAGTGACATAATTCTGCAAATGTTTACATTTTACACACCTAACCACTGAAAAGTACCTCTGTGGCAGTAAGACTAGCTGCCCTATAAATTTCAAGCCACTAGCACAATGCAGAATGCTATCTGCAAAACGTAAACTGTGTCACACAATATCTCTGCAGCAAATTATTTTCCGACACCTAAACACCATGATTCACATCTACAGGACATCCCCTCAACACCCTCCACATTTCAAATTAAAACACCAAACCATTTCAGAGATATTCAATTTCAAAGTTTGTGCACCTTTAAGAATTCTTTGATCATAAGAATTGGCCGCGACCCACAAAATGGCAGACCTCACAGCCAAAATTGCGCTGAAATGGGGGACCTCGCGACTGAAAAATCTTTGATTGCGGGGGGGGGGGGTTGAAATCTTTATAACTCTGGAACAGAACAACATTGTTTCACCACTCCAAAACTGGCATATTCCATAAAGAAAGGGCTTTCAATGTGCCAAGTTTCAGACAAATCAACCACACAGTGGCTGTGCTGTGTGTCATGGAAGACAGTGTGAAAAAAATAGCAGAAACTGCATTTTTGGCACTTCCCTGCACAAAAACCGTATACACTGGTGAAATAGAAATTGATAAATAAAGAGATGTACCATGCCAGTGCATGTATACCAAATATTATCCAAATATCTTCAACAGTTCCAGAGCGGCACAAGTGGAAAAGTGCACACAAGTGGCGAAAAATTACTTGTCAACAGAGCAACATTTTCTCATGAAATCTTCAAACAACAGCACCACAGCCCAGCACCCATGTGTACAAAACAATCTGAAGTCGGTCAGATACATCCTTGCTGTAATACACACATATACTGTATATTTTCCCATTATTAACTATAGTGACAGACCCCACAAAAAAGCATTACTTTAGAATGGAGCAATATATTTTAATGAAATCTTCAAAGGACACCAACAAAGCCCAGCACCCATGCATACAACCCAATCTGAAGTCACTCAAATGCATTCTTCAACAGCTGCTGGGCCCCAAGCTCCCACCATCTCATCCATTTCTCTCTAACATCACAGTACAAGTACTGAATATCATATGTATTGGTGGGAGCGCATATTGCTGGGAGCGCAGGGTCCTTCAGGCCTCACACTCCCACCAACTTGTCCAATTCTGCCTAACATCACACTGCAACTACTGAATATCATACGTATTGGTGGGAGCACGTATTGGTAGGAGCGCGGGTCCCACGCTCCCACCAACTTGTCCAACTTGTCCACTTCTCCCTAACATCACACTGCAACTACTGCATATCATACACATTCCCTGAGGGGGATTCCATCTTATGCACTAACGGTCTGGTGCTGAACACAGACAGCCACAGGGTACTCCCCAGCCTGCCCTCAAGAACAAGATTCCAGGATTTCCTGAGTGGGATTCCATCTTCTGCACTTGCAGTCTAGTGCTGAACACAGCTGGTCACAGGGTGCTCCCAAGCCTGCCCTCAAGAGCAAGATTCCAGGTACGCTTCAGGAAAGCAGCTCCAGTCCAGCTTGCTAGCCATGAACTCAGCTGGTGGATGGTGCCTGAAATTGCGTCTACTATAGGCAGATTCAGCATTCCATCTCTCCCTGACTGGCTTCAGCTTCTGGAGATTTGAACTGCCTGGCACCGTCCCCTGGAGCTTCTCTGCTGCCTAAATTTCTTTTTTTTTTGACTTTTCCATTAGCAGATTATTTCTTGTAGCCACTAGAGGGCCCAGTTATAAGCACACTTACCCAATACAATACAATACAATTCCTGCCTCATTTCACTTATTGTGTGGTCAGTCTATCACTATTCATCAGTCTTTGCCCCTTCCCTCTTCTACTTCTGTCAAGACCTGTGCTTTTTGGATCACCCCCTGTTGTCTAACACTCAGCCCTGTTCTACTCCCCTCCACCACCCTAACTTCATAAACTCTGCACTCTCTCCTTACCCTTTGCTTTGGACACCTGTACCTCTTTTCGCTATGTCAATAAACACCTTTCTAATGCTGCCTCTACTTCTGTTTTCATACCCCTCAACTTCACTAGTACTGGTACTCCTCTCATTTACCAGCATCGCCACTCTATGTTGGGATATATATCCCTTGGTGTACCCTACCGCCATCCAAAACACATTACTGTGCTCCCATGCTAGCCTCCCTCATTAATAACCGATAATCTCCTCCCCATCCCTGAGTACCCCCATCTCCTTCAATTACTCACACCCTGCAGTAACACACCTGCTAAACACAGAAACATAGAAACATAGAATTTGACATCAGATAAGGATCGCTTGGCCACCTAGTCTGCCCATTTTCCAACCTAACAGATAAACTGCATATCCTAGTTAACCAACAGCCTACTTCCACCTACACCCCCCCAGGACTGCCTTATGTCTGTCCCATGCATTCTTGAATTCCCCCACTGTTCTTGACTCCACGACCTCCTCAGGAAGGCTATTCCATGCATCCACAACCCTCTCCATGAAAAAATACTTCCTCACATTACCTCTGAGCTGTCCCCCCTCTATCTTCAAATTGTGCCCCCTTGTTCTTGCACATCTATTTTTCTGAAAGATACTACCCTCTTGGACTTTGTTGATTCCTTGAGGTACTTGAAAGTTTCTATCATGTTCCCACTCTCCTTCTTCCCTCAAGGGTATACATATTAAGCTCCTTTAGTCTCTCTTCGTATATCTTCTGGTGCAGACCCTGCACCATTTTGGTTGCCCTCCTCTGGACAGCCTCCACTCTGTCTATGTCTTTGCAGAGATGGGGTCTCCAGAACTGCACACAGTACTCCAGATGGGGGTCTCACCATCTGTTTGTACAGAGGGATAACAACTTCCTGTTTTCTACGGTTGATGCCTCTCCCTGTGCATCCTAGTATCCCCCCAGCCTTCCTTACTGCCTTCTCACATTGCTTGCTCACCTTTAGGTCATCTGATATAATTACCCCCAGGTCTCTTTCCATTTTTATTGTTGTCAATATCTCACCCCCATTGTGTACTCTTCCCCTGGGTTTTCATTTCCCAGGTGCATTACTTTGCACTTCTTTGCGTTGAATCTAAGCTGCCATACATTTGACCATTCCTCCAACCTTGTCAAGTCCCTTCTCATCCTTTCCACTCCATCTTATGTATCAACCCTGTTGCAGATCTTTGTGTCGTCTGCAAAGAGACATACTTTTCCTTCCAGTTTCTCTGCAATGTCACTTATAAGGACATTAAAAAGGACTGGTCCCAGCACTGAACCCTGTGGTACCCTGCTAGTAACCCTCCTTTCTTCACTGTGGACTCCGTTTACTGCTACCCTTTGTGTCCTGCTGTCTAGCCAATTTTTTATCCAGCCTATCACCTTGGGACCCACTCCAAGGCTGGCTGACTTGTTTATTAATCTTTTGTATGGGACTGTATCAAATGCCTTGCTAAAATCTAGGTAGGCCATGTCCACAGCCCCTCCCTGGTCTACTACTTTGGTCACCCAGTCAAAGAAATCTATTAGATTCATCTGACATGACCTTCCCACTGTGAATCCATGCTGTCTTGGGTCCTGTGCCCCACTGGCCTCTAGGTACACAGCAGTTCTTTCCTTCAGATGTGATTCCATCATTTTCCCCACCACTGAGGTCAAACTAACTGGACTGTAGTTTCCTGCATCTGCGCGGCTCCCACTTCTGTGAAGAGGAATCACATCCACCCTCCTCCAGTCCTCAGGTTCCACCCCATCCTCCCATGATTTGTTAAAGAGAGTAGTCAGCGGTGTCACTAGTTCTACCCTTAGTTCCTTTAGAATTCTTGGGTGAATCCCATCAGGCCCCATTGCTTTATCCACCTTCAATTTTACTAGTTCTTTCAGAACCCTTTCTTCTGTAAATGGACTGGTATTGACCCCATCTCCAGAGTGTTTCTTTAGTATGGTTTAGGTACCTCTCCCTCCTCTTCCTTTGTGAATACTGAGCAGATATATTTATTCAGTATCCCTGCCTTTTCACTGTCACCCTCTGCCCACATTACCTCCCCTTTATTAAGCTTCGGTATCCCTCCCTTGGTCTTTCTTCACTCCCTAATGTACCTATAAAAGGTCTTATCCCCCTTCTTAACAGAGTTGGCTATTCTTTCCTCGGTTTGGGCCTTTGCTTTTCTGACTGCATTCCCTGCCTCTTTCTGCTTTAACTGATAAAGTTCTCTGTCCTGGTCCTTCTGTATTTCCTTATATTTCCTGAATGCTATCCTTTTCTCCTTAAGCTTCCCTGCCACCTCTTTTGAGAACCATAGTGTTTTTTTTCCTTCATTTTGTTTTGTTGATTTGCTTCACACAAAGGCTTGTTGCCCCTGTGATGGCTGTTTTGATTACTCCCCATTGTTCTTCCACCCCTCCTTCTTGCCTGTTTGCTAGTGCTTTTCTGAGGCACTCTCTCATTTTCCCAAAGTCAGCCCTCCTAAAGTCCAATTTACTTGCTTTTGTATGGCTTGACTCTATGGCTGTGTTTATCGTGAACCACACTGTTTGGTGGTCGCTTTTTCTCAGATGGCTACCCACTTCTAAATCCGAGATTCTTTCTCCATCCCCATTTGAGAGTACCAGGTCTAAGATTGCTCCCTCCTGAGTGGGTTCCAATACTAGCTGTCTGAGGCATGCCCCTTGTAGGGCATCAAGAATGACCCTGCTCTTGAATGCGCATGCAGCAAAGGTGCTTCAGTGAACATCTGGCATATTCTGGTCCCCCAGCAACAATATCTCCCCTTTTTCTGCCATTCTAAGGATGCCCTCTATCATTTCCTTGTCCATTCCCTCCCCCGAGATGGGGGTCTGTATACAACACCCATGCAGACTGTGGTGCCATTTCTTGTCTCCAGGGTGACCCAGAATGCCTCATCTGCTCCCTGTTTACTCTTTAGTTCTGTTGCTTTGATCCCTTCCCATACATAGAGAGCTACTCCTCCTCCTCTTTTACCCTCCCTGTCCCTCCTGTAGATTGTGTATCCTGGTATGTTGACATCCCAGTCATGGTTCTCCATGTACCATGTTTCTGTGACTGCCACAACATCCATGCATCCCTCTTCCATCAAGGCCACTAGTTCAGGGAGCTTGTTACACAGACTACAGGCATTGGTACTCATCACCCTCCAATTTTTGATGGCCTTACCCCTTTTAGCCCCATCTCTGTCCTTACTGTCTTTGCCTTTTTTTGCATTTACCTCTGTCCTGCTCCCTAATGACTTCTCTACCTTGGTGTTTACCCCACTAATTATCGTGTTTTGTGGGGGGAGGCTGGGAGTTCCCTGCTCCTTTGTAGTGCCTCCCCCATTGGCTAGTTTAAATGCTTGCCAATGAAGCATTTAAACCTATCACCTAGGATCCTGGATCCCCCCCTGGACAGATGCAGACCGTCATGCCAGTATAGGCCTGCATCCCTCCAGGTGGCTCCTCAGTCCCCAATGAAGCCAAAACCCTGAGCTCCACACCAGTTTTTCAACCATTCATTGAATTCCATGGTGTGGAGTACCCTAGCATCACCCTTGCCATAGACAGGGATCACCTCCAAGAAGGTTACTGTATGCGCTACTTGTCTAAGGCCCCTCCCCAACTCTACAAACTTCTCTTGCACTGCTCTGATCCCATTCCTAGCCTAGTCATTTGTCCCTAGGTGGACAATAAGATCCAGCCCCCTCCCTCATGCAGCTGCTCCCACGATCCTGAGGATTTGCTTCCTGTCCCTCCAAGTCATGGCATCAGGCAGGCACCTTACCTCCCTCTCCCCTTCCTCCTCCACTTCTACCCCCTAATGATTGAGTCCCCCACCAGGAGTTGTTTCCTTCCCCTGTGGGGTCCTGTGTCACCCTCCTGTGGGTCTTCTTTGTGGAGATTCCCAGCATCCTCCTTGGTCTCCACTGCAGGTGCCTCCATAGAGGAACCACTATCCACCAAAACAGAGTATGAATTGTGGAGAGGTACAGCTGGAGGGATGCACCTCTCTTCCATCACCTTCTCCTTCCTTCCCTGAGCCCACCTTGGTCCAGCCACTCCTCTTTCATGGCAACCTCTGAGGTAGCGGAAGTGGCCCTGGTGGTCCCATCAGAAGTAGATGGCGTTCGGCTCACAAGCTCCTTGCTCACTATCTTGCTAGAATTGCACTTCTCCTCCTGCTCCTAGCTGGGAATGTAGACCCAAACCCCGGTCTGCCCACATCGGCGTATGAATGACACAAGAAACAAGGCTCCATCAAGCTAGTGACCCTTAACATCTGCCGCCTTTTTTATGAAATACACATTGGGGGGGCCACTAGACTACCAGGGAATTGGAGAGCGTAATGTATTTTATAATGATTGGGGGGGAATGCTAGATTACTAGGGATATACAAAGCATTATTTTATTAAATACACATTGGGGGACTGCTAGACTACCTGGGAAATGCAGAACATTATTCTTTTGATACAGATTGGGGGGGCCGCTAGACTGCCAGGGAAAACATGATGTATTTTATTCAGATGGGGCAGAACGAAGCCCCCTGAGTAAAACCCACCCTCACTTAACTTTCTAGGGAACCCCTGAGCTGAGAAAATGTTTTTTTTTAATCTGGCCATCTCATCCCTTGCTGTTTGTTCATGAGTGTGCAATTTCTTTAATCACGAGCCTGCAAATTCTTTGATCGTGAGATTGTTTGATCGCGATCATGCATCGTGAGCAAGAAACGAGATGGCCAGATTAAAAAATCAATTTTCTCAGCCCAGGGGTACCCTAGGAAGACAAATGAGGGTTGGTTTTACTCAGGGAGCTTCGTTCTGATGAACTATGGCAGTGGTTTACCGCAATTCTTTCAATTGTTTAAATTAGAACAGTTTTAATTCTTTGGTCGTGACCCTGCAAATTCTTTTATTTCAAGCCTACAAATTCTTTGATCACGAGATTCTTTGATCGCGATTGTGCATCGTGAGCAAAGGACAAAATGGGCAGTTTAAAAAATCAATTTTCTCAGCCCAGGGGTAACCTAAGAAGTCAAATGAGGGTGGGTTTTGCTCAGGGGGTTTTGTTCTGTCGAACCATGGTGGTGTTTTTTTTGATTTATAGCATTTTTATTCTTTGTTCGCAAGCCTGCAGATTCTTTGATCATGAGCTTGGAAATTCTTTGCTCATGAGATTCTTTGATTGCCTTCTTTGATTGTGAGATAGGGACAAGATGGCCAGATTTTTTAGAATGGAATAGATGGGGAAATTTTACCAATTGTTAAGACTGAATATCTCAGAAACGGTTTGGTCTTTTTACTTGAAATTTGGAGGGTGTTTACGGCATGTCCTGTAGATGTTAATTATGGTATTTACATGTTGGAGAACATTTTTTTGTGGAGATATTGCATGGCACACTTTACGTGTTGTGGACAGTGTTTTGGATTGTGCTGGTGGCTTGAAATTGATAGGGTGCCTAGCCTTAGTGTCATGGATGTAATTTTCAGTTGTTGTGTGTGTTAAATGTCAAGAGGTGTGGAACTGTGCCACTCTGACAAATGAAAATGTCAAATTTTGACATGTTATATCTCAGACATGGTTTGATCTTTTTACTTGAAATTTGGAGGGTGTTGTCGGCATGTCCTGTAGATGTCAATGGTGGTGTTTGTGTGTCAGACAATATATTTTTTGCAGAGATATTGTGTGGTACAGTTTACATTTTGTGGACAGCATTTTCTATTGCTCTACTAGAGTAACATTTGTTTGGTGGCTGGCCTTGCTGTTGTCAATGTACTTTTTAGTCATTGGGTGTGTAATGTGGCCAGACACTTACAAGTTAGTGGGGGCCCCGCTCTCCCACCAACTTGTGCAACTTTCTACTTTTCTATTCTTTCATAAAGGTAAGGAAATTCTATGCAAAAGCATCATTAATGCATCAGTTAGGTTCTTCTACAGTGACAAAGTGGAGAAATTCACCATCAGGGTTCCCACCCATTAATCCCACCACCCGCCCCCACCAACAGGCATCGGGGTGTGCATTGTTCATCGACTAACTCTCACCCCATTCTTCTACACTGCACCACCTCAGCTTGTTTACACATAGGATGGGGTGGGAGTTAGGGCGATGACCCCAACGCACACCCTGATGCCTGTTGGTGGGGTGGGTTCAGAGTGGGAAACCTAATGGCAAATTTCCTCACTTTTGTCACTGTAGAAGAACCCTAACTGATGCATTAACAAAGTCTTTTGCATAGAATGTATATATATATATATATATACAGTATATATGTGAAAGGTAGCAGCATTCATACACAGAATACTCCCACATACCCTGTTGAACTGATTTTTTTTGATAAACCAACTTTGTTGTTTGTGTTGCCAGTGATGGGCCCCCACAGTTTTGACAATTGTTTTGTACTCAATTAAAATGTGTACGTATGCTACACTTTTTGTATTTTTTTTGTAGTACAATGCCATGTACAGTAAACAAAACTGATAATTACTAATTATGTAAACAGACTGAGGTAACATTGTGACACAGCATGAATGCAGGAGTATAATGATATGTAGACAGACTGGGGTAACATTGAAGTATAATGGATGGACCCTCCCACCCACCCTCTTGAATTGATCTTTTTTTGATAAGCCAACTTTATTGTTTGTGTTGCTAGCGATGGGCCCCCAGTGTTTCAACATTTTTTTTACTCAGGCTGCACATGCACACTACAATTTATGTATTTATTTCATTATTTATTTTTCTAGTATGATACCATGAAAACTAAACTGGTAATTATGGAGACTTGAGGTAGCACTGTGATTTGTGAAAGAGAATACCCTTTTTTATGTAGTTTTTTTCTTTCATAGATGACTATCCATTCAAGAGCAGCAGATCAGTCAGAGCTCAGAATGGGCTTAGACATTATCCAAGATAAAAACTTGGCATAGGGCACATAACTGGAAGACATCTACCAAAAATCAATACAGTCATTTACAAAGTTAAGTTAATCTTAGAAATAAAAGATTGAAGAAAAATGTGTGAGTGTGAAATTCTGATGTTCCACAGAGTCAGAGAGTAGCCTGTGGTGCTGCCCCCCTCTAATTTTTACAGAACCAGTCCAGGACCTGAAGCCTTTATTTCTCTGATTCTACTATAATTTGTTTTATTATGTCCTTCCCCAAGTCTGTTGCACAACAGCATTTATTGTATTTACTCCCTGTTCTTGTTCTTTACTCTCTTTTCTATGCTTCTTTCTATATCCTCTGAAATAGTGTGTTGGCGGCTCGCTATTCAGGTCATGCTTTATTTCTGCTTTCAGGATCTCTGGTACTGGAATTCATATAAAAAATAAGCCCAGAAGTAATATTTGTTAATGTTGGCAAAGCAGTACAGAGCTGCTGTTAAATCTCTGTAACGGCCTGGCGGTCCGTTTACAAAAACAGCATATGCCCGCTTAGCTGTCTGTTTCCCTACATTTTTGAAAGTACCGCCAGCCCTGGGACATAGTTCAGGTACTCCATGCATTGCCGTGAAGTCCTGTAACCCCAGTTTTGAATGGAAAGCTAATGCAGCTGCTGAGCAGTAGGTGTACCTGTGTAGTGTGGCATTTCCATATTGTTGAGGTTCATTAATGAACCCTGCGTTTCTTTTGCCTGTTTCTCCTTTATTTTTTTTAGAAGGAAATTGATGCCCCAATAAGAAAAAGAGTGTGAAAATAAATGTATCTTACTTTCTTTCACCACTAACAAAGACACAGTCTGTTAGAACGCTCTCTTCAGTGTCAGCATGAGCTTGTATAGGGAATGGGCGGCCCTAGGTGTACTCCTTTTATCCTGTTGGTAAAGTACCTCCCTAGCTCCTTTGGGTGGAGTTTCAGTTAATATAGCCCACATTATTAGTTGGTGGACAAAATTAAGCTTCTCAAATTGTTTGTGTGTTAAAGCAACAAAATGTTATTAACTATTCTTAGAGAAGAACCAGGGAGTTATACTTCTGGAATGAAATGTTGATGTTTTCTGTGTAATGATGTTTTTGAAATAATTGCTGGGAGGGCTTCCAAGTTTAGGGGAGGAGTTACAACCATATATTAGGCTCAAGCTGAGACTCCCAAATTAGATGTTCATTGGGATCAGACCTGTTTGGTTCTCCCTTTGAGATCTCTGATGGAGGTCAGGCACAGATAGATTTTGGCAGATAGCTCTGAGTGTTCTAGCCAAGCTGTGCTTTATGTCTATTTTTTTTTTGTTTTCTTTCTAAGTCTGTTTGAAAGTCATTTGTTTGCCTCTTAAGCTACTTTTCTTTTTTGTTTTCTTTTTAATAAGAATCATACCTGTGAGGTATGTTGTACCCAATGTGCTGTTTCTTGTGAAAGTCATTTCTTAACCCCCCATGACAATATTGGTACCAGGAGTGGGGTTATCTGGTGATCCAGGCTAAATAGGATCCCAGAAATAGATACTGTGTTTTAGTATATTTTACTTTTTGACAAACAGCAGGTACATGGCCCATAAGATGGAGGAGCCCCATGGGTTTTCAACAAGAAGCCAGACAGCACTAACTGGAGAACCCTTATTGTCAGGACTCCCTCCTGTAACGAGGCCTAAGATTAGGACTGGTACAGTTACAGGTGATATAGAAGACATCACAACTCGATTACAGGCTGTGAATATGGATGAACCACAAGAACAACCAGAAGATGTACCCTCAGAGGACTTAAAAGAGCTACTGTGTTGGCTAACATTGAGACAAGTGGAACAGGACAGACAACGGCAAAGAGTACCAGGAAAGGGAGCTGGAATGTCGGAGACAGGATCAGAGAGGGGCAGATACTGTCCAAATGTTTCAGACATTAGGGTCAGGACAAGGAGCACAAACCACTCTAAAAGACATAAAGTTAACAAAACTGACATTATCTGATGATATTGAGTCATATATGACAACATTCAAACGGGTGTCCCAAGCTTGTAACTGGCCCCAAATGCAATGGGTGGTCTGCTTTGCCCCTTATTTAATGGGAAAAGCGGAATTAGCCTATACCAACATGGACAGTGCATCCATCAATGATTATGCAGCAGTTAAAAGGGAGATCTTAAAATGATTTGATATTAACTCAGAAACTTATAGACAGAGATTTAGGACTTTAAAACATGCACCTCATATACCACCAAGGGAAACATACACCAGATTACAAGATCTCTGTACCAAATGGATCCAACCAGAGGGGACATCAGTTAAGGTCATCATGGATATGTTTGTTTTGGAGCAGTTCATACAGATTATGCCTCCTGAAGTGCAACTGTGGATTCGAGAGCATAACCCAGACAATGCAGACATTGCCATTACACTGGCTGAGGACTTCTTGGCAGCCTGTCAACCCTTGCAAAGAGGGTATCGTAGAACTGACAGTTTCCCTTATAGTAACCTTACAAACACAACAACGCCGGTAAGTCTAACTTTTCCTTCTAATCAGAATACCGGGGGTATTAAAAAAGCAGGATTGACTGTTTCTGTTAACACAGACTCAACAGTGGAGTGTCATTATTGTCATGGTATGGGGCACATTGCTAGACTTTGCCCTAAGAAAAAGAAAGAACCAGCTTTTTTTGCATCTTTAAACCTAGGTAATTTTATCATTCCAGTATGAATTAATGAACAGACTGTTGATGCATTTGTGGACTCTGGTAGTAAATAGAGCCTCATTCAAGCAGATTTGGTTCCTTTAACGCCTCCAGTTTCCACAACAGGCATTATTTGTATACACAGAGATATCCATCAATACCCAACTACCACTGTGACTGTCAATGTTCATGGACATGAAGATTAGGTTATTGTGGGGGTGGTACCTACTTTACCTGTTCCTTTTATTTTGGGTCAAGATTATAATACATTTTCACAGATAGTATCTTCTTGTCAAAATACCAATGATCGTAATCTAGTGGCTGTTTCTACCAGGGCTCAATTATCTGTAGTACATGATGTATGTATATATATGTGTGTGCGTATATACAGTATATATATAATGTGGGTAACAAAAAAATACAAATACAATGCTCTGATTTTAAAAACACATCACATAACCATGTGTATATCAGAGCGCGACTGCACACCTGCACTTTTACCCCCCTCCAAAACAAGTTTGTCATTTTATAATATAGATAACCCACTCTGGGGTGTGCAGTCATGCTCTGATATATACACACCTTGGGTAGTTGGTGCACTTGGCCTGCTGCCTTGTGTGTAACAAAGCACACCAAGGCATGCATATATCAGAGCATGACCACACACCTAAGAGTGGGTTATCTATTACATATATATATATATATATATATATATATATATATATACACACATATATATATACACACTAGAGATGCAGTCACACCTCTATAGTCAAGGTTGAGTAGGCACTTCAATGATAAACTCAAAATTTTGCACTTTAATAACTTTGCAACCATTAAATGGATTTGCATGGAATTTGGTATATTCCTTCCTGTGGGGTAGAGCTCTTGATCTTGCAAGTTTCATCTGGTCAGATGTGCAGTCTCCGAGTTACGGAGAGATGAATAAATATGTTTTAACCCATTGACTTTGCTGGGATTTTTTTTGAACATGCCTACAGCCCAGAGGGTTTGGTTGTTTGGCATGAAATTTGCAGGGTAGAAAGGGACTAACCATGTATCAAAATGAAAAAATACCTATGTTCAGAAAAAGAGAGGGTGCTTTACCTACTTGAGATCTGGCAGTACTCGATTTATAGACTCAAAACCTTTTAGTGAAAAGTGAGCAACTCAGGGACCGAAAACTTAGATCCTCTAAAACACACCCCAAACAACAATTTAGTGGATTTGCAATAAAGACTTTAATTTTAAATACTTTAATCCACAGGGTGTATAAACATTAAGGGACTAAAGTGCATAGGATACATAAACGAAGTGCATAATACAACTATCACAGCACATTTGCTTTAGTATATTAAAAAAGCAATAAAAAATGTGCAAAACATTCCCTACCTTATACCAATCACCAGTAAAAATTACCCCAGCGCTTCGCTCTTGCCTTCCTCAGGGGGCGTGGCATTATTCTAACCACCACATTTTTATAACAAAAACAGCATTCAAACATTCTCCTTAATTAACTTATTCCATTTTGTTGCAGCATAACCCAGATAGACTATCTTAGGGTAGCTGGTTCATTCCACTGGGGTGTCAAACAGACGAGGCACACTGATGAGTCCTGGTAGGATGAAACACATGTCTGAGTCTTCTGTTGGCACACATGGCAAACTGTGTGGGAGGCCTTTTGGCGCCATGCATTTCTGCTTAAAGTTGAACCAACATAATATTCTGTGGTGATTTGCATATGCAGCCCATGATGCTTTGCATTATGGGGGCATGTGTGATTCTGTATTTCTTTGAAACTTGGCATCCCGGCCAATGCCCTTTGGGGAAACCATTGCCTCAGTACTTGCGCACTGAGGTTCTTTGTCTTTTAACTTGTTTTTTGTTTTAATTGGGTTCACCACAACATAACCCAGATAGACCATCTTAGAGTAGCTGGTTCATTCCACTGGGGTGTCAAACAAATGAGGCACACTGATGAGTCCTGGTAGGATGAAACACGTGTCTATGTCTTCTGTTGGTACCCTTTGCAAACTGTGTGAGAGACCTTTTGGCACCATGCATTTCTGCTTAAAGTTGAACCAGCATAATATTCTGTGGTGATTTTCACATGCAGTCCATGATGCTTTGCATTATGGCAAACGTCCTACGACGTCTTTTTTTTTTTTAAACCTATAAAACAAGCGGTCCTGCAGCGCGTCTCCGACCCCCACAGCCCGCACCCACCCCTGTGCACCCAGCCTCCCCACCCCTCACCCTACTTACCTCCGGACTCGCGACGATCTTCGGTGGACAGGGAACACATCTGCACTCTTCAAAGCCAATCGTGAACTGAGGAAATGCCGGTAAGCTGTATAATGGGCTAGATGGGGGGGTTCAACTTTATTGCATATCTCAGCCATTTTTGGGAATTTTTGCACCAAATTTTCAACAATGTTTACTGTGTATTCTTCGCAACAGTATTCATCAGTACAGTTTGGCTCAATTGATTTAATACCAACATTTTAAAACATTTTTCTGAAAGCAGAACATTGAATGCTGTGAGCATTCTGTTTTGTTATACCATTGATATGATATACTCAAGAAGGGTTAACAACAGAGTGATGTCATAACAAGGTTGTAATCTACTTGATTTCAGTTAGAAATAAGGGCCCCCATATATTATAACCCTATTCTAGGCATGTATTTCCATGTAGAACAATGTTCTACCATACACTTTAATTTATTATATCATATAATTTGATATCATGTCATATTCATTACTCTCTAGGACTATAAGTGTACCGAGGGACAGGCTGCGGAAGATGCAATGCAGTGATATTACCATTAGTGCAATTTCCAAAATAAAAATAAATAATAGCACTGAGTACATGTACAGTAGTTACTGTTTCAATTTGCTTCAAGGTACAGACAGGCAATGTCACAATTAAAGAGGGAAAAGGCATCACAGAGGGCCCCACACCCAACTGTGGGGCTGGTCCTAATGTGAACTTTTTGTGCAGAAACATTTTGGTTAACTTTCCATTTACTGTAGAAACATAGAAACATAGAGGTTGATGGCAGATAAGGACCTCAAGGCCCATCCAGTCTGCCCATTTTTTCTACCTTATGAATGTGCCACACACCTTTACACTGTCAATGACCTATCTATCCATATTTGTCTGCATTGCTCCCTTATACCTATCCCATGCCTGTTTGAAGCCCTGTACTGTATTCATAGTCACCACTTCCTGAGGTAGGCTGTTCCATGCATCCACCACTCTTTCTGTGAAAAAGAATTTCCTCACATTCCCCCTTAATCAGCCGCCCTCTATTCTCATGCTGTGTCCTCTTGTCCTGCTATTTTTCTTATATTTAAACATGTTAGACTCTTTCACATTGTTAATGCCCTTAAGGTGTTTGAATGTTTTGATCGTATCACCACTCTCCCTCCTTTGCTCAAGGGTATACATTTTGAGCTCCATTAATCTGTCCTCATATGTCTTCTGATGCAGTCCCTGCACTATTTTGGTTGCCGTTCTCTGGACTGCCTCAGTTTGGTTAATGTCTTTGTGAAGGTGTGGCCTCCAGTACTGCATGCAGTACTCCAGATGGGGCCTAACCAGTGTCTTGCAAAGAGGGATTATTACCTCCCTCTTACGACTTGTGATACCCCTACTAATACACCTTAACATCCCCCTAGCCTTACCTACTGCTTTAGAGGTCTACTTGGATGATTTCAGGTCATCGGTGATGTTGATGCCCAAGTCTCTTTCTTCCTTTGTGACTTTCAGCAGCTCCCCTCCCAGCCTATAGGTGGCTTCAGGGTTTCTCTTCCCTATGTGCATGATCTTGCACTTCTTTGCATTAAATCCTAGTTGCCACTCTTCTGACCATTTTGCTAGTTTATCCAGATCTCTTCTCATTCTGCCCACCCCATCTGGATTATCTACTCTGTTGCAGATCTTGGTGTCATCTGCAAACAGACAAGCCTCACCCGCTAGTCCATCTGCAATGTCACTAATGAAGATATTGAAGAGGACTGGCCCCAGGACTGATCCCTAAGGTACCCCACTTGTGACTTGCCACTACTCTCTGTTTTCTGCCCATCAACTAGTTTACTACCCAGTTGACCAACTTCTGACCCACCCTGAGCCTACCCAACTTATTTATCAATCTTCTATGTGGAACAGTGTTGAAAGCTTTGCTGAAGTCAAGGTAGGTGACATCAACTGCTCCCCCTTGGTCCACCACTTTAGTTACCCTGCCAAAGAAATCTATGAGACTAGTTTGACAGGACCTTCCTTTTGTAAACCCATGCTGTCTTGGATCCTGTGCCCCATGGATTCCAGGTGTTGCACTATCCTTTCCTTAAGGAGTGCCTCCATACTCTTGCCCACTACTGAGGTAAGACTGACTGGTCTGTAGTTCCCTGCCAACACTCTTGTGGAGCGGGATCACATGAGCCCTTCTCCAGTCTTCTGGGACCTCTCCTGTGCTCAGAGACTCACTAAACAGTTCTGCTAATGGCTCTGCTAGTTCCACCCTTAGCTCCTTAAGTACCTTGGGATGTATGCCATCATGCCCCATTGCCTTGTCCACCCTGAGCTTAGCGAGCTCTTGTAGGACCCTTTCTTTTGTGAAGGGAGTAGTGCTCACCTCCCTCCCCCCTGTGTCCATGGTGCTGAGCTGTGGGCCCTGACCTACCTTCTCTTCAGTAAATACTGAGCAAAAGTATCTATTTAGGATAGATACTTTTATAGGGTCCTCCTCCTCACATGCCCCCTTTTCTCCTTTGAGCTTAGCAATATCCCCTCTGGACTTTCTCCTTTCACTAATGTAGCTATGAAAGTCTTGTCACCTTCTTTTTACTGTTCGTGCTAGTGTTTCCTCAGTTTGGGACTTTGCCTGCCTTACTGCCTTCCCTGCTTCCCTTAGGGCAGTTTGGTATGCCTCCCTATCTTTATCCCGCTGTGTTCCCTTATATTTCCTGAAGGCCAGCCTTTTGGCTCTGACCTTTTCTGCTACTGTATTTGAGAACCAAAGTGGTTTCCTTCTTCTTTTGCACTTCCTTTTCTGTCTAACACAATGGGATGTTGCTTCAAGTATTGCATCCTTAATGCTTGACCACTTTGTCTGTACTCCCTCACCTGTGTTTCTTTTTGCCAGGGCTAGCTTAACTTTGTAGTATAGTAGATTGTATCAGAATAATGTTGCTTACTTATAGGCAGACATCTACTGATAGAATAAATCCCAGAATTCCTTGCAGCTGACACCAGAGCACCAGGCAGTAGTGGGAGATTCTATAGCCTGCAGTGCATGTTTGAGCTGTTATAATCTCTAATCAGATGTTTTCCAGTTCTGATTTTCTCCAGGGGCTAAGTACAATCCTCTGTGACTATATTTAGACCATGAAGGACAGTGGGGCCAGCGAACAAAAGATCAGAGCTGATATAAACTGTAACATGCACTGCAGGCTATTGAACTCCCACTTCTGCCTACTGATCTGATGTCAGTAGCAGTGGATTCTGGGATTTGTGCTAACAGATGATGTCTGCCTACAAGTAAGCAAAATTATTCTGATACAAACTACTATACTACCGTAAACAGAAAGTAAATCAAAATTTTTATGCACACAAAGTACACATTTGGACCAGACCCACACTTTGGTGTGGGGCCTTTTGTGATGACTATTCCCCATAACTTTAAGGAAAGGTATAGATTCCAAAATGCAACCTGGTTGTGGAAAACCTAGTTTCCAAGAAGAGCCAGTAGCAAAAAAACAGGCAAATTGAACCCAAAACTGAGCTCTGAATTCCTATACTAATGTGCAATTTGTTCTGTTGATGCATATATTATGGAGCTCCCAGGGGGTCTGCATTGCATGACAGACAATATGATGTAGAGTCATTCCTAGGTAAATGGAAATTACTTTGCCTTATCTTGTCCTGCAGCACAGCCTCCTGGGAGTGGAAGAATGTACACATAAACAAAATATTTTATTAAAACACATGGATGTCAGGAATGTGAACTGATCAGTAAGTTCATTTAAATTATTTTCGAATAACAAATAGTTGGACAAAACAGAGAAACAAATATATATATATATATACATACACACACAGAGGTCATAAGCAATTTTTAAGAAAAAGTCTGTGGCATTTGTGTTAAAGTATATTGCCGGTACTTGCTTGTGTAGATATATGCAACCTTTGTATATCATCAGGAGCTGATATATATTCTGTAATTCACTAAAATGAAAACTTGATTGACTCACTATATGAATCAAATACAAGTCTGATCCTCTTGTAAGTAAAAATGTATAAACCTGACGTGCATCATATTTTTTCAAATGTACAAGTATAGCCATTAGAAGCATAAACACATGACATTTACTTCAAAAAGTGCATAGATTAAAAAGCCAATATCCTGAAGAAGTGACATTTGGTTACAAAACCTTCATTGAATTGTTATGGTCTTATAATGACAAAAACGAAAATGATGAATAAGACTGTCTCACATAGAGGTTTTTTGCACATAAACAAAAAGAAGTGATATGGTCGTACAGGGATTCAGAGTCCACTTTTGGGCTCAGTTTACAGAAAGTAGAAAACTGCCCCAGCTACTTGTCTTACTGACTAGTCTGTTTGAGGAAAATGCTTAGAACAGTCAAGTTAACTTTTGGAAACCATAGGGAAAAAATATGACTATTTCATAATTATATCAGGATATTTCAGACAGTACATTGAATAAGAGTCCCGCTTGACTGAAAATACTATGAAAATACATTATCTAGTGCAAATTAATGAATAAAACATAGACTTGGGCAAGGGCAAGACATTATGAAGTGCAAATCAGGGAAATAAAACACAGCCTAATAATAGCACCACTTAGCTGTGCTAACTGCAGGTGGGTTGTCAAAAGAGGGAGTTAACCAATAAACACTGCATCCATGATGCTACAGACAATATGACTTCTGAGATACAAATCAGTTGAACACCCACTTACTGGATACATACTCTCTAGACTGTGTGACTGCTGCAGGCAGTGATCATCAGAGAATGGCAGGCAGTGTTATACATGCAATTAACCTCTGCCCCATCCCACATGCTCCATCACCTGAATTTTATAATCTCTCTGAAAACCTACTGAGTACTGCAACAGCAAGCATTAAAAATATAATTGTGTGTGCCCAGTTGTGTGCCAGAATTAGTCACTACTTTAGTTTGCTGATGTACCATGCCTGATACATACCTTCAGGCTTTTGCCTACATTCTACACAGTGCAGTCATGCAGCAATGGTAAAGCACTGTGCAACCACATCAACCCATATGGAGGTTATACCCTAGTGAAACACAATTTCCTTTAACAGTATGATGATCATTTTTGTGTCCTGTAAATAAAAGATACAATACAAGTAAAAAGAGTAGATGGTGGTAAGGTTAGGGGCTAGTAGAGCTGACTTCATTGTCTCTAAAATGAGAATTCAATGCAGACTACACAGCGTCAATTACACAATACATGAATAGGATGAAATTTGACCCATGATGAGACCTGGCTGTGTGCTGCTCTGGTGATCAAGCCAGTCCCAAGTCCTTTGGTGGTTCTGTCTCATCTCCCCAGTTCCCTGGCTCATTCTCCTTCCTTTTCTTTCCTTCCTCTTGAATCCCAAGTCACCTCCTGAGTCCCAAATATATGGTGATCATTTGGACTGGCCTTATGGCCTATGCCAGTCTTGATTCCCAAGTCAAATGGCTTCACCTTGTCTCTTCAGTTCTCTGACTTGTTTTTCCTTCCTTTTTTTCCTTACTTCCATATCACAGCTATACAGTAGCCACCACCTGTTCTGAGCCTATGACTTACTCCAGTCCTAAATCATGAGTCATGCAGTTCCATCATCTCACAAATTCCATCTGTGGAAAAGGGCACGTTGACTTGAGTCATGGCAGACAAGCTGGGAGAGGAGCTGCTGTCAAGACTGACAGATCCTATTAGCTGTGCACTGGCTTTCATTTATATCAAAGACTGTCAGCGAGGCCTTTGATTCAGTGCCACATGGGAAGCTGGTTAGCAAATTGGGTCATCTGAGGGTTGGGGGAGAGAATGGTGGAGGGGTCAAAAATAGGGTGTGGGATAGACAGCAGAGGGTTGTTGAAAGGGGGAACTCACATCCACTAGGGCTGTAACAAGTGGGGTTCCACAGGGTTCAGTGCTGGATCCAGTGCTGTTCAGCATCTTCATTGCTGACATTGCAGATGGAGTTAGTAACAAGATCAGCCTGTTTGCAGATGACACAAGGATCAGAGCAGTTGTGGACAGCACAGAGGGTTGGCTAGGGCTGCAGGAGGACTTGGATAAACTAGAATGCTGGTTGGACACATGGCAGCTGAGTTTCAATGCAAAGAAGTGCAAAGTTTTGCTCATGGTAGCCAGAAACTCAAGTTCTGTACAGACTGGGGGGGTGCAGTTATTCAGCACAGAAGAGGAGAAGGATATAGGGGTGATAATCACAGAGCAAATGAACCTCTCAGCATAGTGCAGGAAGGCAGGAGCTAAAGCCAACAGGATGCTGGGGTGCATTGCCAGGGGCATCACCTCACGGAGGAGGGATGTCATCCCACCACTATACAGGCCACTGGTCAGATCAAGCCTAGAGTACTGCATGCAGCTCTCATGGCCCTACTTAAAGAAAGATGTCAGAGCAGAGCCACCAGGATGATCATGGGAATGAAGGACAAACCCTACGAGGACAGACTGATGGAGCTCAACGTGTACTGCCTGGAGGAGAGGAGGGATAGAGGAGATATAACTGAAACCTTCAAATATATGAAGGCATTAACAAGGTTAGTACAGAGTGGGATTTTTAGATTAAAGGGAGGGAGAAACACTAGGGGCATAGTCTGAGGGGGACTGTTCAAGAGGGAAATGAGACGACACTGCTTCACGGAAAGGGTGGTGGATGGTTGGAATGCACTTCTGGAGGAGGTAGTAACATTAAAGTCAGTGGCCAGTTTTAAGAAAGGGTGGGACAGGCTCAAGGGGAAGGTCAAGGGAAAGGTCACTACCAGATGAGGGGGGTGGGCAGTTGCAGAGTAACACACTGTTAGCTGCACAACTGAGCACACTCGATAGACCTTGAGGCTTGTATCTGCTGGCATTTTTCATATGTTCATATGTTTGTAAAATGAAAATACTAAAAAAGTGAAATACAAACTTAGGAGGTATGAGAGTAGACCAGAACTTGCAGGATGTACCTCCTTCTAGAGCCTTCCTCCCATCGATTTTCAGCTGTGCTCCCTTTTACCAGAAAAGGCTTACTGAGCTATAACAGTTCATTTTTATAGGTGTCCTGGGGGAGATAAATGAAGCTAGCCACTGAGTATGCTCAGAAATTTACCATAATATGTATGGGTAAATTTCTGAGCATGCTCAGTGTGACTAAAATGAGTGAGATCAATTTCTAAGCATGTACAGTGACCAACTTCATTTATCTTACTCATGTTAGCCAACATAACATGGTTATTTTGGCCAATTATTTTTCACACCTGTTCAAAGTTAAAGTGAAAAAGATTTTATTTGATTGGCAAAAAAGTCTTTACAAAACATACAAGTGTGCAACAATCCAATATGAATCTCATTAAAATATATAAGTCACATCAATTAGTTTGACATTTACAATGTCTTTGTAATAAGTGTCATAAAATATGAATAGATCCATTTCCTATACTCGATACAGAATTCTCATTCCTAAAATTATTTCAAGTCATCAGTTTTCTTTCTACTCCTTAAAATATTTACAAATGTATTGCTGATAAATATCCTACATGTTTGTTTAATATGTCAAAGTCAACAGTAGCAAAGAGGTAACTTAGCATAAGATCAGAAGGAAGGCCAAGACTTGCCAGGATTTCTCCAAGCCACTTCATTCTAGCTTTTTCGGGGATAGGGCACAGTAAAATAACATGTTTTAAGTCAACTTCTACTTCATTCCCACAACTACAGAGGGGGTCCATTACCCCTTCTCTCTTTTGTCTAAAATGTATATATTTAGCTGCATAAAGCTCTATTCAAAATCTCAGAATTAATCGCCTACTTTGAGGGTTTGAAATGTTAAGCAAATATGGTTCTAACTGATGTACTACTTTGATTTCTTTATACCAGCTGTAATATTTTAGATTTTGGATTCTTCTTAGATCTTTTGTAATTGCCAGATCCCTAACCCTCAGTTTCAGTATTGAGGAAATTTCTTCTTTTTATCTTATGTAACTTTTATATAAATGGTGACCTAATCCCATTGGGTAAATTTCGTTTTGAATCAGTTTAATATTTTGGGAAATAAAGCCCAAGTTTGTATAAGAAGGGTCATTCTTCCAGACTCCATATAGGCATCTTGGTCCTGGGGAGATGGAAAAGCCCCAGCATAAACAATGTTAATTTTTCTGTTATCATAGTTCCCAGAGAAAATATTTCAAGTTCCATCCTGCGAACTTCTGCAGGAACTGATTGTGGTACTATCAGAATATAACAATATAATTTGTTACTGATGCACTCAAGATCTTTTAAATTTGAATCACCCCCATACTTCTGATGCATACAAAATATTAGCCTTCAATTTAGTATTAAGAACCCTAAGAATTCCCTAAACTGTACCTTTGCCCACTTTTGAGTAAAACAGCCTTATAGCGTTAGATGCCACTTTCATTTAGACTGTGTGAGCAAAATGTGACTCTTCCATGAGTTATTTTGTGCAAAATGTAATCCTAAATAATTATATGTGTTGGTTAGAATTCTTTCATAATTTACAACTGCTTTAAGCATTAGTTTTGATTTATTACCAGATATTACTACCTTAGTTTTTTCTTTGTTTATATTCAAGCCATCAGCTTTGCACATTTCTGCAAAGCTATCCAGCTTCCTTTGAAGTCTCAGAAAAGATGTAGAAATCAAAACCAAATCATCCACATATGCCAAGAGCGAAACTCTATTATTTCCAATTTTTGGTGAATGATAGTCAGCATTATTAAGATTCTTCAAAATAGGATTAATGTATAACTTGAACAAAGTTGGGGCCAGTATGCATTCCTGATGAACCCCTAGTTCAAATAAATGTTTGCTGTTGTCAGTCCTTGTTGGTTATATTGTATTTGGGTCCAAGTGTCCTTATGCAGTCTAATACAAATGTCCAGACTGGTATAATCAAGACCCAAGTTCTGCAATTTTTCCCATAGAAATACCCTACTTATACTATCAAATGCTGCTGATAGATGCACGAAAGAACAAAATAACTTACTTTTTTTGACTGTAACATATTTCCATATCAAGTGTTTTAAAACATAACAATTCTGAACCATAGATATACCATCTCTAAACCCATTCTGATATTCACTTAGTATTGAATTATCGCTAATCTAGGATTGGAGTCAATATAATATAATTTTACAAAATACTTTCTATGAAACGACAATCAGGCTTACAGGTTAAGCAGCACAAAAGTTCAGCTACCCGTCAAAAGTAATGAAAAATATCCCAACTCTAGAGCACATTCAATAATAATTTATTAAGATAGTAAAAACAGTATCACCCTTCCCCCACAAAAAAAACAAAACGACGCACAGGTCAATGTTTCACGCTGTACTAGCAGTTTATCAAGACCATTGACTTATAGATCAATACATTCTGTGGTCCACTGGATCTCCTTTCTTTAATATTGGGAAGATAGCGCTCCCCTTTCAAATATCTGGGATATGCTGTCCTTGTATCAAGGAGTTGGATAAAATGACAAAGACTGGTATCCACCAATTTGGAAAAGTTTTATATATGTCACCCAAAATACAGTCAGGTACAGGGCTTTGTTCAAAGTTATCATGACTAATACTTGAAATATTTCAGTTTCCCCTATAACCATTGGGGATGGGTATTATATATCTGCTTCAGTCAGTTAATTCATTATGAAATTGTTTATCTGAAATTCTTCTTCTTTTAAAAATATGACTTCCTTAAATAAGTCTCCCAGACTTCTGGAATGACATAAGCTTCTATTTTAGTTGAATATTGACCATATCCTCCACTAACAATTTTCCAAAATGTTTTATCTTTTGCAATAGCAGCTTTTCTCAACTTTTCCCATTGTTTGATGCTATAGTTATTCATCTCTTGTTCCAACAACTACTTATAAGTCTTCCTTTCTCTGTTTAAGTGTTTGATATTCTTTCTTGTTCTCCTTTGCTTTATTGCTCTAGCCACCTGATTTAATATTTGTTTGGCTTTTTTGTTGGTATTGTTGAACTATGTTTTCTGACCCAAAATCTGTCTTTTATTTTGTCTTGCAAAGAGGTCCTATATAAAGATTTATTTTTGCCATTCTTGTATTATACCGGTAAAGCTGGCAATTTCTAACAGATGCTGTCACTGCTTTTCCAGGCTACTTTCTGTGAATAGTTCCTGGAATAAATTTATGGTATCTCGCTGCCACTTAATCCTTTTAAGATTCAGGATTTCCATGTCACCCTCTTGGGTGAAAATGTCTACTTGTTCACCATCACCATTAGAATTTTGTATTTGTATCATAATTAATACTGGATAATGAAAAGAATCTGGTCGGTCCAGGACCATTAAATTTTGTATTATACGAAGTACTTCCACATTGACCCAAAATAGATCAATTTTGGAAGAACCCATGGGTCCTATACATGTGTAACTTCCTTCTTTCCTTCCTGATCTCCAGTTGATCTTACATTCATTACTATGTAGTTATTCTCTGAGAGGAAGGTTATTAAATCCTTTCCTCTTTTATTATATTTTTTTCTTTAACTTTCCTAAAATGACTAATTTTATGGTTAATTGCTGAGAGACACTGCAAGAGATCTTTATACAGATCTGTTGTATATCTCCCTTTTGGGACTTGGGCATTAAAGTCTCCTACTATCAAAATTGGGCCTACCTCTTGTTTCTCTATTAAATTTTCCAAAGTTTCTTTGTTGTTTATCCACACAACCACTGATTTTTTTATTGTTTGGAAGTATACATATACATATATATATATATATATATATATATATATATATATATATATTACTAATAATTTGATTTGGTTGTTTTCCATCTTTAATGGGAGTACATTATTATTAAGACATTTTATTTTAGTTATTCTAAAGTTCAGGGAGGTCATCACGTAAGTAATAAGTCCAGCTTCCAGGTGGCCCTGCTTTTCTTTTTATTATATTCTTTGTTAACCAGGTAAGGCCCACTAGGCACAGGTGCCTGTTTTCAGGGGTGGCCCAGGAGCACTGGGGAGGTTAAGTGACTTGCTCAGAGTCACAAAGTATGCAAGTAGAGGTTATGGGAATCAAACCCAAGTCTTTCTTCTGGATGTACCAAGCTCATTCACAGCTTGTTACTCTAACCTCTAGGCTATACTGCCAGCCCCAGCCCTTTTATTGCGGGGACCCCATACACAGTAAATCCTTGAATCAAGCATGTTTCAAAGTGATTGCTCCAGGTCTCTTGCAAACACAACACATTAAAGGTCCCTAGAAAATCCTTGATTTTTTTGTCAGCCAATTTATATTTTATATCCTCAGTGTTCCATGATAATATTTTAAGCCCATGACATTCTCTCTATCATTAAGTTCCTGTCATTTTGTATTCGATTCCTGAGTCTGTATAACTGGACTTTTTTTCTTTCTTTTGGCCATCATTCATTGTTTGTTCCTTAGATATTTTAGATATCAAAATGTTATTTATGTCTTCATCATGATGTTTTTCACTATGTTCCTTTCCTGTTCCATTTGTAGTTGTTGTAAAGACTTTTGGAGTTGTTATAAGAATACCAGATTTATCCAATAATGTAGCTTTTTTGAGAATTGCATCTACCACATGAGTATTTTTGAATATTATATCTATCTGTGTTGCAACTGATGTTTCGTCATGAATTTGTTTATTATCAATTGAATAAGTTAGAATTTCAATATTGAGAGTCTATTATAAATGTAATAATTTCTTTCCTGATTTTCCCTTAGACATTTCTCCTAGTGTATTCCATCCAGAAATCGTGATATCTTTACTCTCTCATTCTGAATAATGTTTATTTTCATATTCTGTTATAATTTGAATAAGACTCTGTATTTCTTTATCTCTTTCCCTTTTATTCTCCTGTGCTTTATACTTTGAGTTTTCCTCTAATGTTCTATCTGGAATAAAGAGGGTTGCCCATGTAAAAGGGCAGTCCCCTTTTTCACAAGGCCCTGACAATAAGTGTGGGAAGCTCAAGGAGTCAGGGGGAAGGGGGGTTGAGGAAGGGGTGGAAAACAAGAAAGCCATTCGGCACAGAAGGGGATGACCTGATGAGGTCACAAAATGGGTGGAGAAAGGGAAGTGGTGGGATTAGTGAGGTGGCAGCAGGAGAGTGGCCCAGGGAAGCCAGGGTGAGGCATAAAGGGGGTCTCTTATAAGGGGCTGCACAGCAAGGGGAGCTCACAAAATTGCTTCGAGAGTTTTTTGCTCTGGAAGCACATCAGTTTGGCAGAATTTTGAGTCATTGAACATTTATAATAGTCAGGTATTGGAATTAAAAAAAGAACAAGAAGTAGATAAGGTAATATAAATAAAAAAATAGTGCTGGAGATCTGAGCTGGAAGGAACAAGGAAGGCAGAGAGGAATCGAAGGCAGTTTCAGTGAGTAACCCAGTTATACACAGAACAAGCTAAGCAGCAAACTGTGGAAGGATGTAGCAGCCTGGGGCTGCATTTTGCATAGTGAAACAGCCTTAGGTTACAGAGGGTATTTGCTAGACAAAGAAAATGGTGCAACAGGCAATTAATTTCCCTAGGTGAGATGATATTTAATGGAAAACCACGTTGGGTCTGTGAGCAGCATGGGGTAGGGAGAATAATTAGGGCACACAGCAGTAGTAGTGAACTGCGAGGTTTCAGTGTGAGGGTAAATTGAAGAGGACCGCAATCCGGTGGTAGGGTGTTGCACCATGAGAATCAGCAGAGTTATGGTATAAGAATTGCCCATTGTGGCATTCATTCACAGGGGTTATGTGGTACGAGTTTGGGGGAAGGCAAGATTTGGAAGGAGGTGATGGAAGCTGGGCCTACTTCGTAGAATGGCGTCTGATGTCGTCACCATGTGGTACAGGGCCGGGGGGGAAGGACACAAATGAGCAGGCTGGTTGGGCTGTAGTGGGCTTGGTTGCCAGCACCTAGTGTGGGGGCAAGGCTGATTTTGGAAATGAAATTAGGATTTGGTGAGCAGAAGGGATAGGGCAAAAAATGAAGGTTTAATCAGGGATACGATTAACTGGGGATGTGAAATCATTTGGCAAGCTGAATGGATTCTGGCTGTCTGTTTAACTTTATAGGGAGGATCAATAATGCGGAATGGATTCTGGCTGGTTGTTTAACTTCATAGGCAGGATTGGTAACGGATCCCGGGCCCACCGTGTGGGATGGCATCTGACATCATCACCACTTGGTGTGGGACCATGGGGACACAGAACTAACAGGGAAAGGGGGCATACATGGAGCAACAGGGTGCCAGTCCACAACAAGGTTTTAAGATCAAGAAAGGTGGTGAATTAAGGAGGAAATAGATGCGGATCACAGGCACGAGGACAGAGTGGGGGAAGGTGAGCATGGAAGGAGTTTTTAATGGGAAAGGACAACTGGGCCCACCGTGCAGGATGCCAGCTGATGTCAGCTTCATGAGGATCCAAAAAGTGAGTGACTGGGAGAGGACAGTGGGGGAATGAAGAACTCCCACTGGCAGAAAGAGGATATAGTTTGTTGTAAAGGGCCCAGGGGGAAACACCGCATGGCGTGGCGTCTTACATCATTGCCACGTGGTGCAGGGCCCAACAGAATAAAACAGCAGCAGGTTTCAACAGGAGAACAGGGTACTCAGGAAGGGGGGGAGAACTGTTCCCTTGCTGCAGTGGGAACTGTTTGCATGGGACAGCGTTTTGGCCTCTGGGGGCAGGTGGTGGTGGCACCTCCCAGAGAGAGGCCAAGAGGGAAGGCCAGCTGGGAGGCAGTAAAGGGCGCACAGGTGCCTAGAGTAATCTCAGGTGGGGCGAGTCCAGCCTGTAAAGGGTAAGTTCAAGGCTCAGAAGGTAGAGCTACAGACGGGAAAGCAATGCAGAATGAATCATCAGGTTTTGAGTCCCATGCTGCATGAGTATTTCTCTTCCTCCCTCAGCATGGTGACTACCTCTCAGGGTTGGACTTGAGGGGTAATGGGGGGATGAGGAAAGGGATGGTGCAAGAATGGAGACCATGGCATACAAGGTAGCTGGGCCTTGTCCCTACCCCTTGGCAGCCAGGGCTGAATTTAATGATTTAAATTTCTTTTAGCAGGAACAACAGAAGGATGGCACCAAAGAGAATCAAGCCTATCAAAGAGGAATGTTACCGGGCAGTGATGGACCTGGTCGAGAAAGCGAACTGGTTACTGGAGGTGGCAGAACTGGATGGGGGGAGAAAGGCACTAAGTGGAAGGGGAGGTCGGGGAAGGAAAATGAGAGGAATAAGAGGTGCCCAGAGGGCAAGCAGTACCAGAGCTTAGGATCATGATACCGGTACCGGCTCTGATGCTGATCCCAGTGGCCCCTCTGATTCCACCTCCTTGTGACTCAATTCCCAAACCAAACCCAGAGCCAATCCCAGAACCAGTTCCTGATGCTCTTACACCCACGATTCCACTGCTCCTGCCAGTACCAGTGCTGCCACCGCAGGTCCCGATGCCCATACCTGGCCCAGCAGGAGTGTCCCAGCTGGGACCTGGCACACAACAGCCAAGCATAACAGGTAATCAAGTGGTGACACTGGAAAGCAGTGTCAAAGAATATGTGGAACAGATGCTAAAAGGTATGGGAGAGAATGGTGTGAAGCAGCTGGAGAAGGCTTTATGTGAAATCAAAGGGGCAGGAACAGAGGTGGGGATGGGGGGGTCAGCCGGGCCTTCCATGGTGGGCTGGGAGATTGGGGTGCCAGAGGTCTGGCTGGAGGACCATGTCCCCACAGCCATGAAAGAGAAGATTTGGAAAGGAGAATATGACAACATCTTTGCCCTGGTGAATGTCAACACGATGGAGAAGTATGAGGAGAAGGATAGCTTCGAGAATAAGGATATGGCAAAGTAAAACTTGGGACAATTGGTCCACGGGGTTTACCTATTTTATGGCCATAGTCATTTAGTCATTGAAAAGTGGCTGGAATTAGCTACTCCGCTCCTTACCTATTCACTCATTATTAAGAATGCATACAAGAAGGAGGGTCACAGCTGGTTAAGGTATGATGAGAAATTTAGGAAAAGAATGGCCCACTTTGTGGATGTAAAATGGGATGCCAGACAGATAGTCCTGTGGCTCAAAATATACACTGGGCCAACAGAGAAGGAGAAGGAAGGAGACAGATGAGGGGGGACAGCAGTGAAGGCATGCTGGAGATACAATAGTGCCTTTTGTTCCTGGCCAAACTACCAACTCTGGCACATCTGTGCTAAGTGTGGTGGATATCACCTGGCCTCCAAGTGTAGGTACAGCTGGGAAAAAGGTACTAGCAGTCAAGAAAGCTCGTACCAACAACCCTTTCGGGCCAATCCAGGCTCTTTTCGGGGACAGCAGTGGGGGAGGGCCAAGAGGGGAGGGCGGGGGAGAGGGCACATTTATCAAACCTGGCAGGACAATTGAGATACCAGCGAGAAGGGAGGCTCAGCTGGCCCGGACACCCATAAGGGTGGAGGCAGTTGGAAAATTGGTTGGGGGCTACCCGAACAGGGAGGCAGCCAGAAAATTATGGACAGGATTTAGGTCAGGTTTTAGTTTACAGTTTCAAGGAGTGAGGAAAGTGATGCAGGCTAGGAATCTCAAATCCATATGGGGTAAGGAGACCATGTTGGAGCAAAATATTCAAAAGGAAGTGACAGCAGGTAGGGTGGAAGGACCATTTGCCTCCCCCCGCTGCTGAACCTAAGGATCTCCCCATTAGACTTAGTGCCCCAAAACAGATGGGAGAGTACTGGGTGATACATCACCTATCCTACCCAGAAGGTGACTCAGTCAATGATGCGATAGGCGAAGAGGACAGTAAGGTCACATATGCCACACTGGAGGATGCAGTATGACTCATCAGGGCCAAGCAGAATGTATAGTTGGCAAAAATGGACATAGAGTCAGCATTTTGGCTACTGCCAGTTAGGCCAGCGGATTGGGGCCTGCTGGGATTCCAAGTGGGGGGGCAGTATTATTTTGACAAGGCCATGCCTATGGGATGCTCCACAGCATGTGCCACTTTTGAGATTTTCAGTTCTTGTTTGCAGTGGGTGTTTCAGACGCAGTACGGCCACCAGGCAGTAGTGCACTATTTAAATGATTTCTTATTTATTGAAGAATGGGCAAAGGAGACTGAAGCCATGTTACAGTATTTCAAAGTGCTATATCAAGAGTTGGGGGTGCCTCTAGTGGAGGATAAGACGGAAGGGCCCAGCTGAACGATAGAGTTCCTAGGATTGGAGATGGACACAATGCAGAAACTTTTCTGCTTACCGGAGAAAAAGGTGGAAAGATTGCAGAGCTTATTGAGTAGGATTGGCGGACGCTGGAGGGTGCAGCTCCAACAGGCACAACAGCTGTTGGGACACCTAAATTTTGCATCTAGAGCCATTGCCCCAGGATGCACATTTATGCGGTGCCTAGCCTGGACAATGCGGGGGGCAACACAGCCCCACCACTGGATAGATATTAATAAGGGGACCAAGGAGGATATGCAGATTTGGGAACATTTCTTGCAAGAATACAATGGACAGACTTTCTGGCAGGATGAGTGGGTATACAATAATGATTTACAGCTCTACACAGATGCGGCTGGGGGAATTGACATGGGGGTTACTTCCAAGGAAGATGGTTCATGGAAGCATGGCCAGATGACTGGGTAAAGGAAGGGGCGATGAAGGACATAATTTTCCTGGAGTTGTTTCCCATATGGGTGGCAATGCTAGTCTGGGGAGGTGAGCTCAAGAACAAGAAGATAACATTCTGGAGTGACACTAGAGCAGTGGTGGAGGTACTGAACAAGAAGAGGATGAAGACAGACAAGGTCATGAGGGTTTTAAGTAGGATGGTATGTCTAGGCCTGACCTTGAATATATCATTCAGGGTCAGGCATATTGATGGTGTGGACAATGTGAATACTGATTGCCTCTTCCAATTGCAGATTAACAAATTTTGGACCATCGCACCTAGAGCAGAATTAGGGGAGACCACCATCTCAACATACATATGGACGATTGGATTGGGGGAGCTGAAACACTGCTCCACAATTCCTGGGCCCCCAGGACCCTTGGAGCTTATGAAACCTCTTGGAGGACATTTCAAAAATTCTGGGAGCAATATGACAGTCAGGTAAGTGAAGCTGTGACACGTGAGCAGGTTGTCTGATTCATTGTAGCTGGATGGAACCAGCACATGGCGCATGCAACCATGGGGGTGCACCTGGCAACCATAGGGCAGATCTGTGTCCTGAGGGGATGGGAGGACCCAACAAAAAGCAACCTGGTCTGCAGAATGATGCAGGGCTGGATGCGGGGAGAGGATAAGAAGCAGGATGCCAGAAAGTCTATATCAGAGGCCTTGATGGTGCAGTTGATGGGAACATAACCTCAAGTCTACAGCTCTAGGGGTGAAACAGTACTGTTCAAATCCCTGTGTGCTACCATGTATGGTGGGTCTTTCAGAGTGAGCAAAGTGGTGGGGCATGGCAAGAAGGTAGAAGGAGGGGGGATGCAATGAGTGGATGTTGAGTGGGCTGGGGATGCAATTGCCATAATGTCATAATGTTAAGGAGATCAAAGACAGATCAATGGGGCAAGGCAGTAGGGTGTGGTTAAAAAGCATCCTAATGCAAGCATTTGCCCAGTGGGGGCACTGCACATGTATGCTGCAGAATGCCCTAAAGTAGGAGGCATGGCACTGTTCATATATGGGGACGGCAGGCTAGTGTCGGGGTACCAAGTGACAGTGGTACTGCACAAAGGCCTTAGATTCCTGGGAGAACCAGGGGAGGGCTACTCCTCCCACTTATTTAGGATTGGAGCAGCCTCTACCATTGCAGCTCAAGGCAGCATGCCTGGAGAGATCAAGGAGAGGGGAAGGTGGACTTCGGATTGTTATAAAAAGTAAATACGGAAATTACCACAATAACAATGTTTTCTTTCTCTCCCTTAGCAGGTACAAGGGTGTGGGGAGAGAAGGGGAAGGGGGGAATTGGGGAATGGAAAATACAGGAGACTGATCAATTTGCTTTGGATTATACAGGGAGGCCCCAAAGGCTCGAGGCATGGATCTGCGGTCATTCATTTATACACTGGGCAGAGAAATGGGCAGCCAGAAGACAAGGGGGAAAGCAGTTGTGTTTGGATAGTGACACTATCCAGCTGGTTTGAGAAGGATGGAGGGGAATGAAGTGGGCACAACTGCTGCCGGAACTCAGGAAGGAGCATAAGCAGCTAGACTTAATGGTAATACATCTGGGAGGCAACAACCAGGGTACAAGGCCCTGGCTGGACATATTTTACCAAGTAAAACATGATGCTGAAAAAATGAAAGAGTGGTGGCCAGAGGTTACATTGGCTTGGTCTGAGGTCATGCCCCAAAGGGTGTGGCAGTAGGCAGAGAGACACAAGGGGATGGACAGGGCCAGGAAGCGCATGAATGCGCACATGGGCAGACCAATCGAGGGCATGGGGGGAATGGTCATCCACCATGGCATTTTAGAATGGGTGGACACATTTTATAGGGGAGATGGGATACACCTCTTAGGATTGGGCTAGGCTTTGTTTAACGCAGAGATAGGGAATGCCATCAAGTATTGGCTGCGGCAGAGAAGCGAAAGGGTTTAAGAAGAGTTCAAGAAACCAGTGGGGGGGGGAGTGAGGGAAAGAAGGGGGGACAAAAAGAAGGGGAAGTCCACCATCCATCGCAAGCTGGAAGTGGACTAGTGGAAAAAGGGGGGAGGAGGACAGGAAAGAAAGGGAGGGAAAATGGAAAACAATCAAAGGATACAGCATTGAGAAGCAAGAGGCAGGGGTACGGTGTGTATGCTCGTACCCCTTGACGGTGTAAGAGGAAGAGGCAGAGCCCCCCCAGGATGTACATCTGGGGGGCAGAAGAAAAAGAAGAAAATGATAGAATGTATCAGTTGAACAGAAATACAGATGTATATACTGTATATAAATATAATGGCAAAGAGATGAGAAAATGGAAATGTGGGATATTTAACATGTGATGACAATGTATTGTGTACAATGATTTTGACAAATTAGTAAATTTATTGCCAAACTGAGAAACCACACTTAAGCTGTTTTGTGTCTTTATTGGAGAGGTTCTGGGGACAATGGGAACCCTCTGCGTTTGGCTTATATTAAAGCCTTTTGCTCTAGGTACCTCTACCTGTGCCCATATCCTTTCCATCAGTATCCAAGACTGAAAGTATATTAAAACACAATCTGGAATAGTAGGGTTGAGAAGTCTCATAATCTATATTTCCTTTTCTTGGTGATCTATATTTAGTAGTTCCCTAATATGTTTATCCAACACTTCTGGAGTTTTTTTTCCAGTATCTCAACCCCATACATTTCCACTCAAAATTCTGTTTCATATCTTTCTCTCTCTCTTCAAAAAGGCTGAAGGAGGTATATTCATGCTGATTCCCTTTAGTATTACTACCAATTGTCCCTCTTAATTCTTCAAAATGTTCTCTTGGAGTTACAACATTTGAGGTCCTGGCCTTCCTCAAAGCCCATTATCTAGTTAGAAATTGTATTATTTGCTTCAGCTCTTTCAGTATCAAGATCTTTTCCTATGAAAATGTCATAGTTTAAGTTCTTAATTTCTTTATTCCCTTCATTTACTGGATACATATGCCTAGTCTTTCCCACTTTCATCAAAGCAGATTGCATCTTTTCTCCTATTTCAATTTCTCCTTCCTCTTTGCTTTCCTTGTGTCAACTTTGTAATTATTTGAATTTTTGTCTTTATCTCTATTTTGGTTTTTATTCTTATTTTTGTTATTATTCTGATTATTTTTGCTTTTATTTTTATTTTTCCTTCCTTTTTTTTCTTTGCCTTGGGTCCTTCTCTTAAACAGGGCACCATCTGAAAAGAGAGAGGTAAATTGTTCTTTGACAAAAGGTGGGGGTAAATTCACCTACATTTCATGATTCATCCCTTGCTACTGAACTCCCTGTGTAACTCATCTCCATTCTTGAGTTAAGCTCATTATTTTCCCCCAAATTTCCTATCTGTTACAGCAAAATCTTATTCCTAAATACAATGACTTTCAGGGAAGAGACCTCTTCCTTAAGGGCTGCAATATTTTCTAGAATTAGTACATTTGCATAACATGGATTTTTAATCATCTCCAGCATCTGCCTAGACAAAACAGAGCTGGATGTAAAATCTCTTTCATTCATGAAGTATTCCTTATTATACTGTATTGAATGCATGGTCTGATTTGGATTGATATCTGATTTTTTATCTCAGGTTTTCTGTGCTAAATCCCCTACCTATTTGATGGCCCCTAGAATATTGTTCTCTCAGCTCCATTTCCAATTTATTCAAGCCATCTATAGTATCACTCAGTTTTTGTATAACTGAGGCACATTTATCACCTTTGCTTCTTTCCTAACTTTTCCAGTCCTTCTTCCCTATATGAGTAAGGGGGACAGGAAGAAAACGGAATATGAGAGTTATTCATTGTATGACTGGGTATAGTTTCCCCATAAGTGGAGTATTCTGGGGAAAAACCCTCCTCATAGGAATCTAAATATAAATGATCTTCCTCAGATTTTTGCAATTTTGGTGTTTCCCAGCCATGTGTAGGTAATGAAATATCCCCCATCTTATGTTTTATAAGTTGCACAATTATTCCCATCTGTGGACGTTTCTTGAGAAACCAGATAAATTATGTCCCCATCTTTAAGTTGTTTTGGAACAGATTTAGATGCAGATAAGTTTATGGGGGCTTCTAGATGTTCAGGAAAAAACAAAACAATTATTTTAAATGGTTTGATTTTTTCTCTTCAGGTGCTTTAACTGATATATTTTCCCCTTCTGTTAGTGTTTTCTGCATTCTTTAGGTTTCTTCCCCTTCCATAGTACTGGTTCCTCTAGGGCACTTAAGTTTAGGGAGCTATTTTTACTACCTCTTGTTGAAACCATGACGTAATAATCTAGGTTCTAGTTATTCCAATATATCCATTTATTAAATGTTATATTATGCAAAGTTTTTCAATTTAAATATAAACATTTGAAAATGAATTAGGAAATTTCAAAATGCCATGCTTATATACAGATATCCTGGCTAAGGTAAATCTAGTAACAGTGTTAACTACCGCAGCAATTAGAAGGTAAATACAATATATTCCAAGAGAAAGTCAAAATACAGAATACAAAATTTACCACTAGTCCTTTGTGAGTCCCATGATATGGATTCATCTGGAAATGAAAATACAATATCCTTACATCCTTTCCCTTCTGTTTCTTTCAAGGGCTCAGGCTCCCTTTCCAGAAGACACTGCTTTGTCTTTGTTGAAATCAACTTCTTGGCTTCTCAGCAAGTAGATATAAAACAACTTTGAATAAATAAGGCCTTCTCCTTTGCTTCTCTTTGCTTCTTTGAGCTGATTCCACTTGTATGGAAGGTCCATTTAATTTAGTCAGTATCAGAAAAAGACCCAAGTCCTTCTCAAAGCTGCCTTGTGGTTCTTTGAAGCATCTTTAGTTCATGTTAATATGGCTGTTTGCAAGAGTTTGTAGACTTCTTCTAGATTATCCACTTTAGAGAAAGACTGCAGTGCTTATGCCCTTGCACCCACTGAGTTTCTAACTAAAAAACTACCTGTAGTCACTCAGTGTAATTTCAAAAATATCTCTGCCTTACACACCTGTTGCATACATAGGCAATATTTCAGGAGGTAGATTGACATATAGAGGATAATGTATGGTCTTTGGTTAATAACCACGCCGTAAACACTTCGAGAGGTTGCAATGACATCACTGTAAACCTTGAGAGCATAGCTTGAGAGGTTTTCAGATTAAATGGAAACCTTGAGAAGTGTTTTCAGTGTAGTTATTAACCAAAGACCATATATTATATTTTATAGTGAATGGGCTACCAAGATTGTGTAATCACAGATTGAACTACTCTTCAGAGTAATTCTTACCTTTAGCAGTTGTAAATCTTGCAGGAGGATTCCTCAACAATATTTATTGTGTATTCTTTGCAACACTATGCATCGGTACAGCCTGGAGCAAATCAATTAATGTAATACCAACATTTTAAAATTTTTCCTCAAAGCAGAACATTGAACGTTGTGAGCATTCCATTTTGTTATACCATTGATATGACATACTCAAGAATGGTTAACAACAGAGTGATGTCATAACAATGGCATAACAAGGTTGCAATCTGCTTGATTTCAGTTAGTAATAAGGCCCCCTCCATACATTATATGATTGTTATTTGATATGGAATGTTGGTGTTACTTTTCCTTTGCATGAGTGACTGAGAAAAAGAAAGCCACAAGTGCAAGGGAACAGTTACACCAACATTTTATACCAAATAACATAGAGGATTGTCTATAGGGAGTCATTCACAACAAGGAGATTCTCAATCGAGAGGTCTCCTTGGCAGTTCGAGACCTCGAGAGCGAGCTCGAGAGGTTATCCATTGCCAAAGAGACCTCGTGATTTGAGAAGATCCTTGTTTGTGAATGACTCCCCATAGACAATCTTTTATAGTGTATGGAGAGTCTATTCAACATAAAAAACAGTGAATGGACGTAGAAAGTAACTGTAACATTTTAAAAACAAGCCTTACTTGGCTTCCGTGTAGCTGCTCGTTCCGGCGCCACTTGCTTCCTCTCTGCTGTGGCTGCTACATTGCGCATGCATGAATACGTTCGATCTTGTTGTGCTGCACTGGTGATGTACTGAGTGCAGCACAACAAAGATATTCCAAGCATGGATTTCCATGCACAATAACGTTCCCCCATACACTATAATCATATTTTGAGATACCTCATGGGCTATCCTATATGTACCATGGAATTCTGAGTTTTTCTTTGTGATAGAAATGGTAAAAAGTTACAAAAGAAAAAAGTACAATAGCAAACGGTGCCTCTCTGCTCAATGGCTTAGCATTAGGGATGCTAATTGATAATGATCATATGGTGTTTGATTATTATGCTAACCTATAATGATTAAAAGCTATATAGCATCTCACATGTGAGAATAAATCTCTAAGCATGTTCATTGTGCCAAAATGAGAGCAATGCTTTCTTGAGCATGCTCAGTGTGGCCAGACTGAGTGAGGTACAATAAACTTCTGAGCATGCTCAGTGATTAACTTCACTTATTTTACTCATGCTAGGTCAAGATAACACTTTTTATTTGCAAAATGCATTTGCACTCCCATGGTGTGTGTGTGTGTATATATATGTGTATGTATGTGTTCTTTGCAAAAAACTGTGTTACTGCACCTGTAAGGGTTTAGATTAAAGTGATAAAAGTAGGGAAATGTGGGATTAGGGTTTCCAACCTTAGCTCTCTCCCCACTCCCAAGCACCAAAAGGGAAGTACATTACGGTTTTCACTGTCATCACTCTAGGTGAATCAGGAGCAGGGTGTTCCTTGGGGTTCTAAACCCTAACATTATGCCTAAAGTAGGGTGTATGCTGCTTTATGTGAGTGAAAGCATAAAAGCAATGGAAATGCTGGGAGTACAGGGGAAGGCAGAGGTACTGTGGGTCACCCTGGAGGTGGGGAACAGAGTCACTATTCACACTGCAGTCATTTACAGGCCTACAGCACAGAGGGTACGATCACGTAAAGCACTGGTAGAAGCCACAAGCAAGATGACAGAGAAGGGGGAAGTGCTCCTGGTGGGGGACTTCAACATGCTAGATCTAGAGTGGAGCCTCCAACAGTGACTTTAGCTAGAAGCAGGGACATCCTGGACTCTCTGCAGGGACATTCCTCAGGCAATAAGTCAGTGAACTCACTTGTGATGGGGCAATATTGGACCTAGTACTACTAACAGGGACAGTGTTGCAGACATCAAGGTGGGAGGCCACTTGGGGACCAGTGATCACTGTACAGTGTGGTTCAGTTTAAGGTCAGCTGTGGAACTGAACTACCCAAGGGAGAGGATCCTGTACTTCAGGAGAGCAGATTTTATAAAGATTGATGAATGCCTCAAGGTTGACCTGGCAGTGGGATGACCTGGGTGTGGTAGAGGAACAGTTGGTGAAGTTAAAACCGAGCATAGTGAAGGCACCAAACCTCTGTATCAAACAAGTGAGCAAAAACAAGAGAAAATGAGACCACTATGGTTCTGGAAAGAGGGAAGGTGGGAAAGTAGTGACGAGTGCAAAGGCTTAAACTGAAGAGAGAATAGCCCAGGAGATAACAAAAGAGGAGAAGACTTTTTCAGGTATGTAAGTGAAAAGAGGAAGACCAGAGATGGGATTATAAGGTTAAAAAGGGAAGGGGGGCTGTGAAGAGGGGAACTAGGGAAAGTCAGACATCCTGAACAAATACTGTTGTTCAGTATTCACAGAGGAAGGAGAAAGTGAGGGTTCATAAAAAAAGTAACAGAAGCTTTGGAGGGAGGGAGGGAGGTGGACACTAGTGCTTTTTTTGGAGGAGACTTTGTTGAAGGGACTCATTAATCTGAAGGTGGACAAAGCAATGCGGCCAGATGAGGTGCATCCGAGGGAACTGAAGAAGCTCAGGGAGGTAATGACCATACCTCTGACAGTTTTATTTAACTACTCACTGGAAACAGGAGTGGTTCTGGAAGACTTGAGGGGGACAGATGTAATCTTAATTCACAAAAGTGGTAGCAGGGAGGAGGCTGATAGTTATGTGCCAGGCTCACAGCAGTGATGGCAAAGTTAATGGAATCACTGCTGAAGGGAAAGGATTGTGGAATAACTTTAATCCAGTGGGTTACAAGACCCAATGCATCATGGGTTTGTGGGGGGAGGTCATGTCAAACAAATATGATAGAAAAGGGAAGTAGATCAGGGTGGAGCAGTGAATGTGGACTAGCTAGATTGTAGTAAGGCTTTTGACACCATTTCACATAAGACACTAGTATGCAAGTTGGGTATTTTAGAAATCGGTCCAAAGGTGGTAAACTGCATAAGAAATTGCTTAGGGGATCTGTGGCAGAACATAAGAATTTGCCAGCAGAAGGAGACCGTATGGTCCATCTAGTCTGTCTGTGATATCTACCCGCCTTATTTAATGGTTTTGCTGATATGACCACACTTACTATCCTATGCCAATTTAAATTCGCTAACTGACTTAGTTGCCACCATCTCAGATGGCAGGCTGTTCCATGGCTCCATGACCCTCTCCATAAAAAAGTACTTTCTAAGGTTGGTTCTGAACTTTTCACCCACCAGGCGTAAGTTGTGCCCCCTTGTGCACAGAGTCCCATTTGCATGGAAGAGGTTTCCTGTTTGTACTGCATTAATACCCTTCATGTGCTTAAAAGGTTCTGTCTTGTCCCCTCTATTTCTCCTCTGCTCTAGGGAGAAGATATTCAATTGGTTGAGCCTATTTTCATAAGGTTCATGGTGCAGACCCTGCACCATTCTGGTGGCTCTCCTCTGCACAGATTCCAGATGGTCTATGTCCCTATTTAGGTGATGCCACCAAAACTGCACACAGTACTCCAAGTGTGGCCTCACCAAGGACCTATAGAGTGGAACAATTACCTCATGCTTTTTGCTGGTAATACCCCTACCTATGCATCCAAAGATGCTGCTTGCCTTTAGCACTGCTTTTTTTGCATTGCTTGCCTACCTGTAAATCATCTGCTATCAGAATTTCTAAGTTCCATTCCAGCTTTCTATTTTCCAATGTCTGTCCTTCCAGGACATATTTTGTTCCTGACTTCTTCCTACCCAAGTGTATTACCTTGCATTTTATGGTGTTGAATCTCAGCTGCCAATTCCTAGGCCATTCCTCTAGCTTTGTGAGATCTTCCTTCATTCCTGAGACTCCTTCCTGTGTACCCACTCTGTTGCAAAGCTTAGTATCATCTGCAAACAGGCACACATATTCATTTAGTCCTTCAGTGATGTCACTGATTAATATGTTGAAGATTATTGGACCAAGCACTGAACCCTGTGGAATGCTGCTGGTCACTCTTCCCTCCTTGATAAGGTACCATTCACCATAATTTTCTGTGTTCCATCCTGAAGCCAGCTTTTAACTCTGTTGACCACTTTCTGACCCACACCCATTTGCTCCAACTTATTTGCAAGCCTTCTGTGTGGAACTGTAGCAAAGGCTTTGCTAAATTCCAGATACACTATGTCCACAGCTGCCCTTTGGTTCACCTCTCTCGTAACCCAATCAAAGAATTCTATCATGTCTGTTTGGCATGAGCATCCTGAGGTGAAACCATGTTGCCTCGGGTCAAGTTTTTCACTTTCCTTCAAGTATTCAGTTACCTTCTCTTTAAGTAATGTCTCTATTGTTTTACCCACCACCTCCTTACTACCACTCCTGTGTAATGGCACTACTGTAGTCCTTCTTCAGTTGTGTAGTACTGAGCCATATACCAGTGATTTGTTAAATAGCTTGGCTAGTGGGGTGGCAAGTTCCTCCCTGAGTTCCTTAAGAACTCTTGGGTGTATACCATCTGGCCCCATTACCTTGTCCCCTCTTACGTGGAACAGTTTTTTGAGAACACTTTATCTTGTAATGGGGCTGGTGTCGACTTCCCCTGTGTGGTGATGCACTTTTGTTATTGCAGGACTGCTTCCAGTGCCTTCCTGAGTGAAGACTGAATTCACTGAGTACTTCTGCCTTGTCTTTGTCATTCTCCACCTGTTGTCCTATCTTGGTTGCTAGCTGGGTTATTCCTCCCCATGCTTTCTTTTCCCCATATATATCTATAGAATGCTTTATCCTCCCATTTCACTTCCTGTGCTAATTTTTCTTCTTTTTTGGCCTTTGCTACCCTAATTGCTTTCCTGGCTTCCTTGAGTTTAGTTCTGTATTATTCTCTATCCTTTTCTGCTTTGGTCTCTTTGTATTTTCAAAAAGCCTTTTTCTTTTCTCTAATTACAGTTGACACCTCTTTGGAGAACCAAAGAGGGTTCTTAGACTTTTTGGACTTATTGATTTGTTTTATGTACTGTGCTGTAACTGTAGTTACAGCATCTTTTATATTTATACAGGTTTCTTCCACAGAAGTTGGTGTTAAATGCAGTTCAATCCCAGGAAGGGAGGATGATCAGTGGGATGCCACAGGGATTTGTACTGGGACCAGTCCTCTTTAATGTCTTTATAAGTGACTTTGCAGAGGAGCTGGGAGGGAAGGTTTGACTCTTTGTGAATGACACCAAAATCTGCAATAGGGTGAACACTCCCATGGGGGAGGATGAGCAGAGGCCTGAGAAAACTAGAGGCATGGTCAAGGGCATGGCAGCTGGGTTTTAATGTAACAAAGTGCACAATAATGCACTTAGGGTACAGAAATCCAGGGGTGGAGTACAAAATGGGTGGAGTGGTATTAATGACTACCAAGCAAGAAAGAGATCTGGGGTTAATCATACCTGATTACCTAAAGGTGGCTAGACAATGCAACAAGGCAGTTGGGAGGGCTAATGGGATGTTGAGGTGCATGGGGGATCTCAATCAGAAACAGGGAGGTAGTGTTGCTTCTGTATAGATCACTGTTCAGCCCCCCCCCAGACTATTGCATCTAGTTCTGGAAACCACATCTCTCTATCTCTGTAAGGACATAGGCAGAGAGGAGGCGGTACAGAGGAGAACAACTAAAGTGGTGCAAAGTCTGCATCAAACACCCTATGAGGAGAGACTGAAGAACCTCAATATGTACACCCTGAGAGAGGAGAGGAGAGAGGTGGGATAGGATGGAGACCTTTAAATACCTCATGGGGGCATATAATGTACAGGAGAGAAGTATTTTTCAGAGCAAAAGCTGCTCAAGAAGAAGGGGAGATGCTATGAAGCTGGAGAGAGTAGATATAGGAGAGATGTAAAGAAGTACTTCTTCACAAAAAGAGTGGTGGATTCCTGGAACAGCCTTCCAGTGGAGGTAGTGGGAGAAAAATCAATGATGGGGTTTGAGTATGCATGAAATAGGCACAAGGGAATTGTAGTGGAAAGGAAGGGGGAGGGAGAAGGAGCTGCAGATCAAGTAGGGTGTGCAGTGATAATGTACAGTAGATAGGAAAAAATGGGCAGACTGGGTGGGCCAAGTGGTCCTTATCTGCCATCAGATTCTATGTTTCTATGTTTAATGCCAAAACTGAGATCAGTTTTTAACATTATTTTGCTATTCTTCACACATTTGAAAGTGTGAACAAGATATTAGTTTCCAGCTTTTTCTAACTCATTTTGATTGCTTTTCTTTTGAGCAAAACCTACTTTATGTAGCAGTATATGAAGTGATATACTGTAACAGACATTTGAGGTGAAATACCAAAATTAGTGGGTATTTCAACTGAAACACAAAATCTAAAAGACTTAACTTCTGGACCTGCTAAAGTTTGCATTGTTCAAGACATTCCCAGGGAATCCACATCTACCTTTTATAATGTGTAGTGTAGCTGACCATTATAAATTTGGGAAATAGAACAGGGAAGTGTAAAAGACAACACTAGACATGCATCAATATTCCCTTGTTCACTTCTTTTTTTAATGTATTCTCTTTTCCTTTTATTTTCCAGCTAAGTCAGATGGGTAGCAGTGTTTCCCCTGAAACTTTAAGACATTGTGGTGTCCTCATACTGTACATTTGTTTAGAAGCCCCATGTTTTTGCAAAAATTTACAAGTTTTCCAGCTTTATAAAGGAAGAGCCTGATGTCCAAGGTTGCTTATGTTATACCGCCAGGATGGACAACACCAAGAGGAAAAAAGAAAAATGAAACTATATAGAGGGAATTAGAAAATTAATTTAGAAAAGAAAACAGGGATGCAATAAAAATGTATAATATTTGATGAGTGCTGTGGAGGAGCTTCCTTGACATATGATTACCATATCTGATGGACCGTATTTTTTGTGCGGTGTAGCTAGGAAGTGGTGGTGGTGAAGGAGTCAGGATGAGCCAAGGGAATCCAAGGAAGCTCACATCTGAGTCCTGTGAGAGTCTGTGAGTGATCAGTCTGGAGCTCTGTGATCAGAGGTGAGTCCGGAGAAGTGGAAAAGATGCGGAGGAGTGAGTAACATGAATTATACAATGGCAAGAACATTTTCTGTACTCTGATTGGTCAGTGTGTACCTGAGACAGTGATGATATTACACAATAACATCACTGTGTGGATTTAATGGAGGATCTTATTCTTTTTTCAGAAACAAAGATATATTGCTACATTAAAAATCTACTAAAACCTTATTTTTTTATGTTGTATAACATCGAGCCATTGTATAATTGCAATAAGGCACTCCAAGGTGTATGTTATTGTGTAATAACGTCACTCCTGGGTTGGTGGAAGCACTTGGCTTCACCTCGTGCATCAACCCACCCTAGGAGTGATATTACATGATAACGCACACCTTGTCATGCCTTATTGCTTAAATGTGGAATAGGAGAAGAGGAGAGATAATTGGGGGAGTTGTGCAAGAGACATGGAGGAGAGAGGGATATGAGAGGGCGAGATCTTGAAAAAGTGTAGGATGGTGGATGCAGGACCTGTGTGTTCAAGGGCTGGAGAAAGTGTAAAGATGAAGGTGGTGTTGTTCTCCTAAAGAATTGAACGCTAGAATAAAAGGAAAGAGACTTCACATAAAAAACAAAAACCTGAGTTACAACCTGTGGAACTGAGTTAAGGAGTAAGGAGCCTGATACACAGGTGATTTAATATATGCAAGTGGAATGTATGTGGACTTGAGTTATGTTAATAATGATATGGGTGGCTTATGAAGTGCTTTACCAGATCAATTCATTATTTTATTTACTCTACTTTCTTTACTTGCTCTACTTGCTTTGACAATATATTTGGTAAAAAAATGAGGCATTTTGAATTCACTTTTTAATGCTTTATTTAAATCCCACTTTTTATAACTTTTTAAACTTTGCTCTAAATCAAAGGTCAGATGATGTGATGCCAGTACTATGGGAAGCCATTCAATTCAAAATTACAGCTTTAAGAATATAATTAGCAATGAAATGCCTATGACTAACAACAAATTGTTTACAGCATAATATTATGAGAATGACAACATGAAAATGAGTATATCACACACCGAAATGGTTATGAGACCTTTTGAAATGGGTATGATCTATACCAAAATGTGTATGACACATACCAAACTGGATATGACATACTCCAAGATAGAAATAACACTTATTAAAATAAGTATGGCATATACCAAAATGGCTAGGGCACATACTGAAACAGGTAATACACATATCAACATAGATATGACACATACTGAAATGGGTATGACCCACACTAAAATGGGTATGATACAAACCAAAATGGATATGTCATACCAGAATCGGTATGATGCATAAAGAAATAATCATGACACATATTGAAATGGATATGGCCCATACTGAAATGTTTATGACACATAGCAAAATGGGTATGGCATACCGAAATGGGTATGACACACACTAAAATGGGTTTAGCACTAATTGAATGGATATGACACACACGGAAAATGGTAGGACATGTGCTGAAATAATTGTGGCACATAGGTAAATTGATATGACCTATACTGAAATGGCTATAGCACATAGCAACATGGGTATTACATACTGAAATGGGTATGACACAAACTGAACTGGATATGGCACACACTGAAACTGGTATGACACACACTGATATAATTATGACACATACCCAAATGGATATGACCCATACTGAAATGGATATGACACATAGCAAAATGGGTATGACATACCAAAATGGATATGACACAAACTGAACTGGATATGGCACACACTGAAACTGGTATGACACACACTGAAATGGATAAGACACATAGCAAAATGGGTATAACACACCAAAATGAGTATGACAGACTCCAAAATGGGATTGACACTAACTGAAATTGGCATGATACACACTGAAAATGGAAAGACACTTGCTGAAATAATAATGACAGATATCGAAATGGATATGACCCATACTGAAATGGCTAGGACACAAAACAAAATGGGTATTATATACCAAAATGGGTATGAGACAAACTGAACTGGATATGGCACACTTTGAAATTGGTGTGACACACACTGAAATAGCTCTGACACACAAACAAATGCATATGACCCATACTGAAAGGGATATGACACATAGTAAAATGGGTATGACATACCGAAATGGTTATGACATACACCAAAATGGTTATAGCACAAACTGACATGGATATGTCACACACTGACGTGGGTATGCCAAATACTGAAATAATTACGACACATGCCAAAATGGATATGTCACATGTTGAAATGAGTATGACACATACCAGAATGGGTAAGACACACACCAAAATGGGTATGACATACCGAAATGGTTATGACATACACCAATGTGGTTATAGCACAAACTGTCATGGCTATGACACACACTGACATGGGTATGTCAAATACCGAAATAATTACAACACATACCAAAATGGATATGTCACATGTTGAAATGAGTATGACACATACCAGAATGGGTAAGACACACACCAAAATGGGTATGACAAAAAACAAAATGTATGTGACATGCACCAATATAGGCATGGCACATACTGAAATAATTATGACAGACTCCAAAATGGATATGACACAAACTGAAATGGTTATGACACATTCTGAAATAATTATGACACATGCAGAAATGGATGTGACCTACACTGAAATGGATCTGACAGATAATATATATATATATATAACACATACTGAAATAATTATGACACATGCCAATATATATATGACCTATACTAAAATGGATATAACACATAATAAATAGGGTATAATGCTTACCAAAATGAATATGACACATACTGAATTGTAGATTATATTTATTTAATATATTGATACACTTGATAAATGTGTACTGTAGTAAATAATATGGTTATGAAGTTCTGAAAACAAAATCATATATTAAAATGTGTATGCTGCTTACTGAAATGAGCATATAGCAAAACTGAATTGTTGCTAAATTTGTAAGGTACAGACTGAATAGAGTGTAACATGTGCCATGGTGTGAATACAGCAAACTGAAATGCTGTGACACACCAAGGTGAGAATAACACATACCGAACTGAATATAACACAGTGAAAAGCACATGACTTGTGTAACCAATCAGAGTGCAGCATCACCACCTGAGATTTTGTAGGACTCCACCAGTTCATGTTCAGCTCCACTGCAGGTAAGAGCTCCTTACATTCTGTTAATCAGGAGTATGCACAATGTATATTATTACATTGTTATTTTGCTACTGTACCAGTTTTATTTTTCTTTTTTTAATTTCTGTTAAGATGACCTTTGTTTTTAAAAGTTTTATCTTATTTTTATTAAAAAATTACTGTTATATGTGTTCTTAGTGTAAGGTTATATTTAATACCAGATAAATCCATCCTGCACTTGTCTTCTTCCAATGTTTTGCAAAGTTACACAGTATGTTGTGTTGTATAATATTTTTGTTTGCCCTGTAAAAGAGGGGGCATTACCAAAAGATCTGTAGCTCCAGGATTATCTCATTCCTGTGTGTTTTACCTGAGTTTTACCAACTTACTGAAGGTTACAGTTTTTCTTTGCTGCATTCTGAAAACTACTGTAATGTCAGTATTTTACCACTTTTATGATCGGTAAATTAAACTAGCCATTTTTTACTTTGCAAGAATAAGTGCTAGGAACACATATTTTACACTGCTAGAAAGCCGAGAATCTCTAATACTATAACCCAGTTATTTGTAGCTTATGACATAATGGAGCATACAGCCCCATTATTAATGTCCTATTTTCTTCTAAAAAAATGGCAGTTTGTGAATCTAGTTGTTCATCAAATTATTAATTTCACTGACCTTTCTCCCCAGATTTCCTGGCTTTTTATAAGAGGAGTGTTACATTTTTACAGGCTCAGTACATGTGCTGAACTACAGTACTGAATTATTAAAGGGACACTGTCAGCTTTCCCACAAAGTTTTGAAGAAAATCTCTGCAATCTGCCTCTTGGCACACTCCTGTCCCACGAGTCTAGAGTATTACTGTGTGTCTAAAACCTGTTATTTTTTACCTGTTTTTCCATGCTATAAAAAAGTTGTAGCCAGAGCGTTCCGCATTTAAATCACCCACCAACCAGTTGTAAGATGATGCCGAGAATGCCCGTCTGCCTGAGAGTGCAGTCACAAAGTATCATTTTTGCCATACGCATTGTAAAAAACATTTTCTGCAATAGATCCTCTTATTCACAATCCTTATTGCTAGTTTTCATTAAGAAATGAGCACTGAGAGTGCTGCTCTGTATGTTTCAAAATCAACCCCAAATCCCGCACATCTACTGGTAGTGCACTCCTATTTGCCACCACCCTCTCTGTAAAGATATTCCTCCTCACCTTCATCCAGAATCTACCTCTCCCCAATCTCATAATGTCCTTCCTGACCCTCCTCCAAAATAGATCCTCTGTGTCCATCTTGATTATCCCCTTCATGTTTTTGAAGGTCTCGATAATGTCCCCCCCATCCCTCCTCTCCTCCAGTGAGTACATGTTCAACTCTCCCAACCTGACCTCCTATGGCAATTCCCCCAGACCCTGGATGATTTTTGTCAGGTTCGCAGTTTTGTGTTCCCCTATAGACCATATTGTTAGGGATAGCTATTTTTTTCTAATTGAATATACTTTACTGAAAATTTTTCTGCACAGTCAACAAAAAAACAAACAAGAAGAATAATCATGATAACAAACAAGAGAAAAGATTAACAAAGATACAGCTGAGGAACAACACCCACCTCACATGGCCCGTACCCACATATTACATAGCAAAATGAAACCAGTTTCTGTTGGAGTCAACAATATTGAGTCAAATTAAAGAATTCTTAAGGATACAGTAAGAGCAAACTAATCAAACTACAGTGTACTAAACAGTAAACACAAGCATCCAAATATATGTAAATATGGGGGTCTACAAAAAGGGGGGTTAGCATAATAGAGCACAATTAAAGAGAAAGCTCACAAGAATAAGATAAACTTAGATGGATATTAAGGTCAGCATTGCTTTTTATGTTGGCTTGTGCATGTGCAGCCAACGTAATGCGGTAGTATTTGGAGGCACATTCACTGTTGGGCGAATGCAGGTCATGCATCAGTAGGTGCATTCCTCATTCCCCAATAAGCTTGCATGCCGGCGCCACAACATGAATACATAATGTGGTGAGCACATCTAACGAAAGGTCCGCTGCAATGCGAGCAAAGCTCATCATATGCAGGGGCACCTCCCAACGTGCTTGCCCTGATGAAAAAGTAAATTAAACATGACAGCACACTGCCTGCCATAATTCCAACTTCGGGGGTGCCCAATCCCCCTGTTGGCATGCCCTGACCCAATGCATGTGCCGATGGGGGAGCCTACCCCCCATCGGCATCATGCACCACCTATTTATGTGCTGGGGGGTGTGCCCAATCCCCCTTGGTTCTTGCCCCTCTGCTTTCGTTGTGCTGACGGCGCATCCAACTCCTGCCGCTACAGCATCCCCAAAAACTTAGGGGCATGTGAGCCCACCCCAGCATGCCAAATCCACTGAAAAGAAAAACCATACCCTGTGAAAGAAGAAAATGGTCCTCGTGGTCTCCCTGCCCCTCCCACAACCCGCGCCCACCTCTGCACATCCTGCCTCCCCACACCCCTCACCCCATACTTACCTCTGGAGTCCGTCGCAACGATCTTCAGTAGACCAGGAACACATCTGCACTCTTCAAAGCGAACTGAAGAAATGCTGGTAAGCTGTATAATGGCATAAATACGTTTTTTTCAACTTTTATGCATATCTCGGCCATTTTCTGGAATTTTTGCACCAATTTTGCACCCTTCACCTGTGGAGTTAATAAATAGACAGTATTTCAGGACTCCCATGGTTGGTTCCATCCTGTAGTTGAGGTGTTCAAGGATATACCCCTTGGTTTCTCCTTGCCCCTTCCCCTGTGATGGTGCCTGCAGAAGGACATATGTTCAGGGTATGTGTGTGCTCATGCATGACTCAGCCAAGCATGTAATGGTATCCTTCACCTCTCTGCACCACTAATCCTGCACTACCACCCATGCATCCACAGGTGGCAGTATCAGAGTAGTGTGATGGCCCTCCCTCACCATAGGAGGGGAACATCCCATTTCCCAGCATCATAAGCAATAGTGCTACTGCTGTGCCAACAGGCCGGCTGACATTCTTCTCTCTTATGGAGGTTCCTTGAGATAAGCTATTGTCTGGGTCTGTCCTGTTTTGTCCTTATCTAATTGTCACTTCAAATGACATAAATTTTGTGCACATTATTTACTTAAAGTGATTTATGGAGCTTAAGGGGGTAAACACACTTAAAATGTTGGCCATGCTGGCAATAGCCCCCTTCTATAATTTGTTATTATTTCTGTGCTGTGATAATTTATTGGAAAGAGATTGTAATTTGGTCTTGACAAGGTAGCCGGCTGGTCCCTTCCACTTCTATATTCATTTCCACACACCCACATTCAGGCACATTAGGAGGTGCAGCAAGGGAGCGTATGGGAGCACACCCCTATCTAAATGAAGTGGAATATTTTTTCCTTACTATTTTATACCTTATGATGGTGCGTTGGAGTTTAATGGAGGCTACCACTTGAACAACAAGGCCCCAGTAAGGAAATTATATCCCAATTCTTTTCAATGGGTAACAGTCCGATGCTCTCCCTTGCTGCATGTCATAGTGTGGGGACATGGAAATTAATAAGCAAGTGGAAGGGATTGGCTAGCCACCTTGTCAGGTCCATATTACGATTCCTTCCTGTGAAATTACAGCTGCAAAAACATAATCAAAAGTGAAACTATCACCAACATGACCTATCATTTTCAGTAAACAGTCCATTTACTTTTTAAACTGTACAAACACTTTAATGGCGTATATATTATTATTATTATTATTGAATTTTATTGACTGAGTAGACCACTGAGATTAGAAGTCCCTTTTTTAGGAGCGACCCGTGGGGAGGGGATACAGATGGTAACCAATTGAAATTCAACCAGACTAAAGCGGCAGTGCAAAGGAAAAATAAATCTGCACTTTTTCAACAGTTTATTCCCTGTGCTCTGCTGATCATTTCTCTGGTGATCTTTCCTTCCAGCATTGTACTATCACCCTGTAATGTGCTCAATTTTCCTTTGTTTTTGTTTACATTTTTGCCACCCACCATGTTAAAAGCAGCAGTAAAGATAGCAGCCACCATATTTACTGTAGCACTACAAAATTGGAAACGGATCACTTCCTGATTAGGTAGCACTGCTGGCATTTTTAGTGAATGTGGGAAATGTAACCAGGACACTGGGGAAAATTACCTTACTGTTTGGGTGGGGGTACTACTTTACTTGATCCTCATCAGATACATCAATGATGGAGTTGGAGATGGAGGCTCCGTCCGCACTTTGAGTTATGTCTGGAGCTGATCTAGTTCAGCAGTGTTCGGTTGGAGAAGAATGTACTTCCTACGACTCCCTCACTGGAGGACCTGGATTTGTACAGCCACCAGCAGTCTCCACTTGCCTGGAGGCAGATAATACACTACAGGATGCTATGAAACAGAACTAGGACTTCCTCCTGTTACTGCTGGTGGAAGAGGAGTGGGCCTTTCACCGAGAAGCGGGCAAGATGCAAGTGGAGCATGGCTCAAGATTTGTAAGACCCAGCTCGGAGGACATCGTATTATAGTCAGGTGAGGGGGTGGGTACACTACCAAAGCAGGCAGCTGCTTCACCTGCATTGCAGCCACTTCAGGGGTCAATGCAGCAGGACCTTGTTTCTGGGGGGATGGGGGAGTCCCAGGGTGGCCAGACTGATGCTCAACTGGTTCTCCTGCTGTCAAAGTTTTTTCTTCCTAAACCACTGCTTGTACTGTGACCACTGATCACAAATCCTGTACACTCTGTTGTACCTGATTGCTCAGTGCCCCTGCTTCTAGGGTTGGGCAGAGAACAAGATACTTGACAGGCCACAGGTTCACAGCTGCAATGGGTGACCCCTTCTACCAGGAGGGGAGGTCACACTTCAGATACTCTTTCTTATCCACTGGCAGCATGGTTGCTGGTGCAAGCCCTGGCCTGTTGATGGCATGTTGGACGTGAGACAGGGTGGGGCAATGGCACTCACCCCTCCTGAATCATTATTGCTCCTATTTTTCTTCTGGACAACTTACCTGGGGAACTGACACCCCCCTTTGTAAGCTGCTTCACACCAGCTGTTGCTACCTTCTTTACCTCCACTGATGACTCAACTTTCTGGAGCATGTCACTGCTGGGTTGGAGAGTGTCCCCCCAGTTTACTATATCAAGTTCTGAGTGGGCTGGGTATGAATTCAGTTCAGCTGGAGCTTGTTTCCTTGCCAGCTGTGCTTACGTGTGTCTCCTCTGTACAAGGTCTGATCCCCCCTCATATACCCTTAGTGCCCAAGTTGCCCTTCCCCTTGGTACAGACCTGTGTCCCTGCTGTGCCTGCTCCCTTATCCTGAATGGACAGAGTGGAACTCGCAGAGATGACTCCAGCCACACGGGATAAGATTACAGCATCAGTTCTCCCTCCATCTTCGGTGCAACAGTGGGCACAGTTTTGGAAAGTGGATGCATTTTCAGCTGCCCCCACTGCACAATGCCGAAATGCAGTCTGCCTCCTATACAAGGGGGGCTTGGATGACCCTCCGGACCAGTCTTATGCAGGTCAGGTGTTACTGGAGGACTAATTACATGTTAGCTTTAACAAACTGTATGTCTTGCTCCATGCTCCTGCTGATGGCTATTTTGATTTTAATTTTCACACTTCAGTCTTTTTGGACTGCTTCAGAGGGCAATATGACCTCTTAAAAGATACACCACTCTGGCTTCCTTTCCAGGCTCTCCCCCTTATGAAGCCTGTGGTGCACTCACAGACTGTGCTTTTGAAGAATGAAGGGGTGCAGGTGTAGGGCATAGGCTACTGGCTGTCTCAACACTGTGACATCTTGGGGGATCAGGACCCCATCTTGTACCCTGATGAATTTTGGACTGGTCATTGGAAGTTCTGCATTAAGCTCCGGCATTTGGTCTATGGCTTTCTGCAAGACCCCAGTGTTTTCTACATCGACCCAGACCTTGTCCAGTGCTTTTACCAGGACAACCGAAGACCTGCTTCTGATACAGTTCTTTTTTTTTTTTTATCTTTTGTTTTACCAGGAGAGACACTAAGCTGAAAGCTTGTTTACTGGTGCAGCCTGGGAGCACAAGGAAGTTAAGTGATTTGCTCAGGGTCACACAGTAAGCAAGTGGGGGTTGTTGGATTCAAACTCAGGTCTCTAGGTATGCAGCTCAGAGCCTTAACTCATTCTATCTGATACCGCCATTTTGGGTCAGGTTAAGCAATGGATGGTTCTGATGCCATATGGTGCTAATGGGTATAATGGGTTAAACCACTGCACTATACTGCCTCCTTTCTGTTCGGTTCTGTTTCCCATCTGGCAAGTGCTTGTGATACACTCCGATGTAACCTTTGTCTGTCATTGGTCACTCCAGTTCGCAATGCCTGAATGACCTGCGGTGTAACTTGTGCGAAGCTACTGGTCACACTTACCACCACTGCTGGTGGGTGTCCCATAACCAGAAGGAGGATTTTACCCAGGACAAGTTGTTGGATCAGACTCAGCTAAGAAGGGCTGCCTTATTCAAGTGGTGCCTTCATTAATCTAAGATTGGCCATTTGTATGTGAAAACAATGGATGTAAAAGTGACCCCCCCTTGACTTTAATGGGGTGCACCCCCATGCTCTCCATAGTCACACATCATTACATGCCTAAGTGCAGGAGCAGATCTTAGCAACCAGAAAGTGATGGGATGGGCTGGCTACCTTTCTTGGCCCAAATTATGATCCCTTCTATTTTCATACAAGAGTGACATGTAAGCAATAAGACACAATGGGGCGTGCATTAGACAGTTCTAATGCACGGCTAGGGGGACGTAGTGAGGCACAAGGCCACAGACCGAGTGCATCCAGTCCCCTAGCCGTGCATTAGAACTGTCTAATGCACATCTCTGGAGTGGCTTATTACGCTTATAAAATGGGCCTGTGTATTCTAAATGGGGGTTCTAGTTTTAGCTGTGCATTAGACACATCTAATGCATGGCTAACAACCAAACAGATTGCTTGAAATCCTTTCCCCATTTTATAAAAAAATATAACATACCTGAAAATAATTTTGCCAACCTTGGCTTCCACAAAAATGAAAGGTAATACCAAATCCACCCCTCCCCCAGAACAGCTTGTTCTTTAGTAATAAGAAGCCAGGGGCCCAGGCAGTTGGAGAGTAGACATCTAGGAGCCATCTGCAATTGAGTTTTCTTTGCTGCTTTGCTGAATCTGTTCATGCAGGGTTGGCAAATCAGATTCTGTATGTCTGTTTTCTATTTTCATTTGCAAAAGTGGGGTATTGTTAAGTTAATTTTGGGAAAAGGATGTGGAATAAATGTTTCAGCTAGTTAAATTCTCCTTGTGCAGTTTGTATTGAATTGTTTTCTTATTATTCCTTCATTAAATCCTGATTTTAAAATTTTTAATGGAAGCTTTGCATCATCTTGTACTCAGTTTATGTGTTGGGATTCTTGTAAATTTTTATACTGACTACTTTTTTCAGTAAAGAATGCATATATGTACAGTACTTTTCGCTACTGGTTGTTTAATCATTTCTCCCTGGTTTGACAAATCCAGAGTTAAACTATTGATTGACTGATTGATTGATATCTTGGATTACATATAACTTTGAACCAGGGGTCTTTTACAAAGGTTCCAAGTCAAGAGACAGGTTACACAAGTGAGTCAAATAACAACAAAAGGGTAATACAGTGAAATTACTGCAGTGAGTAATTCTGAAAAGTTACATAGGGTACATAAACATACAGTGACAATGTACAAGTGTACAGTCCAGTATGGACTTTGTCATTTCTAAACGCCTTAGCAGTGTTCGTTTAAGTGAGGGAGGGTGCTGCAGGGTGAGTGAAGGGGGTACACAGTAGGAACAGTAAATTTTTGTTAAAAAAAGGCATACTTTGTATCTGAAAATGTTCCTTCCATGTTTAACATGTTTAAAAGATGAATTGCAACATCTTGGCCTTGATTTTCAGAGCTGGGCACATGCACAGCACAGCCATTTGTGCTATGCTTCCTTGAGCTTGCCTGGCTCTGAGTGACAATCAGACAGATAGCTCTCCCTAATGGAGGGTGCTGACTGACTATCACCCCATGTTGGCACAGTGCTAACTGGATCTGCACTGTGCCCACACAGATGAGGGCTGCATATGGCCTACAGTAATGGTGATGCCCAAAATGAGATAGTGCCATGTCCCATGTGTGTCATATTCAGCCCGAACATGCAAACGAGGTCATTGGGCATACAAGGAATTAAAGGCCAACTGCATGCCCATTATGTGCTCATTCCCAAGGGGTGTTGTGGCCCCTTATCACCCCTTTCAATATTAAAATAACTCCCTCGTGGGCCAGTGGGCCCCCCTCACCTCCTGATCGCCCAGTTGTATTACAGGTAATTTACCCTGATAGTCAGGTAGTTCCACAACCGTCACTATGAATTTTAAAAGTCCTTGGTAGTCAAGTGGTACCCACCCTGACTGCCTGAGAGATATGCATCTCAATAATCCCTGGTGGTCCAGTGGTTTCCCCACCCTGTGATCACCCAGTTACATTACATGGAATTTGCCCTGGTGGTTTAGTGGTACCCTCCTTCCCCCAGTAGATATTTTTTTTTTTGGCAATAAAAATTAGTAAACAATAAATGAACAGTGAGCAAATCATAAGCAACAATAGTTAACAGTACAAAATTATTAATTTGAATATTTATGAATATAGAGATCTATGATTAAAAACTGTAAGTTAAAAAGTAGACTAAATTCAGATAGTCTAATAACTTCACTAGCACTAGTTGTAACAAGCATTTGTCAATGCCGAATGTTATCTCGCTGGCATTGGTATTGGCATTGGTAGTGCCGGAGTTAGAGACGCATAATAGGAATGGCAGTGAAGTATTGAAGTGACGCCAATCCCACCCCCACCCTGCAGAGACTGACAGGCATTGGGGTGTGCCTTTGGGTCATCAGCTATAACGCTCATGCCATTGTACCTCATCCTACCCTGTAGACACTGAGAAGTGTTGTGGTGTGCTTTGGGGTCTTTGGGCATTATACTTACCCCATTCCATAAGGAAATATGCTGAGGTGGGTGCAGTATAGGAGAATGGTGTGAACTTTGTGGCCGAACAGTACAAGGCGCACCATAATGCCTGTCACTGGCTGCAGGGTGGGGGTATGGGTGGAATGGCATTAGCATTACAGCCGATGATCCCATGTCACACCCCTGACGCCTGTCAGTCTCTACAGGGTGGGGTGCTACAGTTGGAAACCCTAACACCGTAGGGGTGTGTGTATGTTGATATTTTCTCTCCAAATTTTCAAAATGAGCTGTTTGTGAGCCCACTGCATGAAAAGTGGTACATCAGTTTGTTAGCTGAAATGTGGTTTTGCACAGTGGCTATGTCATTTGGCGACACAGGGATGAAAACACATTTTGGGCAGGATGTGGAAAATGACATCTGTATTGTTCATGAGGAGGCATAAAAAAATGGCAACGCTGAAAATCTGGAGTGAAAATATGAAAAATTGGTGAAGTCATGAGCATGCATAGAAACTGAGCAACACATGTCTGTAACTCAATTATTTTGGGGAGTTTTTTAGCCACATTTTCCACATAGGCATTTTGGGACCTCCCCTCATGAACAGTTGTGCTGTGATTTTGTTAATCAGTCCCAAAAGTTGATTTCCCACAGCAACCACGCCATTGTGTGCCACAGGTGTGGAAACACATTTTGGGCAGGCTGTGAAAAGTTACAGCTGTACTGTTGATAAGGAGGTGTGAAAAAATGCCAGTGTTGAAAATCTGGCATGAAAACATTGAAAATTTTCAAAGTTACAAGGGTGCATGGAAACTGCGCAATGCACGCTTGTAACACAGTCATTTTATGGACTTTCGGCACCAAATTTTCAGCACAGGCATTTTAGGACCTCTGCTCATGAACAGTGTCATTTTCTCAAACTGTCCCAAAAACTGATTTTGTACAGCGACCATGCTATTCTGTGCTGGATTTGCGAAAACACATTTCGGCCAGGATATGTAAAATGACAGCTGTACTGTTCATAAGGAGGTATGAAACAATGGCAATTTTGAAAATCTGTTGTGAAAATATTAAAAATTCACAAAGTTACGAGCATGCGTGGAAACAGCGCAATGCACGCTCGTAAAACAGCCATTTTTGGGATTTTTTTTACCAAGTTTGCAACATGGGCTTTTTTAGAGACCCGCTCAAGAACAGTGGTACTGTCATTTTGTTACTCCATCCTAAAAGGTGATTCCGCACAGTGACCCTGAAATCACCTTTCAAGACTGAATAGCACCATGACAGTGACTGAACTCATGAGGAGGGGTCCCAATAACCCCATGTTGAAAATTTGGTGCAAAAATTCCAAAAAAATGGCCAAGATATGCACCAAAGTTGAAAAAACCTTATTTATGCCATTATACAGCTTACTGGCATTTCTTCAGTTCGCGGTCGGTTTTGAAGAGTGCAGACATGTTCCCAATCCACTGAAGATCGTTAGCCAGACTCTGGAGGTAAGTATGGGGTGAGGGTGTGTAGAGGCAGGGTGCGAAGGGTGGGCACGGGTTGTGGGAGGGGCAGGAGACCGCGAGACTGTTTCTTCTTTCACGGGTAAAAAAAAAACATCGCAGGATGGTTTTTCTTTTCAGGGATTTGGCATGCTGGGGTGGGCTCCCAGTGTGCCACCTAAGTGTTTTGGGGGGATGCTGTAGCCAACGGGGGATTGGGCACCCCTGTCGGCACACAACAAAAACGGGGAGGGCAAGAGCTGAGGGGGATTGGGCACCCCCTTTAGCACACAGTAAATGGGGGGTGCATGATGCCGACGGGGAGTGGGCTCCCCCATCAGTACATACATTGGGTCAGGGCATGTCAACAGGGGGATTGGGCACCCCCAAAGTAGGCATTATGGCAGGCAGTGTGCCACCATGTTTAATTTACTTTTTCAACAGGGCAAGCATGTCTGGAAGTGCCGCTGCGTATGACAAGCTTTGCTCACATTGCAGCGGACCTATCATTAATTGTGCTTGCCACATTATGTATTCATGGTGTGGCGCCGGCATGAAGACTTATTGGGGAATGAGGGACGCACCTACTGATGCATGCCCTGCATTCACCCAACAGTGACCACGCCTCCAAATCTGCTACTACCGCAATATGTTGGCTGTGCATGCGTGAGCCAACATAAAAAGCAATACTGACCTTAATATCCATCTAAGTTTATCTTATTCTTGTGAGCTTTCTCTGTAACTGCGCTCTATTATGCTAACCCCCCTTTTTGTAGACCCCCATATTTACGTATATTTGGGTGCTTGTGTTTACTGTCTAGTACACTGTAGTTTGATTAGTTTGCTCTTACTGTATCCTTAAGATTTTTAATTTGACTCAATATTGTTGACTCCAACAGAAACTGCTTTAATTTTGCTATGTAATGTGTGGGTACAGATCATGTGGGGTGAGTGTTGTTTCTCGGCTGTATCTTTGTTAATCTTTTCTCTTGTTTGTTATCATGATTATTCTTCTTGTTTGTTTGTTTTTTTGTTGACTGTACAGAAACATTTTCAGTAAAGTATATTCAATTAGAAAAAAATAGCTATCCCTAACAATACAGTCTATAGGGGAACACAAAACCGTCAACCTTTCAAAAATCATCCAGGGTCTGGAGGAATTGCCATAGGAGGTCAGACTGGGAGAGTTGAACATGTACTCACTGGAGGAGAGGAAGGATGGGGGGGATATGATCGAGACCTCCAAAAACATGAAGGGGATAATCAAGATGGACACAGAGGGTCTATTTTGGATAAGGGTTGGCAAAGACACTATGAGATTGGGGAGAGGTAGGTTCTGGATGGAGGTGAGGAGGAGGAATATCTTTACGGAGAGGGTGGTGGCAAATTGGAATGCACTACCAGCAGAGGTGGTGGCATGTAAAGCAGTGGAAGGCTTCAAGAAAGGGTGAGACAGGGAAAAGGGGAGGGTAAAGAGAGAGAGAGAGAGAAGGAGGGGGAAGGGGCAGCTTCTAAATAGGGGAACTAGCTACAAACTCGAGCAGACTCAATAGACCATGATGGCCTTTTTCTGTTGGTAACTTTCGTATGTTTCTAACCTGCTGCTCAACAGTTCATTACTTCAACACATGCAGTGCAATGTAAAAACATGCAAGACTTTTCTTACAAAAAGGCAGTATCTGGAGGGGGGAGGGCAGGAAATTGATAACTGCTGGATAGCTGGCTTCAATAATTGCTGTTTTTAGCAAAAAACAGAACACTGATAGCAGGCTGTTTGCTCCACAGTGGCATAAACTAGAACCACATCTTATGGTTACAGAGTAAATGGCAAAATAATTTTCTTTAATGTTTATATTATAAGTGGCAAAATGATGACATTAGTTTTAAAACACCAGCAAAAGATCTAACCTTCAGTAAACAATTTAAGGTCAACTAAAACACACCCAATTTAAAATAAAGAGTTAGAAAAAGAGTTAGAAAATGGGCTTAAAAAACTCTAAACTCTGATTGGAACACATTCTAAGTGGGTACATGAACTTACAGTGAGAGCTGGTGCATAACAAGTACACCCCTTCACCAGATCACTTATCCTTGTGCCTAGCCTGCTCCCTGACTGGCTGAAAGCACCAGATTGAATTCCATATTGACGCCATTTTTTTCACTTGCTTACCGACAGCTGGTCCCCACTCCCGTCGCTGACACTGACGCCTCTCAGTTCACTGGCAGCTTCCCACTCCCTACATTCAGTTTTTAAAACATTTCATTCTATTTTTTTAATCAGCAGTTTTGTTCCATGACCTCGATCCCAATACGAACACTGTTCGAGACCCAACGGTTCCGCACCTGCACAGATGGGCTGAACTGTTATTCCTCTTCACACTCCGAGTCCTCAGGACATGCAGCAAGGACTGGGAACCAATAAAAAAAGAAGCGCTTCACACAATCTCTCATTTTAAATAATTTAAAACAACAATACCAAAACAAATGCCGTCAAACCAATCAGCTTCACAGAACTGCCTTTCAGCATTTTTAAATGTGCAGCGTGTGGCGCTTCCTACTCGCTGTACTGTACCTGACTGCTATAATCAGTGAGCGGTCGCTCCATTAACTCAGTGGCAATACAGTGAGCAGGCAGTAATCCAGCAGTGAAGGTTGCTCTGAAAGAGAACGAAGAAAAAAAAACACAAAACAAATGGGGACACGAGGAAGCCAGCTGTAAAGCAGACATCACAAGAAAACAAGCTTTCAAGCAGGTATGAAGGCACAGAAAACAGAGTATTGAAGACAAAAGCGCCCTCTACTGGCAGCTGCACCAGTACAGGGATTACTTTACAACAACATATTTTCTATTAATTTATACAACTTTTTTGAGCAAATTTGAGACATTTTACATTATTTTATAAAAAAAATGCCACAAATAGCCCATTTTCTAAGCTCTAAGCCTGCGGCGTCGGGCCTCATTACACCCCTGGGTGGTCCGGTATTGCCCAATACCACCCACCCTGTCTGGTATTATTGCTTGGCATTGAGTACAAAAATAAAGAGTCTTTCACCAACTACCACCTCACAGATTTACTATACAGTTACCTGACTACCACCCCATAGTGCTGCTCACAACGAAATGAAGATAATAGTGGCAATAAACCAGGCAATGTAAGCAAATGAATAACCTACTAAATATGCTGTCCCAGCATGATAAATAGTTATCTGCACCAATAGAGTCTGAAGAAAAAAACAGTAGCTCACTAACCTGGGTGTGGATTCAGTAGTTCAGCACATGTACTGAAGCCTGTAAAAATGTAACACTCCTCTTATAAAAAATCAGGAAATCTGGGGAGAAAGGGCAGTGAAATGAATAATTTGATGAATAACTAGATTCACAAACTGCCATTTTTTTAGAAGAAAATAGGACATTAATAATGGGGCTGTATGCTCCATAATGTCATAAGCTACAAACAACTGGGTTATATAGTAGTATTAGAGATTCTCAGCTTTCCACTAGTGTAAAATATGTGTTTCTAGCACTTATTTTTGCAAAGTAAAAAATGGCTAATGTATTTAATTTACTGTTCATAAAAGTGGTAAAATACTGACATTACAGTAGTTTTCAGAATGCAGCAAAGAAAAACTCTAACCTTCAGCAAGTTGGTAAAATTCAGGTAAAACACACAGGAATGAGATAATCCTGGAGCTACAGATCTTTTGGTAATGCCCCCTCTTTTACAGGGCAAACAAAAATATTATACAACACAACATACTGTATAACTTTGCAAAACATTGGAAGAAGACAAGTGCAGGATGGATTTGTCTAGTATTAAATATAACCTTACACAAAGAACACATATAACAGTAATTTTTTAATAAAAATCAGATAAAACTTTTGAAAACAAAGGTCAACTTTTATTTATTTATTTAAATTTTGGTAACCGGGTAGGCCCACTGGAACCTTGCGGTCCCTTTTTCAGAGGTGACCTGGGATTAGTTACAGGTACCTAGAGGGCGGGAAAAACCAATGCAGATACAGTGTACAGAGCAGCAAGGCTTACATAGAGTATGTGACAGAACGTTACAGTACAGAAACTATTACAACCAAAGCTACAGACATTTGTTAGGTACAGACCAATTAACAAGTAGTAAAAACCTATATAAATGCGAAGGACAGTTCTACCACCAGACTGACGGACCCATCTGTCCATGGCCCACCGATCTTTTCCAAGGATGTCACCTTGCGTTAGGTCCCTTGGCAGGACCCTAGGTGAGACAGAGGCATTGGGGCCCCTTCCCTAGGTGTGCTTTAAGCACTTTCTTAAAGCCCTCAATGGTGGGGCTGTCTTGTACCTGTCTTAGGAGCTCATTCCAGAGTTTGGGGAGGGCGACCCTGAGTGACCATTGACCTAGGGAGGAGCTGGCCTTGGGGATTTCTAGGAGTGTCTGATTGGTGGATCTGAGTTCTCGTCTCACTGTCTTAGGAATGAGCAGGTCCCTCAACCCGAGAGGGGCCCCGGGTTGCTGTAGTTTAAAGGCCGTGCACAGGGTGGGAAATGCTAAGTTTGCCTCCAAGGATGGCCAATTTTGGGCCTGAAGCACCTTGCAGTGGTGTTCCATTCTGTCTGCCCTGGTGGTGAAGCGGACGGCCCTGTGGTAGAGCGTGCTCATCCGCTGTCTTTCTGTGGCTCTCAGCGACTGAAGCAAGGTTGCTTCATAGAAAAGGGTGGGGAGAATCATTCCCTTCCCTATCGCCTTCCTGGTTTCCTTAGTTAGAAAGCAGTTAAGTCTGTAGAGGAGGCCCAGTTTTTGGTTAACTACCTTTGTGAGGTGGTCAATGTGCTCCCTGAAAGAGACCTCCTGGCTGATGTACATTCCCAGGTATTTCATGTTGTCCACAATTTCTATCCCTACTCCGTCCCTGGTGAAGAGTGATAGGTGGATGGATCTCTTTTGGCCCAGTCTTTTTGGGTCAAAGAGCATGGCTTTCATCTTTTTGCTAGTCAGGACCAGTCTATTAATCTGACACCAGGATTTGAAGGCTCCAAGGTCCTGATTCAACTCCCAGTTAAGGGAACCCATGTCTTCTCCTGTTCTATATAGTACTGTGTCGTCAGCATAGAGCGTGACTTTCGCCCCTCCACAGTGCTGGGGGAGGTTGTTTGTGAACAGGGAGAATAGCAAGGGGCCTAAGACTGAACCCTGTGAAACACCTGTGGGTACTGCGCTCTCAGCTGAAGTAGCACCATTCCACTGGACCATTTGTGTCCTGCCATTGAGGTAGTCTGTGAACCATAGCTGGGCTGTAGTGTCCAGACCCAGCCCCCTGAGCCGTTCCAGCAGTAACTGGTGGTCAACCAGGTCAAATGCCTTGGTGAGGTCAATGAAGATCGTGCCAAGCATTTTGTTCAGGTCTAAGGCTTCATACACATCAGTGGTAAAGCATATTAGGGCTGTTTCGGTCCCGTGTCTTTTTCTGAAGCTGTGCTGCTGGTGGGCTTGCAGGTTGTGCAGATCCAGGTGGTGGCTTACCTTTTGGTAGACCACCTTCTCCAGTATCTTGCTTAAGGTACTTAGGATGGAGATAGGCCTGTAGTCCTCCACATCTCCGTGTGACCCACCTTTCAGGATAGGGGTCACCAGTCCAACCTTCCACAGAGCTGGTATTTTCCCTTCTATCAAGGACCTGTTAAAGAGTTGAGCTACGGGTCCCGCAATAGCGGGGGCTCCTATTTTCAGCAGCTTGGGTTCCAGGTTGTCATACCCTGCTGCCCCATCTGGTTTCAGGCCTCTGAGTAGCTTCAGGACTTCCCCTTCTGATACCAGCTTAAGGTGGAATTTGTGGCCCTGATGGGGGTCCTCTGGGCACCCTTTGCCATCCTGGGGGGGTCCCAGGTGTGTACAATGACCTCGGTCTTAGCTGAGATCGCCCATTCTGAACTTTTCCAGGTCTAGAAAGAAGTTGTTGAAGGCATTGGCCGTGTCTATGGGGGTGGAGAGCTGTGTCCCATTTGCTTTTATTGGCCTGGCCACCTTACATTTGTCCCCATTGAGCAGGGTGCTTATATGGCCCCAGAACTTCTTTGGGTCAGCCAGGTTCTTGGATTGCAGTGCATGCAGGTAGCTCTTTTTTGCATTTTTGAGTTCCCTTTTACAGCTGTTTCTGGCTTCCCGGTATTGCACCCAATCCTGTTGCAAGTTTGAGTGCTTGTAGTTCCCCCATAGTTTATCCCTGTCCTTCAGCCTCCGCTTGAGATCACGGTTGAGCCACCTGGCTTTCTGACTTTTGACCCTGATCAGCTTCCTGGGCATGTGCTTGTTGGCTACCGACATAAAGTGTCTGGTGAAGCCATCAAGGGCTCCATCAATAGAGGGGGTGTTAAGGGCTTGGGCCCAGTCCACTTCCGAGAAGACTTGAAGGAAGGAGCCTTCATTTAGTGCTGCAAAATTTCTGGTCCAGAGAGTTCTGGGGGGTTGCTTGGGGAAGTTATTCCTCCACACCAGCAGGGTAGGTGTGTGGTCGCTGAGCAAGTCCGCACATGTTTCTACCAGTTTGGCCCTTTCTGGGTTTGTCACCAGTATCCAGTCTAGTGTGGTATGGTTCCCAGTCTTGTGGTTGAGGTGTGTAGGCACATGCATCAACTGTGTGAGATTTGCTCCCAGGAGGCTGTTTTTGACCTCCTCACCTAGCTTGTCCCCCCAGTTTAGATTGAAGTCTCCAAGTATTATCTTTTCACAGCTGGGCAGGGAGGGTACGGTATTTAACAACGTACTCAGGGCTTCCATGGCCTTCCTTGGGGTGTTATAGGTGCACCATACAAGTAGTGACTTTTGGTCCCCAACAAGAATTTTGACAAACAGTGCTTCGCATCCATCTTCTTCAAGGTCCGTGGTAGAGACCATGGTTGCATTGATTTGGGACCTGGTGCATATCAGGACTCCCCCACACTTCTTCCCCTTCATATCCTTTCTAAAAGTTTTAAAGCCTTCCAGTTCAACCTCGTGAGGGAGAACATGCGGCTTCAACCAGGTTTCAGAGATGCATATTATGTCAGGGGAGTAGAGGCTGGCCCAGGCCTCTTGTTTGTGCATCTTAGGCCTCAGGCTCTTGATAGTCATGTGGGCCACCCTCAGTCCCCTGGCTTCAGCCCATTCCGGTGTGCTGGGTGTTAGGTGGGGGATGCAAGTCCCGGGGGGACCAGGGTTTGGCTCTATATCTCCCCCCAAGAGAAGCAGGAGGCCAAGGAGTAGTGTCTTAGCACAGGCTAGCATAATAGTAGGGTGTTTTTTATTTTTGTGTGCCCTCATATACATTACTGCATCCGTCATGTGCTTTTCACTGTGTTATGTTCAGTTCAGTATGTGTTATACTCATCTTGGTGTATCACAACATTTCAGTTTGCTGTATTCACACCTTGGCACATGTTACACTCTATTCAGTCTATGCCTTGCAAGTTTGGCAACAATTCAGTTTGTTATATGCTCATTTCAGTATGCAGCATATACATTTTAATATATGATTTTTTTTCAGTATTTCATAACCATTTTATTTACTATAATACACATTTATCAAGAGTATCAATATATTAAATAAATATAATCTACAATTCAGTATGTGTCATATTCATTTTGGTATACATTATACCCTATTTATTATGTAGTATATACATTTTAGTATAGGTCATATACTGTATATATTGGCATGTGTCATAATTATTTCAGTATGTGTTATATATATTTTTTATCTGTCAAATCCATTTCAGTATAGGTCATATCCATTTCAGCATGTGTCATAATTATTTCAGAATGTGTCATAGCCATTTCAGTTTGTGTCATATCCATTTTGATGTATTTCGTAATTATTTCAGTATGTGTCATACCTATATTGGTGCATGTCACATACATTTTGTTTTTTTGTCATACCCATTTTGGTGTGTGTCTTACGGTATGTGCCATACTCATTTCAACATGTGACATATCCATTTTGGTATGCGTCGTAATTATTTCAGTATTTGGCATACCCATGTCGGTGTGTGTCATATCCTTGTCGGTTTGTGCTATAACCATATTGGTGTATGTCTTAACCATTTCGGTATGTCATACCCATTTTACTATGTGTCATATCCCCTTTCAGTATGGGTCATATGCATTTAGTTGTGTGTCAGAGCTATTTCAGTGTGTGTCACACCAATTTCAAAGTGTGCCATATCCAGTTCAGTTTGTCTCATACCCATTTTGGTATATAATGGTCATTTTATTTTGTGTCTTAGTCATTTCAGTATGGGTCATATCCATTTTGATATGTGTCATTATTATTTCAGCAAGTGTCATTCCATTTTCAGTGTGTATCATGCCAATTTCAGTTAGTGTTAATCCCATTTTGGTGTCTGTCATACCCATTTTGGTGTGTCATACCCATTTTGCTATGTGTCTTATCCATTTCAGTATGGGTCATATTCATTTGGGTATGTGTCGTAATTATTTCAATGTGTGTCATACCAGTTTCAGTGTGTGTCATATTCAGTTCAGTTTGTGTCATACCCATTTCGGTATGAGATACCCATTTTGCTATGTGCTATTGCCATTTCAGTATAGGTCACATCCATTTAGGTATGTGCCACAATTATTTCAGCATATGTCATACCATTTTCTGTGTGTGTCATATCCATTTCAATTTGTGTTAAACCCATTTTGGTGTGTGTCATACCCATTTCGGTATGCCATACTCATTTTGCTATGTGTCATAATCATTTCAGTATGGGCCATATCCATTTCAATATGTGTCATGATTATTTCTTTATGCATCATACCGATTCTGATATAACATATCCATTTTGGTTTGTATCATACCCATTGTAGTGTGTGTCATACCCATTTCAGTATATGTCATATCTATGTTGATATGCGAATTACCTGTTTCAGTATGTGTCCTAGCCATTTTGGTATATGTCATACTTATTTTAATAAATGTTATTTCTATCTTGGTGTATGTCATATCCAGTTTGGTATGTGTCATACACATTTTGGTATAGGTCATACCCATTTCAGAAGGTCTCATAACTATTTCGGTATGTGATATATTCATTTTCATGTTTGTCATTCTCATAATATTATGCTGTAAACATTTTGTTGTTAGTCATAGACATTTCACTGTTAATTATATTCTGAAAACTGTAATTTTGAATTGAACGGCTTCCCATACAGTACGTCTCTCATCATATACTGACATCCCCCTCCTTAGAACTTAGAGCATTAGTGCTGGAGAGTGGGTGAGGTCCCCTGCAGTGTGCTGCACAATTTCAGAGGCCTATAATAGAAACGCCACACATCTTGACAAACGAAAAGGTATTTATTTTAGATTCTAAGTTGAGTTCGATGTTTGACTTCTATAATCATAGCAAGATTAAATCTGATGGTGTACCTTTTGTAAAACTAAGTTTTATTATACTTTTTTTTCACATTTTATAACTCAGCATTATTGGAAAAAAGCCTTTATAAATTTAATACAATTCCAATGACTGTGTTTGAGCATAAGCTTGGATCAAAATGGTAAACATTTCACTGTGGAACTACAGGAAAAAAGCACAATAAAAGGGGGCACATCAAACCAAGAACATAACAAACAGATGGAGGGCTGTGTCTGAGAGCCTATAACAAGCTGATCAGATGTTGTGAATTGATGAAAATATTATGCTTGGTTTTTACTTCCTGAGAACTTTCTATGATGAAGTAAGTGGGATTTAGAGGGAGTCAGCGGGACCTGGGAATTGATATTTTGAGATATTTACTGCAGATTTACATTTTATTGTTTTTATCCCTATGAGCACTTCATTGGTCTCCTACTCTTACATAGCAGGTGGGCTACTTCACTTTGAGAGTGGGTGTTATTTTGGCTTCCTACTGAAAAAATACATCAAAGCCCTGCTTTTGAACTTGGGAATATTAATGTTAGTGACTGGCCTTGTTCTTGCACAAACAGCCTGCAAATTGAATTAGAAAATTGTTTTAATCTCTGCACACTCACTAGATGGCACTTCCAGAAGGCACCTGCAGGAAGATTTTATAGTTTGACATTGACACTTTGTGCCTTTTTGGTCTCATTAAACTTACTGAGATTTTGAGCTTCTAAAATAATTTATTTGACTTTTGATGTAATGGTGGTAACTCAAAGACTAGTCAAATCAGTTCAATCAAATTAATCTATGGAGACAGGAGGTGAATCAAAAGATGACACTACTAGCAGAATGGACTTGCTAAGAAAAATTAAAAGAGGGGATCAAAAATATGAATCTGTAAAAAATCAGAGATGTGTTTCTCAGTATATAAAAGGGAAATGAGAATGGATGTGTTGTTGATGATATATTTACTTACACCGTTGATGATCGTAATGGAACATTATTGCCAAATGACTCTATATTAAACCCTTAACATCTTAAAGGAATGTAGTGGTGACTAAGGAGTTTCCCTTTTTAATTCAATTATCTAATTCACTTATAAAATCTCCAAATCTTAATATGGATAGTTTAACAATTGCATGAGGGAGACTTACTAGGCACAAGAAAAGTACCATAGGGAGATACATACCAACTCTTGGGGTGAATACAGAAAGTTCTGGTATAATATAAATGACACCACTGGCAAAGAACCTAAAGTGTGGCCTACAATGCTAAACATTAATGGGACCCCTACCGCTGAGCCACTGGAGATTGCTAATGCTTTTAATGATGCTTTTACCAATTTGAGCTGTGCTCTCCCACATGACTTTTTCAATGATAATGTTGCCCCAACTACAAATCACGGTCATGAAAATAGCCTTGAGCACCCCCCTTTTTATTTTAAAAGGGTATCATGCAACCTGGTTAGAAAACTACTAGTTAAGGTCCTAAGAAACACAAGACACAGTAGTGACAGACTAGACCTTAAGCTTATCGCCCTAACCCTAGATGAAGTTCTCCTACCTATAACTAAGATTCTAAACCTTTCTCTTAGTGTAGGACAATTTCCTGATGCCTGGAAAATGGCCATCATAACTCTGGTGCATAAAGCTAGTGATCATTCCCTACAGGGTACCTATAGGCCAATATCCATTCTCCCTCCACTCTCCAAGGTGCTTGAGTGAATTGTTACCAACCAACTTGGTGCTTATCTGGAAACTTACTTTATCCAGTGCCCACAACAACATGGCTTTAGAAAGGGGCACAGTACTACCACAGTGTTATTAGAATTCACAAGCTTCATACAACAGGCCATCGATCAAGGCAAGCTTGTAGGTGCAGCCTTTATTGACCTAACAAAGGCCTTTGACACAGTGAATCGTACAGTGTTGCTCGGCTAACTCTCTGAAACTGGCGTTGCCCCAAACACCCTGAAATGGTTCAGAAGATACCTCAGTGATAGACTGCAGAGGGTGAGGATATCAAAAGTAGTTTCAGAGCAGAGGGCTGTCCAATCAGGGGTACCTCAAGGCTCAATCCTGGGACCCCCACTGTTCATTACTTTTCTGAACAACCTCCCAGCTGCCTGCAACCAGTGTACTCTCCTCTACGCAGATGATGTGGTCATCTTTACCAGCCACCTGGATCCCAACACACCTGAAAACAATCTTCATCAAGGTTTCACAGAAGCAGAGAGATGGCTTAATAATTACAAATTAGCGCTAAACTACAAAAAAAACTAAAGTCCAGCTGTTTTCATCCTCTCAGAATAAGTTTAAGGCCTAAGCACTCACTATCAGTAACAACTATGGAGACGCTCTTGAACAAACTCAGCTTTTCAGATACATTGGTTTAACCCTGGATAGTCACCTCACCTTTGTGCCTCACATTGAAAATGTTACCAGAGATGTTAATACCAGAATAGGGCTCCTCTTTAGACATAGGCAAATTCTTACTCAAGAAGCCCTGAAGGTTGCAGTTCACAGCTCGGTCCTCTGGGTCATTGATTATGGTCTAATCATATATTGTGCTGCAACATCCATTCACTTAAATGACTCACAGTTGCCCTGAAAAAGGCCTGTAAGTTAGTTATGGGTGCTGCACGCCTCACTCATACCTGTGAGTTATAAGCTCAAGCTGGCTGGCTCCAGCTTAGAAACAGGATCAAATATCAAGCCTGCCATCTGACCAAAAAAGTTCTACTTGGGTTACTACACTCGAGCAGTGGTTGCCTGCTAAACAAATCCCCTAAGACCCAACACACTTGCACCTCTGATTTTGACCGCCTTCTAGTACCACACTGTGTCAGACTGCTCAGCACCAGCAATCCTTTCAATACAGAGCCCCTCTGTGGTTTAATAATCTAAGCAACCAACTGAACATTCTTTCTAATCTTTCCCAATTCAAACCTATGCTTTGTCAGCATCTCCTAACTGAAAGCACTTTTTATTTTTACTCCTAGTTTCCCACCTCTGCGGACACCCTCCTACTACTCTTTCACTCAGTTGATGCACTTACTAGGCCTCCTGTTCATTCACCTCTTTTGATAGAACAATTTCCCCTTTTTCCCTCTGTCACCTCCTCCCCTACCACACCCCCTCCTTGCTCTTATCCACTGATTTACCTCTTCCTTGTGCTTGCCAGGCCCTCATGTCCCCACTTTCTCTTATCTTGCTATTCCTTCTTCTGCCATCCTTTCCTCTCCTGCACCCCATCTCCCACCTTAGCCTCCCCTTCTCTCTCTTTATGACGAGGCCTCTGGCTGCCATATTTTCCTTCTCTACCTGGATACTGCACTTCTCCTCTCCCCATACCTCTCCTTTCTTACCCTCCCCCTTTTGCTCTCACCCCAGACTTGCACTGTTTCTTCAAATGTACTTTATGGTTTACTATCTCTTTTGTAACCTTGATTGTGTGGCACTGTTCCCACATACATACCATTTGACTTGCTCTGCTCTCATGAACCCCTGATTGTTTTCTGTACCTCCCTGCTTATTGTAACCTTTTCCTTTGATGTGGAACCTTGTAAATGAGCTGCCTCACACTCAAAGGTATTTGTAATCTGAAATTTAATAAATAAATAAAATAAATAAATAATGGATAGCAGTGTACTGCAACTGTCCAATGAAAATACTATCATTGAACAAAGTGGAATGTTAACCTCTGAAGAATTTGATCAATTATTAGGCAATTCAATCAACTGGTTTGTAATTCTCAAACCAAATATTCCTGTGTATCACTCACAGTTGTTGAATCTCTACATAAAACAATTCATGGCCTTAAAGCCTTAACCCAGCATTTTCAAAGGAAACCAGTTCCAATGTTTGTAGAGGAATCTTCATTAAGAATTTATCAATTAATACTGTGATGTTGTCACCTGAGTGCAATGACCCAAGTTTGGAAGGGGAAAAATGAACCTATATGTAGTGACTTGGGGCTGAGGGAAAATGATGGGGGTAGTACAGTATGCTGTTAGTATAAACATACTTGAACATTTCATTATTTTATGTGAAGAGATACCAATAGGCAACAGGTTGTAAAAATGGAAACCGCTTCAATTCTTAAATTGTGACCGATCATGAGGATGTGACATTAGGGCAGGAATCTGTTAAAGATCTACAAGAAGGTAAAGATATTTCTAGGCTGGACTTTTCCTCGGATCATATCCCCTTGGACAATAAGAGCAAAAATTAAAAAAATAAGAAAAAAATGTAAAAAGTGATAAAGATAATTGGCAAAACTATTAATAACAAAGGTAGAAAATACAGGAGGGTTTGGAAAATAAATTGTCTAATAATTCTGAGGAGGCTGTCTGGATTCCTTCCCAAGATCCTTCTCATGAGAAAAATAAAACTTATTGTGTCAGACAGAATACTGTTCACCTAAACAATCTATGGTACCGGAGATAAGTGACCAACAGCTCCTTAATGCTGTAAATCAGTTAGATAAGAATTCTGAAACATTTATAACTAATACTAATCCAGAATCCTGTCTTCTCTTGACTGAAAATGTTATAACTAAATCCTTGGAAGAAAGGAGAATTCAAACAACATTAACTGTGAAATTGGATAATGTTAAATATATGGTGACCTCATACTTCTGTATAATATTGTTCAAGATCCATATCTTATGTGTGAACTGGGTCTGGAATTTAAAAATCATCTCCATGAGATTGGGGGCACCCCCTGCAGTTAATAAGGAAATCATGTATTCACACTAATAGGAAATACTTCTATACTATTAGAGTGATTGGTCCTTGGAACAATTTACCACTTTATGTGGTTATCAGTGAGACCTAAAACATTTTTAAATATCAACTTGATGCGTTAATAAGTGCTGGTTACAATCTTTCTTATTTTTCCTTGGCTTAGAATAGGAGCAATATGGGCCTAGGCCTTCTTGCTCTTGAATCCACCATAGTATGAACCTTAGTATATGGGAAAATAAAGAGATGCTTCTCTCCTCTTAATGATTTTTTTGTTACTCATCACTGAATTTGAACTCTATTTGGAGATGAGGAAGATGTGCATTGTATTAGAGAAAAGGAAAACAGTGATATGGGAATAGTAACAATGTTCTCATCTAATAAGGCTGTCATTCTAGAATTCTGGAGAAAAGAGGAAATCTTCAGAATCTTGCAGATAGAATATTTCTTCCTACCATTGAAGGAAGCTGCTGGCCAACTGGAAAATGGTGCACAGGAACCAATTTCAAGAAAGATAAAAAAATTGTCTGGTGGAGATTTGCAACCACCTGTACAAGAGAAAAATAATGTTGGAAATGTAGCCATCTCAGTTTTGGTATTCATAAAACAAATACAGAAACTGATCAATCTTTAATGAGGAAAATTGTGTCAGTGTTAAAACAAATACTGAATATACCAATGGAAAGGAAAGGAATATTGGCCTGTAAAGTTTTAGATAGCCCATGTTCCAATAAGGAGCAAGTTGATATTTTACTGAGATATAAATGTCTAACACTAGCAATATTAAGGGAAGCAGAGGAATTAGACCACATAGGCATAAGCTTCTTTGATTATAACGATGTGTGGGTAATTGTAGATCCAATAAAGGGTAAATATAAAGAACAGGAAAATAGTAATAAAAAAAACAATAATAGATAAGTAAATAATAAACATGACTGTTTTCTCTTTTAACATACACGAGGTATGGATGTTCACAATAATAATAATAAAAAACACGGATCAACTAAGCAAAAAATGGAACAAGCTGGTTGGATCTTGTCTTCATTGAATATTTCTGGTTTACTGATAAAACTATTAGATAAAGATTTTGTAAACCTGATAAAAAAAGCAAATGTAATATGCTTTCAAGAAACCTGAGCACCCACACTAGATAGCTCTCCAGTAAATGGATACTTAAAGAGGGCAGGAAATTATTTCTAACAGGCAGCTACTTGTAAAGTTCTTATTCTCAGAAATTAAATGCATTCCCCTAAATTATCCATATTTAACTGTATCTGAACAAAAAGTGATATGAAAAAAACATATTTTACATTGTTTTATTTTCTTGGGCAGCATTCTGTGACAGTTCTCTTCATGGAACCACTGGTTTGGAGTTTTAACTATGTCACAGTTCATGCACAGAACTCTAAGCATAGTTCTGATAGGTCAACAGCTCATATTTAGCATTCTGTACACAAACCGTGACAAAGTAAAAACTCCAAATTACTGGTTCCGTGAAGAGAACTGTAACGGAATGCTGCCCAAGAAAACAAAACAATGGAGTGGTCAAGGTTATGGCAGTTCCTGAGAATAAGAAGTTTACAAACAGCTGCCAATTAGCATAAATTTCCCATCCCCTTCAATACATAAGATAACAGCGAAAAAAGAAAAAGAAAGGGTGGTTATTTGGTGTTTTAATAGGAATGATTAAAACTGATAAAAATATTAAGATTTGTAACTTTGTAATGTGGCCCATCATATCTTATACTATAAGATCCAAATTGATCAACTAATTTTTGATGTAGTAATGTTTATATCCCCCCTTGCAATCACAATAAGATACAGTAGTTCTGATTTATGGGTGGAGCCTTCTAATCTGGTGGAGGAATTACAGTATGTGGCAGCCTTGATAATGAATTGTATCTTTGTGGGGACTTTAATGTACAAATAGGACAACATAATACTTTGACTGACTCTGAACTCTCTATAAACTATTTTAAACCTGAAAGATATGAAGAAAACTAAAAAGATGCAGAATGTAACTCACAAGGTATAGTTTTGATAGATTTAATGGAAAAATATGATATGGAAGTCATTAACGGCAGATTCCCTTCAGACAAAGATAGCAATTTTACATTTTCTCTCATAACTGTGTGACAGTGACAGATTATTGGATAAGAACTATTCCTGGCTTGGCAAAAATCAGAAATATGGAAGTACTTCCTCAATCTGAAAGTGAACATTTTCTTATTTTGATCTGTGTTATGTGACCATTAGTTAAAAACTCACAAACATAACTGCAGCCTTGTGAGTAGACATAATTAACAAAAGGATGATTTTGAATAATGGTGCAGAAGAAAAAATTATAGAAATAATAAATTAATATGAGACTCAAGCTTTATTATCCAATTTTGTAAAACTGGCAAATGCAGAGTCTAAATTTAAAACTGTCACTGACATATGCACAAGATTGCACCCATCTATGTATGCAGAAGTGAGGCTGTAAGTCATGGTTTAGTGGACACAGAAAAAAGTTAAAAAGTTCTATAAATAAAATTATCAGGAACTGTAAAAAGACGCCCACAAAGAAAAACTTCACAGATTCAAATAGAGCTAAGAAAACATATACATTAATACTTTATGATCATAGAAAGCTTACCAAAAAAGAAAATTGGAATAGAATGCTTACAGCAAGTGCAGATAATCATACTCATGGAAATATGTAGCGAAAGGTACAAATTCTTATTCCAGAGATCTGGAATGTTGTATTGCTCCAGATGTCTGGGTTATATACTTTCAGTACTTATTTATGGCTAGAAATGTTCATAATCATTATCCAGAAATATCCAACATAGATCAGAATTCTGTATCACCAATTACAGAGACAGAAGTTATTATGGTCCATAAGCACACAAGCACCAACAAGCACACTGCAGCTGGGAGCAAACAGGATACTCAAAAGGGCATAGGAGAACAACATGGCAATAGCTACAAATAGCTACAGTAAAAGGAGTTCTTGTGTTGGCATACTTTTTTGAAAAAGCGCCAGTGGAATACAGAACGGATGGGTAACAATGGACAAGCTTGCAACAAAACACGGGAGGGATTTCAAACATTTAAATGGTAGTGCACCCATGCTGTTCCATTCATCTGATACTTCAGTTGGTTTTTATTAGATTTTCTTTCAATTACAGGAATCTCTGAGTGAGCAGTGCACAGTATCTAGGAGGGTATTTAAATTAACAATTACAAAGCATACAGTAATTTGTTTTTGTTTTGTCTCCACAGTTGGAGCCATTTATTGCACCATACTAATCTGCTGTTAGGCTTAGTTTTTCTCTTCTAAGTACAGGAAAGAGGAGCCCTCTCACTTTTTCTCTCGATTGGAGGAAAACCCAGGGGGAGGGGTCACATGGTCAGCAGCACCAGTTTGGGACTTGGCAGGAAAAGTGAGAAAAGGAGAAGGGATTTAAAAGTCTGAGGGAGCTAGTCTTTTGTGTGAAGTTCCACAAGCACAAAAGTGCCAACAAGCCTACTGCAGTCAGGAGCAACTGTAATGCTCAAAGGGCCACACGGGAATAAAATGACTATGACTACAAAGAGCTACGGTAAAAGGAATTATTTTCTTGGTGCACTTTTTTGAAACAATGCTAGTGGAATACTGAGTGGGTGGGTGGGTGACAACTGGTGGGCTTTCAACAAAACTTGGGAGGGGTTTAAACATTTAAAAGATAGTGCACCAGTGCTGTTCCATTGTACTGGTACTTTTGCCTGTTTTTATTAGATTTACTCGCACAGTTACAAGAATCCTTGGGTGGGCAGTGCACAGACCCTGGAAGAGAATTTAAATTAAATCGAAGCATACAGTAGCTTGTTTTTGTTTCTCTTCATAGTCAGAGCCATTTATAGCACCATACTAACCTGCTCCTGGGCTTAGTTTTTCCTCTTCTGGCTACAGAACAAGGCAGCCTTCTTGCTTTCCATCTCTCTCTCTCTCTCTCTCTCTCTCTCTCTCTAGGTTGGATAAAAAGTGAGGAGGGTCACAAGATCAGCAGCACCAGTTTGGGACTTGGCAGGAAGTTCCACCCAGAGGACATCCCACAGGAAGAATAAAAGTAATAGTTTCAATGTGTCCCCACATGTTTGTGTCTCAATAAATGAGTGGAATAACGAAGAAGTGGAGCAAGTGTAAGTCTGGTGTCTTAGGCATTGACAGGTGTCAGCAAGGAGCATACTGTATTGAGAATAATTTAGTGTTGTGTCTTTCTGCTAGAGTTACGACTTAGTTCATTGTTTATACCCCTTCCATTTCTTTCACACAAACTCCTAGATTGAGAAATTCCCCCAGTCTGCTATAATCAAATGCAACCCCTCAACTGGGGTACTCATATTTATAATATTTAAATAGTTTTTAATTTTATGAAATTAAGGATTTAATTTACTAAGATTGGTGGAGGATGATAATTTTGTACAAACTTTTGATTATTCTTGTTTTGTACACAAGTAGTTCTAATACATGTACTGTGCTTATAAATGAGCAATTTAAAATGGTGGAGGTAATGCTGGAAGTGCATCATGATGAAGACCTGAGGACAGGTTGAAGTGCTGGGGCCACTTGGTTGTCCAGATGATGGAATACAGCAGTCTATTGCAAAACAGAGTGGAGTCATTTTGTTTGGAATGCAGGACTTTGTCTTGTGACAGCAGAAGGATGCAGGAATCAGGGGACTCTGACAATTGACTAAGGTAAGACACCTGTTTGTTCATGTTGCTACCTTCATTACTGGGGCACATGGAAGATAAAGGGTAGACAAAAACAGAATAGGAACAACATCCTGTCTAGGGTAGGTGTAGAAAGGGAATTAATAAACAATAAAAGGGTAAAACTAAAAGCACCCTATCAGAGATAAAGGGTGCACAAGGGACAAGTGAAAGTAAAAGGGTAGGCCAAAGCTGAGAATAGGAGGAACAACCTATAGTATCTAGAGAAGGTGTACAAAGGAGTATAACAAACACCATAAGAGGAAACACTAGAAGCACCCTATTGAGGGTAAGGGTACATAACTATTTCCACAGATCGCAGTGAGAGTAGGACCTGGGAATTCTGGGAGTGGTGCAGTACAGTGGCTGTGAGGCAGCAGTTTTTGAGAGACCTTCTGGAGACTGTGGTGCTGCCCCAACTGAATGTACATCTCTGGGTTGAGGGAGGAAGTCACAAGACTTGCGGCAGAGTTAGTAAGGATTCAGGAGACCTTCCTCCCATCCAGGGGCCATCAGATTTGCCACTGTTACCTCAGAGCATGCCAATGAGGAGGAACGGCTGGACTATGGTGGGCTCTGGAAGTGTGCGGGTGGTGGGTCAGAGGCATATTCCTCAACCAATAACATTACAAAATTCCTACGCTGCTCTGACATGGCAGGACTACCAGGAGAAGGCATCCATAGTAGTGGCCAGGGAGAATGTGAGGGTCCTCCACAATGGAGACCTCAAGAAAGGTGGGAGAGGAGCCCAGAGATGGAGGAAGCAACTTCTGAGGGGATTGGATTGCCAGGGAGACAGATCTGGGAATAGGGAGGGGGTCCAGAGGGCGGTTCAGGTCCCTACAAGGTGCCACGACCCAAAGGGATGGTAAGTGGATCCTGGGGATCACTAGAGCAGCAGAACAGAAGAGGGAGCTGGACGTCATTGCCCATCTCAGGACCAGTGATGTGGCTAGGGATGGGCTCAGTGCAGGGGGAGTTTAGGAAGCTGGGGAGTGGTCGTAGACAGGTAGTGTGATCAGTGGCTTTCTCTGTAGTGTTGCCTGTCTATGATGGGGGTGGGGTGGGGAAGAGGGATCTCCATACCACATCTTTAACGCATGGTTGAAGGGATGGTGCAGAGAGGAGGGGTTTGGCTACTTTGGGGACTGCGAATTCATCTGGATGGATCAGGCCTATATAGGGGTGATGGTCTGCATCTGTCTGGGAGGAGAACTGCAGTCCTCGGTGGATGGTTATAATGTACTTTGATGGATATTTATTTATTTTTTTTATCAAGCTTTTTCTCACTGCAGGCCTGCTGGCAGGCAGCTTTTGGCTCTTTCCTTGAGAGGGCTGTATCCACCCCAAAATGCAGATTGTCTCCCGATCACTGCCCAGTCCCCAGCAAGTCCTCCATGAATTTCCTGCAGAGGTGGGGCCAGGGAGGGGAGGCTGTCCCCCCTCATGTGACACATATCCAGATGCCAGGGGGAGGCATGGGTTAGGAGCATGGTCAAGACTTCATGTTGCCTGCCAGCCTCCTCAATTTCTGTTTTTCTCCATTCTCCATTGCTGGAGCATGCATGTCAGTACACGCATGTGAAGGGAAGCGCATGCTGTAGAGTCCCTACGCACCTTCTTTCATTGGCGTCCCTGACCCATTCTACCCTCAGGCCTCCACATGGGGGCCAACATTTGGTAGGATAGCCAATGTACCCTCCCCAGGAGAGGAGAGGAGAGCTGTCCTTTGGGATGTTTGATCCTCTCCTTCCCTGACTGGCCTCCAGCAACCCACTTTTGCCACCTAACATGGTTTGTCCATGTGGCAGAAGATAAGGAGTAATGCCTCAGCCCTCCATGCCTCTGGGCCAGCCCTTTTGATGGACATTTAAACTAGCTGAGGGGGTGATATAAGAAACTGTGAAGCCAGAAACTGCCTCCTCACAGGCTGAAGTAGATAGGGAGAACCCGAGGGGAGAGGAACCCCCAATTTGCATTTTAGAAAAGGAAGCAGGGTGATAGAAAAGAAGGGGGATGGGAACAGAAACAGTAAAAAGAGGGGGGGAAGGAGGGGCAAAAAGGAAAAAATAGGGGGGTAATAAGGAGAGTACTAATAAAATCTGGAAGGCCATGTCCGTGAGCACTAGAATAAGATTCCAGAGGTAGAGGCCATCATGGCAGAGGCCAACCTGGATAGCATGGCCAGCAGTGGATCATGGTGCACTGAAAACCATGACTGGGTCATGGCCATACCAGGCTATACTCTGTTCAGGAAAGACAGGGTAGGAAGGAAAGGTGGGGTGTAGTGTTTTATGTGAGGGAAAGCATTAAAGCAATGGAGCTACAGGGAATACAGCAGGGGGAAGAGGTACTATGGGTCATCTTAGAGACGGGAAATGGAGAAACTCTTCAAAACTGATGTGATCTACAGGCCTCCAGCTCAGGGGCAGGAGTTAGATAAGGTACTGGTGGAAGCCACTGGCAAAATCGTAGATAAGGGGGACATGTTGCTGGTGAGGGACTTCAATCTGCCGGATGTTGATTGCAGCCTCCATCCTGAACTCACTGCAGGGGGCATTCCTCTGGCAACTAGTCAGTGAACCCACCTGTGATAGGGCAACATTGGACCTGGTACTGACCAACAGGGATAGTGTTGCAGTCGCCAAGGTGGAAGGTCACCTGGGGACCAGTGATCACCGTACAGTGTCTTTCAGCATAAGAACAGCTGCAGAATCGAACCACGCTAGAGTGAGGATCCTGGACTTCAGGAGGGCAGATTTTAGAAAGATGGGTGAATGACTCAGGGATGACCTGGTGGAGGGGGGACCTGGGTAGGGTGAAGGAACAGTGGCTGAAGTTAAAAGGGGACACAGTTAGGGTAACAAACCTCTGCATTAAACATGCAAGCAAAAGCAAGAGGAAAGAGACTGGTATGGTTCTCGAAACTGCTGGCAGAAAAGATAAAGGTTAAAAGGGCAGCATTCGGAAGGTATAAGGAGATGCAGGGGGAGGAGGACAGGGAGGTTTATCAAGAGAAACATGGGAAAGCAGTAAGGAGTACAGAGGTGCAAACTGACAAAAGAATAGCTCAAACGGTAACAAAAGTGGGCAAAATATTTGTAACCCCTAGGTGGTGCTACCCCAAGGGCTACTACCCCTGCCTGTGTGGCTAGCAGCAGGTTGAGGGGCCTAGATTGGACAATGGGTGTCTCCACCCAAAGGTCAGGGTTGGTTTTGGTCAAGCTGACCAGGCCACAGCCCTCTGGGACACTGTGACCCCCCCCTTTTCCCACTAGTGGCCCTCCCAATACACAAAAGTAACTTTCCCAATACCCCAGATATGCTTTGTACACACGTATACTTGGCACTTACTCCCAGGGCTGGTTCCTTCAGCTTGATTCTGGGGACCCCCTGTAAAATAAGGTGATACAGTACAAAAGCAACACTGCAATACCTTCAACATAAACAGGCATCACAGTCAATGTAAATTGCAGAAAAAAACAGATCTGATTTATTCAAGGGTCTGTAAAAAGGATGGAGGAAATCAGGTTAATTGGCTTAAATACATTAATAATCACACTACTGTGCATGAAATTAGAGTCCAACTCAGTCACACTCTCTGGATACCCAGGATGGGGAAAGAGGCTAGCCAGGACCATTGCCTGGAGTAGGCTGGCGGTACAGCTGGTTGGGGCCATGTGATGGAAAAAGAACATGTACACACACACACAATTTGTAATCCGGAACTGGAGGGCTCAGTTCATGGAAAAGGAACAACACAAGAATCAGATGATACCTTTTTGATGAAGACAGGTTGCAGGGAGCTACCCTGATTATTACTCATGGTACCCAGGCTGAACACAGGAGGGCTAATGGATGAACGTTCTGGATTGCCAGAGGAAGCTGAGCCCACATGCGTTGCTTCGGCATTGTTCTTGTTCAGGAAAGGAGCAGGAAGCTGATCCCCTGGCTGGTCCCTCGTTGATGTTGATGGATCTTCTCTGTGCAGCAGGATAGGGAGACAAGATCCTCGTGGCAGGACCTATCTGCATTAGGAAACACCGGATTCAGTCCGATTTTAGCTGGGAAACAGCTTCCAGCCACTAGCACACAGTTCACAGAAGAAGGGGAATTAGATTGCGATCCCCATCCAGCACATAGCACATTCATACAGTGTGTACAAGCCAGCAACACACAGCCAACTAAATCACGATTCTCCTTCAGTACACAGTACACTTATATATCAGAATTCTACCTGTACCAGGCCAAATGCTCCCCAGTCACGATCGCAAGTCTCTGCACAAGCCGGGAGCTCAGAAGTAACTGAAAATCCTGACAGGCCGCTCGCATTCGGCAAAATCCTCGGTCTTCTACAGGTTAAGCCTGGTCCCAAATCAGCAGCTTGCTTTGTCCTCACAGAATTCAGAATTAGTCTGACAAAAGTCCTCTTCTCTCTTTCAGGGCAGAAATCAGACTAGCAGGCCAGAAATTAGACCTTCCACGGTTCTCCCGTGTGAACTATGCCGCAGTGGCCGCTTGAAGTAGACAAGCTCCTTCTCTCTCAGCTTCCATCTCAAATCTGGCTTGCCAGCAGACAGTTCAAGGGATTTCCCCAGAATCCAAAAAGTCCAATTGGCTGGTTCCTCTGTCAGTCACAACACATTCCCCCTGTTGGTGCAAAAAGGCGCCAATAGTTCAAAAACTACAATTCCCAGAGTCTCACTCCACACAGCCCCATTTCAGCAGGCTCTATTTGAGAGTCCCAGGTACTGATTGGTCCAATTCGGCAGTTCAGGACCAAAATGGTGGAGCTAAACAGAAACAGTCCATGCTGCAAGAAGGTAGGCTAGAACAACTCACATTATTATTATTACTCTAGCAAATGCTCAGCAAATGATTACATCTTTCAGCAGTGCTCCTCTGTACAATTAGTGATGGCAGAAACGGAGTGATTGTTTTGCAGCCCGGGCGGGACTTGGACATAGAAACACAATGACCCCCCATTTAAACTAATTATGACTGCAAGCAGGCAGCCCTTAAAGAGACAGTACATGGAGGTTTTAAAAATGCTCTCTGGCAGCAACATTAAAACGGCTTTGGAGCCGAACACCAGCCAGGCAGTGAACAATTGGGCAAGCTTGTGGAAGACTTTTTGGGAACCCCCATTTATGGGGGGGGGGGTTACACATTCTTTACATATGTGAGCCAAAAGAGGAGGACTAGAGGAGGGATTGTAAGGTTAAAAAGGGTAGGGGGGGGCAGTGCAGAGGGGGAACAATGAAAGGCAGACATCCTGATCAAATAGTTTTGCTCTTTGTTCACAGAGGAAGGTGAAGGGTATGGGAAACAAAAAAGTAACAGTATCTTTGGAGGGAGAAGGTGGACACTAGTCCATTCTCAGAGGAGAAAGTCCTGAAGAGACTCGCTAATCTGAAAGTTGACAAAACAATGGGGCCAGATGGGGTGCATCCAAGAAGCTGCCTTCCCATCCGGGTATACTGTAGTGCACTGCTCCAGAGTGGAATGCAGGGGCAGGGGGGTAGCCATCTCTTTTAGATCCGAGCTCGGCTTCACCCTGCACCCAGTGAGAACGCCATGTTCATTTGAATGTGTGGCCGTCTATGGGGGTCCGAGCTCAGGTTGCCAGATTCTCCTTATTTACCGCCCTTCTGGGGTGGCAAGAGATTTCCTGCAGGAGGTGGCCGATTTTGTCATTGATGAAACATTGGAGGCCCCCCAATGTTTAGTGCTGGGGACTTCAATGTTTGGGCCGACGACAAATCTTCTCAGCTTGGTTACAACTTCCTCCAGATTATGTCATCTCTGGGCCTCGCGCAAAGAGTTCCCTCCATGACCCATCAGAGCAGTCACATGCTGGACTTGGTGTTCTCACTGGGGCTTGAGATTAGTAATCTCTGCACTGATTGGGTCATTTGGTCCGACCATTGCACGGTGAAGTTTTCATTCCAGGCACCCCCTCAGAGCCCTTCCCCTACTGAGATGGTCAGCTACCGCCCTTTAAGGGGCTTAACCCAGGAGGGCTTTTTGACAGTGGCTGATCTATCTAGTGTGGACAGTGCATGCATTGAGTGTGTGGGCACAGCAGTTGATGCTTATAATAAGGTGTTGTCTGGTGCGCTCGACTCACTTGCACCAGTCCATGTATGACCCAGGTCTTCTCACTTGAGGTCCCCATGGTTTGATGGGGAGCTCAAGGTGATGAAGACCTTGGGCCAGAGATTAGTGCACTGCTGCCGGAAGTCCAGCCTGGAGGTGGATAAACTGGCCCTGCATGTGCACTATGGTGCATACCGGGGGCAATCAACCGTAAGAAGGCAGAGTTCCTGTCCAGGGAGATTGCTGCTTGGAGGAACCAACCAACTGTGCTTTTTCAGACTGTGGACAGGCTTCTCCATCCTTCCTTTCTACAGCTGAAGGTAGCCTTTTTGGATGTATTGTGTGAGGAGTTTGCTCTGTTCTTCTCGGGCAGGGTGTCCGCCATCTGGCAGGGGGCTCAGCCAGTGGGCCAGAGTTTGGCAGATAGTGGTCACCATGGGCATCCGGAGAGCACTCCACCTGGTTGGGGTGAGTTTAGACTGGTGGGGGAAGCTGAGGTCATTGAAATTGCTTCCAAGCTCCGGCACACTTTTTTTTGTGACCTGCACCCGGTGTCAACTCATTTCTTAATGGGATGTGTTGACTCCGTTGGCCTGGTGTTTGCCTTGAATGTCCAGTGTTCCCTGTCAGAGAGGGTCTTTCCTGATGTCTTGAAGAAGGCATTGATGAGACCCCTTCTGAAAAAAAAATCTTTGGAACCTGACGTCAAGGCAAATTACCGTCCCCTCTCCAATCTTCCATTTTTGGGTAAGATTGTGGAGAAGGTGGTGGCGCTTCAGTTTGAGGAGCATTTTGCGGCCCCTGATCTATATGAGCTTCTCCAGTCTGGGTTTTGTGCCAAGCATAGCACTGAAACTGCACTAGTTCAGGTGCATAATGACCTCCTTAGGGCTAAAGATTGAGGGAAGGGGACAATTCTGGTTCTCCTTGATCTTTCTTCAGCATTTGATACAGTGGACCATTGACTGTTACTTGACCACCTAAGGGATTTCTGTGGACTTGCTGGCACTGTCATCTGCTGGTTTGAGTCATTTTTATCTAACAGGAGGCAGAGGGTTGTGATAGGGAATTTCTCCTCCTCCCCTGCTCTCCTGTCATGCGGAGTTCCACAGGGTTCGGTCTTGTCGCCGAAGTTGTTCGCCATGTACATGCTGCCCCTGGTAGAGATCATTAGCAAGTACAGTCTGGGTTTTCATTGCCATGCTGATGACACCCAGCTGTATTTTTCCTTTGTCCCTGGAACATCCTGCACAGTGGAAGTGCTTAACAGCGGCCTCTCTGAGATCAATGACTGGATGGCCTCCAGCTGGTTGCGACTGAATCCTGATAAGACGGAGGTACTGGTGGTGGAGTTGAACAGAGGGCATGATAGATTGTCCTCTGGTGCAGAGATGAGGCTTTTTCTTGGCTCTGTACCATTGAAGGTCTCCTCTAGGGTGAGTGATTTTGGTGTTATACTTGGCAGCGGATTGCCACTTTAGTCTCAGGTGCCTTCGGTTGTCCATTCCAGCTTTTACCATCTGAGGAATATCACCAGGATAAAGCCCCTAGTTCAGCCACTGGACCTCCCCACCTTGGTGCATGCTTTTGTGACATCCAGGCTTGACTACTGTAATGTCCTTTATCTCGGGGTCTCTGGTGGTACCCTGCGTCGACTGCAGCTGGTGCAGAATGCAGTGGCTAGGTTGTTGACAGGACAGTCTAAGTACTGTCATATCACTCTGGTACTGCGTCAACTACACTGGCTGCTGGTCGGGTGGAGGGTCCTCTTTAAGGTGGGTCTGCTCACCTTTAAGGCCCTACATGGCCCGGGCCTGGTTACCTGAAGGACCTTCTCACAACTTCTGTCTCGGTCCGCCCCGTCAAGTCCTTCTTTAGGGGCCTCCTCGTGATTCCCAGACCGAAGCCGGTGACACAGCATTTAGTGTCACTTCCCCCATCCTGTGGAATTCACTTGCTCCAGCTGTTAGGGAGGCCCCTTCTGTTGAGGTATTCAAGGCCTGCCTCAAGGTCTTCTCATATAATCAGGCCTTCCTGGACTGTGTTGTACATCCTTAACCTGACTTCTGAATTTGATATCTAAAATAATCTCTGGCTTCCCTTGAGCTTATTGTGGCTGTTGAGGGTATTATTTTAATTTTGTAATGATGTATATTGATGTTTATAAGTGTATTATTTATTTTTTCTTTGTATTTGTATGTATATGGAATTTATTTAACATGTGCAGTGCCCAGAGCCTCTTGGATGGGAGTCTTTTAAATAAAATGTGCCTTGCCTTGCCTATATTGAGGGAGCTCAGGAAGGTACTGGCTGCACCTGTGACAGTCCTATTTAACAGCTCACTGGAAACAGGTGTGGTCCCAGAGGACTGGAGGAGGGCAGATGCAGTTCCACTCCACAAAACTGGTAGCAGAGAGGAGGCTGGCAATTATAGGCCAGTCAGTCTACACAGGTGGTGGGAAAGTTAATGGAAGCACTGTTGAATGAAAGGATTATGGAGTATCTTGAGTCCAATGGGTTGCAAGACTCCAGGCAGCATGGATACATGGGGAGGTGAGGACATGTTAAATGAATCTGACAGAGTTTTTTGACTGGGTGACCAAGGAATTAGATCAGCGTGGATCGGTCGATGTGGCTTACCTGAATTTCAGTAAGGCTTTTAACACTGATCCACATAGGAGACTAGTAAGCAATCTGGGTTGCTTAGGAGTGGATCCAAAGGTAGTAAACTGGGTAAGAAGTTGGTTGGGGTATAGGTGACAGAGGATGATGGTAGACGGAATTTATTCCAAGGAAGGGAGGTGACCAGCAAGGTGTCTCAGGGATCAGTACTGGGACTGGTCCTCTTTAAGGTTATTGTAAGTGACATTGCAGAGTACTAGAAGGGAAAATCTGCCTCTTTATGGATGACACCATAATCTGCAACAGGATGGATGCTCCAGGGGGTGGAAGGAATGAAAAGAAACCTGAGAAAATGTGAGGAGTGTTCAAGGGTTTTTTATTTTGCCTGGTACCCCACCCCTGCCCATATCAGGCAGAGGCTTCAGCCCCCCTGCCCTGGATAACACTCCCTCATACCCAGGCTTACCCCCCTGGATGGGGCCACCGGGTGGGTGTCCCCTCCCCAAGAAACACGGTCATTACCTCTGGCTTGCCCCCCCAGGGTGGGGCTGTGGGAGGACCTCCCCCTGGCAGACATGAGTCTTCAGCAGGAGTGGTGGAAGAGGCAGAGGCATCATCTGCGGGGCCAGATTTTTATATGCTGCTTTCCTTTGGGGGTGGGATGTAGAATGACATCAATGGGCATGCCTGACATCTGTCTGGCCTCCCATCTCATGTGGTGCCAGTCTCCACGGATTCCACAGCCTCCGCCAAGGGCCACTGATGTACCAGGCACTCTCCTCAGGAGAAGGAGAGCCACCAGGGTGCTCAATCCTTCTCCAACTGGCCATCCCTCTGACTTCTGGGTCCGTTCCTGAACTCAGGATGTTGGCATCGCAAGTGGATGCCTTGTCGCTGCGCTGGTAGGCTGGCTGAGTGGTCAAGGTTATGGCAGCTAGGTTTCAATTTGAAAAAGTGCAAAATAATGCACTCAAGGCACATAAATCCAGGGGCAGAGTAAAAAATGGGTGGAGTGGTATTGACTGCCACCAAACAGAAAAGGGACCTGAGGGTAATCATATTGGATGACATAAAGGTGGCCAGGCAGTGGGACAAGGCAGTTGGGATGATTAGTGGGATGCTGGGGTGCATAGGGAGCAGTATCACTATCAACAAGAGGGAAGTGGTGTTGCCCCTGTGTAGGTTGCTGGTAAGACTCCACCTTTGTCCTGTTCTGGAGTCCACTTCCCCAGAAGGACATAGACAGAGTGAAGGCTGTCCAGAGGAGGACAACTAAAATGGTACAGGGTCTGCACTAAAAGCCCTATGACGAGAGACTAAAGGACCTCAATATGTACACTCTGGAAGAGTGGAGGGAAAGGGTGATATGATAGAGACCTTTAAATGCATTACAGGGGCAAATAAGGTGCAGAAGGGAAGTATTTTCAGGAAAAAAGTAACTCAAGAACAAGGGGACAAGCTATGAAGCTGCAGGGGGTAGCTTCAGGAGGGATGTGAGGAAGTACATCTTCACAGAAAAGGTGGTAGATTCCTAGAACAGCCCTCCATTGGGGTTGGAGGGTTCAAGAATGCATGGGATAGGCATAAGGGAACCTCAGCTGAAAGGAAGTGGGAAGGGAGAAAGAGCCGGAGATCGATTAGTGTCTGTGGTGATACTGTAGGTAAGGAAAACTGGGCAGTCTGGGTGAGCCATGCAGTCCTTATCTGCCATCAGATTATATCTTTCTATGTCATAGTCAACCTAAAAAATAGAAAAGCTCCTGGTTCAGAAAAACTGCCTGCAGAAGTGTGTAAGATTAAGAAAGATTGGTGTGTAAAGTTATTAGCTGACATGTTTAACACGTGTTAAAGAAAATAAAATTCTCAGTTTTTGGAGTGGCAATATAATTGTCCCAATATATAAACAAACTCTGGCCAGAGCTAGCACAACTGCAGTTGTGCTTTAAGTGCACTCACCGAGCTCATGGAAGAGCAGTGCACCATTCTCAAGATGGCCTCCGGAGCTCAGTACACATGTGTGAGTGGTTGTACATGCACAAGTTCACCTCTGCACCTGCAGTAAAGTTATGCATGTGGACTGAGTTCCAGTGGCTATCTTGGCCACAGTGGACTGTTCTGCCATGAGCTCAGTGCACATGTGTGATGAGCGGAAGAAGTCAAGCATGCACACTATGCTCTGGTGGCCAGCTTAGCCACGGTGGACTGTTCTGCCGTGAGCTCAGTGCGCATGCATGGTGAGCAGAGTGCTTTTGCGGCCGGATTGTGATTCAGCTTCAAATTTGTTCTCCGGTCAGAATCTGGTGAGTCATTTTTAAAGCTCATCTTGAGATGGCTGCTGGCTCTACCCACTGCAGCAATAAAAAGGAAGTAGAACCGAACCTTCTTCATACCGTCCAATAAGCTTAATTCATGTCATAGCAAAATGTTTTCTAAAATACTTCTAGTTATGTTATAATCAGACCTGGACAGAAGGGTGGTTTGTCAAGTTTCAAGCAGGTTTCAGAGCACAATATTCTACTATTGATCACTGTTTTGAGACATATTTTACATAATTATGTGAATATTTATAATCAGAAAGTTTCTGCTGCTTTTATAGATTCATCCTCAGCCTTGAAATCTGTTGTGCAAGATATATTGTGGGAAAGAATGGAATCAATAAAATAGAGGATGGACTGATGACTATTACAAAAGTATTGTATTCTAACACATGGACACAAATAAGATTGACACGAGAAAGTGCACTTACTACACCATTTATTATGAATAAAGGGGTTAAGCATATATGTATGCTTGCCCCAATATTATTTAATATTTATTTAGATTGTGTTTTGAGTAGTCTACAGAAGGAAGCATTGATTCACCAAGAATAGGTAACAGACATTCCTGCTTTAGCTTATGCAGATGATGTTGTATTACTGTCACTAACAAAAAAGGGGCTTCAAGCTCAGATTGATTTGATCCAAAATGTTTGCAGTTCTTCATGTTTAAAGGATAATCTGATAAAAATTTAAATAGTTCAATTTGGTCTCAAAAAAGGAATAAATGCTATAATTGGAAAATAGACGGTAAACATATTGAAAAAGTCAAAAGTTTCAATTATCTTGGTCTCACTTTCATGCAAAACACTAAATGGTTTGAACATTTCATGTCTATAACAAACAATCTTGAAAAAGTTGTATTGGATCTGTTTATTTTTAACAAGAGGTCTTGGGTAATGTTATTGATGCAACCATTCTCACTGCAAATGCTAAACTTTCAGTTGATAGTCTACAAAATGGAAGTATTGTATGGGGCCTGGAAAATCTGGAACCCTGAAATAGAAAAATGGGAATGTTTTGGAGGAGGCTTTTATGTCTACCAGGGGGTATACCATTATCTGCAGTCAAGGTGGAGTTTCGGCAGTCTTCTGTAAAACCCCAATCTAGAACAAGAGTGTTTACTTATTAGCAAGGCCACTGATTTATGGTGATTAAAATACTGAAATTCCATTTTCAATACTTGAAATTCCTGGAATTGCACCAGTGATTGTTAGTCTAATTTCTGGATTTTACTGGAATTCTACTGTCTTACTTTTAGTGTGTGCATAAATATTCAGGATAAAATAAGACTTAAAATATAGAGCATTAAATGAAGCAAACAGAAAACAGTACAGGAAGCAATTATAAGAAAAATACAAATTCTGTAAATTTACTGACCTGGCCAAAAAATGCAAAGTTCCATGAAATTCTTTGTATTTACTGGTGTACAGGCAGTCCAGTTTCCAGAATTTTACCAGGTGGCCTTGCTTATTAGCTTAAGTTACAAAGGATGGAAGAAGATAGGCTCCCTAAGATAGCATATAGGGAAATGTACACTTTTTATTCATTTAGTTAGCGTTTGTTGACTGGGAAAGGAGGGCTAGATAGCTCTGCATGTTTTCAGACTTGGCCCAGGGTGGGGGGTTGGGAAAGTTATAGATGGAAACCAACTGAAATTGAACCAGATTAAGCTGTTGGTGGTATTTTTAGTGCATGGGGGATAATTTGACCAGGACATGGGAAATTCTCCATCTCTTTTCTAGAAGTGCCATGGGCTCTTCAACATCCACCTGAAAAACTATGAGAACAGGCAGATGGGACCTTGGTTTAATGTCTCATCTGAAAGCCAGCACCTCAGGAGTAGAGCATCCCTCTCATGTTGTACTGCAGTATCAGTACTGAGTTTTACCCCCAGTTCCAGGTGTGGGACTAGAATCAACAACCTTCCAATCTTCCAGCTGGCCTGATAGTGCTGAGGGTTGAGACACTGGATGCCACACCTCATGCCATGCCGGCGACCCAGGTTCAGGAGTGGACTCTGGTCATCTGGGTTGGCAGGGGGAGGAGAGAATCGAATGTCTGGAGGGCTGCTTTCCTCTCCTGGGGTGAGATCTGGAGGTTCCCCACCTTGTAGCATCTCCTGGTGTTGACTGTGGGCACTACATTCAGGCAGGGTTGTGAAAGGGGGGAGGTAACATCAGATGTCTGCAGGAGGGATGGGTGCATTCCCTCATAGTGTTGACATCATTGCATGTCTGCTACCTTGGGGAACCTAAAGGAAAAAACCCTCAGAGCATTCAGAATGATGCCCCAACTGACCCATGCTCCCTGGACTGAACAAAACCCAGCAGTGGGCAGGGGCTCATGGATGATCCGGTCTCTCCCCCACCCCATTGTCAAGGTGGAGGCCAGACCGGGTAAGCTTGAGGGGTTGATGAGAAGGTGGAAGGGGGTCAAGTGTTCCCCCGCAGCTCCAGAGGTGCAAAAAGAAAGTTAACAAAAAGCCTTCCAATCTTCCAGCATCAAAGGTGAGTGTGCAACCTGCTGAGCCACTGACACTGCAAGGTAATCAGCACTGAGACTAAACCAGGCATCCCTTGTCTTCGAGGTAGTAGCTCCATCCATTCAGCTAAAGGCAGCAGCTCTTTTGGACTTTTAAAAACAGCGGCTTTCAAGATGTATGCCTTTCAAATCTATTATCAGTTCTAAACAAAGTACATCTGAACATTTTTTAAACAGAATCTGAGAGAGGGAGTATTCTTTAACATAGCTTATAAAAACTGCATTTGAAGAGTTGGAAAATATATGGAGAACCATGGATCTTGATAAATTAAGGAAATCTAAATGTAGTCCGCATTTGTCTTTGTGGAATCAAACTCATAACCTTGAACATATTTGCTAGATATTACTGATCCCTAATCACACATTGCAAAATTAGATTTAAAGCATATAAATCAAATCTTCTGATCACACGGCATCAAGGAAAATTTAATAACTATGAGACCTCTCTTTGCGGTTGTAGGTTACCTTGCCCTGAAGATAACTATTCTTGTGCCTCTGTTTTGCTCCAGATGTGATGAACTCAGAAAAAAAACCTGGTTAGCTCACTATCTCTCAACTTCCTTGGATGCACCTCAGAAACAAATATATGAAATCTTGTTTGGTAGGAATATATATCTTTTGCATAGATGTGCATGTTTTGTAAGAGCAATATGTATTGTGAGAAAAAGTATGTTAAATAATTTATGTATGATCTATATGTATTTATCATATTTTCTGATATTTGATTGTCTTATTGACCTTGAAATGGCTTTGTAAGCCGATCAATAAACTTTTACCAATCTTCCATTTAATGAACCTAATTCAGAAAGCAAACAGAAACAGATTATGAAATCTTGGGCTCGATTTTTGAAAGGCAATCTATGACACAAGGTGCCTGCACCAAACAGGGATGATGCTAGTGGCACCTTGTGTCATACAGTAGTTTGCGATAATCCCAATTTTCAAAAGCCAGCTGTGGTGAAATCAGAATGCTGTGCGTCAAATCCCCCCTGCACCACACTTGTCACAAAAGTGGCTGTGTGCCAGGTCACAAGGGGGTTTGCATCTTGGTGGGGCTGCACCATCCTCTTATTTGCTATTCTACAGGCACCACCATGGTTGCAACATGGGGCTGCCTTTAGATGAGCTAGGAGGTGGTCTAAGGGCCATGTGCCACAGCAGGGCAGGATGGCAATGGGGGGGCTGCATGGAAGGGTCAGGGGGCAGAAGAAGCATGGGGAACCCTTGGGGGGTGATGGGAGCATGGTGGCAATTTATGGGCGATGAAGTAGCACCCTACAGGGTACCCTGCACCACTACATTAAGCCAATCAGACTGGGCACAGGGGCTGGCAGAAAGGGACTTGGACCTGACCTCAGGAGTATACAGCCCTGGCAACTGCCCCATAGGTGCCACTGACCCCAACACTGTCAGCATGCAGCAGTGGCTGTAGGTTTCAGGGTGCAAGTGGTAGCTGGGAATGGTTCCTGGGCACCATGGCAGTCCCCTGGTACTAGGCCCCCCATATGGAGGCAGGCTACTGCCCATCTATGGTGTTGGTGTCAGTGGCAGATACGGGGCAGGTGCCAGGGCTGGGTGCACCTAAGGCCTGGTCCCAGTCTCTTCCTGCCAAACCCCTGTACCCAGTCCAATAGGCTGCCTACTCTTGTGCAGGGCATCCCCACAGAGTGCTACCTCAACACCCTCACACTGCTGCTGTGCCCCCATCACTCCTATGCCAACCCCATGCTTCTTATGCCCCCGGTCCCTGTCTTGCTGCCATATGCACCCTCCACCTTCACAGGCCCTCGAATGTTACACCAGATTGGGGGGGGGCTTGATGGATCCTTCTGTCAAACCCTGCAGGTGCACCACTTCTTCAATGCAACCCTGTGGATGTGGCAAATCTCAGGTCTTGGCTGCATGGACCCTCATTTTTTTTAAATATGGTGCAGGGTCCCAGGCACACTCCAAGACTGCCACAGCCCTAGATCACCGCAGCTTGTGGCAATCTAAGGGCTCTTTGAAATTTGAGCCTCATGTATCTTGTGCCTTTGAAATTCAACTCCATCCCTTCCCCACATTTCGATTTATACAGGAAAATGAGTGAGGGCAATGAGAAATTCAATGTGACTGTATGAGTACGAAGCTAGTTACATTAGATGTTAACATAGATTCAAATAAAGCCACTGCTTCTATGTTCATTTAAAAGGCAAGCCTTTATTGTTTGAAGGTAACGCCTTAATATAGTTTATGGTACAAGCAATTAACACTTGGTTCCTGGAAGATTCTGTCACTTGAGAAATGAAAGGCATTTGCCTTAATGTTTATTTTGTTTTGCTACTGAATCTCATTTTACTGAGCATTTACAGACTGTTACTTCTCCAATAAAAAAGCAGATACAGTAGTAGTTTGGCCATTACTTGACAACAGAACACACCATGTTTTTTTTAGGTGTAAATGTTACTAAGAAAGCAGCTCTCACCCTTCCTGTTTTCCAGTCCCACAAACATAAATGGTACTTCACCTGTGGCAGAGTTGATGGGTATCATTAATTCCATGTATCTCAGCCCTGTTTGAAAGTTATTTTACCCATAAATAGCTTCCTGGTAAAAATGGAACCATTTCCCGAACATGCTGACATGCCCCCATGCAGGCACACGTAGCCCTGTTTTGTGATGTCAGAAAATTAAGGCAGTGTGTGTCCATTGCTTCTTAATCAAGTATTTTTTCTATGCATTTAATAATATTTATAATTGAGATTTTAACAATCAGTGACTCGCGACTCAACAGTGTCCCTGTTAGTTGAGTGGTCACTGGATTTGTAAAATCTCAATTATAAATGTTATTAAAATGCATAGAAAAACACCCTCATTGAAATCAATGGAGCTTATACATGCAGCCTTTCATTTTCTTACATCACAAAATAGGGCTATGTGGTGCTCATGTGGGGGTAAGGTCGGTGGAGTTCAGGAAATGGCTCAGTTTTTGCTGGGAGCTATTTACTTAGTAAAAAATTTTCTAACAGAGCTGAGATACATGGATTTAATGTTACCCATCAACTCTGCCACAAGTGAGGTATCATTTATGTCTGGGGGACCTGAAACTAGCAAACTGCTGTTTAAGCCCTAGCCACTCTTTCTCTTGAATAGCTGCCCAAGGCTGCAGGTGTTGGATATGAGAAAGAAAAATTAATGCATACTTGCTGCAGAGCATTCTCAAACATACTATCATGATGTACAGCTAATGAGCCTTAAATGAACACCACATTTTTGGTAAACACCATTGTTTTATTTATCCATATAAAAATGCTACTAAACCTTGCAGTGATGGGTAGACAACAAATAAATACTGTTCTTGTAATATACACATACTATTTCGCAAGGGATACTGAGGTTATGGTGCTGTACAATAATCAAACAAAAATATATGTTGGTTTTCTAAATGAGTTCTATTCAACATAAGTAACAATGGGTTTAAAGGGGATAACATGGTTCTAAACCCTTTAGATCTCCATAAAGGACCTTATTGATGTTGTTGATGGGGATGATGGTGGTTTTCATCAACCAGAAACTGTGCAGTTAAAAACATCAACAATTAAATTTTTACACATGTAAGCAACAGCCACAGATATGCCTGCCCTTCAGTCTGTCAATGGGTATCTGCCCTTTCAGATAGCATGGTCACACTGTGAGACTTATTTCACAACAGATTACCAGAAACATTGTTAAATGGGCATGAGGAGAAAACTGCCTTTGGCATGAAAAGATAAAGACCTTGAAGGAAAGCTTCTAAGACAGTGCTTAGTTGTGAACTTGATGCACATCTTCTACCACTTGCTTTTCTAAAATGACAGGTGGCTCATAGATCAGAAGGTCATCATCCGACACTGACGAACATTGGTCCGAAGCAACAAAGTTGGGGATGTTGAATTTTGCAAGACAGTTCATATCATCCAGCTTATTATGTATATCTGGCTCTTGCATCTGCATATCATTATTCTCCAGATTTGTGCTCTTTTTTGTGTGATTTGTCCTGTCCACCTGTTCAACTTCATTGATATAACAATGGAACAGTGATCTAGACTCTTCCGTTACATGGTGCGAGAACACTTGTTCTGTTTCTGGTGGCCTCCCAAAGTCTGCAACAAAGCTGTTCATTCTGCATCGTTTCTCTGAAGGCTCTGAACTTCTGTTTAACAAAATCATAAATAAATGTGTGAGAGAGTAGTACACTTAAATATCAACAGACATGTTGCTCGACATTGCCTTTCACATTTCTGGTTATTAATAGTCAAGGCAAGTGTGTTTACATGGAGCCCTATTGCTGTGATTCAGGGTGGCACACAGAGAATTAAACAACAATACAGTACAAAGAAAATCCTGAATACATATTCTAGCAAATAAATAACACAAATCAAGCTGCCCCAGTGGTGTGAATGGCTGAGGCACTGCATGCCTTACCACCATCCATGGCAGCAACCCAGGTTCGGGAACGACCAAGGTAATTAACTGAACAGCCAGGCAAGGAAGGGTTGAGCATCTCAAGAACAGGGGATGAGGAAGGGCTTCCTGACACCCGCCACTTGACTGCTACCTGGCGGAAACTGGGCGACGGTGCCAACAGAAGCAATCGATGTGTGGGGGTCCCCTGATGCAGCACAGAGGTACATCAATGTGCACATGCATGACTGCACTGCATGCTGACTCCTGGGGGGGGGACCAGGAGGAAACAGCCTTGGCTCACTCAGCTACTCCCTCAGACACAGCCTGACCCTGTGTGGCAGGCCACTCACCAAACGTGGCTCTGTGTAAGTGGTGGTTAACCTGTAAGTCCATGAGATGTATTGGTGACAGGGTGGGGTAGATGCCACTTGGACCAGGGATGAAGGTGGATAAACAAGAATAATAATAAAAAACAAAACACAAATTAACAAAAATGGTAACTTTGTTTAAAAAGATAACATTTTAAATTTCCTTTAAAGACTAGTTAGAATAAACATAGGGTGGAAATGAAATCCAAAAATACCAGGGCAGCCACCCCAAGGCCCTGACCTCATAAAGCTGAAGCACATAACAAGGGACTGATAGCAGGCCAGCCTCTGTGCAACGGAGAGGACGGAGAGGGTGGTAGAAACAGGAGATATTTCTAGAAGCTGGGATCCAGACTGTGTAGGGCCTTGTATGTTTTTAGGGGTAGACAACCAAAAAGTCAATATAAATAGTTTTGCCATCCTAGACACTCAAGAGGCAATACCTTCATAGCACCAAGTGATACCTCTGTGTCCCAACTAATATATACATATTGCTATATTAATACATTAATCATCTTCTATTTTTCTATTGGAAATAAAGTAGACCAAGTTAAAACCACATTTTTTTATTTAAAAACATTCCCTTTGGTGAAATAGTGGAATATTCCACTTTTGTGAGATCCTTTTATGATTATAAGGTGACTTCTTGTGCACGTGACTCATAAGTGGTTTCTGATTGAATAAGTGCTGAAGGCTTACAAAGTACAGCATCTAAGGTTTTGTCTTTATCACCAGAAGGTCCTAAACTGTGGATCTGGGACACAGTTTGGTAAGAAGAATTATGTAAACTAAACTATCATGTATACAGTGCTTTGTACGTGAGAGAATATGATGCTTAGTTTTCCATGTGTTGTACAACAGTACAGGTGCTTTATTTATTTATTTATTTCAAAGGTTTTGCTAGGAAAGACATAGTGAGCTGGAAACAGCTCCTTTCCAGATGTGTCATGGGGGAAGGGAAAAAGATAACTGATAGAAAAACACAGAATATAAAATACATAGAATGGAATAAATATAAACAAAAATAAACATGACAATTATGCCTAAGAATAGAATCATAGAATCTTGTCAGCAGAAAAAGACCCTCAGGCCCATCTAGTCTGCCTTTCCCACCCCATTTATTCTGATCCCTTCCCTACAGCCCCCGTTTTGTTCCCACACAGCCCCTTAAGCCTGTCCCATGCCATTTTAAATTCCATCACTGTTCTGGCCCCTACCACAACCTCTGGAAACATGTTCCATGCCTCCAGCACCCTCTCTGTGAAGAACTGCCCTCTCACATCACCCCTGAATCTCCCCTGCTGAAGTCTCAAACTATGGCCGCTAGTTACTGCACTGTCCTTTCTATGGAATAGGCTCCCTGCCTTAACTTTGTTGATCCCCTTGGCATATTTGAACATTTCAATCATGCCCCTTCTTTCCCTTCTAGTTTCCAAGGAATACAGCCCCAGTTCCCTGCATCTCTGCTCATACAGTTTACCCTGCATACCCTGCATCACCTTAGTCACCCTCCTCTGAACCCCTTCCAACCTGTCCTTGCGTAGATGTGGCCTCCAGAACTGGACTTCATACTGCAGGTGCGGCCTTACCATAGCTTTGTAAAGGGTCATAAGTACCTCACTTTGCCTGCTAGTGATACCCTTATCAAGACACGCCAGCATCCCATTTGCCTTTCCCACCACCCTACTGCATTGGTTGCCTGCCTTGAGGTTGACTAGAAGCACAAAGCAATAATACATAATAATATTTAGTAAGCAATAAATTGTGGAACTGCAAAAAAGAACAATTAACTAAGGATCAACTTAGCAAAATAAAAACTGGGGGGAATGACTGATATGGAGGAAGTGGGGAAGTGCTGAGGGAAGAGAATTAGGTAAGTTGCAGGTAAGTAGTAAACCCAATACTGATCAAACTGATAGTAAATGCGGGTTACAGTGACTAAGTACCAATTAGCAGTCTCTTAGTGCTGTCAGTCAATTAGATATTTGAAAAATTGGCTTGACACATTGTTTTGAATGTTATCTTGTGTGAGAAATAAACTATGGATATATTCCTGAGGAAAATAAAAATTATTAGTTCTTATATTGGATATTTCCTTTTCAGATTAGTAATAAACACTGTATTAGCAAACACACTTTGAATGTTAATTTGTAATATTTTTCATAATTAGAGGGCACCCCCTCCATTGTGAGTGACTGCATGTCCTTAGTACATCGATGTGAAGTGTGAAAAATCTGTGACTTTTTTGTAACATTATGAATTGGCCTGCATTTTATTCTTGAGATATCAGAACTCAAGAAATAACAGACATGACAGCTGGGATGGGTGGATCAATTGTTGAACACAGGGGGAAAAAGATTTAAAATTAAATCTATATTAGTTAAATCAAATACAGCTTTAGTACCGCCACACAGTCTTTTGGTCATTTAGGTCAGAGGCCACTGCAATTTCTGCGCAGACAAAGTGAATTATGTTTGCCTTGGCAGCAGCATCCACTTGGCCACTTAGATAAAACCATTAGTCATCCACCTCAGCACCATTGGAAGGACTGTTTGACTTGTCTGAGGCAATAACTTCTAAAAATACTAGCTCCCACTGGTGTATTTACAGTACCTGAACCGCATCAGTTGTTCCAGAAAGTTCTCCAGTAATAGTAATCACCTAAACTAGTATACGCCCTTGAAGATTAAAACCTGATCTCAGAGTGTTATGCCTGTGTTGTGGGTATTCTTAGCAAAATTGCTGCTGTTAGTCAGTATAAGTATTTTGTTTTGCACATTTAGTTTTGTTTTCACTTTCTGTCCCTGGGCACTCCCCTTCTCTTCCTAAAAATGTTATGCCATTCTCATACTAGTATGTGGAATCTGAATGACATGCTTTGGTCTCAGGAGGCCCTTTCCAGCATGCCTACTAAAGAAGAATTTATTATTAGATTCACGTCTCACTCTAGACTTGACACTGCTTTTAGCTGTCAGAAATATAGACAGTCTCTCACAAATAGGCTCATAAAAGAGCATGAGCGGAGTTCTGAGTTCTGCAGAAAGAAACAATGGTCTACTGTACAACTATAAGACAAAACACAGAAAACTAGACCCAACATGAAGCCATCTCTATGATCCCAAAGTTATTCTAGAGATAGTGGACATTACAATCAAATGAACTATTAATTCCTCTAGCAACTGTCCGATCCACAGTTTTAATACACTGGACAGAGAACACCTGTAGGAAAACTAGAAACAGACTTTAACAATTCTATCAGGGGAGAACTAGTAAAAGAGAATAACAAGATTTGGCTGGTGCCAGCAAGATTGGATTTGGTTTTTTATGCTGTTGTATTTCTGTATTTCTGTAACAGACCTTATTGTCTCACCAGTCTCACTGTTATAATTAAGCAGTAATACATGACAGTGTGTGGTATATCATTGGATACTGTCATGCTCGGGTGTAGCCGAGTGCACTATGCACCTAAGAAATGATAATATTCCATGATATACCACATCCTGGAGGCAGAGTGAATGGGTACATACTGTACAAAAAAGTTCTTATTTTATGGAAGTTAGTACAGGTTAGTACAGCAGGTGGTGCTGTAGCAGCTATGGATGACTCTATATGTACCCCACGCACATACATGGGAGGGCAAGTGGTTGGGACAACTCGCCAACCTCGTCCAACTCGGGCGTTGTTATGCAATGCCAGATCTGTATGCAACAAGACTGGCATTATCTCAGACTTCGTTGTGAGGGCAGATCTGGCATGCATTACCGAGACCTGGTTGGATGGGAATGCGGCCCCTTTTTTAGAGGCTGCTGTTCCCACCAGGTACTGGTTACAAGATCTCACGAGATTGGATCGCGGGGGGGGGAGGGTGGCAGCCTGTTTCAAGACCAAATTGGGCCTAACTGGTGTACCAGTTGAGGAGGCCAGGTCATTTGAATGTACTGTGGTAGCTGGTGTAGGGTGCAGGATTGCCCTCATTTACCGTCCACCAGGTGATGAGAAGCTTTTTCTGCAGGAAATAGCAGATTTCACCACCGACATGGCCTTGGAGTCACCCAGACTGGTGGTTCTGGGCAACTTCAATGCCTGGGTTGACAATGAATCTTTGCTTTTTGGTCAACATTTCCTCCAGGAGGTGACATCTCTGGGCTTTACACAGGTTGTTTCCTCAGCTACACACAAGGGAGGTCACTTTCTTAACCTGATCTTCCTCCTGGGGATCGAGGCCTCCGATTTAGTGGTGGAACCAGTCAGTTGGTCCAATCACTACTCAGTTGGGTTCAATTTTGAGGCCCCCCTGGGTAGGTTGGCCCCTGTGGAGTTGGTCAGGTACTGCCCATTGTGGGATGTGGTCCCTGAAGACCTGATGGCGGTTATTGACCTCTCGTCATTGGACGAGTTTTGCACTGATCCTGAGCAGTTGGTAGTGGCCTATAATGGGGCCATATCGGCAGCCCTAGATCAGATTGCGCCTGTCTGTGTTCACCCCTTCTGCGTTGCCCTGGCGCTCCATGGTTTGATGGAGCTCTGAGAGGGTTACGGAGGATGGGGCGTAGGTTAGAGAGTCATTGGAGGAAGATGGCCGCTGATGCCGACCACCTTATTTTGCTAGAGCATTATAAACTCTGCCAAACAGAAATTTCCCATAAGAAGGCAGAATTACTGTCAAGGGAAATTTCTGTCACACGGAATCGACCGGCCCAACTCTTCAGAACTGTTGACAGACTGTGCAACCCAGCCTGTCAGCAAATCAGTCGAGGTTTTACACAAACTGATTGTGATGAAATAGCTCGATTCTTTGCGAATAAGGTTGAAGACATCAGGAGGGAGTGCCTCCAACTTCACTCTAAGGGTGTTGCCATTGATCGGTGCCCTGTAGCAGAGCCCAGAGTTTCCTGGAGTGCCTTTGACCTGCTGGACTTTGTAGATACTATGAGGATTGTCCAGGAGATGCGTTCCACATGCTGTAGTTTAGACCCCAGCCCTACTTCCCTGATCTTGGGTTGTAGCGAGATCATCAGCCCGGTCTTAGCTCGGATTATCCGGTGCTCTTTAGATATGGGAGTGTTCCCTGGCTCCCTGAAGGAGGGGGTGGTGATCCCCCTTCTGAAAAAAGCTTCTTTAGACCCGTAGAACCTAGCAAACTACAGGCCTATCTCTAACCTCCCTTTTGTGGGGAAGGTTATTGAGAAAGTTGTGGCTGCTCAATTGGATAACCATTTCACCATCCATAGTTTATATGAACCTCTCAAATCTGGTTTTCGTAAGAGGCATAGTACTAAGACTGTTCTGGTTTGGGTGCGCAATGATCTCCTGATGGCAAGAGATCAGAGACACAGTTCTATCTTGGTTCTCCTTGATCTATCATCAGCCTTTGATACTGTGGATCATGGGGTTCTGCTCGAACACCTGAGGTCCATCTGTGGGCTGTCGGATACAGTCCTCAGATGGTTTTCATCTTTCCTCGCAGGGAGAACGCAGAGAATGGTCTCGGGTTTGTTTTCATCCAGGGCCTTCTCTTTGCCATGTGGGGTGCCTCAGGGCTTGGTGCTGTCCCCCATGTTATTCACAGTATATATGCTACCCCTCAGAGACATTGTAAGACAGTATGAGCTGAGGTTTTCAGTGCTATACTGATGATGCCAACTCTACATGTCTTTACTTTACAATGAGTTGGTGCTATCTAAAATTGCCAACAACTGCCTCGCAAGAAATCAAGATTGGATGAATTTCAGCAGTTTAAGGTTGAACCCAGGAAAGACTGAGGTTTTGGTTGTGGACCCGGGTCACAGGGTAGAGGGATTGAAGACTAGGCTTCCCTCTGGTTTAGTCCTGGGGGAGGACCAGATCCTCACCTCTGAACGGGTGCATAACCTGGCAGTGGAGCTTGACATGGTCTGACCCTTCGACATCAGGTGTCTTCAGTCATCAAGCTATCCTTTTTCCATCTTAGGAACATTGCCAGGATTAGGCACCTTGTTCCACCCAGTGACCCGCTGGTCTTGGTCCATGCCTTTGTGACATCGTGCCTTGATTACTGTAACTCCCTTTACCTAGGGCTTCCTGGGGTTGATATCTGCTGCTTGCAGCTAGTGCAGAATGCGGCAGCATGTTTGTTGACTGGGGCTTCTAGAAGATCTCACATTACTCCTGTGTTGCGTGCTCTGCACTGAGTGCCAATACAGTGGCGGATCACCTTTAAAGTAGGTCTTCTGACCTACAAATCCCTACACAGATTGGGTCCTGATTACTTGAAAGAGCTCCTGGTGCCTTACACCCCTCTGTGACAGCTCCACTCGGCTGACGAGGGGTTGCTGGAGATTCCGAGGGTAAATTTGAAGTCATCTGGTGCTCGTGCCTTTGGATTTTCGGCACCTACCCTCTGGAATTCTCTGCCCCATCAGCTCCGGGAGCGCAGGACGGTGGGGAGTTTTAAGCAGGCACTAAAGACTTTTTTATGGGAAAAGGCGTTTCCTGTTTTATTCTGATTTTATATTGGATGTATTTGAATATGTGTTTGTGTTTGTACTACGTTGTATAGTGCCTTGAGATTTTGAAAGGCACTCAATTAAATAAATTTTATTATTAATATTATTATATTACATGCACACAGTTACTTTTGTCATTACTTGTTTTATAATGTTGTGGGAAGCTAATGATAAAAGCTGTAGCTGGGAGGTGAAAGTGGTATGAGGTGAACAGTCAGCTGCACTGGCTAAACGGGGCTGAACTCTGTCACACTCCATGCGCTCACAGCTAAAAGTGGGAACTGACTAAAAGAGAATCAATGTGCTGCACAGAAGGAAAATGCACTCTGGGACTGACATGCTAAAATAAAAAAATGCCAAAATGCCAAAAGATAACTGCAAACACAGCAAATTTATTGCAATAACATCAGCTTAAAACACGGCACAGACCCCAGTGCTTCACTTACTTAGTGTGATGCTTCATCAGACCGCTGTAGTGGCAGAGCTTGTTGCATTGGTTGACCTGGCATGCATTATGGAGACCTGGCTGGGGGATACCATGGGCCCTGTGTTAGAGGCGTTCATACCGGCTGGGTTTACTGTGGTACACTGTCGGATGAAGGAACATGGGGGGGGCATTTGTTTCATGTTGGGGCTGGGCTGACAGCATACCCAGTGGGGATACCAGTTCTTTTGAGTGTGTGGCTGTGCAGGGATCCTGTAGTGGAGCTCAGGATTCTCCTAGTCTACCATCCACCTGGGTGGGACTGGAGTTTCCTGCAGGAGATGTCTGCCTTTGCTGCCGAGAGGGTGTTGGAGTCGCCGAGATGGCTTATTCTTGGTGACTTCAACACCTGGGTGGAGGACAATGCATCATCTGGGGCCAGAGACTTACTTTTAAATATGGAGGCTCTGAGCTTCACCTTGATGACCATGGCCGGGACCCACTTCTCTGACCAGGCACTCTACCTGATGTTCTCCTTTGGACTCGAAGTTGATACCGTTGAGACTGATCCAGTCATTTGGTCAGATCATTGCACCATCAGGTTCAACTTCAAAGCCCCCTTAAATGGTCCTTCCCCTGTGGAAATGGTCTAGTTCCACCCTTTGAAAGGTTTATATCCAGAGGTATTCATTGTAGAAATGGACGTTTTATCTGTGCTTGAGGCTTGCACTTGATGGTCCAGGGAGTGCTGTGATGGCCTATAATAGGGCTGTCATCGAGGGCCTAGACCGCTTGGTGTCGCGCCATGTACACCCCCAGTGTCACACCTTGGCTCGCCATGATTTGATGGTGAGTTGAGAATGTTGAAAACCAGGGGGTGGAGGTCAGAGAGGCATTGGAGGAAGACCAGGTCTCTGGAGGACAGGCTGAATCTGATTAGTCAATACGACGAGTTTCAGAATGCAATCATTCCAAAAAAGGCAGCTTTCATGTCCAGGATGATTGTAGTGGAAAAGAACCAACCAGCTCAGCTCCTTCGGGTTGTGCACAGGCTATTACATCAGGTCTGTCTGGAACCAGTCAGAGCTTTTTTAATTCACAAATGTGAGGAGTTTGCTTGTTTCTTGACAGACAGAGTGTCCTCTGTGAGGGCTGTGATCCCTTCAAGTGGAATACCATCTTCCAACAGTGCCGACCTTCAGGTGGGTGGATGCACTTGGTCGTGCTGAGGGCAGTTCCAGCCCATAATGATGGTGGAGGCCTGTGGGGTGATCTCTGGGCTAAAACCAACATTCTGCGACCTTGACCCAGGCCTGACGCGACTACTAGTTGGATTGTTGAGGTGTTGGGTCCGGTTTTTGTTGAGTTTGTCAGGAGGTCCTTGTTGCTGTTTTTTTCCCATAGTCCCTTAAACAGACTGTGCTTAAGCCCCTGCTGAAAAAAAACATCTTTTGACCCCGATGTCTTGGCAAATTACTGGCCAATCTTGAACCTCCCCTTTCTGGGGAAGGTTCTTGAGAAGGTGGTCACTCGAGGGTCACCTCATGGACTTCCAAATTTGCAAACCATTCCAGTCCAAATTTAGGGCCTAGCACAGCAAGGAGACTGCATTGGTTAGGGTGTTGAATGATCTGCTCAGGGCGAGGGATAGAAGAGAGCAAACAATTCTCATTTGCCTCGATCTCTCTTCAGTGTTTGACACTGTGGACTATGGAGTGTTATTGGACAGGCTGAGGGAGTATGTAGGACTCACCAGCAAGGTCATTGTCTGGTTTGAGTCCTTTCAGTCTCAGTGGATGGTACTGGGGAATTATTCTTTGGGCCCAACGGACCTGTCCTGTGGAGTCCCCCAAGGCTCTGTCCTCTCCCCTATGTTGTTCACAATGTATATTCTGCCCCTGGGTGCAGTTATAAGGTAGTATGAGCTGAGTTTTCATTGTTATACCAATGATACTCAACTCTACCTGTCCTTTGCACCTGGAAGAGTGGATGCGGTTGACGTGCTGAATGAGTGCTCGGCCGAGATCCTGGCATGGATGGTGTTGAACTAGCTGGGACTTAATTTGGGGAAAACTGAGGTGCTGGTGGTTGAGCTGGAGTCGAGAAGGAGTGGGGGGCCTCTGGGGATGACTGGGGCTTTATTGGCCGACCAAGCTGGAGGCCTCCTTAAAGGTGAAGAATTTGGTCATTGTTCTGGACAATGAGCTGACACTTGATGCCCAGGTGTCAGCTGTCTGGATTCTACCATCTCCGGAACATCACCCAAATTAAGTCCCTTATTCCACTAGATGACCTGGCCATGCTGGTACATGCTTTTGTCACATTGGGGCTTGACTACTGTAACACACTCTACCTCGGAGTTAGAGGAGGTATGATGTGATACCTACAGCTTCTGCAGAATGCAGTGGCCTGGCTGTTGACTGGACACTTGAGGTTCAGACACATTATGCTGGTGCTGCGCAAACTGCATTGGCTACCGGTGTGCTGACACATCACCTTTAAAGTGGGTGTTCTGACCTACAAGGCCCTACATGGGTTGGGACTGGGCTATCTGAAGGAGCTTCTGTATCTCTACATGCCATCTTGCTCCCTCAGATTGGTGGGTGAGGCTCTCTTGGAGGTCCTCAGGGCTAGGTTAAAAATCTTCCAGGGACTGGGCTTTTGAAGTTGCAGCCCTGGTCCTCTGGAATTCATTGCCGGGGGACCTCTGGGAGGCGCCATCTGTAGAGTTCTTAAAAAAACATCTGAAGACCTTTGTGTTTGAGCAGTTCTTTGGGACATGAGGAACTGAGTCTGGGACCATCAGACAGCTTAGGAAGCAGCTTGCTTTAAGATTTGTTTTAGAGGGTTAATGAAATTTTTATATATTGTATTATTGTCTGTTTTCTTTTGCTGTATTTGTGTGCTCTATTATTTGCGGTAAGGGCACCCTGAGCCTTTCAGGAAGGGCACCCAAAATAAATAAACTCTACTACTACTACTACTACTACTACTACTGTACTACTACTACTTGTTGTGGGTTAACCTCTTCTCCTGTAGGAGACAGTATTTTCATAAAATATTTTGTAGAAATCCTATCTAGTTTCTCTTCTCTAAAACTAAAACTGGCTGCAATATGTGAATGACGCCTTTTTTCTGGCTCCATAGCATAGATAGCTTACTTTCTTATAAGCTGTCTAAACCAGTTTAGATTTTCTACACATGGTTCCAGAAACTCAGAATGTCAAAGAAACTCAATTTTTTTAGATAGTCTGCATCATAGCATGTAGAGCCAGTCCTTATGTAAGGAAAGACACAACAGGCATTATAAACATACATACGAACAAATAAAATTGCCAGCAGAAGAAGGACATTGCGGTCTATCACATCAGCTTGATGCAGAGCTCATGCATATGGTGTTACATAGTGCTCCACCTCGCTCCCACAACACTCTTACCCTTTACATGATTTTATCCTACCAACTCTTAAATTTCTCAACCGTTTTCTAGTTTACAACCTCTTCTGGGAGCCTGTTCCACCCTGCTACTACTATCTCCATGAAGATGCACCTCTTGGACTCCTTCTGGAACCTTCATCCCATCAATTTGTAGCGGTGCCCCCTTGTGTTCTTCTTTTCATTGCACCTTGAAAGGTGACCCAGACTGACCTTATTTATATCTTTACTTGAAGGTCTCTATCATGTTCCCTCACTCCTTTCTTTCCTCGAATGAGTACATGTTAAGGTACTCCAGCTTTTCCACATATGACAGTCCCAGTTGACTCTGAATCACCTCCGTGACCCTTCTTTGTATTGCCTCCAGCTGGTTGATATTCTTCTTGTTGTAGGGGCTCCAGTACTGCACACAGTACTCCAGGTGTGGTTGCACCATATATCTTATTGTAGCAGTACAACCTATTTCCTTCTGCTGGTAAACCCCCGTATTATGCAACCCAGCATCCTGTTTGCCCTTGCCACTGCCTTACTGCAGTGCACAGGTTTCAGATAGTTCATGATTGCAATGCCAAGGTCTTTCTCTTCCTCAGACACCATGACAGTCATACCCTCTAGCTTTCACTTGACCCTGAGGTTCTTGCTCCCTATGTGCATGATCTTGCATTTTTATGCATTGAACCCCAGTTGGCCGATTTCAGATTATCTTTCTCACCTCACCAACACTCAGATCCCTGACTCCTTTCTCCATGTCCACCTTCTCACAGCCCTTGGTGTCATCCACAAAGAGGCAGATTAAGCCCTTTATACAGTCCCCAGTGTCATTTATGAACATGTTTAATAGCATTGTTCTGAGCAACGACCTCTGTGGAACCCCACTGGTGACCTTCCCCATCCCTTAGAGATTTTACCCCACCACCATCTTTTGGTTTCTCCCCTTAGCCAGTAGTCACCCACCTGGTCAAGTTTTCATCCATCACCAGGTTCTCCAACTTCTTGATCAATCTCTTTTGGGGGATCAAGTTCAAAGTCTTGCTGAAGTCCTGGTACAGTAATTCTATTGCCTGGCCCCTGTGAACTGCCTTTGTAACCCAGTCAAAGAAATTGATCAGATTTGTTTGCAATGATCCCACCGACATAAACCTGTGTCTTTTTCATCATTTGTTTATGCCCCCATCTCCACTAGCCCCCTTCTGCTTTCTGCCTGCCCAGACCCATCACCCGCCATCCTAGGGACTTACCTGGCCTCCATGGATCCCTTATGAGCTGCTCTGTATGGCAGGGCCAGAGGAGAGAGGTCCATCCTACCCACCCCCAATTACCACATACAGATATGTGAGCTAGGGCTCAGTTTGGGAGCTAGGGCTCAGTTTGCAGTGTGGTGCCTGTGATAGACTGGAGGTTCATTCTGCTGGCAGGGTGCCTGTTTTTAATTTTTCTTCCCTGACCCCATCCACCTCACTGACATTGGGCCATGCCCCATCAGACCTTGTGCACTCTAATGTTCTCATGTGGAAGACGCAAGCTCCTTGACTCAGCACATAGATCACTAGAGTGACAGAACCAATGCCATCCCTCTTGGCTGGGAGCACAGTGATGCTGCAGTGCCTCCCCCACCCTCAGGGTTACCTGACTGGCTTCCAGGACTCACTTCTGTACCCAAGTTACCAGCATGGGAGCACTCAGCACTACCCACTGGGCCATCCAACATTCCTTCATAAACCAGTGTTGCCTGTCATCCTGCAGCCAGTTTGCCTGAAGGAACTCGGCCAACCATTCCTTGAGAATGGTTTCCACCAACTTGTCAACTATCGATGTCAAGCTCACTGGTCTGTAGTTCCACAGTTTGTCCCTAGTCCCACTGTTATGCAGTGGTACTAAATCATAAGTCTTCCACTCTCCTGGCACCATGCCTGTATTCAGGGAGCAGTTGAACAGCTCAGTCAAGGGGGCTGCAAAATTTCTGCCACTTCTCTCAGTACCCTGGAGTGCATGCCTTCTGGCCCAGTTTATCCACATTTAATCACCTCCTTACACATCCTCTCCACCCCTCCCTGTCCCTATTTTTTCCTGCTGAGTTGGTCCATCTTTTTTGTTTGTAAACACTTAGCAGAAGTATCCATTTATTACCTTTGCCTTTCCTCTATTGTCCTCTACTCATTCAGACACCCTCCTTAGCTTGACAATACCTCCTTTCCTCCTCCCTTTTTTACAAATGTAAACTAAAAAAGACTTATCTCCTTCCTTGATCCTCTCCGCTATCCTTAACTCAGTCCCTGTTTTAGCCGATAGGACCACTTCTGTGGGTGGGCAGGATACAGATCTATGCACTGAGCCAAGGAGCTTGCCTCTTCCACATGAGTACCATGTCCTCTTCCCAGTAGGTCCTCCTATATTTTTGTGGTAAACCATTTCCGCCCTCATGGCACTGCTAACCTTCCCTGTAAATGAGAGTGGTTTCCTGTGCTTGCACTTTTTTCTCTTCTGCTTTAGACAAATTTCAGTGACTGACTGGACCCCATATCATATTAAGAACCATTTTCTGTCCACTTCCATATTAGCCCTGAGTTTGGTCTCTCAGACGTACCCCCATTTTAGTGAAATCTGCCCTTCTGAAGTCCAGAACATGTGTTTTTATGTTCAGTACCTTCCTTCCCATATCAAGATGAAACCATACTCACTGGTGATCACTGTTCCCTGACTTAGCTATGCTGATGCCTGACATGATTGCAGTTTGTCAGTACTAAGTCAAAAATGGCCCAATCCCTAGTTGGCTCCATCAGCCCTGGGAATAGACCCCCCACCTTGGTCTGCATCCAGGAGTGTTTCACTCCTGCTGCTTCTTCTTTCTTTTTTTATTCTTGAATATTGCTCCTCTGTGCTGCAGGGGATAGGATCTTATCCCCCATCTCAGCTCTTGTCATGGGCCCTCAACTATTCTGGCCTGGTCTCCGCCTTGATGATGAGCAGGGAGGACCATGGTTTACAGGAGGGCCTTAGGGAGGAGCGAGGAGGGCCGAGATCACCCTTGAGCCCCCACCGCATTTGCTGGGCTTTGTTCAGACCAGAAGGAGGGAGCCCATTGTGGGCATCCTAAGTCCACTCACAGAGGAGAATTTCTTACATGAAACCCCAGGGGCGCAGACATGCAGTGACATCCAGCATGCAGTGAGCATGCTCCCGCACTCACCTGCAGGACATCCGCCATCACCCCCACCCTGTTGCATGGCATCCCCAGCTGCAGCACTCCCAGTCTCCACTAGGAGTCACCAGTTGCTGGGGATGCATCACCCACCCCTACCTAGGAGAGGAGAGCAGTCCTCCGGACACTTGATCCTCTCCTTCCTGGCCGATTCCCAGTGACCCGGGTCACCGGCGTGACACGAGGTAATGTATCCAGTGCCTCAGCCCTCAGCACCACTTGGCCAAGCCCTCCTGCTGCTTCTTGTATGTGGGAACTCCAATACACATAGGGCAGGTTTAAGTCTCCCACTATCACCACCTCTCCTTTCTCTTCATCTTTTCTGATTTCGAGCCTCAACTCTGGTCTGTGGATTTACTCTGATTTGGTAACGGATACACCACTACAACCCTTATTTTCTTTCTACCCCTCTTTGGATCTACACAAAGATTAACTCGGTGCCCTCTCCCTCCATGTCCTCCTTTATGGCCATGATCCCTTCCTTAATGTAAAGTGTTATCCCTGCCCCTTTCCTCTTTCTCTGTCCTTCCTGTAGAGGGTGAATCCCAGAATAGAGAGATCCCGGTCTTGGTTCAGGGTTTCCCAGGTCTCAGTGACAGTCACCAGATCCACTTGATCCTCCATGACGATGGTGTGTTGTCATCCATTTTACTCCCCCGGGCTCCAGGCATTGACAGACACCACCTTTCTCATCTCATGTCATTCTCCTACTTCCCCTTCATGTTGTTTCCTTGCCTCTTTTGCTGCCTCACTGAACTTTTATTTGAGCATTCATTGCGTTGGAATAAATGTAAGCCTTAGGGTATAGTAAGGCACGTACCTGAAGATCGAGCGCCCTCAGCCCCTGGAGTGTCTTCTTGAACTTATAAAATGTTTTTTATAGTACATTTAGAAAAATATATAAATCTTCAAAATCTTTGAAACAGTAAATATTTTAATGAAATAGTCCCTGTGGTTTGCCACTAGGGGTGTTAGTATGATATGTTGTTGATGGCATTTGTATTGTTTCACGAAATATCCCTGCACCTCCCCCATATCTAGTTTGGAGTGCTTGTACAGTGGTAGGCAGTGACAAGATGCACTGAATATATCAGGAATTGTAAAATGTCTTGGGATAATGGCATTCCTCAGGTGGTTGAAGGTATTCAGCAATGCCTTGTGTGTCGCAATGCACCTAAGGAGTGCCAGTATCCCACCACAATATGCCCTGTCATGTCTTATTGCTTAAATACTGTATTGATCCAATTGAAATGATTGGGATTTCCTGTGATATACAGTATTCTGATATATCTGGATATTCTGTATCATATCACTGGCTACCACTGCATTTTCAAACAATCTGAAGCATCCCACCCATCTGCAGAATTCCACTAGAAAATTCCCCTGTATTTTATTTAAAAATCAGAGCGTTTTTTTTAATGAAGATTGGTATCCACATTTACTTTTGACTTGGTATAATATTAAGTGTTGTCTCTGACTACAACTCTCAAAAGTGGTCATGTGCTGTCAGTGACAATGCTTTAGTTAATATTGATCACAGTGCACAAGTGCCTCTGGAAGCTGAAGTCATGGACATTCACTCGGCACTATACTAAAGATAAAGGAAATATAGACATGTATCTGGACCACAGTAACATTAGCAACAACCACTGTGTCCACAGTTAGTTTGCAGTTTCCACAAGGGTTTGATTGAGGAAGTTAGGGAGCGAGCAAGAGACTGAACAGGCAGATGGACTACATGAGGCAGCAAGAGGGACCAAGGGAGTAGTCTGCAGTGTGTTTGAAATCTCCATAGTGGTCAATTAAAAATCAAGAGGAATGCAGAGCAGAAGATGCAGTCTTACAACACACAGAAAGCTGAAAGCAGTTGTGAAGATTTGTTTGCTGATAAGTGCTATAGTGTTTTTTTTTTAAGCTGTGGGGAAAAATGGTGGCTATTACAAAATCATAATCCTAAGTTGGTACATGAATATTGTGGGTAAAGGAGGCCTGTGGGTTAATGTATGGTAAATGTTCCCCCTTGGTTGTGATGAAGAGGTATTGGTGGTAATCCGTCTCACTCAGTCAGAGGCCAGGATTTTCCCAACCCATTTTATTAGCACTGATATATACCTGGACATCAATACTAACTACCAACCACCCTTAAAAAGTGAAGTCATCATATTTTTAAAGATCAGGGGATAGATATCCAGTAATGAACACAAGCAGAGCACAAAGGTTTGTGCTGGGTTTGCCCTTGTGCCCGACTCTGAGGATGCTATTTTCAGTCGGATACTGCACCTGTGCAATCCTACTGAATATAGTGCCATGTCAGGGCAGCTGAAAGTTGAGTAGTGCTGATCAAACATTGATCTGGGTTGTATGCAGACCAGAGGGAAGTGCTGTAAACTGCACCCCCAACCTGTTAGTACTGGGAGCCACAGTGTGATGTTCAGCCCACAAAATGCAGATGGCCCATTGGGCATGCAAGGCACTAAGGGGCCCCATGTCAGACATGATGGTGGTGACTGTCTCCCACACCACAATCGCTTGTCTCCATGATAATCATGAGTCCCTGGTGTCCAGTGGCACCCTCCACCCATCAATCACACATTCCCCTAATCTTGTAGCTTGCCTCTAGTATCTAGTAGCCCCCTCAACCTCTGATCACCTATCGCCATACTATTTAAGATTTCTCTGTTGTCTGGTGGAAATCCCTACCCTTCGATCACCCACCACTTTATGTCAGCTTTCCCTGTTGTCTATTGGTGACCACGGGCACTGATGACCCATTCCATTGCTCCCTCTGAGCAGGCTCCAGTGGCTAATAGCCCCTTCATGCACCACCAGAACTGAGCACACACTCCAGTCAACCCCCTACCCCCCATACCTCTCAGACAGAGGCTGTGAGGTGATCCTGATATGGTGACTGGCACAGCTCTCCTCTCACCTCCTAGGTCGGCCACTGTATGGGATGACAGGGAGTGCATGTGCAGTACTGGAAGTGCACTCCCTGTCATCCCATACAGCAGCTGGTCAAGTAGGTGAGAGGAAGGCTGTGCCATTTGTCATATCAGGATCATTGCATGGCTCTTGTCTGAGAGGTATGAGGGGGTTGGATTCTGACAGTGTGTGTGTGTGGGGGGGTACAAGCCACTGGAGTCTGCTCAGAGGGAGCCAAAAACAGGTCATTGGAGGCTGGGGGGATGCCAGTACATAACAGAGAAAGCTTACATGATAAAGGGGTAGGTGATCAGAGGGTAGGGGTACCACTAGATACCAGGAACCCCTCAACTAATACAGCAGTGGGCAACTGGGGGGTTGGGATTACCACTAGATACCAGGGAAATCTTTCATAATATGGTGGCGGATGATCAGAGGGTGGGGGGTACCACTAGACTCCAGGAATACCTGAAATAGTATGGCAGAAGATGATCAGAGGTTGGGGGGTGCCACTGGACACCAGGGAAATTATTTGTAGTACAGTGGTGGAGACTGGAGGGTGGTGAGTGCCACTGGACACCAGGGATGTAATTTGTACTACAGAGATGGGGATTGGAGGGAAGGGGGTGCCGCTAGACAGCAGGGAAGTCACTGCTTCAACAGGCTGGGTGGGTAGCTGCAGTACCTTTGCCCACCACCAGGGCCTTGTGCCTATTATGTTGGGGTTTGCAAAGGCAGTAACATGCACCCAATCAGGTGGCATTTACTGCCTGTGCAAACCTCTGAATTTGCCACTGTGCCCATTTACAGGGGATGACCCCCTCATTTGCATGGATGTAGCGGTAAATTAATACTCAGGTGGTAATGGTTTTTACCCATGCTGTGGAAGTGTCTGAATATAGACCCCACCCACAAATCAGAGGGTTTGGCAGGCAAACACCCCTTAGCACCTGGGCTAAGTTTTAAATATCTGGTCCCAGGTGTCAGATATTGAAAACCTCTTAATGTGAAATTTGGTTTCTCCAGAAAATTCTAAAACACTTCTTTGGCAGAAAACAAAGCCTGCCCTAAGTTTCTAAGGACAAAACCAATGGATGATAAAGGAGCTTATAACATGAATGAGCTCATTTGCTATTCTTTAATAGTCCTTCTGCTGTAGGACCACTTTATGATGCTAAACCATGCATCCTCCTGCAAGCCTGAGATCAGCTGATCACTACACAGCCAGTGGGGGGGGGAGGAGCAGCAACCCTTTCAGGAAATGACCTTCTACCAGCAGTTTCTGCTACAGTACGTACAACTGAAAAACTATGTTTTTTTATCTAAAAATGTTGGATTTTGCTAATAATGTTTAGATAGAAAGAGACATACATCTATGGGCTGTGTAGGAGTGATTTTGGAGACAATTACTCATTGGTGAGCTAAAAAGTACAAAAGGAAATGCTGCTGCCAGGTTTTTTAACCCTACAAGGTTTGCCTGGAGAGTTAGAGAAGCTGGGGAGCAGCTCTGCTTAAGAGAAAATAGACATGGCATTAGAAAAACTACAGGCTTTGGTCAGAGCTGCTACGGCTGCTAATGTATTAACTTGATAAGGGTGTTTCATGGGCTGAAAAGTAAAGATGAATTGCCGTAGTCAGCGCCTTGTATAAATTTCATTATTGATAAAGTAAGATCATTTATCTGGTTGAGCCTGTGTTTCCCAAGTGTTTAAAATGTGAGCAGTGAGTGTGTCTTGTACTATAAGGGAATGAGAGGGAGCTCCACACCAAGACCTTTAAGTAATGGTAGTAGGAATGGTGCAGAGAGGAGAGGTATGGCTACACTGGGGACTGTGGGCCAACCTGGAAGAATAACAGCCTATACTGAAGTAATGGCCTGCTTCCATGCAGGAGGGAACCATAGTCCTCAGTGGATGGTTTAAATGTTACTTCAATGGACATTTAAAGTAGCCGAGGGGGGTGATGGAAGAAACAGGGCAGGCAGAAATGGGCATCACTGGCTGAGATTGCGAGTAGGGAGATCCCGAGGGGAGAGAGTCCCACCAGGATGCAAGTTATTCAAGGAAGCAGGGGGTTAGTAAAGGAGGAAGGGGGGAAAGTAGCAGTCAAAGGGGAAAGGTGAAGCAGGGGGAACAATTGGAAAAAGGAGAAAGTGACAAGAAGAGAGCTGAGGGCTGTCAAAATGGTGCAAGGTCTGCATCAGAATACCTTTTTTCATTGTTTGACAAGTTATGTTACAATATCAATAAATATTTTGTATAGAAAAAAATACATTCATAAAACTTTTATATTTATACACTTCAACAATAACTATTATTAAACATTCATATTTGCATTTAAGGAGTTCTGAATTAATTGCAATTATCCAATAAAGTGCAATAATTCATTAACTATACATTTGTCTTCTAAGTATTGTCTTGCACCTTTATCAAGTGCAATTCTAGTTTGTCTATGATCTTCAAGAACGATACACTCTTTCAATTGTGTCTAGAACTGTACAATTTACAAGTATCTCTGTCACTCTTTCTGGGATATGGTTGCATACTTTTAATATATCCCCCAAAATTGTATTCTGTACTTATTGTATTAGGGGCAAGTAATCAATCAGTGGACAATATCATCGTCTCACTTCCCACAGCAGCATCTGCCACTGGAACCAAGTTCTCCTCTGTGGAACAGTACATTCAACCTTTCACTATTATAATATTCAGATCAGAATTTAGTGAATATTTTCCTTTGTTTTGGTGATTTTATGATCTGGAGATATTTTTCAAATCCACATTTTAATTTATTCTTAGCCATCCACCTACTGGTCTTAAATTTTGACTTCGCCTCAACTTCTTTTTGCCTAAAAATATCCCTTGTTCTGTTTTAACAACAGTTTTGATTTCAATAAATGGTTTCTCAAGGCATCTGAAATACTTTGCAATGATCCATATGGTTTTAGCCACAATTCTACTATCTTACTCATAGGGAATGTACATTAATTGTCCTTATACCTAATTTCCTTCTCCAAACATTTTCAAGGCAATCTGGATTCCCCCATGCTACAGACCTTTAATCAATATATCATAATTATTTCCTGTATTAAACACTCCAATGAGAGCTGTCTCAATTCTGCTGTTACCAGGGAAGATAGGGCTCCCTGTGGTAACCCCAATAAGCGCATATAATATGTGTTTAGTGTTTTTTCAATCTTATTTGGATTGTTCAACCCCAAATTTCTGCTCCATATAACATTTGAGATCTTATTTTTGCATTTATAACTTTCAAAATGCTTTTAAATGAACTTCCTCCATATCTATGGGCAAAACCAAACAGAGCAGGGAAACATTATTTTTTAATTTTATTTCTAGCTCCTTTAAATGTCTTGTCCAAGATAATTCAGTGGTCATTATTATTCCCAAATATGTAAATTCTTTTACTTGTTCTATTAATACATCTTTTCTTATTATTCCCACATATCATCAATTTTGTTTTTTCCACAATAATTTTTAGAGAAGTCCCAGGAATTCTTGATGTAAATCCAGTAACATTCTTTTTTAACCTAATTCACTAGTTGAAATAATAACCACATTGTCGGCAAACACTAAACAGGGACAATGTCTATTACCTATTTTTGGTATATGGTATTCTGGTTTACATAATATTGTTAAAATGTGATTAAAAAAAGGTTAAACAATATGGGTGACAAAACACATCCCTGTCTCACTCCTCTATTCCCATTAAATTTGTGTTTCTTTTTCTCCTTCTGAATTGTATCTTATTTGTATACTTGTATTTTATATAACAATTTTATGATATCCAATATACCCTTTTCTAAACCTATTTTTTCTAATGTTTCCCATAATAATTTTCTACTGGCACTGTCAAATGCAGTCTTCAAGTCGATAAACAGGGAAAATAATTTTTGTTTTTTAATCTTTGTATATTTATGTATTAAGTGTGCTAAAACAAAACATTGATCTATCTTGGAATGTCTATACATAAATCCTGCCTAAGCTTCATCAGTGTTGTTATTGTTTTGTTTCCACTCCATTATATGATTATTGAATTTTCTGGTTAATATTTTTTGATTTGTATTGATTAAACTTATCAGTCTATAACATGCTGGATCCTGCCTATTTCCTTTTTTGAATAAAGGGATCATTGAGTCTCACCAAAAATCCCAGGCCTGCTTCAGAAGCCCTATGCAGACAGACTGAAATAGTTCAATATGTACACCCTGGAGGAGAGGAGGGAGAGTGGGGATATGATGAAAAAGATACTGTAGAACAAGGGGTCATGATATGAAGCTGGAAGGAGGTAGATTCAGGAGAGATGTGAGAAAGTATTTCTTCACAGAAAGGGTGGTGGATTCCTGGAACAGTCTTCTATGGGAGGCAGTGGGGGTGAAACCAGGTTTCAAAAATGCCTGGGATAGGCACAAAGGAATCCTAGGAGGAAGAAAGGGGTGGCAGAGACAATGCTATAGATCAAATAAGGTCTGCAGCAAAAGTGATCATAATTAAAATTGGGCAGACTAGATGGGCCCAGCGGTCATTATCTGCCATCAGTTTCTATGTATGACAGGTTATGTGATTCAAATGGATACAGTGTAAAATTATTAATATATGCAATGTTGATACTGTAAATTGTGTGGCACACAAAATTTATGTTGCATTATGCTACACAGACATGATAATCAAATGGGCAATAATATAGGCACCGAGAAAGGGAGAAAAAAACAAGGGTAACATGTGTGAAGCAATATACTACTCATAGAGTGGTGACATCATGATAAGTACATACTGTATGATGTTACTGTATTATGATGGTACCCTGCCGCATACCAATGTTGAGTTAGCTAAAATGCGGGATTTTATTTATTTCATTTTTTTATAATCCAGGCATTGTCTACATAGTAATGACACAAAGCCAAGGATGCTCCTTACAATTTTCAACCTTGTTTTTTTTTTACCACTTTATTCATTTTGGAGAAATCATTTGCAGCGTGGCAAATCATAAAGAAATGTATAAACAGCAAACTTGTGAGAACAATTTGACCTGCATTTTCAAGTGACAAGAAGACATTAGGCCAGGAGTGGGTTCAGGCCTTAATTTTGGCAGTATTCCTGTAAATTATTGAGGGAGGGGGTTGGGGTGATGTGTCCCCCGAGATGGAGGCCTCCTTCCAGAACTTTTTATCCATGAGTGTAGTCAGAGTACCTGAGATCATCATTCTGAGAACCAGAAAGCAGATTCCATTCAGTGTTGAAGGCCAATTTAATATGTCCTTTTTAAAATATAAAAAAGCATTTGCTTCATGTTGCGGGGCCTGGGTCAGTAACAAAAATAAAATGCACATAATAAAGTCATAAGAGTTCCACATTGTAAATATTTCCAATTAGCCAACTGCATTCTTAGACTACAATATGGTATTTATTGCATCAAATTGAAAGCCACACTTCAAAAAATTTTAACATTTAAAAAGGCTGGGAAATTCAGTTTTCAGCATTTCCTTGTATACTGCAGTCTGGTTCCTAATTCTTTCATTTCTCCAGAAGGAGACTTCTGAATAGTTATGAGAATAATTCAAGTCTGAAACCAACCTAATAGATGCCACTAACAGATCTTGAAAGGGTTAGCATAAACAAATCCTCCAGGTGGAGGCGCACACACACACACACACACACACACAAGCTCAAGGAATGCAGTCAGATAGGCATGCTGTGTTATGGAGCTGTGTTTATCAACAATACAGGCACAGTATAACCCCCCACCCCCCGGAAAGTAACCTGAGAAGACACTGCACTAATCAATTAATCTGAGAACTACATTAACCAAATAATGGATTAAATATATAAAGAAATGCAGCAGTTTTACAACTCTTCAGAATTTGTCCATTTACAGCCTGAGTTCAGCCCTTTCCCTTACCCTCTCTGCTGGCTAAACCACAAGTCAGCCCACAACAAGAGGAGAGAAGAAATAGTGCTGGAACTGGTCTGTTGAACAGTGACAGCAGAATGCTACAGTCAGCTGGTGCAGCGATATCGCTGTAACTCCAAAACTGCTATTTGGTCAGATCTGGTGAGGTGAGCTGCTTTTCTGATAGCAAGATGTCTGCAGGCTCCATGCTGTAGTCATAACAAGGCACAGCTAGTCAGTTATGCAGATATGTAAATAATCAACTGTTAGATACCTTTACTTAACAAATATTATACAATGGCAATAAAATTTCTTGTTCCCTGATTGGTCAGTGTGTGCCTTGGCCAGTGATGTTATTGAACAATAACATCAGTGTATGAAGTCCAGGCACACAAGTGACCGTACAACAGTGACAGAAATCCCCCCTCCTCCCCACGCAAGCCACCGGGAAAGTGACAGTACCTTGAAGCGTCACAGCTCACTCATAATTGGGCCATTTTACACGCCTTCACTACAGCCGATGCTCGTTCCTTGACTGTGACGGCGCACATCTGTGTTTTACACAGGCATTACAAATTTAAAAAAAAAACGAAAATAAAGCAAATACAAAGCCGTACCTGCAGTTAGCTTTTTTCACACACTCATAATTGGGGCGGTTTTACAGCATGCACACTACAGCTGACGCTCATTCCTTGACTGTGACGGTGCACATCTGTGTTTTCCACAGCATTACAAATTTAAAAAAAAAAAAACGAAAATAAAAAACAAATACAAAGCCATTACTACCGTCGGCTTTTTCTACAACAGAGAGCTGCATTCGAATGTGCTGGAGGCCGCTGCATTCACCGATCGGCTCAGTGTCCACACTTCTACTCAACAAAATAAAGTGCCCCCACTGTAAAATGCTTTATTTTCAACAGATTTTAAAAATATTAAAAGCAACAAGGTGACAAGCTGGAGCCACGATTTGCCACTGTGACAACACAAGGGTGTGTGTGATAACAGAAAGAAACCTATAGACAGGCAAACCGAAGGCAGCATATGCTCACAGCACCATCTAGTGGGCAAAACAGATACTGTGGATTTTTTTTTTAAAACATGTACTTCCACACATGAAAAATGATCAAAAAAGCCCCAAAAATATATATTTTTCTTTTTTTCTTCTATCATAAAAAATTAGCCATTGTATAATAGCAATAAGGCACTCCAGGGATGTGTGTTATCGTCCAATAACATCATTCCTGGGGTGATTAGAAAACACTAAGCTTCACCTGGTGCTTCAACCCACCGCAGGAGTGACGTTATTACACGATAACACACACCCTGTCATGCCTTATTGCTTAATTAGCCTATTGAACAAAAGGTAGAGAAGGAAAAAGCTGCTGCAGATTCCACAGTTAAACAAGTAGGTACATTGCAGCTGCGATAGATGATTAAAAGAAAAAACAATCTCCGGGTGGGATTTGCATGATCAGAAAATATGCACCAGGTACACAATTTACAATGTTCAAAACTGTATTGTTTTACCAGGGTGAGATCCATTAGGCAGAGCTCATTTTCAAGGTCATTCTTGGATGGGAGAGTACTGAACACAATTAAAAGTGAACAAATAAAGGCAAACTGTGGTGTGCAAAAGGTTAACAAAATAAATGCAACACATACTGAAGTAGTGGGCTGAGAAATTTTTCAGCACAGACGCAACAAGCCTTTGTGGGATGCAAATAAACAAAACAAAACAAAATGAAGGAAAAAAACAGTATGGTTCTCAAAAGAGGTTGTGGGAAGGTTAGGGGGAAAAGATAGCTTTTAGGAAGTATAAGGAAACACAGAAGGAGCAGGACAGAGAACTGTACCAGTTAAAACAGAAGGAAGCTGGGAAGGCAGTCAGAATAGCAAAGGCCCAAACCGAGAAAAGATTGCCAACTCAGTTAAGAAGGAGATAAAACCTTTATAGGTACATAAAGGAGCGAAGAAAGACCATGGGGAGAGTGTGAGGTTTAATAAAGGGAAGGGGGGTGGGCAGAGGGTCACAATGACAAAGCAGAGATACTAAATGAATACTTCTGCTCAGTATTCACTAAAGAAGAGGAGGAGGGAAAGTACCTAAACCAAATAATAGAAGCACATTGGCTGGGGGGGTCGATACCAGTCCATTCACAAAAGAAAGGGTCCTGAAAGAACTCCTTAAACTGAAGGTGGACAAAGTAATGGGGCCTGATAGGATTCACCCCTGAATTCTAAAAGAACTAAGGGGAGAACTAGTGGCACCACTGACTACCCTTTTTAACAAATCATCGGAGGAACATGTGGTACCTGAGGACTGAAGGAGGGTGGATGTGATTCCCCATCACAAATGTGGGAGCAAGGCAGAGGCAGAAAACTACAGACCTGTTAGTTTGACCTCAGTGTTAGAGAAAATGATGGAATCATTTCTGAAAGAAAGAATTGTTGAGTACCTAGAGATCAGTGGGGCACAGGACCCAAGGCAGCATGAATTCACAGCAGGAAAGTCATGTCAGACAGGTGAATCTAATAGATTTCTTTCAATGGGTGACCAAAGTAGTATACCAGGGAGGGGCTGTAGACATGGTCTACCTAGACTTTAGCAAGGCATTTGACAGTCTCACACAAAAGATTAATAAATGAGTTAGCTAGCCTGAGATTGAGTCCCAGGGTGGTAACCTGGGTAAAAAAATTGGCTTGACAACAGGACGCAGAGGATAATAGTAAATGGAATCCACTCTGAAGATGGGGGGTTAATAGTGGGGTCTGCAGGGTTCAGTACTGGGACCAGTCCTCTTTAATGTCTTTATAGTTGACATTGCAGAGGGACTGGAAGAACAAGTATGCCTCTTTGCAGACAACACAAAGATCTGCAACAGGGTTGATACACAAGGGAAGGGTAGAAAGGATTAGAAGGGACTTGGCAAGGTTGGAGGAATGGTCAAAAGTATGGCAGCTTAGATTCAATTCAAAGACGTGCAAAGTAATGCACCTGGGAAATAAAAACCCAAGAGAAGAGTATATAATGGGGGTGGGGGGAGGTATTAACGACAATAAAAATGGAAACGGACCAGGTGGTAGTCATATCAGACAACCTAAAGTAGGCAAGCAATGTGAGAAGGCACTTAGGAGGGCTGGGGGATACTAGGATGCATAGGGAGAGGCATTGCCAATAGAAAACAGGAAGTTGTTATACTTCTGTACAGACAGTTGGTGAGACACCATCTGGAGTACTGCATGCAGTTCTGGAGACCCCATCTCTGCAAGGACATAGACAGGATGGAGGCAGTCCAGAGGAGGGCAACTAAAATGGTGCAGGGTCTCCACCAGAAGACATATCAAGAGAGACTTAAGGATCATAATATGTAGAGCCTCAAAGAGAGGAGGAAGAGGGGGGACATGATTGAAACTTTCAAATACCTCTAGGGAATCAACAAAGTCCAAGAGGGTAGCATCTTTCAAAAAAAGGGATGTGCAAGAACAAGAGGGCACAATTTGAAGATAGAGGGGCAATGACTCAGGGTCAATGTGAGGAAGTATATTTTCATGGAGAGGGTGGTGGGCACATGGAATGGCCTTCCCAAGGAGGTCTTGGGGTCAAAAACAGTGGGGGAATAGCCAGCCGGCCCAGTGGTGCTGAGGGTTGAGGTGCTGGATGCCACACCTCATGCTATGCCAGTGACCTGGGTTTGGGAATGACCTCGGGTTGTCGGGGTGCTGGTGTTGGGGAGGAAGGGTGGAGCAGGATCGAGCACACTGTTGGACAGCTCTCCTCTCTCTATGGTGGTTAGGGTGAGTTGGCGCCCCCGGCACTGTAGTTCTGCTCCCATCTGGTGGAGGTTTGGTGCATAGCGTAGGTGGAGAGGAGGCAGCAACCAGTTACAAGAGGTGGAAGGGGATGAGCTGGGACCATGGGTTGCGTAGCGTGCCTCCACATGCTTGCACGGTCGTGTGCTGGGGCCTCGGGGGGGGGGTGTCAGTGGAGAAAACCTGAAAAAATACCTAAGTGTCCCCATCGCCAGTTGGCAGGAGGAAGTGATGGGGAACAAATAGCTCTATAAAAAAAAAAAACAGTGGGGGAATTTAAGAATGCATGGGACAGACATAAGACAATTCCAGTGGGAGGTAGGAGGAAGCAGGCTGTTGGTAAAACTAGAATCTGCAGCTCATCTGATAGGTAGGGAAATGGGCAGACTGGGTGGGCCAAGTGGTCCTTATCTGCTGTCAAAGTCTATGCATTTATGTTTCTAAGTAGAGGGGACCTTCAACTTTGACCTGCTGCACGTGACTATGTAATTTGAGAACCAGGATGATGCAAAAGGGCTGATCCCAAACTTAATTAATTTACAGAGAAGTATAATATAATCTACTGAATCAAAAGCCTTGCTGAGATCTAAAATGATGAAGGTGCAACTCCTTATGGCTTTATGGAGGCCCTGGTTTGCCAAGCATCTTGAATTACCCTCTCCAGTGCATCCTGAATGGGCCTACAGGGTGACGTGGTGGCAGCAGATGAAGGCCCCAAAGCAATGCTTCTGATTTCTGGGCCCCTGCTCAACTAGGACATGGTTTTATTTGCTGTTGGGTGCTATAATGTGGGAAGTGCAGATCAACCTGTTTTGTCAACGTACTGTACTTGTCTTATGTGATGCAGCAAAAACTGATAATGTTTGCTATGGTTGCGAGGTGGGTATGAGAATTACAAATTTACATAAAAACATAGAATTTTTGGGCAGAAAAAGGCTGCTTGGGCTGTGGTGTCTGCTGTGTCCTACCTACAGTATCTAATGTGGAATGAAAGAGTCCTAGTGGTTCATTGCACCTCCTCTACCCTTCCCTCCCCTCCCATCCCCTCCCTTTTATTTCCATATTTACTAAGCCTATGTATCCATTCCGCTCATGTTTGAGTTCCCCCACTGTTTTGCACAGAGCACCTCTTTCGGCAGTCTATTTCACCGTTACACCACCCTTTCTGTGAAAAAACTACTTTCTGTTATCCCTCCTAAATTTCCTTCCACCTCAATCTCTTCTTCTAAATTCTTCCCTGCTGTCCCTGGATTATCTTGATTACCCTCCTCTGCACCATCTCTACTTTGTCCTTCCTCAAATGTGGTCTCCAAAACAACACACAGTATGTCAGGTGAGAAGAAACCAATGACCTTTACAGTGATAAAAGCACCTCTCTTCTCTGGCTGCTAACATCTGTCCTATGGTCCTCAACATCATATTTGCCTATGCCACTACTCTATTGCATTGCGCTGTTGTCTTAAGATTGTATAATATGATTACCCCCTGCAGTTTTCCCTCCTCTGCTGGGGTTTCCACAACTACCTCCCCCCCCAAACTGTACTCAGTTTTCAGATTTCTTACTCCAATGTGCATTACCTCACACTTCATAGCATTACATTTTTTTCCTCCCTGTATTTATCCTCTGATTGCACTGACCAGCCTTTATCTGGACTGGTTCCCCTGGTCCATCACATGACTTCCCAGAGACATACTGTCTCCTTTATGTTCTGTCACAGGACCTGACCAGAGGCACCCAGTCATTGGTGCAGGGTCTGTGAGGGACCTGACCATCACTGTGTATCGGTTAGAGGAATTTTTCTGCATGTTCTACCCTGAAGCTCACTCCTGTGCATTGAAGTGATGTGCATGCTCCATCTTAATGGAGACATCCCCAGAGTCTGGGTGTTGTGTCCCCCTCCCTTGCTGTCCCATGGCATTGCCACCCAGATTCTTCTAGGAGGCAGTCAAGCTGCAGTACAGATGTTCATCCCTTCCCTAAGGGAGAAGCGCTGTCTTATGGACACTCAGTCCTCCCCATCCTAGCCACCTGTGAGTGACCCATGTCCATTCCCAAACCAGGGTTGCTGGTGAGGCAGGAGGTGAGGTACCCAGCATCTCAGCCCTTCATACCACTGTGCCTTTGTAGCATTTAAGCAATAATGACTGAAAAGCCAGTCATTTCCTGGCCATTAATGACCAGCTGAGGGTAGCCAGGAAATGACTGGCTATTTGGTCATTATTTCGATTAAAAGTCTAATTGCTATAATTTAGCCCTTTATTGACAGCAGCACCGAAACCAGTTCTTGTTATGGTGCTGCTGCTGTCAGTGTAGAGTGCACGATGAACTGAGTGTCACTGATGTGCCAGGCATTTCTAAAAAGATTTCAGACCAGCATAGCAGCCAGTCGGTGAGTTAGTTTAGCTCATGAATAATTAATTAGACTTGTAATAAATTTTAATGGCTATACTTTTAACTGTTCTCTGATCTACCCAGATCCTCTTTCATAATTCTGACCCCCTCCTCACTATTCAGTTAACTACATAGCTTAGTATTATCCATGAACAGGCATATCTTGCCCTGCGTTCCTACTCCTGCTGCAAATGAAAATATTAAAGAGGACATGTGGCATGCCACTTGTGACCACTCTGTTTCTCAAGATTTCCTTATTAATTAACACACTCTGGGTTCTGCCACTCTGCCAGTTTCCCACCCATCTCATGAACTTGCCCGCACCCCCAGGCCATGCATTTTCTCTAACAAGTATCCACGTTGGACAGAGCTGAAGGCTTTACTGAAGCCAACATATAGTATGCCTACTGCCTTACCCTTGTCCACTGCCCTCATTACTCAATCAAAGAAATTGATCAATTTGTCTGACAAGACCACTTCTTTGTAAAACAGTGTTGTCCTTTGTTCTGAAGTCTGTTTGTCCCCAGGAGACACAACAGCTTTGCCCTTATTATGGCCTCCAGTAGCTCACTCACTGTAGATGTTAAACTGTCATGTCTGCAGTCCCCTGTTCCTCCTTGCTCCATGCTCATGCAGGGGAACTACATTCACTGTCTTGCAGTCCCTGCATGCTAACCTTGTCTTTAGTGAACTGGGTGAAGTTGGGAACGAATCTCTAATAGTAGCCTAGTAACTAGCCTACCTTAAAAATTACCTGACATGTTTCTTTGTTTTAGTGACAGGACTGTAAACTACAGCTTCTGCCTTTGAAATCTCTGGCTTTACTTCTCCATTTCCCAAAAACATATCCCAAATATCTGGATTCCTCCATTCCCAGAGCAAATTTGGTAGGATTAATGGTCAGACCTGCCTTTTTGATAGATTGGATAACTGCTTATGTGTGTTCCAGGTAGCTTTTCCAGTTTGGACTGTACACCACTACATCATCAAACAGCTTGAAAAGGGGACAACGGAAAGTAGGACCTCTAAGAATAGGAGATGGCCAGACCACTGATGGCAAAACCATGGCTGATATTTTTTTTCTACTTTCTTTTTACCTTCTCGGCTGGGGGTGGTCCTATGGTGCTCCTGTCATCAGGCTTCTGCTTCTCGGCTGCTGCCTCGGACCCAGTCAGAGCTCAAACCCTTTTCGCCCTGACATCCCAGATTGCTTCACAGCAGGGATGTATCCTGTACACTGTGGAGATCTGGAAGCCAGGGGCTGAAAGGGAGCTGACTTGAGTGGGTCTGCAGTGGCGCTGATGATGTCTGCCATCACTCACACCGGAGAAGTTTTTTGCATTTTGTCCCTTAGTGCCCCCATGGCATGAGCATGTAATGGCATCAAGAGCTTTCCTGTGCATGTGCCTGTCCACATTTCACCTGATGCCTGCTTGCACCAGCCCACACATTGATCCTTGAGCCTGCACTAGCCTCCAGCCACTGCCAGGAGAAGGTGGCTCAGCGATTGTCCCCCCCTCCTCCCGAAGGAGGAGAACTGTCCATGGGATGCTCAATCCTCCTCCCCTGGCCAACCCTTGAGACCTGAGGTTGCTCCCAACCCTGGGTTGTCAGCGTGGGAAGAGGTAAGGTGACAGCGCCTCAGCCCTCTATGCCACTGGGCCATGGCTAATATTTTTAACAATTTCTTCCTAGCTAACAACCAAAGGATACATCTTTAATAAATATGAAATAATTTGGGGAGACCAGAAACTTAATAATAAAGGACAATTGAATAAAAAGAAAAGTTGTGAAGCTAGATCCAAACAAATCTGCTGGTTCAAATGGCTTTTATCACAGACTCTTAAAAAAGCTGGCAAGAAAACTGACTGGACCCATAGCTAAGATTTTTAGGAGTTTGGTTTCAGAGGGCAAGGTGCTACCCACATGGAGAGAAGCTAACATCACTCCAAGCTTCAAAAAGGGTACCAGAGAGGATTATAAAATTATAGGCCAATTAGTTTGACTTTGGTCCTTGGCAAACTAATAGAGCCATTTATAAAGGGGGAATGGATAGACTTATGGTAAAGGATGGTTTGGTAGACACCACTCAACACGGATTTAGGGTCAAAAGATCATGTCAGACTAATCTGTTCCAATTCTTTGAGCCAATAAGTAAAGCCTTAGATGCTGGATTTCCGGTGGACATTGTGTATTTAGATTATTGTAAAGCTTTTGATTCAGTACCACACATGGAGCTAATAGAGTGACTTATAGAAATGAAATTTTATATGAATAATATTAGCTGGGTAAAATCATGGCTCGATGGCAGGAGACAAAAAGTATGTTGTCAGGGGATACTGTTCTGAATGGGGTGATGTGACTAGTGGTGTGCCGCAGGGGTTGGTGCTGGGGCCGACCTTGTTCAATATTTATATATCATCAATGCAGTCTAGATTAAGTGCCCGGACTTGTAAATTTGTCAATTACACTAAATTAGATGTAATAGTTGACATGATAATGCAATTGAACAACTCCAAAGAGTAATTTCCAATCTGGAGCTACGGGCAAGGACACATAAACTACCATTCAATATAGGTAAGTGCAGGGTCATGCATGTTGGAAATGGAAATAAAATGGTACAATATACTCTTAATGGAAAGAGTTGCAAGAGAGTGATAAAGAAAGAGACCTCTGTATCATAATAACAAATAAGCTGACATTTGAGGAACACTGCAGTGAGGTGATGAAATATGGCATCAAAATATTGGGATGTGTAACATAGAGGATAATGGCTGGGGATTGGGTGATAACCATGCTGTAATCACCTCCAGTGGTTGCTAAGGCAACATGGTAAACCTCGAGAGTGCAGCTCGAGAGGTTTACTGTAGCCCTAGCAACCATGAGAGGTGATTTCAGCGTGGTTGTCACCCGATCCCCAGCCATCATCTTTAATGGTGTATGGTCAAAAAAACACTGTTTGCATTCTATGTGTGAGAATTATGGAACTCTGGTGGATTCTTTTTTGGTATGCCACTGTTTGGGAGTTCCGAAGTGTGGTTAACAGCATTGAAAATTCTGAATGCTGCATAACAAAGCTGTGTGACTGCTGATTATGGTGGTTAATAGGCACTCACCATGCATTATAATAAACATTAGAAGTAGAGAGAAGGAGGTCATAATTCCATTGTACAATGCACTGATCAGGTCTCATTTGGAGTATTGTGTCCAGTTTTGTGCACTACATACTAGGAACTGTATAGATCTTTTGGAAGGGGTTCAGAGGAGAGACAACAAAAGGGTTACAGCTATATCTGAATTGCTATATAAGGATGGATTGGCTGAGCTAAATATGTATTGACTCGAGTATAGAAGACTTAGGGGAGCACTATACCTGGTGTATAGGGCATTCAGGGAGGATGACCTTTGGGAATACATGAGGCTAGAAAAGAAAACAACAGAAAGAGAAACTAGACTCCATAAATATCAGCTAAATGGTGAACTATACAGAACCAGCAAAAGTGGTGCATGGATTAACCAAAGGGTGGTAAAACTCTGGAACAGCCTCCCTGAGGCAATAGTCAGTAGTACTTCTAAGGACTCCTTTAAAAAACACTGAATGAGTTTATGGATAATAAAAATGCTATATTTAGCCATCGAGAAATAGTGAGTCATATAAGCTAATGCTAAAAGACTTGTATCAATCCTATGAATCCTGTCCTATAAATCCTCCAGGTAAGCAGCACAATAACGAGTGTGAGTAGTTAAAATTACAACCATGTACCACTAGAATGTAGGGAGTGTGCCACGTAGACCAAATGGCATGGTGGTGAACTGATAGAATCCAACAGGAGTGGGAAATGCAGCTTTGTCTCTGGATTCTTCAACTAGGGGAATTGCCAGCAACCCTTAGTGAGATCAACGATACTGATGTACCTGGCACTTCCCAATCTGTCCACCAAATCATCTAGCCTGGGCATAGGATAACCGTCAAATTCAGACACTTGATTAAGTTTCCTAAAATCAAGGCAAATTCTTACACCCCCTTCTTTTTTATTTGCAATCACCATTAGCAATAACCAAGCATTTCTCAATTCTTCAATGATACCTAACTCTTTCATGTTTCATATTTCCTTAACCAAGTGAGCACCATGATACAAGCAACTTGTTGTTCAGTGTGCCCTTCCTGGTGAAACATTTCAATAAAGTCTGCTCTTAACTGCTCTGGTAATCTGCGAGTCTTTTGTCTAATAGAGTGAGCATTCCCTGTCACTATTACCTGATTGACCCCTTTTGCTCAGCCTGGCACTGTGAGAAAAGTACTGTTAAATGTATTTACCAAGTTATGAATTTCTGCAGTTTGTTCAGAAGTTAAGGAAACATTCACCTTTACAGCATCAGCAGTTGCAGTTTGTTCTAGTCTGCCACCAGCTATATCAATGTCTTCTTCATCAGTTTCTCGTAATGCTAACAAAGCAGCCTTTGTTGTTTTTTCAATCCACTTCTTCAGGAGATTATCAAGGTATACCTTGGTAAGATTTTTCCTATCAGGGGTCTCAGTCTCATAGTTAACTTTCCCAGTATGTCTAAGTACTTTATAAGGTCCTTGCCACATTATTGTCTAAGCACTTTATGAGACCCTTGCCACATTATTAAGTTTATTTTCTGTAGTGGGTAACAGTAGCAAGACCTTTTCACCTGTCTCAAAAACGTTTTATTTTATTCCATGGTCATAATACACTTTTTGCTGGTTTTGGGCCTCTTCTTGATTACTATGCTCAATTTCAATGTATTTGACCAGTTTCTTTCTCAGGGCACACATGTGAGAGGTAATAGATTTTTTTATGGGCATGGTTATCTTCCCATGTTTCTTTTATTACATCTAGTGGCCCTCTAGGTGGTCTACTATACAGCATTTCAAATGGTGAAAAATCTGTTGAGGCTTGTGGCACTTCTCTGTAAGCAAAAAGCAAGCAAAGTTAAGTATTGGTCCCAGTCTTTCCCTGCTTTTACAAACCTTATCATGCGTTTTAGGGTTGATTAAAATGCTCAACAAGATCATCTGTCTGAGGGTGATAAGGGGAGGTTGTTATGGCAGTGATGCCTAATAGTTGGTACAGCTCCTTCAGCAATGCAGCACTAAAATTATTACCTGATTGGTAATAATCTTAGGTATGCCCACCCTGCTGAAAATTTTGGCAAGCTCTGCTGTCATTTTTGGAGCTGTAACAGTACACATTGGAACTGCCTCTGGGTATTGAGTAACATAGTCACATACATAAACATACAGTAGAAGTTGTCGACAGATAAGGACCTCTTGGCCCACCTAGTCTGCCCTATATCCCCTGCCTACCGTGCCACCGCAGACCATACTCAATCTCCCATCTACTCCCCCCTTGCCTTACTTCTAAGGTCCCCTTGTGTCTATCCCATGCATTCTTGAATCCTGTTACCACTTTACCACCTACCACCTTTTCTGGGAGGCTATTCCAGGCATCCATCATCCTCTCCACGAAGAAGTATTTCCTCACATCTCCTCTGAGCACCCCCCTTCAGCTTTCTAGTGTGGCCCCTTATTCTGCAGCATCTTTTTCTATGGAAAATGCTACCTTCTTGTACCTTACTAATACCTGTGAGGTATTTGAATGTTTCTATCATATCCCCCCTTTCCCTCCTTTTCTCTGGAGAGTACATATTTAGTTCCTTGGGTCTTTCCTTGTAGGGTGTTTGATGCAGACCCTGCACCATTTTGGTAGCCCTCCTTTGCTCTGCCTCCACCCTATCTATGTCCTTCCAGAGGTGGGGTCTCCAGAACTGGATACAGTACTCAAGGTGGGGTCTTACCAGTAATCTATACAGAGGTAGTACTAAATTCCTCTTTCTGCTAGTGATGCCCCTCCCTATGCACCAAAGCATCCTGCTAGCCTTCCACACTGCCTTATCACACTGCTTGGCTACATTCAGGTCATCAGAAATAATTACCCCAAGGTCCCATTCCAGTTTTGAGGTTGCTAATACCTTCCTGCTCAATTGATATGATGCCCCCTGGGTTTCTGTGCCCCAAGTGCACGATTTTGCACTTTTTTGCATTGAAACTTAGCTGTCATTCCCTTGACCATTCTTCCAGCTTTTCCAGATCATCCCTTATTCTTTCTAACCCCCTGGTGTGTCCACTCTGTTGTAGATTTTTGTGTCATCTGTGAACAGGCATACTTTCCCTTCAAGCCTTTCTGCAATATTGCTAATAAAGAAATTGATGAGGACCAGGCCTAATACTGACCCCTGTGGCACCCCGCTGGTCACATTGCCTTCTCCAGAGTGGACTCCATTTACTGCCACCCTCTGACTCCTATTGCTTAGCTAACTTCTTACCCATTTTACTACTTTTGGACCCACTCTTGGTTGCTCAGCTTGCTCACCAGTCCAGTGTGAAATAATGTTGAAGGCCTTACTGAAATCCAGGTAGGCCACATCTACCACTCCTCCCTGATCCACTTCCCTGGTCACCCAGTCAAATAACTCAATCAGGTTTGTCTGGCAAGACCTCTGGCCTGTAAAACCATGTTTCCTTGGATCCTGTAATCTACTGGTTACAAGATATTCCCCAATCCTTTTCTTCAGTAGCGAATCCATTACTTTACCCACTACCAAAGTCATGCTGACAAGTCTGTAATTTCCTGCCTCCTCCCTATTTCCACTTTTGTGTAGTGGGACTACATATGCCCTCCTCTAGTCCCCCAGAACCTCCCCTGTTTCTAGTGATAGGCTGAACAGAGCTGTCAGAGGTGCAGCCAGTGTCTTCTTAAGCTACTTCAGTATCCTAGGGTGTACCCCATCAGGTCCCATTGTCTTGTTTACTTTTAATTGTGCTAGTTCCTTCAGGACTCTCTCTCCTCTGTAAAATGAATAGTGTCCAGCTCCTTTCCTTTAATGCCCTTGCCCATTATCTTTGTCCTGTCACCTACCCCTTCCTCTGTAAATACTGAACAAAAGTAATTGTTCAATTTGTCCACTTTTTTTCATCCTGTTCCTCAAAGTACCCTTTTTACTTTTGCCTGAGGGGCCAACGACATCCACTGCAATTCTTTCAAAAGGCACATCATCAAGGGTAGGTGCACCTTGTCCTTTTTAGTCACTAGTGCTACTTTCTGACATTCAGAACAAGAACTGCAATAGGTAACAATATCTTCACGAATTCCAGGCCAGTGAAATCTCTACAATGGTCCGTCAAGGGCGCGGTTCCTCCCTAAGTGATTAGCCATAGGACTATCATGTGCTATCTGTAACAACTCAGTTCTATACTTCTTTGGTATGACAAATTGTTCTATATGTTCCTGCATCTTCGGCTTAGATCAAGCTCTGTAACAGTGGCCCATTACATTTTTTTAAATATTGGTTCACCCCATTTTTGTTTCATCCCCAGCTGCTTAAAATAACATTGGAAAGAAACATCATTAGTTTGCTCTAAAACAAACTCCCAACCAGTGATCAGTTTAGTTTCAGCATTTTCATATATTAACCCCATATACCCATCAGTCTTTTGTTGCCACTGTTTCTTCAGGTGTCTTCTTTCTTTCTTTGATTTCCAGATCTTGGAGCTATGCTCCAACAAGTCTGATTCACAGCTGCTGACACAGCAGGATTTACTCCCTCTTTGATTAACTCATTAAATCCTGGAAAGTCATTTCCAATAATCACAAGTATAGCTAACTTTTGTAGTGAACCCACTTTGATTTGGTGCAACACCCCATTAATATTCAGAGTCACTTGGGTGGTGGGACAGTATCACATATTTCTGTGGATGCAGATGACACCAGTACCTGGTCCTTTTGCACAGTTCTTTCCCAGAACTTCAACATGCACCAGGGTCTGCCTGCTTTCTGAATTTATAAGTCCCTTCACAGTCTTATTTCCCACCTTGACAACTAGTAAATACTTGTCCCAAACTGCTAAGGATAAATCTGCTCCAGTGTTACCCTTCTTATTTCTATGACAGTTTCTTGCAATATGGCCTGGCTTATTACAGATATAGCAAATAAAGTATTTGGGTGCATATTTGTTACCTACACCAGACTTCTTATCTGACCTGGAATTAAATCGGGAAAAGGGGGGTCTTACCAGTCCTTTGCTGTTACTTCACTGCTGTGATTTCAGTCTGGCCATCTGATAGTCCTCAGCCAAAGAAATTGCCTTTTATCCCACTTTCTGGGCAGTGCTCTTTTACCCAGTGCTGCATGTCTGTGAAAAGGATGTTGATGAACTTCTCTATTGCATATATGTCAATGATCTTTGGGACAATTTGTCCTTGTGGTTGGAGCCATTTAATGAGGAGTTTTCTGAGTCGAGTGAAGGCTTCTCAAGTACTGTCGACTGAGTGGTACTTTAGGGACTGGAATCTTTGCCTGTAAGTCTCTCTTATCATACCTTTTCAGGATTTCTCTTTTTAAAAGGTCGTAGTTTTCTGACTGTGAAGTTTCTATATTTCTGTAGGCAAGTTGAGCTTTACCTGTCTGCAAAGGTACTAGCCAGATTTTCTGACAACTCTACAAAAGAGTTTGTGGAGGTCAAACTGCATCCCAAGGTTAGCCCCCTGAGTTCTAAATAGAGTTTTGCAATCATTTCAACAACAGAACTATATATATTGTCAAACCAGAGAATCCAGTTTCATGCAAGCAAGGAAAAGCTTATTTCTAAGGTGCCCAATCCTGGAGGCTCTGGGCACCTTACATTAAAACAAGCAAGTCTGTTAAGGGTTAAGGGAAATAAAACAATAAACATCATAAAGCAGTAAACTAAATACAACCAAAAAGATACAAATGAAAATAGTGGAAAGAATGAAAAGGGACTTGGCAAGGTTGGAGGAATGGTCAAATACATGGCAGCTCAGATTCAATGCAAAGAAGTGTAAGGTAATGCATCTGGGAAACAAAAACCCAGGGGAAGAGTACACAATGGGGGGTGAGTTAATAACAACAACAAAAATCAAAAGAGACCTAGGAGTAATTATATCAGATGACCTAAAGGTGGGCAAGCAATGTGAGAAGGCAGTAAGGAGGGCTGGGGGGATACTGGGATGCATAGGGAGAGGCATCAACAGTAGAAAAGAGGAAGTTGTTATCCCTCTCTACAGACAGTTAGTGAGACCTCATCTGGAGTACTGACTGCAATTCTGGAGACCCCATCTCCACAAAGACATAGACAGAGTGGAGGCTGTTCAGAGGAGGGCAACCAAAATGGTGCAAGGTCTGCACCAGAAGACATACGGGGAGAGACTAAAGCAGCTTAATATGTATACCCTTGAGGAAAGGAGGGAGAGGGGGGACATAATAGAAACTTTCAAGTACCTCAAGGGAATTAACAAGGTACAGGAGGGTAGTATCTTTCAGAAGAAGAGATGTGTAAGAACAAGGGGGCACAATTTAAAGATAGAGTGGAGGATGGCTTAGAGGTAATGTTAGAATGTATTTTTTCACAGAGAGAATTGTGAATGCATGGAACAGCCTTCCTGAGGAGGTTGTGGAGTCAGGAACAGTGGGAGAATTCAAGAATGCATGGGACAAGCATAAGTCAATTCTAGTAGGGGGCAGGAGGAAGTAAGCTGTTAATTAACTAGAATCTGCAGCTTATCCATCAGGTAGGAAAATGGGCAGACTGGGTGGGCCAAGCGGTCCTTATCTGCCACCAAATTCTATGTTTCTATATAACAGCATATCTTATTAAGGCAAATTCTAACAGCCAAATCAAATCTCCTGGTCCAGGAAGGTGACAGAAAATAAATGGGCCTTTAGACTGCTTTTAAACATCTCAACTGATGGGGTCTCCAAGACAGATGGTGGCAACATGTTCCACAGGACTGGGCTGGTGACACTAAATGCCCTATTGCCAGCAGTTCTAAGTCTAGTCCTGGGAACTTCAAGGAGGCCCCTGGATGAGGAGCGAAGGGAGCAGACTGAGGTGACCAGTCTCAGAAGATCAGTAAGGTAGCCAGGGCCTAGTCTGTGTAGGGTCTTATAGGTGAGTAAACACACCTTGAAGATAACCCTCCACCTGACCGGCAGCCAGTGCAATTCCCACAGCACCAGGGTCACAAGACTGGACTTTGAAAGGCTTTTCAGCAACCTGGCAGTTGCATTTTGCACCAGCTGCAGTTGGCAGAAGGTACCTTCAGAGACCCCGAAGTAGACAACATTACAGTAATCAAGCCTAGATGTCACAAAGGCATGAACCATCATTGGCAGGTCATCAGGTGGCATTGGGGCTTTGATCCTGGCAATGTTTCTCAAGTGGTAAAAAACACTTTGGATGACAGATGACACCTGAGATTCAAATGTCAACCTGTCATCCAGGAGTACACCAAGATCTTGCACCCTAGGAGAGGCCATCAAAGGTGCAGTCTCAAGAAAAAGACCTGAGGCCACACTGGAGGCACTCTCATCACACCCTCAGCCCAACTCAAGCACTATGACCTCCATCTTGTCAGGGTCGAGTCACAACCAGATGGAGGATATCCAGTCATTGATCTTGGCCAGTCAGGTGTTAAGCACTTTCACAGCATCCGGTGTTCCAGGGTCAATGGATAGATACAATTGGGTATCATCTGCATTGCAGTGAAAACCCACATTGTATCACCTGATGAGCTCTCCCAGGGGCAGCAGATACACTGCAAACAACATCAGCCACAGGATCGATCCCTGAGGTACACCATATAACAGGGGCCTTGGGGGGAGGAGAAATTCCCCATTATCACCCACTGCATCCTGCTAGAAAGGTAGGACTCAAACAAGCTGATGAAGATCCATATCTATTTTTGTAACTACAGATAAGCAATCAGGAAGAAAAGATAGAAACAGCAAGAATCAGCAAATGAAGGCAGGGATATAGCAGGAAGGGGAAAACTGTGAGACTGTCTAGAGTGATCAATTCCTAGGTTTCACAAGAAAATTTGATTATGCAATCAGGCAGACAAGAGATAGAAAAGGAGAGGACAGAACAGCTCCCTGCTGCTAACTCTTTCTGCATAACAAATGGGATAGGGTCTTATTGAGCTCTGCTACACTGCACATATATGTGATTACACAGATTCTGCGGCATGACAACAAGATATACTCACCTATGAGGTATCCAGGACCCTCCAGTATACCCCACCCTGGTCTCCTAGCACCCACACTGGAGGGCTGGCAGATAGCGGCTGTAGGACACTAGCTTCAGCTCTGTTGGCGTTTTCTCCCCCATCTTACTGCCAAATGAATGGTCCAGAGGGCATTCACTGAGACACAAGTGGAGCACACAACCTACACACACTCATTGAACAGGGACATGGCCAGTCCAACTGAATGAGAAAGGAGCACAACTGTTCTGGGGATAGTGGTCTGGTGGGCTGACACATGTGCTGTGTAATGACATGACATGACATTACATGACATGACCTGTGTCTAACACATAAGCCCTGTCCCGTTAAGAAGATCACATGAATGTCCACCAGTGGAGAAGTAGTATGTCACATGCACACAACTGTGGTAAAGAAGTCCACAATACAGCAACCTGACAGGTTTTCCAGTGACCTTTGACATTCAGTGCACAAGATAAATTATTGCTGGACTGGTGCCACCCAGGTACACTGACCTGGTTAACTATTCCGTAGAGGGCTTTTGACTGGAGGGCATTGTTCATCCTTGTAACAAATCAAACCTTTATAGTTTCATATATATATAGCTTACATTGCATACAATGTATGGGATAGGACCTATAACAGTGTATGTTCATGTTTTGCAAGCCACAGACAGGATTACAGTGAGGCTCAGGGAGGTGGCCAGAGGTGGCCAAAGGTCACAGGGTTGGTATGCTCTTGTGCTGCCCAATGATACCCCACTGCCTTCTGCCCACATTTCATTGGCTTGTAACCTTGCTGTGTACTGGGATCTTCTTGGCAGGATTTAGCAGCTGTAGGGTTTCGTGGCATGTATACTTTATTGCAACACTGCAGTCTTACACTGTGTTTACAGCACTCTGCTGTATGCATATCCCTGTACAATTATCATATGTTCACTGTACCATTTTTGTGTTCCAGAATAACAAAGGGAAGATTTACAGAACCCTTACCTATCATTGTCTTCATATGTGACATGGATGTCCTTGTCTAGGTCCCATGTGCTGTCCTATGTATCCCTGTAATCAGCCTCACCATCCCTTCTTAACCCTATTTATACATGTATTTGTACTGTACCTCTACTATGGCATCATTTGTCTCTGAGTGGTTCTGGGTTCCTTGGTACATGGTATGCAATCATCTGTGAGGTTTGCTGCTGTGTCCTATGCTCTGAAGGTCATAGAGGTCAGTGGCATCCATGGTTTGTAATCAAAACTTTTATTGAGTAGCCGTCCAAGTGGTGCTAAGGGTTGAGGTGCTGGAGGCCACACCTCGCTCCACGCCGGTGACCCGGGTTCGGGAGCAGAGTTGGGTCACTGGGGGTCAGCAGGGGTAGGAGAGAGATGGAGTGTCTGACTGACTGCTCTCCCTCTCCAGAGTGGGGGGTTCCCAGCTGTCAGTGCACTTTCAGCTCCTAGTGGAGGCTGGGGGTGGTGCACTGGCAACATACATTGGGGCTGAGTTGGGGCATGGCACTGGGAGGGAGCGCATGCAGACACATGCACACTCCTTCTCTTGGTGCCCTTGCACACCTCGCTTGCATAGGGTAGGAGGAAAAAGGAAAAAAAATCTGGTGACCGGTCGCAGTGGCTTGATGGCCATCTTACGGGGCATCCAGTTCAGGGAGACATCGCCGAACACTGGCTCCTGACCAGGTGGAGATTGAGGGGGTCTCTCTGCCACCCCACCATGGGGATAATTCACGGGGTAACAGGCGAGGGTCCCCAAGGGAGCCCGGTGGCAACAGACTTTAGTACTAGAACACTTGTTCCCAGTAAATCTTATTTTATTTTACCAGGGAAAAGTAACTGAGGTAAAAGAGCAATGAGGACTTCTGATTCATCCTCTGAGTAGCATGGTGGCTCTCCTCTGAGCTCCATAACACCACCAGAAGATCTCAATTAGTCCACCACCCAGAAACAGATGAAACCCCAAACTGCAGCAAGAAACTTTTAAGTGACATATGGGACAACTGAAGAAAGCAAGAAAACCTGGACCCTTAGGCTTAGAAGCAAAAAGGATCTCTGTAGCGCTGACACAGCCCAAGCAGCTCACTCTCACATGCCTCCAACTAAATGCTGGGGTTGGGGGTCGAGTACAGTGACAGAGGATCAATGAAAGGTGCACTGTTTGACAAATCAAGCTGAGCAACCACCCTAAAAATGCTAGAGATTGATGCCAATGTGGTAGTAATAGGGAGAGAGTTCAGGAAGTCAGAACAACCTCAGCAGCAGAGTAGGCAGTAACAGAGATCCAGGACTAAGCCAGTAGCATGAGTCAGACCTTTCTATTTCTGTGCAAACGTGAAAGAGAGCTCACTGAGAAGGCAGAGGACTTGGAAGCCAGATCATGTAGGAAAAACTTACTGTTATTTGGATTCCTGAAGAACTGCGAACAGCCTAACTTTAACAACTTCATCATCTCCTGGCTGCAAAAGAAGATGGTACTCCCTCCAGAATACAGCATTGAAACTGAGAGGCCACACCACACCATAGGTCTGTGACCCCCTCCTGAAGCACTTCCTCATCCAGTAGTTGTTTAATTCCTGAAATTTCCAGTAAAAGAGGAACTCGTGAGAAAGGCATGGGACAAGCGTGACTTTAATTTTAATGGTAAGTCAGTCTATGTGGACCAGGACTATCCTCCAGACATGCTCCAAAAAGAGAAATCAGGTCCTGAATGTTATTAAACTGCTGAAGAAAAAAGGTATTACAGCCCAGATTTGCTACTCAGCAGAACTGGTAAATAAAGAGAAGTCAGGAAATAAGGTGTATGATTCACTCTTGCAGGCATTCAAGACCCTCAGCACACATGGCATTAACACACCAGAACTACCGGATGAGGCTGACATGCAAGATGTGCAGCAGATGGCATGAGCCATAGCAGGGACAGGAATGAGCAAGACAAAGTCTGGACCATGCAGATCAGGAGTTCCAGAGGACATCAGGGCTGATCTGAAAAACGTGCATAAAGGGCTGAACCAACAACTTAGCACCTGAATCGGTGGATGAGGTTCTTATAGTGTTTTACCAGACAGCATGAAAAGTTTGCCAGTTCCCACCACCTCCAACAATAAAATTCTGGCCTGCTTGAGCAAGGAATGCCACTACACACAAAGTCTTTTTAAAGTTCGTTATTTTTATTTATAAAATCCCAATGTTTCGCCTAGTATTAGGCTTCTTCTGGGGAACTGTAAAAAGATTTATAAACAAATATTTACTATATTTCACATTCGAAAATAATATTCAATTTTTTAATTTTCAATTTTTAATATCTTTCCATATTAGACCATGCTAGTCAAAAATGATTGGGTAAAACTGTACGGGTTACAATGGAAGAGGGGACTAGGTGGATGAGGGGTGAACACATGATGCCCCAGTCATTAGCATGGCCTTGGCAAAGAGGAACTGAGCAGGGGGAACATACATGCAACTAAGCCTCGGGATCCCCTTGGATGAGGATGACATGGCTGATGAAGATGACTTCACTGTTACTTCACAAAAGCAAAGTAGAGGCAGAAGTATTTGCCCCTTGTCACCTCCTATCCATCAGCTTAATTGCTATAGTACAGAACTGAAGGGATGGTGGATAACATGGGACCAACTTAAGGGGGCGTGGAATATGGTCACCCAAGGTAATAGCCCAGAGGACCTATGCCTTCTGGAGGTAATATATTTATTTTATTGGCAAAGGGCATCAAATTCATTCCACACCCCACCAAAGTGATATACAGGATTCTGTCTGGTGATGGACTGGGGGTTCTTAACAGGAAGCATGACCCCCCTCTTACTTGACCTCCCAAAGTCTTACTCTCATGAGCCAGCAGGCAAGCAAGTGTAGCAATCCATAGTTATGCCTCCTTTTGAGATGGTGGACTTCTTTCCCTCCAACAGTCATGAGGCTGTGCAACTGCACAGGAGCATTACAGGCTGGCCTGATACAGTTTGCCAGCCTCGGTTTCCATGCACTTTAGTTTGTTACTGTGGTTAAATTTAGAGTTTTGCTGACCATGTGTGTTTTGGGAATGAAATTCAAGAAGCAACTGTAAACTTATGAGGTGACATGAGATATGAAGGTAAAAGTAACTGGTACTCAGGATGAATCTGCACAGCAACTGGTTGAGGCAGGTGTCCACATCAGAATGGGTGGGGCAAGGGTGGTGGGGGTGGGGGACTGTGCCACAGAAAGCAAGTGCAGTTTACAAACACCATGGATAGGAACCCCCGAGGCATAGTGGGTCCCTTGAATGTTATTAGATATAATATAAAAGGACTAGGCTCCGTGATCAAAAGAGCTAAAACCTTGCATGAACTAAAAGAGGTATGTTGCGATATTGACCTATTACAAGAAACTTGTCTCACAAACATGAAGCATAATAAACTGAAGCACCAATGGGTGTACACAATCACGGCATTATCTCAGCCACAGGGCAAAAAGGCTGGAGTAGCCATTCTAATCAGAAGGGTTTGGCCTGGCAACTGATCAATCAGTAGATAGACAAAGAAGGCAATATATCCATAGGGACCTTGAGAGTGGAGTCCAAGGTCCTTTATGTTGTGAATATGTATAGTCCAACACCAGCCATCCCAGAGGTCTTCAGAACCCTCTTCATGAGACTAGCTTCCCTCCAGGAGGGCAGAATCATTATGGGAGGGGACTGGAATACACTGGAGAACCTGAGGAAAGATTGGCCCTCAGGATCATTAAATGTGGGGAGGGGATCAGCAAACGTGCTGAAAAATCTCAGGGGAGAAATACGATTAGTGAACCCATGGTAGGCACAGAATCCCAGCAAAAAAAAATATTTTCATGTTATTCCCTTCCCAATAGCAGCTATTTACCAGATGGACTCATTCTACCTTCACAAAGCTTTAATGCCCACAGTAACTGATTGCCAGATAAAGAAAATTATGTTATCTGACAATCCACAGGCAGATCTGAGAGTAGGATTGGGATTACTACAAAAAGACTCCTCCTGGAGATTAAATGCAGGCTGGCTAAAGAATGGAATTTGTACAGACAAAATAAGAGAACAAATTAATGCCTACCTGTTAATTAATAAGGAACCAGACTCAACTCAAAAACTCATATGTGATGGCCTTAAGGCAGTGATGGGGGGTACTGTATAGGCTATAGCATATGCTACACATAAAAAAGCAAGCAAAGGCAAAATAGGAACTACTTTTAGAACACATAGCCAGGCTTGAACAAGAGCACAAAGAGACACGAAAAATGGAAACCCTCAAACAGCTAAAGCAACTAAGACAAGAACTGGATAAGATGATATTGCAAAAGAAGGAGCCACAACTGAGATTTTTAAACCAAAAATATTTTGAGTATGCAATAGGGCTGGTAGGCTCCTAGTATTTTGCCTAAGGAAGCAGGACGCATTAAGGCACATCCCAAGTGTAAAAAAGAAATGCAGGGCAGGGGCCAGAATATGTCCTCCCAAGGAAAATAGCAAAGCATTTTGTTCTTCACTATACAGGAAGGAAAAAAAGGGGAAGAACCATAAAGAGTCTAAAAGACTCTTTACACGAGGCACAATTAGCCACATTAGAGGAAGGGTGAAAATAAATATTAAACTCCCCTATAATAGATAGGGAGATACACGAGGTTATCAAGGATCTCCTAGTGGGGAAAACTCCCAGAGCAGCTGGTTACATGCCAGAGTACTATAAAACCTCTGCAGTTGAGTTAGTCTCGGTCTTGGGTAGGGTTTTTGCCACCATCCAGGAGGCAGGGGATGCCCCTCCATCCTGGCAGGAGGCCAACATATCAGTAATCTTTAAACCCATCAAGGAACCAAATAAATGCATTTCCTATAGATCCATCTCTTTGATCAATCAAGACAGAAAGATTTTTGCAAAGGTTCTGGCGAACCATTTGTAAAGGCTGGTCAAACAATTAGTGACGCCAGACTAAAATGGTTTTATGCCAAACCGATAAATCCATGACATCAGGAAACTGCTGAATGTTCATGGTAGCCACAGATGGGAACCCAGAGGACACAGCAGTTTTGGTGACCGACACAGAAAAAGCATTTGATTGTCTAGACTGGAAGTTCTTGCACTGCACTATGGCTGCCTTTGGGTTGGAGGAGAGCTTCTGCAAGTGGGTGGAAGCACTATATAATGCCCCTTTGGCTAGGGTAAGGGCCAATGGTTTTTTCTCAGAAAATATACCCATAAGGCAAGTACCTTGCAGGAATGCCCTCTATCTTTGTTACTCTTTGCCCTGATTGTCAAGCCATTGGCAGTAGTTATTACACACTCAAAGGAAGCAAGGGGCATAAGGGCAGAAGGAGAGGAAATTAATGTGTCTCTCTAAGATGATGACACCCTGTTGTTTATCAGGAATTCAGAAAGCACACTGCAGGATTGACTGAAAATACTAGCTGTCTTTGGGGAAGCCTCAGGTTTAAAGCAAACAGTGAGAAGTTGGAGATTCTGCCGCTGAGTGGACAGGTAACAGATAACTGGAACACCAGTTATGGCTTTAAGTGGGTCAACAGGCAGTTTTGATACTTTGGAATCTAGATCCCAGCAAAAATATAATCACTCAGGTCAATTTTCTACCCTTTCTTACAGAAATGGAGGCATATCTGAAGAGATGGGTGGATCTACCTATGTCCCTGACAGGGTGGAAGCAATTATGATGAATGTCCTCCACAGATTCCTCTTTTTATTCTCCTCCCTCCTAGTACATATCCCCAGTACATATGGCAAAGAATCAGGAAAATGTGGTCTATGTATGTATGGGTAAATACCTGCCCTAGACTCAAGTGGCAGATTTTTATGCAAAATGAGATGAGGGGGCAGGACTCTCCAATTTCCAAGTGTATTCCAGAATATGTCAAATGCAGTTTCTCATCCCCCTTGAATGAGTGGTGACTCTGGAGGAGCTGGGGCTTTTGGGCAGACTAATATTCCCCAGGACAGAATGTATAAGTAGTTGGGGAAACCATGGGCCAGGACAATTATGGTGACTTGGCAGGACGCTTTGAGAATAAAAAGGGAACCACTCACTTACAATAAGTGCTCTTCAATCAGGGGCAGTAAGGAATTTTCACCAGGGCTACTTACATAAGAATGTGAAAAAAGCATTAGCAGATGGAGACCATGCAATCCATCTAGTCTGCCCTAGAAACTATCCCCCCTTCCTATGCAGGCTTCGTCCTAACTTGTCCTTTATGTCTGTCCCATGCTAGTTTGAACTCCCTGATTGTCTTTGATGCTACCACCTCCTGGCACAAGCTGTTCCATGAGTCTATCAATCTTTCTGTGAAGAAGTACTTCCTGAGGTTGCTTTTGAATCTTCCTCCTATTAGTTTCATATCATGCCTTCTCGTGCATGCTGCCGTGTTCCATTGAAATAGATTGCCTGTCTGAGCTGTGCTAAATCCCCCACAATACTTATTTATTTATTTCATTTATTTATTTGAATTTTGGCAACCGGGTTGGCCCCCTGAGACAAGGTCCCTTTTTCAGGGGCGACCCGGGGGAGGGGTAACAAGGGGAGTCAAAGGAAGTGTACGCAGACACTTAACAAGAACAAGTAAAAGGGGAGTGTGCACAGACTCTTCTTCAGCATTAGCATATAAAGCAATTAACAATTAAAAAGTGCAAATAAACAGTGGACAATAGACAAAGTACAGACAAAATATTAAATCAAACATCAAGTTCATACTGGTGGGGGAGTTTCAGTCGCCTCCTAAAGTATAATAAGTTGGAACGCAGTCTACAGCGTAATAGAAGAGGATATGAGCTGGAGGGGGAGGGGGTGGGGGAAGATAGTGGGGAGAACAGGGGTGAGGGAGAAAGGGAGAAAAGTGGGAAGGCAGTAGAGGTATCACAAATTAGTGACAGCTGCAAGTGGGAGGAGAAAAGAAGATTTCCTTGTAGAATCTCTTAAAGTGAGGAAGAGGAGTGCAGGAGTGTAATTTGTGTGGGAGTTTGTTCCATTTTTGAGCTGCAGCAACATGGAAGGATCTGTTGCCAATGGACAAGTGGAGTTTGGAGCTACTTAATATAGGGAGATGAGAGGATCCGTATCCTAGAGAAGGATTTCAGTGAGAGTAGATTGGAGAGGATGAGAGGAGAGGAGGGAAGGTGGATTAGTTTGAAGACACTGGGAAATCCATTTTGGCCTTGAAGGACAGCCAATTCAATATGTTTCAATCATGTCCCCTCTGTTTCTTCTCTGCTCAAGGGCATATAGGTTCAACTCCCCAAGCCTGGCTTCTTATGACCTGTGATGCAGTCCAAGCACCATCTTAGTAGCCCTTCTCTGCACTGTTTCCAAATGGTCAATGTCCTTCTTGAGGTGAGGTCTCCAGAACTGAACGCAGTACTCAAAGTGTGACCACACCAAGGACCAGTACAGGGGCATGAAAACCTCCCTCTTTCTACTAGAAATACCTCTACTTATACATCTGAGGATGCCATCCACTTTCTGTGCTGCTGTCTCACATTGTTTTCCTACCTTTAATTTGTCAGTTATGATTATGTCGAGATCTCACTCCGTTTGTGTCTCCTCAAGTTGATGTCCTCCCACTGTGTACATTTTTCCAGGTTTCCTCTTTCCCAAGTGCATTACCTTACACTTTTTGGTGTTAAATTGTAACTGCCTGGACCAATCCTCTAGCCTTCTAAGGTCAGCTTCCATGTTGTCTGCTCCTTCCCTTGGTCCACTCTGTTGCAGAGTTTTGTATCATCTGCAAACTGGCAAACCTTCCCTGTTAGTCTATTCGCTATGTCTGCTATAAATATGTTAACTAGGATCAGTCTCAGTACCAATCCCTGCAGGATGTCACTGGTCACCCTACCCTCCCTTGACAATGATCCATTGACTAGCACTCTCTGGGTCCTATCATTCAGCCAGATACTGATCCAGTTGACCATCTCCTGGTCAACTCCCATATGTTTCAGTTTGTTGGTTAGCCTTCTATGAGGGATGGTGGCAAAGGCCTTGCTGAAATCTAGGTATACAGTGTCCACCGCCCCTGCCTGAACCGATGTCCTGGTGACCCAGTCAAAGAAGTCGATCAAGTTGGTTTGACAAGAGCATCCTGCTATGAAGCCATGTTGCTTTGGGTACATTTTTCCAGCACCTGTTAGGTACACCACTGTCCTCTCTTTCAGTAGTGACTCCATCATTTTCCCCACAACTGAGGTCAAACTGACAGGGCGGTAATTTTCTGCCTCTTCCTTGTTTCTGCTCTTGTATAAGGGCACAACGGTTACCTGTTTCCAGTCCTGAGGTATTTTTCCACTGTCTAGTGACTTGCTGAAGAGCCCAGCCAGCGGTGTGGCCAGTTCCTCTCAGAGCTCCTTCAATATCCTAGGGTATATGCCATCTGGTCCCATGGCTTTTACTACTTTCAGTTTATTAAGCTCTTTTAGGACTCTATCCGTTGTGAAAGGGCTAGTATCTGCTCCCTGGGTATCTTCCTTTGTCCTGCTCAGTGTGGGACCTTGGCCACTGTCTTCTATGGTAAAGACAGAGTAAAATAACTCATTTGGCACTTTTGCCTTATCCTCATCACTCTCTGCCATCTTACCTTCCTTGGTTGCTAGTCAGACTATTCCTCCCTTAGTTTTTCTTTTTTCTCTTATGTATCTATAGAAGATTTTGTCTCCTTCCTTAACACCCTGTGCTATTTTCTATTCTGTCTGTGCTTTTGCCTATCTAACAGCTTTCCCTGCTTCCTTTAATTTGTTTTTGTATTCTTCCATGTCTGCTTCATGTTTTGTTTGCTTGAATTGTGTAAAAGCCTTTTTTTTTCTCTTTGATTTTGGATGCTACTTCATGCTAGAATCAGAGAGGTTGTTTCCTTCTTCTGCACTTGCTGGTCTGCTTAGTGCATTCAGTTGTTACTGTATGCAGAGCAACTGACAGAGTATTCCAGCAGTCCTCTACATTTATTTATTTATTGAAATGTTTCACCAGGAAGGGCACACTGAACAACAGGTTGCTCATCTCACGGCGTGTCCTGGGGGGAAGGGGTGCAGGGAAGATACAATTAACAAAGATATAATATAAACCAGTGTACAACAATTGATGACCATGAGGTCTAACAGTAGTTCAAAGATCAGGCAATAGCTAGAAACTAATGAGAGTAAATAAATTATGAGCATCCCATTAGCAATATACAGTGTACGGCATCAAGCATGACATAGCGGTTCAACAGTACAAAACACTAGAAGCAATTTATACAACTATTAAGAGCAGTATTGTGGTTCAGAGTAGCATCACAAACTATTGTGCAAATAAAAGACTGCAGGTTCAGAAGGAGTTAGGCACAGGAACAACTGACTAAGAGGTAGTTTTGAAGTGCTGCAGTTAATGAGGAGGGTGAGGATGAGTGGTGAATTTGTTGTGGAAGTGAGTTCCACAGTTTTGGGAAGCGGTACAAGAAGGCTGTCTGGTCTGTTGTGTTGGAATGTTGAGGGACAGCTGGGGTTCTATAATCATGAGATCTGAGAGAGTGGGCAGGTGGAGGGGGGATAGTTAATGAGGAAATAATATAAGCTAGGAGTGAGCCTAACAAGAATTTTGAGACAAAATGTGCGCAGTGGTATAACCATCTGTTTTCGAGAGAGGGGAATGCCAGGGAGTAGTAGGGTTGACTGTGGTGAGTGAGGTGAGGAGAATCTAGAGCCAGGGTTGGACTGGGGTACAGAGGGCCCACCTGGAAAGAGGATACAAGGGCCCAACTGGAAAATCAATACAGGAAGGCCCAGGGTGACACACTCATATCAGTATTACACTTCAGTTTGCTACATTAGCTCTGTGATTACATCTTACATTTATTTACAGTGTCCCAGATACCCCATTTAATTAGAAAAAAGATGATAATACAAAAGTTTTCAGAGTTCAGAAGGTGCCCAAGTACCCAAATGAGGGGGGTCCACCTGAAAAGAGGCAGAAGGAGTTGAAGAGGGAATTCAATTTGGCTAAGGAAGTCATGGAAGCGGCACTGTAGACTATGTCGCAGTAGTCAAAGATTGGTAGTATCATCTTCTGGACCAGTTTGCACCTAGCTGGTAGAGGGAGGCATTTCCTGTTCCTTTATAAGGCACCAAGCTTGGGGTGCAGCTTTTTCAGGATAGCATCAATATGATCCGAGAAGGTGAGGTGTTGATCAAGCCAAACACTGAGATACCTGAATGAGGAAGTGTCCTCAATTACTGTCCCATCAACAGTATGGAAGGCGGACAGGAAAGAGAACCTTGAGAGTCTCTGCCTAGTGCCGAAGGTCATGGAGACTGTCTTTCTGGTGTTGAGGAAGAGTTGATGAGTGCAAAACCAGTTCTGTACATTATAAGTACAGCTGAAGTCTGTTTGCAACATCAGATGGTGACCTGCTGGAAGTGAAGAGGATTGTATCATCTGCATACATATGTATAGAAGATGCAGTGCAGATGGATGGGAGATCATTTAGGAAGATGGAGAACAGGATAGGACCGAACATGGACCCCTGAGGGACACCTGTATTGATAGGGAGTGGAGGGGAACTAGAGACAGCGATTCTGACTGCTTGGGTCTGGCCTTTTTAGGTAAGCACAAAACCAGTTAGTGGCTGAGTCAGGCAGACCTGCTGAGGAGAGGGAGTTGAGTAATTTATTTATTTATTTATTTAGTTTTTGTTTACCGGGTGGGTGCACTAGCCAAGGAATGACTATTTTCAAGCACAACCCGGGAGAATACAAGGTAAAATACAGCACAACAAAAGTAGCAGAGAAACAAGGTAAGATAATCAATTTAAAACAGTTACATAGATGTATGATGTATACAATAAACAAGGAATTCTAAACATAATGAGTGTCCAGTAATAAACTTGGACAATGTTTAAGCTGATATACAGTATGTTATGACGGAGTACACATAATTGAGTAATTTTGACAGTAACACAAAATAAATAGGGTGTGGAAAACTGTGTCAAACACCTTTGTGAGATCGACAAAAATGGCAGATGTGATATGGCCACTGTCCATCCCTGAGAGGATCAAGTCAGTAAGCCTAATCAGCGAGGTGGTGGTGGAGTGGTGTTTCCAAAAGCCAGATTGGAAGGGGGCAAAGTAATTAGAGTTAGAGAGATAAGATGAGAGTTGGTTTAGAACCAGATGTTCTTGCAGCTTAGCTAGGGTGGGAAGGAGAGAAATAGGGTGGCAGTTCCCCAGTGATGAGGTATCGCCACCCTTAGGTAAAGAAGAACAATAGCATGCTTCCATCCAGTAGGGATGGCAGCCAGGTCAAAAGGGAGGTTAAGAAGAGCAGGAAGAGAGAAAGAGATAGCCAAGGCTTAAGGGTGTAATAGCTTAGGGTCCAAGCCATCAGGAGATTAGTCTTTCATAGGATTTAGAGCATACAAAGCCTCCAACATTTTGGTAGGAGTGATTTTGGAGAAAGAGAAGTTGTTGTTGAGTGTGGGTGACTGATAGGAGGTAACAGGTGTGGTCAGGCTCATTGCTGGAGAGGTGGCCAGGAGTGCAGAGGCACATGAGGTAAAGTATGTGTTGAAAGCAGCAACCACATTAGAATGACTGGTAATGAGGGAGTTGTTTACATTCAGAAGGGGAGAGGGAGGGGTAGATGGAGGGGAGAAGAGAGAGAATGAATCACTTTCCAAAATTTGGAGGGATTGTTAATGTTGGAGTGGAAGGTGGAATTGAAGTACTCTGCTTTGGCCAAACATGTAGCTTTTGTACACTTATTTCTAAAGAAATGGTAGGTTTCATAGTCTTTTTGCAGCTTAGAGCCTTTATGGAGCTTCCACGCTTGGTCATGTGCATTTTGACAAGCTATAAGTTCAGGCGAGATCCATGGAAGGTGGCTCCCTCGGACCCTGACACGGCGAAGTGGGGCGTGCTGGTTCCAGACATTGAGGAATATTACCTTGAAATAGTCAGCAGCTTCGTCTATCAAGTTCCCTATTATTATGGGGGCCCAGTTAGTGTTCACTAGGTCATGTAAGAGGGGGGCAAGATTCAGGGATTTGTATGAGTGGATTTCTAGGGTTTTGTGCAGGGCTTTGATTCTATGAACTTTACGTGTAAGGAAGGCCGTGCAGTGGTCACTGAGTGCGTCTGATAGTACTCCTGCTTTGAAGACCCTGTGGGGTTGTGAGGTAAGGGCCCAATCAATTAAGGAGAGGTTGTTTGTTTTGTGGTTCATCCACATTGGTTCTTGGATAAGCTGTGTCATGTTGAGAGCAACAACGTTGTTTCACACTTTATTTAGTGAGGGGGTTGACCAGTTTAGATTAAAGTTGCCTGTAATGTATACTTCACCCAAAGTGGTGTTATACGTTATGGAACTGATAAGATCAGTAGTAATTGAGGAGTGGATTCCTGGGTGGCAGTAGGCACCTGCCACAAAAATAAGAATGGAGAAGGGGAGGGAGAGTTGAAGTATCAGCACCTTGTAGGCTTTAGGGACTGAGACAGACAAAGTGGTTGTGAATCGGATGGATGAGGAGACGTAGATTACCACGCCCCTGTCCTCTCCCTGCCTGGTTTTGGCAGGATATAGTAGAGCCCAGGATGGAGAGTGAGGAGTCGTCTATATTTTTGTTAAGCCAGGTTTCTGACAGGATGATTATATCAGGGCTGAGCAAAGCAACCAGAGGCTAGTGTAGGTTCACTTTAGGGAGGAGGCTGTGAATACTCAGGTGAAGGAATTTTAAGCCCTGAGGGACCATGGTTAGGGTCAGGGCGAATTACCTGTAGGAGGGGATGTGGACACAGTGGTACTTACAGGGCATGGTCCAGGGTTAGGATTTATGTCCCCAGCAGATAGGAACAGGAGAGCAATAATAATAAAGTGGAGTTTGGCACTCTTGAATCAAGATGAGGAGGAGCGTCTGGAGAGAAGGGTAGTGGGGTAAACAGAGGGGGGCTGGAAGCTAAGCATCACTATTAGAGTGCAGTACATAGGCATTGATAAGAGTGAGGCACTGGGTCAGAAGCGGTAGTGTGCCCAAGTTTGGGTAGGGGGTGAGGGAGTGATGGCATGGATTTGGACAGGGGGACAGAGGGAGGTGTGGCAGAGTGGTGCTGGTGCAGAAGAGGGATGTAGAGGAGTAAGGGAAGGGAGGGAAAGAGTGAGGACAGCAAGGAGCAGGAGAAGGAGCCTAGGTGTGTATAGCAACATAATAAGGGTTACGCAGAGGCAAACACTCAACAGGGGTGAGGAAACTACAGATGTAGCACTGGGCTGAAATGGAGATGATGCTGGCCCAAAGCCAAAATGTTGCAGGTCCTATGCTGAACACAGACACCTGACACTACAGCTCCCCTACACCCTACTGGTTATTACTCTCTGAGATAGCAGAGGAAGCTAGTGTGGTAGTGTGCCCTAAAAATAGATATTGTCCTTTTAAGAGGGATTTTTTTCAGGCTGGTTTACAGTTTTAGTGAGGGATGAGGGGGCATAATTAAGTGGGGGGAGGAAGAGTATTTAATAGAGATCGGGGCCAGGGAAGGTGTGCAGGACAAATTATTCCCAACACACAGAAGATCGTGAGGCCCAATTCACAGTCAGAATAATTGAGATATAGCAGATGCTCAAACTCGCTAATCTAAAAACAGTATGAACAGAGCAGACAGCGGGCACCAATGGAGAGCCGAGTCCAAATCTTGCTGGCTCAATCAGATTATCAGCTTTCAAGCCGAGCTTTCTTGGTGAAAAAAAGTCACTGTACCTGAAGCTGGGCGGGTGGGCTGAGGAGAGCGTGAGGCCAGCTAGGAGAAGCCATAGTCGCTGGTCTGTGAGTAACCTGGTTGGGGCTAGGGCGGTGTTCTGTAAAGGAAGGGAGAGAGGAAGAGGTTAGGAATAAACACCTGCAGTCAGCAGAAGGGGCTAAATCAATGGGAGTGACTAGGCTGGTCACAATAGAACGGGGAGTGAGTGTGAAAATGGGTACTTGAGTGAGTGGGGGTGGGCAGAAGCTGAAAGGAGAATGGGGGCTAGTAAGTTTTGGTGCCTGGGCTCGGGATGAAATAATGGGAGAGTGATTCAGGTAATGGAGCAGGGATGCAGGAGCTGGAAGGACTACCGTGGTGAAACACAGTCAAGGAAAACAGGTGGGAAGACAGACCTGGGGTCTAGGGGAGAAAAGAAAGACTGAGATTCAGGCAGAGTTTAGACCGGCTTGAGTGCACTAAAAATAGTATAATCTGATGGAAATGGGGGAAACAGACTAGCGACATTAGCACTGAGGAAAGTAAAATAAAGAGAAATAGTCTAAATTAGCTTAACAGGTAAAATGCACAGTGTAAACATGATAAATAGAATGTGGCACTGATTAGAACATACAGATAAAATTCAAACAGTCGGGATTACATCAGAAGCAGTAAGCACTGCCAAAAATAACTTGGGCCGAACGCACTAAGCTGTAAAGCCGAGCAAGTTAACTATGCATTTAAAGCAGAGCTACGGCTGTAAAAAAATTTAACTAAATGATTCCCAACACACAGAACAGCATGAGGCCCAGTTCACAGTCAGAACAATTAAAATATAGCAGAGGCTCAAACAGTGCGAGTAGAGCAGACAGCGGGCACCACTGGAAAGCCAAGTCCAAATCTTGCTGGCCCAATCAGATTATCAGCTTCCAAGCCAAGCTTTCCTGGTGAAAATAATTTGCCGTACCTGCAGCTGGGTGGGTGGGCTGAGAAGAGCGCAAGGCCAGCTAGCAGAAGCTGTGACCACCGGTCCGTGGGCAGCCCGGAAGGGGCTAGGGCAGTGTCCTGGAGCAGGGTGGGTGGGCTGAGGAGAGCACATGGCTTGCTAGGAGGAGCCATAGCCACTGGTCTCTGGGCAGCCCGGTTGTTGCTAGGGCAGTGTCCTGTAGCCGGGTGAGTGGGCCCATCTCCTACATCTCCTGTGATTCCTCCTTCTAGCATGGATGTAATCATAGTTCTCATTTTGGGGAAGTTGGCGTTTCTGCAATCTAGTACCTTGATTTTGGTGTGACTATTTTCCTCCATATTGTTCACAGTAAACCAGACTGAACTGTGATCACTAGTCCATAGACTGGCTCCCACCTCTGCTTCTGGGATCCTTGTGCTGTTTGTCAACACTAGATCCAATATTGCTTTGTCTCTGGTGGGTGAGTTCACCAGTTGACGCAAATCTGCTCCCCTTAGTGCAAAAAGGAACTCTTGCTCTGGTCTGATGATGCTGTGTATGAGGACCAATCCACATTCGGTAGATTGAAGTCTCCCACAAGCAACAACTTACCCTTGTCCACCATCATCGAGATGGTTTCCAAGAGCTCCTTGTCTATGTCGGCCTCCTGGGATGGGGGTCTGTATATGATTCCTATCCGGATAGGAGCTTTGTCCTCAGCTCCTAGTGCAACCCAAAGGGCCTCTGCTTTACTGTGTTTTCCTTGGATTTCTGTTGTGCATATGTAATCTCTGAGATATCACACATACCAAAGATGGGTGCCTGGAGAGGTTTGAGCAATTAATGATCAATAGACGCTCCAAACCATTTCAACAGCTACAAGTGGAGTTTAACTTACCAAATTAAGGCTTTTATTGCTATCCCAGATGGTATCCCGTGAAGTGGGTGCATGAGAAACGGCACCGTCCGTTATGGCGACACCTTCCTCATGCAATCCACTCAGGGCGACCGACAGATAGGGTGACGGATGAGGGGTGGGTGAACTAGGTGACAGGATGTCACTATCGTGATATCACGCCGGGAAGTCGAAACTGCGGTGAATGTGGGCTGGGAGGGTGGAGGTTGTAGGGGCGCAGTGGTTGCTGGTCGAGCTGCGTCGTGGCATCGGGATTGGGCAATGACTGGGGTGGCTGAGGTACTTGGTTCGGGTTCGGATCCAGGCACTAGTGCGATTTTATTGCACCTGGCCGGACCTTTTATTTTACTCTTTCACCCCCAGATCTCACCCCCTGCAGTTGAGAATCCTTAAGTAGAGGGGTGTGGGGCAAAGCCCCATGAGTGGGGGGGTGAGGGGCACAGCCTCCACACAGAAAGTAGTAAAAATATGTTCTTCGCTGTTGTGCTGGTGCACTGGTTGTCAGAGTGCCGTAAATGTGTTCGGCACTCTGATTGAGCGACAACGGCGATCACCTTTAGGTGTTCACCATTATCACATAGACCCCCTCCAGATTAGGAATTTTATTTCTATTGAACGAAGCAAATCAGTTATTAAAGGATCAGGGACCTCTCATACCATAATAGGAGGGATGATAGAAGGGGTAAGCACGAGAGATATAATCTTGGCATTGTACGGAAATTGTGCACCAGAAGACACACAGGCAATGGAAGGAATATAGTGTACATGGGAATTGAAGAACTGGCTACCACTAACTGACAAAGAGCGGGAAGAATGCTGGATAGGTATCCCTAGAACCGCAGCATCTTCAGACTGCTGAGAGCAGAGATGGAAGTTACAAGTGAGTTTTTTTACAACACCTACAGTTACAGTCCACTTTGGATCCTCCTACACAGACAAGTGCAGGCAGCAATATAATGGGAGAGTGCACCACAGACATGTTTTCTGAAGCTGCCCAGTATTGGCCCAGTATTGTGGGGAAGTCTCTAAAGCTATGAACAAAATTATAGGCATCCATGACCCAGTGGCGCAGAGGACTGAGGTGCTGGATACCTTACTGAACCTCACATCACACCAGAGACCCAGGTTCAGGAACTGACAGGGAACGTCAGGGAGCCAGCATGGGGGAGGGGAAGGTGAGAGCAGGATTGAATAACTGGAAGGCAGCTCTCCTCTCTCGGGTGGTTGTCATCCCCCCGTAGTTCCACTGCCATAGGGTGAAGGTCTGGTCGTTAGTGTAGGTGTGAGGGGCAGCAAATAGTGGAAGGGCACCTTGAAATGTGGCATGTGCATTCCTCTACATGTGCATATGTGGCTGAGGTATGGGGACGGGTGAAAAATGGAAAAAATCCGGGAAAAAATCTATATAGAAAAAAAATAAATTTAGGCATCCCTGCCATAAGATGGATTTAAAATGGTGATATGGGACCTAAGACCCACAGGGATAAAATATGCCTATTTAACATTCTCATTGTGGCAGCCACAAAATATATTAATCAAAAATAGCTACAGCCTGCCCCCAACATCAGAGATCTGGCCGTAGAATATTAAAACATTTAAGAGATGGGTGGCTTACAGCCAAGCTGAGACCCTCCACAGAGAGATACAATGGCTGCTGAACCCCTTTCATTTATTACCTGGAAGAGACAGAGAGCAGACTCCAGTGCTGGACCAGTTAGTAGCACTAGGCTAAAGTCCAAGTAACACAGGCCAAATAAAAGAGCTACACCTTCATGTTTGCTCTCCTAATTCACCATTTGAAAAAACAGTAAGCACATGTAACAGGGAACTGGTCTGAGCAGATTAAAATACTATGTCCCACTCTTCTACTGGGTGGGGTGCTCCCTCTTCCCCAGCAGATCTGTGTTGCAACTGAAGAAGACCTAGGATAGGTCAAGCCTGCCCATGGAAGGTAAATCTGTGGAGCCTGAGAGGAGGGTCATAGAAACTCTCAGGTAGCAGAATGGTTACCAGTAATGGAAATGAACCTGTGGATGGCTTTAACAGTGACCTAACTCATCCAAGGAGGTAGAAACAGTATTTCATAAATATAGCATAATAATGACTATTTATTAATCAGGAAGAAACAACTTGCTTAGATCAAGGGAAGTAGGGGAAGAAAGGAGGAGATGGAAGTAATGAAATAGCAGACAGGGGTAACAAAAGGAGTTTGGAGCAAACAAGTGTGGGCAGGAGGGTGGTCAAATGATGGAAGGGTGATGATTTTCATCTTAATTTGCATACTGTGCATACATGGCAGTTAAGAACAGTTGTGCTGATGGTTACTGTGCAGTGGTAACTATCAGCCTAAAACATGGAAAGACTCCACTAGCTCTGTAATATCAGCACATCTGCTCAAGGGTTTCTTATACATGAGTTTTCCTGTAGCAGTATTTGAATTTTTAAAGGCCTGCCCATGTATGCCAACCCAAAGTAACTCATCTTTAAACTTTAACTCCTAACCTAACTGCCAATATCCCAACCCTGGTACAGTACCACCAACAACCATGCTTTTATGTTCCTGGCTGAAGTTGATACTACTCATTTTTATAAAATCTTTGAAACACAGATTGCAGAAATTCCTGACTAGGACTCTTCGGTGCTGTGCCACTCCTATCAGCAATCTCTTTCTTCAATAGTTGCAGCTGCTTTACCCCCACCAATAGGTTATACCTGTCATGTTTTGATTACTTGCACTTAACAGACACTGACTTTCTGAACAACAGAACTGGCACTGCAGGGAGAAATCCATCTACAGTACAAAATGTTTGCTTTTGGTCCAAAGCACACAGTGCTGGATTTTCAGAAGGGGGACCCATGCAATGCCAGTGCAATTGTATGCTCTGTTTTTCTCTGCCTGTGCATCTGTCCATAGTGTGAGTACCTTATTTTCATAACACATACCACTTTGCAACAAAAAAACATAATTTGTGGTAATTTGTATCACACATCAGAAATGCATTTATTTTTCTTTTGATTTATGACACAAATTTGGATGGGAGTTGGTTTCCCAGAAAGTGAGCACACATGTCTGCAACAATAAAATAAATGCAGGTTGATCCTGGACAAAATCATCTAAAAATATTGCCAATAGTATAACACAGATGTTAACACAACTACAGTATGCAGACCAGACAATAGCATAGGGTGGAGCAAAATGACCAGACTTTACCTTCAAATATTTTCAGTGCTTTCTCCAAAACCACTGTTTTAATTGCGGCCAGATGATGTTGGTCAACAAGAAGCTCTGACACATCAATGAAATAGACAATAATCTCCTTAAGAGATGATATCAAATTTAAAAATAAAGGAGGCTCCCTCATACTGTAAGCTAAAAGAAAGGACCATGACTGAAAAAAAAAGTTAAATCTTTTTCACTCTGGCTAATACATGGAATTATCAGCACACGACAGCAACAGAACTGATGCCAGCATCATAAATTGCTTTTTTTAATTCTGTTTATTCATCATTGCTGGTGCTGCCCACCTTTGCTTGGACAGCTGCAAGCCTTGCCTGACCCCCCTCTTTGGCCCTTACTGTCCCTTCATGGGTAATCCATGGAACTGTGCCTGCTTTGTAGTGGATTCTGTTGGAGGCTGCCCCCCTGCAGGTCAACCATGTGTTGAAAGGATCAGTGACCAACAGGGGCAGAGGGCCCTAGGACCACTGGTCTCATTCTGCTGCACTCTGGAGTTTTCCATCTTGTCCCCCCCAATGGTGAAGAGGAGGATGCCATAGAATGCATGCATACAAGGTGTTCTTGTGCCGGCATCTATCTGCCTACAAGCAGCACCACTTGTGGTCACCTAAGTTGTGGTATAACAGCACTGCTTGCTGCCTTACTTCTCCAGAGGAGGAATGCATCCTCCTGGAAGTTTGAGCCTTCTTCTCTTGGCAGGTACCCAACATTGTGGGCTTATTCATGAAACCAGGTTTTTGGTGTCGTGAGTGGCATCCCCACTGCTTCAGCAACAGACTGACAGCATAAATTGCTTCTGTTTTCTCAAAAGATGGACAAAGTGGGTTATTTAATATATTTTATTGGACCAACAAGAGATTTACAGAATGTAAGCTTTCAGGCTACTCAGAACCCTTCATCAGATGGATGGAGAAGTTTCCATCAAGTATGAAAGTGGATGTCACAGACGTTAACTCTTTGCTGACAGAGTTCTTAAAAATGTGTTAACCACAGAATTCAGTATACAGAAAGATAACTGACTAATTCATGAGGAGCAAAATTCTGATACACTGACTGGAATCCTGAAATGAATATAAATGAGTTTCTTTTACTTGAGCATCAGTTAGAAACATAGAAACATAGATTTTTAATGGTAGATGAGGACCACTTTGCCCACCTAGTCTGCCCATTTTCCCTGCCTACTGTAAGACCCTACTTGATCTCCAACTTAGCCCTCCCTTCCCTAACCACTAAGGTTCCCTTATGCCTATCCCATGCATTCTTGAATCCCGTTACAGTTTTTGGCCCCACCACTTCCATCTTGGAGGCTGTTCGAGACATCCAATACTCTTTCTGTGATGAAGTACTTCCTCCCATTTCCCCTGAATCTACCCCCTCCAACTTCATAGCATGCCCCCTTGTCCTTCAGCATCTTTCTTTCTGAAAAATGCTTGCCTTCCCCTTGTACCTTATTTATACCCATGAGGTATTTGAAAGTCTCTGTCATATCTACCTTCTCCCTGCATTCCTCCAGGGTGTACATATTGAGGTCTTGCAGTCTCTCTTCATAGGGCTGTTGGTGCAGACCCTGCACCATTTTAGCTGCCCTCCTCTGTACTGCTTCTATTCTGTCTATGTCCTTCCATAGATAGGGTCTCCAGAACTGGTCACGACCCTATAGTTAGGGTTGAGAAGTCTGTTTAATATTAAACCTCATTTTTTGCACCTTAATAACCTTTGTGTTCTTTGACAGAATACTCCAAAATTTGGCATCCGCAGTCAGGCTGCCAGAGTCTCAAGATGTGGAACATTTTGTGATGGCATCTTGTATGGCTTTTGAGATACAGAGTACCAAAAATCAGAAAAAAGCACATTTGGTTTCTATTACTTAACATTGGTTATTTGTCACTCTCACCTACAGCCTAGATGGTGTGGAATTTCATCATGAAATTTTCAGGGCTGAAGAGGCCCATGACAAATGTGTGCTTTTGGAAGGTTTGGTGAAAAAATATGATGTCATTTTAAAGTTATATTGATTTTTGAGCTAGCATTCCAATGGGAAAGGTAAAAAAATATATTGCGAAAGGTAAAAAAACATATTGTGAGTTATTTGCATGATTTACTTGTCGTAGGGTAAAAAAACAATCGAGATGGCCACCATTTTCTTTTGACTGCTTAAACTTACAAATAGTAAAATTAAGTAATATACCACAAGAGAGTGTGGGTGATGCCAGGATTTACCCATGCCTGGTGTGTTGTTTGGTCACGAGGCCATAGGCTGAGTGAGCAAGACACCAGGCATGGGTAAATCCTGGCATCATCCACAGCCTCAAGAGGGATATTGCGATTATACAATGTCCCTTTTTAGTGACAAAAAAAAAAATAAAGAAAAATAATTTTTGGATTGTAATTATTATTATTGTTTTTTCTTATTTATTACTGCGCCAGATAAAATAGTCCTTTGTTGCTAAGGAGATGTCCTTGAGTTGTGTGTTGGTAGGGAGACACTGATTGAGCTCCATTTTTTGTTTAAAACAGAAACAGCAGCAGAGGGAAACTGTGAAAGGAGCACATGAAGAGTGGAACTGGAGTGAAGAAACAGAATGGGAAAGGAGCGGGGCTTGAGGGGGGTTTGTTTGTGAGTTATGCAAGAGTTGGACAGAGCTGGTTTGTACCTGAGAGATGACTGGAGAGAGAGACAGATGTGGACGAAGAGCAAGTGACAGGTGAGGTGGATGCAATCAGGGAGTGGTTACCCTAAGAAATGATGTGGCATTCAGTAGAGAGGGGGAAAAAAAAGTTTATGTTACAATGACTTGAACTGTTAAAATGAGGAGCACTACACTGTGGAAAGTTTTTCTTAATGAAAAAATGAGCACTAGAAGTTACAGAAATAAAGCCATGATACTGGGCATGCACCTATGCATATGCTCATGTCCAGAATCATGACTAGAGTTTATTTTGATGATTTCTGTAACTTCTAGTGCTCATTTTTCATTAAAAATATAAAAAGACGTTCCACAGTTTGGCATCTGTTATTCTGTTAAAATGTGTTCTTGAGGGCTGGCCCAGTGGCGAAGAGGGTTGAGGCACTGGTGCCTTACCTCAACCCATGCTGGCGACCCTGGTTCGGGCGCGGACTCGAGGCGTGGGGGTCGGTAGGGGATGGAGAGGATTGAGCGTCTGGCGGACTGCTCTCCTCTCTGGGGGTGGGATCCGGGGAAGCATCACTCAGCAGCGGCCCCGATGGAGAATGGAGGCACTGTCTGAGTATGCACTGATTAGGCAAGAAAACCAGGAAAAAATGGCACCTGAAGCAAGTGGCTTGATAGCCATCCACAAGTTTGGCCGGGGCACCTGCCTTGATCCGTGCCTGCAGGGAGAACACAGGATCCCTACCTGTGGCCCCACTGTGGGGTGGAAGCCGCAGAGTCTGGTGTCTGCAGCAGAGGTGGGCAGCAGCCTAGATGACCCCCAATGGGTGGAGCAGCTCAGGCAGCCAGGAGGGAAAAATTATCAAAAAAAAAAAATGTGTGCTTAGCTGAATGGGGATAGTGTGTGGCACGGTTTCCCGGCAGCTAAGCTGGGAGTTTTGGTGCTAATATTGTGGGCAGGTTGGATGGATTTGAAACAGGGCTTTCTAGATGTGGCCGGCTGGCACTTTTTCCTGTGGGGTGATGCCATGATTTACAACATGTAAATCGTGCAAGCCAGCCAATCAGAAGCCAGTATTTTTCAAGCCATTGTATAATTACATACAAATTACGTATTTTTAAAAAACAAACACCTGGACCTAGCTAAACAGGACCCATTTAGCTTGATGTTGGTGTGTTTTTTTTTAAATTGCCAGAAATACCTTTTCTGGGCACCCAAAATCCAGGGCACCCAGCTTAGCAAGAGGAACCGGCACCTGCATTCTCTGTATGAGAACAGCAGGACTTTTTTGACTTCTGCAGCCACAGCTGGAACTCATGCTGTGGGACTGCAGTGAGAGTAGTGAGCCACCATTTCCCTAGTGTCTAGTTGCACCCCCCCTTCACGTCTTGGAGAATCAGTGGTGCAAATCCCTGAGTTCCTGCCTCCCTTCCTCACTGTCCACTGTTGCACAGATCTTTGTGTCATCTGCAAACAGGCTGATCTTACTCTTGATCCCCTCTGCAATGTCCCCTATAAGGACATTGACTAAATTGGGGCCTATCACTGAACCCTGCTGTACTCCAGTAGTCATGAGTCTTGGCTTGGCGGTTCCCCCCTTACAACTACCCTCTGCTGTCTGTTCTGCAACCAGCTCCTAACCCACCTGACTAGTTCTCCCATGCCCCAGGTTCCTCAGCTTGCCAAATAACCTTCTGTGTGGCACTGAGTTGAAAGCCTTGCTGAAGTCCAGATACAGGACATCCACAGCATGACCCACATCAGCTGCTCTTGTGACCCAATTAAAGAAGTCAATCAGGTTAGTCTGACATGATATTCCCGAGACAAACTCATGCTGTTTTTCATCCTGGAGTCCATTACTATCCAGGAATGTCATCAACCTCTCCTTCAGAATGGTCTCCATTAGCTTCCACATGATGGAAGTCAAGCTTACTAGTCTATAATTGCCCGGTTCATCCTTGAGACGACTCTTGTGGAGGGGTACCACGTGAGCCATCCTCCAGTCCATGGGCACACTCCCTGTCTCCAAAGAGGTGTTAAACAGGTCTACCAGAGGGCCTGCCAATACCTCTGCCAATTCCTTCAGGACCCTTGGATGTACACCATCAAGTCTCAGTGCCTTGTTCACCTGCAAGGCTTTAAGGCCTTTTAGAACCCTATCTTTCTGTATGACCCAATTCATTACTTCTGCTCCCCCCCAGCCCGCTCCTCCTTTCCCGTGTGGTATCAGCCTATCTTTTTCTTCAGTGAACACCAAGCAGAAGTACTCATTTAGTGCCATTGCCTGGACCTCCCATTTTTCTGCCCACTCCCTCCCTCTTGATTCTGACAATCTCGTCCCTACAACTCTTCTTCTCTCTTATGTACTTGAAGACAAACTTGAACATACAGAGACCATACATGAGTGTTATGTTTCACAATGTTTCCATTTCATGTTGAATGTTAATTAGTTCCATGGTGCCCTTTTTATTCTCTCTTTTTTTCATTTGCAGTATAGGTGGAGCTTGTGTACATATCCCCCCCCCCAAAAAAAAAAAACACACACAACTTTGTCAGGGGAAACCGTGTCCATAATGTTTTCAGTCACTGTTTCTTTTTTCTAAAACACTCCTAGAAATAGAATATTTTTCTTCCAGGGAGGCATCCTCATTAAAGATTATTTAACAAATAGATCTCATAAGGGACAACACATTATTTTATTTAGTAATAACACGTTCTGAGTTACCTGCTGGGGTGGTATCTTCACATTTCATCTTTTAACTAAGAAAGGCAGATGCCACAGTTTTATTTACCTCTGATTTAATTCAGACTGCATGTCAATATATTACGAACTTATCAAAACTAATAAAACAAAAAACACATGCATTAGTTGTCATGGTTACAGCAAATGACAACTATTATATAGTATGCACATATACCTTCATAAAAGCCTTCAGATTATAACTTATCTCACAACAGCAGGGAATAAATTAGTGTGCGGTCCCAAACAATCATAACAAAGTAGCTTTTAACACCAGAGAATTGCAGAATCATTTATTTAAAAATGCTTCTTAGAATTTAGTAGCAAAAGAAGGCAACAGTCATTATCATTATGTGCTGTACTAACAAGCACACTATGAAAACCAAGCTTAAAAGGAAGGTACCTGTATTGTTCACCATAAAAGAGTGGTAATAAATGCCCTAGAGATAGGCCTCTGTCACTGTGTACTGTATATGTGCTTGGCATACTGATTTCTATCTTATTTGTAACAGATAGGAAGAATTGCTCCTAATAGAAAAGTGCCATTCTTAACTATATTTAATTTCCAAACACAGTGACTCCTTATAGCTTTTGATATGAAATGAATGTAATGTTCTTTAAGCAGGGATTGGAGGACTAGCTTGCATGCTGGTGAGTATTTGGCTGTGCAGGGCCAGGCACTCCATAGGCATTAGCACTGAGTTGCTAAGCTGCTAAGCGTATGCCCAAGGTGGTGGTTGCATGTTAATAATTTCTGAATTTGAAGTACAAGCTCTGTCTCTCTCCCTTTCTGTTTTTCAGATAGTTATATGATGCTGAACTATGCATGTGAAAAAAAAATCTAAAATCTCTTAGGCTTTCTCTATCAGGGCTATTGCAGTTGCATGCATCGAAAAAGAAAGGCAGGAAAGGAAGTGGTTTGTTTTTTCTACAGTGCCTTTCATAAACTCACTGTATCTCATAAAGCTTTGCAATTCAGAAAAAGCTGACAGTACAGAGGAATACACTGTACAGCAGGAACATAGGAAATCAAGGTAGGAAGGGAACAAATGAGGTTTATTTACTTCATCCATGGCTTCTCAGCTTCGACCACTGATCTCCATTGTAGTCATGTAATTATCTAACTGCATCATAAATGATTACATCAAACTGTATTTTGTGGTAAACTGTTCCAAATGCAACTACTTGTACTATTTGTGTGAAAAAATATGCAAAAAAATATGCAATTCTTCTCAATACTGCAGTGTGATCCCACTAACTGACAGGCATGATCTTCAGTCAAGGACACACTCTCCCTCCGTTCAAAATAAAGTCCACCTCCTGATGAAAAGCAGATGTTTTTGGTGCAGTATTAGCCACTGCTAAACAATATAAATCACAAAATTGTCGTGAGACAAATAATGTGACCTACTGGGAACTGAACCCATACCCCCGGGATGGGACGATATTCTGGGAGCCTGGGTTCAGTTGCAAGTAGGTTACATTATTTCTTTCTCACTACAATTTGTGATTCTGTCTCTTGATGTAACATACTTTATTGCCTAAAATGCAGTGATCATATGCCCTCTAAGACATCTTAAAAAGGAATGCAGGTTCAGGGCAAGCACAACAGTTAAGTTCACTCACACCCTTCACTATTATAGTCATCCTCCTATGTACCCACTCATTTCTTTATATATTCTTTCTTATGTACAGTACAGGGCACAGAAATGAACACTCCATATTAGGTCTCACCAGTAACCTCAACAGTGGCATCCTCAACTTGCTACTTCAGCTTATGAAGCAGAGAAACTATGGCAAAGAACATTAGGAGCACACAAAAAAGCTAAACAAGAAAGCTCAGGGTTAGGTGCTTAGAATGATAAAGAATAAGGGACAACCGTATACAATGAGGCAGAGTTTCCATCGAGGGGTTCTTTTTTTTTTTATTCTCACTTTATGCCCCCTTACTCTGCCGCTTGACTTCCCTCCAGAATCCCCATGGTGCAAGCCGCACCTGTCCTACCTGCTTCAGCTACCATCCTCTATGCTGCCTTGGCTTGCACCCCAGTCGGGGATTGGGTTGAGGAGATATACTGCACCCCTCAAAGGCATTACTTTTGTCAGGAGACAAGATATACCAGGCTGGTCTTGGTGTTACACTGGGACTCCTTTGTCCTCAGGAAACAGGGCTGTCTTTTTTCCATTTTTTTCCTGATCCCGAGATGCAAGCTTGCTGGGGAGACAAAGGTGCACATGCATGCTGAGCTTTCTGCTGCATAGGTTCCCAGCCTGCACCTGGCCAACCATTGGCATCCTGGACTGCACTGCCACCTGTGGTCACCCAGGTGGCAATACTGTAACAAGGACAGTAACCCACTCTCCCAGGAGGAGGAGAGTGCCCTCTGGGATGCTCAGTCCTCCTCCTCCCAACTGGTCCAGGATGACTCAGGTTCATTCCTGAACTTGGATTGCTGGCATCACACGCGGTAGCTCTACTGCTGCCCCGATGGGCTGGCATTCAGTCAAGGGGTCCTGATGATATCATGAATACTTAACGAACCAAGCCCAAAAGTGTTTGATACTGTAACAGGGTTACAGAGCTTTATAGAGACCCCTTCTTCTTCTTTCAAAGTCTGTTGCAATAGCAGTACTATCCTTTGTCTGTCTTCTTTTGCCTCTTTACTGTTCCTACACTTTGTTCCTCATTGGGTAGGAAGGCCACCTATCTAATGTTCTCTCTATCCCTTATCTCTGGTAAAAGGGAGGTCTCTATTATAAAAGTTCATAATCCCCGTTCTATTCTCTCCTTGATAGTGCGCACACTCACCTACATGAACGTTCGCACAAAATCCTACACGAATGTGCCAATGTCGCGGTTGCAAGTCCGCGTCTGAAAATAACCAAAAAGACCTAAATTAATAAGGAACTTAGCAGGGGAAGTGCTTAATGCTGGATTTAAGTATCGCTCCGGTTTCCTTTTTTTGGTTTTTATTGTGAGCTTTCCTGTCCCTTGCGAGGCATATTAAGCCTGTGCTGTTTGAAAACAAATGAGTCTAGGGAATACACTGTAAAAGCCTCAGCTTAAACTAAAGTAATTTGTTGGGACTACAGAATGGTACAAAATCACAGAACAGTGGACAGGTTTTAATGTAGCACCCCTCCGAAAACGTTTGCCTAAAGAAATGAAGGGAATTACGTCCCAGTAAACATATTTCTGCAGCGAGTAGTTTGCAATGGATGCAGTGTAGTGCTCCAGCCCTGCTTAACCGCTGGGTCTCAAGGAGAAAGTTATTGTGACCTGGTTTAATAATGCAAAGCTGTCTATAAGTTAGATAAATATTAGTACAGCTTATTTGTGAAGAGTATTTACCTTTTTAGAGTAAACTATGTGTTTCTATAGAAGTATAGCGATCTGTCTCATGTTTACAGGACTCCCTCAAGCCATTCTCTGTTCTCCTTAAGAGCCGGCCGGCTGAATCAATGCTCAATTTATACAGATAATCTGTGGGTGGAGCCTGTAGATCATGAAAGACAGCCTACATTTTCATTAAAAACTGTCTAAAATGAAAATAAATATGTCTAAGGATCCCCAGCATATTATATATATTTAATCATAGTATTTATGAGAGATTAAAATAAGGTTCAGTTAATAAAGAGTTTTATTGTAAATATGCAAGAAGGGGAGGGGCTTCCCTTGTTAAATGATGTTATAGCACTATAAATGAAGGGAGAGTGCTGCTTTTAGTCAGTTGCTGCAGTGCTTCGCAGGGAGCTGATCCTAATCTCACCCTAGTGTTTTCTAGTGGTTGGAAGTTGATTTGTTTTCTATGATTTATGTGTTTGATGTTTATTTGGATGAACCTATCCTCTTTTAATTTCTTTGTCGAACAGTTCGCTTGTAGTATTTTTATTTTTTGCTGAATATAAGCTGATCTATTTTGGTGCTTTACATCTGGTGTCCCAGTCTGAATCCCACAAGCCTACCACAGATATGAAGATTTAAATGGAAGCTCTCATCATCCATTGTGTGCATCATTCGAGCCTGGATCTTTGGTCAATGTGAGGATATGTTAAATCATTTGTACAAAACAAAATCACATTACAGCCACCTGGTGGATTTTTGGCAGCTGGGTGCAGGATGAGTTAATTTCTACTGAAACTTGAAAACAAATGGAAAGTTTTCAGGGGGGTGGGATGGAGACATGAGCCATAGCAAGGCACAAAGTTGGGAGCCTCACACGATGTAGCAGAACACAGGTAGTGAGATTCTAAGTAAAAGGTTGTTGTACCACAGATTGGTACAGCAGCATTCTGTGGCCTTTGAACAGTGGTATAGCAGCCTTTTAGTTATGTTATAAACTGAGGTAACGATATACTACAAAGAGAATCAAGGCCATGGAGATTAAATGATTTGCCTATGGTCATACAGTACGTAAGTGGCAATTGTGGGATTCAAAACTGGGTCTACTGGGTCTTCAGTTTCAAAGCTCTGTGCTCTATCCACTGAACTTTACTACCTCAGAAAAAAACTATTAAAATCCTCTTTCACCCTCTCTGTTGGGAGAGGGGGTACTACAGCTACACTCAGCATATCTTCCATGGCTGGTACCACTGGCCAAAGTGCTGTCATCACTTGAGTCTGCTGCTGCCTTCTTCTCTTATTTTCTTGAAGCATCCCACGATGTCACTGCCCTGTGCCAAACTTGGACATAGAGAAACTCAACTGGTGACAAAAGTGCAGATGGAGATGTCACACAGTTAGAGGGCATTATTCGATTAAAAGTTTGATTTTAGATTACAGCTAATATAGATTTGTTCCATTTTCTGAATAAAAAAAGTTTGAAAGTTGGTTAGATCACAAGAAAAATACAGAAATAGTGCCGGCAGATACAGACCTATCAGCCCATCTACTGTAGTTGATCCATCCTATCTGACGTTGTTGCCTACTTTGTAGAACCCTTCCAAGCTTGGATCAGAATCCAAATATTTATTTATTTATTTACATTATTCATTCATTCATTCATTCTTTGTTGACTGGGTAGGCAGTTGTGTGTGGTTACTCATCCATTATTCTCCATCATTCTATGTCTCTAACACTGAGCTGTCTTTAGCTTTTTTTGTGTGCACATGATGGCCTCTGCTGTAGCTGCTGTGTTTCATGAGCTGAAGTAACAAGCTGATGAGAATGCCACTGCTTCGGTCACTGGTGAGACCTCATATGGACTGCTCATTTCTGTGCCCTGTGCAGTACCTAAGAAAGCATGTATGAGTGTGGGTGCATTGGAGGATGGCTAAATGACAACCCCCCCCACGCACTCTGTTAGTTGACCCATTCCTAATTTCAAGCCTGGGAATAATTTTCTGTTTTCAAAAATGGGCAATTCTAGTGGCATTCTAAGGTTTACATTTTCTTCTGCTAGACATTACTCCCTCCTCTCTTTGTCATCAGTAGCTCCACCTAGTGTGGTCCATAGTGAGATTAGTGACTCTTCTTGTTGGTGAAGAATACTGTCTACTTTGTTTATGCAGGTCACAAAGAATACAAAGACAGCTTACTGACTTGTTACTGTGACTCATACAGAAACCCAGACCTGAATAATAATATTATCTGGGGATGCCATGATGTAGAGCCCCCTGACCCCCCCTGCCTAACCACAGTTTCTATTTTTTTTTATTTACTTTGTTTCCTGGGCAATGTTAAGAAGAGATTCCGGATCAGCACACACATCCAATCTGGCACACTCTAAGCAGTTATATACTGCTGCAGATTCTATGTCAGAGCATAATACTCCACCATGTAGTGCCAAATGCAGGTCTGCAACCTCATAAAGCTATTGTAAGCAGGTGTGACATGAATTTCCTGAATGACTGCAAAAGCATAGCTTCTAACTCTCTAATTTTTGCAGACTACATGCCAGTTTTGCTGTATCTGGGGCACCTTCCAGAATCTCTTGCCTCCTAGTAGTTTCTTTTTGATTTTTGCACCCAAAATTGGAATTGGGACCCAATTAGCTGATCATTTGCTTTGATATACTGAATCCCCAGCAGTAAAGAGTATAACTATGTATGAAAATACCAGCCCCATAGAACTGAATGGGGCGCGCTCCTGCAGCCTTTTGTGACATGACAAAACAGGGCTGTGTGGGCTGACGTGGGGGCATGTTTTTTGGACTGGTAAGTCGGTCTTTTTTAGGGCACTATACCAATATACAAATTTATGAGGGATGTAACTTCTTAAAAAAGTGGAATTTTTTATACCAAACTTTGACAGCGAGCTACTGATCTGGTAAGGGATCAAATGAGCTGAGGGAGACTAGCAGCCGGAAAGTAGGAACCTGCTCTTTAACATTTAAAATGGTTCACATTTGACTATCTTTCTAGTAAACATGCTCAGTAATTGATTACTGAGCTGTGGATGTTATTTGAATTGCAGTTTCCAGTGTTCTCGTCACTTGGTGGCAAGACCATGTGGCTGGACTTTAGAGTAATTTGGTGGTAGGAGACTACTAGAATTGCAGTTTGTACCTTACCTGGTATCCTACCATCCCTCAGGAATTTTTCTTCCTCAAAGTCTTCATAAGACAGGTACAAAATTTTTTTTTGTGATAGCATATATTTACTTTGGGAGGCAGTGCACACTTCTCTGCTTTCACTCCTGGCAACCTCCCAAAAAAAAAAATTGTTTCAGACACTCATTCAGTGTCAGAATATGGATCCCCAGTTTATAACCTCATATCCCTCCAGGCTGGCAATTGTGGTTACAAGTTGGAGATCCAGGACTCCAGGGGTGCCAGCAGAGACAGGAGGACGGGGTAATGATTTGGACTTACAAGTCTTTTTTGTCCTTTACCATCTATTTTCTGTGCTTAAATCACACAAACAGTTTAAGAATAAACTGAAACATGGCTTCATGTTTTTGAATGTTCAAACATACAGGTAGGTGGCAGAACCAGGGGTCGGGGGTGGTTAGTAGACCCCTCATGTTTGTAGCTGAAGGGTCAGACAGTGAATTTTGACCCCCAACATTTCAATCAGTGGAGCAGCATTAAAATGAGGTTGGGGAACAAACAAAGAAATACTTCTGTGCAAACTGCTCAGAAAAATGAAACGGATGCAAATGCAGGGCAATGCTGAGTGCAAGTTTTATTGCAGTGAACTGGAGAGCCACAGATAGACACGATCAAAATAACTCCCCGGCACTTCGAATCTGGGTGATTCTTCCTCGGGGGCACTGTTGCAAGGTACCAGGCCATGTAAATAAGCCAAAGAACAGGTGTATACAATCAAGTAGTAAAAGAACCTGGTTGTCCTTTTGCAGCAATGTGGAGCTCCATTAGAAAATGCAGAGATACTTTAAAGTGCATTTCCTTTGTTCCAAAATGTGTAAATATGATTAAATAATGCTGTGAAGCAGCAGAATAAGTTACCTCTGTTTATATGAATAAATAGTGCAAGTGAAATTACCAAAAGAAATAATCCAGAAGCAAATGATTTGATACCTTTTAATGGACCAACATAGATGTAACAACAAGAACAAAGTGCTCTAGCTTTCGGACCAACCAGTCCTTCTTCAGAAGCTCATGGCAGTTGTTTAGAAAATACAGTACTTATAACAGCTAGATAATGCAGAGAAAAACAGAAAAAAATCCCCATTGGTTTAAAATATTCATTTAAAAAAAAAAAAAAACAGAAGATGATGTCAGAGAAGTTTAACAGTACAATACTGCCCTCAGTCCGAAAGAACCTTGGGTTCAGATGTTGGTGCAACACACATACCAAGAATCCTACTGCACATAAATTTAATTGATATAAGATAACACTGCTGAAGCAGATAACTCCCAAATCAAGCCATGAGTGTCACAGTCAATATAAGGATGTGATTACTGAAAGGCAACCCCACCCAGCTTAAAGACAAACTAAGATAGTTATAGGGCTCATGAAATTACAATGTATGCATTAAAGACAAGAATTACCAGTAAAGTTGTCTAAAAAACATCAGTGCACATTGTGTGATGTAAAACCTAGCTGGACATGTCACCCAGCTGTATTCTCAAGCTAAATAAAAGGCCCAAGAAATTACAAAACCTCAGGACTATATAAATGATAATTTAAATATAAATTGATAATATTAGTGTCAAACAAAAACTCTAGTCAAGGAACCTCAAGGAATTAAGACCATGCAGCCTGATACGTACTGATGTCAATATATACTGAGAATGTAGCAACTTGATGTACCACAAGTGTCTAGGGAATCTGAAAAAGAGATAAAAATGTAATTTATCTCCTCCTGTTCATACAAACAATACAACCTAACCCACCCCACATCACAATAATGTGGGTGGGGGGAGATACATAGCTTAAAGGAGATGTTGTCAAAAGAAATAATAAATAAGTTTCAAAAAACTTTCAAAAAATGTTTTTCAGGCAACAAATATGCTACTAAGGGTTCATGGATTACCATACAAATCCATAGAGTGCAGATGTATACTAATACAAAAGGGCTGATTTTTAAGAACTTATTTGTGTGTCCTTATTTTGCACAGCAATAAATCCAACAGAATTACTCTATACTGGATCAAATGTTTCTCTTTTAAAACTTTCTGTTTTAAAAATGTTTAGTTTGGTAGATAACCACAGAAATGACTATGTGGCAGCAAGTTAAAATCCATATTAATAAGTTTCACACAAGTAATGCAATGCTAGCCAGGTGGCTAATATGGTGGATCCCATCCCAAGAGGTTTAAGGAATCCAAGGTATTAAATATCTATGAAAAAAGAGGAAGAGAGAAAACAAAATACATGGCAGATTTAAACACTGAATATTAAAATTATTATTCCTATAGAACCTAAAGAAAAAGTCAAATAACATTACTAGCATTCTAAAGTAAATTACGGGTCCAAGTCAGAACAAAATGACTAGTAACCATGCAGCTATTTGTCCCCTGAAAAGGGGCAGATATCCCAGTCTTCATTGAGACCATTGGGGTACAGGTATTTAGTTTGTAGATCAGTCTACTTTCAAGTTTTTCAAGCTTGCCTTTTCTGTCTCCTCCTCTTGGTAGAGCTGGAATGTCATCAATACCCATGAAATGAAAGGTACATGGGTTCAAGGTATGCATTTCATGCCATTGTTTGCGAACTGGTGTATGACTATCTGGATTGTATACAGAGTGCACATACATGCTCTTGTATGCATTCTTTAAGGGGTCTGGTAGTCATCCCAATGTAGAGTTTTGGACATGGGCACCAAAGGACATAAATTACAAATGGAGTCTTACGGGTACAGTAATAAAGTGCTTTATCTCATGGTAGTCTTGATTAGCTGTTTTTTGAAAGTTTTTCCAAACTTATTTATTTCTTTTGGTGATTTCACTTGCACTATTTATTCACATAAACAGGGGTAATTCATTCTGCTGCTTCACAGCATTATTTAATAATATTTACACATTTTGGAGCAAATGAAATGCACTTTAAAAGTACCTCTGCATTTTCTAATGGAGCTCAACATTGCTGCAAAAAGACAACCAGGTTCTTTTACTACTTGATTGTATATACCTGTTCTTTGGCTTATTTACATGGTCTGGTACCTTGCAACAGTGCCTCCCTGAGGAAGAATCACCCAGATTCGAAGAACCGGGGAGTTATTTTGATCATGTCTACCTGTGGTTCTCCTGTTCACTGCAATAAAACTTGCACTCAGCATTATCTTGCACTTTTGTATAATTTTTCTGAGCAATTTGTGCAGAGGTATTTCTTTGTTCCTGGACTGTTTTTGCTTATCCCTGCTGCATATGCTTTTTTTTCTTTTGATTTATTTGCAGCGCTGATTTTTTCTTGCTCTTTTCTTGTTTACCTTGATCATTTGGCAGCTCAGAGCAGACTCTCACTGAGACGTGGTGTCCTACTTGGATTACCTCATTGGGACTCGACTAGCATTTATTTTTGAAAACTTTACAAGGGTCTGAACTCACTTGGCTGGGTGAGTTTTTATGCTTTGAGACTATTTTTCATAACCAACAGCAAGCATTGGATATACTGTGTATGCTTACCTTTTCTGTGTACATTTTTTTGTGAAAGCAAAAGCCGTGTTTTAAATTGGCATTAGATTGAGAGAGCCACAGGGGTATGGGTTTTGTGGCAAATTGGGTTAAACACAATAAAGACCCTGCTGGGTTTGTTCCATTTTTATGCTTTTGGAAATGTCAGGTCCTGCTGCTATATAAGTTTATAAACACACAGCAAATAGTTAACACTTTGCCCTTCCATTTCACGAGTACCGGCAACTCCAAGCCTGGGAATGAGTAACAATTCAGACAGGGAAATTGAAACTATAAATGAACTGATTGCAGGACTACTGTTACGGAATATAGAAAAACCTGCCCTGACATGTATCAAAGTGTCTGTTAGATGCAGAGAAGAAGCAGGTGACCCTTTTTTAAGAGGATTTTGAGCTTTGTCCAGGATTTGCAGAAAACATAAAGGAGAAGTTTCTTAAGCTTGAAAAGTTTAAACATTCTGAAATAAGTTTATATTATAACAAAATATCCCTTAAAATATGAAGAATCACAATATATTCCACAAGGATTGAGAAATGAAAAGGGCCCAGCAGGTGGCTTTATAAGGGATGTACAGAAGAAAAAATAGATTGATGCACTGGATGCATGCTCATTTACAGTTATTAAACTATTAATGGACCAGGACAAAGAGAAACATCAAATAATACTGAAAAAAATAGAGGAGTCAGAGGAAGACCTTTTGGCAGAAGAACAAACAAAGGAATTCTTAGAACTTTAATGAGAAACTAAATCAGAGAACACAAGCCCATGAGAAGACTATCATAGCAAAGAAACAACACAAATTCAACCAGGATCAAGTCGATTATAAGAACAACACAGTGTACAAATGGAATCAACCTTCCAAGTCACATCCAAGAGGGAGATCATGAAACAGAAGGCATAGCAACAGATCTACCACTCACTCTGCAGGACCAACACAACAAAAAAAGTGTTTTTCTCCAAGGACCCCCCCCCCCCAGTCTATAACAGCAGAGACTCTACAAATGGGGGCTATACCCAAATTAGTCATTCAACTACCAGCATGGAAAGAAGGCAAAAAACAAGTCAGGGAACCAGAGCTGGCAAAAAAAGAAGGAAAGAAAAATCAGGCAAAAGACAAACACAACCTCAGGAAGAGAGAGTAATCAATTTCTCCAAAGTAGATTTAAACCCAGCACATTTGCGTGTCTTGTCAAAAGCCTATCTTTCATCCCCACTCCTAAAATAGATGCCTTCCAAATTCAGGTGGATCCAGGAAAAACTTTTAGAAAAATCCATTTAAAGAAACTTTTCAACAAAAAAGTCAGGATGGGTCATATGCTTAATTTTGGAATAGACACCATTAACCATGAAACATCAAACAAAGGAAATATCTCTGCATTGGCCAGTGTGAATGCATCCTCCTACCAAAGTGAATATCGATTCTCTCCCTGTGAAGGTGGATTCCACTCAAGATCCTATTGAAATGCCTTTGACCTACTGAGACCCATAATTATCCCTGGAACTATTTGAGGAGATGGAAAACAGCTATGAAGGTCAGGATTTCAGTCAAAAAAAGAAAAGGATTTCATCCTTAATCCACCTTTTGCCCCAGTAGAGCACTGTCTCCTGAAATCTTAACTTTCAAGTCCCTGGTGTTAAAGGAGACAGACAACATTATAAAATATCATAAATCTGTCTTTGACAATCTAACTCCAGTTGAGAAAGCAGCTCTATGGGAACTGGATAACATGAAGGAGATTGTGATAAGGCCAGCGGATAAAGGTGACAAGGTGGTGGTCATGGACAGAGAATATTATGAGTCTGAAATTTTGCACCAGCTTTGTTTGTTTATTTTTATTTTTAACCAGGTGAAATGACTGTGCACAGCCCTTTTTCAGTCATGCCTGACATGTAAAACATCACAATACATAACACTTACAATAAACATTACTCTATGCTACATGGTACACGTATAATAAAAATAACCCAAATCAGTTAGTGTTACAACAACAGTGATTCAAAGAATCATAATAAGAAGACAGCATAGTTTTAAAGTGCTTAGTGCTCTTGGCTGGTTTGAGTTTCCTTGAATAACTTGTTTAGTAGCACAGGCCCATACCAGGTGAAGGAGCCTTTCACCAGAGATAGTGTTAGTGAACCGGGATAAAATAAGACTGCTTCACTCGTCTAGTTGAATGTAAGCCAGAAAATTTGTTAAATTTCCCAAATAAACTACTAGGAGATTTGAACTTAATAACATCAATAATTATCGAACTCTGTTCAGTGAGCCACCCCCATCTTTCAACAAAAAATTATCACCTTTTTGACTGACTTCTTTAACAGCAGATACATTTCAAAGAGAGCATTGTATTCTTTGTATCTAAACTCCCCTGTTGTCCCCACATTTTACACCCTTCCGAAGGTGCACAAGGACCTCCAGAATCCTCCAGGTAGATCTATTGTGTCCTCTATTGGTTCTCTGATGGATAATCTCTCTGAGTTCATAGATGCTTTTCTACAAATGTTAATTGTTAAAATGCCATCTTATTTGAGAGACTCAATGGTGGTTCTGGAGGCCATTGAACACCTTTGTTGAGATGCTGGTTACCTATGGTTCACAACTGATGTGACTGCACTATACACCAATATCCAACATCACTTGGGACTAAATGCTGTAAGATGTATTATGAAGAAATTCAATATAGAAGGATCTTTGGAACCTGAATTTGTTTTTCAGGTATTGGAAATCACACTCATCTCTAATTATTTTTGTTTCAATTCCAAGTTCTATCACCAGGTTTGTGGCACTGCCATGGGGTCAGCTATGGCCCCATCCTATGCCAACATATTCGTGGCATGGTGGGAGGGGATTCGGGTATATGATCAAAGACAAAATCCCTTTAAGGGCCACATAAAATACTGGGGTCATTATATTACAACATCCTTTGTATTTGGGAGGGAACAGAACAAGAGGCTGAGCAATTCTTAGAACTTCTTACCAGAAATGATTTCAACTTGAAATGTACTTCTTCTTGCAGCAGAGATTCCATCCCCTTCCTGACCCTATTACTGACTGGTCTACCTGATGGTGCCATACAGACACAGGGTTTTCGTAAACCCACAGCTGGGAACTCCCTTTTATGAGCTGACAGCTGCCACCCATCACATCTCAAGGATAATATCCCCATGGACAGTTCTTGTGCATTTGCAGGAACTGTTTCAGTCTTGAATTCTATGACGAGTAAACAGTAGACTTAAGGAAAAGATCTGAGGAGAGGAGATACAGTAAGGAAGTGTTGTATAGAGCATATTTATCAGCAAGATACAAGGACAGGAGTATTTTATTGGTGCCAATGAAAAGAGATAGAGATTTACATCAGAACATAAATGTCATCACTGAGTATAATCAGGTCACCAGAAAAGTAACGGGTGTTTTAAAAAAATTCTGGCAAGTTTTGGTGGCTGATGAAGACCTTGAAACGGTAGCATTAAATGGTCCATGGACTATCTACAGAAAGGGTACAAGTAACAAAGATAGAGTTGTTCATAGTTTCTATCAACCACCAAAACCATCAACTTGGGCACTTGGTAAACCACCTATTAGTTTCCACAAATGTGGCCAGTGCATCATCTGTAAATATTCCTCTCAAGAGACCAGATTTACCAGCCGAGCTAATCAAGTCTACCAAGAGATAAAGCACTTTATTACCTGTAAGACTCCATTTGTAATTTATGCCCTGTGGTGTCTCTGTCCAAAACTCTACATTGGGATGACTACCAGACCCCTTAAAGAATGCATACAAGAGCATGTGCGCTCTGTATGCAATCCAGATAGCCATACACCAGTTGGTAAACATTGGCATGAAATGCACACTTTGAACCCATGTACCTTTCCTGTGTACCCCTCATGATCGACACCCCGACAGCGAAACAGGAAAAAAGACCATTACGGCGACAGTTGCAGTAATGGTCCTTTTCTGTGTTTCACCTTCCCTCAGTGTTCCGCCCCCTCCCCGGACCAACTCTGACCTGGAATTGGAATCTTAAAGTCCGGGGGTTGCGGGGGCAGAGCCCCCTGAATGAGGTGTGCAGCCCCCCCACAGAAAACACTGTTATAATATGTGGCACAATACCTGTGTCGGTATTGTGCCGTCACTGTGGGAGAGGTCAGCATTTTCACTGTCGACCTCCCTTGGTGCTTCCGTACCTTTCACTTCATGGGTATTGACTACATCCCAGCTCTACCAAGAGGGGGAGACAAAAAAGGCAAGCTTGAAAAACTTGAAAGTAGACTGATCTACAAACTAAATGCCTGTACCCCCAATGGTCTCAATGAAGACTGGGATATCTGCACCTTTTTAAGGGACAGATAGCCGAATGATTAATAATCATTTTGTTCTGACTTGGACCCGTAATTTACTTTAGAATTTTAGTAATGTTATTTGACTTTTTCTTTAGGGTCTTCAGGTGTTCACTATAAGAATAATAATTTTTCTATTCAGTGTTTAAATCTGCCATATATTTTGTTTTCTCTCCTCCTCCTCTTTTCTTATAGGTATTTGAGACCTTGGATTCCTCAAACCTCTCGGGATGGGATCCACCATATTAACCACCTGGCTAGCATTGCATTATTTGTAGTGAAACTTATTAATATGGACTTTAACGTGCTGCTACATAGCCATTTCTGTGATTATCTACCAAACTAAACATTTTTAAAACAGAAAGCTTTAAAAAGCGAAACATTAGATACAGTATAGAGTAATTCTGTTGGATTTATTTCTGTGCAAAATAAGGACTCAAAAATAAGTTCTTAAAAATCAACCCTTTTGTACTATATACATTTGCGCTTTATGGATTTTTATGGTAGTCCTTGGATCCTGAGTAGCCTATTTGTTGCCTGAAAAACATTTTTTTAAATGTATTTATTATTTCTTTTGGTGATTTCACTTGCACTATTTATTCATATAAATGGGTAATTTATTCTGCTGCTTCACAGCATTATTTAATAATATTTACACATTTTGGAACAAAGAAAATGCACTTTAGAAGTATCTCTGCATTTTCTAATGGAGCTCAACATTGCTGCAAAAAGACAACCTGGTTCATTTACTACTTGATTGTATATACCTGTTCTTTGGCTTATTTACATGGCCTGGTACCTTGCAACAGTGCCTCCCTGAGGAAGAATCACCCAGATTCAAAGCACTGGGGAGTTATTTTGATCATGTCTATCTGTGGCTCTCCTGTTCACTGCAATAAAACTTGCACTCAGCATTATCTTGCATTTGCATCTGTGTCATTTTTCTGAGCAGTTTGCACAGAGGTATTTCTTTGTTAGTTCCTGGACTGTTTTTGCTTACCCCTGCTGCATCTGTTTTTTTTTGTCTATTTGCATCACCTATTTTTTCTTGCTCTTTTAAAATGAGGTTGGTAGGATTTCTCCAATGATGGCAGAGAGGCTACTTTTAAACCTTTTGGTACTCAATATACATTGAGAATCCAGGCAACCAAAATTATACTTGTTGCAAAATCTCTATGAAATACTTTATTTTACTGTTGCATGAGTAGCACTGCAACTGTATAGTTTTTCTTGGCATCCTGTCTCCTCTCAAACCTCTTTAAAAGTTATAATTCTGGACTCTGATCTGTTTTGACTATTAAGAATAACCCCTGCATTTCTGTTAATAAATCATGGATAATTTACCAAAATGTGTGGATTATTCAGGATTATGAAAAACTAGATAGATTGACTAAAGTATATTTGAGAAGGCAATTGTTTCTCCAGCACCCTGGACTAAGATGTTCTATGCAATTCTGACCCCCCACATTTTGGTACACTCCTCTGCCACTATGCTCAAGGTTTTTTAACTTAGTGCAAATCAAAAAAGTGCAGTGCAAACTAATAGTGCCAGTGATGGAAAATTTATTTAAACTGCATGTATGGACAAGTAGCCCCAGTGCTTTGAGGCGCATTGCCTGTTCGTTGTTGTGGGCTGTGCTTTTTTGTTTTTTGGTGCCTGTGTGCTTAAAATGGTATAAGGATTAATGGGTTTGAAATTGCTTGTCTGAGGGCTGCTTGTTGCTTTGTTACTGGAATGGCCTATGACTTCAAAACTGTGGGTCTGAGTTTGGCAGGCTGTTTTGGTAAGTTGTTCGGGCGATGGTGGGTTCAAAGTTATTTGTTCAACTGCAGCTGCTGCACCCTTTAGACAATCAGTTTTGCCCACCCCCTATGAAACTACAAAAGCTGCCAGCATCCCTTCAGTTTTGTCATTTATATAGGTGTCCATGGCTTTGAAATTGTGGGTCTAAGTGCTTCTGACTGCTTCTGTAAATGTTTTAGGAATCCATGAGTTTCATTTGGTCTTAATGCACTGACATTTGTCCTCATTTCATGTATACATTAAGTAATGGGCACACACAAATCTCCTGATTTTTAGTTGTGGAAACCAGTAGATCTCCTTCATTGTAGGGCTGTTGACTTGGAAGGTCTGCAACAGTATTTGTGACCATGTGGGAATGGGCCATTATGCAAATAGCCTGTAGGGCAATGATGTCACCCTCTCAAAGCCTGCTGCAACTCCTATGACCCCCTCCACCTATAGCACTATTATAGACAGGTGAATTGGGGAAGAGGCATTGCAGGGCTGTGACTAGGATTTAATGTCTGGAATGGGAAGCACCATGGGGGGATCACGGAAGGGTGGCAGAAACTAAGCATTAGGGCTGGGGGGGGATACGACTGGAATGACAGGGAGTAATGTGGATCTTGGGCAGTGGTTGGGGGGTTCACTAGACTGCTACAGAGTAAGATCATAAGGTTAGGAGACAAGGAAGCAAATTACACACAGGGGCACCTAAGCAAAGGGATACTATGGAGAGGGGAAACTTCTGGGGAAAATTCCCATTCCCCACTGATTCACAGCATGGCATATCATCATGTGACTGGCACTATGTCAGGCTATATACTGGGGGGTCCCTAACCAGTAGACATATACTGGGCCTTGGCCCATGAAAAAGTACAGGCTGGGGGAGTTGGGTCATGGAGGTGGGGGGAGTTAGGATGGTGTCAGTTGGGGAGGGACTGGCAGGATGCCAGACCTGCCCATAGGGCAATGGCATTTTTCGTTTTGCAGCTGAGCTGCCTGAGACCACCTTAACCCCATCATGGATCAAGGGTAGGGGATGGGGTTGAAAACCAGAAAGAGGCCTTAATTACCCCTACTGATTATAGGACTGGGGGGTTGGGTGAGATAAAAGATGGTATCAGGTGGGGAGAGGGTCTAGCAAGATGCTAGCTATTGCTATAAGCTATGGTGGGTGGGAGGGAACCTGGGAGGGGGCTGGGGGGGATGGCTGAGGTGGAGGGAGTAGCTTCAGGATTAGCTCTGACTACCTGCAGGAGAGGAAGGCTCCTTTTCTTCAACTTTTTTTGCAATCCGACAACCATATACTGTACCTTGAATAGGGTCTGATATTTATTACTGGGATCAAAATAATGAATACCCTAGTATCTGTGGTATTTAGGACTTAATATGTATTACTTGCACAGCCTTATTCTGGGGGTTGGGGCTCATTTTTCCTGGCCTTTGATGCACTATAGAATGCACAATAGAATTCCATGCCTATAGAAATCCTGCTGCTTGTTTTGGGAGTCAGACTCAGGAATGTAAAAATACTGTCCTATGTTACTACATTTACACAGTATTTAAATTATATGCAGTTTTGTATTTTTCTCTTTTCATCTCCACTCCAGTGCTTATTATGTCTCCCCAAAGCAACCTGATCCTGTCTCTGTGTTCTTAACCAGAGAGGCTAGGAGCAATTGTTTTCTGTTTGGCCTAGTGGATAACTTTTGCATGGAAATGCCACTTCTATTATATTTTCCACAGTGGTGGAAAGTCATTAGCTCTGGGCTCCTTGCATACCTGTTGTTTTATTACTGTTAGAAAAAAATATTCACTTACAAAACACTTACTTTAGTAATCATCAAGGAATTCTAGTGTTTAATATGACTAACTACAGTACATCATCAAAATCTACTCTTGTTAAATTGTTTCACTATTAGTGCCAGGCAGCATCTGACATGTGGGTGTATTACAGTTATCTTCCTTGAATGAGCCTGTTTGATTGTGGCAATACTAGTCCCATATATAAAGGTAGTTGGATATTTAAGCAGTAACTGTACACTTTAGAGTGTGGTATACCATGGCTATCGTTATGTCTTAGGTGTGTTGTGAAATGTAAAGCAAAGTAGAGTGTCTTCAACTACTCAAGAAATGGTGGTATTCCATAATATATTCTAGTGACCATCGTATGGCTACCTGTGTGCACAAGAATCGCTATTCTAAAGTCCCCCCCATGGTCATCCAACTTTGGTCCTTCACCTTTCTCTTTTCTATATACATTTTTCTACCTGTTCTCCCCTGGCTGCCCACTTTTATTTGACCCCCCAGCCCCACCACTCTCACTCCTCTGGAACTTTCCTTCACCTGTGCCCTCTGCCACAGGGCTGTGGCGGTGCCTGGCCACAAGGTGAGGAGCCTGCAGAGGGTCATTCGTCATCTGCAGCCTGGGGTGTTTTTCCTCATTTTCTCTCTTCCCCGTTGCTGGGGTACACATGTCAGCATGCATGCGTAGACATGCACAAATGCTGCAGAAGTCCCACAGCATCCTCCCTCTGCTGATACCCTACAGTCCTGCACTACTCTTGGGCCTCCACCCAAGGGAAGTCATTCGGCAGGAATGCCAATCCTCCTTCCCTGGGAGAGGAGAGCAGTCCTTCAGATGCTCGATCCTCTCCCTTCCTGGCTGATCCCAGGCAACCTGCCTTCACTGCGAACATGAGTCACCAGCTTGGCAGGAGGTAAGGCATGGATGAGTCATCCCTCCACGCCACTGGGCCAGCTGTCCTTCACCTTTCTCGACTGACTTGCTGGCTGACCTCCAGGTCACTGATTGGTCCTTCATCTCTATAGCTACAGAAATAGATGATGCTCTTAAAAATGCCAATGTAGCCAGCCTGGTGACACTGAGACGGGGGTTGGCTGGGAAGGGTGAGGATTGAACATCCGATGGACTGCTCTCCTCCCCTGGGGTGGGATCCAGTGCATGCTCGGTGCAATGGAGACCTCTGGTGGAGACAAGAGGTGCCCCAGAGCCAAGCAGCACAAAAGAGGGGAGGAGTGTCAGCAAACGTAAGTGACCAGGCTCATGCAGATGTCATTGCACATTACTTTCCGGGGAGTAACTAACCTAGAAAATGCCCTATCGGCTGGGTGAGGCAATGGTGAACTTCTGGGAACTGAGGCCATACACGCCCATCATCAACCTCAATCCCCGACTCTACCCTGGGGACCTTCGGCCTTTCTAGGAGGATCAAGAAAGTTGAGGGTCCTGAACCCGATATACTGTCAGTGGAGCATGGTTCAGACAGGCGGTTAAAGGTCAAGGTTGTGTGAACTAGCCCGAGAGATGCCCCGGATGGTAGGTGGAAAAAATCCAGAAACTACGCAAAAAAATGCCAATGTATTTCACAGCTGCCTTGAATCAGAATAACCCTCTTCATAGGGTCCTTTCTAAAAGCTCTCAACTTCACTGGGTCACAACAGAGCTAATCACTTGACTCAGAGCTGGGGGCTCTGTGGTGCTTCACAAGAGCTCTGACCCTCCAGAGGAACAAAGATGTCAAAAGCTCTGTAACACCTGCACAAAAGCTACCAGACAGGCCAAGTCAGAATATTTTGCTTTCAATTTCCTGAACAACCTCAACTACCCCTCACCCTTTTTGATCTCCTCCCAGTCATCCATGCAAGTACTCAGACTATGTACTGTAATTATATAGTTTTTGACCCTGCAGAGTTTGTGTCCTCCTTCAATTGCTTATCCTCCACCTATGCCCTTTCACTGCTCATCTCACCCTCCCCTCCTCCCTGATTCTACCACTGTTCTCTCTTCACCTTCCCCTACTCTTTCCTTCTCCCCAGCCTCTCCAGAAGCCACTGTCTCAGCTCCATTGGCTCTTAACCCTTCCTTATACAATAGTCCTGCTGGTCTTGCTACCAACCTCCTATACCTTTCTGCTCCTATTGTGTTCTCCCCATCTCTGTTTTCTTTAACCTCTCTTTTTTTATTGGTACTATGTTTGGAAGACGGCCAAAGTCATAACACTTCATAAAAGTGGTGACCCCTCCACCTCTGGTTACTACCACCTACTCTCTCTAATCCCTGCTCTGTCTAAACTTCAAGAGCATCTGGAACTCTTCTGACTCTCTAGGGCTTAGGATCCAGCCCCTGCAGCATTTTAGTTTTCTGCATCTGGGCAGCCTCCACCCTGTCTATGTCCTTCCTGAGATGTAGTCTCTGGAACTGAACACAGTACTCCACGTGGGATCTCACCAATGATCAATACAGTGGTAACACCACTTCTCTCCTTCCACTGGTGGTACCCCTCCCTATGCAACCCATCATCCTGCTGACCCTGCCTACAGCCTTGTCACACTGTCTCGCCACCTTTAGGTAATAAGATATGATTACCCAAAGGCCCCTTTCCTGTTTAGTGATTGTTAGTACTTCTTGCCCCATTCTATGTACCACCTCTGGGTTTCTGTGCCCTAGGTACATGATTTTGCATTATTTTGCATTGAGATCTAGCTGCCAGACCCTTGCCCTCTACTCAAATTTTTTCAGATCTCTATTCATTCTCTTCATCCCCTCTGGAGTATCTACCCTATTGCAGACTTTGATGTCATCTGCAGTGAGGCATACTTTCTCTTCCAGCTGTTCTGCAATGTCTCTTATAAAGACATTGAAGAGGTCTGGTCCCAGTACTGAGCCCTGAGGTTCACCGCTGGTCACTCTCCCCTCATTAGAGTGAGTGCTGGTTACCATTACCCTGTATCGCCTGACCATCAACCAATTTGCACCCAGTTAATCACCCTGGGTTCCACTCCCAAACTGCCCAATTTGATTATAAGCCTCCTATGTGGTACAGAGTCAAAGGCCTTGCTGAAGTCTAAGTAGGCCATATATACCACTCCACCATGATCTATTTCTATGGTCATCCTGTCGCAGAAATCGATCAGATTTGTTTGACATGACCTCCTCCCCTTAAATCCTTACTGCCTCAGGTCTTATAACCCACTGGATTCAAAATACTCCACTAGCATTTCTTTTGAAAGTGTTTCCATTAACTTCCCCACCACTGATGTTAGGCTGAGTGGCCTATAGTTAATCTTCCTCCCCTGGCCAGACCCTAACAACCCAAACTCATTCCCAAATTCAGTCACTGGTGTCGCATGTGGTAGCTCTGCTACTGTGCTGTTTGTCCAGATTTCTCTGTTGTTTTTGAACACAAATCACTTTCCCTGTAACTAACTTGAACTAGCATGTACAATAGCAGATACTGCTTCCTGAGAGTATAAGACAATAGGTGTACAAACAACAGCTGAGACTACTGATAAAAACCTGGATTGAGCCATAAGAGGATCATTTCTTTTATTATTTCAAATGTAAAAAAAGTGTTAAAACAAAATGAGGAAAGAAGGGTATATCATAAATGACAGGAGGTAAGGGGAAATCTAGAATGGAATTAAAAAGGATGTCAAAAGTTTCACCATAACATGCACTACTGGTTTAAGTTCACAGCTACTTTGGACAGGCATGCCCCTTTTTGTAGGGTCCTTGTTAAAGGCTCTCAACTTCCCTGGGTCACAGCAAAGCTGATCGCTTGCATTAGAGCTTGGGACTCTGCTTGGTACCTTCACAAGGGCTGTGACTCTCCAGAGTACTTATTCAAATGCAAACAGTTTTGAGACACCTGCACTAAAGCTACCAGACTGGCCAAGTCCGAATATGTTTCTTCAGCTTCCTGAATAACTTTAACTGCCTCTCAGAATTCTGGAAGATGGTTCACTTCTTTTTCGTTCCTCCCTTCAGTCATCATCACAATCTTAAAATTAGGCAGCTCTATCATTACCAACCCCACAGAGGTTGCTTCCTCATTCAATACCACTTTCTCCACTAGTGCCCTCTCACATTTGTACTACCCCCCCATTCCTTCTCTACCTCTACTTTCTCCTTCTCCACTACCTCTCCAGGGGCACCTTTTCACCTCTTTTGGCTCTCAACCCCTCCATGTGCAATAGTCTTGAGGGTCTTGATCCCAACCCCTTCTACCTTTCCATTCCTGTTGTGCTCTCCCCATTGCTGCTCTTCTTAACCTCTCTTTTCTCATTGGTACCATTCCAGGTGTATGGAAGAGTACCAAAGTCACCCAACCCCTTTGCCCAAGGCAACTACTGCACTACCACTTTCACCCCTGCTATAGATAAACTTCAAGAGCATCTGTAGTCTTCCAACTCCATCATTTTCTTGACTCCTCCTCTTCCTCTTTCCCCAGCCATTTCAAGTTTGGGTACAGGAAGTGCCACTCCACTATGTCGTCCCTTCACAGGCTCACTGAATCCATCCTGAAAATGATAGATCAGAACTTCATCACTTCTGCTATTGTTGTAGGCCTGGCCAAGGCCTTAAACATCATTGCCCACCCCTTCTACTGGACATGCTTTCAAAGGCAGGAGTGTTGGATCTAACAGTGAAATAGTTTAGCTCCTACATGGCATACAGGTCCAAAGCAGTCCTAGTAGGTAACTTCTCCTCCCTTCACTCAGGTCAGGTGTACTCAAATGCTCAGTCTTGGATTCTCTTTTTCTCCATTTTCCTAAGTGACCCCGCAGGGTATGTGTCTTCTCATACATTCACTTGTATGTTTATGACACTTGACTTTTTGCCTATGGCCCCTCTGCCCCTGTTGAGTAGCTTCAGTTTGGCTTAAATTATCCAACATAGGTTTCAAGTCAACTGGTTTATTCTCAATACCAAGAAAATGGTCTGAGCTTTGGCACTAGGCAGCAACTGATGACTAAAAAACAGTATCCTCATGTCCTCTGGACCCTGGAAAGCTCTCCACTGGAGGAAGTCCCTCCCTTTAAATATCTGGAACTTTAGCTGGACTATAATCTTGACGTCTCATGCCACAATAATGTAATCCATAAGAAACTCATCCTAAAGACTGTAGCTCTGTAAAGAAACAAAGGCTGCATCCCTTTCCTAGCCTGTTGAGGGATTGTTCTGAAAATGATTCTCTGGTATTTTACTATGGGAATGTGGTGTATAGTGCTGCCCCAAAATCCATGTTTGTTAAACTGGATTCTCCTTACCACTCCATATGTCATTTTGCCCTTGACTATCCTCTTTGCCTGCAGTACTGCTTCCTTTACTTCTCTCTCTCTCCGCCTCTCTCTCTCTCTCTCTGCTGGATGCCTCTTTAACTGTATTTCTTTGGGTCCCTTCCATGCTATGTCATATCTCTCTGGTCCTACCCCCTCCACTCCCTCAGAAACTCTGGAAGCTGCTTGTTCTCTCTTCCCTGTGTAAAGACTTCTGATAGGCAGCCTGGTTTCTCATATAGCTTCTCTTAGCTGTGGTCTAGCTTCCCTCCTCTCCGACTACTCATTCTTCACTCTCTTGTGCCCTGAGACTCTATCTTATAACCACATCTCCCATGCCTGTTCTTGCACTTTATCCCCTCCCCTCCACTCACTAAATTGTTCCTTGTATAACCTTCCACTCCTACTTCCCCCATTTCCCCATGGCTAGAGTTGATATTTGTTCCTTGATGTTTAGTGTTATCAACACATGCTCTGTTAATTTAAGTTGCTTCCATTTTGGCTGCTTATATTGTACAAGAGTTCCACAATTGTATATGTAGAGGACTGCCCAGGGCCCTCAGTGTTCACTGCTCCCAACCCTCCAAGGCAGCTGGCTTGGGTTGCCTAAAGTTGTGCTACACTGGGTTCTTGAGCCTAAAGTGGTGCAGTGCCTTCACCTGGGGTAGCAATATGGAGTATACAGATGCTGACACTCAAGGCTATTACCTCCCAGGAAATGGTGCGCAATCTGCCCACACAGCCCTACCCCCTTCATAGAAACCTCAAGTGTCTGATGATGGCATGGGTGTGTCAGCTGGATGTGCTTCTGACTGGAAAGGAGGCTTCCCTGAGCTTGTCTGGCATTCACTCACCATCTCGGTTTTCTCAAGGTTGGTCTAGTGATACAGATGCAAGAGGCTCAAGGACCCTGAAGCAGGCAGTGGCCTTCTCTGTCAGTCAATCTTCAAAGGAGCTTGTCTTCCAGAGGGGGAAGTCACTGGGTGCTGGGTACAAAATACCCCAGCTCCAATCCTCACTTTCAAAACTGTTTCTCTGATTCCGCTTGTTTTCAAAGCCCTAAAAAAATGTTGCCCCAAATCCTTATTTTGTTGTGCTTAGTATGCTCCTTCGGTTACTGCCCTGTTCAGTACCTAGACAGCCATACTAGCCTCCATGCCAAGGTAGCAATGTTTCTGATCCCTTGCTCATCAGGCTCCCTCGACCTATACCAGGATTGCTGAATGATGTACTCTTCAAAGTAGTCAGGCAACAAATACTATGCCTTGCGATCCTAGTGAGATATGTAAAGCATCGCTCTATACAGGTTAGCTTATTGGATGTACCAAGTAGTACCGGGCCTTCCTTATTCAAGAGATGCAATAATCAACTATTGGTATCTTTTACCCTCCTATACCCACTCTTGCTTTCTGTAAGGGCTCTTCTGTACCTTCACACGGGCCCACTAACAGCCAGAGCCACATCATTACTATCCACTGATCCTTACTGCTGCAAAAGAGGTAAAATTCACCTGGCAAGGCTACTTCTGGAAGCCCTCAAAAAACTCATTTTATTACTGCTTATTTGCACAGGTAATGTTGAGCTTAACTCTGGACCCTTTCTCCCAATTTCAACTCCCTCCCAACATGGCCAGTTGAATGGAATGAGCATTATCCATATCAATGCCTGCAGTTTGCTTTAGGAAATTTGATGCTATCCAAACGTGGATCAATCACACTTGCCCAGATGTGCTGGTGGCCACCAAAACATGGCTTAAACCTGCAACACTGGATCATGTAGTCAATATTCTTTTGTATAACATCTTTAGAATGGATAGACGTTTAAGAGGTGGGGGTGTAGCAATTTACATTCAGGACAAATATGCTGCATCAGTAGTAAACTCCACTATCTTGGCCAAGAAATTTGAATGTCTTACATTAAAAGTTCAGCTCACCCACACAGTCCATCTTCATATCTGTGGCAGTTCTGCCCCCATAAATTATGGGTTTGTCTTTGTTTTTGTTTTTTGTCCCAGTGTCTCGAAGCATTCCCCCTTTTCTATGCCCTATACTTTTTATTAAATCTGCTGCAGCAGTCTTCCTTTTCTATTATACTTCCCCTTTTCCCACTATAATAGGGTGGCCTTTTATTATAGCTCCTTACTGTTCTTTCCCTGCTGTTTTTCTTTCCTGCCTCGGGATATAGTTTCCTCAGAAATGGGGGATGTGTTTAGCTTCATCTGAAAATGCCCATTAAAAGAAAGTAATAAGTTCTTTCAAAACCCCTTTAGCAAATAAGCAGTCTTATGCTGAAATATGTAGTATTAGTAGGCTAAATATAGCTTTTGCAGATGAAAGTGCTAGGTTGCACTGTAAGGGAAAATGAAAGTGCTAATCCTGCACTTTACAGTGAAACTGCCTTTTCCCTGATACATAAAACAAGAGGACCCGCTTCTTCTCTTGCCCCTTCTTTGTTGTTTAATTGTTAAATGAAGTCAAACACACTTTGGTAATGGCAGTGGCAGCAGTCAGCTAGCCAGTTTGCTGTACAGTTTCAGCTATTCTCCTGCATCTTCTCTCTAGGTTTAAATGGGGAGTCGGCTGTAGAGCAAGCAAAACTCTGCATTTCACAATTTCTCTGGGGAAAACATGTTTTATATTTACATTTATTTGCACCACATTAATCAGGGTAGTTAAAGCAAACTATTAGGTCTTTTAAGAAGTAAGAATAAGTGATGTATGTAACAAAATCATTTTGCTGCTTACCTAAAGCTTGGTCCTGTGCCTTAAAGGGATAGGTTCCTACTAGGGGAACAACGACCCAACATAAGGCTTATTTATAGGACAGAATACTAAACTAACTCCTCCTTGTAGGCAGAACCTTTTGTTCTAATGAGCCATTAGATATGCAACCTTGTTTTTTGTCTTTTCTATTAACATATTCTGGAAATTGGAATACTTTATGATGCAATCATATCTTTATGCAAAGTATACTTAGGATTTGATATTCCTATAATTTTTATAAAGGAAGGAATTGTTAATAATAAAAATAGGGGAGGATCTACACAATCATGTGACCTCTTGTTCTCTGCTCCATAGAGGTATATAAGGAGCTCTAGTACACAGTTGGAGCAGATTGGTGGGAGACAGCACATATCCTCTCTTTCAGGGAAATACCATAGATGTAGTGGGACCTTTTAGCAACTTCCACTCTATGGTGTAAGTTTTATTCTGTTGTAGCTGAAACGCTCTTGGTGAGCCAGGCTTTGATTTGTAATTTTTTCATCCAAAACAGTGTTATTTTTCCTTTTACTTACTTTGTTTTCATTCTTCAATAAACAACACACATGAAGTAAATGTGTGTTTAACCTGAAGTACTGTCTCCACTCTCTGCTTCTTGAGTTGTTTATACCCACACGCTCACAAAGTGGTACCAGGAGTGGGGTGTTTACTGGTTGTCTGTGGCAAAAAAGGGAGAAACCAGTGGGGGACCTGACCAGGTACCCAACAACTCTATGCAGAGATGGCATCTGGTGTGGACAAGAAGAAGGCTGGTATGGTAACCAGGACCCAGGCAGCCATCACTGGGGAACCTCTGTATCCTGGACTGGACCCGGCTGTTTGGAGGAAGGAGGCCAAAGTTAAGGAAGATGCAGCAAATGAGGATGAGATGGAGGAGGAGAAGTGACAGAAACTTCCGGGAGAAGAACCACCAGAGGACTTATCGGGTCTCGTACGTTGGCTGGCCATCCGCCAGATGGAAATAGAAAACAACGTGACCAAGAAGCCCAGGAAAGACAGAGGGAGATGAGGCAACAAGAGATAAGGTGGGCTGAAACTGTTAAACTTTTACAGCAAATGGGGACTAATGCAGGGGCTAGTGGACATGCTACTACCTCCAACCCTAGAGAAATCAAACTAACTAAAATGACCAATGCTGATGACATAGATGCTTACTTAACAACTTTTGAAAGAGTAGCCAGAGCATGTAATTGGCCCCAGAGTCAATGGGTGGTACGATTAGCCCCTTATCTGACAGGGAGAGCGCAATTAGCATACAGTCATATGGACACATGAAATGCAGAGAATTAATATGCAGTAAAAACTGAAATTTTGAAATGATATAAGTTCAGAGACCTATAGACAAAGGTTTCATGCTCTGAAAAATCGACCCCAAGACAACCCACGAGAGACTTTTACTCATTTAAAGGAACTATGATGGAAATGGATCCAACCGGAGGGAAAGACAACTACACTTATTATGGAGACCTTTATTGTAGAACAATTCTTACAAATCCTTCCACATGACATGCAGATCTGGGTAAAGGAACACAAACCAGAAACTGCAGAGAAGGCCATATCATTGGCAGAAGATTTTCTAACCACCCACCAGCCTTATCGAAGAATGAATCCTCATCCTCAAGATGGGAATATGGGGTGAATGATACCTGGGGTAAGGCCTGGTGAGACCAGTACTATTGACTTTAAAAAGGACAATAGAAATGACTCTAAAAAAAACTTTTCCAGCAGATATAATCTGTCGCAACTGTCAGAAAATGGGTCATATAGCTAGATATTGCCCTAACAAATGGTCAGACAGTACACATGTAGCCTTGTTAAATGCTGGGTATTTTATGACCACGGTGGAGTTTGAAAATCAAAAGGTCATGGGTCTAATTGATTCTGGAACCAAACATACCTTGATAAGACCAGATGTGTTAGCTACCAGAACAAAAGTATGAAGAGGGTCTGATATGCATGCAGTATGTGTCCATGGTGATACTCACCACTATCCTACTGTCAAGATAGGGGTAACTGTTGAAGGAAAAAGTGCCAAGGTGACTGCCGGTATAGTACCTAAACTACCAGTACCCATATTAATTGGACACAACTATCCAGAATTTATTCAATTGTTAAACAATAGAGAGTCTATAACTGCGGTCACCACAAGAGCACAAAGTAGACAGTCACCACAACTTGGAGAAGTGTTCCCTTTTCAAGAAGACTTACTGTATATGATCCCCATGGTAAAACCAAACAAACACGTAGTGCCAAGAAGAAAATGCAAAGGGAATGGGGGAAAGGACAAAGATAGAATAGCAAAATCTGTAAGCTCTATTTTTATAGATTGTGACATTCCCAATGAACAAAGGAAAGATACATCATTGCTACCTATATTTCAAAATGTGGGAAAGGAACCAGATCCAGGTACCCCTGGATTTGTAATCCACAATAAAATTTTATATCGGGTTTGTACCAAGGGAGACACAGGGGAACAGGTGGAACAACTGGTGGTACCCACTTCTTATAGAAATAATTTAATACATCTGGGACATGATATACCTCTAGCAGGACATGGAGGGCAGGATCGAACCTTAGGGAGATTATTACAAAGATTCTATTGGCCAGGCATTCATGATGATTTAGCCAAATACTGTCAAAGCTGTAAAGAATGTCAACAAGTTAGTCCAGTAGGATGTAAAGAAATAGTACCCATGGTACCCCTCCCCTTGATAGACACACCCTTTGAAAGGATTGGGATAGATATTGTAGGCCCCTTGCTTAAGAGTGCTAGTGGAAACCGATTCATCCTGGTCATATGCGATTATGGAACCAGATACCCAGAAGCAATTCTCTATTACAGTAACCACTAAGAAGGTGGCAGAAGAATTGATAAAGCTCTTTAGTAGAGTAGGGATCCCAAAGAAATACTCTCTGATAGAGGGAGTAATTTTAACTCAGCATTGTTAAAAAAGTTGTATTGGCTATTGGGTACTGCAGCAGTACGAACCTCTCCCTACCACTCACAAATGGATGGCCTTGTTGAACGCTTCAACCAGACCCTAAAGCGTATGTTAAGGAAATTTATGCAGGAGGAAGGGAATAACTGGGATAAACTGTTACCATTTCTGTTATTTGCCTACAGAGAGGTACCTCAGGCATCGACAGGGTATTCTCCATTTGCCTTACTGTATGGTAGGAACCGAAGGGGACCGTTAGATGTCGTGAAAGAGTTATGGGAAGGAGGGAAGGAGATGAGAACCACCAGCATTGCAGAGTACATGAATTCTTTACGACAGAGGCTGGTTTCCTATGTTAAAAAGGTTCATGAGAATAAGGAATATGCACAACATATACAGAAACAGGCAAATCACCAGCAGATAAGAGGGGATAAACATTTCCAAAGTGGGGAACAAATGTTGTTGTTGTTATCTTCTTCCCATAACAAACTACTAATGAAATGGCAGGGTCCATACCGTGTACTCAGACAGACCGGCACGGTAAATTTTGAGATTGCCACCCCTGACATCCGCCCTGCAAAAAGATTTATCATGTTACTTTATTAAAGAAGTGGATGAGAGTACCCCAGGAGACTAGTCTAATGGTGATTCCTGATACTGAGGAACGGACTAGAAGTCGATATGGACGACTTGAAGGTTCAAAGGGTCCTCAGGATGTCTTCTGTAACCCTCTCTGGATCAGAAACAACACACAGAACTACAACACCTTCTACAATCATTTTCTACTACATTTGCTAGTACCCGGGTAAAGCCAAAAACATAGAACACCATATTCGAACACACGCAGGTCCCATTAGAAAGAGGCCATACAGACTTCCTGAGAGAGTTAGGGAGGAAGTACAGAAAGAAGTGGATAAGTTACTTGCTCTCCAAATAATTGAGCCTTCTAACCATGCATGGGAATCCCTGATGGTAGTAGTACCACAGAAGGAAGGGGGAATCCGCTTATGTCTAGATTTTAGAGGGCTAAATCAAGTTGCACAGTTCGATGCCTACCCAATGCCCCGTGTGGATGACATTCTGGATAAAATAGGGAATGCTAAATATATTTCAACTTTGGATTTGACAAAGGGATATTGGCAAATCCCTTTGGCAGAATCTGACAAAGAAAAAACTGCTTTTAGCACTCCAAAAGGGCTGTACTAATTTTGCACCATGCCTTTTGGACTCCATGGGGTCCCAGCCACATTTCAGATGTACATGGATAAAATATTAAATCCTTACACAGCATTTTGTGCTGCTTATCTAGATGATGTGGTGGTCTTTAGTCAAGATTGGAAATCACATCTATCACATCTATGCACTGTCATAAATGTCATCAAAACAGCTGGGATGACAGTAAACCCTACAAAGTGTGCCCTAGCGATAAAGGAAACCAAATATTTAGGTTTTCTATTGGGCAATGAACTTATCAGACCCCAGATAGACAAACTTGAAGCTGTAGCTGATAGTCCAAGGCCCCACACAAAGAAACAAGTTAGATCTTTCCTAGGATTAGCGGGATATTACAGACGTTTTATCCCTAATTTCTCAACTATTGCCACTCCCCTTACAGATCTGACCAAAAAGAAATGTGGCAATACAGTAACCTGGTCTGAGGAATGTGAACATGCCTTTTTGTCCATCAAAGCGGCATTGTGTGCCACCCCTGTCTTAAGAAGTCCTAACTTTGAATACCCCTTCGAAGTACATACAGACGCCTCAGGCACAGGTCTGGGGCGGTACTCAGTCAGACCATTAATGGGGAAGAACATCCAATATTACACATATCCAGAAAATTACATGATAGAGAGCATAAATACAGTACTGTAGAGCTGGAGTTTTTAGCTGCCAAATGGGCAATTGAGTCTTTAAGATTTTACTTGTGGGGGGCTCCCTTTACACTAGTTACAGATCATAATCCTCTTTGTTTTCTGTCTCAGATGAAAGACAAAAATAATAGGATTATGCATTGGTACCTTGCATTACAGCCATTCAAATTTTCAGTACATCACAGAGCAGGTAGTGCTCATGCCAAAGCAGACTATTTGTCTAGATTCCAGGTATGACATTGATTTAGACACCTCAGGGTAATAAGTATAGGAAAATAGAATACTTATGTAGTTATTCTTATTGTTTATTTTGTATAGGGACCCTGGATTGGAGCTCCATGGTGAGGGAGGGTCGGAGCTCCATCTTACCCCGAGGATGTGAGGTAGGTTGTCTTAGAAACCTGTAGAGGTTTCTACTTAACCATGCGGGTATGTGGCAGTTCTGCCCCTATAAATTATGGGTTTGTCTTTGTTTGTTTTTTTTGTCCCAGTATCTCGAGGCATTCCCCCTTTTCTATGCCCTATACTCTTTATTAAATCTGCTGCAGCAGTCTTCCTTTTCTATTATACTTCCCCTTTTCCCACTATAATAGGGTGGCCTCCTATTATAGCTCTTACTGTTCTTTCCCTGTTGTTTTTCTTTCCTGCCTCGGCATATAGTTTCAGAAATGGGGGGGGATGTCGTTTAGCTTCATCTGAAAATGCCCCATTAAAAGAAAGTAATAAGTTCCTTTCAAAACCCCCCTTTAGCAAATAAGCAGTCTTATGCTGAAATATGTAGTATTAGTAGGCTAAATATAGCTTTTGCAGATGAAAGTGCTAGGTTGCGCTGTAAAGGGAAAAATGAAAGTACTAATCCTGCACTTTACAGTGAAACTGCCTTTTCCCACTGCTTCTCTTGCCCCTTCTTTGTTGTTTAATTGTTAGTCAGCTAGCCAGTTTGCTGTACAGTTTCAGCCATTCTCCCTGCATCTTCTCTCTAGGTTTAAATGGGGAGTCGGCTGTAGAGCAAGCAAAACTCTGCATTTCACAATTTCTCTGGGGAAAACATGTTTTATATTTACATTTATTTGTACCACATTAATCAGGGTAGTTAAAGCAAACTATTAGGTCTTTTAAGAAGTAAGAATAAGTGATGTATGTAACAAAATCAATTTGCTGCTTACCTAAAGCTTGGTCCTGTGCCTTAAAGGGATAGGTTCCTACTAGGGGAACAACGACCCAACATGAGGCTTATTTATAGGACAGAATACTAAACTAACTCCTCCTTGTAGGCAAAACCTTTTGTTCTAATGAGCCATTAGATATGCAACCTTGTTTTGTGTCTTTTCTATTAACATATTCTGGAAATTGGAATACTTTATGATGCAATCATATCTTTATGCAAAGTATACTTAGGATTTGATATTCCTATAATTTTTATAAAGGAAGGAATTGTTAATAATAAAAATAGGGAGGATCTACACAATCATGTGACCTCTTGTTCTCTGCTCCATAGAGGTATATAAGGAGCTCTAGTACACGTTGGAGCAGATTGGTGGAGAGAGCACATATCCTCTCTTCCAGGGAAATACCACAGATGTAGTGGGACCTTTTAGCAACTTCCACTTTATGGTGTAAGTTTTATTCTGTTGTAGCTGAAACGCTCTTGGTGAGCCAGGCTTTGATTTGTAATTTTTTCATCCAAAACAGTGTTATTTTTCCTTTTACTTATTTTGTTTTCATTCTTCAATAAACAACACACATGAAGTAAATGTGTGTTTAACCTGAAGTGCTGTCTCCAGTCTCTGCTTCTTGAGTTGTTTATACCCATGTGCTCACAATATCATTGGATGTTACAGGCCTCCCACTGCAGGACTTAAAGTACTGAAGCATCTGAGTGACGTATTAGACTCCCTTTCCTCTGAAGTGATACTCTTGGGTGACCTCAATATGGACTGGTTTTCCATAGCACCCAAACCCCTAAAATATTTATGTGATAATTTTGGCCTTGCACAAATCATATCTGAAGTCACCTGGCCTAATGTTAAAAACTCAGAGAAAAGCACATTGCTTGACATAATATTAGTTAGCAAACCCCACATGTTTACCCATGCACGCGCATTCTTTAATGATATCAGTGATCATTGTGTAATAGCCTGTGTGAGGTCCATTCTTAAAGCAGTGTCATCCTCTAAGTACGTCTTTAAGAGATGCTAGTGGAATTTCGATCCTTTCACTTTCTGCTCGGACCTCCAATATGCTGACCGGCAGGACTTTTATTTGACACCAACCGTGGATATTGCATAAGAGCAATTCCATAAAATAGTGCTCAGGGTCTTAGATAAACATGATCCCCTAGTAAAAATCAGGACAAAAAGGAAAATGTGCCCATGGTTCACAGGTGGATTGAAAGTTGCATTACTGCACACGGATTCCTTATGGAAAAAGGCAAGAAAAACTAAACTTACACCTGATTGGACAGCCTTCAGGGGAGCTAAAAACTGGTGCACCAAGCTCACTAGAACTGAGAAAGCAAGGTATTTCCAAGCAGAAATTGATAGTGCTTCGAATAACACAAAGAAATTCTGGAAAATGACAAAGGACCTCGAAGTCTACTCTCCAGTACACTCTCTCCCCCCAAAAATCACTGTGGGTGGTGATTCCACCACCGATAAACAATCAACTCTAGAACTTCTTAATAACCATTTTGCCACAGCAGGATTAGTCTTCAACTCCTCGCTGGCCAATAAACTTCGAGCACAGCTATGTGTTCAGAAATCTGAATGGCTCAATCCTAGCTTAATAAATCCTAACCCAGCTTTCACCTTTCACCCTGTCACTGTGAAGCAAGTTGAGGATCTCCTTTTGGCCCTCGACACCAGGAAGGATATTATACTTTAGCTGCTCCAATTACTCATCTATTTAATTTGTCCCTTATGCAGGGTTTTCTCCCTGCAATATGGAAAACAGCACAAGTAATTCCATTCTTTAAGTCTGGTGATACCAGTGACCTAAACAATTATCATCCAGTTTTCTTACTTCCTATCTTGTCCAAACTATTGGAAACAGTAGTGAATTCACAACTCAGGCAACACCTTGAGAATCACAATCTAATTAACATGGTACAATCTGGGTTTAGACCGCACCACAGTACAATCTCCATGCTTGCTAAGGTCACCAACGACTGGCAGATGGCATTAGATGACAAAAAGTATGTATGCTCCTTTTTCCTTGATCTTAGCAAAGCCTTTGATACGGTGGACCATGACCTACTCCTGATCACCCTACGTATCATTGGAGTAGACCCTCTGGCTACTAAGTGGTTTTCTAACTACCTTACTGATCACTGCCAACAAGTCAAAGTGGAGGGCAATCTCTCCACGCTGAAAACTGTGCAAAGAGGAGTACCTCAAGGGTCCATTTTAGGGCCACTGCTGTTTGCCATCTTTATTAACAACTTAAAGGATGGAATCAAGTATGCTAAGATTCACCTATTTGCTGATGACACTGTGCTGTACTTAGACAGGCCTACACCAGAACTGGCTCACAGAGACCTCCAGCTTGAATTTAACCATCCACAGGAAAACCTACTGCATTTGAAGTTATTAAATGCTAAAAAAACTAAAGCTACACTCTTTGCTCCCTCTGCAAACACTAACAAAACCAAGGGCACTCCCACAATCCCTTTTATTCGGACACTTTTAGGTGAGCCTTTAGAATTTGTGTCAAACTTTAAATACTTGGGGGTATGGGTTGATGATAAGCTATTATTTTTGGAACATATTGAGAGCCTAACTAAAAAATTAAGACAGAGGCTAGGTATCTTCTTCCGGATAAAGCATCTACTTACACAGGAGACCAAAATCCGACTAGTGCAAACCACCTTCTTACCGCTCTTGGACTATGCTGATATCCTATATGGACATGGACCAAGTACGGCCTTAGGGAAACTTGACAGCCTTTACCATCGGGCCATTAGATTCATTACTGATGCACCATACTCCACTCATCACTGCACCCTTTATTCTATGGTAGGTCAGAGCTCTCTTAGTCACAGATGCCACAAAAATGCAATCCTTTGGACACTCAGAGCCATCTCCAATAAACTTCCTAAATACATCTCTGACTGCCTTCCTCTCTGCCTGGTAGGGAGCTACCCACTAAGAAGGCTTTCTTATACCTCCCTGCATTTTGGCAAAGCGGCCATAAGTCACTCTCTCCTTGTCCTCTGGAACAATGTGCAAAAAACCCTAAAAATTGTACTACCAGTGAAAATACCACACTTTAAAAATCTGTTTGCAAGGGCATTTAAGGAATCTTGCAACTGTTTTTACTAATTAACCACTATGGTACTCCTTCTGACAGTTAAACTCCCATTCCCATAAGATCTTATCCACTGTAGTAATTGTATATCTTTTTTATTTTGTGTTATTTATACATTGTATAAAGCTGCCAACAATCCCTATTTTCCCAGGACAGTCCCTATTTTAGGCAACATGTCCCAGTGTCCCCACAAGTTTTGCAAAATGTCACTTTTGTCCCAGTTTTTGCCTACTTGTACCAGTTTTGTCCCTTTTTTTTTTTTTTGCTGACTGCTAATCCGTGAGTGACAGTTATTTCAGCACCACTGTGGCGCTGCTTGGGCTGGACAGCAGTTTGCAACTTCAGCCCCTGGATCTGTATTGCACTGCAAGCATGTCAGTGGGAGCACAGTAAAGCATGTTTCTTCCTGTTAGATTAGACTGGGTAGTAGTGCAAACAAGCACATGTGGATGTCTGCCTGCCAGCAGCTGAGAGAGACTCCAGACAGAGAAGAGACCGGCAGCAGGGAACTAAGCTACCCAAACCTGATCAGCCGTAAGGAAGTGTGTGAAAACAATCTGGTGTGGTGGTGGGAGTCTTTGAAGTGAAGTTTGCTTAGCAAATGAGGTGCATGTAAATGGGTTTGATGGGACTGTCAGGAGGAGCAACACATGCCACTCGAATGTCTGATCACAATTTAATGCAGGTTTGCTTCTAATGAACTTTATGTATATCATGATTTGGAACTTGCTACAGCAGAATGATGTATTGTTTTAATATAATAATAATAATAAGCTGTATTTATAAAGCGCCTTTCAAAGTACCAAGGCGCTTTAACATACAAATTGGATAAAACAAGATAAAACTATAAAATACAATACAAATATGAATAAATCAGTAAAATCAGTTTTGGCAGGCTTGACACCACAAATGGGTTTTCAGGGCCTGCTTGAAACCTCCCACTGTTATGCACTCCCATAGCTGACAGGGTAGAAAATTCCAAAGGGCTGGAGCCACATACATAAATGCACAAGCCCCGATGACTTTAAAGATACCCTTGGAATCTCTAGCAACCCCTTGTCAACTGAGCGGAGTGGTTGCCCAGGGCAGTGGGGGACAGGAGCTCTTTCAGGTAGTCTGGGCCCTGTCTGTGTAGGGCTTTATAAGTCAGACATCTGACCTTGAAGGTGATCCACCACTAAATAGGCAGCCAGTGCAGGTCACGCACACTGGTGTGATATGACACATCTGAGGAGTCCCTGTCAACAACTGGGCTGCAGCATTCTGCACCAGCTGCAAGTGGCAGATATAAACTCCCGGCAGCCCTAGGTAAAGGGAGTTGCAGTAATCAAGGCGCGAGGTCACAAAGGTGTGGATCAGCGAAGGAAGATCGTTGGATGGAACTAGGTGCTTGACCCTGGCGATGTTCCTCAGATGGTAAAAGGAAGACTTAACGACTGCCGACACCTGAGATCACAGTGTCAGCCCATCATCAAGAATCACCCCCAGGTCCCGCACCCATTCAGAGACAAGAAGCTGGGAGCCCCCCAAGTAAAGTCCAGTAGGCTGAACAGCCCCCGACCCCTCTATCTGGTGATCCAGTTCCACAACCATCACCTCAGTCTTTCCTGAGTTCAACTTCAGCCAGCTGGAATTCATCCAGTCCTGGATTTCAGCGAGGCAGTTATTAAATACCAAAAGTGCACTATCCTGGTTGGATGCTAAAGACAGATAGAGCTGGGTATCATCAGCATAGCAGTGAAACCTCAGCCCATACCATCTTGCAATGTCTCCGAGGGGCAGCATGTACATCGCAAACAACATGGGGGACAACACCGAGCCCTGAGGGACCCCACATGGCAGAGAGAATGGGTCAGAGGAAAAATTCCCCGACACCACCCTCTGCATTCTGCCAGTGAGGAAGGACTTAAACCACCTGAGAACTGTACCAGACAGGCCACAGATGACCCTCAGATGCTCGAGCAGCACCCCATGGTTCATGTTGTCAAAAGCTGAGGAGAGATCAAGAAGTACCAAGATGATCGCCATCAAGAGATCATTGAGCACCCTAACCAGCGTGGTCTTGATACTATGCCCCTTTTGAAAGCCGGATTGGAAAGGTTCATAGATGTCATGGATGGTCAAATGGTTCTCCAGCTGTAGCACCACAACATTCTCGATCACCTTCCCCACAAAGGGAAGATTGGAGATAGGTCTGTAGTTAGCAGGGCAGCCTGGGTCCAGAGAAGCTTTCTTAAGGAGGGGTGTCACCACCGCCTCCTTCAGAAAGCTAGGGAACTCGCCCGACTAAAGGGAGCACCAGACTATCCATGCAAGGACCAGGCCAGGGATGTCACAACAGCCTATAATCAGGGAAGTTGGGCCCGGATCGAAACTACAGCATGTAGGGCACATACACTGGACAATGCGCATAACATCCCCGAACTCCAGCCAGTCGAAGGCACTCCAGGCAAAGTGAGGGAGAGTGACTGAACACTGATCACTAGCAACCCCCATAGAGTGTGCCGGTTGGATCTCCACCCTGATGCCGGCCACCTTATCTGCAAAGAACCGAGCGAGCTCATCACACTCAGATTGTGAAAAGGCTTTTTGGGACTGCAGGCAGGCTGGGTTGCACAGCCTGTCCACAGTTCAAAAGAGCTGAGCCAGTTGGTTCTGAGCAGCAGTAATCTCCCTGGACAGGAACTCTGCCTTCTTATGGCTGATTGTTGATTGATAGACTTGATAATGTTTCATCAGTCTAAGATGGTCGCCCTCCAGGGTGGATTTCCACCAGCAGTGCTCTAGCCTTCATCCTAGTTGCCACAACTCCCTCACAGTCCCATCAAACCAAGGGGACTGAGGGCAAAGGGAGAGAGGACAAACTTGGACAGGAGTGATAGAGTCCAGGGCCGTAGTAACAGCTTTGTTATAAGCCTGAACCAGGGCCTCTCGGCTCCCACTTGCCTCAGGAATTACCGATAGGTCAAGTACCACCGTAAGACCATCAGGGCTCACATCCTGTAATGGGCGGTATCTGACCATCTCTACAGGGGTCGGTCTATGAAGGGGGGGGTGCAAAAACTGAACCCCATAGTGTAGTGATCGGACCATCTGACTGGTTCCACCCCCACATCAGAGGCTTCAATCCCCAGGAGGAAGACCAAGTCAAGAGACTGACCGTGTTTGAGTAGCAGAGATAACAATCTGTGTGAGGTCCAGTGATGTCATCAACTGAAGGAAGTCCTGGCCAAATTGTGAGAGTTCTTCATTGACCCAGGCATTGAAGTCGCCCAGGACCATCAGCCTGGGAGACTCGAATGCTGTGTTGATCACGGTTTTAATCTGAATGTTTGCTACTGGTGTTACTGTGGGGCAACATGGCCAGAGCAAGCAGCAAAATGTTATTGATTGTGTGCAGCGTTGTCTGCTGCGGTGCCCATGGGACTGACACAGGGAGGGGTCATGGTCAGGATGGACTGTCCCAGTTTTAGGCCTCGGAAAGTTGGTAGCTTTACATTGTATATATGTATCCCTCTTGTGTTCTAATGTATATCACATGTATTCTGTAACCTAACTGAAGCACAGTATCTCTTGCCTTGTGTGCCTTGTATCATATTTCCTATTCTTGCATTGTATTTGTACCAGTACCTGACCCAGGTCCACCTTGTAAATGAATTGTCTCAATGGTGTTTTGCCCTGATTAATAAAGGTTGATTGATTGATTAATAGTTTTGATAAAATCATTATTTTCTTCACAAAAGAGTCATTTGCTGGGATCCCAGACTTCTTTAGTCTGATACGCCTGCAGTGCCTGGCAAACAGTGGCTCCCCAGCTCACAGCTCCTATCTATCTGTCACACTGGCATATCTAGCCTAGATCTTTAGGAACAGCCCCTTTTGTAAGAAATGAAACTTGATGTCCCATTGGTTAGCCAGTCTCCCAGACATGTAGTATTTGGAATGTAACCCCCTCTGTCGGGCTTACCTGGCTGCCCATCACTCCGTTCTTTCCCCCATTTTCCCTGTTACTGCCCCATGCTTCCTGGTGTTTCCCTACTGTTTCCATCTGACCCCTGCAGAGTTTTATGTAGATTGGGGCCAGAGGAGTCAGACCGTGGAGCCACCGACCCATTGCTGCACTCTGGTGCAGTTGGGTGGTCCCTGCATGCATGAGGACGCAGTGTTGTTCCAGCCATTCCTGCAGCCAAACAGGAGGCATATGAGAGGTTCCAGTCCCCCTGTGGAGTTGATCAGCGACTGGAGACCTGAAGGAAGTGACAGAGAGGCCATAGGAGTATTTTTTAAAGGTGCACCAATGAGCACTAAGAAACAGGGCCCACCTCATGAATATTAAAGAGGCGGCACTAAATATGAATGGAGGAGCCTGCCTAGCACCTTGGGGCAGTGAGATACAGTACTAGCGACAGGCAGGGGAACTGAAGAAAATGTTAAATGGTGCCATGGGGGAGAAGGGCAGAGAGACTACTACAGATTGGTGGGGAAATCAATAAATAATACTAGGAATACTAGGAATTTTGAAGACACAAGGGAGCTCAAGGCCCATAGTTTATGTCCCCCACATATGTGGGTTAATCACACCATCAGCTGATTATTATAATAAAGAACATCAAGAGTATTTTTAAAGCAGTTAGACTAGAACAATCGACTACTGACTGAGGTAATTTATTCCAGACCATTGGAGCTCTGATCGTGAAGAAGTGATCCCTCTTTACTATCGCAGTCTGTTGTATACACATTTTTTTGCTATGAGAATGCAAATTACCGCTTACATTACTGAACTGTAAATTATTTTCATTCATTTGTTCAATGTTCGGAGATAACTTGTATAATAACAGCAGATTGCCCCTTTGTCTGCGAGCCTCCAGGGAATGTAAACCGGTCTTAAGTAGTCTAATTGGTGGTCTAATACCACCAACAGCTTAATCTGGTTCAAGGTCAGTTGGCATTCATCTGTATCCCCCCTCCCCCCCGGGTCGTGCCTGAAAATAGGCAGGAATTGTCTAGTGCACTTACCCGGTCAACAAAAATTAAATAATAAATAAATAATTGGATAATTAAAGTGTTTTGATTTAGGAACAGGTTTAGTAATCGTCCTCTGCACTCCTTCCACTATCTTAATATCCTTAAGCAGATATGGTGTCCAAAACTGTGATCCATAATCTAGTATGGGCCACACATAAATGTTGGAGAGAGGTAAAATAAGTTGCTCTGTCTTATTCACAAATGAACAACTGATCTTGGTTACCATAGACTGAGCAGATTTAGCAGTTCTCAAGCTATGATTAGAAGAAGAAAGAGAATCATTTACTATTATACCCAAATCCCGTACTTTTAGGACTGATTTCAATATTGTTTGTTCTACTATATATGAATAAAAATATTTATTTTGGCTGCACTGACTCTGTAAAGTTGGGCCATTGTATGGGACTGCATACTAATGTTTACCCGTAGCTATGTTGTGACACTTTGACCCCCAATGGACAGCTAATCAGCTATCTAGGTGCCCCAAACTGTTTGTGAGGACTTATGGGAAAAGGTGTGGACTAATTTCAGGTGCCAAGAGGCATTTTCAATCAATAATCAAAGAGGGCTAGTGATTGTGATTGATAACAGGATTTGACCAATCAGAGGGGAGGATTTTGGGGGGAAATCCCAGAGACTTTGTGCAGTCTGATCTGGGCTCTGATCGAGTCAAGAGGGGCTCAGTGCTGTGTATGGAAAAGTCTAAAAGCCTTGCACAGGACTTAAACAAAGTTTTGCCTGCTGATTGAAGAACGATCCTCACTGGTTAAAGGAACTGTGAATCTTTCCTGAGTGTTCCAGGCATCTGGTGAAAACTGTTGTTTTGGAGGAGAATCATTTGCTGCAGTGATCCTGCATCATTGGGGACTGAGAGGAAACCCTGAGCTGGGAAAGAATCTTTCTTGGAACTGTGTGTGAGCCAGAGTCAAAGGTGGATGCTGTTGTGAATCAGAGAATCTGTGAGAGGACAAAGGTGAGCAGGTATCCCACGCTTCAGGAACCCATTGCTGCTGCTGAAATACAGCTGTGGAAAGGAACTGCTAGTCTGTAGCTTGGGATCTGTTGCCCAAAGGCACTGAAAAGTGGAAAACTGTCTGGCAGCACAATGGAGCTGCATTCCCATCTGAGAGAAAGGTGGAACCAGGGTAATCCCAGCTGCAACTCAGTCAGGTAGGGAACTCGCTAACCCCTACCGAATGGGGTCCATTGGCTGCAGGGAACCACTGGCATATGCTGGAGTGCTAGGGCACTCTGACCTATGAGGGAGCCTAGCTGTGGAGCCACTCCTGGGTCTGGATCCTCTGTGGTTTGGTGGGCCTTGTGTTTCAGCTCTGCAACGGTCCTGAATAGGCTGAAGGAGACAAGCTGGAAGACCTCCAGGCAAGGTGACAAGCGAACAAACCTTCAAGCAAGCTCAAGTTTTCTCATCATCTTCTGCTGCCTAGTTGTTGCTGCCATCTTTGAATGGAAACTGCAGATTTTGAACTGCTGGACCCCCCCCCCCCAGAGATTGCTCAGCTCTCCAGAATGGTGAGTAACTCAGGGCTTGCCATGACCAAGGGAATTGGGGAAAGATTGTTTACAAACAAAGGTTTAACATTAACCTTAAAGCTTCATCCTTTAAATATTCTTCAAGGGCCCCAATGCCAACCAACCTGCTACATCAACCAGGCATGTACCATCACAGGGTATCCTTATAGAGTGAACTGGGGTTTCACTGGTACCAGTGGGGGGTGGGTGTTGGAGTGTCTTGGCCTACTGGTACTGTTAATGTTAACTATCCTAATTTCTTTTTCTCTTCACATCTTTCCTGATCCAGGTACCCCACCCCTAGCCCTTCCCCAAAATAAAGCTGTGTTTTGTTTGTTGCAATTACTGTGTGGAGGGCATTTTGTGAAAGCTAACTGTCAAGTATATGTGGTGTATGGTATTGGGGAACAACTTGGTATCCAGTGTGCGGGGTGGTTAGAAGGGGAGGTGGGTAGGTACAGCATCCCAGGGGATTGTACCAAGCAGAAACCTGGCCCACTGTCAAACTACTCTGGGTGGAGACACCGCACTATTTTACTATTACTTTGGGATAGAACCCCTGATCACCACTGATGCAGGACCCAGGTTCCTTAACCTGTGTGGTGGTCAACAGGCAGGGGAAGTAGCCCATTGGCACATGGCACCTGGGTTGCAGGAATGTTGGTCCAGCCATTATGGGGTTGCATGCAGTATGGAAAGCAATGCAGGCCCCTGACTGGCTGAAATTCATTGGCATATCTTGTACTGACCTCTGACCCTTCCATAGAAGTCTTTGCTGGAGTCAGAATGTAGAGGGGAGACATGGGTGACACCATATTTGTTTACATCTAAGTGATGTGCCTTTGCAGCTAGCAGTAGCTTGCTGTGGTATTGTCTTAGCCTCTTGTTTGTTGATTTAATGTTGCCCTGGCCCAGCTGCATGTCCTCGTGCCAGGGTGATGTCCATGAAGCTGGGCACTTAGCCTGTTTTCATGTTGGGGCTCTGATTATAAGAGGCAGTTTTTGAGCCACTGTCCTGAGTCCTCTGTGCATGCATACTCTCGTTTGTTCTCTTCCTGGACCACTGCTTGTCCTGGGCTGGGAAACACTGTGTGCCTGATGGTGCTGACCATTTCGGTCCTGGCTCCATTGCCTTCCCTGGAGCCAAGACCATTACTTACTGTGGGCACCCAGCCCTGTGTTGATTCAGAGCTCTGCTCTGGCTCCATGCCGCTAGGCATGCGTGGCAGCACCCCAAATGGCAGCCACACTCTTCCCATTCCTCAACCAGCTGCAGGCACTGAGGTCAGGAAATCTGCTCAATGCATCTGATGATGTTCCTACACTTGGTATTGACTCCAGAACACAGTCTTGGGGGCCAAAAACATGGGTGCTCTGTGCGGCTCCAGCCCTGAAGATTTCATGCAGAGCTCTGGCCCAGATCCTGATAGGGCTCCTGGATGGGGCTACCCTACAGTGCTGGTCCCCTGTTTGCTAGTCCTGGGGGACTGGAGGGTGAAAATAGGGGTCAGGGATGAAGGAGGCAGTACAGGTAAGCCCCCAGTTTTGGGGGTACTTACACACTTCCCCTGCCAGACTCTTGACACCCTCACCAAGACCAGGTCCACACTGTCCAAAAGTCCCATGACAATGTCGTGAGAATTCATGTCAACAATATATACAGTTCTGTCTAACACCTGGTGCTTAATTACTCAGTGCATGCATACATATTTATACAGTGTACATTTATGACCAGACAATTGATGCCTATCTATCCACAGTATTCAGCTGGCATACTGCTACATTTTCGCACCTGAATCTGTATGCAGCACATTCGGGTTATATCACAGGGCAATATGCTTATGAATCACATGGATGCAGATATCAGAAGAGGCACAAAGAGTGTCATATGAGAGTTTGATGATGGGTTTAGGCTCATGTCCAAACTTGCGAGGTATTACTGTTTCTTCTTCAGGAAGTTGACATTGCTGAACTTTTCCATTCCATCAGTTGAAATTGCTCATTCTGGAGTCTGCCAGGTACTCTGGTGCAAAACACAATGTCATCATCACTTTCATCTGAACTGCTTACAGCTGGCTCTTGCACAGCTGCAGTATTAGGAATGTTGGTTTCAGGGTAGGTGTCCCAGTTCTCTACTGGTTGGGTGTGACTCTGAGTTTTTGATCTCTTGGCCACTGGGCATTCAATTTCAGATGAAGGCTCAAGCACAACCTCCCAATGGGTACAAGGTGGTTCATGTGTACAGTGTTTTCCTGGACTTTACCTTGTTCTTGCTGAATTTTGTAGACTGGAAGGTCAAGCACCTCTTCAGCTATGACATGACTGTGACACTCACTGGTCCTGAATTTTGGTTTCCTGTAGATCCAAGTTTCTCAGTAGCACATGGTCTCCAATCTGAAACATCCAGTGTCAAACTTGTCTGTCATAACATTTTTGTTGGCAAGGCTGTTCCTGGCACAACCTCAGAGGCAAGTTGGTAGGATTTTTGTGACTGTAGATGCAGTTACCTGGTGTATTTCTGATTATGTCTCTTCTGATGCACCATGAGCTGAGACTCTGAAACAGGGATCAACTGATAGACGACATGCTCTGCCAAACAAAAGTAGAATGGGGACCTTTGGGTGGCATCATTATGGGTGCAATGGTACAAGTGTACCAGTGAACTTACTTGCTGGCTCCAATTTGGTTTCTGTGCTGGCTCAAAGGTGCCCAACGTGTCAAGCAAAGTTCTGTTAAAGTCTTCAGGTTGAGGGTCCCCTTGGGTGGTAAGGAGTGATTCTTGATTTCCTGATTTCCAGTTGGCAGAAACTCTTCTACAAGTCGACTTTCAAAGTCCCTTCCTTGGTCAGAGTGAATTCTTTGAGGGATGCTGTAATGCTCTGATGAGTGGTGACTTCTGATCTTTCATCTGGTAAACCTGAGTAGATTGTGTATAATGATCAACTGTGACCAGGGATGTTGCCAATGTTGCCAATGAGGGACAAATGCTCTGCCCTTCCATTCTCTTCCCTATTATTCTTCATTTGGCTGTCCTTTAGGGCTGTCCTGTTCTGTTAACCCTTGAAGTGGACTGGGTGTGTTCATGCTGGATATAGCCCTTGTAGGGTTCTCACCCCAGAGTATAAAAGTCCACTTCACTATCTCCCTTCTCCCCCACTACTCTTTTTCAACCCCCTCCCATGACCTCTCTGTTCTGTTATTCTATCCACTTTGTGCCTTCAGCTGCTCCATAGTCTGCTCCACAGTCTTGTTGACTCTTCGTTGTTGTGCTGTGTAATTACCTGTATATTTCACTTATAAGTTATAAGTAATATACAGGTAATTACACATATGTACACTATATTGATAACAGATAAACCCAGAATACACAGAACAGCAACGAAGAGCCAACAAGACTGTACAGTAAGTACAAAACACAGAATACAGTAAATATAAACAGCATGTTATAAGTTGTAACATGCTGTCTGTATTTACTGTATTCCATGTTTTGTACTTACTGTTCTACATCCCCCCCCCCCCCGGACGCATCTGGAAACTAGCTATTTCAGCTCAGTATGCCTTTCCTGGTGAAACTCTTCAAATAAGCAAATGTTATTGTTATCAGGCTTCAGTGAGAGAAAGTCCATGCATACTAATTCGAGTGGCCAACTGGTTCTGATGCCGACTAAAGGGTGCCACTATTTTGGCAAAGTTTTATCTTGATGCATCTGAGACAGTTCTTGAATGGTAAGCTTCACCTCTGTTGCCATTTTGGGTCAACAGAAATGAGTCTGCACCAAGTACAGAGTGCAGTCAACTCCCAAGTGACAGATGTCATCATGTAGGGATTGGATAATGGCTGTTCAGTACTTCTGGGGTAATATCAGCTGTTGTCGAGGGAACTCAGGGTGTGTACTGTCATGGATTGTTCTGATGAGCTGTTCATCTTTAAAGACAATTTGTTCCAGTCTCACAACAACAGGGAGATATCTGAGTGACTTTTTGTATCTGACTTGCATCCTGCCCCTTCTCTAGGTTTCATACCACACCTCATAATACACAGTCTTCCCCCTGGGCTTGTTTGAGTTTGGGGTGGCTAGACTGGGGCAAAGATGAACAGCCAAAACCAGTGAAATTAAGGTATGGAGTCAGAATAGCATCGGAAGAGGCCCCCAGCATGTTGATTGCTTGGTACATATTGCCAGGAGTGGCACAATCTGTTGTTTCAGATTTCAAAAATACATGTCCTTTACTGCTGCACTTGGAATTGAAATATTTTGATTTCATTGATCAGGTTATAGACGATGGGATAAGGCTTTGGCATCAGCATTGCTTTAGCCACTGCAGCATTCCAGACTGTAATTGTAGGTGGAAAAAGCAGAAAGCCACTGGTGTTCTGTGTGACAGGAAGATCCTGCCACTCTTGAGGACCGACCTTTTCTTAAATCTGTTGCAATGGTTCTTCTATTTCTCAGCCTAATCTATCCTTTACAATTTCTAGTCCATAAGGTTTGCCACCTATGGGCACCCCTTCCCCTTTCTTGACTATGCTATAGTGTCCTCTTTAATTTTCCTTTTCCCCTCTCAGGTCCTCATACAGGGAGGTCATTGTGGTGACCTCCGAGCTGATGTAATACAACAGGCTGTGTTTCTCATTGCTGGATTTAGTATGCAATAGCACTATGTCATAAAATACCTTGATGTATATGCCTTATGTGTATGAAACCTGTAAATGTTGAAAATACCATGGCACTAGATGTTTTTTTATTAAAGGTAAAAAGTTACTAGGGGTCTGTATTATAAAAATTAAGTTAGTTGTGTTCTTTAAAATGCATGTAAATTACAGATTGTTTGAGAGGCCCTTTGGCACCATGCATTCCTGCTTTAAGCTGAACAAGCCTAAAATTTCATGGTGATTTGCATATAGATCCCATTACATTATGGGGGTATGTGTGATGTTGTGCTTCTTTGAAACTTGGCTTTATTGTCAGTGCCCTTTGGGGTAACCCTTGCTTCAGTACTTTTGCACTGAGGTTCTTTGTCTTCAGCTTTTTTTTTTTTTTTTTGAGCTCCCCATTACCCAAACACACAAGACAAACATAAGGATTAAAAAATGTTCACTAAAGAGGTAGATAAGTGGGTTAGTAGGTGCTGACTAAGTGCAGAGGAAGGACATGCATAGTCTGTTGCTGCAGATTTGATATATTGAAGAAGGGATATGCCATTGCTAAAGGTTATCCCCATTTTTTTAAATAAACATCACACAAAGATTGTGTGTTGAACCTGAAATTCTGTGGCTGGTCCATCTGTTATCCCACAACTCCTCCACATCCTGCTGCATCCTACTTTGCAGTTATATTTATGTTAAGTGAGAGGATTACTGTCTGTTCTCACTATGAACTGGGCCCTATACAGTACAGGTAGTCATGGAATTTTTCAGTGACAGCCCACTTTAGTGCTAGAAATTCCAGTTTGTGCATGGGGTAGTGTTTTTCAGAAGGATTCAAATTTCAGTTGGTGAAAGCAATTGAATGAAGCCCCTCAGGGTGCTCTTGGTACAGAATGGCTCCTAAGCCTCTTAAGCTGGCATCGGTGTTCAGGATGAATGGTTTGGTAGAATCCGTGAATGCCAGCATGGGTGCCTCACTCAGACATTTGATTATTTCTTTGAATGCCACTTCATACTGTTTGTTTCACCTGGCGCCAAATGGTTTGTTTACCTTTCAGTACCCTGTTCAGGGATTGCCCCTCCCAGAGCAGGTTTTCTTTCTGTGGATAGGTGGGTACTCCTGAGTGAGGTTGTTCGGAGAGTGGACAACAATGGAATAGTCTTTTACAGACCACCTGTAGTAGCCACAGAATCCAAGAAACAACTACATAGATACATAAACACTGTTGGCAGATAAGGGCCTATGGCCCACCCAGTCTGCCCATTTGAGCTTGTAAGTTCACTTTATGTTTTCCTAGAAGTCTGTTGCCCCTTGCCCCTGACTTCAAGAATTCCCTCATGTCTATCCCATGAATTCTTAAATCCTGTGATTGTTTCAGCCCCTACCACTTCCTCTGGCTGGGTGTTCCACTTGTCCTCCACCCATGCTGTGAAGAAATTCTTCCTCACATTTCCTCTGAATCACCCTCCCTCTAACTTCATCCTATGCCTTCTAGTCCTGAAACATCTTTTTCTCTGGAAAATAGTGTATTCCTGCACCCTGTTCCTCCCTGTAAGGTACTTGCATGTCTCTATCATATCCCCTCTCTCCCTTCTCTCCTGCAGGGAGGACATATTCAAGTCCTTCAACCTGTCCTCATAGGGCTTGTGATGAACTTCTCTGCTGGGACTAAAGTAGAAGAACTTTACAAAAACAAAACAAAAAAAAAGTGTGTGTGTGGGTTAACTGAACTGAATGGGTTACTGAAAAGTCATCTAGGTGTAAATCTCAGGTGACTGAAAGGACTTAACTGCTGTGAGGTTTAAATTACTTGTAGAAAGATCTGGTAAGTAGGGGGAGTGGCTTAGCTAGAAGGAAGCTACATTTAAAGACTGCCTTAGAAAGATTCTGCTAATAGCTTGACAGAAGACACCAGGAGAAAGGACTGCTGTGTGACTGAACTTCTTACTGGGACTATATTGCCCTCCTTCCTGCCCTCCACCCCCCACCCAAAGCTAGTTCTATTTTTATAGGCACAGAATTTGACTGACAACTGGAACTTCCTGTTTAGGGGCAGGAAGTGAGTGATCACAGAACCACCAAGGACCCACCATCCTAGAAGGGCAAGAGTAGCCTCTCCCGCCCTCTAGCTGCTGGAGGTCTGCCTCTGAACAAGTAAGTGGTCTACTGAGAAATATAGGATATTCTTGTCTCAGAACAGGACAATCAGGAGCTCAAAGGAACACAGGCAGAAAGTAAGGAGAGAGAGAGAAAAAACAGAGGAAAGAGTAAGGATTGCAAACAGTTAAGGGGCCAGAAATAAGACATGATTGGAGTGGTGCAGTGCAGTGGCTGTGGAGCAGCAGTCTTCCGGGAGATGTTCTGGAGGATGCGGTGTTGTCCCATCTGCAGGCACCCTCTGGGCTGAGGGAGGAGGTTGCTCATCTCCAGGCTGAGTTGGCCAGGATTTGTGGGACCTCCTCTTCCATCCAGGGACCACCAGTGCCACTGCCATTGCCTCAGAGGTTGCCAAGAAAGAGGAGCGTTGGACCACAGTGGGCTCAGGGAGGGTGAGGGTGGTGGAACAGAGGCACATCCTCCAGTTGTACCTCTCCACAATTCCTATGCCATTCTGGCAAAGTGTGGTTCCTCTATGGAGGCACCTACAGTGGAGACCAAGGAGGATGTTGGAACCTCCACAAAGGAGACCCACAGGAGGGTGGCAGGGGACCCTGCAGGGGAAGGAAACAACTCCTGGTGGGGGACTCCATTGTTAGGAAGGTAGAACTGGGCAAGGAAGGGGAGAGGGAGGTAAGGTGCCTGCCTGGCGCCATGGCTTGGAGGGACAGGGAGCGAATCCTCAGGATTGCCGGAGCAGCTGCACAGGTTAGGGAGCTGGATGTCATTATCCACCTAAGGATAAATGACCTGGCTAAGAAAGGGATTAGAGAAGTGCAGGAAGAGTTTGTGAAATTGGGGAGGCGCCTTAGTCAAGTAGCACGCACGGTAACCTCCTCGGAGGTGCTACCCATCTATGGCATAGGAGAGGCTAGGGTGTTCCGTACCATGGGATTCAATCAGTGGTTGAAAAACTGGTGTGGAGCTCAGAGATTTGGCTTCAATGGGGACTGGGGGTCCACCTGGAGTGATGCAAGCCTATACTGGCATGATGGGCTGCATCTGTTTGGGAAGGGAACCAGGATCCTAGGTGATAGGTTTAAATGCTTCATTGGCAAGCTTTTAAACTAGCCAAGGGGGGAGGCACTGGAAAGGAGCAGGAAAATCCTAGCCCCCAAACAATCACGTAGTAAGTGTGGCAAACACCAACATGGAGGTGTCGATAGGAGAAGGGCAGTGGTAAATGGAGAAAGGGACAAAGGCAAGAAGGACAGGGATGGGGCAAAGGGGTAAGGCCATCAGGAAATGGAGGGTAATGAGTACCAATGTTGTAGTCTGGGCAACAAGCTCCTGAGCTGGTGGCCTTAATGAAGAGGGATGCCTGGATATCGTAGTAGTCACAGAAACATGGTACACAGAGAACCATGACTGGGATGTTAACATACCAGGGTACATAACCTACAGGAGAGACAGGCAGGGGAGAAGAGGGGGAGGAGTAGCTCTCTATGTAAAGGAAGGGATAAAAGCAACTGAACAAAAGAGTAAACAGGGAGGAGAGGAGGCACTGTGGGTCACCTTGGAGACTGGAAAGGGCACCACAATCCGCACGGGTTGTGTACAGACCCCTATGTCAGGGGGAAGGAATAGACAAGGATATGATGGAAGGCATTCTTAGAATGGCAGAGAAAGGGGAGATACTGTTGATGGGAAACCTGAATATGCCAGATGTTAACTGGAGCACATTTGTTGAAGCCACATCCAAGAGCAGGGCTATTCTTGATGCCCTACAGGTGGCAGGCATTAGACAGCTAGTTTCGAACCCACTCATGAGGGAGCAACCTTAGATCTCAGTACTCAAACGGGGCAGTGAGAGGATCTCAGATCTATAAGTGGGTTACCATCTGGGGACAAGTGACCATCAAACAGTGTGGTTCACGTTAAACTCAGCTACAGAGTCAAGCCACACAAAAGTGAGGGTACTGGACTTTTAGGAGGGCTGACTTTGGCAAGATGGGAGAGTGCCTCAGAAAAGCACTAGCAAACAGGCTAGAAGGAGGTGTGGAGCAACAATGGGGAATTATCAAAACTGCCATCACAGACGCAACAAGCCTTTGTGTGAAGCAAATAAACAAATCAAATGAAAGAAAAGCCACTATGGTTCTCAAGAGAGGTGGCTGTGAAAGTCAGGAAGAAAAGATAGCATCTCGAAGTATAAGGAAACACAGAAGGAGCAGGACAGAGAGCTGTACCAGTTAAGGCAGAAAGAAGCAGGAGGGAAGTCAGAATAGCAAAGGCCCAAACTGAGGAAAAGATAGCCAACTCAGTTAAGAAGGGGATAAACCTTTATAGGTACATCAGCGAGCGTAGAAAGACAAAGGGAGGGATAGTGAGGCTGAATAGAATGAACGGTGGGTGGGCAGAGGGGGACAGTGAAAAAGCAGGAATACTGAATGAATATTTCTGCTCAGTATTCACAAAAGAGGAGGGGAAGTGCCTAATCCAATTAACAGAAGCACTCTTGATAGGGGGGTCGATCCCAGTCCTTTCACAGAAGAAAGGGTTCTGCAAGAACTCCTAAAACTGAAGGTGGACAAAGCAATGGGTCCCGATGGAATTCACCCCAGAATTCTAAAAGAATTAAGGAAGGAACTAGTGAAACCACTGGCTACTCTTTTTAATAAATCATGGGAGGATGGTGTGGTACCCGAGGACTGGAGGAAGGCGGATGTGATTCCCCTTCACAAAAGTGGGACCAAGACAGAGGCAGGAAACTACAGACCTGTCAGTCTGACCTCTGTGGTAGGAAAGTGATGGAGTCACTTCTGAAGGAAAGAATAGTTGAGTACCTAGGAGGTCAGTGGAGCACAGGATCCAAGGCAGCATGGTTCACAGTGGAAGGTCATGTCAGACGAATCTAATAGATTTCTTTGACTGGGTGACCAAAGTAGTAGACCAGGGAGGGGCTGTGGACATGGCCTACCTAGACTTTAGCAAGGCATTTGACACAGTCCACACAAAAGATTATTAGTCAAATTAACCAGCCTGGGAGTGGGTCCCAGGGTGGTAGCCTGGGTAAACATTGGCTGGACAACAGGACACAGAAGGTAATTGTAAATGGAGTCCACTTGGAGAAAGGGCGGTTACTAGTGGGGTACCGAGGGTTCAGTATTGGGTCCAGTCCTTTTAATGTCTTCATCAGTGACATTGCAGAGGGACTGGAAGGAAAAGTATGCCTTTTTGCAGATGACACAAAGATCTGCAACAGGGTTGATACACAAGGAGGCGTGGAAAGGATGAAAAGGGACTTGGCAAGGTTGGAGGAATGGTCAGATGTATGGCAGCTAGGATTCAATGCAAAAAGTGCAAAATAATGCACCTGGGAAACAAGAACCCAGGGGAAGAATACACAATGGGTGGAGGTAGTAACAACAACAAAACAGGAAAGGGACCTGGGGGTAATCATATCAGATGACCTTAAGGTTAGCAAGCAATGTGAGAAGGCAGTAGGGAGGGCTGGGGGTATACTGGGATGTATAGAGAGAGAGCATCAGCAGCAGAAAACAGGAAGTTGTTATGCCTCTGTACAGACAGTTGGTGAGACCCCATCCGAATACTGTGTCCAGTTCTGAGACCCCATCTCCGCAAGGACATAGACAGGATAGAGGTAGTCCAGAGGAGGGCAACTAAAATGGTGCAGGGTCTGCAAGAGAAGCCATATGAGGAGAGACTAAAGGAGCTTAATATGTATACCCTTGAGGAAAGAAGGGAGAGGGGGACATGATAGAAACTTTCAAGTACCTCAAGGGAATCAACAAAGTCCAAGAGGGTAGCATCTTTCAGAAAAAGAGACTTGCAAGAACAAGGGACACAATTTAAAGATAGAAGGAGGGCGGTTCAGGGGCAATGTGAGGAAGTATTATTTCACAGAGAGGGTAGTGGATGCATGGAACAGCCTTCCTGAGGAAGTTGTGGGGTCTAAAACTGTGGGAGAATTCAAGAATGCATGGGACAGACATAAGGCAATTCTTGTGGGGGGCAGGAAGATATAGGCTGTTGGTTAACTAGGAGCTGCGGCCTATCCTGTAGGTAGGGAAATGGGCAGACTAGATGGGCCTAGCGGTCCTTATCTGCCGTCAAAGTCTATGTTTCTGTGTTTCTATGATGCAATCCCTGTACCATCTTTGTTGCCCTCCTCTGAACCTTCTCTACCGTGTCTATGCCCTTCTGTAGGTAAGGTCTCCAGAACTGTACACTGTACTCCAGGTGGGGCCTCACTAGTGTCTTGTATAGTGGAATTATAACCTCCCTTTCCCTGCTGGTGATGCCCCTGCCTATGCATCCCAGCATCCTATTTGCTTTACCTGCTGACTTGTCGCACTGTTTCCCTACCTTGAGGTCATCAGAGATGATAACCCCAATGCTACTGTAGTGACTTTAGGTCTTGTGGTCTAGGCCAAGTGCTGAGTGCCTTTATTTTTGCAGTGCTGGTCTATACTCCGTTTGTCAAAATGATGTTCCCCACATGTTTAACTAATGACTGACAAACCTGACATTTCTTGACAGAAACTCTAAATTGAACTCTTCCAATTTGTTCAGCCATTTCATGAGATGGTTTCATGTTCCTCCAGTGTCCTGCCAAACACTATCAGGTCATCTAGGTATACCAACACCTCCAGCAGATGCATATTTCCCACTGCCTTCTCCATTAACCTCTGAAAAGTGGCAGGGGCCTTGGATAAGCCTTTGGGGCATCCTCTCAATCTGGTAGAACCCTAGAGGGCAAAGAAATGTGGTCTTTCTTTATCTTCTTCCACCATGGGGATTTGATAGTAGCCGCTGCAGAGATCTAGGACTGAAAACCACTTGCTTCCTGTTATGCTCGCCAAGGCATCTTCAACTCTGGGTACCATGTATTGGTCAAGTTCCATCTTCTTGTTGAGTGTGCTATAGTTGTTGCACATGCTGATTGCTCTGTCTTCTTCCTGGCTACCACAACAGGTGACGATTTGGACTTTGGGACTTTTGATGATCTGCTGCCAGTAGTAGTTCTTGTAAGTGGCACCTGATGTCCACTGTGTCAACAGGGTCAGTTTTAAAGACATCTCCCAGAAGAGTGGTCATCCTGGAGGCAGATGTGGTGGTCTTCTCCCTTGATGCATCTCATGTCCCATTCATTCAGGGAGACACTTTCCTGCACTTGACTAGCTTGTTACTTAGGGTCCACTGATAATGGTTAGGTATTGGCAAGTCTCCAAACTAAAATAGTCCAGAGTCAATTTCTGTGGTAGTGGCAACTTCAGGATCCACTCCTGTTACACTGTCTGCATGGAAGATATTTGCAACATGCACCCTTTCCACAAGGTGATGCATTGCTAAGTTTCATTCTTTATCCTCGCTGTGTCTCCTCTTCAAGATGTGGCAGGTGGGGCATCACCTCTTTAGAATATCAGTTTTTCTGGTAGGCTGTTGTCAACTAGTGGTTCAATGATATGAGCAGGTCCTGGTGGCTGGAACTTGAACTCTGCAATCTAATCACTCAGCGCATTGCATTCAGCTGTAGAACTATTTCATAGCTGTCGACATGGTGTATCACTCCAATGGGCTTATCTTGCACCACTAGCTTTAGGGTTTCAGGTATCAGGCCCACTTTTTACAGTTGCTTGGAATGATGGACTCTGTAGGTATTAAGTGCATCCTCTCACTTGACATATTTGGGCCAGCCTCCCAAACATATCGGCATTTGTACTGAATCTGATCAACGCTGGAGTATCATTCTTGCTGTTGGATTTTGGACATATTAATGTTATGGCATCAATCCTGTGTGGTACTCCTTGCCCACTCTGTGGAACTCAAATTGTATGATGCTGTAAACTTCATAGGGGTAGCTGGTGTCACTTAGGCCTCACAGGGAAAGTCCTTTCAGAGGCATCAGAGGTAGGTGTTTTAAGTAGTGATGCTCGGATGATATCTGGACCAATCCGGATCCACCAGATACCTGCCCTTGCAGCAGGATAGTGGATTTGGCTGGATATTATCACTATCTGCCCATGGATTTAGCCATCAGATACCAGGTAAGATCCTGCATTATCCAGTACCGGATCCCTGGATCTGGTGCTGAGATCCGATGCCAGATTCAGCGATTTGGCACCGGATAATGTGGGATCTAATCCTGGATCCGACCTCCATATTTGGCCAGATCCTGGGATGGATCACACTCGAATAGTGCCACCATCCATTGGATCACTGGTGGATCCACAATGGCACTATCCGAGCACCACTAGTTTTAAGTGACTGTTGTAGCAAGAATGGTGAGTGATGGTAACTAGTGACCCACTATTGGATAAAAGTTTGCATGGTTTTCCTTCAGTGAGGACTGGAATGTCAGCTATAGGGCCCAGTAGTCCTGAGGGCAACTTGCTTCTTTGTGGGATTTTAGGGTCAGTACATTTTACAGAGCATTACACTGTTGGAGACCTAGGTTGGTCCTTCACTAGGCTCTGCTGTCATTTCTCTGCTGGGGCAGTTGGCTTTCCCACTTCTGGTTCACAGGCTGTGGATTGCTGGGTGAATGCAACCTCAGGTAATGTGTCCATCCTGCCCACATCTGTTGCAAAGCACATTGTTCCTAGGTGAAGGTGGGGTGTGAGGCCCATGCTAAGGAGCAGCAGCAAATCTGGGGGCACTTCCACTACCTGGAGGCTTCGAGTCGACCCTTGTCCACTGTTCATGTACTGTGGGCAACTCTTTCACTTGCTCCACCAGTTGCTTCATTTACACTCCTAGCTCATGGAAATCAATCTGAGGTACTTCAACAGTGGCTTGTATCTGAGAGGGGTGGCTTCCCCCATAGGCACTTTCAGTAATTCTCTACGTTTTGCTTGCGGCTCTTCTTGCACTGCTTCCAATAGCTGCTTCGAGATGGGTGTTGTGGTTTTCCAATCCTACAGCTGATGCAAAAAGATGGTCATCTGTGAGTGTGTAGCCTCTTTCAGCACTTGCTCTATTCTGGTACTGTTGGCTTAGTCAGGGGTGATTTCACCAGCTTCAACTGTTTGGTAGATAACGGTCTCCAGTCGGGTCAGGTAACGCAATTTCTCTCTATTTTTTCTGGAGGGTTACACACAGTTGGAAGAACACGTCTTGCCACTCTTCATGAGTCCATAGGTGTTCTTTAGCATTGCTAGGTAGTCCTGCATGATACAGTTTGGCTGATTAGTGCACAGAGACTGGATAATGTCCAAAACATTGCCCCAGAGGCTTTCCTCCACTCGTTTCCTTTTTTATCTTCTGAGGACTTCCATTCTTGGAGCATTCAGTTCAATTCACTTTATTTACCAGGTAAGACAACTGGGCCAAGGCCCTTTTTCAGTATCAACCTGGTGCTTCAAACAATGAAGCAAAACATAAAATACATATAAAACAAAATAAAATACAAAAAATGTAAGGACAGTAAACATAATACTAAATACATTTACATACAGCAAGAGATTATAAATAGCAGTGCAAAGTTTTTTTTTTAATTTCCTGCTTAGCAACAGTAACACAACTATCAGGAAGTGTATTCCAGAAGGTCGAATATTGAAATGAGTAAGCTCTCTCAACCATACAGGTATTTATCCTAGGAATCCGAAAACGTAACACATTAGAAGAGAGTAAAGATCTAACATCTTCCTTTAAGTTAATCAGACTATAAAAAGGTGATTTACTATCATGTACAAAGATAGCATTAATCAGATAGCCAAGCTTATAAAAATAAGCCAGTTTGGGAGGAAGCCAATTAAGTTCGTTATATACATCACAATGATATATGTTATAAGGTTTAGCCAGAACAAACCTGCAAATGGAATTAAAACACTTATTTACCAAATTCAAGTCTTTAGAAGGCAACTTAATGAACAAGAAAGAATTATATTGCAAAGTTGTGAGTAATACACTTTTTGATATGGTTTCTCTTGCTCTCTAGTTAAACAATCCTTAATATGCTATAAGGCACCTATTTTTTGATTTACAGACTTCACTATGTATTTGATATGTAACAAGTAAGTTAAACTAGCATCAAGTATTATTCCTAGATACTTTGTCTCAATTACTTGTCCAATCAAGTTACCTGCCAAATCATTTATAATCAAATTTTAGCCTTTCAACCTTAGGTAATGATTGAATAAAACACATTCAGTCTTTTGAGTTCAACATTAAGCAATGATCCTGCAACCATTTATTCAATGCTAAAAATCATGTTGAAGGAAGTATTAATCTCACTAATTTTTAAAGAGCTGGTAAACAAAATTATGTTGTCAGCATACAACAACAAATTGGAAAAATGTAGAACCCTAACAATAGGATCAATGAAAATGGAGAACAACAGGGGACCCAAAATAGCCCCCTGTGGTACCCCATGTCGTAACTCACCCTGTGCCGATTCCACATCTCCAATTTTCACTCTGACTGGATGGGCAGTTAAATAACTAGAGAACCAATTGCAAGTAATATCAGAAAGCCCAAAGTTCCCCAGTCTCTGGAGCAGCATGGAATAATTGACTAAATCAAAGGCCTTTGATAAATCAATAAATAAAGCTCCAGCTAACTGAACATCATCCATAGATATTAAAGAATGGTTAGTAAAACACACCAATGCAGAGTCAGTACTATAATGCCTCAGAAAGCCATGCTGCTCCAGAGAGCGAAGACCCCCGGCTTCCAAATAAGCCTCCAATTGACAATTAACCAATTTTTCAAAAATCTTACTTAATGAAGAAAGGATAGATATAGGCCGATAATTATCAATTTCATGATGTTTACCTGATTTAAATATAGGTTTAATAATAATTTGCTTTCAAACCATAGGGACTACACCAGCATCAGTGCTGCTTGACTCATCCAGTTGTAGTAGTCATCTTCCCAGTTGGGGTGGGATGGTACCTGAGAATGCTCTTAATCTTCTATAGAAACTGGTATTATAATAGGATACAGGAACATTACCCACCCATGTCCTATGGTGAAGAGTTTACAGGAAGCACAGGGGGTGTTGCACTGTCTTTCCATAACATGTCGCTCACATTCTTGGCAGTCTTTCCTTTTGCACTGAGAAATGACTGAAATTTCATTTAAAAATCTGCAGTTGCATAAGTGCCCCTGGGAGAAGGATTCAGGTTGTCACTTGTCACCAGTGCTTGAAAGTCTTGCACAATCTTTCCTTCATTAGCCAATAACAGCTTGACTTGAGGGGGGACTTACGGTAGACTACTCCCCTTGCCAAACAGATGCCATATCCCTCTCAGAGTTTCAGGGTAGAGTGTGGTGGACAGTTTGCTTACATCAGTTTCTGAATCACTCTCAATTAAGGCAGTCATGCTTTGTCTGGTATGGTTGTACCTCACACCATATACTTTTAAATAACCCAAATACTCCAAAGCATCTAATGGCTTCAAAATATTGGCCCTGTAAGTACCGTTAGGGATTCCCATCACCAGAATTGCCTTCCTTAGGTTCAGGTGCTCCCCTTGGCTCCAGTCTTTCAATTCCTGAAGCACCATGACAACTTTCAAAATTTTCAGGGGAGGGGTATTTTATTTTGTTTGTTTGTATGTTTCACAAAGTCACAGTTCAGGGACTATCTGTGTGGTGTTAAACTGTTAGTTTTGATAAAACTTGTTTTCTTCATGAAGAGTCAATTGTCGGGATCCGAGACTCAGCCTTCTTTAGTCTGTCAGGCCTGCAGTGCCTGTCAGACAGTGTCTAACCTGCTCATAGCTCCTATCTCACTGTCACACTGGCAGAACTGGCCCAGATCCCTAGCGACAGACCCTTTTATAGGGGATGAAACTCAATTCCCTATTGGTCAATTAGTCTCCCAGGCAAGCAGTCTTTGGAATCTTGGCCAGCTGTGCTGGGTTTGCATGCAGGCTGGAATGCACTGAAGGCTGGCCAAAATTTACAGGCAAATCTTGTGCTGATCTCTGACCCTTCCACAGAAGTCTTTGCTGGAGTCAGAGGGCTGAGGGGAGACAGGGGTGCTGCCATATTTGTTTACATGTAGGTGCTGTGCTCTGGCAGATATCAGCAGCTTGTTGTAGTATTATCTTGGTCCCTCATTTGCTGGTTTAATGTTGCCTTGGCCCTGCTGCCTGTCTTGAGGCCATGGCAATTCCATGTAGCTGGGCACTTAACCCAGTTTCTTGTTGATACACTCATTATGGGAGGCAGCCTTTGAGTCATTCTCCTGAGTCCTGTGGACATACACATTTTTGTTTGTTCCCTTTCCAGCCTGCTGCTGCTGGTCCTGGGTTGGGAAATGCTGTGTGTGCGGATGGCACTGACTATTTAGGTCCAGGCTCTGCTGCATTCCTTGAGCCAGGAACTTTGATTGCTTCAGACACTTGGTCCAGTGTTGAATCAAAGCTCTTACTCTAGCTCTGTGCTGCCATGCTTGTGCAGTAGCACTCCAGTGGCAGGTATATCGCTTCCTGTTCCCTGACCTGCTGCAGGCACTGGGGTCAGGGAATTTGCTTAATGCACTTGATGGTGCTCCCACACCCAGTCTTGGCACTAGAATGCAAACCCAGGGGTTGAGAACATGAGGCGCAGTGCACTCCAACCATGAAGATTTCAGGTGAAGCCCTGGCTTGGATCCCACCAGGGCTCCTGAAAGGGCTGCCCTACCATACCAGTCCCCACTTTAGCTGTCTTGGTGGTACCGAAGGTTAAAACAGGTGTCCAGGCTGGAGAAGGAAGTACAGATAATCTCCAGTTCAGGGAGGCTTATATACACGCATATTTTATATATATATGTAATAGATAAACCACTTTGAGGTGTGCGGTCGTGTTTGATATACAAAAGCGGGCTGCAGGCCAAGTGCGCCAACCACCCAAGGCGTGTATATATCAGAGTGCCACCGCACACCTCAGAGTGGTTTATCTATCTCATAAAATGTCAAAATTGTTTTGGGAGGGTAAAAGTGCAGTGTGTGGTTGCGCCTGATATATACACGGTCATGCGGTGGTGCTCATCCAATAAAAGAGCAACAATTTCCTACCCATTTTATAAATATATATATATATATATATATATATATATATATATGTATACAATGTATGTTTTGGGATAAATAGCAGGATAAAAAGTAATATCTCTGCAGGTCATAGAGATATCAATGATATCTTTCATGTGAAGATATCACTGATATCTTCATACTCCTATATGTCATCGTAATGAAAGTGAAAGTGTTTCTCTTCCATCATCCAGCTATCTTTGCTGTGTCCCTTTATGAGCTTGCCCCACCCCACAACACAAACATCTCGTGATTCTGTTTGCATCTTCTAACAAATGAATTATTGAAAAACAAACTTTATCTGGTTGATCCTGCAACTTTCTTTATCCACCGGCGCGGTCGGCGCTATGCCTGAATGGGCGATTGAGCGGCCAGCCTCAGTGAAGACTGTATTTTCATTAGCCTGTGCTGGCAACAGCTTCCTGTTCCTGAGCTGCTGTATTTTGCGAAAGAAGCTGCCGACAGACAGGAAGAGCGATCGCAGTTGCCAACACCCACAGAAGCCGCCATACGCGCTGCTATGCAACAGACACACGCCGCTTCTGTCTGGTGTTGTGAAGCTGCTGTCTCACTCGCTCTTCCCTCAATACTGTCGGCAGCTTCTTTTCACAAAATACAGGCAGCATTCAGAAAAGCATGCATTTTGTAAGTTTTACAGCACAGGCTCCCTAATGAAAAATATCTTACAGTGCTTCACTTTTGAATCTGCCCAGCGCTCGGTCACGCTACATTTCAGGGCACAGCGCTCGGTCACGCTACATTACAGTTACTGGTGGATAAAAGAAAGTTGCAGGATCAACCAGATAAACTTTGTTTTTCAATAATTAATTTGTTTAAAGATGCAGGCAGGATCAACCAGATATGTATTATGAAAATAATTTTAAAGTGGCAACAGCAGATTTGTTTTCATAATATATGTAATCTGCTGTTTTGGAGCAGGGGGGTATGGAGAGTTGTTGGGGGTAGCCACGACTACATAAACTTAATACCAAACAATTTTTTTAATAATAATTTTAAAGTAGCAGGATCAACCACATATATAGTTTTTCAACAACATATGGCATCTGTTGTGTTGGTAGAGATACTGCAGTTTTGTGTTGAAATAGCCATCGCCTCTATGTAGGGGATTGTATTAAGTGGACATCTGGACTTTTTGTTGAGTGAAGCCCAAAACATACATTATATAAACAGAACATGACATGGCCTGACTGAAGATATCATATTTATCTTCCAGGAATGACATCATGATAATTCACTCGTGGCTTCGCCACTCGTGATATCATGATATCATTGGCTCTCGTGAAGATAAATATGATATCTTCAGTCAGGCCATGTCATATCCCCTATATATACAGTATATATACATACATATATATATATAAAATCTTTCGCAGGGTATTGTGGTCCCTTGCTGCTGGGTTTCTGCATGCCTGATTATATTTTACATCATGTCCATTTGGTACAGCTGCTTTTTTAATATTTTACTGATGTTTAACCAGCACATTGAATATATTATTGAGTTAGTATTTATTGTGTTTCCTCTGTACCCTCACCCCCAAATGCATGTAGAAGCAAGCTGTCGTCCACTCCATGTGGGCTCCTGGTGAAAACATTTTTTAATCTAATATACCACACCCTGGAGTGTATTATTGAAATTGCAAAATGGATCACATGTGGATGGAAATGCATGGCTGATACTGGCAAATTAGTAATCCATGATAGTATAGCATGATAGCATCACAGATCAGACATTACTTTTGGCAATCAGATTTCAGGTTTTCTCCTTTTTATAAGTAAGAAATAAAAACCTGATGGTTGTGCATTGTACTGAGATAGCCACCTGCCCAGGGGCGTCGTTAGGCACATGGCCACAGGCCGAGTGCCTTCGGCTCATGAAAATGCATCATCTCGGTACAATGCACATCCTGTTGTGTCTCATTGTATTTATAAATTCCTTTAGTTAAAAGAAATATGTTGTATTTAAGTAAAAAGGTTTTTATATTTAAAAATAAAATTCTTTCAGTCAGTTTTTGATGAAGTAGGTCTTCTGCCTGCGGAGTATTAATGCTGTATTAGTTTTGCTTTTTTTAATCTGAGCTATTCAGGCTTCCATAGCTGTAATGACTGTGCATCCTCCCCTCATCATATCTGGCTGTAGTTGCTAAAGTACCAGTCTGTTTTGTTTTTTGTTTTTATCTGTTTAAATCCCCCTTATGAACATGATGCAGAGAGATCAAGGTACCACAAGTAGAAAGAGTATTATAAAGCTGGTAGGCCGAGCACAGTAAGAGTTCAGGAGCTTACAGGAGACAGTGCCAGAGGAATGAGGTAGCAGCATTTCAGTAAGTCAATGAAAACACTGTTTGGTTAAAAAAAAGTCAAGTATTAATTTGCTGCCAAGATGAACAGCAACCAATGTACAGTCAGAACATTTTTCACATTTACAAATTTGCAAGGGCGATGTGTGCGGGGGGATGACAAAGGACAAAAAATAGGTGACTGATGAATCTTACTGTGAAAGTGAGTGAGGTTGTTTTTTGTAACAGAATATGATACAATTGTTAACACCATCAGTGTTACGTATGTGAAATATTAATTTAAACTAGACTTACTGGCTCAGTAAAACAAGAACGGCAGCCTTTTTAAAAAAATCCTGAAGGCAGGCATATTGATTTTTTTTATGTTCTGTTTCCTGCTTGGCAGAACTTGTTGTTTAGAATGCATTGTGTTTCTACAATGCACTGATCTTAGCCAATCAGGATGCAGGGTTTCCTTTACCTATTTTTATAATCAAGCAATAATACACAGCAAGGTTTGGTATGTAAAAGTATAAAGGAGTAGCATCAGGGTGACTTTTGAGGCTTTACCTGAGAAGTGACAATATCAAACTATATACCACAGTCTGAGTGTACCATTATTATTATGAAATTGATGTGGTAGCTTTTTTTAACAGAAAAACATATTCTTTTTAAACTTTTACCTAGGCTTGAAGGTTTAATTAGGAGTAGACAAAATAGTTAATTGTATAACAATGCCAAAAAGTAATTTCTGCTTGAGTAGAGCAGAATAGGAATGAGTAGGCAAGAGAAAAAAACATGTTCAAAGGGCTCCCTTATGTCAATTCTGTCCCTAAACTGCATCATCAGTGATGTGCTGTTTGCCAGAAGTCAGCCTCATGTTGCATACCATGCTGCTCTCCCCATGTAATGTGAAATTAAGGTGAGCAGCTTTTGATAACTGGTTGGACAATTAACAGAAAATTGGGGAACATGCAGCTGTAACAGACAAAATGTCCAGCACCTAACAACCCAGAGGCAAGTCACAGACTCCATACAGTTTTCAAAATGACATATTATGATAAATAAGCAATAATGCACAATGAGGTGTGGATTATGCTCTGATAAACACATGCCTAGGGGTGTAGTGAGGCTCGCCCTGAGTGCCTTACTGCCCCTAGAAGTGAGCAGAAGTGTTATTGTGCTTATAAAATGGATACAGTTGGAGAAATATTTAAACAGTTTAAAAAAATCATAAAATAATGCATATTTTGTGCTAAATAGTCTCTTTCATTCAGTGTCGTCACAAGGGTCACTAGGGACACTAGAGTGAAAGTGAGTAAGCACTGTTGACAGCAACTGCAGCAGTTTGCTAGGCTGCCTGCAAGACTAAGATTTTCTTATGGTCTTGATAGCAGCATACTCCCATCTGGGGTAGCTAGTTCCATAAAAGTGCCATGGTCTGCATTTTGCCAGGTGTAGCATGGGTCAGGAGGAAGAGCAAGAGAGTGCAGTCAGGCTTACAGCAAAGCAACTGAGTACTAGATGCATTTTTTTATAAATAAATAAGTGGCCTGACCTTTTTTGAGGTGATAGAATGCAATTTGTTTTAGTGATTGTTGCCAAATGGGGAGACAGCAAGAGTGGAGTGGAGAAAAAGGCTGCCAACACATTTAAGAAATTCGATCGGTGGCACATGGATATTTTCAGTAATGTGAACACAGGTACTGGGACTTTTATTACCTGAGCTGTGCTATAAAAAGTGCATGGGTAGAATGCTTGCATAGCCAATCAGAGAACAAGACTGGCTTAACTCATTATGTTTGCTTGCACACATGTGCAAGAAACATGGTGCCACCGTATGAGTTTTTCATAGGTGTGCCTCCCCCACTTCCAATGCCCTGCTCTTTTTTTGCAGGTGCGGCTGCACTGCACCAGTGAATGTCTGAGCTGTCTATGACAGTCATTCAGATGCAGTGGCGTACGGTTCTGAGAAAAACACTGCTACAATCAGCAGTGGTAACGTGTAGGCAATTTGCATACTGCCGTTTGCAGTATGCAAATTGCTGACATGTCAGCACTGCATCTGAGCTGTCAAAGACAGTTCATCCCCCCCAAGAACACATATGTAGCATGCTGGGAGCCCACCCCAGTGTGCTAATGCACTCCCCTCCACCCCTGCACACTGTATGATGGACGGGGATGCCCAATCCCCCATCAGCTCCACTGCCCCCCGGAAGCAAATTTCCTGGTGCCATGTTAGGAGCCCACCCCAGTGTGGCAAAAGTCCCACATCCTGTATATGCTGGGAGCCCACCCCAGCATGCTCATGGGCTCCCCTCCACCCCCACACACTGTGTGACCGGGGGTGCCCAATCCCCCATCGGCTCCACTGCCCCCACCCCCAAAAGCAAACTTCCTGGTGCCAATGGGAGCCCACCCCAGCGTGGCCAAAGTCTGTGGCCCACAGGGGTGCCCAGTCCCCCATCAGCTATACTGCCCCCACCCCAACAAATGTTTGGGTGCCATGCTGGGAATCCAAACCCAGCATGGCAAAAGTCCCACATCGTCTTAAAAAAAAGAAAAACCTACAACAAAAGAAAACAGTCCCTCATTGACTCTTTTCCCCCTCAACCCAATCTGTGCCCACCCTCTGTGTACCCCACCTCCCCACACCCACCTTTGGTATATATCTCAGCAATTTGGGGGAATTTTTTCACCAAATTTTCAGCGTGGGGTTCTTGGGACCCCACCTCATGAACTCGGCCACTGTCATTTTGTTATTCGGTCCTGAAAGGTGATTTCGTGGTCACTGCACGGGACCACCTTCGGACCGAGTAACAAATGACAGCTTCCACAGTTCATCAGGTAGGCCTCTCAAAAAAAAAAAACTATGTTGAAAATTTGGTGAAATAATTCCAAAATGACTGTTTTATTAGCGATGTTGTGCAGTTACTATGCACGCTCAGAATTCGAGAATTTTACTTATTTTCACCCAGATTTATAACATAGAAACATAGAAACATAGACTTTGATGGCAGATAAGGACCGCTAGGCCCATCTAGTCTGCCCATTTCTACCTACAGGGTAGGCCGCAGATCCTAGTTAACCAACAGCCTATTTCTTCCTACCCCCCAAGAATTGCCTTATGTCTGTCCCATGCATTCTTGAATTCTCCCACAGATTTAGACCTCATAACCTCCTCAGGAAGGCTGTTCCATGCATCCACTACCATCTCTGTGAAATAATACTTCCTCACATTACCCCTGAACCGCCCTCCTTCTATCTTTAAATTGTATCCCCTTGTCCTTGTAAGTCTGTTTTTCTGAAAGATGCTACCCTCTTGGACTTTGTTGATTCCACTGAGGTACTTAAAAGTTTCTATCATGTCCCCCCCTCCCTTCTTTCCTCAAGGGTATACATATTAAGCTCCTTTAGTCTCTCCTCATACGCTTCTCTTGCAGACCCTGCACCATTTTAGTTGCCCTCCTCTGGACTACCTCTATCCTGTCTATGTCCTTGCGGAGATGAGGTCTCCAGAACTGGACACAGTACTCCAGATGGGGTCTCACCAACTGTCTGTACAGAGGGATAACAACTTCCTGTTTTCTGCTGCTGATGCCTCTCCCTATACATCCCAGTATACCCCCAGCCCTCCCTACTGCCTTCTCACATTGATTGCTAACCTTAAGGTCATCTGATATGATTACCCCCAGGTCCCTTTCCTTTTGTTGTTACTACCTCCCCACCCATTGTGTATTCTTCCCTGGGTTCTTGTTTCCCAGGTGCATTATTTTGCACTTTTTCGATTGAATCCTAGCTGCCATACTTCTGACCATTCCTCCAACCTTGCCAAGTCCCTTTTCATCCTTTCCACGCCCTTGTGTATCAACCCTGTTGCAGATCTTTGTGTCATCTGCAAAAGGCATACTTTTCCTTCCAGTCCCTCTGCAATGTCACTGATGAAGACATTAAAAGGACTGGACCCAATACTGAACTCCTGCGGTACCCCACTAGTAACCCTCTTTCTTCAGAGTGGACTCCATTTACAATTACCTTCTGTGTCCTGTTGTGCAGCCAATGTTTTACCCAGGCTACCACCCTGGGACCCACTCCCAGGCTGGTTAATTTGACTATTAATCTTTTGTGGGACTGTGTCAAATGCCTTGCTTAAAGTCTAGGTAGACCATGTCCACAGCCCCTCCCTGGTCTACTACTTTGGTCACCCAGTAAAAGAAATCTATTAGATCTGCCTGACATGACCTTCCCTGTGCAGAACCCATGCTGCCTTGGGTCCCAGCCCCACTGGCCTCTAGGTACTCAACTATTCTTTCCTTCAGAAGTGACTCCATCACTTTCCCTACCACAGAGGTCAAACTGACAGGTCTGTAGTTTCCTGCCTCTGTCTTGGTCCCACTTTTGTGAAGGGGAATCACATCCGCCTTCCTCCAGTCCTTGGGTACCACACTATCCTCCCATGATTTATTAAAAAGAGTAGCCAGTGGTTTCACTAGTTCCTCCTTAATTCTTTTAGAATTCTGGGTGAATTCCATCAGGACCCATTGCTTTGTCCACCTTCAGTTTTAGGAGTTCTTGCAGAACCCTTTCTTCTGTGAAAGGACTGGGATCGACCTCTATCAAGAGTGCTTCTGTTAATTGGATTAGGCACTTCCCCTCTCTTTTGTGAATACTGAGCAGAAATATTCATTCAGTATCCCTGCTTTTTGCATGTCCCCTTCTGCCCACCCACTGTTCATTCTATTCAGCCTCACTATCCCTCCCTTTGTCTTTCTCACTTCTGATGTACCTATAAAAGGTTTTATCCCTTCTTAACTGAGTTGGCGATCTTTTCCTCAGTTTGGGTCTTTGCTATTCTGACTTCTCTCCCTGCTTCCTTCTGCCTTAACTGGTACAGCTCTCTGTTCTGCTCCTTCTGTGTTTCCTTATACTTCCGGAATGCTACCTTTTCTTCCTGACTTTCATAGCCACCTCTTTTGAGAACCATAGTGGCTTTTTCTTTCATTTTGATTTGTTTATTTGCTTTCACAAAGGCTTGTTGCCTCTGTGATGGCAGTTTTGATGATTCCCCATTGTTGCTCCACACCTCCTTCTAGCCTGTTTGCTAGTGTTTTTCTGAGGCACTCTCCGTCTTGCCAAAGTCAGCCTCCTAAAGTCCAGTACCCTCACTTTTGTATGGCTTGACTCTGTAGCTGAGTTTAATGAGAACCACACTGTTTGATGGTCACTTGCTCCCAGATGGCAACCCACTTCTAGATCAGAGATCCTCTCACTGCCCCCGTTTGAGAGTATGAGGTCTAAGATTGCTCCCTCACGAGTGGGTTCTAAAACCGCTGTCTAATGCCTGCTACCTGCAGGGCATCAAGAATGGCCCTGCTCTTGGATGTGGCTGCAGCAATGTGCTCCAGTTACCATCTGGCATATTCAGGTCTCCCATCAACAGTATCTCCTTTTCTCTGACATTCTAAGAATGCCTCTATCATATCCTTGTCCATTCCCTCCCCCTGACATGGGGGTCTGTACACAGCCCCTGTGCGGATTGTGGTGCCCTTTCCAGTCTCCAAGGTGACCCACAGTGCCTCCTCTCCTCCCTGTTTACTCTTGTTCAGTTGCTTTTATCCCTTCCTTTAGATAGAGAGCTACTCCTCCCCCTCTTCTCCCCTGCCTGTCTCTCCTGTAGGTTATGTACCCTGGTATGTTAACATCCCAGTCATGGTTCTCTCTGTGACCATGTTTCTGTGACTGCTATGATATCCAGACATCCTCTTCCATCAAGGCCACCAGCTCAGGGAGCTTGTTGCCCAGACTACGGCATTGGTACTCATTACCTCCACCTCCTGATGGCCTTACCCCTTTGCCCCATCCCTGTCCTTCTTGCCTTTGTCACTTTCTCCATTTACCCTGCCCTTCTCCCTATCGACACCTCTATGTTGGTGTTTGCCGCACTTACTACTGTGATTATTTGGTGGGGCTAGGATTTCCCTGCTCCTTTCCAGTGCCTCCCCCCTTGGCTAGTTTAAAAGCTTGCCAATGAAGCATTTAAACCTATCACCTAGGATCCTGGTTCCCCTCCCAGACAGATGCAGCCCATCATGCCAATATAGGCTTGCATCACTCCAGGTGGACCCCCAGTCCCCAATGAAGCCAAATCCCTGAGCTCCACACCAGCTTTTCAACCACTGATTGAATCCCATGTGCAAAACACCCTAGCCTCTCTTATGCCATAGATGGGCAGCACCTCCGAGAAGGTTACCGTGCATGCTACTTGACTAAGGCCCCTCCCCAATTCCATAAACTCTTCCTGCACTTCTCTAATCCCTCTCTTAGGCAGGTCATTTGTCCCTAGGTGGACAATGACATCTAGCTCCCTCCTCTGTGCAGCAGTCTGGGCAATCCTGAGGATTCGCTCCCTGTCCCTCCAAGCCATGGCACCAGGCAGGCACCTCACCTCCCTCTCCCCTTCCTTCCCCAGTTCTACCTTCCTAAAAATGGAGTCCCCCACCAGGAGTTGTTTCCTTCCCCTGCAGGGTCCCCTGCCACCCTCCCGTGGGTCTCCTTTGTGGAGGTTCCAAGCATTCTCCTTGTCTCCAGTGCGGATGCCTCCATAGAGGAACCACACTTTGCTAGAATGGCATAGGAATTGTGGAGAGGTACAACTGGAGGGATGCACCTCTGTTCCACCACCCTCACCCTCCCTGAGCCCACTGTGGTCCAACTGCTCCTCTTTCTTGGCAACCTCTGAGGCAACGGCAGAGGCACTGGTGGTCCCTGGATGGAAGAGGAGGTCCCACAAATCCTGGCCAACTCAGCCTGTAGATGAGCAACCTCCTCCCTCAGCCCAGAGAGGTGCCTGCAGATGGGACAACACCGCATCCTCCAGAACGCCTCCTGAAGACTGCTGCTCCACAGCCACTGCACTGCACCACCCAATCATGTCTTATTTCTGGCCCCTAACTGTTTGCAATCCTTATTTTTTCCTCTGTTTTTTCTCTCTCCTTACTTTCTGCCTGTGTGCCCTTTAAGCTCCTGATTGTCCTGTTCTGAGACAAGAATATCCTATATTTCTTAGTAGACTAGGTTACTTGCTCAGTGAACCTCCAGCAGCAAGTGGGCCAGAGAGCTACTCTTGCCCTTCTAGGATGGTAGGTCTTTGGTGGTTCTGTGATCACTCACTTCCTGCTCCCAAACAGGAAGTTCCTGTTGTCAGTCAAATCCCTAGCCTATAAAAATAGAACTAGCTTTGGGTGGAAGGAGGACAATATAGTCCCAGCAGAGAAGTTCAGTCACACAGCAGTCCTTTCTCCTGGTGTCTTCTGCCAAGCTATTAGCAGAATCTTTCTAAGGCAGTCTTTATATGTAGCTTCCTTCTAGCTAAGCCACTCCCCCTACTTACTAGATCTTTCTACAAGTAATTTAAACCTCACAACAGTTAAGTCCTTTCAATCACCTGAGATTTACACCTAAATAACTGTTCAGATACCCATTCAGTTCAGTTAACCCAGACAAACACACACTTTTTTTGTTTTGTATGTTAGTTTTTTTACCCTAAATTAAAGGTCCAAGTACAAAAGTTCTTCTACTGTAGTCCCAGCAGAGAAGTTCAGTCACACAGCAGTCCTTTCTCCTGGTGTCTTCTGCCAAGCCATAACATTGCCATTTTACCACACCTCCTTATAAGCAGTACAGCTGTCATTTTTCACATCTTGCCCAAAATGTGTTTTCGCACTTCCAGTGCAGAAATGTGTGGTTGTGTGGGAAATCAGTGTTCGGGACAGATTAGAAAAATCACAGTGACACTGTTCATGAGTGGAGGTCCCAAAATGCCTGTGTTGATAATCTGCTGTAAAAAAAATGCCCAAACTAATTACATTACTGGTGTGCATTGCGCAGTTTCTATGCACACTCGTGACTTTACCAGTTTTTTTATATTTTCATTCCAGATTTTCAACATTGTCATTTTTTACACCTCCCATGAACAGTACAGCAGTCATTTTTCATATCTTGTTCGAAATGTGTTTTTTCACTTGTGGTGCCAATTGGCGTAGTCACTGTGCAAAAACCAGCTTTCGGCTTAACAAACTAAATATTGCCACTGTTCATAAGGTGGGGGTCACAAAAAAAAATCTAGAAAATTTGGAGAAAATACTAACGAACGCCTGGGACATTAGGGTTTCCAACCATAATGCCCCACCCTGTAGAGACTGACAGGCATCAGGGTGTGACTTGGGATTGTCTAACTCCTACACTACCAATGCCAATGTCAGCAAGCAAACATTTGGCATTGACAAATGCTTGTTTTATAAATAGTGATAAAAACATGATAGGCAGCACACCAAGAGACTCAGGGCTGGATATTCAAACGGGTTGCGCCATGCACAATAGGGTTGCACCTGCACAAGTCCGAAATTGTGCCATTCTGCGATATTCAGCAGGAGGCAGTTGCACCCCCCCAAGTCATGCTGAGCAACAGAGCAATGCTAATGAAGACATGCTCAACCGGAGGGGGAGGAACCATGCATAAACTGCACAGCCTGATATTCAGCCGGACTGTGCAGAGTTGTGCAGGCGCAACCCCCTACCTGCGCCTGCACAACTTTGAGCCAAAAAAAAAAGGATTAAGTCAAGGGCCACCCACAGGTGAGCTGCCACATTGCAGGGCGCAACACAGCAGCTGCCACCTGTGGGTGGTCCTCCACTTGTTCCCTGTGCCTCCTGCAGCCCGATCGTGGGCATAATAGTAACCCCGTAGCTTGATTGTGGGCAGAACACACTCCCCACTAGCTCCGGATAGCTGGCAGATTTCACCCCCGACTGGGTCCAATTGCGGGCATAACTTACATGAACCCCACCCCCACTGGCCCGATCTTTGAGCAAAACAGAAATAAACCTCTCAATTGGCCGATCACGGGCATAACAGAAATGAACCCCCACTAGCCCGATCGCAGGCAGAACAGAGTTCAAACCCCCTCACTAGCCTGATCGCGCCAGAATGGAGTTCAAACCCCCAAAGACCAATATCTCTGGTGGTCCAGTGGATCATGAGCCCGATCCGGGCATAAGAGTCAAACCCCCAAGGTTCAATTTCCCTGGTGATCTAGTGGCCCCACCCCATCCACCCATGGAGCCCCACCACCCCTCCCCGTCAGCTGGCGGGCGGCAGCACCCCACCTGGCTCATGCCCTGTCATGTCGACTGACTGTTGTAGGGCTGCACGCCAGATTGGTTCAGAGCAAGAGCCAATGGGCATGCAGCCTATACCGCATAAGCAGTCCAGATAATGGAATGAAGGATGAATGAGGAGCGCAGTAGAATGTGATCGAGGTTAGCCATGAGGACCCCAAAGTCCTGGGAGGGTGAAGCAGGTAATATGAGCAAGGAAGGTAAAAAGGAACCTGCACTAGTTGTAATATGAAGCATGCTGCATAATGTAGACATAGTAGCAGGGAAGCAGGGCAAAGCATCCAAAGAATAGATGATGAATGTTGAAATATCAAATTGTGAATCCATAGTGAGGAGCTTCTTGGCTGGCTGTCACGGCAGCAGGTAGGCGTATAGTAGGATAAACGAGTCTGTAGGCCCTGAGCTGATGAAGCGGGAGTAGAAGTAGCATGCCCTTGGCCCAAAGGTGTAGCAGGTCAGTAAAGCAGGCAACTATCGATAGCTATACTCCATGGAAGGTAGCTGGCAAGGTGAGGAAGGAGGTCGTATATCTATGGAAGTAAGCAGGGACAGATGTATTCTTCACAGGTATTTTGGAAAGGTAAGTAGCAGCCAGCCAGAAGCAAGCATGTGCAGAAAACTCCTCAAAGGGCAGCCTGACCTATAGGTCATCTGGGAAGCAGGTGAGTTGCAGCTGGTGAGCTGAAGAGCATGGTGAGTTTAGAACGAATGACCAGGGAGCTGCGGTTGAGAAGGCCAATAGCAGAATGAGCGCAGCAGGATCCCATGTTGAAGGGAGGGTAGTATGACTGGAAACGACATAAGCATGAACAACAGCTGGTATAAGCAAGCGAGATATGCACAAGGTCAGCAGGCAGTAGTCCCGAGGCAAACCATAATAATAAATGCAGAGCAAATAGGAAAGTGAGTAAGCAGCAGCTAATGTCCCGGGCATAGGATGCAGGGCTGGACCCTGCATGACTGATATCAAGGTAACAAAAGAAGCAGGAGCAGAACAACACCGGACACAGTCTGGATGGTGATGGGAAACCAGATGGGATGGCTGAGCTGCGATGAGGCAGAATAAGGTAGACAGGTCAAGGACTGAATTGGTACTGTTGAAATTAAGTCTGAAAATGAATTGGAAGCTAGAAGGACAACTGAATGAATATGCCAGCTAGTGGTGACGAAAGTACATGCAAGTGAACGAACAGATACATATGCATATCAATATGAAGTATAGGTGCAGCTGAGACTGTCAATAACATCTGTCATATAAAAAAATGCAAGTCCTTCAGGACTGGTGAAGAACCAAGGAAGGCAGCAGTCGGTGCAGTCGCAAGGCTGCGGAAATCTTGTAGAATGGAGCAGGGTAGAATTAGTGAGCATATGAGGAAGACGATAAGGAAGGCAAATGAGAACAAGCAAATGAGTAGCAGACAGCTGATCCAGAATTAGCTGCTAACGCTGAATGGCAGTGCAGGAACTAGCCCATGTTGACTCATGGCATGAGGAGGTCCACAATGGGGAGAACTGTAGCCTAGGCAGCAAGAGAAGGCATGGCAACAAGCATGGTCTGTGGTGAGCGGTACGCTGCTGAGATGCTGATGCAATGGAAGAATCCAAGGGATGGCAGCAAACAAACAGAGGTGATGAACTAAGCGGCGGTACTGAGTGACGGTTGCAAGGGGAAAAACAGCAGACGAACAACCAAGAGAAAGCAGGAGCTAAAATGAAGCATAGGCTAATGATGAGGATGGGGGGGGGAGAGTATATGCAAGGCGGCTAGACCCTCGAAGAAACGGAACAAACAAGGAGGAAAAAACAGGAGGAAAGGGAGATGAATACGGGACAGAGCAACATACAAAAGGCAGAAGGAGAGGAAGCAAAACGGAAGCCAAGCCTATGAGAACAAATAAGGGGAGGTATTGAGGAGTATAGGCATGGCGACAGAACCCTGAAGAAAGCAAGGAAACAGACAATGAGGCAACAGGCATGAAAGAAGGGAGACAAGATGAAGCAGCAGAGGGAACGAACAAAGGGGGACAAACAGAAGCAGCAACTCCGCTCTAGAGCACGCTAGTGAGTCCAGCGTAGTGTGACTCGGGCTTTTAAGCAGAGCAGGAGCCAGCTGCTTCAGCTAAATAGGCTGTGGAGGAGCTCTTCCCTCATAATCCTGGGCTACTTCCTGCAATTGATTAAACATATGAAACAGACAAGAAGAAACAATCTGTGGGGTCAGTGTTTGAGGCAGCAAGTAGTAATGGCTACAAGACATTTTGTTGTTTTGTTGCTTTAGGCACTAATAACTTCACTACTGTAGATGCTAACATTCCAAAATTAAAATTGACTGCCCAGTTTTAAATACACCTTCTTCAATCAAAATTAGTTGTATGTTAGTATAGCATCTTTAGTCAGACTGACTTCAAAGAAGAATTTTAGTATGATTGTATTACATAGCAACACAAAACAAACAAATCTGTCAGCAAAAAAGGACCACTGGCCCATCATGTCTGCCCATTCCTGCCTACAGAATTTTGAATGAGAGCCTTAGAGGCTCTTCACTTCCATCCCCTCCCTTTCTGGTGTGGTCTTTACTAAACCCTTGTATCTGTTCCACCTTCATTTAATGCCCATGCTGATTTCACACAGACTGCCTCTTCCAGCAGCCTATTCCATCCCACCACCACCCTTTCCAAGAATTACTACTTCCTGCTATCTCTTAAACTTCCCCTGTTTGCTTCATGATGCTAGCGCTGCTGTTTTTGTTTCCACTCAGTCAGAATAAGTCTCTGCTATCCATCTTATTTACTCCCTCCATTGAGGTACAGTATTTATATATTTCAATCATGTGTCCTCTTTTCCTTATCACCTCAAGTGTGTACAGGTTCAGATCTGCCAACGTCTCCTCATGTGCCCTTTCCTGCTGTTCCTTTGTCATCTTGGTTACCTTCCTCTGCACTGCCTCTACCCTGTGCCTGTCTTTCAGATGCAGATTTCAAAACTGCACATAGTACTCAGGTGAACATGAACCAGAGACCTATACAATGGTAAAAGCACCTCCTTTCTCCTACTGACAATCCCCTTGGATTCCCCTGTCTGTGCACTGCAATATCCTATTTGCCCTACCCATCACCCTATTGCATTGTTTCATTTCATTTTTATTTTATACTGAAAGGTTTGTGAGCAAAAATGTCCATTTTCACAAGCATCCAATTACAAAAACATACAAACAAATACTACAAAAACGTTTACAAAATATAACAGTAGTGGAATCAGTTAAAACACTTATAAATTGAACTATCCACTAAATAATCTTTAAGAGACCTTTTGAAGGTTGGAATCATAGTACAATTTACAATAGAGCTAGGCAATTTATTGTACAGTTTAGTAGTCATAAAAACAAAGGAATTTTGACCTAAAACAGAATGAAAAAAGGACTTGAAAGGAAATTATAAGTCTAATTAATTATTCATGAGCTCAAATAGCTTACTGATTGGCTGCCATGCTGGTATAAAATCTTCTAGAAATGATCGGCAAAGCAACCACACAGGTGATCACTGGCCATACTCCTACAGCAGCAGCATCAAAACAAGAAGTGTTTTGCCACTGCTGTCAAAGTACTGTCAGTAAGGAACCTGGTGCAGCAGAGATTGACACAACAGAAAAACTGACAGAACTGTAATGAAAAAACAGCAGCGCTCCAAACTGCCAGCACGTCACCTTCACTGAGAGATGTTAAGACATGCTCTAGTCTCGCCACAGGGAAGTCTCAGCATGTGCTGCCACACAAAAAAAAAAAAAGAAAAACACAAAAAGATAAAAACAAAAACCTATAAACATGTCTTTATTGTAATTATACTTATATTTGCAGTAATGACCTCACAGCCATTTATTTCCTGGGGATTAATGACTCACAAATGGGGACTGGCCTTCGGCTGCACCTCGGGCCACCTTCCCCACCTGCTGGTCATTAATCCCCAAGAAATTACCAGCTGTTTGGTCATTGTTGCTTAAACCTACTATGAAGCCTGGTCAGAAAAGCATTAGACAATTTATGGAATAACTTAATAATACAATCAGGCAGTAGATCCAAGTATATTTTGTGCAAAAATAACAGTGATCTGAAATTTAATCTATCAGCCAAAGAAAGACAGCCAAAGGACCTATAATGGTCATAATGATGTGGCCTTCCTGGGAGTCCAGAGGCAAAGCAAATTATATTATGATAAACAGATTTGAATTATAGAAACATAATCAATGAGGGAAAAAGGAAAAATGTTTGTCAATAAATGCCTAGTCTCTAAGGTTAGAAACTGATTCAAGTGATATAGCATACCCAATCTCTGGTGAAATTTAGCCATCAAATTGGAAATATGCTGCTCAAAGGACAGTTGACAGTCTAGGATTATGCCAAGGTATTTAAAATCAGACACATTTCCAATCAAATTCCCATCATCAACAAGAATAAAGTTTGTAGCAATAGCTTTTCTGGGACTTGAGAAAATCATAAATTTTGTGTTAGAAGATGTATTATTTAATTTATAGACATTAAACCAGGCATGGAGTTTACCAAAATATTTCTGCAGATCTCTTTTCAGAGCTGGGATGTCCTTACCAGAACAAAACAGGACAGCATCATCAACATATAAAATTAGTTCCGTGCTATGACAGATATCGGAAAGAGAATTAATAAAGAGCGAAAATAAACAAGGACCAGGAATTGAACCCTGAGGGACTCCATAACCCACTGGACATTCATGTGAAAAAAACAAATACTGCTACATTTTCGCACCTGAATCTGTATGCAGCACATTCGGTTATATCACAGGGCAATATGCTTATGAATCACATGGATGCAGATATCAGAAGAGGCACAAAGAGTGTCATATGAGAGTTTGATGATGGGTTTAGGCTCATGTCCAAACTTGTGAGGTATTACTGTTTCTTCTTCAGGAAGTTGACATTGCTGAACTTTTCCATTCCATCAGTTGAAATTGCTCATTCTGGAGTCTGCCAGGTACTCTGGTGCAAAACACAATGTCATCATCACTTTCATCTGAACTGCTTACAGCTGGCTCTTGCACAGCTGCAGTATTAGGAATGTTGGTTTCAGGGTAGGTGTCCCAGTTCTCTACTGGTTGGTGTGACTCTGAGTTTTTGATCTCTTGGCCACTGGGCATTCAATTTCAGATGAAGGCTCAAGCACAACCTCCCCAATGGGTACAAGGTGGTTCATGTGTACAGTGTTTTCCTGGACTTTACCTTGTTCTTGCTGAATTTTGTAGACTGGAAGGTCAAGCACCTCTTCAGCTATGACATGACTGTGACACTCACTGGTCCTGAATTTTGGGTTTTCCCTGTAGATCCAAGTTTCTCAGTAGCACATGGTCTCCAATCTGAAACATCCAGTGTCAAACTTGTCTGTCATAACAATTTTTGTTGGCAAGGCTGTTCCTGGCACAACCTCAGAGGCAAGTTGGTAGGATTTTTGTGACTGTAGATGCAGTTACCTGGTGTATTTCTGATTATGTCTCTTCTGATGCACCATGAGCTGAGACTCTGAAACAGGGATCAACTGATAGACGACATGCTCTGCCAAACAAAAGTAGAATGGGGACCTTTGGGTGGCATCATTATGGGTGCAATGGTACAAGTGTACCAGTGAACTTACTTGCTGGCTCCAATTTGGTTTCTGTGCTGGCTCAAAGGTGCCCAACGTGTCAAGCAAAGTTCTGTTAAAGTCTTCAGGTTGAGGGTCCCCTTTGGGGTGGTAAGGAGTGATTCTTGATTTCCTGATTTCATAGGTTGGCAGAAACTCTTCTACAAGTCGACTTTCAAAGTCCCTTCCTTGGTCAGAGTGAATTCTTTGAGGGATGCTGTAATGCTCTGATGAGTGGTGACTTCTGATCTTTCATCTGGTAAACCTGAGTAGATTGTGTATAATGATCAATCAGGACTAGGATGTTGCCAATGTTGCCAATGAGGGACAAATGCTCTGCCCTTCCATTCTCTTCCCTAATATTCTTCATTTGGCTGTCCTTTAGGCTGTCCTGTTCTGTTAACCCTTGAAGTGGACTGGGTGTGTTCATGCTGGATATAGCCCTTGTAGGGTTCTCACCCCAGAGTATAAAAGTCCACTTCACTATCTCCCTTCTCCCCCACTACTCTTTTTCAACCCCCTCCCATGACCTCTCTGTTCTGTTATTCTATCCACTTTGTGCCTTCAGCTGCTCCATAGTCTGCTCCACAGTCTTGTTGACTCTTCGTTGTTGTGCTGTGTAATTACCTGTATATTTCACTTATAAGTTATAATTAATATACAGGTAATTACACATATGTACACCATATTGATAACAGATAAACCCAGAATACACAGAACAGCAACGAAGAGCCAATAATTGTATAGTAAGAAAATACAGAATACAGAATATAAACAGCATGTTATAAGTTGTAACATGCTGTCTGTATTTACTGTATTCCATGTTTTGTACTTACTGTTCTACATCCCCCGGACGATCTGGAAACTAGTTATTTCAGCTCAGTATGCCTTTCCTGGTGAAACTCTTCAAATAAGCAAATGTTATTGTTATCAGGCTTCAGTGAGAGAAAGTCCATGCATACTAATTCGAGTGGCCAACTGGTTCTGATGCCGACTAAAGGGTGCCACTATTTTTGGCAAAGTTTTTATCTTGATGCATCTGAGACAGTTCTTGGAATGGTGCTTCACCTCTGTTGCCATTTTGGGTCAACAGAAATGAGTCTGCACCAAGTACAGAGTGCAGTCAACTCCCAAGTGACAGATGTCATCATGTAGGGATTGGATAATGGCTGTTCAGTACTTCTGGGGTAATATCAGCTGTTGTCGAGGGAACTCAGGGTGTGTACTGTCATGGATTGTTCTGATGAGCTGTTCATCTTTAAAGACAATTTGTTCCAGTCTCACAATAACAGGGAGATATCTGAGTGACTTTTTGTATCTGACTTGCATCCTGCCCCTTCTCTAGGTTTCATACCACACCTCATAATACACAGTCTTCCCCCTGGGCTTGTTTGAGTTTGGGGTGGCTAGACTGGGGCAAAGATGAACAGCCAAAACCAGTGAAATTAAGGTATGGAGTCAGAATAGCATCGGAAGAGGCCCCCAGCATGTTGATTGCTTGGTACATATTGCCAGGAGTGGCACAATCTGTTGTTTCAGATTTCAAAATACATGTCCTTTACTGCTGCACTTGGAATTGAAATATTTTGATTTCATTGATCAGGTTATAGACGATGGGATAAGGCTTTGGCATCAGCATTGCTTTAGCCACTGCAGCATTCCAGACTGTAATTGTAGGTGGAAAAAGCAGAAAGCCACTGGTGTTCTGTGTGACAGGAAGATCCTGCCACTCTTGAGGACCGACCTTTTCTTAAATCTGTTGCAATGGTTCTTCTATTTCTCAGCCTAATCTATCCTTTACAATTTCTAGTCCATAAGGTTTGCCACCTATGGGCACCCCTTCCCCTTTCTTGACTATGCTATAGTGTCCTCTTTAATTTTCCTTTTCCCTCTCAGGTCTCACAGGGAGGTCATTGTGGTGACCTCCGAGCTGATGTAATACAACAGGCTGTGTTTCTCATTGCTGGATTTAGTATGCAACAGCACTATGTCATAAAATACCTTGATGTATATGCCTTATGTGTATGAAACCTGTAAATGTTGAAAATACCATGGCACTAGATGTTTTTTATTAAAGGTAAAAAGTTACTAGGGTCTGTATTATAAAAATTAAGTTAGTTGTGTTCTTTTAAAATGCATGTAAATTACAGATTGTTTGAGAGGCCCTTTGGCACCATGCATTCCTGCTTTAGCTGAACAAGTTTAAAATTTCATGGTGATTTGCATATAGATCCCATTACATTATGGGGGTATGTGTGATGTTGTGCTTGAAACTTGGCTTTATTGTCAGTGCCCTTTGGGTAACCCTTGCTTCAGTACTTTGCACTGAGGTTCTTTGTCTTCAGCTTTTTTTTTTTTTTTTGAGCTCCCCATTACCCAAACACACAAGACAAACATAAGGATTAAAAAATGTTCACTAAAGAGGTAGATAAGTGGGTTAGTAGGTGCTGACTAAGTGCAGAGGAAGGACATGCATAGTCTGTTGCTGCAGATTTGATATATTGAAGAAGGGATATGCCATTGCTAAAGGTTATCCCCATTTTTTTAAATAAACATCACACAAAGATTGTGTGTTGAACCTGAAATTCTGTGGCTGGTCCATCTGTTATCCCACAACTCCTCCACATCCTGCTGCATCCTACTTTGCAGTTATATTTATGTTAAGTGAGAGGATTACTGTCTGTTCTCACTATGAACTGGGCCCTATACAGTACAGGTAGTCATGGAATTTTTCAGTGACAGCCCACTTTAGTGCTAGAAATTCCAGTTTGTGCATGGGGTAGTGTTTTTCAGAAGGATTCAAATTTCAGTTGGTGAAAGCAATTGAATGAAGCCCCTCAGGGTGCTCTTGGTACAGAATGGCTCCTAAGCCTCTTAAGCTGGCATCGGTGTTCAGGATGAATGGTTTGGTAGAATCTGTGAATGCCAGCATGGGTGCCTCACTCAGACATTTGATTATTTCTTTGAATGCCACTTCATACTGTTTGTTTCACCTGGCGCCAAATGGTTTGTTTACCTTTCAGTACCCTGTTCAGGGATTGCCCCTCCCAGAGCAGGTTTTCTTTCTGTGGATAGGTGGGTACTCCTGAGTGAGGTTGTTCGGAGAGTGGACAACAATGGAATAGTCTTTTACAGACCACCTGTAGTAGCCACAGAATCCAAGAAACAACTACATAGATACATAAACACTGTTGGCAGATAAGGGCCTATGGCCCACCCAGTCTGCCCATTTGAGCTTGTAAGTTCACTTTATGTTTTCCTAGAAGTCTGTTGCCCCTTGCCCCTGACTTCAAGAATTCCCTCATGTCTATCCCATGAATTCTTAAATCCTGTGATTGTTTCAGCCCCTACCACTTCCTCTGGCTGGGTGTTCCACTTGTCCTCCACCCATGCTGTGAAGAAATTCTTCCTCACATTTCCTCTGAATCACCCTCCCTCTAACTTCATCCTATGCCTTCTAGTCCTGAAACATCTTTTTCTCTGGAAAATAGTGTATTCCTGCACCCTGTTCCTCCCTGTAAGGTACTTGCATGTCTCTATCATATCCCCTCTCCCTTCTCTCCTGCAGGAGGATATTCAAGTCCTTCAACCTGTCCTCATAGGCTTGTGATGAACTCTCTGCTGGGACTAAAGTAGAAGAACTTTACAAAACAAACAAAAAAGTGTGTGTTTGGGTTAACTGAACTGAATGGGTTACTGAAAAGTCATCTAGGTGTAAATCTCAGGTGACTGAAAGGACTTAACTGCTGTGAGGTTTAAATTACTTGTAGAAAGATCTGGTAAGTAGGGGGAGTGGCTTAGCTAGAAGGAAGCTACATTTAAAGACTGCCTTAGAAAGATTCTGCTAATAGCTTGACAGAAGACACCAGGAGAAAGGACTGCTGTGTGACTGAACTTCTACTGGGACTATATTGCCCTCCTTCCGCCCTCCACCCCCCACCCAAAGCTAGTTCTATTTTTATAGGCACAGAATTTGACTGACAACTGGAACTTCCTGTTTAGGGGCAGGAAGTGAGTGATCACAGAACCACCAAGGACCCACCATCCTAGAAGGGCAAGAGAAGCTCCGCCCCTCTAGCTGCTGGAGGTCTGCCTCTGAACAAGTAAGTGGTCTACTGAGAAATATAGGATATTCTTGTCTCAGAACAGGACAATCAGGAGCTCAAAGGAACACAGGCAGAAAGTAAGGAGAGAGAGAGAAAAAACAGAGGAAAGAGTAAGGATTGCAAACAGTTAAGGGGCCAGAAATAAGACATGATTGGAGTGGTGCAGTGCAGTGGCTGTGGAGCAGCAGTCTTCCGGGAGATGTTCTGGAGGATGCGTGTTGTCCCATCTGCAGGCACCCTCTGGGCTGAGGGAGGAGGTTGCTCATCTCCAGGCTGAGTTGGCCAGGATTTGTGGGACCTCCTCTTCCATCCAGGGACCACCAGTGCCACTGCCATTGCCTCAGAGGTTGCCAAGAAAGAGGAGCGTTGGACCACAGTGGGCTCAGGGAGGGTGAGGGTGGTGGAACAGAGGCACATCCTCCAGTTGTACCTCTCCACAATTCCCTATGCCATTCTGGCAAAGTGTGGTTCCTCTATGGAGGCACCCACAGTGGAGACCAAGGAGGATGTTGGGAACTCCACAAAGGAGACCCACAGGAGGGTGGCAGGGGACCCTGCAGGGAAGGAAACAACCCTGGTGGGGGACTCCATTGTTAGGAAGGTAGAACTGGGCAAGGAAGGGAGAGGGAGGTAAGGTGCCTGCCTGGCCATGGCTTGAGGGACAGGGAGCGAATCCTCAGGATTGCCGGAGCAGCTGCACAGGTTAGAGCTGATGTCATTATCCACCCAAGGATAAATGACCTGGCTAAGAAAGGGATTAGAGAAGTGCAGGAAGAGTTTGTGAATTGGGGAGGCGCCTTAGTCAAGTAGCACGCACGGTAACCTCCTCGGAGGTGCTACCCATCTATGGCATAGGAGAGGCTAGGGTGTTCCGCATCATGGATTCAATCAGTGGTTGAAAACTGTGTGGAGCTCAGAGATTTGGCTTCAATGGGGACTGGGGGTCCACCTGGAGTGATGCAAGCCTATACTGGCATGATGGGCTGCATCTGTTTGGGAAGGGAACCAGGATCCTAGGTGATAGGTTTAAATGCTTCATTGGCAAGCTTTTAAACCAGCTAAGGGGAGGCACTGGAAAGGAGCAGGAAAATCCTAGCCCCCAAACAATCACGGTAGTAGTGTGGCAAACACCAACATGGAGGTGTCGATAGGGAGAAGGGCAGTGGTAAATGGAGAAAGGACAAAGGCAAGAAGGACAGGGATGGGGCAAAGGGGTAAGGCCATCAGGAAATGGAGGGTAATGAGTACCAATGCTCGTAGTCTGGGCAACAAGCTCCTGAGCTGGTGGCCTTAATGGAAGAGGGATGCCTGGATATCGAGTAGTCACAGAAACATGGTACACAGAGAACCATGACTGGGATGTTAACATACCAGGGTACATAACCTACAGGAGAGACAGGCAGGGGAGAAGAGGGGGAGGAGTAGCTCTCTATGTAAAGGAAGGGATAAAAGCAACTGAACAAAAGAGTAAACAGGGAGGAGAGGAGGCACTGTGGGTCACCTTGGAGACTGGAAAGGGCACCACAATCCGCACAGGGGTTGTGTACAGACCCCTTGTCAGGGGGAAGGAATAGACAAGGATATGATGGAAGGCATTCTTAGAATGGCAGAGAAAGGGGAGATACTGTTGATGGAGAACCTGAATATGCCAGATGTTAACTGGAGCACATTTGCTGAAGCCACATCCAAGAGCAGGGCCATTCTTGATGCCCTACAGGTGGCAGGCATTAGACAGCTAGTTTCGGAACCCACTCATGAGGGAGCAATCTTAGATCTAGTACTCTCAAACGGGGGCAGTGAGAGGATCTCAGATCTATAAGTGGGTTACCATCTGGGGACAAGTGACCATCAAACAGTGTGGTTCACGTTAAACTCAGCTACAGAGTCAAGCCATACAAAAGTGAGGGTACTGGACTTTAGGAGGGCTGACTTTGGCAAGATGGGAGAGTGCCTCAGAAAAGCACTAGCAAACAGGCTAGAAGGAGGTGTGGAGCAACAATGGGGAATTATCAAACTGCCATCACAGACGCAACAAGCCTTTGTGTGAAGCAAATAAACAAATCAAATGAAAGAAAAGCCACTATGGTTCTCAAGAGAGGTGGCTGTGAAAGTCAGGAAGAAAAGATAGCATCTCGGAAGTATAAGGAAACACAGAAGGAGCAGGACAGAGAGCTGTACCAGTTAAGGCAGAAAGAAGCAGGAGGGAAGTCAGAATAGCAAAGGCCCAAACTGAGGAAAAGATAGCCAACTCAGTTAAGAAGGGGATAAAACCTTTATAGGTACATCAGCGAGCGAGAAAGACAAAGGGAGGGATAGTGAGGCTGAATAGAATGAACGGTGGGTGGGCAGAGGGGACAGTGAAAAGCAGGAATACTGAATGAATATTTCTGCTCAGTATTCACAAAAGAGGAGGGGAAGTGCCTAATCCAATTAACAGAAGCACTCTTGATAGGGGGTCGATCCCAGTCCTTTCACAGAAGAAAGGGTTCTGCAAGAACTCCTAAAACTGAAGGTGGACAAAGCAATGGGTCCTGATGGAATTCACCCCAGAATTCTAAAAAGAATTAAGGAAGGAACTAGTGAAACCACTGGCTACTCTTTTAATAAATCATGGGAGGATGGTGTGGTACCGAGGACTGGAGGAAGGCGGATGTGATTCCCTTCACAAAAGTGGGACCAAGACAGAGGCAGGAAACTACAGACCTGTCAGTCTGACCTCTGTGGTAGGGAAAGTGATGGAGTCACTTGAAGGAAAGAATAGTTGAGTACCTAGAGGTCAGTGGAGCACAGGATCCAAGGCAGCATGGGTTCACAGTGGGAAGGTCATGTCAGACAATCTAATAGATTTCTTTGACTGGGTGACCAAAGTAGTAGACCAGGGAGGGCTGAGACATGGCCTACCTAGACTTTAGCAAGGCATTTGACACAGTCCACACAAAAGATTATTAGTCAAATTAACCAGCCTGGGAGTGGGTCCCAGGGTGGTAGCCTGGGTAAAACATTGGCTGGACAACAGGACACAGAAGGTAATTGTAAATGGAGTCCACTCTGAAGAAAGGGCGGTTACTAGTGGGTACCGCAGGGTTCAGTATTGGGTCCAGTCCTTTTAATGTCTTCATCAGTGACATTGCAGAGGGACTGAAGGAAAAGTATGCCTTTTGCAGATGACACAAAGATCTGCAACAGGGTTGATACACAAGGAGGCGGAAAGGATGAAAAGGGACTTGGCAAGGTTGGAGGAATGGTCAGATGTATGGCAGCTAGGATTCAATGCAAAAAGTGCAAAATAATGCACCTGGGAAACAAGAACCCAGGGAAGAATACACAATGGGTGGGGAGGTAGTAACAACAACAAACAGGAAAGGGACCTGGGGGTAATCATATCAGATGACCTTAAGGTTAGCAAGCAATGTGAGAAGGCAGTAGGGAGGGCTGGGGTATACTGGGATGTATAGGGAGAGGCATCAGCAGCAGAAAACAGGAAGTTGTTATGCCTCTGTACAGACAGTTGGTGAGACCCCATCTGAATACTGTGTCCAGTTCTGAGACCCCATCTCCGCAAGGACATAGACAGGATAGAGGTAGTCCAGAGGAGGGCAACTAAAATGGTGCAGGGTCTGCAAGAGAAGCCATATGAGGAGAGACTAAAGGAGCTTAATATGTATACCCTTGAGGAAAGAAGGAGAGGGGGGACATGATAGAAACTTTCAAGTACCTCAAGGGAATCAACAAAGTCCAAGAGGGTAGCATCTTTCAGAAAAGAGACTTGCAAGAACAAGGGACACAATTTAAAGATAGAAGGAGGGCGGTTCAGGGCAATGTGAGGAAGTATTATTTCACAGAGAGGGTAGTGGATGCATGGAACAGCCTTCCTGAGGAAGTTGTGGGGTCTAAACTGTGGGAGAATTCAAGAATGCATGGGACAGACATAAGGCAATTCTTGTGGGGGCAGGAAGATAGGCTGTTGGTTAACTAGGAGCTGCGGCTCATCCTGTAGGTAGGGAAATGGGCAGACTAGATGGGCCTAGCGTCCTTATCTGCCAAAGTCTATGTTTCTGTGTTTCTATGATGCAATCCCTGTACCATCTTTTGTTGCCCTCCTCTGAACCTTCTTCACCGTGGTCATGCCCTTCTGTAGGTAAGGTCTCCAGAACTGTACACTGTACCCAGGTGGGGCCTCACTAGTGTCTTGTATAGTGGAATTATAACCTCCCTTTCCCTGCTGGTGATGCCCTGCCTATGCATCCCAGCATCCTATTTGCTTTACCTGCTGACTTGTCGACTGTTTCCTACCTTGAGGTCAACAGAGATGATAACCCCAATGCTACTGTAGTGACTTTAGGTCTTGTGGTCTAGGCCAAGTGCTGAGTGCCTTTTATTTTGCAGTGCTGGTCTATACTCCGCTTGTCAAAATGATGTTCCCCACATGTTTAACTAATGACTGACAAACCTGACATTTCTTGACAGAAACTCTAAATTGAACTCTTCCAATTTGTTCAGCCATTTCATGAGATGGTTTCATGTTCCTCCAGTGTCCTGCCAAACACTATCAGGTCATCTAGGTATACCAACACCTCCAGCAGATGCATATTTCCCACTGCCTTCTCCATTAACCTCTGAAAAGTGGCAGGGGCCTTGGATAAGCCTTGGGGCATCCTCTCAATCTGGTAGAACCCTAGAGGGCAAAGAAATGTGGTCTTTTCTTTATCTTCTTCCACCATGGGGATTTGATAGTAGCCGCTGCAGAGATCTAGGACTGAAAACCACTTGCTTCCTGTTATGCTCGCCAAGGCATCTTCAACTCTGGGTACCATGTATTGGTCAAGTTCCATCTTCTTGTTGAGTGTGCTATAGTTGTTGCACATGCTGATTGCTCCTGTCTTCTTCCTGGCTACCACAACAGGTGACGCATTTGGACTTTGGGACTCTTTGATGATCTCTGCTGCCAGTAGTTCTTGTAAGTGGCACCTGATGTCCACTGTGTCAACAGGGTCAGTTTTAAAGACATCTCCCAGAAGAGTGGTCATCCTGGAGGCAGATGTGGTGGTCTTCTCCCTTGATGCATCTCATGTCCCATTCATTCAGGGCAGACACTTTCCTGCACTTGACTAGCTTGTTACTTAGGGTCCACTGATAATGGTTAGGTATTGGCAAGTCTCCAAACTAAAATAGTCCAGAGTCAATTTCTGTGGTAGTGGCAACTTCAGGATCCACTCCTGTTACACTGTCTGCATGGAAGATATTTGCCAACATGCACCCTTTCCACAAGGTGATGCATTGCTAAGTTTCATTCTTTATCCTCGCTGTGTCTCCTCTTTCTCAAGATGTGGCAGGTGGGGGCATCACTCCTCTTTAGAATATCAGTTTTTCTGGTAGGCTGTTGTCAACTAGTGGTTCAATGATATGAGCAGGTCCTGGTGGCTGGAACTTGAACTCTGCAATCTCAATCACTCAGCGCATTGCATTCAGCTGTAGAACTATTTCATAGCTGTCGACATGGTGTATCACTCCAATGGGCTTATCTTGCACCACTAGCTTTAGGGTTTCAGGTATCAGGCCCACTTCTTTTACAGTTGCTTGGAATGATGGACTCTGTAGGTATTGCGGTACTCCTCTCACTTGACATATTTGGGCCAGCCTCCTAAACATATCGGCATTTGTACTGAATCTGATCAACGCTGGAGTATCATTCTTGCTGTTGGATTTTGGACATATTAATGTTATGGCATCAATCCTGTGTGGTACTCCCTTGCCCACTCTGTGGAACTCAAATTGTATGATGCTGTAAACTTCATAGGGGTAGCTGGTGTCACTTAGGCCTCACAGGGAAAGTCCTTTCAGAGGCATCAGAGGTAGGTGTTTTAAGTAGTGATGCTCGGATGATATCTGGACCAATCCGGATCCACCAGATACCTGCCCTTGCAGCAGGATAGTGGATTTGGCTGGATATTATCACTATCTGCCCATGGATTTAGCCATCAGATACCAGGTAAGATCCTGCATTATCCAGTACCGGATCCCTGGATCTGGTGCTGAGATCCGATGCCAGATTCAGCGATTTGGCACCGGATAATGTGGGATCTAATCCTGGATCCGACCTCCATATTTGGCCAGATCCTGGGATGGATCACACTCGAATAGTGCCACCATCCATTGGATCACTGGTGGATCCACAATGGCACTATCCGAGCACCACTAGTTTTAAGTGACTGTTGTAGCAAGAATGGTGAGTGATGGTAACTAGTGACCCACTATTGGATAAAAGTTTGCATGGTTTTCCTTCAGTGAGGACTGGAATGTCAGCTATAGGGCCCAGTAGTCCTGAGGGCAACTTGCTTCTTTGTGGGATTTTAGGGTCAGTACATTTTACAGAGCATTACACTGTTGGAGACCTAGGTTGGTCCTTCACTAGGCTCTGCTGTCATTTCTCTGCTGGGGCAGTTGGCTTTCCCACTTCTGGTTCACAGGCTGTGGATTGCTGGTGAATGCAACCTCAGGTAATGTGTCCATCCTGCCCACATCTGTTGCAAAGCACATTGTTCCTAGGTGAAGGTGGGGTGTGAGGCCCATGCTAAGGAGCAGCAGCAAATCTGGGGGCACTTCCACTACCTGGAGGCTTCGAGTCGACCCTTGTCCACTGTTCATGTACTGTGGGCAACTCTTTCACTTGCTCCACCAGTTGCTTCATTTACACTCCTAGCTCATGGAAATCAATCTGAGGTACTTCAACAGTGGCTTGTATCTGAGAGGGGTGGCTTCCCCCATAGGCACTTTCAGTAATTCTCTACGTTTTGCTTGCGGCTCTTCTTGCACTGCTTCCAATAGCTGCTTCGAGATGGGTGTTGTGGTTTTCCAATCCTACAGCTGATGCAAAAAGATGGTCATCTGTGAGTGTGTAGCCTCTTTCAGCACTTGCTCTATTCTGGTACTGTTGGCTTAGTCAGGGGTGATTTCACCAGCTTCAACTGTTTGGTAGATAACGGTCTCCAGTCGGGTCAGGTAACGCAATTTCTCTCTATTTTTTCTGGAGGGTTACACACAGTTGGAAGAACACGTCTTGCCACTCTTCATGAGTCCATAGGTGTTCTTTAGCATTGCTAGGTAGTCCTGCATGATACAGTTTGGCTGATTAGTGCACAGAGACTGGATAATGTCCAAAACATTGCCCCAGAGGCTTTCCTCCACTCGTTTCCTTTTTATCTTCTGAGGACTTCCATTCTTGGAGCATTCAGTTCAATTCACTTTATTTACCAGGTAAGACAACTGGCCAAGGCCCTTTTCAGTATCAACCTGGTGCTTCAAACAATGAAGCAAAACATAAAATACATATAAAACAAAATAAAATACAAAAATGTAAGGACAGTAAACATAATACTAAATACATTTACATACAGCAAGAGATTATAAATAGCAGTGCAAAGTTTTTTTTAATTTCCTGCTTAGCAACAGTAACACAACTATCAGGAAGTGTATTCCAGAAGGTCGAATATTGAAATGAGTAAGCTCTCCTCAACCATACAGGTATTTATCCTAGGAATCAAAACGAATATTAGAAGAGAGTAAAGATCTAACATCTTCCTTTAGTTAATCAGACTATAAAAGGTGATTTACTATCATGTACAAAGATAGCATTAATCAGATAGCCAAGCTTATAAAAATAAGCCAGTTTGGGAGGAAGCCAATTAAGTTCGTTATATACATCACAATGATATATGTTATAAGGTTTAGCCAGAACAAACCTGCAAATGGAATTAAAACACTTATTTACCAAATTCAAGTCTTTAGAAGGCAACTTAATGAACAAGAAAGAATTATATTGCAAAGTTGTGAGTAATACACTTTTTGATATGGTTTCTCTTGCTTCTCTAGTTAAACAATCCTTAATATGCTATAAGGCACCTATTTTTTGATTTACAGACTTCACTATGTATTTGATATGTAACAAGTAAGTTAAACTAGCATCAAGTATTATTCCTAGATACTTTGTCTCAATTACTTGTCCAATCAAGTTACCTGCCAAATCATTTATAATCAAATTTTTAGCCTTTCGAACCTTAGGTACGTATTGAATAAAACACATTCAGTCTTTTTGGAGTTCAACATTAAGCAATGATCCTGCAACCATTTATTCAATGCTAAAAAATCATGTTGAAGGGAAGTATTAATCTCACTAATTTTTAAAGAGCTGGTAAACAAAATTATGTTGTCAGCATACAACAACAAATTGGAAAAATGTAGAACCCTAACAATAGGATCAATGAAAATGGAGAACAACAGGGGACCCAAAATAGCCCCCTGTGGTACCCCATGTCGTAACTCACCCTGTGCCGATTCCACATCTCCAATTTTCACTCTGACTGGATGGGCAGTTAAATAACTAGAGAACCAATTGCAAGTAATATCAGAAAGCCCAAAGTTCCCCAGTCTCTGAGCAGCATGGAATAATTGACTAAATCAAAGGCCTTTGATAAATCAATAAATAAAGCTCCAGCTAACTGAACATCATCCATAGATATTAAAGAATGGTTAGTAAAACACACCAATGCAGAGTCAGTACTATAATGCCTCAGAAAGCCATGCTGCTCCAGAGAGCGAAGACCCCCGGCTTCCAAATAAGCCTCCAATTGACAATTAACCAATTTTTCAAAAATCTTACTTAATGAAGAAAGGATAGATATAGGCCGATAATTATCAATTTCATGATGTTTACCTGATTTAAATATAGGTTTAATAATAATTTGCTTTCAAACCATAGGGACTACACCAGCATCAGTGCTGCTTGACTCATCCAGTTGTAGTAGTCATCTTCCCAGTTGGGGGTGGGGATGGTACCTGAGAATGCTCTTAATCTTCTATAGAAACTGGTATTATAATAGGATACAGGAACATTACCCACCCATGTCCTATGGTGAAGAGTTTACAGGAAGCACAGGGGGTGTTGCACTGTCTTTCCATAACATGTCGCTCACATTCTTGGCAGTCTTTCCTTTTGCACTGAGAAATGACTGAAATTTCATTTAAAAATCTGCAGTTGCATAAGTGCCCCTGGGAGAAGGATTCAGGTTGTCACTTGTCACCAGTGCTTGAAAGTCTTGCACAATCTTTCCTTCATTAGCCAATAACAGCTTGACTTGAGGGGGACTTACGGTAGACTACTCCCTTGCCAAACAGATGCCATATCCTCTCAGAGTTTCAGGGTAGAGTGTGGTGGACAGTTTGCTTACATCAGTTTCTGAATCACTCTCAATTAAGGCAGTCATGCTTTGTCTGGTATGGTTGTACCTCACACCATATACTTTTAAATAACCCAAATACTCCAAAGCATCTAATGGCTTCAAAATATTGGCCCTGTAAGTACCGTTAGGGATTCCCATCACCAGAATTGCCTTCCTTAGGTTCAGGTGCTCCCCTTGGCTCCAGTCTTTCAATTCCTGAAGCACCATGACAACTTTCAAAATTTTCAGGGGAGGGGTATTTTATTTTGTTTGTTTGTATGTTTCACAAAGTCACAGTTCAGGGACTATCTGTGTGGTGTTAAACTGTTAGTTTTGATAAAACTTGTTTTCTTCATGAAGAGTCAATTGTCGGATCCGAGACTCAGCCTTCTTTAGTCTGTCAGGCCTGCAGTGCCTGTCAGACAGTGTCTAACCTGCTCATAGCTCCTATCTCACTGTCACACTGGCAGAACTGGCCCAGATCCCTAGCGACAGACCCTTTATAGGGATGAAACTCAATTCCTATTGGTCAATTAGTCTCCCAGGCAAGCAGTCTTTGAATCTTGGCCAGCTGTGCTGGGTTTGCATGCAGGCTGGAATGCACTGAAGGCTGGCCAAAATTTACAGGCAAATCTTGTGCTGATCTCTGACCCTTCCACAGAAGTCTTTGCTGGAGTCAGAGGGCTGAGGGGAGACAGGGTGCTGCCATATTTGTTTACATGTAGGTGCTGTGCTCTGGCAGATATCAGCAGCTTGTTGTAGTATTATCTTGGTCCCTCATTTGCTGGTTTAATGTTGCCTTGGCCCTGCTGCCTGTCTTGAGGCCATGGTATTCCATGTAGCTGGGCACTTAACCCAGTTTCTTGTTGATACACTCATTATGGGAGGCAGCCTTTGAGTCATTCTCCTGAGTCCTGTGGACATACACATTTTTGTTTGTTCCCTTTCCAGCCTGCTGCTGCTGGTCCTGGGTTGGGAAATGCTGTGTGTGCCGGATGGCACTGACTATTTAGGTCCAGGCTCTGCTGCATTCCTTGGAGCCAGGAACTTTGATTGCTTCAGACACTTAGTCCAGTGTTGAATCAAAGCTCTTACTCTAGCTCTGTGCTGCCATGCTTGTGCAGTAGCACTCCCAGTGGCAGGTATATGCTTCCTGTTCCCTGACCTGCTGCAGGCACTGGGGTCAGGGAATTTGCTTAATGCACTTGATGGTGCTCCCACACCCAGTCTTGGCACCAGAATGCAACCCAGGGGGGTTGAGAACATGAGTGCGCAGTGCAACTCCAACCATGAAGATTTCAGGTGAAGCCCTGGCTTGGATCCCACCAGGGCTCCTGAAAGGGCTGCCCTACCATACCAGTCCCCACTTTAGCTGTCTTGGTGGTACCGGAAGGTTAAAACAGGTGTCCAGGCTGGAGAAGGAAGTACAGATAATCTCCAGTTCAGGGGAGGCTTATATACACGCATATTTTATATATATATGTAATAGATAAACCACTCTGAGGTGTGCGGTCGTGCTCTGATATACACACGTGGCTGCAGGCCAAGTGCGTCAACCACCCAAGGCGTGTATATATCAGAGTGCCACCGCATACCTCAGAGTGGTTTATCTATCTCATAAAATGTCAAAATTGTTTTGGGAGGGTAAAAGTGCAGTGTGTGGTTGCGCCTGATATATACACGGTCATGCGGTGGTGCTCATCCAATAAAAGAGCAACAATTTCCTACCCATTTTATAAATATATATATATATATATATATATATATATATATATGTATACAATGTATGTTTTGGGATAAATAGCAGGATAAAAAGTAATATCTCTGCAGGTCATAGAGATATCAATGATATCTTCACATGTGAAGATATCACTGATATCTTCATACTCCTATATGTCATCGTAATGAAAGTGAAAGTGTTTCTCTTTCCATCATCCAGCTATCTTTGCTGTGTCCCTTTATGAGCTTGCCCCACCCCACAACACAAACATCTCTGTGATCCTGTTTGCATCTTCTAACAAATGAATTATTGAAAAACAAACTTTATCTGGTTGATCCTGTAACTTTTATTCACCTGTAATCACCGTCGAAGCGCGCCTCGAATGTGACTGAGCTAGCATTGTGTGAAGCACTGTGGGCCTGATTGTGCCGTAAACCATAAATGCCTGCCTGACTGCCGCCTGTATTTTGCGAAGAGCGCCGATGGAAGAGCCAGTGAGCATCTAAACACACCGCATTGCAGCCGCCGGCGCGCCAAGGCGCAAACAGACACAACGCCTCTTCTGGTGTGCGTTGTGAAGCTGCTGTCTCACTCGCCTCTTCCTCTCCAATACTGCGTCGGCAGCTTCTTTTCATTAAAATACAGGCAGCATTCAGAAAAGCATGCATTTTGTAAGTTTTACAGCACAGGCTCCCTAATGAAAAATATCTTACAGTGCTTCACTTTGAATCTGCTCAGCGCCGGTCACGCTTACATTTCAGGGACAGCGCCGGTCACGCTTACATTACAGTTACTGGTGGATAAAAGAAAGTTGCAGGATCAACCAGATAAACTTTGTTTTCAATAATTAATTTGTTTAAAGATGCAGGCAGGATCAACCAGATATGTATTATGAAAATAATTTAAAGTGGCAACAGCAGATTTGTTTTCATAATATATGTAATCTGCTGTTTTGGAGCAGGGGGTATGGAGAGTTGTTGGGGTAGCCACGACTACATAAACTTAATACCAAACAATTTTTTTAATAATAATTTTAAAGTAGCAGGATCAACCATATATAGTTTTTCAACAACATATGGCATCTGTTGTGTTGGTAGAGATACTGCAGTTTTGTGTTGAAATAGCCATCGCCTCTATGTAGGGGATTGTATTAAGTGGACATCTGGACTTTTTGTTGAGTGAAGCCCAAAACATACATTATATAAACAGAACATGACATGGCCTGACTGAAGATATCATATTTATCTTCACGCGAGGCCAATGACATCATGATAACTCACTCGTGGCTTCGCCACTCGTGAGATATCATGATATCATTGGCCTCTCGTGAAGATAAATATGATATCTTCAGTCAGGCCATGTCATATCCCCTATATATACAGTATATATACATACATATATATATATAAAATCTTTCGCAGGGTATTGTGGTCCCTTGCTGCTGGGTTTCTGCATGCCTGATTATATTTTACATCATGTCCATTTGGTACAGCTGCTTTTTAATATTTTACTGATGTTTAACCAGCACATTGAATATATTATTGAGTTAGTATTTATTGTGTTTCCTCTGTACCCTCACCCCAAATGCATGTAGAAGCAAGCTGTCGTCCACTCCATGTGGGCTCCTGGTGAAAACATTTTTAATCTAATATACCACACCCTGGAGTGTATTATTGAAATTGCAAAATGGATCACATGTGGATGGAAATGCATGGCTGATACTGGCAAATTAGTAATCCATGATAGTATAGCATGATAGCATCACAGATCAGACATTACTTTTGGCAATCAGATTTCAGGTTTTCTCCTTTTTATAAGTAAGAAATAAAAACCTGATGGTTGTGCATTGTACTGAGATAGCCACCTGCCCAGGGGCCGTTAGCACATGGCCACAGGCCGAGTGCCTTCGCTCATGAAAATGCATCATCTCGGTACAATGCACATCCTGTTGTGTCTCATTGTATTTATAAATTCCTTTAGTTAAAAGAAATATGTTGTATTTAAGTAAAAGGTTTTATATTTAAAATAAAATTCTTTCAGTCAGTTTTGATGAAGTAGGTCTTCTGCTCATGCGGAGTATTAATGCTGTATTAGTTTTGCTTTTTAATCTGAGCTATTCAGGCTTCCATAGCTGTAATGACTGTGCATCCTCCCTCATCATATCTGGCTGTAGTTGCTAAAGTACCAGTCTGTTTTGTTTTTGTTTTATCTGTTTAAATCCCCTTATGAACATGATGCAGAGATCAAGGTACCACAAGTAGAAAAGTATTATAAAGCTGGTAGGCCAGGCACAGTAAGAGTTCAGGAGCTTACAGGAGACAGTGCCAGAGGAATGAGGTAGCAGCATTTCAGTAAGTCAATGAAAACACTGTTTGGTTAAAAAAAAGTCAGTATTAATTTGCTGCCAAGATGAACAGCAACCAATGTACAGTCAGAACATTTTCACATTTACAAATTTGGTAAGGGCGATGTGCGGGGAAATGACAAAGGACAAAAATAGGTGACTGATGAATCTTACTGTGAAAGTGAGTGAGGTTGTTTTTGTAACAGAATATGATACAATTGTTAACACCATCAGTGTTACTATGTGAAATATTAATTTAAACTAGACTTACTGGCTCAGTAAAACAAGAACGGCAGCCTTTTTAAAAAATCCTGAAGGCAGGCATATTGATTTTTTATGTTCTGTTTCCTGCTTGGCAGAACTTGTTGTTTAGAATGCATTGTGTTTCTACAATGCACTGATCTTAGCCAATCAGGATGCAGGGTTTCCTTTACCTATTTTTATAATCAAGCAATAATACACAGCAAGGTTTGGTATGTAAAAGTATAAAGGAGTAGCATCAGGGTGACTTTTGAGGCTTTACCTGAGAAGTGACAATATCAAACTATATACCACAGTCTGGAGTGTACCATTATTATTATGAAATTGATGTGGTAGCTTTTTTTTTAACAGAAAAACATATTCTTTTTTAAACTTTTACCTAGGCTTGAAGGTTTAATTAGGAGTAGACAAAAATAGTTAATTGTATAACAATGCCAAAAAGTAATTTCTGCTTGAGTAGAGCAGAATAGGAATGAGTAGGCAAGAGAAAAAAACATGTTCAAAGGGCTCCCTTATGTCAATTCTGTCCCTAAACTGCATCATCAGTGATGTGCTGTTTGCCAGAAGTCAGCCTCATGTTGCATACCATGCTGCTCTCCCCATGTAATGTGAAATTAAGGTGAGCAGCTTTTGATAACTGGTTGGACAATTAACAGAAAATTGGGGAACATGCAGCTGTAACAGACAAAATGTCCAGCACCTAACAACCCAGAGGCAAGTCACAGACTCCCATACAGTTTTCAAAAATGACATATTATGATAAATAAGCAATAATGCACAATGAGGTGTGGATTATGCTCTGATAAACACATGCCTAGGGGTGTAGTGAGGCTCGAAGCCAGGGCTGAGTGCCTTACTGCCCCTAGAAGTGAGCAGAAGTGTTATTGTGCTTATAAAATGGATACAGTTGGAGAAATATTTAAACAGTTTAAAAAAAATCATAAAATAATGCATATTTTGTGCTAAATAGTCTCTTTCATTCAGTGTCGTCACAAGGGTCACTAGGGACACTAGAGAGTGAAAGTGAGTAAAAGCACTGTTGACAGCAACTGCAGCAGTTTGCTAGGCTGCCTGCAAGACTAAGATTTTCTTATGGTCTTGATAGCAGCATACTCCCATCTGGGGTAGCTAGTTCCATAAAAGTGCCATGGTCTGCATTTTGCCAGGTGTAGCATGGGTCAGGAGGAAGAGCAAGAGAGTGCAGTCAGGCTTACAGCAAAGCAACTGAGTACTAGATGCATTTTTTTATAAATAAATAAGTGGCCTGACCTTTTTTGAGGTGATAGAATGCAATTTGTTTTAGTGATTGTTGCCAAATGGGGAGACAGCAAGAGTGGAAGTGGAGAAAAAAAGGCTGCCAAACACATTTAAGAAATTCGATCGGTGGCACATGGATATTTTCAGTAATGTGAACACAGGTACTGGGACTTTTTATTACCTGAGCTGTGCTATAAAAAGTGCATGGGTAGAATGCTTGCATAGCCAATCAGAGAACAAGACTGGCTTAACTCATTATGTTTGCTTGCACACATGTGCAAGAAACATGGTGCCACCATGAGGAGTTTTTCATAGGTGTGCTCTCCCACTTCCAATGCCCTGCTCTTTTAGAAAGTGCTGCACTGCACCAGTGAATGTCTGAGCTGTCTATGACAGTCATTCAGATGCAGTGGCGTACGGTTCTGAGAAAACACTGCTACAATCAGCAGTGGTATCGTAGGATTTGCATACTGTCGCATAGTATGCAAATTGCTGACATGTCAGCACTGCATCTGAGCTGTCAAAGACAGTTCATCCTCCCAAGAACACATATGTAGCATGCTGGGAGCCCACCCCAGTGTGCTAATGCACTCCCCTCCCCTGCACACTGTATGATGGACGGGGATGCCCAATCCCCATCAGCTCCACTGCCCCTCGAAGCAAATTCCCTGGTGCCATGTTAGGAGCCCACCCCAGTGTGGCAAAGTCCCACATCCTGTATATGCTGGGAGCCCACCCCAGCATGCTCATGGGCTCCCTCCACCCCACACACTGTGTGACCGGGGTGCCCAATCCCCATCGGCCCACTGCCCCACCCCAAAAGTAAAACTTCCCAGCTGCGCTGGAGCCCACCCACAGCGTGCCAAAGTCTGTATCTCCCAGGGTGCCCAGTCCCCCATCAGCTATACTGCCCCACCCCAACAATACTTAGTGCCATGCTGGGAATCCAAACCCAGCATGGCAAAAGTCCCACATCGCCTTAAAAAAAGAAAACCTACAACAAAAAAAACAGTCCCTCATTGACCTCTTCCCCTCAACCCAATCTGTGCCCACCTCTGTGTACCCCACCTCCCCACACCCACCTTTGGTATATATCTCAGCAATTTGGGGGAATTTTTTCACCAAATTTTCAGCGTGGGGTTCTTGGGACCCAACCTCATGAACTCGGCCACTGTCATTTTGTTATTCGGTCCTGAAAGGTGATTTCGTGGTCACTGCACGGGACCACCTTCCGGGACCGAGTAACAAAATGACAGCTTCACAGTTCATCAGGTAGGCCCCCCCCAAAAAAAAAACTATGTTGAAAATTTGGTGAAATAATTCCCAAAAATGACTGTTTTATTAGCGATGTTGTGCAGTTACTATGCACGCCAGAATTCGAGAATTTTACTATTTTCACCCAGATTTATAACATAGAAACATAGAAACATAGACTTTGATGGCAGATAAGGACCGCTAGGCCCATCTAGTCTGCCCATTTCCCTACCTACAGGGTAGGCCGCAGATCCTAGTTAACCAACAGCCTATTTCTTCCTACCCCCCCCAAGAATTGCCTTATGTCTGTCCCATGCATTCTTGAATTCTCCCACAGATTTAGACCCCACAACCTCCTCAGGAAGGCTGTTCCATGCATCCACTACCATCTCTGTGAAATAATACTTCCTCACATTACCCCTGAACCGCCCTCCTTCTATCTTTAAATTGTATCCCCTTGTCCTTGTAAGTCTGTTTTTCTGAAAGATGCTACCCTCTTGGACTTTGTTGATTCCACTGAGGTACTTAAAAGTTTCTATCATGTCCCCCCTCTCCCTTCTTTCCTCAAGGGTATACATATTAGGCTCCTTTAGTCTCTCCTCATCGCTTCTCTTGCAGACCCTGCACCATTTTAGTTGCCCTCCTCTGACTACCTCTATCCTGTCTATGTCCTTGCGGAGATGGGGTCTCCAGAACTGGACACAGTACTCCAGATGGGGTCTCACCAACTGTCTGTACAGAGGGATAACAACTTCCTGTTTTCGGCTGCTGATGCCTCTCCCTATACATCCCAGTATACCCCCAGCCCTCCCTACTGCCTTCTCACATTGATTGCTAACCTTAAGGTCATCTGATATGATTACCCCCAGGTCCCTTTCCTTTTTTGTTGTTGTTACTACCTCCCCACCCATTGTGTATTCTTCCCTGGTTCTTGTTTCCCAGGTGCATTATTTTGCACTTTTGCATTGAATCCTAGCTGCCATACTTCTGACCATTCCTCCAACCTTGCCAAGTCCCTTTTCATCCTTTCCACGCCCTTGTGTATCAACCCTGTTGCAGATCTTTGTGTCATCTGCAAAAGCATACTTTTTCTTCCAGTCCCTCTGCAATGTCACTGATGAAGACATTAAAAGGACTGGACCCAATACTGAACCTCGTACCCCACTAGTAACCCCTCTTTCTTCAGAGTGGACTCCATTTACAATTACCTTCTGTGTCCTGTTGTGCAGCCAATGTTTTACCCAGGCTACCACCCTGGGACCCACTCCCAGGCTGGTTAATTTGACTATTAATCTTTGTGTGGGACTGTGTCAAATGCCTTGCTTAAAGTCTAGGTAGACCATGTCCACAGCCCCTCCCTGGTCTACTACTTTGGTCACCCAGTAAAAGAAATCTATTAGATCTGCCTGACATGACCTTCCCGCTGTGAACCCATGCTGCCTTGGGTCCCAGCCCCACTGGCCTCTAGGTACTCAACTATTCTTTCCTTCAGAAGTGACTCCATCACTTTCCCTACCACAGAGGTCAGACTGACAGGTCTGTAGTTTCCTGCCTCTGTCTTGGTCCCACTTTTGTGAAGGAGAATCACATCCGCCTTCCTCCAGTCCTTGGGTACCACACTATCCTCCCATGATTTATTAAAAAGAGTAGCCAGTGGTTTCACTAGTTCCTCCCTTAATTCTTTTAGAATTCTGGGGTGAATTCCATCAGGACCCATTGCTTTGTCCACCTTCAGTTTTAGGAGTTCTTGCAGAACCCTTTCTTCTGTGAAAGGACTGGATCGACCCTCTATCAAGAGTGCTTCTGTTAATTGGATTAGGCACTTCCCCCTCATCTTCTTTTGTGAATACTGAGCAGAAATATTCATTCAGTATCCCTGCTTTTTCGCTGTCCCCTTCTGCCCACCCACCGTTCATTCTATTCAGCCTCACTATCCCTCCCTTTGTCTTTCTCACTTCATGATGTGTACCTATAAAAAGGTTTTATCCCCTTCTTAACTGAGTTGGCGATCTTTTCTCAGTTTGGCTCTTTGCTATTCTGACTTCTCTCCTGCTTCCTTCTGCCTTAACTGGTACAGCTCTCTGTTCTGCTCCTTCTGTGTTTCCTTATACTTCCGGAATGCTACCTTTTCTTCCTGACTTTCATAGCCACCTCTTTTGAGAACCATAGTGGCTTTTTTCTTTCATTTTGATTTGTTTATTTGCTTCACACAAAGGCTTGTTGCCTCTGTGATGGCAGTTTTGATGATTCCCCATTGTTGCTCCACACCTCCTTCTAGCCTGTTTGCTAGTGTTTTTCTGAGGCACTCTCCTCTTGCCAAAGTCAGCCTCCTAAAGTCCAGTACCCTCACTTTTGTATGGCTTGACTCTGTAGCTGAGTTTAATGAGAACCACACTGTTTGATGGTCACTTGCTCCCAGATGGCAACCCACTTCTAGATCAGAGATCCTCTCACTGCCCCCGTTTGAGAGTATGAGGTCTAAGATTGCTCCCTCACGAGTGGGTTCTAAAACTAGCTGTCTAATGCCTGCCACCTGCAGGGCATCAAGAATGGCCCTGCTCTTGGATGTGGCTGCAGCAAATGTGCTCCAGTTACCATCTGGCATATTCAGGTCTCCCATCAACAGTATCTCCCCTTTCTCTGACATTCTAAGAATGCCTTCTATCATATCCTTGTCCATTCCCTCCCCCTGACATGGGGGTCTGTACACAGCCCCTGTGCGGATTGTGGTGCCCTTTCCAGTCTCCAAGGTGACCCACAGTGCCTCCTCTCCTCCCTGTTTACTCTTTTGTTCAGTTGCTTTTATCCCTTCCTTTAGATAGAGAGCTACTCCTCCCCTCTTCTCCCCTGCCTGTCTCTCCTGTAGGTTATGTACCCTGGTATGTTAACATCCCAGTCATGGTTCTCTGTGTACCATGTTTCTGTGACTGCTATGATATCCAGACATCCTCTTCCATCAAGGCCACCAGCTCAGGGAGCTTGTTGCCCAGACTACGGGCATTGGTACTCATTACCTCCACCTCCTGATGGCCTTACCCTTTTGCCCCATCCCTGTCCTTCTTGCCTTTGTCACTTTCTCCATTTACCCCTGCCCTTCTCCCTATCGACACCTCTATGTTGGTGTTTGCCGCGACTTACTACTGTGATTATTTGCGGGGCTAGGATTTCCTGCTCCTTTCCAGTGCCTCCCTGGCTAGTTTAAAAGCTGCCAATGAAGCATTTAAACCTATCACCTAGGATCCTGGTTCCCTCCCAGACAGATGCAGCCCATCATGCCAATATAGGCTTGCATCACTCCAGGTGGACCCCCAGTCCCCAATGAAGCCAAATCCCTGAGCTCCACACCAGCTTTTCAACCACTGATTGAATCCCATGTGCAAAACACCCTAGCCTCTCTTATGCCATAGATGGGCAGCACCTCCGAGAAGGTTACCGTGCATGCTACTTGACTAAGGCCCCTCCCCAATTCCATAAACTCTTCCTGCACTTCTCTAATCCCTCTCTTAGGCAGGTCATTTGTCCCTAGGTGGACAATGACATCTAGCTCCCTCCTCTGTGCAGCAGCTCCGGCAATCCTGAGGATTCGCTCCCTGTCCCTCCAAGCCATGGCACCAGGCAGGCACCTCACCTCCCTCTCCCTTTCCTTCCCCAGTTCTACCTTCCTAAAAATGGAGTCCCCCACCAGGAGTTGTTTCCTTCCCCTGCAGGGTCCCCTGCCACCCTCCCGTGGGTCTCCTTTGGAGGTTCCCACATTCTCCTTGTCTCCAGTGCGGATGCCTCCATAGAGGAACCACACTTTGCTAGAATGGCATAGGAATTGTGGAGAGGTACAACTGGAGGGATGCACCTCTGTTCCACCACCCTCACCCTCCTGAGCCCACTGTGGTCCAACTGCCTCTTTCTTGGCAACCTCTGAGGCAACGGCAGAGGCACTGGTGGTCCCTTGATGGAAGAGGAGGTCCCACAAATCCTGGCCAACTCAGCCTGTAGATGAGCAACCCCTCCCTCAGCCCAGAGAGTGCCTGCAGATGGGACAACACCGCATCCTCCAGAACGCCTCCTCGGAAGACTGCTGCTCCACAGCCACTGCACTGCACCACTCAATCATGTCTTATTTCTGGCCCCTTAACTGTTTGCAATCCTTATTTTTCCTCTGTTTTTTCTCTCTCTCCTTACTTTCTGCCTGTGTGCCCTTTAGCTCCTGATTGTCCTGTTCTGAGACAAGAATATCCTATATTTCTTAGTAGACTCAGTTACTTGCTCGAGGCAGACCTCCAGCAGCAAGAGGGGCCAGAGAGCTACTCTTGCCCTTCTAGGATGGTAGGTCTTTGGTGGTTCTGTGATCACTCACTTCCTGCTCCCAAACAGGAAGTTCCTGTTGTCAGTCAAATCCTGTGCCTATAAAAATAGAACTAGCTTTGGGTGGGAAGGAGGACAATATAGTCCCAGCAGAGAAGTTCAGTCACACAGCAGTCCTTTCTCCTGGTGTCTTCTGCCAAGCTATTAGCAGAATCTTTCTAAGGCAGTCTTTATATGTAGCTTCCTTCTAGCTAAGCCACTCCCCCTACTTACTAGATCTTTCTACAAGTAATTTAAACCTCACAACAGTTAAGTCCTTTCAATCACCTGAGATTTACACCTAAATAACTGTTCAGATACCCATTCAGTTCAGTTAACCCAGACAAACACACACTTTTTTTTGTTTTGTATGTTAGTTTTTTTTTTACCCTAAATTAAAGGTCCAAGTACAAAAGTTCTTCTACTGTAGTCCCAGCAGAGAAGTTCAGTCACACAGCAGTCCTTTCTCCTGGTGTCTTCTGCCAAGCCATAACATTGCCATTTTACCACACCTCCTTATAAGCAGTACAGCTGTCATTTTTCACATCTTGCCCAAAATGTGTTTTCGCACTTCCAGTGCAGAAATGTGTGGTTGTGTGGGAAATCAGTGTTCGGGACAGATTAGAAAAATCACAGTGACACTGTTCATGAGTGGAGGTCCCAAAATGCCTGTGTTGATAATCTGCTGTAAAAAATGCCCAAACTAATTACATTACTGGTGTGCATTGGCAGTTTCTATGCACACTCGTGACTTTACCAGTTTTTTTATATTTTCATTCCAGATTTTCAACATTGTCATTTTTTACACCTCCCATGAACAGTACAGCAGTCATTTTTCATATCTTGTTCGAAATGTGTTTTTTCACTTGTGGTGCCAATTGGCGTAGTCACTGTGCAAAACCAGCTTTCGGCTAACAAACTGATATTGCCACTGTTCATAAGGTGGGGGTCACAAAAAAAAAATCTAGAAAATTTGGAGTGAAAATATCAACGAACGCCTGGGACATTAGGGTTTCCAACCATAATGCCCCACCCTGTAGAGACTGACAGGCATCAGGGGTGTGACTTGGGATTGTCTAACTCCTACACTACCAATGCCAATGTCAGCAAGCAAACATTTGGCATTGACAAATGCTTGTTTTATAAATAGTGATAAAAACATGATAGGCAGCACACCAAGAGACTCAGGGCTGGATATTCAAACGGGTTGCCATGCACAATAGGGTTGCACCTGCACAAGTCCGAATTGTGCCATTCTGCAGATATTCAGCAGGAGGCAGTTGCACCCCAAGTCATGCTGAGCAACAGAGCAATGCTAATGAAGACATGCTCAACCGAAGGGGGAGGAACCATGCATAAACTGCACAGCCTGATATTCAGCCGGGTGCAGAGTTGTGCAGGCGAACCCCCTACCTGCGCCTGCACAACTTTTGAGCCAAAAAAAAGGATTAAGTCAAGGGCCACCCACAGGTGAGCTGCCACTTGCAGGGCGACACAGCAGCTGCCACCTGTGGTGGTCCTCCACTTGTTCCCTGTGCCCCTGCAGCCCGATCGCGGGCATAATAGTAACCCCGTAGCTCGATTGTGGGCAGAACACACTTCCTACTAGCCGATAGCGGGCAGATTTCTACCCCCGACTGGGTCCAATTGCGGGCATAACTTACATGAACCCCACCCCCACTGGCCCGATCTTGAGCAAAACAGAAATAAACTCTCAATTGGTCTGATCACGGGCATAACAGAAATGAACCCCACTAGCCCGATCGCAGGCAGAACAGAGTTCAAACCCCCCACTAGCCTGATCGCGCCAGAATGGAGTTCAAACCCCCAAAGACCAATATCTCTGGTGGTCCAGTGGATCGTGAAGCCCGATCCCGGCATAAGAGTCAAACCCCCTGGTTCAATTTCCTGGTGATCTAGTGGCCCCACCCCATCCACCCATGGAGCCCCACCACCCGCTCCCCGTCAGCTGGCGGGCGGCAGCACCACCGGCCTGGGCCCTGCCGCCTGCCGACTGACTGCTCGGTAGGGCTGCACGCGCATTGGTTCAGAGCAAGAGCCAATGGGCATGCAGCCTATACCGTACAAGGCAGTCCAGATACGTGAATGAAGGATGAATGAGGAGCGCAGTAGAATGTGATCGCAGGTTAGCCATGAGGACCCCAAAGTCCTGGGAGGGTGAAGCAGGTAATATGAGCAAGGAAGGTAAAAAAGGGAACCTGCACTAGTTGTAATATGAAGCATGCTGCATAATGTAGACATAGTAGCAGGGAAGCAGGGCAAAGCATCCAAAGAATAGATGATGAATGTTGAAATATCAAATTGTGAATCCATAGTGAGGAGCTTCTTGGCTGGCTGTCACGGCAGCAGGTAGGCGTATAGTAGGATAAGCGAGTCTGTAGGCCCTGAGCTGATGAAGGGAGTAGAAGTAGCATGCCCTTGGCCCAAAGCAAGGTGTAGCAGGTCAGTAAAGCAGGCAACATCGATAGCTATACTCCATGGAAGGTAGCTGGCAAGGTGAGGAAGGAGGTCGATATCTATGGAAGTAAGCAGGACAGATGTATTCTTCACAGGTATTTTGAAAGGTAAGTAGCAGCCAGCCAGAAGCAAGCATGTGCAGAAAACTCTAGGGCAGCCTGACCTATAGGTCATCTGGGAAGCAGGTGAGTTGCAGCTGGTGAGCTGAAGAGCATGGTGAGTTTAGAACGAATGACCAGGGAGCTGCGGTTGAGAAGGCCAATAGCAGAATGAGCGCAGCAGGATCCCATGTTGAAGGGAGGGTAGTATGACTGGAAACGTATTGCTAAGCATGAACAACAGCTGTATAAGCAAGCGTAGATATGCACAAGGTCAGCAGGCAGTAGTCCCGAGGCAAACCATAATAATAAATGCAGAGCAAATAGGGAAAGTGAGTAAGCAGCAGCTAATGTCCCCGGGCATAGGATGCAGGGCTGAACCCCTTGCATGACTGATATCAAGGTAACAAAAGAAGCAGGGAGCAGAACAACACCGGACACAGTCTGGATGGTGATGGGAAACCAGATGGGATGGCTGAGCTGCGATGAGGCAGAATAAGGTAGACAGGTCAAGGACTGAATTGGTACTGTTGAAATTAAGTCTGAAAATGAATTGGAAGCTAGAAGGACAACTGAATGAATATGCCAGCTAGTGGTGACCGAAAGTACATGCAAGTGAACGAACAGATACATATGCATATCAATATGAAGTATAGGTGCAGCTGAGACTGTCAATAACATCTGTCATATAAAAAACAATGCAAGTCCTTCAGGACTGGTGAAGAACCAAGGAAGGCAGCAGTCGGTGCAGTCGCAAGGCTGCGGAAATCTTGTAGGAATGGAGCAGGGTAGAATTAGTGAGCATATGAGGAAGACGATAAGGAAGGCAAATGAGAACAAGCAAATGAGTAGCAGACAGCTGATCCAGAATTAGCTGCTAACGCTGAATGGCAGTGCAGGAACTAGCCCATGTTGACTCATGGCATGAGGAGGTCCACAATGGGGAGAACTGTAGCCTAGGCAGCAAGAGAAGGCATGGCAACAAGCATGGTCTGTGGTGAGCGGTACGCTGCTGAGATGCTGATGCAATGGAAGAATCCAAGGGATGGCAGCAAACAAACAGAGGTGATGAACTAAGCGGCGGTACTGAGTGACGGTTGCAAGGGGAAAAACAGCAGACGAACAACCAAGAGAAAGCAGGAGCTAAAATGAAGCATAGGCTAATGATGAGGATGGGGGGAGAGTATATGCAAGGGGCTAGACCTAGAAACGGAACAAACAAGGAGGAAAAACAGGAGGAAAGGGAGATGAATACGGACAGAGCAACATACAAAAGGCAGAAGGAGAGGAAGCAAAACGGAAGCCAAGCCTATGAGAACAAATAAGGGAGGTATTGAGGAGTATAGGCATGGCGACAGAACCCTGAAGAAAGCAAGGAAACAGACAATGAGGCAACAGGCATGAAAGAAGGGAGACAAGATGAAGCAGCAGAGGGAACGAACAAAGGGGGGGGGGACAAACAGAAGCAGCAACCGCGCCCCAGAGCACGCCAGTGAGTCCAGCGAGTGTGACTCGCTTTAAGCAGAGCAGGAGCCAGCTGCTTCAGCTAAATAGGCTGTGGAGGAGCTCTTCCCCCTCATAATCCTGGGCTACTTCCTGCAATTGATTAAACATATGAAACAGACAAGAAGAAACAATCTGTGGGGTCAGTGTTTGAAGGCAGCAAGTAGTAATGGCCACAAGACATTTTGTTGTTTGGTTGCTTCAGGCACTAATAACTTCACTACTGTAGATGCTAACATTCCAAAATTAAAATTGACTGCCCAGTTTTAAATACACCTTCTTCAATCAAAAATTAGTTGTATGTTAGTATAGCATCTTTAGTCAGACTGACTTCAAAGAAGAATTTTAGTATGATTGTATTACATAGCAACACAAAAACAAACAAATCTGTCAGCAAAAAAAGGACCACTGGCCCATCATGTCTGCCCATTCCTGCCTACAGAATTTTGAATGAGAGCCTTAGAGGCTCTTCACTCTTCCATCCCCCCTCCCTTTCTGGTGTGGTCTTTACTAAACCCTTGTATCTGTTCCACCTTCATTTAATGCCCATGCTGATTTCACACAGACTGCCTCTTCCAGCAGCCTATTCCATCCCACCACCACCCTTTCCAAGAATTACTACTTCCTGCTATCTCTCTTAAACTTCCCCCCTGTTTGCTTCATGGCGTTGCCGCTGCTGTTTTTGTTTCCACTCAGTCAGAATAAGTCTCTGCTATCCATCTTATTTACTCCCTCCATTGAGGTACAGTATTTATATATTTCAATCATGTGTCCTCTTTTCCTTATCACCTCAAGTGTGTACAGGTTCAGATCTGCCAACGTCTCCTCATGTGCCCTTTCCTGCTGTTCCTTTGTCATCTTGGTTACCTTCCTCTGCACTGCCTCTACCCTGTGCCTGTCTTTCAGATGCAGATTTCAAAACTGCACATAGTACTCAGGTGAACATGAACCAGAGACCTATACAATGGTAAAAGCACCTCCTTTCTCCTACTGACAATCCCCTGATTCCCCTGTCTGTGCACTGCAATATCCTATTTGCCCTACCCATCACCCTATTGCATTGTTTCATTTCATTTTATTTTATACTGAAAGGTTTGAGCAAAATGTCCATTTTCACAAGCATCCAATTACAAAACATACAAACAAATACTACAAAAACGTTTACAAAATATAACAGTAGTGGAATCAGTTAAAACACTTATAAATTGAACTATCCACTAAATAATCTTTAAGAGACCTTTTGAAGGTTGGAATCATAGTACAATTTACAATAGAGCTAGGCAATTTATTGTACAGTTTAGTAGTCATAAAAACAAAGGAATTTTGACCTAAAACAGAATGAAAAAAGGACTTGAAAGGAAATTATAAGTCTAATTAATTATTCATGAGCTCAAATAGCTTACTGATTGGCTGCCATGCTGGTATAAAATCTTCTAGAAATGATCGGCAAAGCAACCACACAGGTGATCACTGGCCATACCCTCACAGCAGCAGCATCAAAACAAGAAGTGTTTTTGCCACTGCTGTCAAAGTACACTGTCAGTAAGGAACCTGGTGCAGCAGAGATTGACACAACAGAAAAAACTGACAGAACTGTAATGAAAAAACAGCAGCGCTCCAAACTGCCAGCACGTCACCTTCACTGAGAGATGTTAAGACATGCTCTAGTCTCGCCACAGGGAAGTCTCAGCATGTGCTGCCACAAAAAAAAAAAAAGAAAAACACAAAAAGATAAAAACAAAAACCTATAAACATGTCTTTATTGTAATTATACTTATATTTGCAGTAATGACCTCACAGCCATTTATTTCCTGGGGATTAATGACTCACAAATGGGGACTGGCCTTCGGCTGCACCTCGGGCCACCTTCCCCACCTGCTGGTCATTAATCCCCAAGAAATTACCAGCTGTTTGGTCATTGTTGCTTAAACCTACTATGAAGCCTGGTCAGAAAAGCATTAGACAATTTATGGAATAACTTAATAATACAATCAGGCAGTAGATCCAAGTATATTTTGTGCAAAAATAACAGTGATCTGAAATTTAATCTATCAGCCAAAGAAAGACAGCCAAAGGACCTATAATGGTCATAATGATGTGGCCTTCCTGGGAGTCCAGAGGCAAAGCAAATTATATTATGATAAACAGATTTGAATTATAGAAACATAATCAATGAGGGAAAAAGGAAAAATGTTTGTCAATAAATGCCTAGTCTCTAAGGTTAGAAACTGATTCAAGTGATATAGCATACCCAATCTCTGGTGAAATTTAGCCATCAAATTGGAAATATGCTGCTCAAAGGACAGTTGACAGTCTAGGATTATGCCAAGGTATTTAAATCAGACACATTTCAAATCAAATTCCATCATCAACAAGAATAAAGTTTGTAGCAATAGCTTTTCTGGGACTTGAGAAAATCATAAATTTTGTGTTAGAAGATGTATTATTTAATTTATAGACATTAAACCAGGCATGGAGTTTACCAAAATATTTCTGCAGATCTCTTTTCAGAGCTGGGATGTCCTTACCAGAACAAAACAGGACAGCATCATCAACATATAAAATTAGTTCCGTGCTATGACAGATATCGGAAAGAGAATTAATAAAGAGCGAAAATAAACAAGGACCAGGAATTGAACCCTGAGGGACTCCATAACCCACTGGACATTCATGTGAAAAAAAAAACAAAACATTAATACTAGTTTTTTGTATCCTTTTCTGTAAGTTCTGTAAGTATCAATCCAGGTAAAGACATCAACAGAGAAGCTAACTTTTGACAACATTTTAAGCAAAATGTTATGGTCTGCCAAATCAAAAGCCTTAGTGAGGTCCATGAAGGCGGATGTGGCATTGAACTGATGCCTTTAGACTGTATGACATTATTACTCCAAAGTAGTTTTCCTCTGTAAGGCTTTCCATTACCATAAGTTTTTATTCAGTGTTAGGATTTTTTGCCCCATGTGCATCACCTTGCTCTTCTTCTCCTTAAACTTTAGCTGCCATTTGTTGATGGCCTTTTCAATCTACCTAGGTCCTCCTTTATAATTTTGGCACCCACTTCAATGTGCATGCAGCCACAGATTTTAGTATCATCTGCAAAAAGGCATAGCTTGCCCAGAATCTCTACCCGTATGTCACAGATAAAGATGTTGAAGAGGACTGATCCCAAGACTGATCCCTGTGGCACCTCACTAGTGACTGCCTGGCCCCCTGAGAACTCCCCATTTATTATCACCCACTGTGCCCGGTCACTTAACCAATTTCCCACCCACCTAACAATTTTGTCTCCTACTCTGAGGTCTCACATCTTCTTAAGCAACTGTCCATATGGGATGGAATTGAAGACTTTATTTAAGTCAACATACAGCATGTCCAGTACTAGCCCCTTGTTCACTACCTTTGTCACCCAATCAAAGAAATCAATAAGGTTTGTCTGTCACAACCCTGTCCCTTGAACCCATGCTATGTTTTGTCCTGTGGTCCATTCACCTCCAAGAATCTTACTATCCTTTACTTTATTATGCTTTTTAGGAGTTTACCCAGAATAGATAATAGGCTGAGAGGTCTGTAGCTCCCTGAATCATCCCTGCCCTTGCTGTTGTGCAGGTGAACTACATTCACCATCATCCAGTCCCTGGGTCCTATCCTTATATTTAGTGAGCTACTGAATAGGTCAGTTAAAGGTTCAGCTAGGGGCTGTCCAATCTCTTTAAGCACATGAGGCTACAACTCATCCAGGTCCATGGACTTATCCACTTTAAGCATGCTCAAGCATTCTAGCACCCTTCCCTTGACCCCATCTGTCCCCTTGCCATAATGACGCATTCAGGCATCGGCTTTTTGTCCTCCACTGTGAACAATGAGCCAGAATATCTGTTCAGGATGTCTACCTTAGCTTTATCTGCCTCTTACCATTCCTCTCCTTGCATGTCTGACTTCCTTCCCTCATCTTCCTCTACTTCCTTATGTAATGAAAGACAGTCTTGTCTCCTTTCTTCATATCCTCCATAATTCTTACTTTTGTGACTGCCTTAGCCCTTCTCACTGTCCTGTTGGCCTCTTTAATCCTGCTGTGAAACTCTACCCTGTCTTCCTCCACTTGACTGGTTCTGTATTTTCCAGATGCCCTTTTCTTAGCCCTCATGGCCTCTTTTACTTTTCTCATGGACCATAAGTTTTTTATACCCCTCTTCTTCGTGCTAATTTCCATTATACAGAGATCTGTGAGACCTGTTACCTCACTCTTTTATCAATTCCCATTTAGCTTTCATCTTCTCTATCACTCTTACTCCCTCTAGTTTCCCCTGCAGCAGCTTTCTCATACTTCCACAATAAGGGAGTTGACAGCATCAAGGATGTGGAGGGAAAATAGGGGCAATCAAGGGGGTTATGCTTGAGGCAATAAAGTCTTGCATGAGAATGGTTATCAAAAGAAACACGTACAAGAGACCAATATTGTTCTCTGGAAAGGTTAGGGAAGCAGTGAGAGTCAAAAAGAGGGCCTTCACTTGGTACAAGGAAAATCAAGGGGAGGAAGAATGGGGAGAGAACCAAATGAAAACAAGGGAAACTGAGGGGGTGAGTCAGAAAAGCAAAAGCAGACACAGAACTACTGTATGTTTTACAGAGGAGGTCAAGGGAGGGGAAAAACAGTTCTTTAGATATATTAGGGAAAACAGAAAGAAGAGAGGAGAAATTGTTAGGCTAACAGAGAGAGGTAATGTATTTGAGGAGGATGGGCAGAAAACAATCATTCTTAATGACTACGTCTGCTCTGTATTCACAAAGGAAGACAGAGGGCCTGTGCCAGACAGTGGCATTAAGGCGGCTGTAAGGGGGATCCCAGAGATGAGGCTGCAAGTATTTATCAGTGAAAGGGTTTGGAAAGGGCTAGCAGCCACTAAGATAGATAAGTCCCTGCGCCAGATGGGATGCATTTGAGGGTGCTCAAGGAACTGGTGATGGAATAAACTGAACCCCTTTTAGGGCTATTCAATAGCTCAGTTCAGACAGAGGTAGTTCCAAAACACTGGAGGGTAACATACAGTATGTATTCCTGCTTCGTGGTGGTTGGGGGACAAGGAGCAACCAGGTAACTACACACCTTTTGGTCTTACCTTGACTGTAGGTAAACAGCTGGAGACAATAGTTAAGGACTACCTAGAAAGCAAAGGATTCAGGGATAGCGAACAACATGGGCTCATAGCATGATGATCTTGTCAGTTAAACCTGTTAGCAAATTGTATGACTCCTATACATGCCAATCTCAAAAAGAACTTTATCATATACTTATTTCTCTTAATTATGCTATTGTCACACCCTCTTCTCATTAGGGATGACTATAACATCAACTTACTACAAAGAGGATAAGTTCGCACTCCATACTCGCACCTTCTATTCTTCTGTCTATCCCCTCTGTCGTGTCACCTATCTTCATGTCTATCTCACGACCAAACTCCTACCTGAACATACCTATCTCCCTTGCCTGCTGTGGTTGTAAAAGCTCCCATCATTCAGGTTAAGACACTTACCTCTGAAAATCTGGTACTTATACCCTTGCACTTGTTGCTGACCTCATAATGACTAAAGTGACTGTTACAGTTGTATAAATGAAGTAAAAAACTAAATATTTTTCTATATTGTTCATCCACGTAGCTAACCTGTTCTATTGTGTTGACTATTGCAAAATATTATTTCTGTAATTGTACCATTTGCTAGTTGAATATCTTGTACCAAATTGTCTGTTCAGGACCTCCTTGTAAATGAGCATGCTCAGTGGAGTTATTCCTGCTAATAAACTTGACTTGATAGTATTCATTGACTGGGTAATGAGGATAGTGGATAGGGGCCACATTGTGGATTTTCTCTACTTTGATTTCAGCAAGGCTTTGGACTTGGTGTCTCTCAGAAGGCTGCTGAAAAAGCTAGAGAATCTGGGTGCAGAGAAGTTCATAGTTACAGTAGATGGGTGGGACATTGGTTGAAAGGGAGACAGAAGAGGGTTGTGATAAATGGAATCAAATCCAGGGAGAGGGAGGTCACCAGTGGTGTGTCACAGAAATTAGTTCTGGGTCCAGTTCTTTATATTCATCAACAACACATGGGAAGGAATTCAGGGCAAGATGCGTCTCTTTGCAGATGACACTAAGCTCTCTGGAAAGGTAGACAGCAAGGAGGGGGTTAGAGAAATGAAGACAGACGTGCAAAGGCAATAGAAGTGGTTAAAGGTTTGGCAGTTGAAATTCAATACCAAAAAGTTCAAGGTGATGCACTTTGGGAATAAGAACCCCAGGACAGAGGCCTGGATAATGGGGGGTAAAACTGGGCATGACCTCTTTGGAAACAGACTTAAGGGTCATCATCAATGACTCACTAAAACAATCAAACCAGTGTAACAAGGCCTACAGTAAGGCAAACAGGATACTGGGGTGCATAGGATGGGGTAAAGATAGCAGAAGGAAGAAGGTAGTATGACCTCTCTATAGATCACTGGTGAAGCCCCACCTGGAGTACTGTGCCCAGTCCTGGAATCCCCACCTAAGGAAAGATAAGGAGAGGCTGGAGACAGTGCATTGTGGGGTGACCAGTATGATTCAGGGTCAACAGGGTAGATCTTATGAGGATGGTCTCAAGGCACTGAACATGTACTCGCTATAGGCCCATGAGAGAGGTGAGATATGATAGAGATTTTTAACTTCCTGAAAGGAATGAACAAGGCAAACTACAAGGAATGATTAGCATGCGTAGAAGTTCATGAACAAGGGGGTGTGAGTGGAAACTGAATGAGGGTGGAGGTTCAAGAAAGATGTGAGAAAACTTTATGTTACAGAAAGGGTGGTGGAGCCATGAAACAAGCTGCTGGCTAATGTGCTGAGTACCAGAATCAGTGGCTTCAAATGTGGCTGGGACAGAGTGAAGGGCTGTGGTTGCTCAAGATGGCAGCAGTAGGATGGGGAGCATGGGGGTGAATAGTGTGGATCAGAATCCTGTATGGATAATATGTTATGGGTTTGTTAGTGTTTTATGGGAAGACTGGATGGACCAATGGTCTATTTCTACTATCATTGTCTATGTTTCTGAATTCAGCCCTCCTAAAGCCCAGAACATTAGTCTGAGCTTTAGGAGGGTTGATATCTGCTGATTGCAGTTTGTGAAGAATGTGGTGGCCAGGTTGTTGACTGGCTTACCAAGATCTTGCCATATCACACCTGTGCTCCGCGGCCTACACTGGCTGCCTGTTCATTGGCGGATCACCTTTAAGGTCGGATTACTGACCTATAATGCCCTACAAGGACAGGGACCACGTTACTTGCAAGATCTTCTATGTCCCTACCGCCCCCTCTGCTCACTACGTTCCTCCAACAAGAGATTGCTGGAGGTTCCAAGGGTTTGACTTAAGACCTCTGGGGCCTGCTGTTTTGCTTTAATGGCCCCTACCCTGTGGAATTATCTACCTCATTGGATCAGAGAGTGCCTGACTGTTGAGAACTTTTAATCTGCTCTTAAAACCCATCTTTTTGGTATGGCATTTCCCGACTCTAATGACTGTTAGCCAGTTGTTATTATTTTAGTGAGGATTAAGTTTTAATTGTTTATTTTATTTATTTATTTGTTTTTATGGATTTCTAGCACACACAGCACTTTGATTTTTAATGAATTGCACTTTAAAAATAAAGTATGATTGATCGATTGATCTGATTTCTCTCCACTTTAGGTTTGACACTGAACCAAACTGACTGATGATCTCTGGTTCACAGTGACTCCAGCACCATTACTTTCCCCACGTTGTTCCCAGTGGTAAGTATTAAATCATGGATGGCTACATCCTCTACTCTCTGTACTAGGAATGCATCCTAAACTATTTTTACCAGCTGTTGGCTTCTTGTACTTGCTGCTACTGGGATCTTCCAGTCCACATTCAGCATATGAAGTCCTCCAGCAGCAACACGTCCCCAAACCACAGCCTCCTTTTTGATTACCTAACCTAATTCCTCATCTGCTTCCTCCTTCTGAGATCTATCAATCTCCTTTATGCTGATATTTCTTCCCATTCTGCTCGTACCTCCACCCATATTGTTTCTACGTGGCTGCTTTTTACCATATCCCCAATCTGTGAAACTTTTAAACTGTCCCTTTTATATAATTCTACCACTCCTTCACTCTTTCCTGTACACAGTATACCCCAGCATGGTCATGTCACAGTCTTGGTACTGGGTATTCCATGATTACCACCAGATCCAGGCTTGCCTCAGTCACTACTGCCTCCAGATCACTGATCTTGTTTTCCAAACTCCTAGCATTTATGCACATAGCCCACCAGATCACCTACCCCCCCAATGGGTCCAACCTATACTCCTTTCCCCCTGACCTCCTATCCATCCGTTCCTGTCTCCCTTCTACCCTTCTATCTGGTTTCCCTGTAGCTTCTATTTCATAACCTTTCTCAGCTTTCTATTATTTCCTTCCCCTCATTTCTGCCTCTCGTCCTTGTTCTCTAACACTGGTGGGGAGGTCATCTTCTGGATCTCTCTCAATTGAGAAAGTACACATATTCATTTTTGATCTATCCCCTCTGCCATTTTAAAGGGCCCTCATTGTGATTTTTAAACTTCAGAATGGCATAGACCATTCCACTTGAATAGCTTTCTATTCCTTCAAGAGTATTCATAATCTCCAGATAATCCATCCCTCCTCCCTGCACCACTCCTTCAACTATGCACTAAAGCAAGTGATCAGATCACTTCTCCTCTCTCCCATGTCCCAATCTGGCAGGATGTCTGTAAATGTCACTGAGGCTGCTGCCTGCTGGAGCTTCTTCCTAGCATTCTAACACTATATGTAACCTCCAAAGGGATCTGCAAGCCAGGTTATTGGTCCCCAGGTGGACAATGATGTTAAGGACTCACCCCTTTCCCACTCTCCAGATTGTCCTCTCCACTGTGCCTGTATCCCTCCAGGCATGCAGGCTCCCAGCAGGCACCTTACCATTCTATCCCTTGCTTCCCTGACCCCATTACACCTTCTGTCCCCTGTATGTTGGAGTCTCCTTTCACAGGTACCTTTAATTGTCTTCTCATTCCCATTGAACTCCAATCATACTTCAGGTGGGTTCTTCTTGACAGTTGCCCAGATTTAGGATACAAGGATAGAGAAAAATACAGTGAACCTTCTAGCACAGAAGGCAAAGGTTAAGCCTGTGGGACAGTATGGGGTTCCAGTAAAAATTTGTTTAGTGAATTTCTGATGGTGGATTTCTGTTCTTAAAAATTGTTAAACTCAAGTTAGAGTCCTGTTTAGAGTTATGCTATGTAGAATGGCAGAGGGATTTAAGAGAAACATAGTGATTCCTATATACAAGAAGGGTGACAGACATTCTCCAAAATGCTATCATCCAATTAGCTTGATAGATGTTTCTGCCAGGATTTTTAAAAGATCAATCTCATTTCATTATGGCTTTGATCACAGTTGGCCAGTTGCTGAAATGAGCAAGTGCACAATATGAATCAGAGTCAGTTTTAATTGCAAAAAAACAAACAAAATGTCAGCACGGCAGCAGAGCAATGGTCAGCACAGATGAGTTAATAAAAAATAAGTCTCCTCACTTGTCATAGGAGCATGCACCTTTCTTTATTTACAGGACTTCAACATTTGTAAAATCAGCACTCTTATGCCAAACAACAAGTCACCTTACAGGTGCCAAGATGGGAAGGGGGAAGAAGTCCTGCAGCTACATGAAAGTCACTTGGTATTTGAATTAGAAATAAAATGCTCTCCGGTGTTTGAATTTAATATATGGTGATGAGATCTGGGGATGATCAGTTGGTAGTTCTTTTGTAAAATACGATCAGGATTTCTTCATATGCCAGCCTGCCAGTGCAGTGGCAGGGCTAGCACTTGCAGATGCTGTCAGCCTGGATTTAGGATTGAGCTTGGGTTGCTGGGGACTGACTGGGGAAGGGAGTCAATCAAGTGTACCATGGACAGCTCTCCTCCCTTGGAGTGGGGGGGATACAGCATCTTACTTCTTGACTGCCACCAGGTGGTAGCCAAGTGAGCATACGCTGCAGGGAAGGGTCTATCATCAAATGCCATGCATGTATGCACACCACAACATGCACGTGCATCATGGCAAGTTTTTATATTCCCAGTGTTCTTTTGTTGTTAGGTGCAATCCAGACAGTAAATCAGATAACTGTTCATCTTATAGAAACATAGAGGCAGAGAAATAGAAAATATCAGCAAAAAAAAAAAAAACACTGTTGGTCCATCCACTCTGCCCTGTTTTACCCTATCCTATCCCAGGACCTACTGTCTATTCTGGGTTATTGCACTTGCCTGCCCCCTTGCCTCTGCCTTACTGCTTTCCCCTGTGTAACTATTAAGACTATTACTTGGTTGCAAATGTGGTGTTTGAAACCATTAATGGCTCTTGCACCTACTACCTGTGCTGGTAGCCTGTTCCATGGTTCAGCCACTCTCTCTGTAAACTAAAACTTTCTCACATCACCCTGAATCTCCCCCTGCCAGCTTCTGCTCCAGGTCCATGTTCTTCATTCCCCGTTCCTGCTGAATATTAAATCACTTTCTACCTTCCAGTCTACTCTGTTTACCATATCTTACCCTGAGACCTACTGTCTACTCGTTGCTATTGCCCTTACCTCCCTCTTCTTACCCCCGCCCTACTGCTTTCCCCTGTGTAACTGTTAAACCTTTTACTTTATCTCAGATGTGGTGTTTGAAACCATTAATGGCCCTTGCACCTACCACCTCTACTGATAAGCTGTTTCATGGCTCAGCCACTTTCTCTGCACAATAAAACATTCTCACATCCCTCCTAATTCTCTCCCAACTTCCACTCATGTCCCTGTATTCTCGATTTGCCATTACTGCTGAATATTTCCTCATAATCTTCCTTGCTTATTCCTTTCAAGAACTTGAAAGCCTTCTATCATATCACCCATAGAAACATAGAATTTGTTGTCAGTAAATGACCACTTTGCCCACCCAGTCTGTCTAGATGGTCCCTGCTTAGTCTGTTTCCACAGGCCCTAACTGGTCTCTGGCAATCCTCCCTCCTCCCTGCTTATTTCAAAATATTCCCCTATGTCTACCCCATGCATGCTTGAAGCCCCCTACTGTTTTTGCCTCCACCACTTCCACTGACAGTTTATGCCAGACTTCCACCGTTCTTTCAGTGAAGTAATACTTTCTCACATCCCTCTTAAACTTCCATTCTCCAGCTTCATCACATGCCCTCTGGTTCTGGTGCTCTTCCTAATTTGAAAGAGAGTCCCCTTCTGCACCCTGTTCACCCCATGTGGTACTTGCAGATCTCTATTATGTCCCCTCTCTTCCAGGTGTAAATGTTGAGAGTCCTCAGTCACTCCTTACAGGGCTTTTGGTGCAACCCCAGTTGGAGACACTCCTCTGGAGTGTCTCCAACTGTCTATTTCCTTTGTGAGGTGTGATTTCCAGAACTGACACAATAGCCCTGGAGGGGGGGATTCTCAGCAATGAGTGATTTCTGTAGTGTCAACTCCACCTCCCTCCTCCTGCTGCAGAGTCCTCTTCCTGTGCATCTTAACATCCCACTGCCCCTACCCCCTGCTTTATCACATTGCTCTGCTACTTTAAGGTGATCAGATACAATAACCCCAAGGTCCCTTTTCCTGCTTAGTGGCTGACAATATCTTCCCCCCTCCTATACTCAGTTCTTGGGCTCCTATGCCCTAGGTGCATGATTTTGTACTTTTGGGGATTAAACCTCAACTGACTTGCTCTTGACTAGTCCTTGAGGTTTCCAAAATTCCTATGCATTCTTTCCATCCATCCCTTCCTTATTGTCCACCCTTTTAAAGATGTTGGTGTCATCTGCAAAGTGGTATACCTTCCCTTCCAATTCATCTGCAATGTCACATATAAAGACATTGAAGAGGACCAGTCCCAGTACTCAGCCCTGCGGCACTCCACTGTCACTCTCCCATCATTAGGTTGAGTGCCTTTAAGCATACCCTCTGTTGCCTATCAGTTAACTAGTTTCTAACCCACTTCAAACTTTGGATACCACCCCAGGCTGCTCAATTTCTTAATCAGTCTCCTATGTGGCACTTCTCAACACACTGTCCACCTTGGCTGCCTGCCATCTGACTGGCACAGGGAGTGCACTGCCTATTTATAGGACAACGTGCATCATCATTTGTCAGATGGTGGGTGGCCGAGGTGGACAGTGTGGTGGGAATGGAGGCAGTATAGTGCAGTGGTTTAAAGCTCTAAGCTGCAAATCTGGAGATCTGGGTTTGAATCCCACAGCCCCCACTTGCATACTGTGTGACCCTGAGCAAGTCACTTAACTTTCCTGTGCTCCCAAGTTGCACCTGTAAACAAGCTTTCAGCTTAGTATATCTCACCTGGTTAAACAATTGGAAAAAAAAAAGGAAAAAAAAGTACCGCTCACCATCTGACCACAGAGGCATCAATATACAGGTATGTGAGTAGGGTCTGATAGGTGTGGGATGGCAGTGCCAAGGGAGGGAAGGTGGAAGGGTGGGGGTTCACTAACCACCACCAATCGGGTGGGGGGGCTTCGAGGTATGGTATGAGGGAGGGGGAATACCAGCAGTGGGCTACTGTGTGCACCTGACATGGCACTGCTACACCTCAGTGCTACCAGGTCACTTCTGACGACTAACACCTGTGCCTAGTGGGCCATACCCAGTAACCTCTGTATGGTGCCATGTTACATCATGGCAGTGCCTTACAGGATGTGGGCTGCCAGGCTGGGGCTCCAGATGTGGGGGGAGTGTCTTACAGTAGGGGTCGGGGAACAGGGCTGTGCTGTGTGTGGGGGGGTATGTAGTAACCCGAGTGGCAGAATCCACCTGTCCCCATCCAGTCAGTGGGCAGAGCTGCACAGGGGGGCAACTGTCGGTCCACTGCAGCCAGTGGCAGTCATACACAGTTGCACACATGGGTTATGGCAGGATCCCACCAGTTGAAGCCTATGACCACCTGCGCCCCCCGTTTGCTACACTATGCACCTTTGTGAATGGCACAACCCCAACACCCCCCAGACTGCACATGGCATGGTGCCTTAAATGCAGCCAGGGGATCCTGTGCTTAATGGGCAGGTGCATGGGTGGTGAATGCCGCTGGGGATCCGTGGGATCCCCGCTGTATGGCATTCGTGCATACAGTTGCTTACATGCCCAAGATACATGGCGTGTAGGCATGATGAATGGGGCCCATTGTAGATAGGTGGATAAAGAGATAACTAGCTAGCTAGCTGGCTAGTTAGATAGCTAGACACAGTGGTCCCTCATTCTAATGAACGGCTCTGGAGACATCAATTTTTTTTGTTATAGTGAAGGTTCATTATAGATGAAATGACCGAAAATAAAAAAAAAGAAAAGCGCTGTACTTCTGCCAGTCCTTCCTAGTGTCTGTGACAGTTTCTGTCTGGGCACTGCATGACAATCCCCTTCACTGTGCCGTGATCTCCAGATGGAAAGCCCCTGTCCACCTTCTCTCTAGCACGGGTAATGAAGAAAAAAGACAAAGGCAAACTACAACTGCTACTACTCGCACTCGCCCCCCCCACAAAAAAAAAAGAAATATGTAAAATGTTCTCTTTTAAAGCTCACATTAGGCTGAAATTGCTGGCTCAAGGGGTTAGTGGGTGTTACTTCACTACATCGCTGAATCCACTAATGATACATTATTACAAATAAATGATATCACTAATGAGCACTGTCACTTTAAACTGTACAAAAGTTTGTCTGGAAATGATAATGGTTCGGTCTCTGGCACGGGTAATGTGGAAATAATAATGGCTCATGTGAAATAATACAGCAGTGTTTTTTTGTGTTCAGTGCTCATTGCTTAGTTTGGCCCTCCTCCAACATAGAAACATAGAATTTTAAGGCAGATAAGGACCACTTGGCCCACCCAGTCTGCCCATTTCCCTACCTGATGGATAAGCTGCAGATCCTAGTTAACCAGCAGCCTACTTCTTTCTACCCCCAACCCCTAGAATTGCCTGATGACTGTCCCATGCATGCTTGAATTCAACCACTGTTTTTGACTCCACAACCTCCTCCGGAAGGCCGTTCCATGCATCCACAACCCTGTCTGTGAAAAAATACTTCCTTACATTACCTCTGAGTTGCCCCCCCCATCTTCAAATTGTGCCCCCTTGTTCTTGCACACCTCTTTTTTTGAAAGATGCTACCCTCTTGGACTTTGTTGATTCCAAGGAGGAGAGAGTTCACTCACCATCTCTTCCCTCACTCTGCCCACATCCCAAGCAGTCTCTGATGTCCGCTGTGATAGATGCCATCATAGCTCACAAGAAGGTTGAAAATAGCAGTCAATCAGTCAAACAGTTACCTGTGATTGTGACTGCAATTAACTAGAGCTGTAGATCAAGCAATTAAGCAGGTGATATGGGGTCCAAATGTCCCTCTCATTATAACTGGAATTCGTTATAACGAGGGACATTATAGCAAGGGACCACTGTAGATAGCTAGATAGCTAGACTGATAGAGATAGGTAGACAGACAAAGAGGTAAAGGGAGAGAGAGAGAGACAGACACAGAAAAATATGGAATAAGGGATTGCCGTCTCACTGCTCAACTGAATCTGGCAGCACAGCTTCCAGTTGCGGCTTCAGCATTCAAGAAAGTCCCACTGTTCTCATTCAGAGAATGCGGGTGAACTAAGCTCCTCTTACTAAGCTGGGCACGCTGGATTTTGGGGTGCCCAGAAAAGGTATTCATGGGCACTGGCATTATTTAAAAAAATAAACATCAAAATCTAGCTAATCCAGGTCCTGTTTAGCTAGGTTCTGATGTTTGTTTTTTAAAATGACAGCATTTTTATGTATTTTCCATATTTTTTACTTGGGAAGGGAAGGGGGACAAGATGGTTGCTCTCAGAGCACCAAAAAAATGTTCATGCTGTGAGAAGCCAAAAATGGTCTTGTGACACAGAATGTTTGGTGTCATATTAGAACGGTATCCCAAACACCTTACTGAGCATGCTCAGAACAGAAAAAAATCTCTTTAAAGCCTCATAACTCTGGAACCATTTAATATTTTTTCACAAAAACGTCCAAAGATGCTACATTGGTACAGCATGCTTCTACCCTGAAAGTTTTGGGGAAAAAACTCCATTCCATGTAGGTTGTATGTGAAAGCAAACCCAAATCCCATGTTAAGTACAGAAAGAAAAAATTAGACGTCTGCAGGGAAATGACATCTCAGGAACCACACAAGCTGCTGTCAGGAAACTTTCTACAGATTTAGACCTTTCCTCCTAGACAACGCATGCAACATTTCAGCTAATTTTCTCAAATGCCAGAGCTATTAAGGTGCAAAGTTAAGGGTTTAACATAGAACCTCTCGCTCAACCCTAGCATGGTACCATTAAGACAAAGAAGAGCCACTCTAAAAAGTCGCCTTTCAGGTGGGCTACCCTGGATAAATTAAATAAAAACAAAAGATAAATGAATTACAGAAAAGCACAAAAACACTAGCTATGAGAAGGAAATGCAATATCCGTGCTTCAGGTTTGCTTCCTCTAGATAGGGGCTCTGGCCATGCTTGCTCTACACTGGCAGAGTTAAGCAAAGGGGGTGATACATGGATAGGTACTGCTCAGAGCGCCGGCTGTAGGCTTCTAGATATTGTTTAGAGGAATGCTTTTATAGAAAAAGTTATAGAAACTCACCTGGTTTTAGTGAAACTGAAATGCAGTTTGCTACACAGCTCTGTTAGATATAAAGTATTCTGTCATGGATGCATTGATAGAGAACTTGGCACCTCAATGCTGTTGGAATGTCCTTGCAAGGAATCAGCCCAAACACCTGCATGAAAGCTCTGTCAAAGCTGAACTCAAACGAGAACCATTTTCCAGAACTCAGACATGCTGCCACAAACTGAAAGGCATCTTCTGGATATAAAGCTGTGGCTACACTTCACATCTCAAGAGCTCAATAACAAATGCAATTCAACTGAATTAATTTCATAAAAGTGCATTGATGCTGTCAGTAAGCTAATATTGGTGGTTGTGGAATAAATCTAATGGATCAGTGAAGATGCTGGGTGAATGCAGTAGGATTCTGCACAATCGAGTCTGGATTACATGGTTTCATTGTAAAGTTATACACACTGGATGAACACATTTTGAGGATTCAGAACAGATTCTACAGTACCACTTCATTATTACCTTATAGGAGCAAAGCAATTAAAATGGACAAAGGCCGTGTAGCTTAAAAAGACCGTATTCCACTTCACAGGGGCCATATCCCTGTATGCAGACCTCCAACATATACTTATTATGGTTTATCTTGAATGCCCTTAGCATGTCACAAATTACTGTCCACTACCCCAGTTGACAGACTATTCTACATGCCCACTACCCTTTGCATAAAGTATTTCCTCCTTGATTCACCACTAAACTATTCTTATTTCAGTGACAGTCATAAGCTATGCATTGCCAGTTATTGATTATTTTGCCTGAATCTGGTCCCCTCTTACCCTGTTTTTCATAAGGCTAAACATATCTAGTTGTCTTAATTTTGCCTGGTAGGTCATTTCCTAAAGCCTGACCAGTAATCTAGTCATTTTCTTCTAGACTCTTTCTGCCTTTGCTACATTATTTTGGTAATGTGGTACCCCAGACTGTCTGCAATCCTTTAAGTGCAGGCTCACCTGTGATCTGTACCAGGACATCAAGCCTCTTGTGCTCTTCTTATTAAGTTCTGCTCAGTACATTCTAGCACCCACTGACTTTCAGCCACCTGCTCACGTTGTGCCCCTTGCTTCAGTCTCTTGGTTATGATAACCACAAGTTCCCATTCTGTTTTGTAGCTCTAATCTCCTCTACATTTAGATGGCATTTGTGCCTTGGTACTCCTGTTCACACAGTGAATTATGATGCACTTCCCTGTACTGTATTAAACTGCATTCTGCACCTATATTCCCATACTGCATAGTCTCTGTCTGACACTGTGTTCAAACTATGCCCCCAAACATTGTGTCACCTGCAACTATAGCTATCAATACTTCCTTATTCTATCCATATTGTTGACATATTAATAAAATAACAATGGCCATCATCCTGGTGTGACACCACTGGTCACTTCCTGACACTCTAACACAAGCCCATTTATTCTGACTCTCAGTCTTCCATCTGATAATGCTTCTTAGCCACCTTAGAACTTCAGTACCAAGTGTAGCAAGCCTGGATAACAGTTACTTGTGTAGCGACATATCAAATGTCTTACTGACGTCCATACACACAACATACACAGATTTTCTGTTATCCGTTGTCTTGCTACCCAGCTCAGCAAAGCTGAGTAAGTTAGTCAAACATGACCTCCCCATTGTACTTCTGTGTTGCACGTTATCTTCCAGTGCCCATTTACGCAGGTGTATTTTAATCTTCCCCTTGGTTATAGACTCCATCATTTTACACAGGATACTTGTCAGGCTGACTGGTCTGACACAGCTCATTTTCCCTTTGGAAACCTTGCTGTGAATAGGCTCAACCACTGCACCTTTCCAGTACCTTGGTACTCTGCCCTCCTTCATCACTTGTGCGACAGTGTCCGTAATAGGCCATGACTATAGGTGCTGCTAGTTCCTTTCCAATTTCCCTCAACAATCTCGGGTGGATGTTATCCAGGCCTGCTGATCTGATAATGTTTAATCTGTCTAGTTTCTTCTTTACAACCTATATGCTTGATACCCAATCCCTTGTTCCCCCATTCTCAACACTAACATTCCTAGCTGGCCCTCCTCCCTCTCGCTATAAACTGGACAGAAGGACTCATTTATTCCCTCTACCTGGGGTCACCCAGGTGGCAGTATCTCAGATGATCCAGCTGCTCTTCCTCTCTCCTTGGAGGAGACAGCATCCCCTGGGATGCTCAGTCCTCCTCCCCCTAACTGGGCCCCCACTGACGCAAGCTCATTCTCGAATCCTGTCACCAATGTTGCAAGGTGAAGCCCTACCACTGCTGATGCACCACTCACTATCAATCTTAACTTTACCTGCCATGATGGGTCACCACTTCCTGACTGTGCCAACCTTCCTCTGATGTACATATTGAATTACTTGTAGTTTTCCTTTAAGTTGCAAGCTATCTTTTTCGCCATTAGTTTTTTCTCCATCCAAATGCTTCTTCTACACTCCCTCAGCCTCATATAGTATGATATTCATTCCTAGCCTGCAGTGCTGCCTCCCTCTTATACCTTCTATATGCACTCTGTTTTTTTCTTCAGCCTCTTCTTGTCTTGTCATTCATGCAGGTTGCCACCCCTTGCTATTATCCTTAGTTCTAGACACAGTATTCTCTTTCTCCATTAACTTTAGCATGTCCTTTAGAATTGTCCACTTATCCTTAGCTGTTTCCCCCAAATGTAAAGGTTGTAAACATGCCTCTGTGTTTTGTTACTCAATTGTGGGGCATTGCTGCTGGCACACCCCCACCCAGACATGGAGAAGAAGAGGCACACAATGTGTGACACCTAATCAGAGCATGGAGAAACATATTCAGAACACTGTGGGACCTGGTGAATTGGCCCTTGTTGATTGAGTAACTTACATTAACACAGATTATTTCCTGAAGTGCAGAGCATGAGACAGCAAGACCATCTTCACATGTGATGAAAGAGTTCTGTGGTAATAACTGAGAGACATGAATATATAGATGTATTAATGCATCATTTGGGTTCCATAGCCACAAAAGCAAGGACATGTGAAGTTAGGATTTTCTTCTCCAGCCCCTATCCTCATGACCAAAGGCCAAGCTATAGGTCTGGGACTGTGCCACACAGGTCTGCTGCATCACAAAACAGGTCTGGAGCAATGCCCAAGTCAGGTACTTCACATGGGGTCAACAGCACCAGTCATATATTTTTTCACACAGGGCCCTGGGTGAAACAGGAGATCACTAACAAGTTTCTTCATGAAGGGCCCTATGGGCCCTGCATGCCCTGTGCACCCTGTGTGAAGCAAGAGATCACTCATAACTATTCTTCACAGAGCCACAGATGTGTAGCTGGAACCAGCAGGCCCATGGAACATGGCCTCACATCAGTAACTTGGCCTTGGGTCATATGACTAGGGGCTGGGGGGAGAAGGTGGGCTGTAGGGCTAAAAAATACTAATGACACATTTCCCAGCTTTTGTGGCTCTGGAACCCAAACAACACAATAATGGAGGCTTTTAAAATGAATTTCCTTTCTTTATGAGAAAGTAGAGTCATAACTTGCTTCATGCAGGGCCTGAACAGGTATGGATTACTAATTTGAAGGGCCCTGATTGAAGTAGGATGCATGGGTCCTTTGGTCCCTAAGTGAAACAGGAGATAAGTTTTATCTTCCTTTGTTCAGGGCCCTTTGTCCTTGTGTGAAACTGGAGACGAAGGAGGTAGAGAGTCCTGAGTTGCTACATGCAGCATTCTTTGGGTCCTGCACAAAGTGTGCATGAGTCCTAACTTGCTTCATGCAAAGTGCACATGAGTTCTAGCATTCTGAGGGCCCTGGGCCCTGTGCAAACCAGGAGATGAGACATAGTTTTCTCATTATTTTGTTCTTGCATCACTTTACTGTAATTGTAGTACAAAATGCATGAGATTGCTTTTTTCATTTGTATTCATGACCATTTTTTATGTTTCTCACTCTTAAACATTTTGTTTATGTAGGATATACTGTAGTACATTTATTGTGAACATATTGCTGATTAAACATTTTGTGCCCATTTTTTAAAAGCCCTAAGAATGCTGCAAGTCCCTGGTGTGCCAAACATAGGGTGCAGGGGGCTTACAGAATTCTCTTGGCACCAATCAGGATTTTCAGTCCCGTGCACCAAATGATGCAAGTTAGACCAGCTCCCCCCTGGTTTAACTTGCACCATTTGGAGGACCCTTTTTGAGGGGCATGCACCAATTATTGGTGCAAGCTGCCATAAGGTGTGGAAATTGTCACAACTGTGCCCAACGTGTTAAAATTGGACACAGTTGCATCAAAGGAGTTTGGCACAGTTGGGCCAAACAATGGGTTTGAAGCAGGACTTGACAGAAGCCTTGTGTCAGCCTTTGAAAATTAGGCCCTTTGTTTATCTTGGACCTAAAACAAATGTGGTGATAATTTTTGTGCTTTATACATTTTGTTTGTGCTGGACATAGAATCATTTTTACAACTATTTTCCCCATTAGGTTATGTATTTGTTTGTAGGTTATTGTTGTTGGATCATCTCAGGGAGTTCTATTGACTCACTTGCAAGGTCATCAGCTAGCTTGAGTTGTTTCTCAATGTCAGGATGCAGAGGATGGTGATAGGAATTTTTTCCTCACTCCTAAAGCCACTGCTTTGTTGTGTATTCTAGGGTTTGATTCTCTCATCTGTGTTGTTCACAGTATACATGCTGTCCCTTGGTGATATCATCAGATGACATGGCTTAGGGTTTCACTGCTATGCAGATGATACCCAGTTGTACCTTTCATTTGCACTCAGAATGCCTGGCATGGTCGATGTACTAAATTTTTGTCTGTTTGAGATCTAGGACTGGATGTCCTCTAGTTGGCTGCAGTTCAACCTGGACAAAATGGAGGTACTCAATGGCAGGGTGTGGGGCAACAGCGGAGACAACCAGTTTGGTTCCTGGCTCCTCTAATCTGGTGGTTTCTACCAAGGTGAAGAATCTGGGTGTCATTCAGAAGAAAGACTGACATTGGAGTCTGAAGTGTCATTCATAGTCCAGAATGGCTTTTACCATCTTTGTAGCATCTCCTGGATTGCCTTAATCCTGCCGGAAGAGCTGCCCTCACTGGTGCATGCCTTTGGGTCTTCTAGGCTCGACTACTGTAATGCCTGAGGTGAGTGGAAGGGTTCTACAACACCTGCAGCTAGTGCAGAATGCAGCAGTCAGGTTTTTGATGGGCCTTCTGAGGTTCTGTCACATGACCCAGATCCAGCATGATCTGCACTGGCTGCTGGTGAAGTGGTGAATCTCCTTCAAGGCTGGTTTGTTGACTTACAAAACCTTACATGGACTTGGTCTGGGTTATCTGAGCAAGTTCATGTCTCCTACCTGTCCAGCTTGCCCTCTCTGTTCCTCTTAGGGGAGCCTCCTAGTGGTTTCCAGGGCCAGGCAGTAGCTGGTCTGGCCCTGTGGAACTTGCTTCCCAGCTCTCTAAGGGTGGCTTCTTCAGTGGAAGCCTTTAAGATGGCCTAAAGTCCCACCTGTTTAAACAAGCATTCAATTTGATTTAACACCACAGGTCTTAGTATTTAATTTTCTTTTCTGCTGAGTTTTGCCCTGTTGTGCTTTATGGTGTCTGTATTTATTATAATCTGTTATGTTATTTTTGATTATTTATTATTATATAATAACTGGGGAGCATTTTCTCCCATATGGAAACCCGGTTATAATTCGCTGTTATAACCCGTGGGTTATAAAGGTGAACATGTGCCGGGTTTCCAGTGCTCCACGTATGCACCTGTCTCCGCTGTCTTTTGGTGCCGACACTTCGCTTGTCGACCGGACACTGCCAGGATCACTCAGCGGTAAGTGCTAAAAGAAAAAATAACCTTGCCTCTGAAAGATATTTGACTCCTGGGTCCTCGCTCCTAAACTGAAAAAAAATGTTAAATAAAAGTTTCAGCAGCCACTCGACCACAGACTGCTCTTCTTTCCCGCTTTCTCCACACCGTGGCTCAGTTGTTTAAGATTTATATACTTGCTGTGGTGAGAAAACATCCCCAGCAATTATATGAAATAGGGTTGTGTGTTTACGAAACACACACCCTCAGTGTTGGATGCTTAAACCCATCGCGATTCGCTCACGGGGTTTATGTAGAATCCAACACCTTGGGGTTTGTATAAAATCTCGTAAAACACACAACCTCATGCATTATTCTATATGTTATACAGCACTTAGAGCCTCTGGGATTGGGTGCTAAATAAATAAAATTGCTACTACTAGTACATAACCCAAATTGTGTGATAAACACTCCAGTCTTCAATGCATACTAGGAGGATTGGGGGCAAGAGGTGACAGGCCTCAACTGTCCCTGGAATGACCTCCATGCTGCTGCATGGCAAGTGCACAGATTTCCAGCAGATGGTATGGTTACCCCCTGGGTAGCATAATGGTGCCAGCCCCTGTGTGACCCCAACAGCAAGCAAATAGCACTATGGACCATGTGGCAGCATGTCCCAAACTCTGTGGCCATCCTGATATGGTCAGTCACTTAGTTGTGCATGAGGCAATGGATTGGGTGCATTGGAGGCATGCAGCTAGAATTGTGGATGTGTGGAGGTCACCATATGTGCAGAACAGGGCCTCTGTGTACAAGCAGCCTATGCAAGCACCCCACCATGGGTGGCAGCAGCTTGTGGATTGGGCCCTATGTTCATGTACACACATGGTGCACCCTTTTTTCAGGCTCTTTTTAACCTATTCAGATCACAGTGGCCAGCTGAGGTGGAGGGAGGGCTGTGCTGGTCATCCTCCATGGGACCAACACTTTATGTTAGGTATGCCCAGCAGTGGGGTAGGGGTTCGGGTATAGCAAGGAGGGTTTGTGGGAGTTACCTTGATGCCCACAGTAGAGGGGTTCCCAGTAGTCATAGGTTTTTTATGTAATTCATGTCAGACACTGGGGTTGCATTTCTGGTGTTGGAAAGGTGGAGACTTTCAGAGTGCCATTGGGGTTGGGCACTTGGAGGCTGCGTGCTCAATGCATGGATGGGTTGAAAGGAAGTTGAGCTGACTGATGGCCAGCAGAGATGGGTTCCTGGTAGCCATATTTAAAAAAAAGCAATTAATGTTCAACACTGGGGTTGGGGTCCTGGTGAGGAGGGGGAATATAGCAAGCCACAAGGGCTGGGCACTAGGCAGCCACAGCCAAATTGTGCGCAAAGGGCATGTTTGTCATGTAAACTATGTGTTGATCTTTGATTTTCACACAGTCTGTGTGAAAACTTTAAAGCAGGTTTGCAAGTCACAAAATCAGACTCATGAGTGATGAAAACAGGGACTGTGTTTGTGATTCACAACAGCCTTATTTTGTCAATATTTTTAAAAACTAATTTTTTACACTTGAAGAATTAACCTTACGCTCTCTACTATTGACTGTATATGTTTCAGACTTAACTTACAAGACATTTTCTTGTTTATGAAGGGCAAGTGTTTGATGGGCAAAGCATAATTCTTATCTCATAACAGTCGGTGCCTAGGCACAAAAGTGGCATGTGCTGGTTTCACAAACATCCTGTTATGAAAAATTTTGTGAAAAGAAATGAACTGTACATGCATGAAACTGCATTTTATTTTCTTAATAATTTAAAAATTCTTGGGCCAAACAGTAACGAACATAAAAGTTTTATGTTTCACATCACAGTCGTTTTTGTCCTATCGGTTAGCATATAAACATTTTTTTTTTACTTTTTTTATGCATTTACAACCTTTATAGTACTTTTAAACTTCTTAACTGACCACAACCATTTCTACAGGATCCAGAGATTCTGGCACAATCGATGAGCATGCATTAAGTTGCACAAATCGGTGATGTGTAGAATATCGGGTACACCTAGGAAGCTTGCTGTAAAAGCTTCCTGAATACAGCACTGATTTGGTCATGTGGCTTAGTTGGTGTCAGTTTAATTAAGTTGGGGGACTTTGCTCCCCACACCCCTCTTGCTTTTTTTTACAGGGTGGTGTGGGGGTGAACCCAAACCCAAATAAACAAATAAAAAGTAAAGGAACAGCTCAAAGTTACTAGATAGCGTCACTTGAGCTCTACACTAATGGCATAAGTCCTATGTGTGCCCGATACACTACACTATCACCCACAAATCTGGGTTTAACATAAAAGCGCCTACTGCTGAGGTGGGTATAAACAGAGGTAAATAAATCCTATTATATAGACCTGCAGTTAGACATACACAAAAATAAACATTTAATTTCATGTACATCCATAAAAATAGATGTTTATTTCTGTGTACTGTATATGTGTCATCAACCATTGAGCTAATTAAGAGTTGCTGTTTATTTGGGTAACTCGCGGGTGGCTTAGGCCCCTCTGTAGGTTCACAGGCCTCATCTGGAGTACAGCATATTGTACTGGTGTCCATACCTAGAAAAGGATATAAATCTACTGGAGTGAGTCCAAAGGAGGGCAACAAGGATGATCATGGGCCAGCAGGGTAGGACATCATGAAGAGAGTGTGAAAGTACTGAACATGTACTCCCTGGAGAAGAGGGGGGGGGTGGATGTGACTGAGGCCTTCAAGTATTTGAAAGGAATAAACAAGGTGGACAATGCTGATCTCTTCAAGATAAGTGGGAACAGGACCACAAGGGGCACAGCCTCAAGTTGGGGAGGGGTAGGAGAGAGACCAGGCTCCACTTCTTCACAGAGAGGGTGGTGGCAGGTTGGAATGGGCTTCTTGAGGAAGTAATATTGTCAGAAGCAGTAGACAGCTTCAGGAGAGGCTGGGATAGAGTTAAAAGGAAAATAAGGGTCACATGGGGGTGGACAGAGGGGGGCCTGGTTAGGGGGGCAGGATCATTAGCCAAAAGCTGAGGACTCTGCAACACGAGCAGACTTGATAGACCATAAAGCCTTCCTCTGCTGGCTTGTCATATGTTCATAGGGTTAACTCTAGCCAGCCTGGAGACTCCCTGCTCACTGGATTGGCTAAGGTTCATACTAAGGAGTAAGAAGCAAAAAAAGGCTATTACAGCTGATAGACCACTCCTGTCCATTCACCCATAGTACACCAACTTGTGTCCCTCTAAAATGTAGGAATCAAGTCTTTGTTTAAACCGTGCTTTATTTCTGGAGCAACTAATATGTTTAGGTTATTCCATGGGGCCATCACTCAATGTAAAAAATGCCATCCTTCTGTTAGTATTAAACTTTAAGTGTCTCAGCTGAAGTGGGTGGCCCCTAGTACATTTTTCATTATTTTTGAATTGAAGGTTTAATTCATTGAGTAGATAATCTTGCATTATGTTGATGTATAATAGTAGATTCCTCCTAACCCTTCTTGTCTCCAGGGACATTAGTTGCAATTTATTTAGTTTTTGTTGATGGTGTAAGTGCACTAGACAAATTCTGCCTATTTTCAGGCATGACTCCCGCAGGGTAGGGGGATACAGATGAATGCCAACTGACCTTGAACTAGATTAAGCTGTTGGTGGTATTATTAGTGAATGGGGGAAATTTAGCCAGGGCACCGGAGAAACTTTCCCTACTGTTTTCGAGAAGTGCCATGGGATCTTTAACATCTACTTGAACTAGCACCAGAATTGGCAGATGGGACCTCGGTTTAACTTCTCATCTGAAAGATGGCACCTTAAGAGTGCAGCACCCCCTCATGCTGCACAATAGTGTCAGCATTGGGATTTAACCCAAGTGCCTGGTGTGGGCACAGAACCCACAGACTTCTGATCTCCTGGCCTCAAAGGCGAGTGTGCAACCTGCTGAGCCACTGACACTGTTAACCTTTGTCAATCTGTTTAACCGTTGTGCATAAGTATCACCTTTCATGTTATGAATTAGTTTGATTGCCTGTCTCTGCATCTCCTCAATTTATTACACACACCCCTTACTAATGGTTCCCCACACAGGGGCTCCATAAACCAACAATGGTCTAACATATGCCCTAAAGAGTGGCATGATTACCTTTCTACTCCCGACTTCTAAAGTGTCTTTTTATGTTCCACAATACCCTTTTTGTTTTTAAAAAGATGTTTGTTACAGTGAGATTTATGTGTAAGTTTATGATCTATGAGTATTCTAAGTCTTTCTCCTCCTCAGATTTCCGGGGAGGAGTTACTGTTCATATAGTAATTAGTTTCACTATTTTGGCTACCCAGGCGCATCACACAGCACTTGTCTATATTAAAGCTCATACCCCTTGCAGTGGCCCATTTGTAAATGCAATACAAGTCTGCCTGTATTCTGGCAGCCCCACCATTGTTGGTAACAATATCAGCTGGTTTAGTGTCATCTGCATATTTACTTACCCAATTTTGTGCTTCTCTACCCATCTCTGTCATGAACACTCTAAAGAGCACTGGACCCAGGACCGACCCCTGCTGCACCCCACTAGTCACAGCTATTGAAATAGAGTAATAGCCATTTATGCACACTTGCTGAGTCCTAGCCTCCAGCCAGCTACCTATCCAGTGGACTACTCTATGATCTAGGTTTATCTCAGAAAGTCTCCACATTATTTCTAGATGAGGAACCTTGTCGAAAGCCTTAGCAAAGTCCAGGTATATGCAATCCACCGATTCCCCCTATCCGATGCAGCTGAAATCTTCTCATAAAAACAAAGCATATTAGGTACACATGATCGACCCAACACAAATCCGTGCTGTTCACTATCCCCCAGGTTTGCTTCCTCCAAATGATTATTTATTACGTCTTTCAATATGGATTCCATCAATTTGCCTGGGACAGAGGTCAGACTGATGAGTCTATAGTTAGTGTGATCAGTTCTGTTACCATTCTTGTGGATAGGCACAACGTCTGCCGTCAGCCAGTCCCCTGGGACCTTGTTATCAGCTAGTGATTTCTGGAATATCAGTCATAATGGGATGGCTACACTAGGAGATAAAAATTTAAGCATACAATTTAAAATGTTATCTGGTCCAGCGGAGTGGGTGTTTTTTAGGTTGTTTATTTTATTTATGATGTCTTCTACTGTTATTTCAATATTCCTTTCTTTGTTTTTATAAGTGCTGGTCTTTTCTGCTAGTTTTTTAGAGAAAACTGTGCCAAAAAAAGAGTTAAAAATATTAGCTACTTGGCCTGGGTCAGAAACTCTCTCATCTCCCACTTTAATGGGGCATAGGCTGTTAGATTTCTTAAGGGAATTTACATTACTGTAAAATTGTTGCATGTTATCTTTCTTTGTTGAGCCTGCCAGTTTCAGCTCTAGCCTCTGTTTATTCCTCCAAATCATTTGTTTGCATTTATTCTGTATTTCCTTAAACTTGTCCTTGGACTTTACATCCCCCAAGTGTCTAATTTCATTATAAAGTTTTAATTTTTTCATATTAGTTTAGGTAGGGGTTTGTTTCACCATTTGGGGTTCTTTCCCCTCTTGTTATATTTCTTGACTTTATCCATATGTTTATTACATATACTGAGGGTTTTGTTTTTTAGTAATGTTTCACATTCGAGTTACCGTTTGCTCTTGAAACATTGTTCCCCAGTTGATTTGATCTAAATCTTCCAGCAATTCAGTTTTATTTGCATAATTTATTTAATGAATTTCCCTGCATCCTTTACTAATAGGTATATGCTGTTTGAATGAGAAATACACCCCATTATGATCACTAGTTCCCAGGGGGGCTATAGTTTGACAGGCTGTAATGTTTATATCTGTATTAGATAATACTATATCCAATATATTGTCTCCCCTTGTGGGGCTTTTTACACTCTGTGAAAGTTCCAATTCATTTTTTGGTTCCAAAAAAGCTTTACTTAGTGTATCAACCACTCTATTTCCTCAATGGACGTCACCATAATTTAAGTCTCCCAGAAATGTTACTTTCCCAGGTTCGCATGCTTTACATAATTCTTGGTTTATTTGGTTAGCAAGTTCTTTGCTTGTTCCAGGGGGGCTGCAGCACATACCCATAATGATATGCCATTTTTTTCAACATCTATTTGACTCTGTATTGTCCTGCGCCATTAACACCACATTTTATTTTGTCACTTATATTTGTAGTTTTGAGGGCGTTTGATATATATGCCACTACCCCCCCCCCCACTCTACCATTCCTGTCCAGGTGGTATAATTAGAATCCCGGAATTCCTTTCCCCATTCGTTAGACTCTGTCCGCCATGTTTCAGTGACAAAGGCCATGGCAATGTTTGCCCTGTCACTGAAAACTGCTTCAAGTTCTTTTTTATTTTTTAAACTTCTCACATTCATAAGTATACAATTTTAATAATTATTTTTTATATGGTTAAGATTTCTTTTTTGTTTATTTTTGATAGAAGGTAGGGCCCCCCCCCGCCTGGTTTAAATTTTACGTGCTAGGAGTTTTTGGAGGGGTGTGGCCAGATCTTGGTGTCTTGGTGACTGGTGAGTTATCAGGAATAGTTAGCTGCTCAATTCTAGGAGAGTTGCAGCTTGCAGCTAAAGGAACTGAAGGCCTTGCTAGAAGTGTAACCCATCACAGCATTGGGATTATGGTGGCAGCCTTCAACATAGAGCTCCTTGAAGCAGATGACATCTAGGGTCAGCCTTCATGGCCCCCAAGGGACCTCAGCTAACCAGCCAGCAAGCAGATGGTGTTTGACTGCTGATGTAATAACAGATCTCATTCATACAGTAGATTCATTCATCTCCCACTCTGCCACAAACAACATCTCAGTCCCACTTTTCCATACCAGCATGGGACAACGCTATTTATCATATAGAGCTGCCTCAATTTGGAACGCTATACTTCCCCTGATTAAAAAAAACCTCTGCATCCTCTGCCTTCACAAAGAAAAGATCCACTGAAAGACCACTTTTCCTCCCTCAGTGTCTGCAAATGCTTTCACTAATCCTCCCGCCACATTCCCCTCCATCTATCCTTACCTGATCACACTTTACATATATCTGCACTGCTTGCTTGTAACTATTCTATTGTCATCTGCTCTGCATCTTCACAAATACACCCTCCTACGTATCTATGCCCATCTACTGTAACTTTACTGCTCATATATATTGTAAGCGAGTATATGTACTCCATACGTATGTATGTATGTATGTATGTGTGTATGTAATCCTTTCTGTAAATTATTGTACTTATTGTAAATTGTATACTTTGCAAATTTTGGTTTTTTGCATCATACCCTTGTCTGTGCAATTTGCATCTGGGTGGTGCCTGAAAAAGGTACTTGTTACCATGCAGTTGGCCAGTTATCAAAGTTAAATAAATAAATAAAATGCGGCCTTCTCCCTGGAGTGCATGAGGTGCCAACAGCTGTGTCCAGTTTGATTTTAAGGCCCTGAAGTTAGTGTTGAAGATTTCTCTAACCCCTGGTCTGAGAAAGATGAAGATGCAAGACTGGGTGAGACCATTCCTGTTCTCTGTTTTCTCTTTGTAATGTCTTCTACGTTAAGTTGCTGATTGTTCCCCTTTGGGGTCAGTGCACTTAAAAGTAGTCCGGGACATTGCTAGAGGGCAAGAAACTAACCCCAGTGGGGTACTGTTTTATTTTTACTATGGACTTCCCTAGATCGACAATTTGGGCTCCCTTCCCCCAGTTACTCTGAAAATGATAAAATAAAACAAAAATGTGTTTTGCGCATGGTACTTTACTTACCAGTGGTCTGTTGCCAATAAACTGGCAATTTTCTTGACATTTTTACCTTGTGGGTGGTTAATGTGTCAATTGTGTTATTTGTTTATTAAGGGTTTTAGCACTGCTAGAAAAATATGTAATATCTGCACCTTATCATTAAATTGGTACATCCATTGTATCTAACCCTTTCCTGTTTGAGGTATTCCAAATGTAAGCAGGTAACAGTTATAGAAGGGGTACGTTGTCCAATTTGGCTAAGTATCAAGTACAATTTTAAGAGTCCAGGAAGGAGGTTCAAAAGTAATTTCTGGTTGTTTTGCCAGTTTTTGGACCTGATGGTACCATCCTAGGTCACGCAGGCCTGGCGTCCTGGGGATCAGGGGGTGGCCTCTCAGATTATCTTGATCTAGGACCCCCAGGTGGTTAAGGGATCACATATTTTTCTTGTTGATCTGTTTTTCCTCCCTGGCCAATTGTCCCCCATCCACCGGTCCCCTTAGCCCTGTCACTCCGGTGTCCTGTGGGACTTACCTTTTCCAGCTTGCTTCTCAGGGCTTGCCCCCCCCCAGCAGGGTCGGTGGGACTCCCCCCAAGCCTTTGTACTGTATTATGAGTTCACCAGCATTACTCTTATCATGCTCACAAGTTATAGCTATGTCCCCCCCATAGTCAAGTGGTCTGGGAATGCACAGTCCTGGTCTCTGCAGCTGAGGGTAGAAGGCTATCCCATGGTGTTTGACCAAATGGCGAGGATGTCATTTATTTTAAAGGATGGTGTGTGTATAGCTCCTGGATGGCTTAGGCCCCACAGTAGGTTCATGGACCTCTAAAGGTTAACTCTAGCTAGCCTGGAGACTGCCTGTTGGCTGGATTGACAAGGACTTTCAGAGGGTGTGGCCAGCTTTTGCTGACTGGAGAGTCATCGGGAGTGGTTAGCTCAGTTCTAAGAAGGTACTAAAGAGATCTGCAACTTGCATCTAAAGGAGCTGAAGGCCTTGCTAGAAGTGTAATTCACCCCAGCATTGGGAATGTGGCAGCGGTCTTCAACATGGAGCTTCCAGTGGGGTACAATCCCACACTATGCAGATTCTCCAGGAAAGTTATTTTGCTCACAAAGCTAAGTGTGCAGTCTGTGAGGTAAAAGGTCTTGGACATTGCAGAGAAAGTGTATTAAGGTGCCTTGGGGCGCCCCCCCCCCACTGGGTAGCAGTGGGGATAACCCTGTAATGGGGTAGATTTACCATTTGGCCCAGGATCCTTTGCTCCATGGGACTGATGGAGTAGAGGGTGAGGAGGCAGGAGTCACAGCAGCTGCAGTTTCCCCACCATGTGTTGCCACTCTCTAACCCTTCTAAATTGTAAGGTGAGCCACATAGGTCCTGGAGTAGATGGGGCCAAAGTGTGGAATAGGTGGAAATTATGTAGGCTCCAGAGCCTCTAAGCTGGCTGCCACAATTCCACTGGGAAGTGGATGTTTGGGAGCCCGTGGGCAACCAGAGTCCTTCCCATGGTGGGGGGAACATCCACGAAGTGGGTACTGCGTCTAGGGTAGGCTGGAATCCCCAGGTAGCTCTTGAGCAGAATGTCCCTTAGTTCCATTTATATTTCATTGCTGGTGCTGTTCAAAACCTCAGTCTGGTATGTGAATAAATCTAATTTTTGCTTGTACCTCCAAGCCTATTACATACTCATGGATATATCACTCATGAGTATAGAAGTTTGGAGGTGCTCAGGAAAATAAATCAGATTTTACAACTAGGGCATGTAAAACACTCCATATATAGCATATTTGTTTTGACTAGAGATCAACAGCACAAATTAAATACAAAACATAGCTTATTAGCTGGCCCGGTGGCGCTGAGGGTTGAGGCGCTGGACGCCACATCTCATACCACACAGGCGACCCGGGTTTGGGAGTGAGCTCAGGTCGTCGGGTGTCGTCCGGAAGGGAGAAGGATTGAGCACCCAATGGCTGCTCTCCTTCTCCAGGAAGGGAGGGACCACGCTGTCCGCTGCGATACCACCACCTGTTGGGGGATGCTCAGGGTGGCCGGTGTGGTTAAGGAGCGCCTGATGCAAGGGGTAGACGCTGGCAGAGGACCAGCTTCGACGTGCGTTTCCACGCATGCCGGCAGCCTTGCTCCTCCTTGCACACCAACGTCGAGGAAATACATCTCGGAGGAAAAAGCCCTCCAGCCTACCTAGATGACGTCCTCTGGAGCCAGTCTCACCACCCACCAACCGAACAGGGCAGACCTCGCTGTACAGCTCGCTGCAGGAGATAGAGGGAGGTAAGGTGGGATCTCTTCTCACCCCACCCGGGGGGTAATCCGGACCATCAAGGGCCCCAATGGCAGTGAGTGTCATACTCTAGGGGCAGACCCTGAGTGTCGGTAGGGCTGGGAGGGTGATACTCCTTGGGGGACTGAAGGAGAGGAGGTTGAGGGACAGCAGGCGTGGAAAAATAATAAGTACAAAAAAAAAAACATAGCTTATTACATACATTTGAACTGACTGGCTCATTCTCTTTTCTCTGACTTCCCCCACCCTTATGGGTTTCAAATGTCCCTTCTCACTAGCACAAGTTAAGTAAAAACTTACTCTTGATGTGGTGCTCCTGTCTTGGTCAGCAAGGTCAGTACAAAAAACATTAAGATGACAAAGACTGCAAGGCCGACCCAAAATCCAATCACAATGGAATCTGTAAGGAAATGCATGAATCAGTTGTTTTAAACAATAACACACGTATTAGATTATCAGAAATGCAAAACTACAATAACATAGAGGACAATGGATGGGCAACAGTGAACAACAATGCTGTGTTTGCTTCAAGAGGTTGTCATGACAACCAAGTAGACCTCATGAAGCAATTCTTTTTTTAAATGTTGCGTGGTTATAGTCTTTCCTCACCCCCTCATGATCGGGTGCCATGCAGTCCACCTGCTCACATAGACTCATGTTTTGTTTAAAAAAAAAAAAAAGAACAAGCTTACTTGACGATCATTCTTAAATCCAGCCAGAGTCTATAGTGTTTCTCTGAGTTCTCCACTGCTCTCCTGCTACTGTGTACACAAGGAAGTAAATGGATGGCACAAAAAGTTGATTGAATGTCAGTGCTGCCATTGGTGGCTGAAGCAGCAGTTTGTGCTGACGTTCGGTGTTGTTGTACCATCGTAGTGATTTACTCAGTAGGGTACAACAACCACTCGATGTCACAATGATGATACAACAACATTGGGATTCCGCTGACTTCCAAGTGAAACAGCGCTACCCCATACACTATATACTTATTAGATTATCAGAAATGCAAAACTACACAGAGTACCCTACTAACACAAAGTGGGGATTGGCAATTAAGCCACGTTTCACAAACATACAAAATTACGTGCCCCACTAGTGCAAAGTACCATAGGAAGTATATGGAATTTACCACAAAGGAACTGGCTAGACCACCTATTAAATTACTACTCACCAAACTGGAAATAGCTCAGCTTTACCACTGAACGCAGTTCTACTGCTTTCTATTTTCATACTCACATGTGCGCGCGTGCACGCACACACACACACAAACACACCACTTTATCTGAAGTATGCTGCATTTTGAAATACTAGTACAAAGTTCGAGAGTACAGAACATGTCTCTCATGATCAAAGCTCAATGTCTGTTTTATTGAGGCAGTTTTCTCTGTGCTCTGTGTGGCATCATCAGACAGCAATTAATGTAAACTGCTATTATCTGAAAATTGTAAACAATATGCTAACACAGTTATTAAGAAATGTTATTACCGCTATTAAGAAATGTTTATTGAAACACTTTATTCACAATCCACCCTAATGTACCAGACTACTTACGTGCTAATTTCTCAAATGTCACAACTAGCATATCTGGGTATGGACTAATGAAATGTACTAACTGAAGTATAGCAAGGTCTGTGACAACAGCTGTTTTCTCCAAAAATTGAAACTATAAAATGGATATTGATTGTCTACTCTGGCTAATGATATTAAACACTGATTAATTTAGCTGCTTATGCTAAAAAATTCAGAGCAGTCATTGAGATGTACATATTCACAGTGGTTTTAATAGGGATGGTTAGTACAAACAGAGGAGGGAGAGAGAGAGAGAAGAGAGGAGAGGAGAGGAACAAGACAGAGAGAGAGAGGACAATTATTCCCTCAAAATGAAGTCACAAAGAAAATAACATTCTCTAGCTGAACTGCCCATACCTGTTAGATGAAACTCAAATAATGGGCCTTATGCACGAAGGCGAGCTGGGTATGCACAATTCATGTGTACCTTGACCCGTGTAGCTATGCACCCATGGACAGGTGCGAGGTGTGTGTATGCACAACCATGTGCCTCCACAGGGTGCCTGTCCATGGCCCTGAGCCTGGCCCAGAGCTGTGGGGGTGGGGGTGGTTCAAAGGACACAGGTGAGCCTGTCATGTGTCTTGAAGTAGATCCCGTTCTGCATGAGCAGGGGATTCTGGGAATGTGTGAGACCACCATTTTTTCAAAGTATGGGCAAGTGCCTGAATAGCTGCCCTCAGCCCTCCATGTCAGCCTGATGATCTGGGGCAGCATACTGGCTGGATTCCCTGTCCTGCCACAGCTGGTGGGTGTCATTGGGGGGCACATAACAGATACAGCAGGGTCCCCCTGCCATATCCACATTAATTTATGGGCCTTTCAGGCTCTTTAACTCTTATTTCAAAAAACTTAGTATATCCTGAACCCCTTCTGCTCAGCACTCCGTGTCATAGTGAATTGCTTAGAGTGACGGAGTGAGTGCACGCCCCCAGACACAACCCATGCTCTGCTGCACGTATAGCTGAATGGCTGACCAGGAGATCCAATATGGAAGAGACCCCCATCCTTTTTGTTTATCTGTGTAGTGGTCTGCAGGACCCCCCCATGTGGCATTGACATGTAGGACTGCCTACATGCCACTGATTCACGGTGCATAGGCAATCCACACCTTTAATAATTGTTTGTATGCTGTTCTGCTGCCATCCTGAATGTTTAGTCACAGTCACATTCCATATACAATGGAGTCATAGAAACAGAATTTGCCAGCAGAAAAGGACCCTTTGACTCACCCAGCCTGCCCAAATGTTCCCTGCCGAATTTGTCTTGGCAAACCTTAACTGGTCTCCAGCAACTCTTTCTTCTTCATGCCTGTTTTTTAATACACCCATATGTCTATCCCACACATGCTTGAAGCCCCCTACTGTTTTTGCCTCCACAACTTCTGCTGGCAGTCTGTTCAAGCATCTACCACCCAGTCAGTGAGGAAACATTTCCTCACATCTCTCTTAAACTCCCCTCACCCTCCAGCTTCATCACATGCCCCATGGTCCTGGTGCTCCTTCTCATTTTAAACAGACTTCCCTCACTGCTCACCGCTGTGAAGTACTTGTAGGTGTGTATCATGTCACCTCTTGCTCTCCTTTCTTCCTGGGCATACATGTTGAGATCACTCAGTTTCTCCTTGTAGGGCTTCTCGTGCAATCTCAGCACTTCATTTTCCCTCCTCTGGACTGTCTCTACCCTGTCTGTGTCCTTTCTGAGGTGCAGCCTTCAAAACTGAACACAATACTCCAAGTGGGGTCTCACTAGCGGATGATACAGTGGCAACATCACCTACCTCTTCCTGCTGGATATACCCTTACCTATGCACCCCAGCATCCTACTATTGTAGCTGTTCCAACTGCTCTGTCACACTGCTCTGCCACCTTTTTTTTTTTTAACTTTATCTCCATTCCTGGAGAACTCCTTCCAGCAACCTTGGGGCTGCCCAGCCTCTACCCTCCTCCATGACTAGTCCCTCTCCCTCGTGCCACCAAGCACCACCTCCGGGTCTGAACCCTCCGGAGGTAGGGCTGCCCTATCTGACCAGGGCACTCTATCTATAGGGGAAAGTGCCCAGCACATGAGTGGCCCTGCGGAGAGGAGATAGCCTGGAATTGGAGGTGTGGGCTTTGGGCAGGCGAGGTGCCTTCATCTATCCCCAGGTATGGGGTTTTTATTCTCTTTTTTTTCCTGTGTTTCCCTTCCCTTTCCCTGCAGAGCCCGGCCAGCAAGGCAATGGATTGCCATGGCTCCGTCCCCAGGCGTACGCTGCGCCACTACAATCAGCGATCCCCTAGCCACAGCCAGAGGTCGCTCCAAGAGCAACAGCACACTGAACCCACCCCCGGGAAGAGAGAGCAGTCCTCTGTATGCTCGATGTCTTCCTTCCCCTGCTGATCCCCGATGGCCCCGGCTTGTTCCAAACCCAGTTCGCCGGCATGGTGTGAGGTGTGGCATCCAGCACCTCAACCCTCAGCGCCACCGGGCCGGCCTTGCTCTGCCACCTTGAGGTACTCAGATATACTAACCTCAAGGTCCCATTTTTGTTTGGTGACTGTCAGTACCTCTCCCCCTCCATCTTATACTCAGCATCTGGGTTCCTATGCCCTAGGTGCATGATCTTGCACTGTTTTGGCACTGAACCCCAACTGCCATGCTTTAGGCCACTTCTTGAGTTTCTCCAAATCACTGCACTTTCTCTCTCGGCCCGCTGCTGATTGTCCACTTTATTGCAGATTTTGTTATTATTTGGAAAAAGGAATACCTTCCCTTCTAGTTTTTCAACAATGTCACTTATAAAGACATTGAAGACTGGTCCCAGTACTGAGCCCTGGGGCACCCCGCTGGTCACTCCTCCATCATTTTAGTGAATGCTACCCTGTTTTCCAACTCAGTAAGTCACCACTTTGGATCTCACCACCAGGCAGCTCATTTTCTTTATCAGCTTCCTGTGTGGTACAGCATCAAAGGTCTTGCTGAAGTCCAGATAGGTCACATCCACTGCCTTCCTCAGGCCATGTCTACTGCCTTCCCCTAATCTATTTCCTTGGTTACCCACTCAAAGAAATCCATCAGATCTGTTTGGCATGACCCCCAACCCCCCATGAATCCTAGCTGAATCCATGCTGCCTGTAGTCTTATAGCCCATCTGCAATCAAGATACTCAACCAGTCTTTCCATTAATTTCCCCACCACTGATGTACGACTGACTAGCCTATTATTTCTAGCCTCCTCCCTGCTGCCGCTCTTATATAGAGGGATCATGTCAGCTCTTCTCCAGCCCTCTGGAACCATACCCAAGTTTTTTTTATAACTGTTTGGATGTATCCCGTTCAGTCTCATACCTCTGTCCACTTTCAGAGCTGCAAGTCCCTTCTGGACTCATTCTTCTGAAAATGGATTTGTATCCCCTTCCCCCCACCACCATTCTTGTAACTCCCTTGTGATCCCCCCCCCCACTCCCTGCACTCTCAAGATGGAGCAGAAGTACCTGTTCAGGATATCTGCTTTTTCTTGGTCATCTTCTGTGCAGTCTCCCCCTCTCCCCTCACTACCTCCCCTTGCTTTCCTCTTCTCACTTATGTATCTGAAGAAAGTTTTATCCCCCTTAGTGACCTCCTTGAAGATTATTTCCCCTGTCTGTGTCTTTGTTCCCTTCACTGCCTAGCCTGGTTCTCTCTGCTTAATTAAATATAACTCCCTGTCTTCCTCCCTCCGAGTTTCCTTATGCTGGCTGAATGCCACCCTTGTTTTCTTCGCCACTTTGGCACTTCCTTACAAAACCATAACATTCTCTTTTTCCTTATGGTTTTACTCACTTCTTGTAGAGGTTAGTTGCTTTAGTTATACTCTCTCTTAGTTTTGCTCACTGTGCCTGCACCCTTCCCTGGCAATTCCCTTCAAACAGTTTCTGTGGTGGTCCCCCATTTTTTAAAATCTACCCTCCTAAGTCCAGGACCCTAGTCCTGGTGTGGTTTGTCCTTGTTCTCATCTTAATGTTAAACCACAATGTATGGTGATCATTGTTACCCAGGGGACTGCCCGCTGCAATGTCTGCAATGCTGTCCCTGCTTGTAAGCACCAGGTCCTGCACTACCCTGTTCCTAGTGGTTTTTTTGACTAGCTGCTTGAGAAAAGCCGCATGTATGGGGAATCAAGGATGGCCCAGCTCCTTTGGAAGCTGCAGCTAGAAGGTTTCACTCCATATCATGCAGATTAAAGTCACCAACTAGCAGCTCTTTCCCCTTACTCACCATTCTGATAATGGTTTCCCCAAGTGCTGTATCTAACTCCTCTCCCTGTGCTGGAGGCCTGTACCTTACCCCAGAGTAGACAGCAGCCCCAGAGCCTTTCTCCAAGGTGATCCACAGTACCTCCTCCCTTACTTGCCATCTGAAGATGGCTTCCCAAGTGCCTTATCCAGCTCCGCTCCCTGTGCTGAAGGCCTGTATGCTACCCCAGTACTGATAGCCCTGGAACCTGCCTCCAGCATGACCCACAGCACCTCCAGACCTTCTTTTTCCTCCTGATGCCCCTGTACCTACATTGTCTTGATTCCCTCCCTCACATACTGTATAAAACAACCCGTCTGCCTCTTCTTCCTGCTCTGTCTCTTCAGAACATACAGTAGCCTGGTATGGTCATGTCCCAGTCATGGTGCTTGGTGCACCATAACTCTGCAATGCGCTCAGTGCACCATGACTCCTTAATGGCCACTACATCCAGGTCACCCCCGGCTGATAGCCTGTGATGATAGCAATTATGAATGAGCGACTGTAGAAACACTTTATTTTACTGGAAGTCGGGTCGCTGACAATTATATATCGCTGAAATGCTTTCTGGTGATATACATTCATGATGATAGCAATTGCTGTTTTTCGATCGCTAACATCACATGGAATCCCCTCGGCCATGATAGCTTCCATGTCTGGAATTTTGTTTCAAAGACTCCTTGCATTGGCACACGTGGCTGTTCACACCTTCTTTTTTATTTATTTTATTTATTGAAATGTTTCACCAGGAAAGGCACACTGAGCAACACGTTGCTCATCTCCTGGTGTGTCCTGGGGGTAGGGTAATAGGGAGCAATAGGATACATTTTACAAAACATACATCATGAGCATAGAACATACCTGCTACAATAAAAAGAGTGTCATGACAGATTGACAGTGCAAAAAAGCCAAGGAATATACCTTGAAGTGCTATAGTAGACTACAGTTGTAATCAACACCATGGAACAGTGATGTGCAACCCTCATGCAAAACAGAGGATGAAGCAGTGACAAACTGCAGGGGAAGGATTAGAGACATTAGCCATGGGTGCACTTCACAGTGAGAAAGTTTTGAAGGGCTAAGGAGATGGAGTGGGGGGAGAAGAAGTGGTGAATCTTGGGAGCAAGGCATTCCATAGCACAGGGAAGTGATGAGTGAAGGCCATTTGTCCTGCTACAGTAGACCGCCAAGGAATTATTAATAGCTGAGAGTTGTATGACATAATGGAATGGTCTGGTGGTGGGAGCATAGATAGGGAAGAGGTAAGATAGATGGGGAGTGACCAAACCAAAATTTTGATGTGAATTTAGCACAGTGGAAGAGGTGGCAATTTTCTAAGGAGGAGAAGGCCAGGGAGTGGTAGAGAGTACAGTGATGGGTGCAAGAGGGGACTTCAAGAACAAAGCGACAGAAGGAGTTAAAAAGAGTATCCAATCTGGTTAAGGAGGACTTGGGAGCTGCACTATATATTATGTCATAGTAGTCAAAGATAGACAATACTATCTTCTGGACTAGTTCACACCTGGTCTGTAGTGGGAGGCAGCTACGGTTCCTGTATAGCGCACCAAGTTTGGGGCACAGCTTTTTCAGGATGGCATCAACCTGACCAGAGAAGTTGAGGTGCTGGTGAAGCCAAACCCCCAAATACCTGAATGAGGTGGAATCCTCAAGGATCATCCTGTCTAGGGTATGGAAGCTGGGCAGGAAGGGGAGCCGAGATAGTCTCTGCCTAGTGCCAAATGTCATTGAGATTGTCTTCTTGGCATTGAGGGAGAGTTGATGGGAGCTAAACCAGAGCTGGACTTTATTGAAGTCATGCTGAAGTCTGGTCTCAACATCAGTTGGGGAAAGGCCTGAGGTGAAGAGAACTGCATCATCGGCATACATGTGGATTGAGGTGGAAGAGCAGACTGAGGGAAGGTCATTTAGGAAAATGGAGAAAAGGATAGGGCCTAGCACAGAGTCCTGGGGTATGCCAGTGCTTATAGGGAGGGGAGGAGATATGGTTTCTGCTATTTTCACTGACAGTCCTTCCCACAAGGTAGGTTTTGAACCAATTTGTGGCAGAGTCTGTTAGGTGAGCCGAGGACAGGGAGTCTAAAAGAAGGGTGTGGAAGACTCTGTCAAAAGCCTTTGCAAGGTCGACAAAAATGACTGAGGTGATTTGATCACTGTCCATCCCTGAGAGGATGGTATCAGTGAGTCTAATCAGGGAGGTAGTGGTGGAATGATTCTTCTGGAAACCAGATTGGAATGGAGTGAAAAAGTTAGACTCTGAGAGATAGGAAGTTCGTTGGGAGAGAACTTGATGTTCCTGGAGTTTAGCGAGGGTAGAGAGAAGAGAAATAGGGTGATAGTTAGCAGGAGTGGAGGGGTCACCTCTCTTAGGCAGGGGAAGGATGGTGGCTTGTTTCCAGACTGGGGGGATAGAAGCCGTGGCGAAGGAGTGGTTGAGTAGGTCAGAAGGCAGAGTGAAGATAGCTGGAGCTGACAAATATAACAGCTTAGGGTCCAGGCCATCTGGTGAGCTGCCTTTGGAGGGGGTGAGGGAATACAAAGCCTCCATGGTTGCTGTAGGTGTAATGCAAGAGAAGGAAGAGGATGGGAAGGGTAGAATGGGAGTGGAGAGAGATGGGTCAGCATGAAGGGGGAGGTAAGGAGGAAAGGAGAGCTGAAGCACAGGAGGTGAAATACGAATTAAATTCATTTGCCACGCTAATGTGATCAGCACTTTGGATATTGTTCATTTTAAGAAGTGGTGTTGGGGGAGAAGAGGGAGTGAATCACCTTCCAGAATTTGGAGGGTTTATTTATATTTGACTGGAAAGTAGAGCTGAAGTAATCAGATTTTGCTAAGTGACTGGTTTTTGTGCATTTGTTGCATAGGGACTGGTAGTTGTCATAGGCATGAGGGAACAAGGTAGCATTGTATGTTTTCCATACTTGGTCCCTAGCTCTATGACGTGCTAGGAGTTCAGGGGTGATCCACAGTAGGTGGTTTCCCCTAACACTTGCAGGCCAAAGTGGGGCATGTTTGTTCCAGACCTTGAGAAATTTAGCTTGAAAATAGTTGTGCGTCGCATCTATAGAAAGTGACTCATTTACCGGTTCCCAGTTGGTATGGCCCAGGTCCGGCAAGAGGGGATTGAGGTTTAGTGAGTTATATGATTGGAAAAGCAGTGTTTTTTGGGGGGCTTTAGTTCAGCATATTTTACGTACCATGAAGATAACATGGTGATCACTTACGGCATCAGGTAATATACCAGATGTGATTATTCTATGGGGGTGAGATGTGAGGGCCCAGTCAATTAGGGAGTGATTACCAGATTTATGGTTCATACAGGTTGGCTCAAGGATGAGCTGTGATAGGTTAAGGGCAGTGATATTGTGTCGTGTTTTAGTAAGGGAGGTGGATAACCAGTTTTGGTAGAAGTCACCCATTACAGTATATATGTTTTACCTGCGGAAGTGTAGAAAATAATGGTATTTGTGAGTTCAGCAATGGCCGTGGGAGGGGAGGCCAGGGTGACAGTAAGCACCTGCAACATAAATCGGTACTGGAAAAGGAATGGAAAGTTTTAGAATTAGTACCTCATAGGCTTTGGGGATGGAGGTGGCAAGAATGCTAGTGAACAGAATGGATGAAGAGACATATATTGCCACTCCACCACCCCTGGTTGGCTGGTCTTGTTGGGATATAGAGTATCCAGGGATGGAAAGGGTGGAGTCTCCTATCTTGTTATTTAACCATGTTTCGGAGAGGATGATGATATCACGGGTAAGTGAGGTAACTATAGGCTGAAGTAGGTCAATTTTAGGGAGCAGGCTGTGTATGTTTAAATGTACAATTTTTAGGCCATGAGGTAGAGCAAGAGGGAGGATTGAGGAGGGGCTGATAGCGGTAGATATGGTTGGGGTGATATCCAGAAGGCTAGGCCCAGGATTGGGGTTTATGTCTCCTGATGATAAGAGTAGAAGCGCAATTATCAAGAAGTGGATTTTCACAGACCGATACCAGGGAGAAGATCCAGTAAAGGATGAGGTAGGTAAGGAGTGCTGGGAGGGGGGAGGTTGGAATTTTTGTAAGTGAAGCAAGGTGAAACAGACTAGTATAGATAGAAGGGTGGCACTGAGGTGGATGGGGTAGTGTGTTCAGCTGGCAAGGGCTGGTGTAGGGGTGATTGCCAAGTTGAAAGTAGGTGGGAGGAGCAAGGAGGAACAGGAAGAATCAGGTGTCTTAGGTGGCGAAGTGGTGTTACTCAAGGGGAGAGGAAGGCTAAGTGCCATGAGGATAGCAAATAGTACCCTGTAAGGGGCAAGAGAGGGCTATATACAAGGAGACATCATAGCAGCTTAAATAGAAGTAACAGGGGAAAAAACTAACCAATACTTGTGAGCAGAATGAGGGATACCCTGTGCGTGCCTTGTGAGAGGCTAGTAAGGGGTATAACTGCAGTAGGTAAGTCCCCATAGATGTTAACAGTGGCAGCACCAAAGTCAGGGCCAATATACAGATGACAAAGCTGCTGTTAACATATTACACAGTGTCAGTATAATTGTGGCAAGGTAGCAACAGTAACATGGGATTAGTGAGGAATGTACACTGAGTCTTTTTTTCTGATTCTCAATTAGGGCAAATTTACAAGTTTAAGCCTCTTGTCAGCAAGGCAGAATCCACCTGAAAGGGAATCACAGAATGAGAAAATGCATGAGGGGTAGGAATCATGAGGCAATTGGATGGGGAGTGCTGACAGATGGAGTTTACCAGCAGCAAGAGCACTTAAAGAGTACCGGGGCGGGGGAGAGTGGGTGGGAGAAAATGTAAATTAAAAGCAAGCAAATGCAGCTAGTAAATTAGCCAAGAGACAGCTGGCAACTGACAGTGAGTGCAAGAGCCAATCGGTGAGAGCCCACGAAGGACAGCGGCCAATCGGGCTGCAGCTGGGTAAAGGTGCCAAGCGTTTGAATTCTGCTTCTGGTTCACGGAGGGACCGTACCTGGTGCAGGCTTCTTGGGGAGCTGAGATTTAGTAGCGGGTGGTGGTGGTGATGTGGCTGCACTGCTAGGAGGGACAGCACCCACTCAGAAAAGCACTAGGCTGCGAGAAGAGCAAACAAGAACAAGGGATTGAGCCTGGGGGTGGGTAAACAGAGGTAGCATGGGACAGAGAAAGAGAATGGCCTTGATTGGGGGGCAGGGGAAAGCAGCAGACAGTTAGCTGCAGGGGTCAGAGATAGCTGAGGACGGACTAAAAAAAAGACAAAGAAAGAGATTAAGTGGAATCGGAGGGACTGGAAGAGCAAAATTAAGCATACAGGAGAGGAGACCTTCCCCAGTGCAAACTGCCCTGCTTCTCCTCTCATTCCTGACTGTATTTTTTCTCTGAAGCTCCCCCTTATTTTACTCTTATCTTATTAATTTACTCATTTCTTGTCTCCTTCAATCCTCTATACCCTCTTTTACCTGAGTTTATCCCCCCCTTTCCTACTGTCTTTTCCCCATCCCTGCCTATGTACGCCCTGTCCTGAAGGAGTTTTCTTCTCCAAGCCCTACATCCCTGCTGCTTCATCAGCTGGGAGGAGTGAGGTGCAATTTTTGTCTCCCTTTATTTTACTGCCTGCCCTTGGTTAGTTTATATGATCATCCAAGTAGCATTTAAACTTCCCACCAAGAACTGCAGTTCCCTTCCGGGAAGAATGCAGGCCATCTCCCTTATAGAGGCCCACATTCTCCTTATCTGGTCCCAAGACCCTGATGTAGCAGAAGCCCTCCTACATGCATCATGCCTTCAATCATTTGTTAAAAGCCCTGGTGTGGAGTACTTTTGCTTCTCCCCAGCAACACACAAGTAACATCGCAGAAAAAGCCACCGTGTGTGCCACCTTCTTAAGGCCCCTCCACAACTTCCTGAAGTTACTCTGCTCTGCACTACCCCTACCCTGTCCTTTGCCAGATCATTTGTCCCCAGGTGGACTATTATGTCTAGCAACCTCCCATCGCCTGCTACCCTAGCGATCCTCTGAACATGCTTTCCATCACTCCAAGCAGAAGAACCTCTGAGGCAATCTCTCTCTCTCTCTCTCTCTCTCTCTCTCTCCTTCCTCTCCCTGCTCCCAAGTCTTTCCCCCTAATAAGAGTCCCCCACAAACAGCTGCTTTCTCCTTGACTGAGGGCCTCTTCCTTCCTCCCTCCTTGGGGCCACCACTACAGAGGACTCCTGCTTCCTCCCTTCACACTGTGATGCATGCCTTCTCTCAGCTGCTCCATCCTACCAGTATGGCAAAGGAATTCTGCAGTGCTATAGGCTGAGGAGTGTGCACCCTTCCCACCATGCCCTCCTTTCCAGAGTCCACCAAGGGTCATCTGCTTTGCTTCTGTCTAGGCATCCTCTGGGTTAGTAATGGCAGACTTGGTGGTCCCTGGATAGGGCAGAAGGTCCTCTGTACCCATGCCAGTTTGGCTTAGAGTCCAGAAACCTCTGCCTGTAACCCAGAGAGGGTTGATTACAAATGAGGCAGCACCTCAGACTCTAGAAGATGTCCTGAAGGACTGCAGCACCACACCAACATCCACTGCTCTGTACAACTCCCATGATCTTTTCTTCCTCTGCCTAAGGTCTATTCGATCTTCTCTGTACCCTTCTGCCTCTGTACTACTCCCACTGTACTCTTATCTCTCCCTTTTGCTTCCCTGAAACTAATTTGTTACCCTACTCTAGAGAGGGTGTTTCTTGTTTTACATGTTTTATCCCTCCTGCTTGTACGTACCTTAACCCAAGTGTGCAATACTCCCATACCGGGTCATAATGTTGCACGCTTAATATCGTACGACATTATGGCTAACCCGGTACAGGGCTGCACTAGTGAGAGAATGGTGCAATACCATGTATACTTCTGTACACGGTATTGCACCATTCCTACTTTCCCAGGCAGAAGATAAGACCTCTGCTGGGAATGGGTTCCACCAACCAGCTGCTGTAGCTCAGCGGACTGAGCCACAGCAGAAAGGAACCCATGCAGTGCTTCTGGGACCGAGTTTGATTCCTGGTCCCAGAACTTAATTTTTTTTAATCTTTGTGTGCCTCCCAACCTGAACCCCCCCCCCGAGTTGAGAATCTATATTGGGGGGTTCGAGGGCACAGCCCCCCATAATGGGGTGTGTGGGGGGCACAGAAAAGAAAGATATGCCACACGGCAAGACTCGTGCTGTATAGGCAGTGTGATTGTGCCATGCGGCATAGTGTAGTGTGCGGTATTGACCCCATGCCCACTACTCCTTTCCCACTTAGTATGGCTATAACCTGTAGTAACCTTCCAGTGCCATCTTGATATATATGTTGCTTTGACTGTCCTGTGTGCACCATGTTGATGGCCTGGGTCAAACCCGAAAACATTCCCTCGGACCAGTGTACCTACCTGGATATTAAATAAATAGATATAAATAAAACATTAGCTATTATTAACAGTGTTCAGTAATGGGCTACCTCCTTACATTGGTCCAGTATTCCCCCTGCAGAGTCTTCTGCAGATCTACAAATATCCTGTGGATGCTTTCAAGGTGGATGCTCCACCTCTGCTCTGTGTCACTCACACGATGGGACATGCTGTGTGTTACTACTTTTATCTCCCCTTCCTGCTTCCAGGTATCCCTAATTGCCTATTCTCGCTAAGCCTCTGGTGGCCCCTCCACCCAATCCCACACCTGATCCACAGGGCATTCTTAATCTACTCACTCCGAAGATTAATTTCCTGGACTAGGTTCCCCTTACCACCTGTTACAAATTTAAAGAAAAATCATTCAAGTCCCACATACAGAACTGAACATACAGTTGTTTCCCTACACAGGGCAAGGATACAATGCACATGCTAGCTTGGACAAGTAGTTCTAACAAAATTCCAAAATCCAGCTGGGTACTCCACACTGTTAATGTAAACGTCTAGAGTAGGTTGGGGCTCGTAATCAATGCAATCCATTAAGTCCAAAAAGTTCATAATACTAGCCATGCAGACAACACAAATGATATTTCTCAAAAGTGTTATTGTTCTTTTCTTTTGAGCAGACCCTCAAAAATCCTAGCTTGACGTTTCACCTGTTTGGGCTTCCTTAGTGAGTTAGGGCCTATACAGAATTAAAAAAATGTTTTAGATTATTTTGTATAAACACATTAATTCAAATAGTTATATCTTCAAAATTCATAAATAAATCAAACTTAACTGGTCCATAAACACATACCTCCCACTCACTGTATACAGAATTTTTTTTCCCATATCCTGCAGGTGCATTCAATTGTTCTTTCACTATTTAAAATATGAATTCAGTAGTATGTTAGAAATTGTTTTAATTAAAACATCAGTTAAGTTACCCTAGATTATACTTTCTTCCATCACATTATTAACATGAACACCATGACTATGTTTACAGTCATATTAAACGTAGCCATTCTTACACCAGTGCCCAGAGTCTTATTTATCTAGACACAGTAAACAAGCATTTGTTAATACTGAATGTTTGCTTGCTGGCATTGGCATTGGTAGTGTAGAAGTTACAGAGCTGCATAGTAGAAATGGCAGTGAAGTATTGAACTGAAGCCAACCCCACCACCACCCTGCAGAGAGTGACAGGCATTGGGGTGTGCCTTTGGGTCATCAGGCATAATGGCCATGCCATTTCACCACACCCTACACTGCAGACACTGACAAGTGTCACGGTGTGCCTTGGGGTCTTTTGGTTCTGCGCGCACCCCATCTCTATCAGGAAATACGCATGAGATGGGTGCGTATAGAGAATGGGGTGAACTTTGGGGCTGAAGAGTCCAAAGCATACCTCGATGCCTCTCACTGGCTGCAGGATGTGGACTGGTATGAGCATTACAGGCAAGAATCCCAAGTCACACCCCTGATGCCTGTCATTCTCTACAGGGTGGGGTGTTATGGTTGGAAACCCTAACACCTCAGGCATTCATTGGTATTTTCACTACAAAATTTCAACATGGTTTTTTTGTGACCCCCACCTCATGAACAGTGGCAATATCAATCTGTTAGCCGAAAGCTGCTTATGCACAGCGACTACGGCATTTAGCACCGCAGGTGCAAAAACACATTCCGAACAGGATGTGAAAAATGACAGCTGTACTGTTCATGGGGAGGTGTAAAAAATGGTGAAGTCACGAGTGTGCATAGAAACTGTGCAATGCACACCTGTAATGTAATTAGGTTGGGAATTTTTTACAGCAGATTGTCAACACAGGCATTTTGGGACCTCCGATCATGAACAGTGTCACTGTAATTTTCTTTATCTGTCCTGAACAATGTTTTCCCTTTGACTTAGTAGATCATACTTTGTTACTGAGTACATTGAATGAAGTATTTTTTTCCAGGGATATCATTTTGTGGATAGGGGATTACCTAAGTAATAGGGAGCATAAAACTATCATTGGCCAAGTCTGTTCTGATTCCCACTCAATTTCTTGTGGGGTACCACAAGGATCAATTTTGGGCCCATTACTTTTCTCTTTTTTTTATTTTAATTCTGTTCCAACAATTTGTGATGGGTCTAAACTAAGCATCAATTAATCAACCAATCAATCAATCAAAAACTTTATTTAACTAGGCATAACACCATTGAGCAAGCTAATTTTCAAAGTGGTCCTGGACATAGACAAATGATTCACATGAGGGTACAGTACAGTATACAAAAAAGAAGGAAGGAAAACAAAAACCAAAAAAAAAACAAAAAAACAGTAGACAATGAACATAAGCAAGGCTAACACATGCCTTAAACTAATAGGGCTAACATATTTGTGACCTACTGCATAAGTTAAACCAAGCCCAAAGATACTAGGGCTAGTGCTATCATAATTATTTGGTGGCTGTTCACAGATGAGACTTGAGAGAGGTAGAGGTAAAGAGTGAGGGGTAAAGAGGACAGAACGGTGGGTATGGTAAGATGGATGGCTAGTGCAAATAGTTGGTGATTCACAACTGAGGTATGAGTGAGGGAGGGCATAGGTAAGTGAGGATATTTAAGACTGGGTGGTATGATATGGTGGGGGGAAGAGGTTGTGAGAAGAGTTGAGGTTCACTAGGTGGGAGCTGCAAGTTTCTGGAGAGTCGAAGGGTACAGCAAGCGAATAGTGTCACACTGGTCATCTGTAACAGATGCAGATTTCTTTAAGGTACTTTGTAATCAATGCCTTGAAGGTGAAGGGGCCGGGGAGGGTCGAGAGCTTCAATGACTTTTGCATAGTGTTCCAGATGGAAGGGAGGGAGAAGCTGATAGCAGATAAACCATGTACACAGATGATGCTGTTATTGTGTCAGATAGTCAAAGTCCAACAGGACCTTGACATATTTCGAAGGTGGCTTTTGTATCTTAACGTTGTGTTGAACTCAGGAAAAACTAAATGTATGAGTTTTACAGGTACTATGAAAGCCAGAGCTATAACTGCACAGGTCATCAATCTGAATGGGAACCCTATTGAGTTGGTGGGAAGTTTTAATTATTTGGGGGTCACTTTTGATCCCCAATTAACTTTTGATCTTCAAGCCACCATAAGAACCAGGAAAATACATCAGAGATTAGGAATGCACTTCGGGATTAAATAATTTCTTATCCCAGAATCCAGGAGACTTCTGGGTCATAGTTTTCTTCTGAATATGTTTGATTATGGCCTGTTAATCCATTCAGGAACTAATGTTAAAACAATTAACAAATTACAGACAACTTATCATAGTGTTCTGTGATTCGTGACAGGTCTTCCAACCAGAACCCATCATTGTATACTGTTCAAAGAAGCCAATTGTCCTTCAATTACAGATAAAATAAAAATAAAATTGGGAGTCTTTGTTTTTAAAGGATCATGGAGTTTACTCCCGCAGGTGATTCAAGATCTTTTTTCCACAAATCAATCCCCTATTAAGACAAGGTCCCAAATGAGAGGTTTATTTAGAGTACCTCTCTAAAAAAAAATTGTAGGTCAGAGGTTAGTCATATTTAGGTCAATTACATTGTTTAATGGTCTTCCATCTGCTGTTACTGATGTTGTTACTGTACGTAACTTTAAGAACAATTTTACTCAATGGTTGAATACATTCTCTGATTGTAACTGTAATTGTTAATATTGTATGGTATTATGATATCTGTCTTGTACATATGTCCTTTATTTATAATATGTATGTTTAAATGTTTTTAATGTTATATGTACTTCTCCCTTATGAAAATGGGCAATTTGCTCATCTTGCTAACAAGTATAAAAAATAAAAATGAAAATGAAATCAAATCAAATCAAACAAATCTGATTGACTTCTCTGACTGTGTCACTAAGACAGTAGACAAAGGCCAAGAGTTAGACATCCTCTATCTTGATTTCAGCAAGGCCTTTGACTCTGTGCCCCACAAAAAATTGAATAGGAAGTTGGTGGATCTCAGTGTTGGGGAATAGATGGCCTGATGGGTGGAAAACTGGCTGAGGGAAAGAACGCAGAGGGTGGTTGTGGGGGAGAGTTATCTGGCACCAGATAGGTAACCAGTGGGGTCCTGCAGGGCTCGGTGCTGGGGCTGGTGTTCTTCAATGTCTTCATCAATGACACTAGGGATGGCATTAAGATCAAAATGTGCATATTCACAGATGACACCAAGCTCTGCAGGACAGGGGACACAACTGAAGGGATACAGGACTTACAGGAAGATTTGGAAAAGCTGGGGAGGTGGTCAAGGATCTGGCAGCTTGGCTTCAATGCCAAGAAATGCAAAGTTATGCATATTGGAGCCAAGAATCCCAGGACAGAGTACTACCTGGGTGGAGTCTGAGTATCTGCATCAGAGGAGGAGAAGAACTTGGGAGTGATGATCACTAGTGACCTGAAGCACTTTATGCAGTGCAAGGAAGCAACAGCAAAGGCAAACAAGATGCTGGGATGCATATCTAGGGGACCAGTAGTAGGAGAGAGGATGTTATACTGCTCTTGTGAAGGTCACTGATAAGGCCGCATCTAGAGTATGGAGTTCAGTACTGGTGCCCACACCTCAAAAAGGACATAAACCTGCTGCTGAAGGTCCAGAGGAGGGCTACAAAGATGATAACAAGTCAGCAGAGTAAGGCATATGAGGAGAGGTTGAAGGTACGGAACATGTACTCCCTGGAGGACAGAGAGAGAGAGAGAGATAGAGAAAGAGAGAGAGAGAGAGGGGGACATGATTGGGACCTTTAAGTACTTGAAAGGGATACACAAGGTTGATAAGGAGAGTCTCTTTGAGCTCAGTGGCAACCATAACATGAGGGGGCACAGTCTTAAGCTGGAGGGTGGGAGGTTTAGGAGGGAGATCAGGAAGCACTTCTTCACAGAGAGGGTGGTGGGCACTTGGAATGCATTACCAGAAGAGGTCCTCTCGTTGAAGACAGTGGGCAGCTTTAAGAAAGGCTGGGATAAACATAGGGAGAAGGTAAGGATCATGGGTAGGGAGGATGGGAGGAGTGGGAAGGGAGGGCAGGGACATTAGCTCAAGCTGTGGACCCTGCATTATGAGCAGACTTGATAGGCCAGATGGCCTTCTTCTGCTGGCTTCTTCGTATGTTCATATAACACAGTTTTAATGAATATTATGATCCCCTTAGTGTGCTTCAAGTTCTGAGACCCACTTTATAAACCAAACACAGCTTAAATACATTACCTCAGCCAGGGGCTTGTTTTCCTTATTCCACTTTTAAAGAAAATATACTGTCCTTTTTTTTTTTATTATAAGGATATTTATCATCAGAGCCTATTTACAGTAGTTACTATGTTCAGTAGTATTAAAACAAGACTTTGATACTTTTTACTATATAAGAATTCTAAGGTCTGTTACCAAAACATTTTTTACTGAATAACTCAATGTGCCAATATCAATTATTAAAACATAATGAAAGTTATGGCTACATTAGTGTTTAATTTTCAATGGTTAGAGATAAATAAGACAGTGAGCACTGGTGGAAGCATGACTACATTTAATATAATTGTAATTAATTTAATATAACTGTAAACATAGTTGCGGTGTTCATGCTGATAAAGTGATGGAAGAGATCTATGATAACCTAACTGATTTTTAATTAAAACAATTTCTAACATACAGCCAAATTTGTATTTTAAATAGCAAAAGGGGGTCTGCTCAAATGAATAGGTGCATATGTGATGGTTGTGGTGGTGGGGAATTGTTAAACCAGAAAAGGCACACTAAGTAGAATCTTGTTTCCAGGTGCAACCTGGCAGCTGGTTGGAAGCTAAGTGACTTGCTCAGGGTCACACAGTATGCAAGTAAGGGCTGTGGGATTCAAACCTATACCTCAAGATTTGTAGCTCACAGCCCTAAACCACAGCACTATACTGCCTCCTGGAAGGAAAATAAAGCTTTGAGAAATATCATTTTTGTTGTCTGTGTGGCAAGTATCTTGAACTTTTTGGACTCAAGTAGTTTAACTGTTCAAAGAGGCATTTTGCCCGTTCATTCTGCTTTCTATTGGGAGAGGTAGGAATGTAAGTTTGAATCTGTCCAGGAGGCATTTTGTCTGGTGGAGGATTAGCTTGAATTTTTTTTTAACTCTTTAGTTGTTGCTGGCTTGTCTGGAGAAGGATTAGCTTAAATCTTTTTTTAACTGTTTAATTGTTACTGGCTGCTGGGGGAGGGGATTATTTGCCCATAAACAGAGGACCCAATCAAGTAGGAGTTGTTAGTTTGAATCCAAGAGGCATTTTGACTCTGAGATTTTTTGCCTCGCGCCCCACCTCCTTATTAAATGCTTAGTTAGTTGGGAGGAGCACATAGGCTCTGCTCAGGGGCGGGCTCACAGCTAAAGAGCAAATAAAATCAATTTAAATTACATGATCTTGTCAATTTCACTCTGTTAAGAATAGGATAAGTTTGACAGAGGCACAGAGAAGAAAAGGGAAAGGGCTACAGAAATGTATAAGGGTCATAAACAAAGAAACTCTATAAAAGGGAGAGAGAGACTGTAAAAAAACATTAAAAGAGGGTAGAAGCATACTTAAGGAGTACGTAGGATGGCACAAGGAGTGGTGCAATGCAGTGGGTGTGGAGCAGCGGTGTTCAAAGGAACTTTTTGGGAACTGTGGTGCTGCCCTATTTGTAGGCACCTCTTTGGGCTGAGGGAGGAGGTTGCCAGGCTTCGAGCTCAGTTGGCAGGAGTACTGAGGACCTTTGCCCTCACTCAGGGACCACCATCTTCTGCTACAGAGGGTACTCAGTCAGAGGCCTGGATGGGCTATGGTGAGCTCAGGGAGGTTAAGGAAGGTGGAGCTCAAGCACCCTCCCACCCAGTACAACTAAAGAACAAACATGATGTCCTCAAGGAGAAGGAAAGCCATGAAAGGGAACCCAAGGTTGTGACCAGAGGTGAAGGGCAGAGCCACCAGGAAGGGACACATGGGACAGGGCCAGAATCCCAGGGGAGAAGGAATCTTCTCATAGTGAGGGAGTCAAAAGTTTGGGATATGGAGATAGGATCAGGCACCAGAAGGGAGAGGGAGGTTATGTGTCTCCAAGGAGGCATAACTCTGCAGGAGTTGAAGCAGATTCTGGTTAAGGGAAAAAAGGGTCTGGCTGTGGGGGTGGACATGGAGGTTACAGTACAGGGGGGATGAAGGAGGTCAGGGCGAAGGGTAGAGATGGCATTGAGGATGAGGGAGCTCCATGTGGGAAGGGGGACAAGTCAGGTGCAAAGCATGTTAGGGGAAGGGGAAGGACTGGGGAGGGGGTAGGGGTGGAGTTGAGGGTACAGATAGGGATGCAAATGTGCAGAGCAGGGTGGACTCTTGGGGCAGGCACAAGGAAAGAGAGTTTGGGGGGATGTGCTAATGTTGGGTGATTCCATACTAAAATGGGTCAGATGAAGGAGTAAAGGGAAAAGACATAGTCACATATGGGTAGAGTCTGTACCTGGGTTGATGGCAGATAAAGCAGGACAGGCTATTCTCAAGTGCGCAAAGAGGAGAAGGCATAAACCACATGTGATGGTGCATGTGGATATGAATAACTTGGCAGGGAAAATGGTAGAGATGGTTAGGGAGAGGTTCATGGAACTGGGTAAGTTGAGTGAGGAGGTAGGGAGCTCAGTGGCCTTCTCTGAGGTACTCCCAGTGCCCAGGGCAAGTACAGCAAGGAAAGGTAGGATAGATGAATTCAACAGTTGGATGGGATATTTCTGTCGATCCAAGGGGTATGATTTAGTGGGAGGCTGGGGCAGGGTCTGGAACAATAGGGATCTGTACGCAGGGGACATATTACATTTGAGCATGGAGGGGAAGGGAGTGCTAAAAAAGAGGATAGAAGAATACATAGAAACAAAGGTTAATTTAAACTAGGTGGGGTGGTGGTGAGTGGGTTTCTGAAGGGAAGGTTCTCTGAAGAGGGGAGACAAATGAGCCTACCCCCTGTACAAACTGTGTTGGAAGCAGGGTGGGATCGAGGGGCGGGGCTGAGAAGGGTGGGAAATTGAGTAAGGAGTGTAAGGAAACATCCTGGAGGGTTGTCTCCCTGAATACAAGGAGTCTGAGGAACAAAACTGCAGAACTACAGGCACTGTTGGCAGTGGGTGTGGTGGATATAGCTGCCATCACAGACACATGGGTCAACCAATACCAGGACTGGGACCTGATGATCCCAGGGTATAGGATTTACAGGAAGGATAGGGGCAAAGGGGAAGGGGTAGCGATGTACATAAGGGAAGGGATAAAGTGTGCAAGGGAAGGGGGGAAGAGGGTAGGACACAGGCCTTGTGGATGCAATTTCAGGACATGAGGAATAGGATTCTCAGGATGGAGTGATATACAGGACACTGACTCAAGGGGAAGACCTGAACAGGCAGCTGGCAGAGCAAATTAGGAAGGTGTGTGGGAAAGGTAACACAGTAATCATGGGGGACTTCAATCTACCAGGAGTGGATTGAGGTACCCCAGCCACCTCGAGTGCTAGGGAGCAAATACTCCTGGATGCCTTTCAGGACTGCTTCCTGGCACAGATGGTCACTGAGCTGACTAGGTTGAGGAACACAGTGGATCTAGTTCTGGCCAATGGGGCGGCTGAAAGGGAGGTGAGGGTGGAGGACCCGCTGGCTGGGAGTGATCACCACTCAGTGTGGCTCACACTTAATATGAGCAGAGAAGCAATGGGTACAGGGACCAGAGTGGTGGACTTCAGACAGGCTGACTTTGGTAGGATGGGTGAAATCTTAAGGGGGCATCTGAAAGGAATACACACACAATGGGATGTGAATCAGAAATGGGAAAAAATCAAACTGAGGATAGTGGAGGCTACTGAGACATGTACCAGACTGCACACCAAAAAGGGAAGAGCTAAAAAACCAAGCTGGTTAAGTAGAAGGGTCTTAGAAAGGGTGAGGGCTAAAAAAGCAGCATTCAAGTAATACAAGAAATCCAGGAAGGGGGAGGACAGGGAGGAGTATGTGATGAGGTCCAAAGAAGTTACCAGGGCAGTCAGAGCAGTTAAGGCCTCCAGGGAATTGAGGCTGGCACAGGGCATCACGGATGGAGAAAAGGACTTTTTCAGATACATACGGAAGAGAAGGAACTGCAAGGACCAGATAGTGAGGATCAGGAAGGACGGCGGTTAGGCAGAGAAAGGGGTGGATCAGGCAGAAGCACTGAATGAGTACTTCTGCATTTGCGAGGGAGAAAGGAGAGCAGCTACCACAGGGGGTGGGCAGAATGGGGGGGAGAGGGGTTAATGGATGGGGTGATCACTAAGGGTAGGGTATTGGAGGGGTTTAATACTCTGAGGGTAGATAAGGCACCGGGACCGGACTGCATACACCTCCGGGTGTTGAAGGAAACGGCTGAGATCATGGCTGGACCACTGTCAGAATTGTTCAATACCTCCCTGGACACAGGGTGCGTACCACATGACTGGAGGATGGCCACATGGTAACCATGCATAAAAGTGGACCAAAGGATGAGCCGGGTAATTACAGGCTGATAAGCTTAACTTCCATTGTGGAGAATCCGATGGAGACTATACTTAAAGAAAGTCTGATGACCTTTATGGAAGACAATGGGCTCCAGGACAGTCACCAGCATGGGTTTGTCCTGGAAAATCCTGCCAGATGAACCAAGCTGAGTATTATGACTGGGTCAAGAGGGAATTGGACAAGGGTCATGCAGTGGATGTCATACACTTGGACTTCAGTAAGGCCTTTGATTCGGTGCCACATGGGAGGTTGGGAGGGAAGTTGAGATACGTTGGGGTGGGGACTAAGATGGTTAAATGGATTAAGAACTGGCTGCAGGGGAGACAGCAGAGGGTAGTGGTGGTGGGAAGCTCTCATCTCCAAGGACTGTAATGAGCAGGGTGCCACAGGGATCAGTACTGGGGCCAGTGCTGTTTGGAATAGTCATAGTGGACATCTTGTATGGCATCAGGAATAAGATCAGTCTATTTACTGACGATACCAAATTGGAAGCAGTGGTGGATGATATAGCAGGTTGGCAGGGGCTGCAGGAAGACCTGACCAAATTGATGAGTGGTCAGAAGTGTGGCAGTTGGGGTTCAATGTGAAAAAGTGCAAGGTCCTGCGCTTTGGAACAAAGAACCCAGGGAGGGGTTACCAGCTGGGAGAGGTGCAGCTAGGTTCCACTGAGGTGGAGAAGGATCTAGGAGTGGTTGTACCAGGGAAGATGAACAATATAGAGCAGTGTAGGAGGATGGCAGTGAAAGCCAACAGGATGCTGGGTTGTATCGCAAGAGGGATCTCCCCCAGGAACAGGGAAGTGATCCTGCCTCTCTACAGGGCACTGGTCAGGCCACACCTGGCATATTGTGTGCAATTCTGGTGACCATATCTGAAGAAGGATGTGAAATTACTGGAAGGGGTACAATGCAGGGCAACAAGGATGATCCAGGGATAGGAGGACAGATCATATGGAGAGAGGCTGAGAGAGCTGAACATGTACTCCTTGGAGGAGAGGAAGGACTGAGGGGATATGATTGAGACCTTTAAGACCGTAAAGGGGATAAACAAGGCAGGCACTGAAGGGATACTCAGGCTGAGGAGGGAGAGGGATCTGAGAGGGCTCGGCCTTAGAATCGAGGGGGGAAGATTTAGGACACAAGTGAGGAGACACTTTTTCATGGAGGAGGTTGTGGCAGAATGGAATGCTCTACTGGAGGAAGTGGTAGCCTGTTAAACAGTGGGTAGTTTCCAAAGGTGATGGGACAAGGTGGGTGGGGGGTAATTGGGAAGGGGAGAGGGGGCAGGGCAGCTTAGACTGCTGGACTGAGCTTGTTGACAATGGGGTATGGGCCTTCCCACTTGTTGGAGAAGGAATGGGTGGAATGTGCAAATCAGAGTACCATTACCTGATCTCCAACCTGCCAATCCACTTCTTGTGCGTGTTTGTCAAACTGTATTTTGGATTGTTGCTGGGTCTTGCCCATGCAGTTGGCAGCATACAAGTGTGTGTGTATGAGGTCTTTTCTGAGTTTTTCCATGTATTGGTCTACAGACACACGGTCTGCAGTGGGGGTGTGTAGGTCAAACAACAGGTGTTTAGGTAATCTCATCTGTCTTCCAGTCATCACCTCAAAGGGTGTGAGCTGGGTAGTGGCTGAGGAGGTACCCCTAATTGCCATAAGGAGTAATGGCAGTAGGGAATCCTAGGTTTTGGGATTGTCCTCAATGAATTTGGAAAGCATTTGCTTAATCCGTCTGTTGGCTCTTTCTACTTGACCTGAGGATCGGGGGTGGTAAGGTATGTGGAACTTCTGTTGAACTCCAAGGAGTTCAAGGGATTCTTTCATCAACTCACCTGTAAAACTGGTTCCTTTGTCAGTTTCTACCTTAAGAGGTAGGCCCCACCTGGAGAAAATCTGTTCTACCAGGATATTGGCAGTGGTCTTTGCAGTGCATGTCTTAGTGGGGAAAGCTTCAACTCACTTAGAGAAGAGATCAGTTACCACAAGAGCATACTTATTATTTCTGCTGGCGTTGGTCAGTGGACCAATAAAATCAATCTGTATGGCATGCCAAGGGCCAGAGTGCCATTGTGGTAAGAGTTTGGCATTTCGTTTGGTAGGGATGGGGTTGTTTTGCGCACAAACGAGACAGTTGTCTATGTACTGCTTAACATCTTTGGTGACACCAGGCCACCAGGCGGTGGTCTTAAGCCTTTGGAGGTTATTTTCCACTCCCTGGTATCTACCAGTGGGTGTATCATGCACTTGGTGCAAGAATTCGGATCTTAGGTGTCTGGGGACTACCCACAACTTCGTGGTGGAATCATCTAGTTTGTACCAGATGATCTTGTCATCTGGTGACAAGTGTAACTTACCTTCATGCCTTCAGTAGGGGTTATGTGTGGGAAGTTTCTCTTCGGTACCCTTGTCAAGGAATCTGAACACTTCTTTGAGTTCAGTTTCAACATGTTGGGCTGCTGAGAGGTCCAGGGGGGGAGAAGGGTTCAGGTTTCTTCCTGAGTGCTGCAATCTGTACGGCCGCATTGGCCTCTGGATGGTCCATCATCCAGGTGTTCCCCCTCGGGCCCTTTCCTTGGCAAGGGTGTCTGCTGTGTCATTGAAGGCATGGTAGGGGTCATGGAGAGAGTGAGCTTTGACTTCATGTACATAGAGTTTGTGTGCAAATTTTTGTGCCAGTGAATGTATGTATATTACCAATTCCTTGTATTTCACTGGGCTGCCATCAGAGGAGAGGAAGGAGTTCTTCTGCCAGAAAGGAAGGAAGAAATTCTGGAAGAGAACAACAAACCCAGTTAGAGTCTGTAAAGATGATAGTATCCTCGATCCCATGTTGGATGAACTAGAGGGCACAGGCCACCGCTGCCATCTCTGCATATTGTGATGATGTTACACTACAGCGCTTAGATATTTTGACAAGTGTTCCCATAAGGGTAGATCATGAAAATGCCCATCCCTGCGATTTGTTCTCCCTGATAGTAGGATGCTGAACCATCAGTAAAGATGCGACACAAAGAGGTATTATCAAGTATTTGTGGCATGGCAGGGAGAAAAGGACCTAGATCTGGAAGATCAGGTGACTGCAGTGTACCGTCATGGGGTTCTCCTTGGAAAAGGAGTCCATGAGCCAGCATAAATGGAATTTTTGTCGGTTGTACCTGTATATCTCTATCCTGGAGAAGAAGTGACCAGTGTGTCAGTCTGGTATTAGAGACTGATCCATCCTTCACTCTGTCTGAGAGCAGAAAGCTGGTTGGGGTGTGATTGGTGTTAATGATCAGTGGGGAGTACCCAATGATATACAAGAAGTGCTTGACAGCCCAGTAGGTGGCCAGAAGGTTCCTTTCACAAAGGCCGTACTTCTGTTCCACTGGGGTCAAGAGCTGTGATGCATATGCAATGGGTCTCAGGGTGCCAAGAACCTTCTGGGCCAGCACTGCTGACATGGCAATGTCAGAAGTGACGCATTCCAGATGGAATGGTAGTGCTGGATTGGGGTTAACCAGAGCTGGGGCGGAGGCCAAGGCCTGCTCCAGTGATGTCACATCCTGGGTGTGTATAGGGCCCCGAGTCCATGGGATGTCCTTTTTGAGTAACTCATACAAGGGACCAGCCTTCTGAGCAAAATCACAAATAAAATCTCTCGAATAATTTCCCATACCTAGAAACCTTCAAAGAGTTGCCACGCTGGTGGGCAATGGCAAGTCCTGCAATCCCTGTACCTTCTTCCAGGTAGGGCTTCGACTTTGGTCAGTTATTTTCAGACCTAGAAAGAGTACTTCTTTCTGACATAGCTGTGCTTTTGCCGGATTGCATTTCAAGCCTGCTCTCTGGATGAGAGTCAGTAGTTCATCCAAGAGATCCAGATGTTGTTCCTGTGTGGCTGTTGCCAGCAATAGGTCATCCACATATTGCAAGAGACATGGAGGGTAGAGAAACTTTCGAGGGCATCCATCATATGCAGATGGAACAGGGACGGACTATTATGGCATCCTTGTGGCAAACAAGTCCACGTGTACTGACTTCCTTCAAAGGTGAAGGCAAACTTATATTGACCTTTAAAAGCCAATGGTAATGACCAAAAACCATTGGAAATATCCAGGGTACTGAACCATTTCAGGTTAGGGGTCAAGAGTCGTAGCACATCAGGTGCTGAGGCCACAGTTGGAGAACAACTGGGGTGACCTGATTCAGTTTTCTGTAGTCAATAGGAAGTCTCCAGGTGCCTGTGGGTTTTTTTCACGGGGCATACTGGGGAGTTGGAAGTGGAAACACAAGTTCTGATTACTTCTTACTTGAGGAGTGACTCGATTGTTTCTCTAAGGGAAGGCAAGGCCTCAGCTGGAAAAGGATATTGCCTTTGCCTCTCATGTGCTGGACCTGGCACTTTGATGACAGTGTGCATTCTGCTACAGTCATGTTTGTTAATTGCAAACACTTCCAAATGTCATTGCAAAATGGGGAGAAGCTTTGGGAAAGGTTCATGAGTTTTGAACAAATCTATGATGTCATACTCCTTGTCATTGGCAGATATTGTTGCCACAACGTATGAATCAGGAATCAAAATGGTATGGTATTGACCCTGAATCTGTATCAGTAGCTTGTTAGCTAGGACCACCACATAGCTGTGTGGTGCAAGGAAGTCGATCCCTATGATACTAGGATGGTCATGCAATACCATTAGTTGGAAAGTGTGTGAGGCCTTTAGATGGTCTAGCTCTACCGGTAGGGGGAGAGAACAGTATGCAGGTAGCCTAGTACCATCAACTCCTGACATGTTGGTCCTCCATCCAGTGGACCAAGGGGATGTGTCTGGATGTTCATCAAGTAACACAGATACAGCTGCACCTGTATCTAGCAAGATTACTAGTAGGCAGCCCCCAACCTCGGCCTCGGTACAGGGCCTTCCGTTTGTATCCAAGACTAGCTTGTTTACAATCCAGACTGGGGCCTGTAATTGTCAATCTATACTGCTGGGAGCATGGAGAGGTTGGGCCTGACTCTTGTGAATCACTTCGCCATGCTGCACTGACACTATATAGGGAGGAACTTCTGGGTTCAGGCCTGCATGAGCCTGAGGGCCTGCACCACTAGTGTCTCCATGGCCCATTGGGTTCTGGGTCACCGGTTGTAGTGCCGCAAGGGCTTGCATCTGCTACAGAGCGCACTTGTCCCAGGAGCTCTCGGAATTTCTGATTCTCTTTGGCTATCTCCCTATATGAAGGACCTGTTCTTTGTTGTTGTGGTTTACCTTTACCTTTATGCTTTTTATAATTATGCCAATTTTGGTTCCCATCCCACTGCTGCTGCTGTTGCGGTTGTTATTGATGGGTCTGTTGGGGGTGTTGGTTATCAGCTGGAGAGGCTTGCTGGTGTTGGGCCTGTTGATGTTGGGCCTGCTCTTCCACAGTGTAGTGCGTCGTGGCCTCTGGAGCAGGCTCTACGGCGGCTACTTTTTTGGAACTGGAGCCCAGATCATGGATATAGTTTTGTGAAGGATGTCGGCAAACCTATCTGTGTTGGGGTATGTGGTTGGCTCTACCTTTTCTCGTACTGCCGGAATCATGTTCCTAAGGAACAGGGTCTTATATTCAATAAGATCTACATCCACAGCATCTTGTGCCAAATGCTTTCCTGCTCGGTAGACCATCCAAAGTCTCTGGTGGTAAGTCGCTGGACTTTCCTTTGCATTCTGTTTGACAGGGTATGCAAGCATAACTCCTACTACACCTGGGCTGTGAGCAGAAATGAGCTCAGCTGCAACCTCATCAAAGGTAGCATTCCCATCCTGGCGGATGACATCGGGGAGTTTGGCCCACAAACTAGGATCGATGGTTTGGCATAGAATTTGGACCTGGTATTCTGCAGCGAGGCTAAACATCTTGCATTTAGAATGCTCCTTTTCTAAGTGACAGCTGAGGTTGTCAGACGGATTCATCCGACCGATGCTGTCAGCTATTTGCTGAACAGAGTAGGCCATTTGTAGGGGATTACTGGGTTGATCAGGTAGAGGTAGATTGTCTTGAGTGCTGTCCAGGGCAGCCCAAGCTGCAGCCTCGGCCGCAGTGTGGACAATACCCTCCTGAGTGCGAGTCTCTTGCAGAAGCTGCCTAATCTGGGTTTTAATGGCCCATTTACTTCTCTCAGGAAGCAGTACATTGCCTATCGCAGTTTCAATCATCATTTCTATCTCTTGCCTATCTTCCATATTAATAACAGCTATCGGTGGTGCCATCAGGACCAGGCCTGGGCCTGCTCCCCCCCATCATGGGGGCCACAATGTTGACGTCTCCCATGATGGGTGTCACGATGTCAATGAAATATGACATGGTGAGGGTGTAGTGGGGACCCTCCATGTTGTGGATGGCTGGGTGGGGTCTCTGGGCAATAGTAGGGGTGTGACTGGGCATTGTATTGAGAGATGTCATCATCTGACAACTCTTCAGATGACGTATGTAAGGCAGGGGCTACGCCTCCCATTGCCTTAACATGGCCAACCAAAACCTCCCGCTGATGGCGCAGTTTCACCATCTTGGTTTGACATTCTGTATGACTCACACTTGCAACATCCATATCAACCTCATTTTGCTTTTGTTTTTGCAACACTCTATATGTGGCGCTCTGTTCACGATTGTCCCCAACAGCCGTTTCTAAGTCATTACGTACCTGGTTTATCTCGTCCTGTAGCTCACCCATCTCCTCACTCAACTGAGCATTTGCAGCACTCAGCAAGTCATTCATTTGCAATGTCTGTCCCTTATCCTGTCTCAAACTTTCACACTCTTGCTTCAACATATACAGTTCCTGTTCTCCAGCTTGAGCTGAATGATGAAAAAGTGAATCCTTTTCATTCTGCAGAGTTTGGAGCTCAGACTCCAAGTTCTACTGCAGTGTAACACATTCTGTTTCCTGCAAACCCATCTGTTGCTTAAGAGATGTAATTTGCAGATCAAGGGTTCGAAACCTCGCTTCAGAGGCTTCCAGAGCAGCATAGAGAACCGCGACCATCAACCCTTTAGCTTGGCGCTTATTGGCTGATTGTTTCATCTCCGTGTACTGAGTTGAAATCCCCAGTATAGGGTTTTCAGATTGACTTGCGTCCCGCGTGAAGTCAGCCCATCCTCCATGGGAGGTAAGGAAGTTCAAGACATTGAGTCTCAGTTCTGCGCAGATATTTGATATGGTGGCCATTGTGTGGGAGGGAACAAAAAATCAAACTGTGAAAAAGGTGCCGTGCTGTGTATTGATCCACAGCAGGAGCACTTTATACACAGACGGGCTACTGTAAAAGTTGTAGACTTACAAATCAAAACTGTTATAGAGTGAGTTGAGTCGGTATCGACCACACCCGAAAGGATGACAGCCAGACTTTATAAGTGACTACAAACTGGTTTAAAATGGGAGAGGTGATACGGGAATGTATACCTACTGTCCCCGTGAGAAAGAGAAAAAGTTCTAGTAACAAGTGAAAACTTACTAACACCAAATATTGCCTGCACACGGTTGCCAATTTGTTAGGAGGTCTAAACCTCACTTTCAGGTTCTTGGCAATGCTGGAAATGCAAGTAATCACAGACACATTTCATAAGAGTAATAAACAAGTTTATTACTACCAAAAGGATAAAATCAGTTGCCCTAAGCAGTTCTTACCAATGCGAACCGGGAGCCAGTGCTAAGTGTTCCCTATACCTCGAGGTTTCTCTGTGTCTCCTGGGATCTACGAGGCACAAGACTAGTGTATCACATTATATACCTATGATAATTACTATGGTTACTGTAACACAGAAACATTTCTAGTTACAGAGATGAGTTCTATTGGCTAAATTAGAGGTGGCTCCATGGTCCAAGATAACATTATACAATTTTGTATAGTCATCAGTTTATGAACAAAAGAGTTCTTATACAGAGTCTTACATAACTCAGTGTAGTAGTACAAATCACCAAAAGGTGGCAGTGCTGACTTATATATCATAATTATACCAAGGACACAGGTGCCTTGGCATCTTACAAGTAAGAAATACACAGAAAATACATAGAAGAATATATGTATTAGCAAGCAAAGTGTATTACAACAATATGCATTCATATCCTGACATCTACTCTTGTGCTGTAGATGCCCTTAGCCCTATATGTTTGTATACCATATACTTAAGTGCTAGCTGTCTATGGTGTACCTCTGAGGGTACCAATTAAGGTGCAGGGACCTCGTGTAACAAAGGTGAGGGTGCTAGCTGTACTCTCGAGCAGACTTGATAGACCATGTGGCCTATTTCTGCCTGCAGATTCGTATGTTCGTATGTTCTTATGTTTTAGAACAAATTTTGAATCTATTTCCTCCTTGTACTTTACTAGGTACATTTGGTTACATAAATCAGACCTTCAGACATGAATGAAAGAGTCCATTATCTATAAAATGTTGAAGCTTTTTGTGAGAGAGGTTTCTCTGTCTTGTTTAAGAATGACATACAGTTTGTCCCACTCCAGTACTATGTTTGAATTAAGCACTCGTATTCCTCTTATGAACTGTCTACTCACTAATGGGAAGGGTAGATGAAAGATGATCTCTGATGGTGCACTCACTGTGACAAAAAAAAAACAAAACAAGCATTTGTCAATGCTGAATGTTTGCCGATGGTATAGATGTTCTACTGGGTCTTGCTTGTACATGTTTTTACTACATATTTACCCAGGATATAGCAGATGAATTTCAATATCTCATTTTTAGTGGTGTCCTGCTTTGACACATTGTTAGATTTTAATTGCCCAAGATAGGGAACCTGAGAGGCAACATCTAATGTTAAGTGTGCTCCCACATTTTGACCCCAAATGTCCAGCAATCTTTTATGACCTGACATTATCATCGAGTCAGGTGGCATTTTTAAAATCCCATCTGAACTCCGATTTCGCTGTGTGCCTGTGTCAACAAATTTTGGAGGAGATTTGAAAAATGACACCTGCCATGTTCAGGAGGTGGGGTAATACAAGGGATATGTTGAACATTAGGGGCCAAAATCAGCAAAAAATAAAGTTATGAGTAAATACTGGAACAATTTGTTTCCTCATAACTTAATTTTTTTTTCACAATTTTACCCCAAATTTTCAACACAAACTTTTTATGACCACTCCTGAGCATGACAGGTGTCATTTATAAAACAATGGCTGAAATGTCAATTTGCACCACAAGTGTTAAAATACATTTTGGGTAGGATCTGAGAAATGGCAGCTGTCACATTCATGAGGTGGTGTCAAAAAATGGCTATGTTTAAAAGTTTGGGTCAAAATATTGAAAATTTACCACAGTTACGAGTGCACATTGAAAAATTACAATGTAGACTTATAATTTTTTTGCTTTCTCATACTTTTACCCCAAATTTTCAACATAGCCTTTTTATGGCCCCACATAGCCTTCTTACAAGCCCACCTCATGAACAAGGGCGGAGAACATTTTCAAATCCTGTGCAGAAGTTGGTTTTGCACCACAAGTGTGAAAACACATTTTGGCCAGGATTTGTAAAAGGACAGCTGTCACATTCATGAGGTGCTGTGAAGAAATGGCTATCTTGAAAATTTGGGGTCAGAATATTGGAAATTACCAAAGTTCCAAGCCTGTGTTCGTAAATTTCAATGTAGGCTCATAACTTTGTTGTTTTTAATATTTTTGTCCCAAATTTTCAGCATAGCCTTCTTATGGCCACACCTCATGAACAAGTGCAGAGAAAATTTTCAACTCCTGCCGAAAAGTGATTTTGCTCGGGGACTGCAAAATCACCTTTTGAGGTGTAAAAATACATTTTGTCCAGGATTTGAAACATGACAGATCTCACATTCATGAGGTTCTGTGAAGAAATGGCTATACTGAAAATTTGGGGTCAGAATATTGTTAATGGCTAAAGTTATGAGTCTGCGTTCGCAAATTTTATCGTAGGCTCATAACTTTGCTGTTTTGTAATATTTTTGTGCCAAATATTCAACATAGCCTTCTTATGAACCCACCTCATGAACAAAGGCAGAGAAAATGTTCATCTCCTGCCTGAAGAGCGATTTCGCACAGCGACTGCAAAATCACCTTTCGGTACAGATCTGCCTAATGTCACTGCCATTGTTTGTGAGGTGGGGGGGGGGGTGTGTGTGTGTGTGCGCCAAGAAAGGCATGTTGAAAATTTGGTGCAAAAATATAAAAAAATGGCCAAGTTATGTCACTAAGTTCAGAACCCTACTGAAATACAATGAATCACATACCTGATTTCCTCAGTTTACGGTCCAGCTTTGAAGAGGGAAAACATGTCTACGGTCCACAGAGGATTACGGTGTTGGACCCCCAATGGGTAAGTAAGGGCTTGGGGGTGTGGAGTGGTGGGTACAGATGTCAAGTCACTTTTATTTCTTAAGTACCCAATCCTGGAGGCTCTGGGCACTTTACATAATAGTACAAAACAGATTATAACAGTACACACATTATTAAATCAGGGTCACACCATTTTAAAACATACAATATATACTCATAAATAATATTCTTAAAACCCAACTCAAGTTCAGTTAAAATCAGTGAACATTAAATGCTTGATTAAAAAGATGCATCTTAAGGCCCTACTTAAAAAATTCTATGGAGGGAGCCTCCCTCAATGCTCGTGGTAGGGAGTTCCATAACACTAGTCCCACAATGTCAAAGGCATGACCCCCCAAACGTTTTTAGTCATGCCCTTGGGACCACTAGGAGGCCCTCTGCAGATGACCATAGTGAGCACACTGGTGTGGGGGCACTAATGCTGCAGCAGACATCGTTGAACAGTTTTCTTTTTTTACAGGGTTAAAAAAATGATGAGGGACACTTTTCTTTATTTCAGATAGCGACAGCGACACTGGAGGATTGGGCACCCCCAGTGTCAGTGTTATGTTTGTGGGGGGGTTGTGGGTGCTGAGAAGGAGGGTGGGTGGGGGTCAGTTACAAGGGTGCCATCAACAGATATTGATGGACAGTTTTCATTTTTTACAGGCTATATACAGGTATATGTAACCCCTAGGTGGCGCTATCCCAAGGGCTACTACCCCTGCCTGTGGGGCTAGTTGTAGGTTAAGGGGCCTGGGTACTGAAATGGGTGTCTCCACCCGGAGGTCAGGGTTGTTAGTGGTCAAACTAACCTGAGCACAGCCCTCCGGGACACTGTAACCCCCCTCTTTCCCTTCTAGTGGCCTGAACAATATACAATAATCACTTTCACAATGACCCTTATTCACCATGCAATTACCAACACTGTTTGCACTTACCACCAGGGCTGCTTCCTCTAGCTCAACGCTGGAGACCCCTTGTAGAACAAGGTTATGCACAGCAAATAGCAACAGTACAGTACAGTACAGTACAAGTCACATTAAACCTCCCTCAACTCACTGGTGTAGCATTGTTCAGTTAGTTTCCTGATCTGTACAGTGTTTAATTCAATGAATTAGTGAAAGATTAGTATTGGTTTGCAACTAGCTTTTGGACTATAAGCTTTATTTTCAACTGAGTGCTTATGAGTTTCATTTCAGAAGGCAGACTAAACAACTCTTGAGGAATGCTATGATATTTATATACAATGCTCTTAAGGAATGCTGTGATATTTATAAACAATGCTCTTAAGGAATGCTGTGATATTTATAAACAATGCCATGGAAATGCATTGCATAAACACTGCAAAACAGCTACTGCCATATCAGTAAATAGGTACAAGTGAGTTGAATAGGCAGTGAAGAATGGTTGGAAAAGAATTAAAAGCTTCAACAATTCAAGTTGCCACTGCAATAGAATCACAAAATAAAATGCTACACCAGTGAGTTGATGGAACAGTTTAATGTGACTTGTACTGTACTTTTGGCACAAACTGGAACCACAGTCAGGTTAAATGCAAAAAGAGTTAGATCTGATTTATTCAAGGGACTTTAACAAGGGAGGGGCATAATCAGCTTGATTTGCTTAAAGGCTATATCAGTCAAACAGTCATGCATGCACTTCAGAGTCCCTACACAGTCACACACACTGGGTACCCAGGTAGGAGGAAGGTGGGCTAGAGAGGATCATTGCCCAGGGTAGGCCGGCGTCGCAGCTGGTTGGGGCCTTGTGATGGAAGAAAGCAACATGCACAATACACATTATTTGTAATCCGGAGCTGGAGAGCTCGGTTCATGACAGAAAAGACAACAAAGCAATCAGATGACAACACTTTAGATTTTGCTCTTGTTGCAGGGAGCTACCCTGATGTCTACTCATGATACCTGATGCAGAACACAGGCAGGATGAAATCGAGACTGCAAGTTGTTGAGCTGGAGTGCCAGGAGAAACTGGGTCCACACGAATCACAGAGGCATCATTCCTGTTCAAAGCATTGAGCAGGGGGCTGATCTCAAGGCAGGTCTCTTGACGATGGCTTTCTCTGTGCAGCAGGTATTCTGGCTGGGCCAGTGTGGCAAGGCCCAGGCCGAAGGGAGATGAATATAGATTCAATCCGTTGGAGCTGGATGCAGCCTCCAGCGAGCAGAACACAGTTCAACACACATTGGGGAACCAAATCATGACCCACTAACAGCACACAGCACATTTACATGTAAGAAATTCCACTATACCAGGCAGATTGCTATCTGGTTGCAATAACAGAGTCTCTGCACAAACTGGGAGTTCAGAGGTGGCTGGAAATCCTGACAGGCAGATCGCATTCAGCAAATCTTCGGTCTTCTTCAGGTTAAAGCCTGGTCACAGTTCAGTGGCTTAAATCATTCTCACAACTCGGATTCAGTCCAAATAAATTCTATTTTCCCTCTCAGGGACAGCAGGCAGACAGGCAGGCCAAAACTCAGACCTTTCACAGTTCTCTCACACAAATTATGCAGGGGCTGCTGCTTGAATCACTCAAGCTGTTACCTCTTTCACTTCTCAACTCAGACTGCACTGAAACTGCAAGCAGTCTGGGACTTTCCCTAGGATCTGAAAGGTTTGGTTGGCTGATTCCTCTGTGAATCACAACAAGGGCTCCCCCTCCAGGTTCATTTAGGCCCCAAAAGCCCAGAACTACAATTCCTACAGAATTTTGCTCCCACAAAGCCCCTGGGGAAAGACTCCATTTTAAAGTCCCCAAAGGTACTGATTGGCCCATTTCAGCAGTCCAGGACCAAGATGGTGGAGATAAACAGAAATGTCCATGCTGCAAAGAAGGCAGGTTAGACAAACTGCAATATTATTACTATTCTAATAAATGATCAGCAAACAAGTACATCTTCTAACAGAGCTCCCTCTGCACTAATAGCGATGGCAGACCAGAGTGATTATTTGGCAGCCTGGGTGGGACTCAAGCACAGAAACACTCAGCCCCCTCCCAGATTAATTATGACTGCAATCCAGGCAGCTCTTAAAGAGACAGTACACAGAGGTTATACAGGCACTCTCTGGCAATACATTTAAACTGTTGAAACACAGGACACCAGCCTGGCAGTGAGCATTTAGGCAAGCTCAAGGAAGACTTTTCAGGAACATCCACTTGTGGGGGGGTTACATATACATATATGTGAGGTGGTGACACTGGTGATTGGGCACCCCCAGTGCCAGTGCTATATTTGGGGGGTGGGTGGGTGCTGAGAGGGAGGGTCATATGGGCAACAGATATCAGATGTTTTTCTTTGTTACAGGCTACAGATAATATCTCTCTCTCTCTCTCTCTCTATATATATATATATATATACATGTTAGAGATGGGCAGATAACCGACCTGACGTCACGCCCCGACTGGTATTTAAGGAAGTGAGCTTTTATCTGGCCTGGTCAGATTTCAGTTGCTTGTTTGGTTTGGATTGTTGCAGCTGTGAAAAAGGTGTTGGTTCTGAAGGCAAGCGTCAATGCGGGTAAACAAGCTGATAAACGCTTTGTGAAACTTTGAAACTAGCCGTAAATGGTGCGGTCATTGTGCTCGTGCTTGGTTCTAGTTGTGAAACTTTATCTGGCTGAATTAACAGAGGTGAGCCCTTTCTTTTGTCCAAGTCTGCAATTACAGCAAACAAGTCTCTTATATGACAGTATTACACTATTGAGAGTGAGGCAGACTGCAATGCAGTCAGTGCGCATCTCTCATCAGTCGTGGCACTACAGTAAAAACATCTGGCACCTCTAGTATGCTTAATCACATTAGGAACAAGCACAAATGTGAATTTGCTGACCTGCAGGCACAAAAAGCTCAGCTTGAATTAACAAGGCAAGAAATGTCCTAACTTAAATGTGGCTGTAAGTTTGCCTTTTAGCTTTTCTATTCAGGTTAGAGCTCGAGCTCCTTGTGGTGTTTTTAAAACATAAAGTCAGTAAATAATTAGAAAGTAAAAATGTTGTGAAGCTTCAATTCTGTATTATATGGCACAGTTGAAGTGAAGCAATTAATTATTTGCAGTACCCTACACAAAAAAAAATCCCCACCCGCCTCGGACCATGACACTAAAATATACAGATCCGATATCTGGTAACATTTCACAATCCACCCATCTCTAATATATATAACGCAGTGTCAGTGTTATGTTTGTTGGGGTGTGTGGGGTGGTGGGTGCAGAGAAGGAGGATTCAGTGTGGGGGGGACAATTACAGGGGCACCAGCAACAGAAATGGATAGACGGTTTTCATTGTTACAGGGTGAAATTCCTCAGTAGGCTGATCTTGACAGATCAGATGTGCTTGCAGGGTGGCATAGATCAAAGAAAAGAGCCAACCTATGATTGGGTTGGTTCTTTCTTTTAAAATACACAAAGTTTCACCCAGCAAGCCAGAATACTGTCATGATCAGCCTGGCTGATGATTGATGAGACACTGTTGAACCCCTTGCAAACCACTCTGCATTGGACTGACAGCATAACCTCACTCAAGAAGCACTCTCATAGCAAGATGTTCGCTGCGTGTGAACACACAGCAAACGTAAAAAAAATCCTTCTGCAGAAACTCATGTAATCTATTTTTGAAATTTACTGTCATCACAACAGAATACTGAACCAATCAGAGAGCATCTTTCATAAAGCTGACTGACATCACAATGCCACTAAAGCCAGCTGTTAAAGAAAAGTAGCAAAATCTTCAGGCAAACTGCAGATTTAAAAGCTCTAACTTGTAAACTACTGTTGTATATATCACATATACAACAGCCTGACTCAAAACAGGCAATTTATCATCACTTGTGAGTGGGCAGGAGTTTCATAACTCACTCGTGGCTCTGCCACATGTGAGTTACGGTCCTGCTCCCTCACACTTGATGATAGATTGCATATTTTGAGTCAGCCTATTGCATAACCCCTATATATACTGTATATGGACCTTGCAAATTGAGGGGAGGTAGTGCAATCAATGTTTAGACTGACCCTTGACCAAGAAAACTGAGATTTCATTCCCAACCTAACCACTGTTTCACTTTGTGACCTTGAGCGAGTCATCGAATTTCCATGTGCTTCAGCACCCCCAGCTATAAAATTAGCTAAGAACAGGACCCCAAATTGACAGGCTTGGCTTACTGATTTCAAATATTTTGTCAGTAGGGCACACTGAGCTGTCAGTGAGCTCATTTCCAGGTGTGTCCTGGGAAAGGAGCCAGAAAACTTTGCAAAACTAAGTGCATATACAAAAAGTGCAAAATAAGTATGCCGGATGGGTAATGTTTGCAGGACACTGTGGCAAACTACTAGAGGATGGTGGCTTAGTACTGTACTGGGATGGGGCAGGGAGAGAGAGAAAGAGAGAGAGGGGAAAGGAAGAAAGACAGAGAGGAGGGGAGTCGGGGGGCAGAGTGAAGAAACTGAGGGCGTGGGGCATACAGTGAGGTATGAAACAAGAGTAGGCAGTCATAGTTTTTGTCCGAGTAATAAACAACTGTAATAGTCCAAAAAATTCACTCTGCTTGTTTAATAACATGCAATAGGCAATTTTGAGGTAACTTCCTTATCTCTGTTAAAATTTTAACTTCTCATTAGGCAGCTCATCTGGCAATTTTCACTTCTCTGGCTATTGGTTGGATTTTTTTTGATTCAGTTATTCATTTTATTTAAAATATTTGATGAGGAAAGGCACACTGAGCCATAGACAGTTCATTTCTAGGTATGTCATGGGTAAGGGGTACAAAGGAGGATGGAGCACAAAAGTAAATAAAACCAGCTGTACAACAATAAATGCAGTATATGGGGTGCAACATTTCACAAATTACACATGTGCAGACAGCAACAAATGACTAAAGCAAGAGCTGGCAAAAGCTAACAACATTTACTTGTTTTGAGCAACACTGCTACTGTCCCTTTAAAATATGTTAAAGACAGAAACACATGATAGTGTCTCTAGTCTGAAAGTGGTGGTGCTGGTTATTTGGAAGGCATGGGTGAAAGTGTCAGATCTGTTGGGCTCTGCAACCACAGTGATTGACATCCTGACAGACCAATTGGTATTAACCCTTACAGGGCTGCGGACTGATACATCTGTTCAGAACTCCAGTACGTTCTAATTCTGTTGGCAGTCAAAGGGTTAAGATAGAAACAGAGGTGAACCACACAAGCACAAGGATCCTGGACTTTTAGGAGGGCAGATTTTAAAGAAATGGGAGACTGCCTTAAAAACTGCCTCATATGGGGGAATTAACAGAGAGAGATAGAGGCACAGTGGGGAAAAATAAGGGCAGGCATAATTAAGGGAACAGACTTCCGTGAGAAGAAAATATAAAAATAGATGGAAAAAAGTGACCGTCATGGTTCTCCATGGAAGTGGCCAAGGTGGTGAGGGAAAAAAGGGTGGCTTTCACAAAGTACAAGGAAACACATAGGGAGAAAGACAAAGAGGTATACTAAGCAAACAGGACAGCAGGAAAGATAGTGAGGGCAGCAAAGGCAGAGACAGAGGAAAGGATAGCCAAAAGGGTAGCTAAAGGCTATAGGACTTTCTTGAGGTACATAACTGAGAAGAGGAAAGCAAGGGGAGGGATAATGAAGATAAGGAAGGTGACGGGGGAGACTGCAGAGAAGAGGAACAAGAAAAAGCCAGTATCCTGAACTGGTACTTCTGCTCAACCTTCACAGTTGAGCGATGGGGGACTGACCACCAAAGTGTAAGTAAAAAAAAGTAAGTAACATTTATTTGATTAGACACCCAATCCCTGGGGCTCTGGGTGCTGTACACAGAAAAACAATCAACAGAGTCACAATAAAAATTCAGCAGAAAAACTAAAAAACATTAACAACATCATCTATAATTAAAATACATCTGCAGGATATGCTAGTGTAAAAAGTTGGGTCTTTACACCCTTTCTGAATGCCTCCACTGTAGGGGCTTCCCTCAAGGATCTTGGGAGCAAGTTCCAGAGGACTGGGCCGTCCACCCTGAATGATCAATCAACCGAGGTTTTCAGTCCAGTCCTCGGCACTGCCAGGAGGCTATAGGTGGAGGAATGGAGGGAGCGAGCCAGAATGGCAGGAGTGAGGAGCTCTGACAGGCAGCCAGGGCCTGCTCCATATAGGGCGTTATAGGTGAGCAAGCCCATCTTGAAGAGAACCTGCCACCTGACTGGTAGCCAGTGCAGACCCCACTAAACCAAGGTCACATGATAGGATCTAGGTAATCCCATCAGCAGCCTGGCTGCTGCATTACGCACTAGCTGCAATCGGTGGAGGTTCCCTCCACTGACCCCGAGGTATAGAATATTATAGTAGTTGAGTCTCGATGTCACAAAGGTGTGTACCAGTGATGGCAGATCCTCAGGCGGAATTAGGAGTTTAATCCAGGCAATGTTCCTCAGGTGGGAGAAGCTGCTTTTGAAGGCAGCCGACACCTGAACCTCAAATGTCAGCTTGTCATCGAGGATCACACCCAGATTTCTCACGCTAGAGGATGCCTTCAATGGTATTGACCCCAGGACCAAATCTGTTGTCATCCTAAAGGTGTCCTCATCATGCCCACAGCCAGGCTCAATCACTAGAACCTCCATCTTGTCAGGGTTAAGTCTCAACCAGTCAGAGTTCATCCAGTCATGGATCTCGGCAAGGAATTTATTTAGCACTTCGACAGCACCACTTGTCCCTAGTACCCAGTGTCTTCCTAACAACCTTCCTTAAAAATGGGAGGTTGGAGATTGGTCTATAATTTGCTAGGACGTCGGGGTTGAAAGATGTTTCTTTCAGAAGGGGTTCACCAGTGCTTCCTTCAAAGCTTTGGGGAAGACCCCCTCCAAAAGCAAACACCAGACTATCCCAGTGAATAATGGACCAAAGACATCAATGCATCCTATTAGGAGATGCGTTGGGCCAGGGTCCAGTTCACAATAAGTGGGTCGCAGCTTCGAAATCACCTTGGAGACTTCAGCCATCCTCACCGGTCGAATCTCCACCCATGCAGTAGGAGTGCTTCTGCTGTATCCGGACCCCACCCTGTGGGTCTGATCCAGATCCACTGGTGAGATCCCGGCCCGAATGGAGGATGCCCTGTCAGAGAAGAATACAGCAAACTCTATGCATAATGCTGCTGAAAAAGCTTTTTTTCAGCTGTAGACAGACAGGAGGAGAAGCTTGTCCTTGGTCTGAAAGAGCTGAGCTGGTCTATTCCTCCCTGCCACAATCTCTCTGGACAGGAACGCTGCCTTCTTATGGTCAAGTACTCTTTGATAGTCACCATAGTGATTTCTCAATGCCAGTCTATTCTCCTCTAGCCTGGTCCTACTCCAGCAATACTACAACCTCTGACCCACGGTCCTCATCGCCCTGAGGGCCCCATCAAACCACGGGGGTCTCGGGCAAGAAGACCTTGGTCATATACAGACCAGTGCAATGGCATTGAACACCTTCAAGACAGCCCTATCATAAGCTGCAACTGACTCACCTAAGCCAACCGCAATAACGGCGCTAATATCTGACAAATCAACCACCATCATCAGTCCCTCTGGGGACAATCCCCTTAAAGGGTGGTAGCTGATCATCTCAACAGGGGAGGGATTGTCAGGGGGAGCCCCAAATGAGAACTTCACCATGCAGTGATCGGACAAAAAAACCCAATCGATCTCGAGATTGGTGACCTTGAGATCTAGTGAGAATACCAGGTCCAAGGTGTGGCCATGATGATAAGTCACAGGGGCAACTGCCTGTGCTAGGCCCAGTGATGTCATCAGCTGGAGGAGGTTGGAACCAAGTTGCGAGAATTCATAACTGATGCAGGCATTGATGTCCCCCAAAATAAGCCATCTAGGTGAATCCAACACCCTTTCGGTGAAAAAGTCCGCTACCTCCTGCAAAAATGTTCCACCTGACCCCAGAGAGCAGTAAGCCAGGAGAATTTTTCAACCTGCACATGGACCCCCATGCACTGCCACAAATTCAAATGACCTGGTAGAACCCACTAAATGCATGGAGAAGTTCAGGTCGGCTCTAAAATAGATGGCTACACCCCCGCCCCTGCAATCCCCCCTCAGACAGTGTACCATGGAGTACCAGTCTGGGACCGATGTCTCTAAGACTGGCCCTGCATCGTCTCCCAGCCAGGTCTCTGTGATGTGCACCAGGTTAACCGAGGAAACCAAGTCCGACATAATTGCAGTTTTGTTCCTCATCAACCTGGCGTTGTACAACACCGGTCAGAGGGGATTGGTGTAGGCTGTAGGCCATCTAGCTGCCTGCCCATGCAGTCTGGTTGGAACCCTAGCAATTGAGAGCAGCAGGAACAAAGGGAGGGAGGTGGACACAGGTCCATTTTCAGAGGAAAGAGTCCTGAAGGTGCTTGCAGCTCTGAAAGTGGACAAGGCTATGGGACCAGATGGGATACACCCAAGCATACTAAATGAACTCAGGGAATTTATAACTGCCCCATTGATGGCCTTATTCAACAGCTCACTGAAAACAGGCATGGCTCTGGAGGATGGGAAGACAGCAGACATGGTCCCTCTCCATTGGCTTTATTCACAAAGATGCGGAGTGGGTACATGCCACATAAGTCTGGTGTGTAGTCCACCCAGCATCCGTCCATGCCAACTGCACCCCCATGTGGTACGCACAAAACAAATATGGCCCTCCACACATCTGATCCCCTGGCCGATTGCAGAGCTCTGCACGGGGGGTGGGTACAGGGGGTGTGCTGGCACTCTGCATGATTCATGAAAGTGCAGAGTGCTGTGCACAGGGGCCAGTGACTATGCAACATTGGGGCAGTTGTAACCCCAGAGGGCTGGATACATTCCCCCAGGTTTGCAGCCCCTGCAGCAGTAACAACAGGAATCATCGGACACCCACTATGGATGCCCCAGCCTTTGGAGCACTCTTGGAGGGCTGGGGCAGATGACTGGGCTAACCCCCCCAGCAGTCAGCGCACTGTGCACCGACAGCCAACGTAGTGCCCCACAGGTGCAAGTAATCCTCTGTGGGATCTGGGTCAGGCTGTTGATTGGCTGCCTGCCTAGATCCGCTGCTCTGCACCTGACTGCCCCTCACAAACCTGCATGCTTGGGGGGTGAGACCGCGCACAGGAGCTGCACGGTGGCTGGTGTTCATGAATTTGGCACCCTTGTTGATCTCCCAAGGGTGTGTAGCTGCCGTGTGGGATACTCACTTTTCGCGTGTACCCTGCCCACCTTCATGAATAAGGCCCCATAAGAGCAGTAGCAGGGAGGAGGACAGCAACTATAAGCCAGTCAGTCTCACATCAATGGTGGGGAAATTAATGGAAATACTGTTAAAGGAAAGGTTGGTAGAGTATCTTGAATCCAGTGGGTTACAAGACCAAAGACAACATGGATTTACAGGTTGGGGAAGGTCATGCCAGACAAATCTGATTGATTTCTTCAGTTGGATGGCCAGGGAGGGCAGTGGACATGGCCTGTCTGGATTTTAGTGAGGCCTTCAACACTGTGCCACACAGGAGACTGATCAAGAAACTGAGCAGCCAATGGGTGGAACTCAATGTAGTGAATTGGGTATAGAACTGGTAAATGGATAGGTGACAGAGGATGGCCATTAACGGCACTCACTATGATGAGGGGAGAGTGACCAGCAGGGTGCTGCAGGGCTCAGTACTGAGATTGGTTCTCTTCAATGTGTTCGTAAGTCGCATTGCAGAAGAACTGGAAGGGAAGGTACTGTATGCCTTTTTGCAGATGACACCAACATTTGTAATAGGGTGGACATTCAGAAGGGGGTAGAGAGAATATGTACGGATCTTGGGAAACTTGAGGAATGGTCAAGAGCATGACAGTTGGGATTCAATGTTAAAAAATGCAAAATCTTGCACCTAGTGCATAGGAGCCCAAGGACTGAGTATAGGATGAGAGGGGTATGGGACAGTGATTAAGCAGGAATGGGACCTTGGGGATATCATATCTGATGACCTCAAAGTAGCAGGTCAGTGTGACAAAGCAGTGGGTAGAGATGACAGGATGCTGAGATGCATATGGATAAGTATCTCCAGCAGCAGGAGAATGGAGGTTGTGTTGCCACTGTATTGCTGGCTTGTGAAACCCCACCTGGAGTACTGTGTCCTGTTCTAGAGGCCACTTCTCAGAAAGGACATAGACAGGAGAGAGGCAGTTCAGAGAAGAACCTGCTGCTAGCTTTGGAAGACAACAGTATTGCTTTTAGAGCAGAAAGCAGCTTACTAAAAAAGCTACAGTTTTTCTTACTAATTTAACACTTCTATCTCAGCAGGAGTCAGTGCCTGTTGGGATAAAGCAAACAGATACTTTATTAGAAGTAGAGGAGGTCTCATTTAGGGTTAAAAAAAAGAAAGTCAGTGTGTGTTTCTGTGTTGGGGAAGGGTACTGTATCAACTATGTTGCTAAATCAGGAGGGGAGAGAGGTTAATTGGGGGTGTGGCTTAGGCAGTAGAAAAGCAGGTAACTCCAATTACAACTTCCTGCTGCTAGCTTTTGGAAGACAGAAATCTTGCTTTTAGAGCAGAAAGCAGCTGACTAAAAAAGCTACCATTTTTCTTACTAATTGCCCTCCATCCCATCCCTCCACCCACCCACGTTAAGCCAGTTCTACCTTTATAGGCACTAGATTTGACTGAAAACAGGAACTTCCTGTTTGTCAGTAGGAAGGGAAGGATCATAGAGAAACATTCGTTTTGTCAACCCTGAAGGAAAAAGTAGCTCTTTCTCCCTCCCTAGCTGCTGGAGGTCTGACTCTGAGCAAGGAAGAAGAAGACTACTGAAGAATACAGGAAGTCACTGTCCCAGAACAGGAAGGGTGAGAGTTGTAAGGAGAGGAGAGAGTAAGTATACAGAGCAACAGGAGAGGGGACACCAAATAAGACATGATGGAGTGGTGCAGTGCAATGACTGTGGGGTGGCAGTATTCTGGGAGACATTCTGGAGGCTGCGATGCTCTGTGGTCTGAGGGAGGAGGTTGCCCGTCTCCAGGCTGACCTGGCTAGGATTCGTGAAACCTCCTTTCCTACCCAGGGACCACCAGGGCCACCGCTGCTACCTCAAAGGTTGCCAAGAAAGAGGAGCGGCTGGACTAAGGTGGGCTCAGGGAGGGAGAGGGTGGTGGAACAGAGGTGAATCCCTCCAGCTGTACCTCTCCACAATTCATAAGCTGTTCTGGTGGATAGTGGTTCCTCTATGGAGGCACCTGCAATGGAGACCAAGGAGGATGCTGGGAACCTCCACAAAGGAGACCCACAGGAGCCTGGCACGGGACCCCACAGGGGAAGGAAACAACTCCTGGTGGGGGACTCAATCATTAGGGGGGTAAAAGTGGGGGAGGAAAGGGAGAGGGAGGTAAGATGCCTGCCTGGCGCCATGGCTTGGAGGGACAGGAAGTGAATCCTCAGGATCATGGGAGCAGTTGCTCAAGGGAGGTAGCTGGATGTCAATGTCCACTTAAGGACAAATGACCTGGCTAGGAATGGGATCAGAACAGTGCAAGAGGAATTTGTAGAGTTGGGGAGGGGGCCTTAGACAAGTAGCACATACGGTAACCTTCTCGGAGGTGCTACCTGTCTATGGCAAGAGTGATGCTATGGTACTCCACACCATGGAATTTAATGAATGGTTGAAAAACTGGTGTAGAGCTTAGGGTTTGGCTTTATTGGGGACTGAGGAGCCACCTGGAGGGATGCAGGCCTATACTGGTACGATGGTCTGCATCTGTCCAGGGGAGAACCAGGATCCTAGATGATAGGTTTAAATGCTTAATTGGCAAGGGTTTAAACTAGCCAAGGGGGGAGGCGCTGAAAAGGAGCAGGGAAATCCTAGCTTCCCCCCCACAAAACATGGTAATTAGCGAGGTAAACACCAAGGTAGAGAAGTCATTAAGGAGCAGGACAGAGGTAAATGCAAAAAAGGCAAAGGCAGTAAGGACAGGGATGGGGCTAAAAGGGGTAAGGCCATCAAAAATGGAGGGTGATGAGTACCAATGCCCATAGTCTGTGTAACAAGCTCCCTGAACTAGTGGCCTTGATGGAAGAGGGATGCCTGGATATTGTGGCAGTCACAGAAACATGGTACACAGAGAACCATGACTGGGATGTGAACATACCAGGATACACAATCTACAGGAGGGACAGGGAGGGTAAAAGAGGAGGAGGAGCTCTCTATGTAAAGGAAGGGATAAAAGCAACAGAACTAAAGAGTAAACAGGGAGCAGATGAGGCACTCTGGGTTGCCCTGGAGACAGGAAATGGCACCACAATCCGCATGGAGGTTGTATACAGACCCCCATCTCAGGGGGATGGAATGGACAAGAAAATGATAGAAGGCATCCTTAGAATGGCAGAAAAAGGGGAGATATTGTTGATGAGGGACCTGAATATGCCAGATGTTAACTGGAGCACCTTTGCTGCAGGCACATCCAAGAGCAGGGTCATTCTTGATGCCCTCCAAGGGGCAAGCCTCAGACAGTATTGGAACCCACTCGGGAGGGAGCAATCTTAGGCCTGCTACTCTCAAACGGGGACAGAGAAAGAATCTCAGATTTAGAAGTGGGTAGCCATCTGGGAACAAGCGACCACCAAACAGTGTGGTTCATGATAAACACAGCCATAGAGTCAAGCCATACAAAAGCAAGAGTATTGGACTTTAGGAGGGCTGACTTTGGGAAAATGAGAGAGTGCCTCAGAAAAGCACTAGCAAACAGGCAAGAAGGAGGGTGGAGGAACAATGGAGAATAATCAAACAGCCATCACAGAGGCAACAAGCATTTGTGTGAAGCAAATCAATAAAACACAATAAAGGAAAAAAACGCTATGGTTCTCAAAAGAAGTGGCAGGGAAGGTTAAGAAGAAAAGGATAGCATTCAGGAAATATAAGGAAACACAGAAGGAGCAGGACAGAGAACTTTATTAGTCAAAGCAGAAAGAGGCAGGAAAGGCAGTCAAAATAGCAAAAGCCCAAACCGAGGAAAGGATAGCCAACTCTGTTAAGAAGGGGGATAAGACCTTTTATAGGTACATTAGGGAGTGAAGAAAGACCAAGGGGGATATACTGAGGCTTAATAAAGGGGAGGGAATGTGGGCAGAGTGTGACAGTGAAAAAGCAGGGATATTAAATGAATATTTCTGCTCAGTATTCACAAAGGAAGAGGAGGGGTAGGTACCTTAACCAAACAAGAGAAACCCTCTGGATACGGGGGTTGATACCAGTCCATTCACAGAAGAAAGGGTTATGAAAGAACTAGTAAAATTGAAGACAAAACAATGGGGCCTGATGGGATTCACCCAAGAATTCTAAAAGAACTAAGGGTAGAACTAGTGATACCACTGACTACTCTCTTTAACAAATCGTGGGAGGATGGGGAGGTACCTGAGGACTGGAGGAGGGTGGATGTGATTCCTCTTCTCAAAAGTGGGAGCAGGGCTGAGGCAGGAAACTACAGACCAGTTAGTTTGACCTCAGTGGTAGGGAAAATGATGGAATCACTTCTGAAGGAAAGAATTGTTGAGTTCCTAGAGGCCAGTGGGGCACAGGACCCAAGGCAGCATGGATTCACAGTGGGAAGGTCGTGTCAGATGAATCTAATAGATTTCTTTGACTGGGTGATCAACGAGTAGACCAGGGAAGGGCTGTGACATGGCCTCACCAAGATTTTAGCAAGGCTTTTGATACAGTCCCACACAAAAGATTAATATACAAGTTAGCCAGCCTTGGAGTGGTGAAGAGTACACAATGGGGGGTTGAGATACTGACAACAACAAAAATGGAAAGGGACCTGGGGTTAATTATATCAGATGACCTAAAGGTGGGCAAGCAATGTGAGACGGCAGTAAGGAAGGCTGGGGGGATACTGGGATGCACAGGGAGAGGCATCAACAGTACAAAACAGGAAGCTGTTATCCCTCTGTACAGACAGTTGGTGAGACCCCATCTGGAGTATTGTGTGCAGTTCTGGAGACCCAATCTCTGCAAAGACATAGAGTGGAGGCTGTCCAGAGGAGGGCAACCAAAATGGTACAGGTTCTGCACCACAAGACATATGAAGAGAGACTAAAGGAGCTTAATATGTATACTCCTGAGGAAAGAAGGGAGAGTGGGGACATGATAGAAACGTTCAAGTACTTCAAGAGAATCAACAATGTCCAAGAGGGTAGTATCTTTCAGAAAAAGAGATGTGCAAGAACAAGGGGGCACAATTTGAAGATAGAGGGGAGACGGCTCAGAGGTAAAGTGAGGAAGTATTTTTTCACAGAGAGGGTTGTGGATACATGGAATAGCCTTCCTGAGGAGGTCGTGGAGTCAAGAACAGTGGGGGAATTCAAGAATGCATGGGACAGACATAAGACAGTCCTAGTGGGGGGTAGGAAAAAGTAGGCCATTGGTTAACTAGGATCTGCAACTTATCCATCAGGTAGGAAAATTGGCAGACTAGGTGGGCCAAGTGGTCCTTATCTGCTGTCAAATTCTATGTTTCTATGTAACAAGTAAAATGGTGCATGGGTTGCATTAAAAACCCTAAGAAGATAGACTGAATTATGTCAACATGTGCAACCTGGATGAGAAGAGAGGGAGAGGGGACATAAGAGAGACCTCAGGTGCAGAAAGGGAGTCTCCTGTAAATGAGAAAGGGCACTAGGACCAGAGGGCATGCAATGAAGCTGGAGGATGGGAAGTGTAAGAGGGATTTGGATGAGGAACTACTACTTCTCTGAAAGAATGGTAGACACCTGGAACAGACTGCAAGCCAAAGTGGTGGAGGCAAAAGCAGTAGGGGGCTTTAAGCATGCGTGAGATAGACATGAGTGAATATTATTAAATAGGCATGGAGGAGGGAGGGTCACCAGAGACCAGTTAGGATCTGTAGAGACAGACTAGGCGGGACCATCTGGGCAGACTGGGTGAGCCAAGAGGTAATTTTCTGCCAACAAATTCTCTATTTCCTGTGTTTCTGTGTACATGCAAACATATGAATAAGCCTGCAGAAAAAGGCTTTGCGATCTATCATGTCTATCATGTCTGCTCGAATTTGAAGACCCCTACTGAGGGATGTGCCTCCCTTCCCCTTTATCCACTCTTTGCACCCACTATTGTTCTCACTCCTCTCTGGGCAGGGAGACAACTTCCTCTGGCAACTCATCCCATTTCGCAACCGCCCTATCAGTGAAAAAGTGTCTCCTCATTTCCCTCTTGAAGCTTTCCCCCATCAGATTGAGGCAGTGCCCCCTAGTGTTCCTGTTTTCATTAAGATTGACAAGACCCCCAGAGCTCACTCTGTTGATAAGTTTAAGGTAATTAAAGGTTTCAGTCACATCTCCCCTCTCTCTTCTATCCTCCAAGGAGCACATGTTGAGATCTCTGAGTCTTTCCTCCTACGGTCTGCCCTGCTGACCTTGGATCATCTTGGTTGCCATCCTTGGAAACATTTACAGCAGGATTATATCTTTCTTTAGATAAGGGCACCAATACTGCACACTGTATTCTAGGTGTGCCTGAATCAGTGATCTGAACAGAGGCAGAACGACCTCTGATTTTCTGCTAGTAATACCCCTGGGTATACATCCCAGCATCTGATTTGCCTTGTCTGCCACTCTCTTGCAGTGTGCTGAGTGCTCTACGTCACTCATAATGATCACACCCAAGTCCTTCCCCTCCTCTGACTTGTTAACTTGCACACCCCAGCCAGTATTTGGCCTCTGGGTCCGTTGCCCCCAGGTGCATTATCTTACACTTTGTGGTGCTGAATCCCAGTTGCCAAATACTGGACCACCTCTCCAGTTTGGCCAAGTCTTCTCTAATGTCTTGTCTCCCCTCTTCCAAGTCCATTTTCCCACAGAGTTTTATGTTATCTGCGAACAACCATATCTTACCTTTTATCCCATCTGTAATGTCATTGATGAAAATGTTAAATAACATCAGACCAGCTAGTGAATGACCTAACCTCAAAGAACTCCCTCTGATAACTACCCTCTGACTTGTATGTTGCAACTAGTTTCTAACCCACTTAACCAATTTTACCCTTACACTCAGCTCATCCAACTTCCTAATTAATCTCATGTGGAGGACAGAGTCAAAGGACTGTACTGAAATCTGGATACAGTATGTCCACTGCTTGGCTCCTGTCCACTGTCCTGGTTACCCAGTCAAAGAAATCAGGTGGGTCTGGCAGGACCACCCTGACACAAACCCATGTTGCCTCCTGCCTTGGAGCCCATTTTCATCCAGAAAGCTTACCAGTCTTTCCTTCAGTATAGTTTCCATAAGTTTCCCTACTATCAAGGTCAGACTGACCTAATGATGGTTACTTGAGTCATCACTCAGCCCGTTCTTGCGTAGCAGCCCTATATGTGCTGTCCTCCAGTCCAGGGGTACTTCCCCCTTCTCCAAAGAGGTGTTAAACAAGTCCAACAGGGGACCCTCCAGAACATCCACCAACTTCCTCAGCACCTTCAGGTGTATGCCATCCGGACCTGGGGACTTGTCCACCTTCAGGACCTTTAAGGCTTTCTTCACCATTATCAGTTTCAATCTCCCCATCAGTGACCCCTCCCACCCATTTTCCTCCTACCCTCTTCTTCTGGGGTACTAGGCCATCCTTCTCCTTAGTGAAGACTCAACAGAGGTATTTGTTAAGTGCTTCTGCTTTCTCCCTACTACCCTCCACCCGACCACTCCACTTTTACACAAAACATAGAATGTGTTGGCAGAAAAGGACTGGTAGGCCCATCAAGTCTGCCCTATTTACCCTGCCTATTACTACACCCTGAGTCCTATTTGGTCATAGGTAACTCTCCCTTACCTCTACTTATTGTGCCAATGTGCCTATCCCACACTTGCTTGAAGCTCCCCATTGTCTTTGCCCCCACCACCTCTTTTGACAGGCTGCTCTAGGTGTCCACCACCCTTTCTGTGAAGAAATATTTCCTCACATCCCTCTTAAATGTCCCTTCCTCAAGCTTCATCACATGCCCCTGTGTTCTGGTGCTCCTTCTCCTCCAAAAGAAACTCCCCTCCTGCACCTTGTTCACCCCCATGAGGTATTCTTAGGTGTCAATCATCTCCCCTCTTGCTCTCCTCTCCTCCAGGGAATACATGTTGAGCTCCTGCAGCCTCTCCTCACATAGTTTCTCATGCAACCCCCACACTGTTTTTGTATCCCTTCTCTGGACTGTTTCCACCCTGTCAGTGTCCATTTGGAGGTGCGGTCTCCAGAACTGTACACAGCACTCTAGGTGGGGGTCTCACTAATGAGTGATACAGTTGCGACACTACCTCCATTCTTCTGCTAGAAATCCCTCTCCCTGCGCATACCACCATCCGGCGAGCCTTGCCTATTGCCTTGTTGCACCGCCCTGCATTCTTGAGATCATCAGATAGGAGTAGCCCCAGGCCCCTGTCTTGCTTGTTGACTGTAAGTATCCCCCCCCCCAACTTATACACAGCTCCTGGGTTTCCCTGCTCCAGGTGCATGACATTGCACTTCTTGGCACTGAAACCCAGCTGCCACACTCTAGACCACTCTTCTAGTTTTCCTAGATCTCTTTGCATTCTTTCCACCCTATTCTGGGTATCTGTCCTGTTGCAGATTTTTGTGTCCAAAGAGACACACCTTTCCCACCAGTTCTTGAGCAATGTCACTTATGAAGACATGGAAGAGGACAGGACCCAGCACTGATCCCTGTGGTACTCCATTAGTCATTCTCCTGTCCCCCTGAGTGACTGTTGTTTATCACCCTCTGCCTCCTATCTTTTAACCAGTTTGATACTCAGCTTACCACCTTCTCCTCTAACCCCAGGTTGCTAAGTTTCTTAATCGGCCTCCTGTGTGGTACAATGTCAAAGACCTTACTGAAGTCCAGATAGGCCACTTACACTGCCCTTCCTTGATCCACCTCCCAAGTTACCCAGTCAAAGAAATATATGCGTTTTGTTTGACATGACCTCTCCCATGTGAAGCTATGCTGCCAGTGGTCATGCAGCCCATTTGCCTCCAAGTACTGCATATGTCTCTCCTTCTCAGTGTTTCCATTAATTTCCTCACAACTGATGGGAGACTGACTGGTCTGTAATTGCTTGCTTCCTTCCTGTTGCTGCTCTTGCGGAGAGGGACAACTTCTGCCCTCCTCCAGTCCTCTGCAACAACCCCCATCTCCAATGAGGTGCTAAATAGTGTCGCCAGAGGGACAGCTAGCACCATGCTCAGTTCTTTTAGTACTCTTGGATTGATTTCATCTGGCACAATTTCTTTGTTTTCCTTTAGGGCTTCCATTCTCTGGTGGACTTGCTCTTCTGAAAATGGATTTATGTCCCATCCCCCCTCCCCCTTGTGCTTGTTGATGCATGTTGATCCACCCCACCCTCTTCACTGTGAAGAACTTGCAGAAGTACTCATTTAAAATTTAAGCTTTTTCTTGGTTTTCCTCTGAACAGTTCTCCCCCCCAGTCTCTTGAGCCTCACTATACCACCTCTAGCCTTCCTGTTGACAGTCACATACCTGAAGAAAGTCGTATCCCCTTTTTTGACCTCCTGGGTGATCATCTCCTCTATTTTAGCCTTTGCTGCCCTCAGCCTACTGCGTGCTTTTCAACCTGACTATCTCATCGTTGATATCCCTCTTCTTCCTAATGTACTGAAAGGCCATTTCCCCCATTTGCACCTCCTCTGCTAGCTGCAGTTCATTCTGAGACTTGTCCAGTTGTACTGCCTTGCTTGCCTCCCTTGACTTAGTACAGTAGTCCTCCCTGTCCTCATCCATCTGGGTGCAGTTGTACTTCTTGAAGGCCACTTGTTGCTCATGACTGCCCGAACTACTTCCCTATCAAACCAGCTGGGCTTCTTGGCTCAAGATGTTTTGCTCTTTATTTTTGTGCAGTCATCAGTAGCATTAGTAGCTGCCAACAGCCACTCATTAATCCCGGCACATTTCTGATCTAACCCCATTTCCTTCCTGATTCCAGCAAGGTGTCCCTCAGGATCTCCCCTATCTTGCTATAGTCTGCCCTCCTAAATTCTAGCACCCTTGTTTTTGTCATAGTCCTTTTCCTGCTATATCTAGGTGAAACCACACAGTGTGATAGTCGTTACCTGCGAGTGGCGCTTCCACCCTTACTTCCTGGACTTGAACACAATTAGACAGAATCAGGTCCAGTATAGCCCTCTCCCTGGTAGGCTGCAGGACATATTGTGTCAGGAACTTACTCTGGAATGCATCCAGCAGCACCTGCATACCAGTACAGGTGGTAGCAGGGATCTTCCAAGCTGCCCCATGTAAACTGAAGCCTTCCATGATCACTATCTCCCCCCTGCTTGCCATCTACACAACTTCGGATCCTGTTTCCCTGTCCAGTTCTTCACCTTGGTCCAGTGGTCTGTACACCACTCCTATCCTGAACTTTTTTCCTTTCATTGATTGTACCTGTACCACGGCACCTCTGTCCTTCCATCTGTCTCTTTCTTCCTTATACAGGTTATCCCCTGCCTCACATATAGAGCCACTCCTGCCCTTCTTCTTTCCCCAGTCCCTCCAATACCACTAGTACCCAGGGATAGAGAGGTCCCAGTCATTATTCGGCATGGCCCATGTTTTTGTTATGGCAGCCATGTCAACCTCACCCTCTGCCATCAGTGAATGCAGCTCAGCTATTTTGCTCCCTAGGCTTCTTGCATTCAGAGACATAACCTTGCCCCATGACTTGAGTCCCCCTCCATTCCTGGATTGCCTGCCACCCACCCACCTGCCCTTATTATTCTGTCCTTCATTTGACCTCCCCCATCTTTTTGCTCTGATGGGGAGGGGACAGGGCAGCCTCCTTCTGCTATTGACTAGGGGTATTGTGACCCCTGCCAGCCCCCAGCAGTTTAAATTCAGGTTCCTGCACTTATACTCCTCAAATCTGGCCTTCAGTACCTTTGCACTCTCCTTGCATAGGTATAGCCTATCTGTTGCATAAAGATCCTTATTCTCCCACATGCCCTCAGCCTTCAATTAGCCCATATCCTTACTCTCTGCACCCCCCCCAAGTCAGTCCTTTAAGCCCTCTATCCTTACCTTTCTTGGTGAGCTGACCTTTGGAACCAGTAGCACCTCCTAGAAGGCTACTGACCTCCCCACCATACTGCAGAGCCTCCTCACTTCCCTGAACCTCTCTTGAATCACCCCACCTCACTATCAGCCAGGCTGTTTGTACCTAGGTGAACAATGATGTGTGGCTTCCCCCTCTTCCTTTCCTGTGTTCTCATTTATCCATGGACCCACCCTCCTTGCAGTCATCCATAGCATACACTTTACCTTTTTGCGGTTTGTCTTAGCTCCATGTTATCCCATCTTACTGCATTTTACTCCCTTTACTATGGAATTCCCCAAGATCATGACCCTCTCTTCCCCGCCTGCCCCCTGAGTCCCCTTCCCCCCTCTGTCCTACCTGCCCTGTCCCATTTGTCCTACCTTGTCTGACCTTCTCCCCTTCTGCTAGTTCTGGATCTCCCCTGAACCCTACTTTCCTTCTGCCTGATCCCCATCCAGGCTACCTCAGGCCCACCTTACCGACCCCTCCACTGTTATGCCTGCCTGTCTGCCTCTGATCAGCCCACTACCTGCCTGCTCCACCCCTTCTGTGCCCTGCTGCCACATTTCCTACCCCTACCTACCCACTTACCCTCTCTTCCATGGTCTACTCTAGTCCCCACACCCCACCCCACTATTGTTCCCTCACCTTCACCCAGATCTTTTCTGTACTCTCCCTAGTCAATGGGAAGAATCTATTCCACACTGGCACCACTGGGGGTGCTTTCACCATCCCCCTATCTTTCCTTTTTCTCCCCATCCTTCTGCAAGTGTCTAGCACCCTCCCCTAAACCTCCTCTTCCACTGGGGAAGAGGGTCCTGGGGAGTCTGCCATAGCTCTCCCTCCACTCTCCCCCCACCTGCCAGACACCCAGCCTCATCTGGATTCCTCCACTACTCCCCCCAGTCCCCTTGCACTGCTCATCCCACACCCCATTCAGATATCCTCCGGACCAGATTAATGGATGGGCAAATGGGCAATTGCAACAGCGCCTCGAGCTTTGGCCAGTGGAAACTGCGGTAGGGAGCTCAGAGCTCAGAATGCTGAGAGTCTCGATCCAAAGATTCCCTCACACCCAGGACATGTGATGCTGGTAGTGAGTATGACAACGGCAAGCTGGGAGGGTCAGAGGGACTGAATGTGCTCACTTAAAGCATTGAACATGCATGAGCATGACATTAGTTTGCTTTTCTGTCCTAGCTTGTTATCATCATGAGGAGTGGACTCGATGGAGGGAAACACCTCAACTTTTCTGACCCTGCTGGCCACCATTATAGGAGAATGTAAGCATTGGTTTCCATTGGTTCAACTTCAGTGGGAGTTTCTATGTTTCTATTAGCCCAAGGGTACATGTCCCAAACATCAGAACTCTAGCTTGCCAGGTGGCTGAGTTATAACCAAATTACTAAATTTTTAAAATTCAGTGGAATTTTGATGAATGTCTGTGAAATTTTGTGGAATTTTGTAAAATGTCATAAAAATTCCACGGATTCTGAATTTTCCCATTCAGCACAGCTCTAGTTACCTTATACAGAAAGCTTTGAATCTTCACATTTCCTAATGAAGCAGAGAAAGTGATAAGGGCTGTTCTGTAATTTGTATTGCCATATCTTCAAATTGCTCTGGTTTGGAGTATGCATGTGTCCTCACTATATGGAGACCAGGCACTGACTGGGAGGGTACCCAACATCCTCTTCCTAGTATCTGAATTTCACAGAAAAACCTAGGCTCCAAATCAAAGCTATTTTAAACAAGACCCTTATAGTAAGACTATGGATGAGCCCCGGCTGCTCCCCGCTGCACAAGTCTTCACGTGGAGAGCCATGGATGCTTGTGAGCATGCCAGGGAGGGCTCCTTATCTTAAAATGCTGGCGGGAAGGGTGCAGGATCAACCAGATATTTTTTAAAATAAAACATAGAAACATAGAAACATAGAATTTGACGGCAGATAAGGACCGCTTGGCCCACCCAGTCTGCCCATTTCCCTACCTACTGGATAAGCTGCAGATCCTAGTTAACCAGCAGCCTACTTCTTCCTACCCCACCCCCCAGAATTGCCTTATGACTATCCCATGCATGCTTGAATTCCACCACTGATTTTGACTCCACAATCCTCCTGAAGGCCATTCCATGCATCCACAACCCTCTGTAGAAATACTTCCTTAAATTACCTCTGAGCGCCCCCTCTATCTTCAAATTGTGCCTCTTGTTCTGCACACCCTTTTTGAAAGATGCTACCTCTCTGGACTTTGTTGATTCCCTTGAGGTACTTGAAAGTTTCTATCATGTCCCCCTCTCCTCCTTTCATCGAGGCTATACATATTAAGCTCCTTAAGTCTCTCTTCATATGTCCTCCGTGCAGACCCTGCACCATTTTAGTTGCCTCCTCTGGACAGCTTCCATCCTGTCTATGTCTTTTGGAGATTGGTCTCAGAACTGCACACAGTACTCCAGATGGGGTCTCACCAGCTGTCTGTACAGAGAGAGGATAACTTCTTGTTTTCTACTGGTAATGCCTCTCCCAATGCATCCCAGTATCCCTCCAGCCCTCCTTGCTGCCTTCTCACATTGCTTGCCCACCTTTAGGTCATCTGATATGACTACCCCCAGGTCCCTTTCCATTTTTGTTGTTGTTAGTATCTCACCCCCCATTGTGTACTCTTCCCTGGGTTTTGTTTCCAGGTGCATTACCTGCACTTCTTAGCATTGAATCTAAGCTGCCATACATTTGACCATTCCTCTAACCTTGCCAAGTCCTTCTCATCCTTTCCACCCCACCCTGTGCATCAACTCCTTTGCAGATCTTAGTGTCATCTGCAAAGAGACATATTTTTCCTTCCAGTCCTCTTCTGCAATGTCACTTATAAAGACATTGAAGAGGACTGGTTCTACGATTGAACCCCGCGGTGGCACCCGCTAGTAACCCTCCTTTCTTCTGAGTGGACTCCATTTACTATTACCTCTGTGTCCTATTCTCCAGCCAATTCTTTACCCAGGCTGTCATCTTGGGACCCACTCCCAGGCTGGCTAACTTATATATTAATCTTTGTGTGGGACTGTGTCAAATGCCTTGCTAAAGTCTAGGTAGGCCATGTCCACAGCCCCTCCCTGATCTACTACTTTGGTCACCCAGTCAAAGAAATCTATCAGATTCATCTGGCATGACCTTCCGCTGTGAATCCATGCTGCCTAGGGTCCTGTGCCCTTCTGGCCTCTAGATGACGCAATTCTTTCCTTTAGAAGTGATTCCATCATTTTCCCTATCACTGAGGTTAAACTAACAGGTCTAGTTTCCTGCTTCTGCCTTGCTCCCACTTTTGTGAAGGGGAATCACATCTGCCCTCCTCAGTCCTCGGTACCTCCCATCCTCCCATGATTTGTTAAGAGGGTAGTCAGTGGTGTCACTAGTTCTGCCCTTAGTTCTTTTAGAATTCTGGGATGAATCCCATCAGGCCCCATTGCTTTGTCCACCTTCAGTTTTAAGAGTTCTTTCAGAACCCTTTCTTCTGTAAATGGGCTGGTATCAATTTCTGTATACAGAGTGTTACTACTGTTTGTTTTATGTACCTCCCCCTCTTCCTTTGTAAATACTGAGCAAAAATATTTGTTTAGTATCTCTGCCTTTTCACATTCTCCCTCTGCCCACCCTCCCTCCCCTTTATTAAGCCTCACTATCCCTCCCTTGGTCTTCCTTTGCTCCCTGATGTACCTATAAAAGGTTTTATTCCCCTTCTTAACTGAGTTGGCTATCTTTTCCTCAGTTTGGGCCTTTGCTGTTCTGACTGCCTTCCCAGCCTCCTTTTGCTTTAACTGATACAGTTCTCTGTCCTGCTTCTGCTGCGATTCCTTGTACTTCCTGAATGCTTTCTTTTTCTCTTGAACCTTCACTGCCACTTCCTTTGAGAACCATAGTGGTTTCTTACATCGTCTTGTTTTGTTTATTTGCTTCACACAAAGGCTCGTTACCTCTGTGATGGCAGTTTTTATTATTCCCCATTGTTCTTCCACCCCTCCTTCCCGCCCATTTGCTAGTGCATTCCTTAGGCACTCACCCATTTTGGCAAAGTCAGCCCTCCTAAAGTCCAGTACTTTTTGTCTTTGTATGGCTTGACTCTATTGCTGTGTTTATTGTGAACCATACTGTTCGATGGTCGCTAGTTCCCAGATGGCTACCCACTTCTACATCTGTGATCCTCTCTCCATCTCCATTTGAGAGTATCAAGTCTAATATTGCTCCCTCTCGAGTGGGCTCCAGTACTAGTTGTCTAAGGCATGCCCCCTGTAGGGCATCTAGAATAACTGCACTCTTCGAAGTGGCAGCTGCAACTGCGCTCCAGTTAACATCTGGCATATTCAGATCACCCATCAGCAATATCTCCCTTTTTCTGCCATTCTAAGTATACTTTCTATCATTTTCTTGTCCACTTCCTCCCCCTGAGAAGGGGGTCTGTATACAACCCCTGTGCGGATTGTGGTGCCATTGCCTGTCTCCAAATTTACCCACAGTGCTTCTTCTCCTCCCAACAACTAGTAAGTGCATAAAATACTTTTATTTTTTAAACTGCTAATCGGGCCCTGATATATAAGGGGGTGGGGCATGATACCAGGTGGACATTTCCCTTTAATGCCCATCTTGTGATAAGAGGGGTGGGAAATGCCAAAAGAAGGGAGACAGTGAGACGTCATGTTCCCACAAACAGGGTACCTATTTACTTACTTTTTAGATTTTTATCCCTTTAGGCCTACAGGGGGAAAAGGGAAGGAGGAGAAGGTTAAGACATATGGTCAAATAAAAACAACATGGTAGAATCAGCACCCTAGCTATATGAATGAAACATTAGTAGATACTGTATGGAATGAAATACAGTGGGATATTCTCTGGCCTGGATATGTAACTATCATATGTGCTAAACAACTGACATCTGTACATAACAAATTGCTACTCTAAAATTGATAACATGGAATGTAAAAGGAGACAAGGATTGTATTACAATGACAAAAAGATTTAATCAATATAAAAGAAAAAAGGTTGACATCCTTTTCCTATAAGAAACAAATTTTTCAGAAAAGATTTTAGATACTTTAAAAATGTATTTCATGCAAAGGAGACATACTTCATATTTATATTCAGGGCTAGAGGTACACTAATGTCTATAAAATATGGTAAACATCTCAGTTTTAGATCAGTACTCTAACTGGGGGGGGGGCAGATAGTCTATACTTAGGATTAAACAAAACTTACTAGAATTAACCCTGGCCAATGTGTACACCTTCAATGAAGAGGACCCCAGTTTTTTTACTATATTTTTTACTGATATTTCACAATTCTTAAGTTCATATATAATCATGGGTGATTTTAAACTGGCATTGGGCCATTTGGACAGAACTCTAGGAACATAAAACTGTCTCACTGATCTTAAACTATATGGAGAGGCTTAACCTAGTAGATCCACTCAAACACATTTATCCAGAAAAATAAGTTTATTCTTTCTATTCAAACCCACATAAATCTCATTCTAGGATTGATGTTTATTTAATTTCAAAAATGTATTTTGTAATATAGTGGATGTTAGATATAACTCGATCAGTACCTCAGATAATGCCTCAGTTATGATGGTCTTTCAAAGAGGTGCAGCAGCTGCAAAGGATAAATCTTGGAAATTCAAACAAAAATTTCTAACTCATAAAGTTTTTACCAATCTTCTTAGAAATGAAATAATTTGTGGAAAATAATTCCACTGAAGAAACCTAACTAAATACAATCTAGGATGCATTAAAACATACATGGGGGTTTATGTATCTCTTACTCTGCTCAGAAGATTAAAATTGAATCCCAAATTCTTAATGATCTTGAACAAGTTCTAGCATCAGCAGAAGTCAACTCTATTATCTCAGGAGGTGAAGTGGATTTAGCGAGGGTCCTACTATTAAAAGATGAAGTTAATCAAATCTTGGAGTCACAAGCAAGAGGAACAATGATGAGAGCACATGCAAAGTATTACATTTTAGGGGGGGAAACCTGATTGATTACTGGCTTTCCAGCTTCAAAGTGAGTTCATTAAGAGTAGAAACACAGATGATAATGCCATTGTACAAATCATGCATCATTCCACATTTGGATTACTGTAGTCAGCTGTGGTGTCCTTACAGGAAATCTGAAGTGGATATGGTGGAGAAGGTGCAGCCTTAAACAACCAGAATATTGACAGAATTCAAAAATCAATCGTTCATACGGAGATTAAATAATTTGAAACTCTACCTCTCTAGAAGAGTGTAGAAAAAGGGGAGATCTGCTGATGTTTTATGATGTTATGCATAATCCATATCTTATGAAACAGTTGAATATAAATCAGAAGTATAATAATCATAAAACATGTGGTCATACACTGCAAGCACAGATTACGTGGTTTAGATCAGATAGAAGAAAGTATTTCTACATGCAATGGGTGGTAAACCTCTGGAACAACCTGCCTAAAACCATAGTTACCAGAGAGACAGAGGTTTTTTTTCAAAATAGACTAAACAGATATGGCAAACGGTGGTAAGCTGTTATATTACTCAATCTAGAGGAGCTAATTTTTGGGCTATCACCTTATCAGCACTAGTGAATGTCATTTATGAAAGTGAAAAACCCAATAACACAATTTATGTGATAATGGATGACAATGGCGTAGACATATACGAGCCAAGGGCTATAAATGACATATTTAAAGCATTTTACCAAAGACTATACTCCGAAAAACAATTCTAATATAGGGAAAATGAAACATTTTCTTTCCATTCTTGATTTAAATAACCTAAATGATCAAGACAGAATTATTATAGACCAAGGACCTGATTCAGAAAGTTCCCCTGAATGGTGCAAGGGGCTTGCACCACAAAGAATGGTGCAAGGTACAGCTTGAACCCAAGAATGCGCTGGGAGCAATTCACAAAAGCAGCCTGCATCAAACACAGGCTGCCTGTGCCAAAGAGAGATTGCGCCAGCCTTGGTCCACAAAACAGACTGCAGCGTGGCACTAGGGGGCTTGTGGCAGACACAGGCTGCCATATCCCCTAAGTTGGGATTCACAAAGCCCTCCCAGAGGGCAAATTTCTAAGTACCATTAGACCAGCCAGGGACCTTAGAGAGGAAATAAAACTACTCAGTGAGGGATGAGTACTCAGATTTTGATGAAACGTTGTATAGGCTGGCTGCTAGGCAACTGTTACTCTTTTCTTAACTTTATTTTTATTAAATTTCAGATGTGCACAGTTCATTCAGTAAATGTCACAGCAGGATAGATCACTCAGCATTAGTGGAGGACAACTGACCCACTTGTGCTCTTTTGATAACTACACTATACTCTAAGCCACGTCACCATGTCAGCTGTTACTGTTCTTAGCATGTGCCTTCAGCCACTCATGGTTTTAGTTAGCAGTTTCACCCCAGCCAACAGTCATGCAATACCTTCCCAGAGGTAAGGGGAGTATGTGGGTGCCCCATTATAAATGCACTGTCATTCATTCCATGTTTGCATGGATGGGGACTATGCTCTCACAAACCCCCCTCCCCTCCGGGAAGGTATTGCATGATTGTTGGCTGGGGCGAGAGCAATAGGTAAATGTCATTGAGGAACAGGTCAGAAAGCACAGGAAAACCAGGAGCAGTTTCAAAATTCGCAAATAGTTTTATTTTTCTCAATAATAGTAAAATAAAAAAATAAAAATTATTCTGTATAACTATTTACAAAGCCAGTACAAACAAAGAAACTAAGTCCTTCTTCTGAGGGTATCTCTTAATTCTAAGTTTCAGTCTCAGTCTCTCACTCTCCTTGTCTCTCTAGCAAAAGCATTGCTGCTCTTTTTATAAGTCTTTTTCTGGGAACTCATTAAGAGAGCCTGCTTCTTGCAGAATGTTCATGTAAGTTTACAGAATGTTCTTGTCAGTTTCATTCCTTGCAGGTGCAGCAAAACAATACATGGTGTCTCAGAGCTGACCTCTTGTTGTCAACTCTGCAGAGAGCTTAAAAACTGCATCTCAGGTTAATCCCTTGAGTTCCAAATAGCTTTTTGCAATCATTTCAACAGTATAACTATATACAGTTTTAAACAAGGGGATCCCAGTATCAGTGACATTTCCACATAAACATTCACATATATTTTTTACAACTGCAGATATGCATGGGGAAGAAAAGACAGAAATAGCAAGTGAATGTAGAGTGATAGTGAGAGGCAAAGAATTGTGAAACCGTCAGAGCGATCAGTTCCTAGGTCTCACAAGAAAATTTGTTTGCACAACCAGACAGAAAAGAGGCAGAAAATGAGAGGATAGAACAGACCCTTGCATTTAAACTCTTTCTGCATAGAAAATGGGGCAGGGTTTTATTCAACCCTGTCACGGTAAAACTACAAGCTGTCTGAAAGCATTCACTGACAATGGTAGTTTTCAGTCAGGTTGCACTCAGTACTCAGTCAAGCAAGTAGCATAGCAGTAACATATCATGATGTACGCTATTTCTGTGATGTACTGCTGTACTACTTGCATGGGTCTGGAGTCCTCCACCAATGTCCATCACTCGGCTTCCACATCTGGAGGAGAACTTCAGCTTCATCATATACCCCTAGACACCGAGGGACAGTTATTCAGACTGCGCCGGGCAGAGGCGCAAGCCTGGGTGCAGCACAACAGGGCTGCACCAGGGCTAGGGCCAGGCGATATGCAGTGGTGCTGCACCATAGCTCAGCACCATTGAATATGGCATGGAGGGTGCACACACTGTGCATGTCACAGTGGCACTGCGCCAGTGCAAGACACTGAAAGGTAGCACGGGGAACTGTTAGCACCCTTTACAGACTGTGTGAGAGACCTTTTGGTACCATGCATTTTTGCTTAAAGTTGAACCAGCATAATATACTGTGGTGATTTGCATATACAGCCCATGGTGCTTTGCATTATGGGGGTATGTGTGATTTTGTATTTCTTTTTCCACTGGGAATAATGCCTTACAGGTTCAGTGCAGTTCTCCTTTAAAGGTACATATCTCAAGAACTTTACTATAAATTCTCAATATCTCAGGCATTGGTAGAATTCTACTATATTCTTTTCTCTCATGTGTCTTGTAAGATGCATTAAGAATGCTACTGAATTCTGTTCTTTGGTTAATGCAGTGCTCCTGTAATGTCAGCTTGCAAGCCTGAGCTATGCATAAGGGGGAGGAGCTACATACTGCATGCAAACAGAGATGGAGGGAGAGTCAGATGCTTCCAGGAGTTTGGAGAGACAGGAGGGACTAGAGTCTGTTCATGGGTCCCTGAAGGCCAGGGCCTAGGTTTTCTAATAGATGAGTCTGTCCCACAGAAAGAAAGTGCTGATGAGATAGGGATCATATCTAGCAGCCTCTCTGGGGATGGGTTTGGAAAAGAAAGGGTAATGGGGCTGGTGAGCCCAGTACTATAACAGCAGCTGGGAGATTTGTAATCAGCCACTTGGCATCCTGAGAGACTGTGAAGGGAATAGCACCATACGGGCCTACGTATTCAGCTGTGGTAATTTGTACCTCACATGAATAGCACTGCACAAAATATAGCATGCAGCTGTCAGGGGAGCCATATTCAGACTGGCAGCACACCAAGTCTGGCATGCACTGCCTGTATAAATATCAAGCTGTGTTAGTGCCTCATAAAGTGCATATGCATGGCACTACCACAGTCCCAGCAGGAAATAGACACCCAGGAACAAAGGGGGATAGTGTGTCCCAAATGAGATAATGCTTTTGCCCAGAGGTGATATATTCAGTGGCCAGCATGCTGATCACAAATATCATGCAAGGTGCTAAGGGGACATTTACGTGTCATTATATAGCCATTATCAGCTCTGTGCACAAATGTATGGAGGCATTGTGCAAAGCTTCAGCCATTGCCCCCACCTTCACCTGATCCCCATACCTCCCGAGGCTCTGGAATGACCTGCTGCTCCAAATCCATCACTCCTCCTCTAGGCATTCCCTAACCTCAGCCCTGACAAACTTCTACGCAGTAAACTGCTCATGTATCTGACTTCCTCCTCCCCTCCTCCACTTGCCACTGCCCCATCCTTGATTCCATGTGGCCTGACCAGCGGTGTTAGCTATAGCTATAAATGCTGGCATATATCCACCAACTTCCACACTTACTCACTCTGCTCTTCTAGCCTTGTTTCTCGTTTCTCTGTCTTTTGAGTTACCCGTAGATTAGTAGCTGACAAGTACAGTATGTATATACTCTTTCTTTATGTAATTTTAATTCCTTGTACAATGTTACCCTCATTCCATGTACCAATGTGTAAATTCCATGTTGCAATGCATCCTATGTTACTCCTACTGCATGTTCTAATGTGTAACTTAATTCCATGTATCATTGTAATCAGTTGCTCTCCTCTGTACCTCCCCCCCAAGGCCGCACTGTGAAACGAGCATCTTTTTGCTCAGTGTGCCTTTCCTGGTGAAACATTTCAATAAATAAATAAATAAAAAACATGAGTAGATAACCTTTCTGGTTGTCTAGTAGTACCCCCTCCGGCTTAATGTCCATTTTAATAAGTAATACATTTCCCTTGCAGTCTAATAGCCTCCCTCATTCACGCAGTCCCTGTTGGAAATTTATAATAAATGCTGATCCTTCCCTATCAGTTTAGTAACCCCCCACACCCAATCCCCATTGGAACTATCGCAAATATGCAAAACCAACTCTGGAAATCTAGGGTTACCCCTCCCCCCTTTTCTGGGGTAGGGAGTCAGATCAATGTATGTGTCATTGATTAGGCATATGTAATTTTGTATTCCCCCCATCTTGTTGTTGCTATTTTATTATTTTGCATCTTTATTAAATGTATGTGAAATGTTTCTTGTATGCATATTGTTAAAATATATAATGAAACATGATACTGGTGTAGTGTATGAAAGAATTGGATGTCATTGAAAACAAATTCTTTCAGGAACTCAGATGACTTGTGACTATCCTTGTTTATCTTAAACTAAAATTATGAATCAGAATTTGGGATGCACTTGAACAAGTCTCTGGTAGTGCAGCGGCACATCTTCCTGGCAAAATTCCTATTACAGTAGTCGAATATGCTCTATCCCCTTCCCTGTCCCACTCACTCAGAACCCACCAATTCCAACATCATCTGGCACTACTTAACCCTCCAAATACACAAATACAGTAGGTAGGGGAAATTGGGCAGACCAGGTGGGCCAAGCGGTCCTTCTCTGCTGTCAGATTCTCTGTTTCTGTTTCTAAATGTCCATTCAGGACTACCAGCAGAATTGCAGACAGAACTAACATTGACACGCCACCCACCACCTCAGCCAACTGTTGCCTGAATGAGAAGAAGTGAGTGCACATGTACTCTAGAAACAGCTGTTTCTACTGCACTTGTGTGCTCACTACTTGTCATTCAGCTCATGTCTGAGAGAGTGGGAGGTGGATCTGTGCCAGTCACCATCCGCAGATTTGTTAGCATTCCTGAATGGACTTTTGGAGAGTGAGTTGGTGACAGCTGGGGATGGTGAGTGTTGAGTGGGTGAGATGGGAAGAAGGTGGGGGTATTTGGCTTCTGTAATAAGGATTGCTTGGAAGGGGGTACCACTGGACTACCATGGAAGTGTTTTACTTATTTAAATGGTGATCAGGTGGGAGTGGGTACCACTGGACTACCAGGGATGTGTTTTATTAAGGTGGGAGGGAGAGCGTGTCTCCAGTGCCATTGCTGCCAAGGAGACAGGGGGTCACACATGACTGAACATGTTGACAAGAACAGGGTTTATGGAAGGATTATAAATGCTGTCAGGGCATTCTTTTTGCACTTCCAAAGCCTTCTAAAGATACCACTCATTTGCACAGGTGCAGTGGTGTATTTAGCAGTTGCGCCATTGTATGTGACTAAGAGAACCTCTTTGAATATGGGCTGGGGTTACATCCTTCCTAGCTCCCATCAGAGATGGAGTTCCCCAGGGGTCCATCCTGAGTCCTCTCCTAGTTTACCTATTTTTTTTTGTATAATATTTTTATTTTTATCTTTTAGATAAACCATACATCCCTGAGTACACATACTCTATGGTTACATAAACCAAAAAACATATACTGGTTACAAGTACCAGGCCCCCTTGAAAGTCTTTAAAGTTGGCCTCATAGTCCAGAGTTTGGCCAGCTTACCTGTAAAACTAAATGTACATTTGAAATGGCCCTCTAAAATCAATTAGTAATAGAGTGAAGAGCTTTTATAGCAAATTAGATTCAAAAATCAGGGTAAAAATAAACAAAAGCATGAAAATAAGCGTACAAAAACTACAACAATAACAGTGCAACCTAGTTCATGTATATGGTACATTAATATCGACTAAAACTTGATAGATGTTATTATAAAAATAGTATCTGATTTTATTATAATAGAGCAATGAGTGGTGAATAGTATTCTGATACCCCAACTATTCAAACTACTCTCCCAAAGCCTTCTGAGTAGATTAAGAGCTCTGCAGGAATGAGTGCAGCTATGCATTGAGCCCACAATCTAGAAAACTAGTCTATCCTCCCCTTCATGCAAAAGTTAATCTTTCCATTGCCAGTGTGGGCAGCATCAAGTTTCTCCACATAGATGTTGTGGGCATTGTGCATGAAACCCATGTATTTAATATAATTTGTCTGGATATAATAAGCAATGCCCTCACCCATCGTGGGTAAAGGGACCAGTCCCCTTTTTCTTCCTTTCCCAGTCCAAACAACAAGGAGATTCGGGACATTTCTAGGGATTGGCACCACATTGTACTTATTTTTCTCCTTATCTGGTCCCAATAACTTTGTAAGATTTTACAACCCCAAAAACAGTGGAGATAGGTCCCCCTTTCCGTCAAACATCTGCTACACATTGGTGAGACTACAGGGTCATATTTATTGACCCTTACAGGGGAATAAAAAAGAAAGTGGAGAAACTTGTACTGTGCCTCCTTAAGTTTGTTACAAGTTAAGAGGCCCATATGAGAGAGCACTATTTGTTCCCATGTGCTATCATCAAATTCAGATCCAAGATCACCTTCCCATTTGACTCTACTGATCAGAGCGGGTTCACCGAAACATTGCCTATCTAGTTTTGCAACTCTCCCAATCAGACCCTTTTCATTACTGCTAGCCTCTCTGATTTCTTTTTCCATCTGTCGGATCATTGCTCTTCTAGAGTCCTGTGCCATAAGTTTTTCCCCATAGTGCCTGACTTGTAGATAACGATACATGTGTGAATTTGGTAAATGCAATTTTCTTTTGATGGTCTCAAAAGTGAGAACACGGTCTTTCCCCCATAAGTCTCCTATACAATGAATCCCTCTTGTCTCCCAGGTGACGAAGCTCACGTCCCCCCATCCCGGGAGAAATTCTGGGTTTCTAGCTATTGGTACCAAGGCTGTGTTATTTCCCCCCAATCTACCTCTCTTCTTAAAACTTTTCCAGGCCTCTAAAACTGCCAATACCATGGGATTATGACATGGTAACCGAACAAAGGCCCCATCCCCTCCCACTGTAAGGTGACCTGGGCACCCCTCTTGTTCTAAATCGAGCCAGGAAGCTGCCTCTCCCCAAGATACCCAGTTATATATATATCTAAACTGAACAGAAATAAAATATCCTCTCATATCTGTGAACTCTATGCCTCCTTTAGCCTTAGCTGCCTTGAGTTTGTTCAAAGCCATCCTTGGCCTACCCGCTTTCCAGATAAACTTAGTAAAACTTCTATCAACATTTTTTAAGTCTCTCTTAGTTGGACTGAATGGCATCATCTGCATTATGTATAACAATCTAGACAGCATATTAATTTTTATTAGGTTAAACCTCCCAATTCATGATATTGGCAGTCCATTCCATCTTGATATATCTTCCTGTACCCATTTTATGATAGGGGAGTAGTTGAGCTCATTTAATTTTTTAATATCCCGTCCTACTTTTAACACCAGATAAGTAAGGCTGTGTCCTACCACTCTCAGTCCCCAGGTAGTCTTCTCTCAATAGTTGGTTTCCCTGTCCAGGTACATACATTCAGTCTTATTGAGATTAAGCCTATACCCAGAGAAGGTGGCAAATTCCTGCATGAGTCCTAACAGGGCCGGGACCTAGGTCTCTGGGTTGGTTAAATAAAAAATTAAGTCACCAGCATAAAGAGTTATGTGATGTTGGGAGCCACTTGCAGGCCTGTACCTTGGATTATTTCACTTTCCTTTACCCTGCACCCAAAGGGTTCAATCGCCATAGCGAACAAATGGGGGAGAGGGTGCAGCCCTGCCTCGTGCCCCGATAGAGTTGGAAGTTGTCTGAAGGACTACCTTTTACTAGCACTCTTGCCATAGGTTTATGATATAAAAGTTTACCAATTTAACAAAATCAGCTCCCACCCCAAATCTTTGCAGAACCTCAAAGTAGTACGGCCATTCAATTCTATCGAATGCTTTTTTGGCATCCATTGATAGTATACAGGCTTTTCCAGGCATTTTGTTCCCCACCACACCACATTTAAGAGTCTTCTAATGTTATGGTACGACATACACCTCTTAATAAAGCCTGTCTGATCAGGGTGGATAATCAGGGGTAATAGGAACTATAGACGTAGGGCCAAGTCAAGTCAAGTCAAGTCAAGTCAACTTTATTTCTATAGCGCTTTTCAAAACCAAGGCACTTTACATAAAACATATACATACTAATAAAAAATTTAAAACCAACATTAAAATATAATAACCATAATTAAAGAAATGCTAAACTAAATAAATGTGTTTCAAACTGGTTTCAAAACTATCGACGGTTGGTCATTCTCTCAACCAACAAGGTAGAGAGTTCCACAGGGATGGTGCTGCAAAAGCAAAAGCACGAGATCCTGATGTCTTCAATCAAACCCTGGGAATCTCTAGCAATCCCTCATTGGCGGAGTGGAGAGGACGGAGGGGGCAGTAGGGAATCAGGAGATCTTTCAGGTAACCGGGTCCCTGGTCATGTAGGGCTTTGAAGGTTAGTAAACCAACCTTAAAGGTGATCCGCCACCTAACAGGCAGCCAGTGCAGTTCGCGTAGCACAGGTGTAATATGACTGGTTCTAAAAGTACCAGTCAAAAGCCTGGTCGCCGTGTTCTGTGCCAGCTGCAGGTGGTGGATATCAACTCCCAGGTAGCCCTAGGTAAAGGGAGTTGCAGTAATCAAGATGGGCAGTGACAAAGGCATGGACCAATGTTGGAAGATCACCCGGAGGAACCAGGTGTTTTACCCGGGTGATATTCCTCAGATGGTAAAAAGAGGATTTGATGACAGCTGACATCTGAGATTTTAGGGTCAAGCCACCATCAAAAATAATGCCCAGATTTCTCACCTGATCGGAGGTAGGGAGCGACATACCACCAAGTGACAAGCCTGATGGTTGTCCAGCTCCCAAATCCGCCCCCAGATGGCTTGGGTCCACTACCAATACCTCAGTCTTGTCCGGATTCAGTCTCAGCCAGCTGGAACTCATCCAAAGTCTGATCTCAGCAAGGCAATTATTTAGCACGGAGAGTGCATCATCCTGGCCGGGCAGAAAGGTCAGATACAGCTGGGTATCATCTGCATAGCAGTGAAAACCCAAACTGTATCACCTGATGATTTCTCCCAATGGCAGCATATACACTGCAAACAACATGGGAGCTAAAATGGAGCCCTGCAGTACCCCACAAGGCAGGGAGTGAGCGCCAGAGGAATAAATTCCAGTGGCAACTCTCTGAAACCTGTCTGTGAGGTAAGAATTAAACCATTTGAGGACTGTACCAGACAGCCAGCAATAAACCCGTAGGTGATCCAATAGCACACCTTGGTCTACAGTGTCAAATGCAGCAGAGACATCGAGAAGGACCAGAATGGTACATGCCTTTCGATCTCTGGCCATTAGGAGGTCACTCAATACCCGGACAAGGGCAGTCTCCATGCTATGCTTCTTCCTAAAACCAGACTGAAGAGTATCATAGACATTGTGAGTTATAAGATGATCATCCGATTGCAACGCAACCGCCTTTTCAATAACCTTACCAACAAACGGCAGGTTAGAGATAGGCCGGTAGTTAGCTAGACAATATGGATCTAAGGAAGATTTTTTAAGGAGTGGTCAAATGACTGCCTCCTTGAGGGAGTCAGGAAAGACCCCCATCTCCAAAGGCTTCCAGACAATGTCAGCAAGGATCGGGCAGATAACTTCCACACATCCTACTAAGAGAGGTGTGGGGCCCAGATCCAAACTACAACTGGGTGGTCGCAGTATTTGGATGATCTTCACAATGTCACTGAACTCCAGCCAGCGAAACTCTGACCAGACAGACCGAGTACATGTCACTTCACGTCGACCACTGCAACCCCCTATAGGAGGAGTCGGACCGATACCAGACCTGATGCTGGCAACCTTATCTGCAAAGAAACGAGTGAACTCCTCACATCTTAACTGAGAAAAGGCTTCTCTAGGCTGGAGGCAGATTGGATTGCACAATCTGTCCACAGTCCGGAAAAGCTGAGCCGGTCGGTTTTGTGCAGCAGAAATCTCCCTGGACAGGAACTCTGCCTTCTTACGGGTGATTTCTGATTGATAGCCGTCATAAAGTGCCATCAACCTAAGCCTGTCAGCATCATCTTCGGAATTCCACCAGACTCTCTCCAACCTTCGGACAATGCGCCTTAACTCCTTCAAGGAGCCATCAAACCAAGGGCTCCTTGGACTGATGGCAAGAGGCCGAACATGAACAGGAGCAATCTTGTCCACACCATCTCCCACAGCCTTATTATAGGCTAATACGAGACTATCTGGACTCATGCATTCACTCGACAAGCCTGATAGGTCCAGTACCGCCATTAGGTCAATGGGTTCTATACCCCTTAAAGGGTGGTACCGAACCATCTCTGTAGGGGCAGACCTATTGGGGGGGTCCTGAAACTGAACCTTATGGTGTGATGGTCAGACCAGCTGACTGGTTCCACCCCCAAATCAGTGATCGCCATACCCAAAAGGAATATCAGATCCAATGAATGACCTTTTACATGGGCCGAGGACGTAATAACCTGTGTTAGGCCCAGCATCATCATCAGCTGGAAGAGATTTTGACCAAAATGTGAGAGTTCATTGTTGACCCAGGCATTGAAGTCCCCCAGAACTAACAGTCTGGGAAACCTCAACACCATGTCGACGATGAAGTCTGCTATCTCCTGCAGGAATTCTCCACCGTCACCTGGTGGACGGTAAACGAGGAGAATCCCACAACCTACATCCTCTCCCAGGATATATTCAAAGGATCTGGTACTTCCCATTGGCACATCCACAAGGCCCAGCTCAGTCTTAAACATATTGGCCACACCCCCGCCCCTATGATCCAACCTTGGACGGTGTATCACCGAGAAACCGACTGGAACTGCGAGGCCAATATGGGACCTGGGTTTTCATCCAGCCAGGTCTCGGTGATGCAAGCCAGATCAGTTGATCCAACAAGATCAGCTATAATAGCTGTTTTGTTTTTAATAGATCTGGCATTGCATAACACCACCAAGGTTGGATGAGCTGTTGAGGAAGACCCCGGCACCTGTCCATTAGAATAGGAACCATTGGGTATGGGGACAAGACATGAGGAACCCCTATCCTGACCCCATTTCGCCCCAGGGTATCTCCTGGACCCCAAAACCCCAATCCACCTGCTCCCCTCCTGTCCCCCAACAGGCCCAGCTCTCCCCTTTTGTCCATGCTTCCTAAGAATGCCCAGCTCACTACACCTAAAATAGGTGTCAGTTGACAAAGGAGGGCATTCAAAGGGATGTAATTCCCTAAGCCTGGTGGGGGAATAGCGCCCAGCTGTCACTAAACCTCCCCAACACGTAATAAACAAATAAAGAAAAATAAAATAAAATAAACAAAACCTATCAATATCAAATAAGTTAAAAGAAAATAAATAAAATTCACTCCTCACTGTCTCTCACAGAGGAAAGAAAGCAAACAAAAACCAACCGCTATTACATATTAAAGGAAAAATAAAAATCCAACCCCAAAATATAACCCCAAATACAATAAAATACGATTTTAAAACTACAACAGTAGTCTGAGCATCTGTTATTGTCCAAGTGACATAATGTGTAGTGTCTTCATGAATTGCTAAGTTCGTTTCAAAATCATAAAAAAATAATAATAAATCCAAAATGAAAAAAGTTGTGGCACTCTCACTACCACCAACTACAGTTTAAATCATCTTTAATTAATGAAAAGCTCTCTCACTGCTTTTCAAAAAGTAAATGAAATTACAGTACCTGGGAGTGGTGAAAAACTAAAACAGCAAACCCTTAGTAGTCAAATCCAGAAAGAATAGGACCGGAAATGCTGGAAAAGGAAAAAGGGGGGGGCGGATCAAGAGACGCCCCACCTAGCTCACCAAAGCCACCCAGTCAAACTATAGGGCCGTGAGGAGCCAAGGAGGAAGATTCTCCACCAGCCCACCGACTGGTAGCCTCAATCCCCACAGGGAATCCCAAAAACCGGGCACCCAACAGTTCGAACCCCAATTTCCACACCAAATCTGGCTTAAAACACTTCGCAAAATAAAAATCCAACGAAGTCCAGCAATAATCAGCCTCTTCTGCTTCAGACACTGACTCCTGTTGCCATCTCCAGATAAATCAGACCCACTGGGCAGACAGATACAAGTCCACGGCCATTGCTAACAATCCCCCACCTGGGCTCACTCTCCAGCAAGCCCCAGGAAGAGATCCTAAGGGACACCGGGCTAAACCGCTGACTACCCAGCGGAATAAGACCGGGCCCCCCACACAGCCTCACACCGCAGCCAATCCACCCCAGGATCAAGGCCTTGAATCTGGTGCCAAATTTAAAGCTGATCTTCGAATATCCAGAGTTCCTGTACACAAGCACGAACTGCCATTCAAGGAGACACACAGTAATTAATCCACATGGCCAGTAATCCAAATCCAATTAAATGTAAAAATCCAAATCTTCCCCTCGAAACAGTTAGTCACCTCTTCGAAGTGGCGACTGTTCCCGATGTCCTCACAAGCACTTTAAAGAACTGGTCGAACACTCCGTGCAGGCTCTGTCAAACAAAGCCAATCTCCACAAAGTTATTGCGGAAAAAAGGTAACAGCAGCAGCTGAACTGACAAAAATACAGTCCAGCACTACAATCTCCACGACAAAAGGGAAATTCGACTGGGCCCCAAGTTCTCCACTGAAAACAACCAGCACGTAGTCCATGAAAGCAGCAATTCACGGCAGCCAAGAAACAACTAGGAGGCAACAAAAATATGGCTTCTTCAGGCAGAAACTCCCTCTACATGGACCTCCAAGTGAGAGATTTTCTTTTGGCGCAGGGCTCCTCTTCTAAATACCACCCCACAGAACAAATCCAGAAGTTAGACAAAAAAGAAAAAGCCAGCCCAAATAACTCACTTGAGAGGTAATTGAAATGATTGTACTACTCAGAACGGGGAATCCGAAAAAGGAACGCTCAATACATTTACAGCGTCCCACAGGCTGACCAAAGATTTGTTCCGAACAATGAACTGTGTACCGAGCACAAAAAATAATAATGCAAAAACAGCACAAAAGAAATAAAACGATAAAACACTAACTCTAAAATAAAAACTGCAGCTCACAGCATAGTGCTCAAAGATTTGGCTCGCCCAGCATGGCGGCCATATTGCCAACACTTTAGCTATAATTTTACAATCATAGTTAAGTAAGGATATAGGTCTGTATGACGCACAATCCATACTGTCCTTCTCTGTTTTCAACAGCAGGTGGCTATTAGCTAGGGAACACCAGGCAGGAAGCTCCTCCCCTCCCCCACCTCCTTAATCACAGCACTCATGGTCCCTGCTATTACATCCTTTAATAATTTATAGTATTCTGCCCCAAACCCATCTGGTCCCCCTGCTTTTCCAGATTTTAATCCAGAGGTTGCTCGCTTAATTTCCACTTCGAAGACCTCTGCCCCCAACATTAAGGCCTGATCTTCTGTCAACCTTGGAAGTGTGCACTTGTCTAGGAATACTTTTGCCTTTTCCTCAGTGCCTGAGCATTCTGTTTTGTACAAATTTGTGTAGAATTCCTTAAATATCCCTAGCATTTCACCCTCCTGGGTAGTTATGCAATTACACCTACCCTTAATTGACACAATCTTACTAGGACCCTTCCCTCCCTTCATTAACTGAACAAGTAAGGGGCCCGGCTTATTGCCCCATTCATAAATACGTTGTCTAGTGAACATCAGATTTTTCTGTGCAAGGCCATTAAGAGTCTCATTAACGGCCTCCCGAGCTATTTTCAACCGCTGCTTATCATCTGCCTTATTGTCCTGAAGGACTTTAATTTCTAATTCTTTGATCACCTTTTTGAGGTAATTAATTTTTAACCTTCTCTCCCTTTTCACTTTTGCTGTATAGCCAATTATAGCGCCCCTCATTACTGCCTTCCCCGCTTCCCACACATAGGCCCCTAGAGGGAACCGAGTCCTTATTAGTAGCCCAATACTCTTCCCATAAGGATTTTAGGAATTCTCTGAACTCCTCTTTACATAATAAGTAGGTAAGAAATCTCCACTGGCCCATCCTCCTTCTGGTAGCAATCCCTCCTAAATTCAATTGTACCATTGCATGGTCCAACAACATTATTGGACTATGTGAAACGTCTTTGACCCCGGTAAACAAATCTTTTGCAATAAATATGTGGTCTAATCTTGACCATGAATCATGTGGTATGGAGTGAAATATAAATTCTTTAAGTCCCGGGTATAATGTATGCCAGCTATCTATCAAATCGAGCTCCATTTAAACCCATTGCCCATACTTTAGTGATCTGATTTTGCTTCCTACCTGTGCCTTTGTAATCCATAGCCCAATCCATGATGCAATTGAAACCCCCCCCAATATAAGGCCAGGAAATTGCTCCCTGTGTAGAAGATCCAGCACATGCTGAAAAAAGTTCGGGTCATATACTGCCGGTGCATATGTATTCCCAAAAGTTATCTCACAGCCTCGAATTCTACCATGCACAAAAACATAGCGGCCTTCTTTATTGTCTCTAACTACCTGTAGCACCTCTAAGGGGAAGTTTTTATTCACTAAGATAGCTACTCCCCTTTTGTGCGAGGAATATGATGCAGCATGGCATGACCTCACCCAGCCCCCCACCAATTTGTTATGCTCTTTGGGAAGGAGGTGTGTTTCCTGCAGCATTGCTACTTGCACTTTTCGTCTTTTCAATGCAGCTAAAATTTTAATTCTGTTAATGGGAGTGTTAATTCCCTTAATATTCCATGATACTATAACATCATCCAAACCATTTGCCGTCATGTCACTCCAAGGTTAACAGAATCACGCCCCAATTGTATTCCATATTCACTACTCACTCTCTATGACATGTCTAGGTTGCTTTGAGCATTAAAAAAACATAAAAACTGCATAACATTAACTTTCCCCAACTTTAAACATTATCAACCCCCCCTGCCCTCACCACCCCTCCCTAAACGATCCTCCCAATGAAACTTTAACCTTTTGATTGTTTCTATCTCTACTTTTCTTAGAACCAACAGCTCATTTGGTGACTTGTTCCACATACCTAAAATCTCTCAACAAAGCCCCCACCTGTCATCATTCTATTTAACAAAACAGCCTTTTAGGAAAGCAGTGAAACCGAAGCTCCTAACTCAAATAAATGTAGGATTCCCAGATCATTGAGCTGTTTCCCACGGTAGGCCATCCACTCCATCCTACTGCTTCGTGGAGACAGCCATGAGCCTCCTTCTCCCTCACATGCCAATAGAAGACCAGCATTTAACCTATTTTTATATTTCTCACACAAGCTTGTAATTCCTGGGGTAAGCAAATAAATATTGCCAGCAATATAGTATTCCACCCTGACTTTCATTTCTTTATTTTACCCGTCCAAATATGCCAGGAGTAAGCATGTTATGGCAGAGACTCCACAGCCCTAAAGATGACTCTTCCCTCCAAGCAGCCTCATCTATTAGGACGTTATAAAATGATGGAGCAAATATACAGAGAGTTACCAGTTACTTAGATCATTTTCCTTTTTTTTTTTTGTCCCAGTCCTGAATGAACGATTTCAACTTAGGCAGCCCCCAGAATGAGTATGAGGCCCCTTTAATACGCACCCTCACTAATTGCTGGATACGCGAGGAAGAACTCAATATTCCTCTCCCTCAACATATTCATCACTTCTTTTAAGGCCTGGCACTTTCTCTGTACATGCTGTGACAGATCTTGATACAGAGATAATTTGCACCCCTCATATACCAGCTCCTTCTTGGCTCCATATGCCGACATGACATCCTCCCAATCCTGGAAATTGTGCAGATGAATCTGCCTGGGTGGCTGGTCATCAGGCGGTCAAGGTGCTAGTGCCCTGTGGGCTCTCTCCAACTTCAAGGTACCATTTTTGACTTGCATGCCCAGGATCTTCAGGAGAATTTTAGAGCAAAACTCAAAGACATTCTTGTCCTCCTTTCCCTCTGCGAGCCCTCAAAGCTGTAAGTTACTCCTTTGGTTATAATTTTCTTGATAGTCCACCGTTTCTTTTAGTCGTTCCACTTTCTTCTCCAGTGCTAAGACTTTCTCCGGAATATTATGCATGGCATCCTCCACAACAGAGACCCTCTGCTCCACCTCTGACAGTCGTTTTGCATTGTCTACGACTTCTGAGGCAATTGAAGTGATCTTAGACTCAAAAGCGTCTAGCCATGGTCCCAGCCCCTGCAGAAACTGCTCTCCTACTGCTCGACTTATCACAGCTACCTCAGCTGCAGACCACATGATAGGCCCCGATGCAGTTGTACTTGGTGCTTCTCCTAGGTCTGACTTTTTATTTAGATTTTTAGCCGTGTTCCCCATTGATTTACCTGGAACCAGGTACTCCTCCATGTTCTTAGATGTTAGTGCTAGCCTCTGAGTCAAGAAAAACTTAAATTAGCTTTGTTAAATATCTAATTTTAACTTTATAGGTGCGGAGGTATGGAGACTTGTGTCTTCTCTAGTCGCTGCTTATTAACGACCCCCCCTATTTTCCATATTTATCTATGAACTTCCCCGCAACTGTGGTGGTACACCAGTGCAACTCTATGCCGATGATGCCACCCTCTATAGATCCAACAGCATTGTCTCCTCCTTCAAGTCCAGGCTAGAGAACTATTTCCAGTCACTGGAAACCTGGTTCCACAAAAACTTGCTGGTGCTTTACACCAAGAAAACAAAAACTATGTTATTCCACTACATTTCTTTTGACGTGACTAACCAGCAACCCCTTGTTAACACCTTAGCAGGGGAGGCACTCAAAGGAGTGAACTCCTTCAAATACTTAGGGGTTACACTGGATGAACATCTTTTATTTGAAGTACATGCTGATAGAGTAATAAAGGCAACCCATCAAAAGTTGGGCCTGCTTTACCGAACTGCCCCTTACTTGACCCTCCAATCCAGGAGAACAATTGCTTTGGCCACTCTTCTCCTGTGCCTTTTCTATGGGGCTCCCCTGCTTCTCTCAGCTAAGCAATTTATCATGTCCAAATTAAAGCAAACCTATCACAAGAATGCCTGTTTTGCAGCTAATGTTCCTGCTTGTACGCATCACTGCGATGTACTCCAAGCACTAGGTTGGCCGTCATTTGAGCCTAAGTTAGACTTAAGTTACACTGCACTACATTCAAACTCATTCGCCTCCCTTCCCCTCCCCATCCATATTCTCCAACCTGGTTGAGCTGAAACCTTTCTTTAGGACCCTATGCTCCTCTCATCTCCCACTGCTTGCCCTTCCCAAAACACGGCTAGCCATAGGCAGGAAATCCTTTTCCTTCTTAGCACCTCACAGATGGAATAATCTCCCTCAGCAACTACTCTCCTGTACGTCTCTCTCCCTATTAAAAAAGTACTTCAAAGAAATTTTCTTTCTTCCTCCTCCAATCTGTACCTGTAATTAAACCAACCCTTCCCATAAAAGGGTCCTCCCCCCTCCTTTCAGCAGGCCTTCCATTTGACCCCCTCCTCTGCTGAATCTCTCTACTATTCTCTCTCTCTCTCTCTCTCTCTCTCAACTCTGTCCATATTGTATATTTGTATATACCTATATTTATTTATCTTTTTTATGTCTGTATATACACTGTTTATATGAAAATAATAGCATATTATGTCTCCTTGGCCTAATGTTTAATTATCTTGCTAAGTATGTCTGTTCCATGTAATTTATTATCACCCTGACTTCTCTGTAACCATTTCTCTAAACTGCTCCTACTGGAAATGTATTTCCCTGGGTTGCCCCTGAAAAAGGGATATGTATGTCCCAGCAGGCTTACCCAGTCATGAAAATTCAAAATAAATAAAAATAAATAAAATAAATGGTCTCTGCCTTGTTCAACTGGGTTATGTTTGGTTAGTACAGTGTTATGCCTCTTAGCACCATACTAACCTTCTGAATTTGAGGGCTCAGGTAACCTGTAGGTGGGAATTCATTGCCTAAGGTTCCTTACATTGTATTGTACTGTAGAACTGGGTACATAGAAGAAATAACAATGGAATGAGAGAATCTGGCTTGATGATCTCCTTTGGGATCCTCCTAAATTGGAGTAAGAAATGCGACCAGAGTGCAAAACTCAAATTTGATCCCAGGTGAAAGAAGGTAGTGTTCCATGGGGACAGATCAACTGTATGGAAGGGGAGTTAAGGGGAAACAAATCCAAATATAGCAAGCATAGTTATTGTTCATTAACAAAGTTTTCATCACATTCCTGCTATGTTCCCTTATTTTCTGGGGGTGCTGCTAGTGCATATTTTAATAACCCCATCCATAGCAAAGGAGGTAGGTTATTACTAACATGTCCATCAGAGCACAGGGTACCACTGCACCAATTGCTTTGTTCTGTAGCTGGAGGAGACGAGGGGACAGGGATATAAGAGAATGTTTTGGTGGGAGGAGTGTTGTTGTTCCTCAGCAGTGAAGTCCTTGTGGGTCCACAGAGGTTATCAATGTGAGTTAGGTTCCCAGTGCTACCATACAGGTTTGGGCCCCTGGGGCTCACAGGGGACTACCAAGTCTGGCTAAGTGGGAGGGTGCTAGATTTGGAGTGGCATAGATTCCCTCAGGTGGTACTGAGGCATCATCGGGGGTTGGAGGGGTCTGACGAACTTGGCTCAATGGCAGGTTGCCATGTTCTTGGTGTCATTGGACCTCTTGTTGAGCTTTCTGTGCTCTGAACATCAGGGAGTGGAAAGAACTGGGGCTTGGTAGTGCTTGGAGGCTCTGCTGCTGGATCCAAGAGGGATTCATTTGCCATGTAGGTAGCTGGTCTGGATCAGTTTAAAGCACTATGGATGAGGGGAACCTGACACTGGTTACTGGACACAGGTGCAACTTCACTGGGCATCAGGAGATTAAGTCATGGGTTCCCTGCATGTCTAAGCTACTCTCATGGGTCCAGCTGGTGAGGTTGCCCAAGTGGTAGGGCTCAGATTTGGATGCATCCAGGCAGGTGGCATGGGCAGTGAGCTATTGATAAGGGCAGCTGGAGAGCAGCATAGTCTCAGTGGGGAACCAATAGAAAGTTTCCTGAGTTGGCATCCCTTCAAGTGATGTGAATTGATGACTTTCAGGCCTGGAGGGTTTCCCAGGAGATGATAAGCCAGACGTGCAGGGAGGAAGCTGTGACTGAAGTTGGGTTAGAAAGAAAACCCTGCCTTGGGAATCTGTACAAGGTAATGGCGTGAGGTAGTGGTGACACTAAGGTAAAGAAAATGTGTCCTGTGTGTATGTATTGTTGCTGATGTATTTGCATGACTGGGTCACCTTTAAAAAAAGGGAATTGTTGCTTAAAGGTATTTCCCTAATAAACTAAACTAAACTAAACATCCTTTACCCCAAGGTCCCACTTAAGCTCTTCAGTTTAGGTGGACTCTGGCTGGTCTTTTTACCCTTCACCCACATTGGGCACTAACTCACTCCTGGAAGCAATAAAGACAACTCACTCATTTACTGCTTGAGCTCAACCACTTGTCCTTCTCTGCTACCCTGCTGGGTGGCTGGGGTCTCTCCCTCATAGTAAGGTGGTTTTGGTAACAGTTGGAGAGGCTTAATGGAGGCCCTGACCTGGGCATCTAAGGCAGAACAGAGTCACTTCTTCTCCATGATGAATGCCTTCTACCGCCTCATCTGCTTTTGCTCGTCAGCACCAGGTGAGGTTTCTGGGTCCTTTTGACCTCCAGAGAGGCTGGCATTGGGTTCCGATAATTATTGGGGATGCACACTTTTGGGTCTGTGGCACATCTGTCTTTTGCGTCTCCAGCCATCTGTTTGTTCCTTCCTGCACCTCAGTGCAGAGATCATTACCAGTAGGAGGTAGGGACATTGGCCACAAGAATGGGACCTGACATCTGGAACACTGGAAGCACGGACACACTCCAGTACCTTGCTGCCCATGCACATCACAAAGGAGCTGCACTAAATTACAGGTACAGACATGGGAGAAACAGATGCCCCAAGAAATATGGCGGCTCACCATATTGCCACAAAAAGTTATAATCACTTCTGTTTTTGTGTCTCTGGTCAAACTGCTGAGTATTATTATTCTTCTCTGCACACTCTGAGGGCTCTGCCTGTGTACTCTCCAGTCCAGTGCCAAGTCTCATAAATTGTTTTGGTTGAGCAGCACATCACAGCAATGATCACACCTTTTCAGCTCCTCCCCCGAGCCATAGCAATATTCCAGGTGTGACAGGTGCACATGATGATCTGGGTATCCAGATTTCCTGTTGTGTGTAACCCCCTAGGCCCCAGACTGCCAAAGATTACTACAGGGCCCTCTGTGTTTAAGAATGGGCTGGTCACAGATCACGTACTGTAGTTGCTGTGTTAGGTAGGGCACATGGGCCACAGCTTTAGAAAAGGCATCAGACTTCATGCAGCATAAAATAAACTTAATTGTCCACTCCAAAATACAGTAAAGCATTTCTGATTGACAGAGGCACAAGGCAGGCATGCCCCTTTATCTGCCCTCCTTTTTGCTCTAAGTACTGAACCACTTGTAGCTGTGTTATGGGGAGCCCAAAATCTGCAAGGAATAGGACTCAAGGGAGAAGAAGTATGTGTAGCTCTTTATGCAGATGATGCCTCCTCTTTATACAAGACCCAGTTAACAACTTACCCTCATTGTGACAAATACTAGATGAGCATGGAAAAGCATCAGGCTTTAAGGTTAACAAAGACAAGTCTGAGGCATTGCTCTTGAGTAAAATGGAGTCTGCAGAGTGGCCGAAGCATAGTTCATATAAACAAGCATTTATCAATGCTGAACGTTTGCCGTTGGTATTGCTAGTGTACCAGTGGGGCAGGACTACAGTTCCTAGCAGCCTCGATAGCTGGCTTATTTACAGTACATGTGCTTTTTAGTGCTTAAAAAACACAAAAAATGTTTGCAGCCCCTCAGGTCCCTCCCTCATGTCTCCAGACTCTGATTAGGTGATTCAGGGGTCTGGGAGCACGGGGGGGGGGGACCTCTGTTTTGCCGCAGGATCTGCTTTACTATTTCATATCAGTATAGCAAAATCCCAGCTGTACTATTCTCCCTCCATCACTGCTACTTAAGGAAATAAATGTAGTATGGAGGAACAGACTTACAAACAGGCTTAGTGAAGACCTAACTGCTGGTGTGTCTGAGTGGCAGTGCAGGGTTAAAACGGCGAGAGAAAAGAGCCAGATAGTCTGCTCTCCTGAGCATGTGGGCTAATTACAGAGTGCTCTATCATGACAAAACCAGCTCCCCATATGAACGGCAGTACTTATGAAGCAGAAGGTAAGCCCCATACTTGGGGGGATAGTGTAAGATTGTCCTGTTCCCATTCTGCAGCAGAGACAAGAGGGAAGGGACTGGTGGGAAGCATACCAAAAGGGGGTGATGTCAGCCAGGCTGATCAGGACACTGAACAGCTGTTTGCTGGGTGATGTCCTGCAGATCAAAAGAAAAAGATGCCATATGATTGGTTCAGCTTTTCCTTTTTTAACTAGACAAAGTTTCCACCCATCAAGGCAACACAACATCACAATCAGTCTGGCTGGTGATTGGTGTGGCATTGTCTTGCCCCTTTGCAGACCACTCTGCATTGGACAGAGAGGGTCACACCCTTCAAAAGTCACTCTTATAGCAAGAAATTTGCTGCACGTGTGCATGGTGAACTTAAATAGAACCACATTAGACACCTGGATATACAGGTCAGAAAAGATATCACTACCTTGTTTCCAATCAACTTCTTTCTGCTCTTACAAGCTATAGACGTAGATTTAAGGAGTTTGGGCTAGCTGCCATTAAGCATCTCAGGAAAGATGGATGCTCTGAGAATGAATATACTTCCTAGATTTTTATTTTTGCTTTCCTAACTTCCAGTAAACCCCCCAAAAAAGTACTTGAAAGAGGCTACATAAATCATGGTCAAGCTTATATGGGGGAGGAGTAAACTCCGACTTCCATGGGCAACTTTGCTACTGAATAAATAGAGAGGAGGGCTGGGATTCCCAAATTTACCTGGTTACTTTAAAGCAAGCTAGATTTAACATTTGATGATACTGCTGGGAAAAAAAGAGGACGTACTAAGCTGAGTAGCACTGTAACTGTGTGTGTGCGTGTGTGTCTGTGTGTGTGTGTGCGTTCGCACGTACACGCATGTGTGTGGGTTGCTGTGCACCCTTTCTCCAAAATAAAGCATGGGGACACAAACTTAATCACGAACCCATGGAGTCAAGTTATGATGACAGCATGGGAGTAGGCACTCAGAGAAGTGGAAGAGAAACACACAGGAGTATGCAAGTTCACACAAATAAAAGAGGCAACAGGATTCACCATAGGGAGAATTGACTGCACTCACAAAGATGGGAAAGAATGAGGCTAAACACCTCAGGCTAATTACAAGTGGCAGGACAAACAAAATCCTTTTAACAGGGATATTCAGAAGGGTTGCGCATGGCGCAACACAGTTGCGCCATGCACAAACCAATGATGCGCCCCAGCACGATATTCAAAAAGGGAAAGCGCATGCTACAAATCCCGATGCGCCAGGGTACATCAGTAATGTATGCAGTGTAAGTAGGGGTGGTGTGCCCATGCATACCCCCGCACATCCTGATATTCAGCCCGGGATATGCGGAGCCCATGCAGGCGCAACCCCTACATGCACCACATGTAGTTGTTCCAAAAAATAAAGGAGCAACAGCCCGCCACCCACAGGTGAGCTGCCTTATTGCAGGGCGCAACACGGCAGCTGCCAGCTGTGGGTGGCCACCCGCGCTCCAGCGGCACCGTCCTTCAAGTAGCGCCCCCCCATGCCCGATTGCAGGCAGAAGTCAGAAATTAAACAGTCCTATATCCCTGGTGGTCCAGTGGATCACTCGCAGCCTGATCTCTGGCAGAAGTCTAAAAAAAGAATAGATCCCATCCCTAGTGGTCCAGCGGTACCCCCCTCCCAACCCTCCCACTGAGCCCGCCACCCGGCTCCCCGGTCAGTGGCAGGTGGCAGCTTCCCACCCGCAAGCTGCCTGGCCACCCGCCCGACTGACTGTGTACAGTGCAGCTGTATGCGCCCATTGGTCCTAGCGTGGGCCAGCGGGCATGCAGACTGTAGTGATACACTAGTCCAGATATGTGAATGAATCCATTCACATATCTGGACTGTATAGTACAGTATGGTCTGCATGCCCATTAGCCCATGCTATGAACCAATGGGCACACAGCTGTACTGTATGCAGTCAGTCGGGCGGGCGGGCTGGGCGTTTATGGTGGGGAGCTGCTGCCCACAGCTGAACTGGGGGAAGCGGGGTGGCAGGGCACAGTGGAGGTGGGAAGGGGCTACCGCTGGACCACCAGGGAAGGGATCTATTCTTTTTTTAGACTTCTGCCTGCGATCAGACTGCAAACGGTCCACTGGACCACCAGGGATATAGGAGGATATTTTCATTATACTTTTGCCCACGATTGGGCTGTGAGCAGTCCACTGGACCTCCAGAGATAGAGGATATTATTTTCATATTTCTGCCCACAATCGGGCAGTGGGGCACTTTGCCACTTGTGCAGGGGGTGTTGGTTCCCGACGGCTGCAGCCTGGCAGGGCGCCAGGAGCAAGTCCCAGGGATGGGTGCACCTGCATGAAAATGGGCCAATAATTACATGCAAATGGCCCCATTTGTGTCTTGCATGCATTATGGCCCCATTTACATGTGCACCTTTGAATATCGCAGTTGTTGTGCCTTGCGCAACAGCACTTGCGCTAGCGCATCGCCCTGCCCCTCTCTGGCCACTTGCGCTGGTGCAGTGCCCCTGCACCATGTGCAATGCGGGTGGCCACAGAGCGATATTCAACGGTGCTGAGCCATGGCGCAGCACCGTTGAATATCACCCTGTCAGCGCCCTGGCACATCCCAGTTGCACTGCGCTCAGGCTTGCGCCACAGGCTGGTGCAGTCTGAATATTCCACCCCAACTTCCTACTTCTGAAACAGGATTTCTACTGTTATCTACAGATCAGGGACTTTCTGAACAAAGACTAATAATTCTCAGATGAAGCAAGAAATAGGTCCTCTAAGGGCATAAGTGGGGGCAGCAGTGGAAGGTGAATAGCTGGCACACCCAGTGTCTAAGTTATGCCAACTTTGCTCAAAGCCAAGCACACAGGCAAAAATTAAATGTCAGCAAAGATGGGAAGGGGATGCAGAAATTACATTAACAGAAAAAGAATGGCAAAAATTGGGGGCAGAGATAGCTAAGACATCTGCCTCCAACAATTGGAGCGAGCTCAGGTGGAAGGTGGTGGCCAGATATTTAAGAACCCCTGTTGTCAGAGCCCACTTTGGTCCAAATAATTCAGCAAATTGTTGGAGACAGTGTAATCAAAGGGCACATCATGAGCATATTCTTTGGAATTGCCCAGTTCTGAAAGACTACTGGGTGAAAATTGTAGAGGCAATAGGACAGATTTTCTCTATTCCTTCACCTCATAATATTAAATTCCTTAACTGGGGTCTAAGTGCAGGGGAAATATCCTCCAAAGGGAAAGTGTACCTCTGTAATATCCTAGCAGCTGTAGCCTCTAAAACTATTACACAAAAATGGCTGCAGCCCTGACCCCCCTCCCTTCCCTCACAGTTGGAGTGCTGGATGATCAATTGAAAACAAATTTTACTGACAGAATGGATGACAGCAAAATTACATTTAATGTCAGAAAAGATAAAATCATATTGGTTACCCATTTTTGACCACATTGAAGCAATGGATGTCACCCTGACCTTAAAGCAAACTACAACTGTGCCATAGAAGAAACAAAAACATCTCAACAAAAAACTAATAGAAATAGAGCTAGAAAGGAGTGAACGAGTAAACAGACCCACTAGTCATGTAGGATTAATGGAAAGCACATAAAATCATGAAGTTGTGCCCAGTAGATTTATAATTTATTCTAGTTTGGTATTGTGTCTGTGCCATACTTTTTGTGGGAGTCCTGTGAAATGTATTACTTAGCACATTAGTTCTGAAGATCTGTAAATAAGCTAATAGTCAACCCTGATTTTTCTTTCTTTCCTTTCTCTTAATTTCTGTGCTATTAATCTGTGATTGTGATACTGTGTTTCATCGAATAGAAGTTGTGGTTTATATTAGATTTTTTTTATTTTGACCTGCAGCTTGTATTTGAGGGTGGCTTGTATTAGAGGGCAGCTTGTATTGCAAAATCCTTTTTTAGGTATGTGAAAAAATATTACACATCCTGAATATGATCAAATATATTGTTACTGGTCTACTTCATAGCAAAATAAGCACAACAAACATGAACTGAGATAAAAAAAATCATAATCACATTTACAGAGATAAAATCATTAAGTGTCCCACCTACATTGTTCTATCTAGCATGACTTCAATCTTGATTAGAAGCTGCAGCTTCTATTTGAGGGCAGCTTTTATTAAAAGCATTCATTATGACCTGCGGCTTGTATTTGAGGGCTGCTTCTATTTGGTGAAATACGGTATGTGCTTTTTTTATACAGAAAAATCTGAAAGTTCAATACACTTTACAAAAAATACAGTCAAGCAGCATGGGTTTATGCTACAACACTTGGAGAACAATCGGGAGACTTAGCTTTACGTTGCTAGGGGGCAGCTTCCTGATGAAATGTCATTAACAAGCACTTTACAATATATCATTCTGCAATGTTACATGATGCAGTTTCTTGGTCACTGTTACATACTTCTCTCAATCTCTCTCTTTTTTCAAGCTTTTTTTTCTGGGATGTTGCACAGAACTATTACCATCCATTTTAAACAGTATTCTCACTTTAGATGCTCACACCTCTCATCATATTCCTATGGGGGATTTTCCTCCTCACGCCTCTTTGTTTTACTGTGGTGCTCTCACCACCTCCTTGAATGCTCTCACCATCATTACTTCAGCAATTGAACTCCTTCTCAATACTGTCTTGCATCTTTAACAAAAGTTTCTTAACTTGCTTTCTCTGAGCAATCTTAATTCTTCATTTTTACTGTTGCGTAGGTGTACATTACCGGTATATATTACCAATCTGGAGCTCTTCCCTCTTGGAAACAAGACTTTACCCCTTTACTTCCTCCTAAAGTGAGGCGACCATGCTAGCATTCCTGGATGTTTCATTGCATGGTCTTGTGAACCCTTTACCTTGACTACAGGATTTCTGACTTCTGATTAAGGGAGAGAAGATGGTTGCCAGGCTCCATTGCTGTCTGACTGTGTTGAGCACATTTGTAAATCCCCTCCTGCCTTTTATGCTAAGAACTCTTTAAGACAAATTAGTGGTGAATCTTTAAATTAGTTTTAGCTTACTGGAAACGTTATCTGTCCAGCAGGTGTGGAAATTTAAGACCTGTTTTTAACTGTTAAATACAGGTAAATTTTAAAGGTGAAGTGTAGGGACACTAGAGGTGGACAGGATCCTATAGTAAGCATAGCACAGAAGGCAGTTTTTATAGTTTTTTAGGCTGTGGAGGTGCTTAACAAATGTCTGGCTGAGATCCAAGGCTGGGTATCCTCTAACTGGCTGAGGCCTAACCTCAACAAGATGGAGGTACTAGTAACTGAGCAACCGGCAGGATGTGGCTGCTGCCAGATTGGGAATGGGGCCGTTTTGGGGCCCCACCCAACTGGTAGCTTACACTAAAGTGATAAATGTGGGCGTCATCCTTGACAACAGATTGACACTTGAGGCTCAGGTGTCATCTGTTATCCAGAGTGGTTTTTACTACTTAAGGAATGTCACCCGGATCAAAGCATTAATTCTGCCTGGTGATCTGCCCTCACTGATGCATGCCTTTGTTATATCAAGACTAGACTATGGTAATGCTCTATACTTTGGGGTCAGTGGGGGGGATTCTCCATTGCCTGCATCTGGTGCAGAACACAGTGGCCAGGTTGCTGACAGGCTTTCCGAGGTCCTACCATGTGACCCCGGTTCTGCGTGACATGTACTGGCTGCCAGTGTGGTGGAGGATTGCCTCCATGGTGGGCTTGTTCACCTATGAGACCCTATAGGTTCTGGTCCTGGTTACCTGAGTGACCTTCAGTCCCCTGTCTGCCCTGTGCACTTGCTCCTCTCCTCCACTGAGGGCCTCCTAGTGGTTTTCCAAGGCCAGGCTGAAAACCTCGAGAGATCACACAGTTGAGGTGGTTTGCCCAGCACTGTGGAATTTGTTACCAAGCTCTTTGAGTGATGCTCCATCAGTGAAGGCTTTCAAATGGGGCCTGAAGGCCCATTTATTTAGAGAAGCTTTTAGGAGCCAGCTACAGGTCATCTATTACTGAGGTACTATTATTTTGTTGATATTTATTTATTTGAATTTACTGACTTGTTTGTGATCTGTTTATTGTTATTGTTGTTATTGTGTATGTCTTTTTTTTTCTTGCAAAGCACCCAGAGCCCCTGGGATTGGGTGCTAATGAAATAAAAATGTGCTTACTTATTTACTAAGATTCCATGCTGTCCAAAACAAAGAACCGGGTTGGGGAGGAGGAACAGTGGGTGAAAATAAAAGAGGTGATAGGGAAGGCAACAGAGCTCTGTGTTAGTCAGGTAAGCCAAAGCAAGAGGAAAATAAGGCCACTATGGTTCTCAGAAGAGGTGGCTGAGAAATGAAGGGCACAAAAGTTAGCATTCAGAAGGTATAAGGAGACACAGAGGGAAGAGGATTGGGTGGTGTATCAGGAGAAGCAGAGGGAAGCAGGGAAAACAGTCAGGCATGTAAAGGTGCAAACAGAGGAGAAAATAGCTGAGGCAGTGATAAAAGGGGACAAGATATTTATCAGGTATGTAAGTGACAGAAGAAAGACCAAAGGGTGGATTGAAAGGCTAAGGGGGGGGGAGTATATGGAAAGGGACAATGAAAAAACAGACATCCTGAACAAATAGTTTTGTTCAGTGTTCACAGAGGAAAGGGGAGGATATGGACAACAGATAAGTTTCAGGGGCATTGAAGGTAGGGAGGTGGATATGAGTCCATTTACAGGAGAGAGAGTCCTGAAGGTACTCACAAATCTGAAAGTGGACAAGGTAATTGGTCCAGATGGGATACATCCAAGGATTTTGATGGAGCTCAGAGAGGTGCTAGCTACACCTCTGACAGTCCTGTTCAACCACTCATTGGAGACGTGAGTGGTACTGGAGGACTGGAGGAAGGCAGATGTAGTCCCACTTCACAAAAGTGGTAGCAGGAAGGAGGCTGGCAGTTACAGGCAAGTCAGCCTGACTTTAGGGATGGGGAAATTAATGGAATCACTACTGAAGGAAAGGATTGTGGAATTACTTGAATCCAGTGGCTTGCAAGATCCGAGGCAGCATGGATTCACTGGGGGAAGGTCATGTCAAACAGATCTGATAGATTTCGTTGATTGGGTGACCAGAAAAGTAGATCAGGGTGGAGTGGCGAATGTGGTCTGCCTAGATTTCAGTAAGGCCTTCAACTCTGTTCCACATAGGAGACTCATAAACAAGCTGGCCAGCCTAGGAGTGGGGCCAAAGGTGGTAAACTGGGTAAGAAATTGGTTGAAGGATAGGCAGCAGATGGTGGTGGTAAACAGAGTCCACTCTGAGCAAGGCAAGGTGACTAGTGGGGTGCCACTGGGATCAGTACTGGGACCGGTCTTCTTTAATGCCTTTATTAGCAATATTGCAGAGGGGCTAGAAGGGAAGGTATGCCTTTTTGTAGATGACACTAAGTTCTGCAATATGGTAGACACCCTAGGTGGAGTGGAAAAGTAGCAGTAGTAATAGTATAACTTTTTATTTGGAAGACTTAGCCTGGAGTTCAATGGCTAAGCAATCAGTCACTCCCATTTCCTGAGCTATATAAGCAGTTCCTCTCAGCCTCCTTCTGAAGCACTTTTTTTCTTTGCTGGCCAGAGGCTCTGTCTATTTGTTCTCTGCAGCTAGCTAGCTGGGGTCTACCCTGGGGCCTGCTCCCCCCACTGGATGCTTCTGTTTGTCTCTGCTGGACTCTGCATTTGTTCTCCTGCTTCTGGTTTGTATTTGCCTCTGGCAGTGTGCTTCTTTCTATCTTTCTCCTTTGTTTTCTGTTTGTGTGTTTTTTGTTTTGAGCCTTGTTCTCTGTTCTCCATGTTTTTGTGTTTTGCTTTTCTCTTTTGGGTGTTTGTTTCTATGCTCCTAGCATACTGTTACTCCAGAGCTCATACTATTTGCTTTCAATTACTCACAACTCTCAAATTACTTGCAATACAACTGCAACCATTATCTGTGTGTTTTAGCTCAACCATAGCTGCATCCATGTTGCATACTCAATTGTTTTCACCTGACTCAGGCTTACTCTGAACCCTAGCTATGCAGCTCACTCATGCTCTCTCATCTCATCCTACTTATCTTATTGCAGCAGTTTCATTGCACTGCCTGGTGACAGCTGCTTTCAGAGCATTGTGCCTCCTTTTATTTTATGTTTAAAATCCTGTCTCCACTGCTGATAAATCCTCAGAGTATGTGTCACCTTGTTGGCTTTTTGGATGACTGGCTGGCTTGCCCCACTATTTACAGTGCTGTTTCATTGCTACTACGTTATGCAGACCTACATGCAGATCCATCTATTACTGCATTGTTTGCTGACCTACGTGAAGGTCCACTCTTGCTTATGCAATCATTGCTTCATGTCTACCACCATCCCCTCAGCTTCAGCCTCTGGGATGTCTGCTGCACTCATTCTGCATTTGACCTTTGCAAGGTCTCAGAACTCAATGCTCTTTAAGGTCTCAGCACACCAGTGCACATTCAGCTGCTCACAAGCTTTTCAGCTCTCTATCAGTTTCTGGGGCATGCCAGCCATACCATTCTGGTGCAGGTCTCCCTGCAGCTGATGGTCTCGCTCTGAACCATGAGTCCGCAGCTTGAGCATGCGATGTTTGGGGTGGGGTCCTTCTTGCCTGGCAGCTGAACTGTGGATCCTATATACATCTGCTTCCTATTACAGGTATCACAGACTTCCATTATCAGTTCCTACATCTGCTTTCTATTACCGGTATCACAGACTTTCATTATCAATTCCCCTCTGTGCTTACCACCATCCCCTTGGCTTCAGCCTCTGGGATGTCAGCTGCAGCTGGGAATGTCCTCACTCTGGATGGACCTTCAGTTATCAATCGTACTGATGGCACCTCAAGTTGTAGAAGTTAAGACTCAGCTTGACTGGGGGGCTCTCACGGGGGTCCCTTTAGCTGCCTGAGCAGGTTCGGAGGCACCCTTTTAAGCTATTCTCCCCATGACTGCCTCTGGTTCACCTGGTTTGTGTTTAGGGTGAGTAGGCCAGGTGAGTGCCTCATCAGTTGTTGCTGTTCTCCTCCCACTTTGGTTGTCCATCGTGTTGTGGAGTACTCTTGCAGCCTTCCACGGCATTCCCACCAGAAGGATTGAGTGAGAGCCTTCCTACAAATTGGAATATTTTCCACCTTCCTTTAATTGGGTTTTCCAAATTGCAGCTGCAGAACCGTCACTAAATAAAATATCCCAAGCCTGGAGGGAAGGTGACCTAGGCCTTGGATCCCTAGAGATTTCCTTCTCAAAGGGTTTTTTTTCTCTCCTCAGTTGCCTCAGGTCATGACTGTTAGTTAGCCTAGTTGTGTCCCCTAGTTTCTTTAGGTAGGTTCTGCTGTTGGATGGAGGTGGATGGTGTCCCTGCCATTTCCTCTCTCCTTAGAGGATCCCCTCATACTCAATGCATCCCATCTGAATCATGCCATGGAAACCTGGGCAGTTCATTACATTGTTAACCTGAGCATCTCATTAAGTTATCAAACTGACTGATGCTTATCTCCTCCTACATCATTGCTACTGCTTGCTTCTGTGCTTCATGCTACTTCATCCTTTTTGGGATATACTTCATACTACATTTCTTTTTGGGGATCCTTCCTAAGGTACCTTTAGCCATGGGAATCATCCCATGGCACCTCTATGGGTGGACCCTTCTTCGAGGGTTCCTTGCCTTTGGTACCCCTACAGGGTGATAATTCCTCTGGAATAGAGAGTGCGGACAGCCAAAACCAAACTAACACAGTTGCACAAGCATAACACTATACTGGCTGCATAGGCCATTGAATTGGAAGGCTTAGCCTGGAGTTCAATGGACAAGCAGCCAGCCACTCCCACTTCCTGAGCTATATAAGCAGTCCCTTTCAGCCTCCTTCTGAAGCACTTTTTTATATGCCCCACCATCCTCCCCTCCTCCTCTAGTGGCAGCACTCATCTCCTTAGGATCCTTCCTAAGGTACCTTTAGCCACAGGAATCATCCTGTGGCACCTCTAGGGGTGGAACCCTCTTTGAGGGTTCCTTGCCTTTGGTACCCCTACAGGGTGGTAATTCCTCTACAATAGAGAGTGCGAATGGCCAGAACCAAACTAACACAGTTGCACAAGCATAACACTATACTGGCTGTGTAGGCTATTGAATCATAGATTATGAATAGGACTAACAACTCAGTTCAGTATCGCTCATTTCCAATGAGGTCCTTCCACACACACTCACTGTCACAGTATAAAACTATGTAAAATCACAGTAAGAGGAAAAGATTAACAGGGATCTAAGAAAGCTTGAGGAGTGGTCAAGAGTGTGGCAACTAAGTTTCAATGAGAAGAAGTGCAACATCATGCACTTGGGTCACAGAAACACAGAGGCAGGGCATAAAATGGGGGGAATGGTACTTGCAATCACCAAACAGGAAAGAGACCAGGGGGTAATCATATCTGATGGTCTAAAGGTTGCTAAACAGTGTGACAAGGCTCTGGAAAGAGCCAGCAGGATGCCAGGGTGCATATGGAGGTGTGTCACTAACAGAAACAGGGAGGTGGCAATGCCACTGTATAGCTCACTGGTAAGACCTTACCTAGAGTACTGGGCCCAATTCTGCAGCCCACATCTCTGGAAGGACATAGACAGAGTAGAGGCAATCCAGAGGAGGGCAACTAAAATGTTGTGGAGTCTGCATCAAAAGACCTGTGACGAAATCCTGAAGGACCTCAATATGTACACCCTGTAAGTAAAAAAAGGGCGAGGGGGATATGACTGAGACTTTTAAATTTCTCATGGGTATAAACAAGGTTTAGGAGGAATGCCTTTTTCAGAGAAAAAAATGCTCTAGAACAATGGGTCATGCTATGAAGCTGGGGGGTAGACTCAGGGGAGATATGAGGAAGTACTTCTTCACAGAAAGAGTGGCGAATGCCTGGAGCAGCCGCCCAGTGGAGGTGGTGGGAGTGAAAACTAATGGGATTCAAGAAGGCATGGGATAGACATAAGGGAACCTTAATGGTAAGGAAAGGGCATGAACCAGGAGATCAAGTAGGGTCTGCAGTGTTACAGTAGGGAGGAAAATGGACAGACTAGGTGGGCCAAGCAGTCCTTATCTGCTGTCAAATTCTATGTTTCTATGTTTTTATGTAGCCAGTGGAAGTAACCAGGGAATCTGGCAAACACAATCACATTACCAGATGGAGTGCACGGTTATTAACAAAGCATAAAGAAAGGGTCAGAATCAATAGTTTTCTATCAGGGTGGGACTGTGTGGCCAATGGGATCCCAAAGGGAGCAGTTTTGGGACCTGCACTCTTTAACATGCATGTAACACACATGCAGATCTAACATAAGTAGCTGGCAAAGGTTGCTGATGATGCCAAGGGCAGATTAGTGGTGGACAGTCATAATGCTGTTGCTTTGCTACAGGGTCCACTATAAGAGATATCTGGGCAAGAAAGAAAATAACCCATTTAACCTTGATAAGTGCATAGTGGTGCATTTTGGGGTTAAAATGAAGCAAGCATCCCACACTTTGGATGGAGTACAGCTGAGGAAGTCAGTCATTGAAAAGGATCTACATGTTATTGTAACAAATAACCTGAAGCAGACTGCACAATGTGAGCATGTCATCAGTTGGTGTTGTACTGTAAGGTTATCAACTGCATCAAGAGAAACTTTGTCAGCAGAGCTAGGAAGGTGATGTTGACATTGTGTATGTCCCTGGTTAGAATACTGTGTTCAGTTCTAGGTGCCTAATAATATCACTGATAGCAGTAGATTGGAATCTGACTGTGAAGATACACTAAGTCTATTAAGGGATTACATGACCTCTCTTACAATAAGAGGCTAGCCGAATTAAATTTATTCACACTAAAGTATAAGAGAGTATGTGGAGCCCTAATCATGGTGAACAAAATACTGGGGGATGAGGAACTTAGTAACTGTGTAGGTCTAAAATTAAAAACCAACATGGTTGCAACAAGAGCATATCATTTTAATTTAAAAGGGGGGCAATTTTTTAAACTAAAAAATTGGGGGCGTAGCCAGAGAGTCTATTCAATATGGAAAAGTTTGTCTTTCTGTATAGCAGACTATAGCACTCTGCAAGCTTTCAAGCAGGGGCATAATTATAGGTAATTATTGGGGGGGGGACAATTCCCCCCCCCCAACATTTCATCATTGCAGTCTTGAATAACTTACTATAAAATCCTCTTATGGTTGTCTCCCCCCCACAACTATTACACCAAAGTTACTCCACTGCTTTCAAGAGGGGTTTGGATGCTTGCATGGGTAGTATGGGTATCACTGGTTACAACTGCTTGTAAGTGCTGGACATTCTCAATGGGCACATCTTCTCTTTATGTCCGATTATTCTATGATCATATGAACCCCCTGCCTTCCTCCCTCCCTCCCTCCTGAAGGTCTCCATTACTGCTTCAGTTCTATGCTGGTCTGCAAATTATTTTTTATTTTCAGACAGGCCCTCAAGGGGACCAGGACCCACAGGTTACCTGTGCCACATCCCAGACCTGGAGCACTGCCACTACTCCAGGCCCAGCAGGTTCACCGTGGCCCCAGTCTATCAAAGGTCTAAGCTCCTCAGCATGGGCTTAGAAGCTACTGTTTCTGCCTCTGTCTCCTAAGAGACTCTCCTGCACAAATCTTATAGAACTAAATTGTGTTTTCTTTTTATTTATTTTTTATTTTTTTATTTTATACCATGTGAACTCCTCCCATTTCCTGTTTGACACTTTTTTCAAATATATTTTATTAAAACTTCCACATGTTTACCAGCTTTCTGAACACTCTGTACTGCAAGTCATGTAACCCTTTCCTGACAATTTCTTTAAACTCTAACAGGGCCAAATTAGTAGCTCACCTTTAGGTGTTAGGCTTCATACGCAATAACTTTCTTCCTAGGTAATCTGTTACAGTGTCCACTGAAACATGAAACTAACAGAAGTCACAGTTCATCTCTAGCACAAAGTCCTTCTGCAGGTCTTTGTTCAAGCACCATTTTGTAACACTGGGCCTCACAGGATGCTGTTTCCTTTGAGTGAGGAGGCCAGCTAGGGTTCTGATCATAAAGTCCAAAAGTACGGTGGAAGCCAGTTTTTATTTCAAATACTGTAATTCTGAGGGTTATCTTTTGAAATAATTCAGACTGTTTTGTTTAAAACATTTACCACACCATTATGTATGTTCAAGCCAAGAGGCACTTATATGTGATGCAGCACAGTACCCCAAATAGAGCTTTCCTCTCATGACACATAAAACAACATATGTGACTCCACTTTCAGTGCCTGTTATGGAGGACATTCATGGGGACATCTTGCTTGCAAGGTATATATAACATTTGATTCATTTTGCAGTGCCCATACTGGAGTATAATATTTAATTCTATGTTTCCCAGTCATATATCACATAGAAACATAGACAATGATGGCATAAAAACACCAATGGTCCATCCTGTTGGACTGCTACTGTATGGTGTACACACAGTGGATTCTTTCTTTCCTTAAAATACATTGCACACAAATGTTGCACTCCTTTTTCTAGTGCTCACACTGGAGGTCACTAATGGCAGGTAAGGAAGTACTTGCTAAGCCATTGTAACTTTTTCTCCTCCTTTTCTCTAAGGGTAATCCACCTCTTTGTCCTGACTTTAGGCAGAATGGCTCTTCCATACTATTCCAGCACACACCTGGTGAGCCCTTACTAAAGACAAGGCTGTAGTTCTGCAGCTCCTGAAGCTAACGTAGGCCCCATTACTATGGCTTCACTTTTGCACCACTTAATCTTTCAAATTTCCATGGAACACAGCTTATACTGATATTTCTCAGGGTCTCGTTTAATGCTTTCTCATAAACTGATTACTGCATTCAGAAATGCTGTACTTCAGAGTTACATGAAATCCAAACAAACATAAGAGAGAAAGAAATAAATGCCTTAGCTGGGACCTGAACCCAGGCTGCCCAGAATTCTGAAAGTCCACCTAGTTGATGACTCTCTTATGCATGTCCTCATGATAAAGGATGTAAGTTTGTCATGGATGAGGGTTTAATAACTCATTGGTTGTTCATGAAATCATTTGTAAACATTGTGGCACTGTCATCAGTGCTACGTTTTGATGGCAATAGTGAGAAAGTCATGGAAGTCCTGCATAAAGTCCAAACGTCATGGAATCCATGATGTGTATGACCGCCATGACAAATTTACATCCCTACTCATGATGAATGGCTTCTCAGTATGCATGGTGCGCCATTCTCAAGCTATAGGGATCTCCCTACTCAGTAGCCTTCTTATGTACTCCTTGTGAGTAAGAACTTTGTGCAACCCTACCCTTATAGACTGCAGATTTCAAACCTATGGTGCACTGTTCCTTATAGGCTGCATATTTCAAACTTGCACTTATAGGGTTAACAGTTTGTATTTAGTGTTCTCTTCAGTGTGTTAGGATTGTTTGTGTGTGTGTGTGTGTGTGGAGCTAAATGTTTCAACTTGTAGGAAGCTGTGGCTAGGAGAAACAAACTCTGGTCAGAGCCGATATGGCTGTGGAAAGTTTTTGAGATGCTTTTACCCATTATTTCTAATGAATTTGCACAATGCAGATCTGCAGAGAGACAGTTTCAATGTGGTCTTCCTTTTACACATTTTTGCAATGTGTTTTCCCAGAATATGCCTGCTGATTGCTATATGTTTAGCTTGGACAGTTCACAGAAGACATGGCATCTTATTTTCAGTGGAGCTCTGCATCTACACAATATTATGCTGCACTGCATAAAATCAGAACACACTGAAAGTACTTTATATCTGAAATAGGCTACCCTGAATAAATACATTACAAAAATGGTAAAATCATGACTACACTGGAAACAAGATCTTGTATATAATCTGGGACATCCTGAGTAAATACAGTGCAAAAATGTGTAAAATGAAGATCACAGTGACAATGAGATGTAGCATCTCCCCAACGCTATCCAGGATACAAAATATAGGATAAGAAATATTTAAAAAGCTAGTGGAGCCAAAACAGGCAGACAGGAAAATAATACAAATTTTAAGTAGTAGTCTGTTGTAATTTTTTATTTCTGAAGTATTTTTCATTTTCCTTTTGCTTATCAGAAAGTATTCAATGTGATAATATTGTGCTCTATGTGTGAATTTAGTTCTTAGCCTGGCAGCAGACATAGCTTTTTCTACTGCCCTACACTACATCACCAGCTATGTGATTTTACTGACTGTGACATCACAAGTGAATGACCTGGCAGTCACTCACTTGCTGTTCCTAAGTAGTAGTGATGTCACAGACATTGAGGTCATGATGTTGATGATATAGCATGACGCAGTAGAGTAAGATATGTCAGCTACCAGGCTAAGAGCTGTTCTACACATCATGCTTACTAATATCAGGTAAACAAACGTCTAATTAAACAAAGGGAAAATAAAACGTACCTCAGATATAACAGGTAATGGTTGGCTACTTTTAAAATCTAATATTAGTTTAAGGCAGTACACTAGCTCTTTAAAGGCATTTTACTGTGTTCACTGACATAAACAAATATTTTCTTTATTGTTTTATAATGTATTAGATTGCAGTATTTATTTTGAATGTTGTGGCCATGAGGACGGTTTGTGTGTGTGTATTTGCTGTAGCTCAATATATCTTTTCCTTAGAAAGCACAGTAACAAAATGCCTGCTGATTGCCATATAATTACTATAGCTTGGATAGCTCACACAAGACTTGGCATATGTCTGAGACATGCTCATTAGATGGTGTCTTAAGAAAAGGTTAAAAAAAAAACCAATATAAATATTTGTACATTTGTTCCTGGGAAAAGGTGACATTTATGAGGTATGAATCTTTCTTGAAAGACAATATTTGCCCAGCTGAAGCTTGTAGCAAGAACATATTTAAATGCTAAGTATTTAAATGTGCAAGTTGTACATTTTGAAGAGGGTAAACACATCTCCAGTTTAATAGGAAACCAATATTTAAAAACCTGTTTCAGTTTCCTAATGGCCATCTGATAATCAGCTTTAGTGCTGTCTCTGACATTCTAAACAGAAAGAAGGATGTATTTTATTTCATTTGGCATAGTGATTTATAGATGTGGAAGGATACACTGAAATGTCCAAAAAAAGTATTCCACATCCCCCCATTTTTCCAGCTACAGCCATAATCAGTGTGTCTGCTAGAGAGTTTTCTAGGGGTCACGAGATAGTAAAACAAACAACAGCAGGAGTAAGGGTGACCCAGGGCCATCCACCCTCAATGACGGCTGGTCTGTGGGCTGTGAGACATGGCACTGGTTCATCTGGGACCAAAGGAGATGAAACACAGTTTTCTCCAGAAGCAGCTCTGAAAGCCAAAGGTGGTCGGTAGAGTATGGTTCATGGCAATGCTCAGCCATTTTATGGGCTTAGCCTAAGGGTGCACAGAATCCACTAAGGCATACCTATGCCCATTACTAGAGACTTGACATCTCCAAGGTGTTTGGCCTTTAGTTAACTAGAGCACAGGGATGTCACTTGTATGCTTGGAGGTTGAGAGTTCTAGGTTAGACCTGTGGCCTGCAGAACACCCACTGGGAACCAAAATGAGTTCAGGGGTCCCTCAAGAAAAGAGGGATAGGAGGGAGCCCATTAAAATGTTCCTCTTAATGGGGGATGCTAGTTAAGTAGCTTTGGAGAGTTGTGCTGGTATATGGATGTGATGTTTGTAACTCTTTACTTTACTTTATCTGGTTTGGGTGCCATTATAGCAATTTATTTTCCTGGGAACAACCCCACTTATGCTTAGGTACATAAAGAACCTCCTGAGTGAGGCATTGAGTGCAGACACAGAGATCCTGGTCTGCATGGCACAAAAGTCCAGAAGTTGCCCAGCTGGAATCAGATTGAGATCTTTGACTGGGTGACCATGGAAATAGATCAGGGGAGAGCAGAGGACATGGCCTATTTGGACTTCAGCAAGACCTTTGACACTGTGCTGCACAGGAGACTGATAAAGAAATTGAGCAGTCTAGGGGTGGGATCCAAAGTAGTAAACTGGATAAATAACTGGTTAATGGATATGTGACATAGGGTGGTATTTAATGGCACTCACTCTAAGGAGCGGAGAGTGACCAGCAGGGCTCAGTGCTGGGTCTGGTTCCCTTCAATATTTTCATAAGTGACATTGCAGAAGGACTGGAAGGGAAGGTATGCCTTTTTGCAGACAACACTAAAATTTGTAATAGGATGGACACTTAGGAGAGGGTGGAGAGAATGTGTAGGGACCTTGGGAAACTGTGGAGTGGTCTTGGGAAACTGGAGTAGTCAAGGGCATTACAGCTGGGGTTCAATGCCAGAAACTGCAAAAGCATGCACCTAGGGCATAGAAACCTAGGAACTGTGTACTGGATGGAGGGGTACTGACAGTCACTAAGCAAGAAAAGAAACCTTGGAATAATCATATCTCATAATGTCAATGTAGTAGGGCAGTATGACAAAGCAGTGGGTAGAGCCAGTGGGATGCTTGGATGCACAGGGAAAGGTATCATCAGCAGGAAGAAGGAGGTGGTACTACAACTTTATTGGTCATTGGTGAAACCCACCTGGAATATTGTGATCAGTTCTGGGAGCTGCACCTCACAAAGGACATAGACGGGGGGGGGGGCAGCCCAGAGGAGGGTAACTAAAATGGCACAAGGGTTGCATCAAAAGCCCTATGAGGAGAAAGAATGAGGGATCTCAACATGTACGCCCTAAAAGAGAGGAGAACAATAACAGGACATGATGGAGACCTACAAGTGCCTCATGGGGTGAAAAGGTGCATGGGGAGTCTCTTTCAAATGAGAAACAGCACCAGGATCAAAGGGAATGAGATGAAGCCAGGGTGGGGGTTCAGAAGGGATGAGAGGAAGTACATATTCACTGAAAGAGTGGTAGACACTGGGAACAGACTGCCAGAAGAAGTAGTAGAGATGAAAGCAGTGATGGGCTTTAAGTATGCCTGGGCTAGACATAGCAGAATATTAGTGTAAGCACCGTCTGGGAGCTTACTAGTTAATTTTGTTTTCTACGTGTAGCTAGGCAGGTTGCTGGGTGTAGCTAGGCTGGAAGAGCTAGTGGTGCCAGTAAGTCTGGATGTGGTCTGCTGCTGTCAGCAGGGGGCCCCTCCTTGGGGATATAAATGTGAAGGTTTTGGTGCCTAAGGAGGTTTCCAGCTGCTGGGAGAGAGCCAGGGTGTTCAGCCTGCAAGTTCAGCCTGAGGGCCATGGCAGGACTGGGGTGGTCGCTTGCTGCCCCAGCCCTCCACCCTTGAAAATCTATGAAGTGGAAAGTGATGGTTCGGTTGTGCAGAAAGGGGGGGGGGGCGATAGAACAAAGACATGGGGCCTGTCAGTTCATTTTGGAAGTTGGAGCCTGGGGAGAAGAAATGAAAATGGAGGCCTGCCAAGTGAACTTCGGCACCTTGGTAGGGTAAGCACTGACAGGGCCTAAAGCCCTAAATGAGACAGTGCCCATGGGTGAGTTCAACTGTTGCATCAGATGGTTTACTGTGGGTGGGCCTGCTATGGAAGTAAGGCTTGGGGTGCGGCTTGGAAGTGGCAGCCCTTGTGGTTGAGGGTGTAAAGGTGGCAGAGTTACCCCTATTCCCCAGGTTGAAGGCCGCCACAGAGTTGGGACCCACAGGATGAGCTGCTTATGAAGGCGGGGAAAGTCCAGTTGGGGGAGTGATGTTTGGGACCCCAGCTGGGTGGCTGTCAGTTGGGTAATCTGGTGTGGCACTGGTAGAGGTCTGAGTGATAAGTCAGTTCAGAAGTTGGAATTGCTGCATGAGTGGAGCATGCCAGGAGAGACTGGGATAAAGGCTGGGGCACCCAAAACCACCCAGAATCAGGCCCAGCTGTTGACCGAGACATCGGCGATTGGCTTTCTGAAAGGGTTCTGGTGGTTTGGCTCTTGCTAAACAACATCAATTGAAATTTATTGAGTTAAGACCGCTTGGAAAGTAAAAGGGTATATTCCATAAGAATTAGCCTTGAGTGGAGGAAATGTGCAGATTAGAAGGAAATGGAAAGTGTTAGAGGGTTTGGGACAGTAGAAACGTCTTGTGCTGTCAGCAGCCCAGAGAGAAGTGTATAGGAATGGGATTGCAACGAAGATTCTGATTGTAAAGGAAATGAAGCGGCTGAGCAAGAAAGCCAAAGAATGAGATATGAGTGAATAAAGAGTAAAAGTGTCAAGCTGCCTCAAGGAAAGGCGTATTTCATCCCCAGCAAGTGCTACCAGAAATGTAGACTGCATGGCTTAAGGGAAACTGCATGAAATAATCAAAAGTCTGTTGCAGAAGATTTTCCAGCTGTGTCTGTGAAAGAAAGTCACCATATTTCATACCCCCTGCTCCATGGAGTGGTTGCTATTGTTTTCATGTTCAATTAAATCAGTTGTTGCACTTTGATTTTGGAGTGCACATTAGACTTAATCAATGAGACTGTGCCTGTTTGTTTGCTAATGAGCATTGTCCCTATATTGTAGGTGTAAGAGACCTGCTTCAAGACGGTGCCTGCTTCTCTATTCCTGTGACTCCCAGTCATTACCATCGCTGAACCCTTGTAATGAGTTATTTGGTTTTAATTCCTTGGACTGTGGTTGTTTGTGTTGTGAAGTGCCCCCCTCCCATTAATTCACCACTTGGCTACCCCTTAGATAGGAAGGCGGGGTTACAACATGGGGGCTCATCCAAGATGTTGAAAAGACATTTTGGGGAAGTAAGCTTTGCCTGGGCTAATGGTAAAAACCCTGTAGGGGCTACCAACACCTAAACTGCAGGCATCAGTGTGCAATATCGAGGAGCTGCCATGGGTCTGCAGCCCATTTCTCACTCCCTGGAGTAGCGCTTGGACTTACACGTAACTGGAGTTTTGGTTATGCAAATGTTGAACTGTGATTGGCTGTTTGGGACTGAGAGCCTTTGGTGTGAAATTCTTCAACTACCAGCTGCCACCATTTTGTGTGCCATATGGGACTAGGGTGTTGGTCACTGCTGTGGGAAATTGCAGAGAATCACAACATGCAGGGAGCACCAAGAGAATGTACTGTAACTATCCTGTTGTCTGTGATGTCATGGATTTGGGACTTGATGGAGTGCAATTCGACTATGGACAGCTGCATAATCTGCCATACCATTGCAGAGAGGCTGATACGCTTGCCAGTGTATCTGGCTTGTGCAGATGGAGCGTTACTCTACCCCCATGATGCCATGATGCCATGATGCCCTACTTGAAGAGTTGGAGCTGGCCAGGTGCTCCCATCCCTAGAGAAAGACTAGATTCTCTAGCTGGAGTACTGTCATGGTGGGAGGGGAGAGGAGATGAGATGAGTGTTGAGGGATATGGATGGGGAGAATGCAGGAAACTGCAACAGATGTCTGCCTAGCCTTTCCTTGCCAGTGGATTCCATGTCTCTCAGTGGCAGCGGGAGAGGCCTTGGAGGAGCCCAGTCTCCAGCCGAACAGAGGCCTGCTCACCCTGGTGACCCTCCTTGGCAGTGGAATCATTGGAAACAGATTTGTAGGCATCCATAAGCACCATTTCTACCCTAGATTCCCTGGAGGCAGAAACTATTCCATCGATGGAGATGTGCTCCTCTGATTTTTGATTAAGGTGCTGTGGCTGCTGTGCCAAGACCCAAGCCCAAAGTGTTTTCGTTTATTGATCCATGTATCATGGGGGATATCCCACAGTCATATGACTTGCCACCTGACAGACTAGATGTGAACTGCTGGAGGCTGCCAGATCTGTGTAAGTGAAGGCATGTGTGGATGGCGCCATTAAGTCCTAAACACCCTCATGTACTGGACTATCTGTTTAGCCCCTGGTTGCAGAAAGGTACAGCTGCAGAAACAGGGAAACTGAGTGACATTCAGTGGTCCCATGCAGTGTTGGATGACAAAATGTATTAAGCAAGAGTACTGTGCATGTGATTACCCATATCTGACAGAGAATATCTGGTATATTATTGAAGAAAATAGGGAGGCATGGATGTTCCAAAAGGCTATAAATTCCATGATGGCTCGTGAGGACTCAGACTATGAGCTCACCCAATGAATGAGGAACAAACTTTTTCGCAGAGCCAGAAGAATGTATAATTTTTTGATTTGGACTGGTGTGACTCTCTTTAACACATTTGCTTTAGTGCAAGAGGAGAATAGCCAGTGAATCAAGTGGTGCTATATCTTCTAAAGATTCCATCAGGAAAACTGTCACTAAGCCTGATCTAAACTATTTCTAGATTATAGTGATTCTCAGAACAAAACTAATGTATTTTTTTCCTCCACAGGTTTTGGTTACATGGGTCAGTATGTACTTTGAACTTTTACCATTTAAATTTTGAATAAGATACACTGTGTTCAATAGTGCTAATCATGTTGAGCTAAGAGGCTACTGTTCCAATATTGTCATGAAAAAAAAAGTGCATTTATTATGCTTTGAAGCTAATAAAATGCAACTGTACTTAAGGGAGGCTAGATTGGAATGTGCCCTTAAGAATATAGAATGCTGGAGTTTGTTTAATGGATGTATGTTGAGTGGTTGAAATTTTTATAAAGCTTATATGATGACTGAGAGTGCATGTGTAGCTGTTGTTAGTGTTAGATTTATGCTATTAGCAACTTACTACGTTCTAGATAAGAAGTCGAGAAATAAGAATTGCAAGAATGTGTCTACTGGTTACTGATACAGTGTTTAAAAGTTTTAATTATTGAGGGTACACTAAGTAGACATTTTCTGATTCCTGGCAGCACCATTTTTATAGGCAGCATGGGATAGTAAAGAAGAAACTGAGTATGAGCAGTGAAGAAAGGATCGTGTTTAGTTGGGGGGGAGGAATATCACTGCTGTAGTACCTGGCAAGTGACCGTGGGAACCTTTGGTGGGTTGCCTAGCTTAGCCCCAGTATATGACAGTAGGACGGTTGAGAGCAAATGGTAGTGAATTCACCGCTCTGGTGGTGTAACCGGTTTTGTGAGATGACCTTTGGGGAGGAGGAGAGAGTACACATATCTCTCCTCCGTGGGGGTTGGTAGCACAGCCTGGTCAGCCGTTCACCAGGAGGTAAACGTTTTGTGTGGGGGGAAAGTGTAAGCACCCTTCTGGGGGCTTACTAGTTCATTTGGTTTTCTAAGTGTAGCTAGGCTGGAAGAGCTAGAGGTGTCAGTAAGTGTGGATGTGGCCTGCTGCTGTCAGCATGGGACCCTCCTTGGAGGTATAAAAGTGAAGGTTTTGGTGCCTAAGGAGGATTCCAGCTACTGGGAGAGAGCTGGGAGGTTTGGCCCACATGTTTGGCCAAAGGGCCATGGCAGGACTGGGGTGGTCCGCTTGCCGCCCCAGCCCTCCACCCTTGAAAATCTATGAAGTGCAAAGCGATGGCTTGGGTGTGCAGAAAAGGGGGGTGATGGAGAAAACACATGGGGCCTGTCAGCACATTTTGGGAGCCAGAGCCTGGGGAGAAGAAATGAAAATGGAGGCCTGTCAAGTGAACTTCGCCACCTTGGTAGGGTAAACACCAACAGGGCCTAAAGCCCCAAATGAGAGTGCCCATGGATGCGTTCAGCTATTGGGTCAGATGGTTTACTGTGGGTGGGCCTGCTAGGCAGTAAGGCCTGGGCATGGCTTGGAAGTGGCAGCCCTTGCAGTTGAGGGTGTAACAGTGGCAGAGTTCCCCTATTCCCCAGGTTGAAGGCTGCCATAGAGTTGGGTACCACAGGTTGTGCTGCTTATGGAGGTGGGGAAAGTCCATATGGGGGAATGATGTTTGGGACCCCAGTGGGGTGGCAGTCAGTTAGGTGATCTGGTGTGGCATTGGCAAGGGCCTCTGATGAGTCAGTTCAGAGGTTGGAATCACTGCATTAGCGGAGCATTCCGGGAGTTACTGGGATAAAAGCCGGAGGCACCCAATACCACCCAGAATCAGGCCCCGAGGCATCAGCAATTGGATGCCTGAAAGGGTTCTGGTGGTTTAGTTCTTGCTAAAGGACATCAATTGAAATTTGTTGAGTGAAGACCACTTGGAAAGTAAAATGGTATGCTCCATAAGAATTAGCTCCCAGGTAGAGGAAGTGTTCAGACTGGAAGGAAATGGAAAGTGTTTGATAGTTTGGGACAGTAGAAGTATCTTATGCTGTTAGTAGCCCAGACAGAAGTGTATAAGAATGGGATTGCAAAGAAGAATCTGACTGTAAAGGAAATGAAGTGGCTGAGCAAGAAAGCGAAGGAATGAGATATGAGTGAATAAAGAGTAAAAGTGTCAAGCTACCTCAAGGAAAGGCCTATTCAGCTCCAGCAAGTGCTGCCAGAAATGTAGCCTGCACAGCTTAAGGGAAACTGCATGAAATAATTAGTCTGTTAGCCCAATAGACTGTTGTAGAAGATTTTCCAGCTGTGTCTGTGAAAGAAACACACCGTATCTCATACTCCCTGCTCCATGAAGTGGTTGCTATTGTTTTCATGTTCAATTAAATCAGTTATTGCACTTTGATTTTGGAGTGCACATTAGACTTAATCAATGAGAGTGTGCCTGTTTATTTGCTAATGAACATTGCCCCTATAGGTGTAAGAGACCTGCTTCAAGACAGTGCTTGCTTCTCCATTCTTGTAACTCCCAGTCACTACCATCACTAAACCGAGATAATTAGTTATTTTGTTCTAATTTATTGTACTGTGGTTGTTTGTATTGTGAAATGCCCCCTCCCATTAATTCACCACCTGGATACCCCTAGATGGGGAGGGGGGATTACATTAGTAAATAGGCAGGGAGGGGGAAGGTCGACCAGGTACAGTCTGCAGAGATAGACTAGGCAGGGACCTTCTGGGTAGACTGGATGAGTTAAGAAGTCCTTATCTGCAGGCAAATTCTGTGTTCCTATGTTTCTATGCACTGCACCTGTGGATTTGGCATCTGACTACATTTGTTACATCAGGTCCTGGTTCTAGTCTTTTTAGAATTTCTATTTATTGCTTTTTAAAATACAATACAGGCACAAATAGGCATATACTATAAGCTTGCCCAAAACAGCAATTTAACATATGAATGTGTTACACGTAGTAAAGTCAATACAGTACCAGTGTCTGTTTTCTGTTTGTAACCACTCGGTGAGGATAAACACATTTTGCACAGCTATACATTTTAACAACTCTTTAGAAGTCATAATGCAGGGAATGATCCAGTGGAGAGTAGGAAGCTGTGTATTGACATAAGTATGTCACAATCTTTGCCCATTGGCAGTTTATCTCACTCCATAATATGTACATCCCCTGACAATCTTGAACTTATACACATTTGATAAACTTCTAGAAAATGATTTTTAAAAGTAAATAGGAAAGAGACATACAATGGTATGTCCCTTGATAGATATAACATTTTAGAGAAAAATAAATTTGTACTCACAGCTATACCTCATAATTCGTGGTTCCTGATGTTTAACAACTAATATTTTGGTAAACTGGTCACTTTGATCTGCTGCTCACCCTGGGCTTTATTAAAAGTGTACCTTGCATGGAAGCAGCCATGTTACTCGTGTCTGTTCAGTTCCATGAAACTCCAAGAGTGAAGTCACATACTCTGCCCGCTAATCTAATATGGTGCAAAATCAGGCTTGAGGTGAATGCCATGTTGTAGCTATGCTGCTTGATTTTTACAAGAAGACCAGAAGTTCAGAACCAGACTGCATAAATTTCTCTAAGACTTATTTGGCCTCTAGTAAAATACATATATTTGTTTACTTTCCTCTTTGAGACATGTTCCCCTCATTCCATTGTTCCCCATAAGCATGACTCAGTTTTAGCAACATGAAACAGTGATGTGCATGTGGCAGGGAGATCCTGCCACTCTTGAGGACCAACCTTTTCTTAAATCTGTTGCAACAGTTCTTCTATTTCTTAGCCTAATGTATTCTTTACAATTTCTAGTCCATAAGGTTGGCCACCTATGGGCACCTCCTTCCCTTTCTTGACTATGCTATAGTGCCCTCTTTAATTTTCCTTTTCCCTCTCAGGTTCTTGTACAGGGAGGTTATTGTTGTGACCTCCGAGCTGATATAAAACAACAGGCTGTGTTCCTCATATCTGGATTTAGTATGCAATGGCACTATGTCATGAAATTCTTTAATGTATATACCTTTTCAGGTTTCAAGTTTCAAGTTTATTGCAGGAAAAATCCGTTGAGCAAGCTCATTCACAAGAAGGTCCTGGAACATATATACAGTCAAATATACAATACATATAATTAATAGACATGACAGTAAGTAAAAGTGCAGTTGAGATCCATATGTTATATAATAATCAAATAGTGCCTGGCATGTGGGTGTAAGAAGCAAAAACCTGCAGGAGGAAAATAATTAGAGGTGGAGGGTGTAGAGACTACAGAAGACAGAGAGGTAATAATGAGGTGGGAAAATTGAGTAAGGTAAAAATGGGGGCATGAGGAGGGGTAGGGAGCTACGGTACTGGGTGGATGTTGGGGGGGCAAGAAAAACAGATAAAGAGGGGAAAGATAACGATATGGGGTCAGTCTAAAAGATATAGCGAACTGAGGGTAAAGAGGAAAATGAAGAGGGTTAGGGAGAGTGGAGGGGGTATAACATAGGGGAAGAGAAGTGGGGGCAGGGATGAGTTGAGAGGGAAGGTGCAGGGATACTATTGGTTGGCTATCATACACAAATAGCAGAAGAAGAGTAGGGTGTGAAGACTAGGTGGGTTCCATAGGGACTAGAGCTGGATCCAGTTAGTTGATAGGGTGAGGTAAGGAATGAGGGAAGGGAGGGAATTTAGAAACAGCTACAAGTTTTTTGAATTGAGAAACAGCTAGCCTTTTGAAGAAGTTGACAGGTACAGCAGTGGTAAGTTTCAATGAGGATTGAAGCCGATTCCAGATGGATGGAAGGGCACAAGATATGGCGCGTTTGCCAAAGGAGGTGAGAGTCCTAGGCATGTCGAGGAGGATAAATTCCGCTTTCCTACGCGAGTAGGTACTGCGAGAGATGCAAATGAAAAATGTTAAGTAGTTCGGGAGTTTGTTCAGGAGAAGCTTTAGGGTCTGGATACCTGCATGAATCATGCATATAAAGGTAAGAGACGTCCAACCAACCGCTGCATACAGATCGTAATGGTGGGTTCGATAGGGGGAGTTTGTGATAAAATGCAGAGCACGATGATCGAGGATGTCCAATATATTTAGATTAGTGATTGCAGAAGAGGTGTATATTATATCCCTATAATCGAGTATAGAGATTCAACGAATTATTAATCCACCCGCGAAGTGGGCACTTCGCGTCTGCAGAGCACAATGCGAAGTAGGCCCTGTAAAGTGCTCACTTCGCGTTATTGTTACCACTTCGGGTTCTCATTATGCCTTAAGGTGAAGTGAGAAGAAAATAGGCACATCACATGGCTTGCAGTACTGTAAGTCACATGCTTTAGCCAGGCAGGAAGGAAGTGAATCAGAAAAGCAGTTTCACTTTCTCCTTTGCATTTGTAGAGGGAGAAAGCAAAATTATGAGAGGAGAGGAGTTTGCTTGGCTTTCGTTTCTTTTTACTGCCAGAACCCAGGACAAATAGATGGCTTTTTTAAAAGCTATTTTATTTAGTTTTTGTATTGTCTTAGTGTTTTTTTTGTTAGTGAATTTTTTTTGTATATGTTTTGTTTTGTATGTGTGACTGAGTGTGTGTGGGTGTGTGTGTGTGTATCTCCACATTCTGTGTGTGTGTGTGTCATCCCGTGGACTCAGGAGGATGGAGATTAACATAGGAGCAGGCGAGTTGCTGGCCTGTGGGTGTGTTAGGAGGGGAGGAGTGCGGACCCGTGGGGGGTGGGGTGGTCGTGTGATGTTGGACCTCTCCAGACTCCTGACCAGTGTTGTTTCCCTCGCTGAAGCAACAGGAGCAGCAGCATCAGCACCAGTGCCACTGGTGGCTGCTGCGAATGCACCTTCTCCACCACTACCACCACCACTACTAGCAGAAGCTGTTGGAGCTCCAGCAGTACCCTCTCCATCACCTCCACAACCACAGAAGGTGGCCCCGACAATTGTAGGTGGTGGTGGTACTCATGCCCAATGAGTGAGGACTGTGCCTGGTCCCCCCCCGGCAGCTCCCCAGTGTGGGAGATTTTTAATTGTGTGGGGGGAGATGGCACAATGGTGGAGTGCCATGTGTGTGGTGTACTGGTGTGCCATGGTCCCCCTGGGACACATTTGGGGACCAGTGGCCAGCACACCCACATGCTGAACCACCACAGGACAGAGTGGTTAGCTGCTATGGAAGGGACCAGGCCTCCACATGCTGGCCCTTACATGGCAGTGGCTGAGGGTGCTGCTGGGTGGGAGATGTGCCTCACAGCAGTCACCACTGCAGCAGGAGGAGGAGGGCTACTACATTAGTTGCTCCACCACCACCACCGCCACCACAGCCACCAGCACTACCCTGTCCACCACTAGCCCCACTACCTGGATTACCCACTGCAGTGAACCCTGCCACAGTCATTGCAAGCCAGTCTGACCTCGGCCTGGTGTGGGCAGCGCTCGAGGAAATTAATGATCGTTTCAGTGCTTTGGAGCAGCAGGTTAACAGAGTGGAAGCACAGCAGCAGCAAATACTTTCAATGCTGCACCTGCTGCTGAACCACCACGGCATCTCATGGCCATAGTAAGTCAGGGATTGTTTTCTGCCCCCACCCCACCCCTGACCCCACCCACTACTGTGTTGTAGTTTTCTGTGTGTTTTGTTTGATATTGTTTAATCATACACATTTTCCCTTCAAGGGGAATCTTGCACCACATACTGCAATACATTTTTGTGAAAACCAGCCGTAATTTCATTACAGTGTGTCACGTGATGGAGGAATTCCCATTCTGAAAATCTGCCCACATTCTTCCTCCCTTCTCAGCAATGTTAGGACATGATGGCAGGGAGAGCGCGTGTGCGAGCTCCTTCCAGTGAATATCTAATTGTCCAGCAGGTTTCTGAATGTTTCTTTATGTTATAATGGTCAGTTTGTGGTGAAATGTGTGGCCATGTTTCCAGTAAGAAGAGCCTTGTTAGTGGAAACATTCCACATTTCACCACAAAGTGAACCTTATAACATAACGAAACATTGGGTTAGCTGCTGGACATTCACTATAGTGGAGCATGCACCTGCGCTCCCACTGGCATCACATCCTAACATTGCTGAGAAAGGGTGGCAGAATGTGGGTGGCTTTTCTGATTGGTAATTCCTCCATCACATGACTCACTGTAATGAAATTATGGGTGGTTTTCACAGAAATATATTGCACTCTGTGGAGCAAGAAATATTCCAGTGGTAGTAATGACCCAACATATTAGTTTATGCGCATCACCATAACTATGTAATGTGGTGAATGTCTGTAATGCAGCAGCACAACAATCTGTTGATAACTCTGACCTATATTTTTTAATGCTATGTTACAACTTCCTTTACTTACATCCTGACTGACTGGAATGATATGATAATTTGCAGTAGTTGAGTCTGCTGTACTAGCATTTTTCAAGTGTGAAATAATGAAAGGAGCATTCCTTTTAAATTGGTGCTGACCAGTCTTTGTCATTGTTTTCCTCTGCTTTTCTCCATCACATCAAGTAGTTGTTATATATCACTTCTGTTGTTAATTAACAGTTATGCATCAGGCAGTGTTTTATGACACCACAGAACAATAGTTATTGAAAAGCAGCTGCAAATAAATACAAAGCTGGCCTGAACAATATTGGAAGATGTGCTCATTTTTTTTTCATACATGAAAAAAAGTAGTCAAGTAAGTAAAGCAGACATAAATTGTGAATAGAATCATATTATTCAAGTCACGACTCGGAGATAAGTAGTGGCGGCTGTGGCAATGTAAAGTAGCATAAAAAAGTACAGTTCAGAACTGTGAGGACATTCTTGCAATGCTGCTTTAATTGTAAAAATGTCAGTATGACATCATGAGCTCACAGCAACGATCACTGAACACACAAAAGTGGCACAGAGTCCCCAGATTTTTTTCTGCGGGCCCAGAATGCATCCTCCTTGTGTGCAGAAAATTGACAAGTGGTAATGAAGTGAAATAATGGCGCTCTCAGTCATGTGCATAAAAGTGGCATAAAGTCCCCAGATTTTTTCTGCTGGCCCAGAATGCATCCTCCTTGTGTGCAGAAAATTGACTAGTGGTAACGAAGTGAAATGAGTCTGTTTCAGCACGTACAAAGTCCCCCAGAATTAATGGTGCACTCAGTCATGTGCATAAAAGTGGCACAGAGTCCCCAGACTTCTTCTGCAGGCCCAGAATGCATCCTTCTTGTGTGCAGAAAATTGACAAGTGGTAACAAAGTGAAATGGGATTGTTTCAGCACATGCAAAGTACCCCAGAATTTATTCCGCAGTCACTCATGCACGCAGTGCCCCTAAAATGATGACAGTGAGAGAACTATTGCTGGTCCAATGTGTGCTGCGATTCGAGCAAATGCTATGTGATCATCTCAAATGGATGGAAGGGTGCCCTTTGTCTGTACACTAATAGTAGCCTTGGTGAGTTGATATATATATATAGTTATATATTTCTGTAGTTTGTAGGTGAGGGGGGGTTCACATGGACATGTACTCATGGTATTGTTCTGTATCATAGGTCACAGATACTGTTGGTGCGCATATTCCAGTGCTCAATTAGAACATTATGCGTAGAAATTTGCAATGGATAACTGTCAAGCACATGAAGGTAAGTATTCTTTTTTTTTGGGTGGGGGGAGCATATTTACAGGTTTGTCTTGAATGGTTACTTATTTTCTTACTTCTTCACAGATTCCATCTGCATCCTTTTCGAGTCTGGTGTGATGGTCATGGTCATCTAATGAAATGACTTCTGCATGTTGCATGTGCACCCCAGTCTGGGGGGGGGGCCTGATGTTGAAGAACTTGTTTGGATAAGGCCACTTTGTCAGAACAACAAAGCATCTGGAAGTTTCCTAAAAAAAGAAATGAATGACTTCTTACAACTTAATTGTTATGTGTCCCTCCCTGGTTCTCAAATCTCAATCCCTAAAGTCAAGTTACATTTAAAAGACACATCTTGTCAACTAACACAACCTGTTGTGTGCAATATTTGCTGCAGTCTTTACAAAACAATGAAACGGATGAAATAAAATCTTCATACTTACCAGAATGGATTTCACATGGATATTACATCGGTTCCTCTCTGTACGGTACAGCTACATCATCATTCCCGAGTTTTAGCGATGGAGCCTTTTTTTGTTACCCTGTAAAAGAAACAAAAGAAGTGTACTGTATGTGTTTTCCCATTGCTACTCTGAAAAGCTATAGAAAACAAAACATACAACTAAAGGAAGTAAAGCAGCATAAAAATCATGAGTACACATACTCACTTTATGGTTTAAATATTAAGAAGCTGGTGGTGGTGGTGCACTGGTGGAGTGATGGTCCGTGAGGGGCAGACAGACTCATGGTGGCAGACTTGGATAACATCAGTCCCAGTGGTGGTGAAGGTGGTCCAGGGGGCAGACAGACTCATGGTGGTAGTGGTGGCAGTGGATAACATCAGTCCCGGTGGTGGTGGTGGTCCGGGGGGCAGACAGACTCATGGTGGCAGACTTGGATAACATCAGTCCCGGTGGTGGTGGTCTGGGGGGAAGACAGACTCGTTGTGGCAAACTTGGTTAACATCAGTCCCGGTGGTGGTGGTGGTGGTGGTCCGGGAGGCAGACAGACTCATGGTGGAAGACTTGGATAACAGCAGTCCTGGTGGTGGTGGTGGTCCGGGGGGGGCACACTGCCTTTTAAATACTGCAGTTAAAACCTGCCAACATTAACCACATCATCATCCTCATAAAGAAAACTGCCCTCACAGTCATCGATGTCTGAAGTCTGACCACTGGGAAATTCTTTCTCCATTGTGTTGTCATCTACGTCAGTGGTGGGCCGTTTCAGGCAGCCACTGCCAGTGCCACCAGGATGCTCCATTTCCACATCAGCAAGACCACCATGACTAGGCCGGGGTATGAATACCAAGGTTGCAGTCTGTGCTGGTATGTGCCTCTCATTCATTTTAATGAATGTTAGCAAACTGACATTTGCAGGAGACAGGTTTGTCCAACGATCCTTGACTATTGCACCTGCTGAGCTGCATACCCTCTCAACACTTACACTTGAGGGTGGATATGTCAGGTACTTCAGTGCCACCGCAGTCAGCTCTTGCCATTCACTGACCTTTCCACTCCAGTACAAAAGAGGATCTTCAGTTATTGTCAGATGCCTGTTTTAAGACAAATATGACTCAACCATTCTCTGTGCCGCATTAAGTCCAATTGTTGATGCATCATCCTGTTCTCCCGAATCATTAATTTCACAAATACCCACTTGGGACAAAGCCTCCCAAAGCGGGTTGACACCAGCCTCTTTGGATGACAGACCACCTGGAACTACAGTCTCATTCCCCTAGCAGGATATGCTTGATGGTCCTCTAGGTACACCTTTAGCCGGATTATGCTGCTGAGGTTTGCTGACCTTGACACGTGACTTCTGTACCCCATGAACCAAGCACACCAGTTGACCACTGATATTTTTTACCTGTTTAGGCCCTCCCTCTAGTATTGATGTAATTCCACGTTTGTACTGTGGGTCCAGCAGTGTTGCTATGGCAAAGTTGTCACTATGCTGAATACTCACAACGTGACGATTATGGTAGAATACTGTCAGCATGTGTTGCAGCAACATACTGCTACCACCGTCTCCGGCAACATCAAGGCTATGCTGTACATTCACCAATGTCTGCCTCAGCACCCGCAGCAGTGGAATTGATTGGCTAATGGAGGCAGACTCGCCACTCGCTCTCTGTGTGGCATGTTCAAAAGGCCGCAAAATTGATATTACAGAGTCCATGAGGCGCCACTGTTCAGTCATCATAGACATGGAGGCCCTGGACCTGCCACAGCTAGTGTGCATAACAAGATATCCTGAGATGGCTTTTTATTGTTCATACAACCTCTCTGCCATGTATAATGTGAAGTTCCATCAGGTGACAACTTCCAGCTTCAAGCGGTGCTGAGGCAGGCTGTTTTATATCTGCAAATGCTGCAGTTGGTCACGGGCCTTTCCAGATCTTGAAAAGTGAGAGCAGCTACATCATGCAATGGTCAGCATTTCCTTTATATCAGGTTGCTGCAGAAACTCCTGAACCACAAGATTTAAACAGTGGGCCATGCATGGAACACGAAAAAAAACACCATTAGTGATGCATTTCATCACATTTGATGCATTGTCACTTGCTATGAACCCGGCTTTCAGGGACAGAGGGTTCAGCCATCTGTCAATTTCACTCAGTACCATGTCCAACATGTTCCCACCAGTGTGTGAACAGGTCACACTGTGCATAGCAATCGTTGCATGCTGGCGAATTACAGGAAGATTGCTACCGCGACAGTCCACCATACTGCACTGATTATTCACACTACCAACATCACAAGCCCCCGGCACCTGCCCCCAGTGTGCAATTATACACAGATATGAACTCCCCACTGTTTTGCCACTTGTCCACATATCCGTACTTAAATGGATGAATGGAGAGGAGGAATGTTGAAGGGCATGTCTTACTGAGTCGGACACAGTGCGGAACAACTCGGGGACAGCACGGATAGAAAAGTATGTCCTGGATGGGACTTTCCATTTTGGACAGGCACGTTCAGCAAACTGCTGGAACCCAGAATTCTCCACAAAGGAGAAGGGCAAAAGATCAATTGCCAGCATTTCTGCTACAGCAGCATTAAGTTCACATGACACTGTATGATTGGGGGTACTTCAGCATACAAATACTCTGTAACGTGGGCTGACTTAAACGTTTTACACGTGGTGTGTTGTTGGTCACAAATGGTTGTACTCTGTGATGAATGGCATTGGCAGAGGGTGGAGTGTGGACATTTGATGAAGACGGTTGCACAGGTGATGATGATAAACCCAGAAATGATGTTATTTTGCCAGATTTGCCAGCTGGGGTTGATGTACCACTTGCAGTAGACGTACTGCATTCACCACCACCACCACCACCACAAAAACTACTACTATCACCAGCACTGGACAACATTTCAAAGTCATTATGGTCCTCCACCTCATCATGCCTATAGTAATCCTCTTCTCTTATTACCGCACTACTGCACACGTTTAATTTTCTACTGGGCTTAACAGTCATGGAAGAGGATAACATGCTGGCTGTGGTTGCCAGTGACATGGGTGAACACCCCACTGTGGTATTAGCTGCCAGTTTGTGCTGGATCCATAGAGCCAAGTGCCTATTCTTAAGATGTGTGCTGTTCTCCTGTCCCCAGCTGGCTCCCCTTTTTACCTCTACTCACACGCACGTGGTAAACCTGGCAGATTGCAACTGAATCATCATTTGCATCTTGAACAAAAAAATCCCAAACAAGGGAGTGTGATGCTCTGCTTTTAACATGTCCATGATGATGTGGCTTATATAAGTCTGTTATTTTAAGCACTGAAGTGGGGGGGGGCACGTGATATTTCTGGCACTGCACACCTTTACTGCAACTGACCACCATGACTACCTATCATATTGATTACTGGGTCACCATCATCATCATCATCAACTAAAAGCAGTCAATCACAAGTTATTACAGGGGGGGATTCCTGCAAACAGACTCAGACACAGCCACTTTTAATTTCTTTTTCTCCGGTTCCCAACTGGGGTCAATTACATCATTTTCATATTCATCAACATCACACACATCCACATCTTCTGCTTGGATGCTAGCATGTGGACTGCATGTTGCAACAACAGCAGCAGCATCATCATACTCATCATCATAATCACATTCATCATCAGCATCTACACCACCATAACCTGATATTTTTTCACCACACTGTGAATCACTGCATGGAAAATACGTGACGTTAAGTGCCACGGTGGACGGAATATCACATTGTATGCTATCATTGACATGATCATCAGAATCCTCAGGTTCAGTTACTGGGATGTTACTGGGAAGTATGACATCATCTACGCTGCCACTCAATTGCACTGTTTCACATTGACTATGTTTGGATACGGTACACTGGTTTGAATTAGAACTTGACGCAACACTACTAATACTACCTCCACCACTACTAACACCAGTAACACTAACACCACCGGCTGGGAAAACATCATCTCCTCCAACTATGAGTGAAGCTACTGATTGGGCTGTAAAAAACATTGCAGGAGAAATAGCTTTCCTCACATCAGCAATGCACTTCTGTGTCTGTGTACTACTACTACCATGTCCACAGACCATCTTACTGCCAACATTGCCATGGCGAGAAACAGCTTTGCTTGCACATCTCTTTGCAGGTATTTTGGGAAATCAACCACAAATATTATTACCAAATTCAGATTTTGATACGTTCACTTTCTGATTGGAGGGCCGCTAGCTGAATGTGAAGCCAAATAAACAACTGTGGCTTCAACAACAGATAAGTGACTACTGTGAGACTGTCACGGAATTAAAACAACTTCAGCATCCAGTGGTGCTGATGGGGTTACAAAAATAATCCAGTCTGGTAAAAAATACCTTTTGAACGTGGGGGTGGGGGGGAGCACCGAATACAGACAGTGTTGATTTTTACGGCACTACAAGCAGCAAAACTAAGAACAGAGAACATGATTGCAGTAAAAAATCAGGCAGCTGCAGTGGATAGCAGGTTCACACTGCTGAGCTTAGTTGCAATTACACTAGTTTGTGTCACAATAAAAGGTGTATTATTTGATGCACGCAACACTGCACACACACACTCACACACAACAAAGATCAGTTTGTGTACAATGCTGAACGAGGAATGCGACGCAAATGCAAAAGTTCAGTGTACTATGCCACGTTAATGTAAATTTGTAATTTAAACAACCTGACCTTATGAAATGCTGCACCACATCCACACAACAAAGAGCAAAAACATTTGTACTATTACTAACAATATTACTATGTGTACATTAACACAGTCAGTTATATAACAAAAATATAACCAAAAAACAAAGAAATCACTATTTCTCCAACTTAAATCTACCTACACCACAGATACGCCCCTCCCCCACAGCACACTTTCACTGTCTTTCACCACACACTCAATGTTGTAAATTAACATTCAAAATCCACACACAAACAGAAACGCTCGATGATATGAGCACAGGAGGGTTTCCTACAATTGATGAACTAAAGTTGGATCCCCCCAAAAAAAGCAAAAATACTTTCTGAACAGCTTTTACAAGATTCCTATTACAGACAGCTATCAGAGCACACTGTCTCCTACTCCTTCCTACTCATACCACCCCAAACTGAGGCTGTGCAGATCAATATAGAGCCCATGTGACCTGAAATCCCATGAATCACTGCAAAATTTGCCTTTGGAGCTCAAAAACAAAGCGAAGTGAGGCGAAGTGAACTGTCATCAATGCACTTTGCCTTAAAATTGGAAGAGTAGTGGCCCAGGGAGGCAGAGTAACGTGAAGTCAGCATTTGTAATGGACTTCGTGTTCCTCATTATAACACGAAGTACTCCGCTTCGCATTGCGGAGCACTCAGTGAATCTGCCTTTGCTCCGCGAATCGCTTTGCAGAGCGGATTGAGCCCACTTCGCCCACCACTAATCGAGTAGAGGGAGGAATGTGGCCTGAACAAGCCTGATTCTCATCTCTAGGGGAAAGAGAGACCTGTTGCGAAAGAAGAAGCCAAGCCTGGCTTTTAGTCTCATGACTAGGACGTCAAGGTGGACGTTAAGGAGAGCTTGTTGTCTAACCAAATGCCAAGACATTTAAATTTGGAGATGACTTCCAAGGGTTCGCTTAATGAGGTGACAATAAAATCTTTGGGAGGGTCAAGAGGGACAGAAGAAGAGGTATTAAGAGAGAAGATCATGGCCTTTGGTTTATTAGTGTTCAGGAGAAGTTTGGCATTGATAAGATTGTATTCAAGCTGGGTAAAGTCGGCTTGGAGTATGTCTCTAACTTTGGTCAGTGTAGAGCCGGATGTGTACAAAACTGTATCATCTGCAAAGAAGTGCAGATTTGACTTGGTAATATGTGAATTGAGATCGTTGATGTATAGGGAGAAGATGATAGGGCCTAGGATGGAGCCTTGCAGGACTCCCCTGAGGATTGGCAAGGAGGCAGAGAACTGGCCATCTGCTTTAACTTTCTGAGACCTTCCCGACAGGTAACTACTAAACCACTGAGTAGTGGATGGGGTAGCACCTATTTTGGTAAGGATATTCACTATTAGTTTGTGATCTACGTTGTTGAATGCTTTACTAAGGTCTAAGAAGACTGCACCCATGATCTTGGAATCTAATGCAGAGACCCAGTCATTGGTAACTTTGGCCAGCACAGTGATGGTGCTATGATTAGGGCGAAAGCCAGATTGTGCTAGGTTTAAGAGTGAGTAGGTTTCGATATGGTGTTTTAACTGAGTATATATCAATTTTTTGAAGATTTTTGAAAGGATTGGCAGGATTGAAATGGGCCTATAGTTATTTAGATCGTATGGATCCCCCGATCTAAATAGGGGAAGGATATGGGCAGATTTCCAGCAGTAAGGAACTGTAGCAGTGGAAATCGAGAGACTGAATATATGGAGAATGTGGGCAGTAAGATAGGGGTAGCCTAACTTTAGAAAAAATGGTTCGAGTCCATCATCCTCAGGGCTTTTTCTGCTATCTAAATTAATGAGTGAATCTTCAACTTCCTTAAAATTGAGAGGGAGCAGCTGGAATAGGCAGATTGAAGGTAGCAGGGTGATGTTAGTGGTGGCTTCATTATTAACACAAGCTGCATATGGTGAGGAGTCAAAAGCTAGACCCACAGTGACAAAGTGGGAATTGAATTCTTAAAGGATTTGGCGATTATTTTCCACAGACTTGCCATTGTTGTAGATCTTGGCTGGAATAGAAGGGGCAGTCTGTCGTCCTTCGATAGACTTGAGTGTCCTCCAGATTTTATGAGAATTCCCTTTTGCCTGTTCTAAGGTGGAAATGTAAAAGTTTGCATTGGCAGAACGAATGCATTTCATGCATGCATTCCTGGCTGCTCTAAAAGCCTGCCAATCTACTGGACTCTTAGTACGCCAAGCACGGGTCCAGATTTTATCACGGTTTGTGAGTGCGGCCTTAAACTCAGGTGTAAACCAAGGGTGAGAGATGACGCACATCCTAATCTTAATATAAGGGGCATGCTTATTTGCTAGGAAGATAAGGTTGTTGTTGAGGACAGTGGCAGCCTCATCAGTGGTTTTTGTGAGGTAGAGAGCTTGCCATCTAACTTTACTTAGGTCTGTCCAATGCTTGATGCACTGAACTTCTGGAAGGACCGCTTTGTTAAGAACTTAGGCTGGTAGCGAATTTTGGCTTGTGATCTTGTACAGACTACAACTCTATGGTCACTCATGTCGTTATGAAAGACCGCCGAGTGTAAAATTTTGTGAGGATGGGTGGTTAGAATAATATCAAGGAGGGAGTTATTGGCAATATTTGAGGTATTAATCCTAGTGGGCTCGCTAACTAGCTGGGCAAGACTGAGTTCGTCACACAGAGTTTTCAGACTGTGCAATTTAGGGGAAAGCCAATCCATAATAAAGTCCCCAAAGATTATTGTTTCTGAGTTGGCAGGGGTGGTTAGGGATTTAATGATGTTAAGGATATCTGTCCCACCAGCTGGGGGCCTGTAACCACCAATGTCAGTAATGCTTTCCGAGGAAGGAAGGTGGAGTTTTAGAGATACAATCTCATATTCCCTTTGTTTTGATTGACAGAAAATATCGCTAACTGTATACTTAGCTTTGGTATAGATAACTACTCCACCCCCCCTCGGAGTCCCTATCTGCCCTATACAGTTTATAGCCCTTTAGAGCAACTTGTTGATCAGTGTTGGCTTTTTTGAGCCATGACTCGATAATGATAATGAGGTTGGGCTCTGTATGTAGGGCCCATGCTTGTAACTGGTCAAATTTTCTAGGCAAGCTTAATATATTGACCAGCATTATTCTGAGTCCTGGAGCGGCTGCAAATTCGGTGGGAGAAATAAGCGGAGATGGAGGGCCAGGATTTAGCGCCACATTACCTGAATATAGTAGGAGCAAGAGAAGCATTTTCTTTAACACACTCGAAAGGGATATGAGCACTTTTTTCATTTGGGACCGTCCTCTGGTAGTTGTCAAAGATGCCAGTTTATTGCTAGAGCAGGACAGGCTAGTGTGGCAGTTTTGGGATGTGAGGGAGAAGGCGCTGAGTGACAGCAGTGAAGGGAGTAGGAAATGTAGCATGTAGGAATGTGGGGTGTAGGTAAAGGGAGGGGGGCACACTTTGTGGGGGATGGTGCAGTGAAGAGAGACAGTAAAGGTCTGAATAGGGGGAGCCAGGACTGGGCTCATGCCTGGTTCTTTATTCGGATGAAGAATATTGGATGCACTGCTTATTAATAGCAGAATGCCAAGAATAAAGTAAGCCATGACTCCAGTAGAGTAGAGGCTGAAAGAGAGAAAATGTGGGATGCCTTTTTCCCTGGGCGGGTGTTAAAACCAATAGTAGGATTCCTCCACAGACTCGATGAATCAAGATAAAGATGGGTAACTGAGATTGAAAAACAGGTTATGTAATGTGTGCTAATCCTGGTCAACGTCAATGGTTGGATAGAGGAAAAGAGAAAGGAGGGGAAATTATAGACAGTTAAGGCAAGGGGTCAGACAGTGTAGCAGGGGCAAGAATTAAACCACAGGAATAGTGGAATAAAGGCACCAAGAGCAGCAGTTTAAGCAGTTTTGCTTGGCTTAGCAGGACTGTAAACACTTAGAGGACATTTAGGCAGCATAGTTTAGTTAGCAATATGCAGGCATATGCTATAGAATACAAAGATGTAGGTGTTGGAATTGTAGGTAGGAGGGGGCAGCGCAATTTAGTTTAACAAAATGCAGGCATTAACTTCAGGGTACACAGGGGGAGGTAGTGAAATTATAGATAGGAAGGAGGCTATTAAGCCAAGTAACGTGACAGCATAGCAGCTAAAGTCACAAAATACTGGATCAGGATTAGCTATGACTAGCAACCACTAGTGGGGGGAAAATATACTCTGTAGAGGGGAAAATAGCCTGATAGGTTAAAAACCTCCACGTGATCCATACTATAAAGTAGGTGGCTCACCAAGGGGGGTGGTGGTGGGGGCGGTGGAGAAGCTGATGCATTGCGTCGGTGGGGCAAATCTCAATGTGACAAAGAACCTCGCGACTCGCGCTCAGCAGTGAACACCGTACCTGCTTGAGGTCTCAAGGAGTTTTGGGGGAGGGCAGCTTCAGGGATCCTCATGACCTCCTGTGAAGCTGGCTGTGGAGAGAAGAAATTTGAATCAGCAGGAGCATTAAATAAACAGGTAGGGGGGCTGGTCTAAGAAACAGGAGGAGGAGGGACAGGGAAATGCTGAGGGTTCTGGAGAAGGGCTAATCTTGAGACTACACTGGCCCAGCAGCAGCACTCATTTAAATTACAGAGCAAAGTTAATGAACTTGGCAAGCAAATTGAAAGGCTAGCTATCGGTTCACAGCTTCTTACTACAGTGAGGCTGGGTACAAGTAAATGAATTTTTAAATTCAGCAGAAAGACCTTGGGCTCACTTCAGTGGTTTAACTTACTAGAGAGGTAAAATAACTCACTTTGCAAAAGCCCTGAGCCAAGTTGCTACTACATAGGGTAATTAACAGCAAAACAACTTCTCACATTTAATCTTAAAGTATCCTCTGAGAAATAGAAGGACCGTGGCAATATTATAGTATGCAGAAGGAAAAATAAACTATCTTCAGTTGCAGTTTGAAATGTTTGAAATGGCACCAAAAATCCTCAGCGCGACAAAGAACCTTGCGGCTCGCGTTCAGCAGTGAGCTCTGTACCTGCTTGGGGTCTCAAGGAGTTTTGGGGGAGGGCAGCTTTGGGGACCCCCACTACCTCCAGGTGAGCTGGCTGCTTGGGGTATAAAACCTGTAAATGTTGAAAATACAGTGGCACTAGGTGTTTTTGAAAAAGGTAAAAGGTTACTAAGGGACAGTATGATAAAAATGAAGTTAGTTGTGTATTTAAAATGCATGTAAATTGCTGTAAACTGAACAAGTCTGAAATGCCATGGTGATTTGCATATATCCTATTATGCTTTGCATTTTGGGTGTATGTGTGATGTTGTGTTTCTTTAAAACTTGGCTTATTGTCAATGTCATTTGGGGTAACCTTTGTTTCAGTGCTTCTACACTGAGGTTCTTCGTCTTTAACTTTTTTTTATTTATTTGAGCCCCCACCACTCTAGCAAACAAGGCCCGCATAGGGGGAGGCTAAATCTCAACAGATAAGTTAGATCAGTAGATCAATGAGTCAGTAGGTGCTGACAAGTGCAGAGGAAGGACATACATAGTCTGTTGCTGCAAACTGATGCATTGAGAAAGGAATATGCCTTTGCTGAAGGTTACCCTCTGTATTTTGAATAAACATCACACACAGATTGTGTGTTGAAACTGAAGTTCGGTGTCTGGTCCATCGGATATCCAACAAACCATCCACAGTGAGTACATTTCACAATGAAATACTGGGAAAGGAATCAAGCTAGAAAATGATCAACTCCACCCATTTGAGTCCCACAATAAAGTCCATGTAGTGATACAAAAACAGCTTAACGGCGGCAGCCAACAAAGTATTTACAGGAGTTCAGTTAAGCAGAGAATGTTAGGAATCTGTTTCATCATTTCCCATATTTTGATTGGGAAGTTAATGGCAAACTCCCCTGCCACCTTTGGTCTCAGAGAGTCTTTATATAGGTCACAACATTTTAGAAAAAAATAACCTAATTTGGACTCACTGCCATACTTCATAATATATTGGTCCCGACGTCTGGCAACTACTATTTCACTATATTGGTCACTTTGATCTGTTGCCCACCATAGTCTTTATTAAAGATGTACCTTGCATGGAAGCAGCTGTGTTACTCTGGTCAGTTCAGTTCTCTAAAACTCTAAGAGAGAAGATATTCACTCCTCCCACTAATTGTATATGGCATGAAATCAGGCTCGAGGCAAGCGCCATGTTGCAGCTATGCAGCTCAATTTTACAAGAAGGCAGCAAACTCTCCTGATACCTTTGGGTCTGTGAGAGTATATTGTCTGACCTGAAATGTAAATCGAAGGCAGGCAGGCAGGGAAGGCAATGTGGAACACAATTCCTGCATTTACAAGTTTAGTCACTGTCCCCTCAAACGCCTTCTTTCTCATTCTGGTCACACATGAATATTCCAGGAAAAATAGCCCTCTGGACTCATCTAGCATTACAGGTCATTGGCCTTTCGCACCTCAAAGGGCTTTCTGTAATAGCAGGTGAGGCCATAGTGAACAAGATTGTGCGCAGCCCTACTCCCACTTCAACCATGTGGTGCAGTAAAATACTATATACTTTTTGGATGGAGATGGCAAACCCCAAAACCCCAGCCTCTGGTAGCCACCTCTCCAAAAAGTGAATAAGTCTCTCTCCTCGGTTCCTTTAGGGACTCCTAGCAACCTAATACTGGCTGCCCTTGTTGCCTCTCCAGCTGCTTTAAATGGTTACTCTTGGCAGTTTGGTTCCTCACCATTGTTGCAGTCACGGCCAAAGCTTTCCCTGCCACCTTGCTAGCCTCGTCTACAGCCGCTGCCATTGCCTTGGTCTGTTGTTCGACCAGCACAAGATGTTCAAACTGCTACATGAGTTTTTTATCAAGGCACTGGAATGTTTGTGTGAGCATCATTATTACTCTCTGGAGAGTGTCAAAGGTCGCTGACTCATTGCCTACTCCATCTGCAGGCTGCTGCCCTCCTGATTGCTTTGAGGGCCTATTACCCACTTAATCTTGCTTAGCAGTCATTTTAGGACATCCCATCTGCTGAATGTCAATGAAAATGACCAATAGCACTTAAGCTAGCAGTTTACTGTGAGTAGAAATAAAAATTAAAAAATGAACAATATTAAGCTATTTTTATGCGAGTACAAGCAAAGCCCCAAGAGATAACATCTAGCCCGCTAGACCGTTAGCTCCACCTCCATGGTTCTAGTCTGATCTCCCAGATGTAGTCACCTCTCCTGATGAATCACTTAGGCATCCATCTCACTGGCTGCCTGTTCTCTCTGGCCCCAATCTCATTGGTGTCAGATAGTTACTCACTTGCAGTATCTGTTACTTAGCTGCTACCCCAGTTACCCTCCCCCTGCTCAAAGGCAAGCACATGTGATTGCCTTCTTTTTTGGAGCAGCTGCACTATTATCTGGAAGAGGGCTCCTATTCTTACTCTCTGTTTTCTTTATATACAGTATATAGCTTTTTTCTCCCTATCGGGGCTCTGGACAGGCACGGCTACGATCCTCTCTCATAGGATCTCAATCCATCCTGTTGGCTTTAGGGTTTCATTTAGCCTGCCTAGGTACCCCATTTTCTGTTTTCTCTCTGTTAATCTTGGGACCCCAGAGCACAGTTGCACATGTGCGTGAAGATGCGCTGGCACTCTGTGGCTCCAGTGACAGCCCCTTTCTCCCACCCAGCCTAATGCCTGGTCTTCCAAGTGGCTTGGTGCTGCCACCTAGCCTCCACCTGATGGCAGCCAAGAGCCGGGGAAACCCACGTCCCTCCCCAAGAGAGGAGATCTGCCTTTTGGCAGCTCAGTCCAGCTCCTCCCCTTCCCCGGTGCTGACCCCCAATGATTCAGGCTTGTTCCCGAACCTGGGTCACCGGCATGGGAGGAGGTAAGGCATCCAGTGCCTCAGCCCTCCATGCCACTGGGCCGGCTTATTCTTACTATCTGTGAATAGCACCATTACCATTTGGGGAAGGACCATCTGGTTCAAATCCTCTCAGAGGCCTCCTAGGCAGCAGCTGCCACCACAACTCTGGTCTCTCTCCCTCTCTCTCTCTCTCTCTCAACAGAACTCAATTCAGATTCTCCCACTTTCCCAGCTGGGGCTCTTGTATATAAATCCTCTACTGGACTGCACTACCTTGACTAACTCATAAACCCAAAGGAGAAGGTGGGCTGTATTGTAGACCCCAAACTGGAAGGAGACAGGCTACATAGGTAATATACATGTAGGTCAAAGATTAAATTGCTACATAGAAACATAGACTTTGATGGCAGATAAGGACCACTTGGCCCACCTAGTCTGCCCATTTCCCTACCTACTGGATAAGTTGCAGATTCTAGTTAACCAACAGCCTAGTTCTTCCTACCCCCCACAAGAATTGCCTTATGTCTGTACCATGCATTCTTGAATTCTCCCACAGTTTTAGACCCCACAACCTCCTCAGGAAGGCAGTTCAATGCATCCAGCACCCTCTCTGTGAAAACATACTTCCTCACATTACCCCGAGCCGTCCCCCTTCTATCTTCAAATTGTGTCCCCTTGTTCTTGCACATCTCTTTTTCTGAAAGATGCTACCCTCTTGGACTTTGTTGATTCCACTGAGGTACCTAAAAGTTTCTATCATGTCCCCCCCCCCCCCACAGTGTCCATAGTTTCTTAACCAGTTTCTAGCTGATTACTTTGAAGCTTTGTAGATATGTATGTGTGTACCTTGTCACTGTAGATGTCAGTGTGCCATCCTTACCTTAAGGGCTCAAATAGGATTGAGGGGCCTGGGTCAATAACTCCTGGGAGAATGTGTTGCCCACAGAGTCAAGTTAAGATGATAAATTGTGAAGTGTCTTCACTCAGGGAAATGAAGTGGGCAGGTCACAAGCTAGTACTATGTCCTCAAAAACAGTATCAATCCACTGTGATCTCCACTGGAACAACCCACCCAATTCCTACAAAGTGCAAATACAGGTGGCCCCCACTGCAACTTAACAAGAGAATGCAACACGTAATGGTGTTGAGAGTAAGAAATGCAAAAATTTACTGGGGATCAGAAATGAGATGTTAAGGGAAGGAAATGGCAATGTGTAAAGCAAATAAAATGATAGTCATGCAAATACCCTAGTGGCTGGTAAATCCCTCAGCGCAGTCCATCCCCAAACCAATGCAATACCACTGCCCGACCATACTATCTTGGCCTCTACCCTGCTTGCTACTGGTAGCAGTATCCCCTATGTCTCCTTGTGCTTCACTGGGTACTTAGCTGTTGAAATGGCACAGTCTTGATGCAGATGCTCATGGTTGTCTGCCATTGATGCACTTTACCAAACAATGACACTTTGCAGCAAACCCTCAAATTTGTAATCCTGGCCAGATGGGCTACTCCAGCAACTTATAATTAACACATAGAAACCTTATACAGGATGTGTCGCAGGATCCATGGGCACTGTTCAGTTACTCACAATTACCATTGGCTATACAGCAGCAGTCACCCACCCCTCTCTCTGTAGACCTCGCTGGAATTACCAGCTCTTTTAACTTGTAGTGTGTATTACACATTCACAACCTTACTGAGCTACTGGGCTCTTCCTCAGGAATTTCACTTACAGGGTAGTCAGTTAGAAATGAGTCTGCGAACACGCACACTGCTGGTTATTACCAAGCAGTGATGACTGGCATGGTGGCTCCCAAACCTCACTCGTATAGTTGCTATGCAAGTCGCTCTGACCTGAGAGAGATAAAGTCTTGTTTTTTTTCTCTCCTCTCTCTTGGTCAGGGTTGCAAGGCAGCTGCCTCACGGCCTAAGACTTGTGGCTAAGTCATGTCACTGCAGTCCTGCATTAAGCACCTCTCTCTTGTCAATGTCGAAACAGTACTGGCTTGTACTCATAGATGGTAGCTCTACCTCCTCAGTCAGACAGGAAAAAACTCTCCAAGCTGGTCAAGTTCTGCATAGCAAAACCTGGTGGCTGCCTTCCCACTGGCCAAGGTCAGATGTCATCCATCATGGAGGTCCTGTTCATCGGCTCTGCAAAAGTTGATTAAGTCTCTCGAACCCGGGCAAATTAATATAGTTCTTTTGTAGCCCATGAGCCCTCTGGTGGTTCTGGTGCAGGTGTACTGTATGTGAAGAGTTTGCTCGTTTCTTCTCTGACAGGGTGTCTGCCATCTGGAAAACGATTGTGCCAGTGAGCCACATTATGGCCGACAGTGGTCACCGTGTGCACCCAGAGTGCATTCCGCCTTGTTAGGATGAGTTTAGATCGATGGAGGTGGCTGAGGTCATTGGGGTGGCTTCTCGACTAGGCACACATTTTGTGAACTGGACCTGGTGCAAACATGTTTCTTGATAAGATTTGTTGACTTCATTGGCCCAGTGTTCACCTTGATAGTCCAGTGTTCTTAACTGGAGAAGTTCTTCCCTGATATCTTGAAGGAGGCATTGGTGAGACCCCTTTTGAAGAAACCATTTTTAGACCCTAATGTCAAGGTGAATTACCATCCCATCTCCAATCTTCCATTCTTGGATAAGATTGTAGAGAAGGTTGTGACTCTTCAACTTGAGGAACACCTCGTGGCCTATGATCTATATGAGCCCCTCCAATCTGGGTTTCATGTGAGGCACAGCTCTGAAACTGCATTAGTTCAGGTGTATAATGATCTCCTTAGGGCAAGAGAGTGAGGGGATGGGACAATTCTTGTTCTCCTTGATCTCTCCTCAGCATTTGACATGGTGGACCATCATGTGTTGCTCGACCACCTGAGGGAATTCTGCAGACTTGCTGGCACTGTTATCTGCTGCTTTTGAATCTTTTCTCACCAACAGGAGGCAAAGGGTAGTGACGGGGAATTTCTCCTCCTCCCCTAGCCTCCTGTCATTCAGAGTACCCCAGGGTTCGTCTTGTCACTGATGCGGTTTGCCGTGTACATACTGCCTCTGGGAGAGCTCATTAGGAAGTACAGCTTGGGTTTTCATTGCTTTGCTGATGATACCCAGCTGTGTCTTTCCTTTACCCCTGGGACATCCAACACTGTGGATATGCTAAACACCTGCCTTGCTGAGATCAATGATTGGATGGGCTTCTAGCTGGTTGTGACTCAGTCCCGATAAGATTGAGGTGCTGGTGGTGGAGTTGAACAAAGGGTGTGATAGGATGGCCTCTGGTGCAGAGACGGGACTTTTTCTTGGATCTGTACCATTGATGGCCTCCTCTAGGGTGCGGAATCTTGGCATTATTCTTGACAGTGGATTGATGCATGAATTTTAGGTGTCGTCCATTGTCCGTACCAGTTTTTACCATCTGAGGAATATTGCCAGGATCAAGCCCATAGTTCTGCCCCTGGACCTCCCCACATTGGTGCATGCCTTTGTGATGTGTAGGCTTAACTACTGTAATGCCATATCACCCTGGTGCTGTGTGAACTGCACTGGTTGCCAGTCAGGTGAAGGGTCCTCTTTAAGGTGGGTTTACTTACCTTTAAGGCCCTACGTGACCTGGACCTTGGCTACCTAAAGGACCTTCTAACACCTCCTGTCTCGATCCGCTCTCTCTACTCCTCCTCCTCTAGGGGTCTCCTTGTGATTCCCAGGAAGATGTTGAAAACTGCTGGTGACAGAGCAGTTTGCGTCACCAGCCCCATCCTGTGGAACTTGCTACCTCCAACTGTAAGACAGCCCCCATCCGTAGAGGTATTTAAAGGCCACCTCAAGGCCTTTCTGTATAATCAGGCCTTCCCAGACTTTGTTTTATGAGCTTTCTTGGCCTGACTTCTGAGATTATTTTTGTCCCTGACCTGTTTAGCTATTTATTTATTAGTTATTCTAGTCATTCTGATTTATTTATTTAATTGTGCTGATTTAATTTCTAGTATTTATTATGTGGTTGTATTGTGTGCTTTGTTTTTTCTTATTGTTTTATTTATTGTACGGTGGCCAGAGCCTCCGGAATGGTTGTCTTTTAAATAAAATTTGCCTTGCCTTGCCATTGGTTGATTGTTGTCCTTAGACCCCTCACCATGCCACCTCAGCCTCATGGACCAGAGGGGGAGCTGTGGGTGGCTGCCTGGGCACTTGTCTGGTGTCTCTGCAAGGATGTAGTTCACTGGTCCCAGAAACTCCTGCACCACACTTGGCTGGGAATCCACTAGTGGATGGGGGTATGGGTATCCCATTGGCTGCCCACCCGTGTCTTCTGATCTGCCCCCATGTACTGGGAAGCCAGTGTGGAGGATCCATGGATGGGAAGTGCCAGGTGGCCGATGATTGTGAATACTGGCCACCACACTCCCATTCACAGGTGCTGAGCAGTATGGGTGGGTTACGTGCATTTCTCATGAGAAACTCACCCATTCATGAATCGCAGCCATTATTACCCAATCAAGAGACCAAATTTCCAAAGGCTTTTGACCGCTGCAAGCCGTGGGTGCACCAAAAATATAGTACATTGGGCATGTGGTAATCTGATGGGATTTTCCATCCAATGAGGCAACTGATGCATATTAGACCATCTTTTTTTGGTCTAGCTTGCGTCAGTTTTGGGGACAGTTTTAATGAAGTTTGTGCCAAAGATTTGGCTCAAGTTGCCATAAATCAGGAAACTTTGCAACTGTGCCTGACCTTTGAAAAACCAGGTTGTGGTAGAATAGATTGGCAAGACCTGCTATTTCAAAGTGTTGTGGTGTAGGGCTTGACGCAAGCACTGTACTACCCTTTGAAAACCCAGTCGCAGTGACTTTTGACCTTTAGAGTAAAGTCCAAAGGTCAGATTTCTACAGTCTAAAGTAGTATAGCATGGCTGTAGGGTAATGTTAATGGAAGTTAGAACGATTTTTAAAGAGCCTCTGATGCCATTGGACAGCTTTGAAAAAAATATAATATGTAGACACAAATCAGCTGTATTTCATATTTTTTTTTCTGTAACTCTTACCCCTAATACCCTGTGGCACTCACTTCCCGGTTATCTTTTTTTTTTTAACTTTTTCTTTTTTTTTCTTAGGTTTTCTCCCATCCCACCCTCCTGGAGCTCCAGCAAATGGCCGTATGTACACATGGAGGTACGTATGCACACTGGAAGCCAGTTCAACTCCTTCCACCTACCCGTACCATCGCCCTGCCCGCCTACATTACCCCACTGGACCTCCACCCAGTGGGGAACTGGACTACAGGAGGGTTGACAAACTACCCCCACCATCCCTGGGAGAGGAAAGCAGCCTAACAGCATGCTTAATCCTGCTCCTTCCACCCCCCCCATACTGTCACCCCAATGACCCGAGGTTATTCCTGAACCCGGGTCACCGGCGTAGTGCAAGGTGGGGCGTCCAGTGCCTCAACCCTCAGCACCACCAGGCTGTCTGCTTCCCAATTATGTTAAGGAGGCTTTCTTGGTAGAAGCCTTTAAAAAGGCCTTAAGACCTACTTGTTCCAGATGGATTTTAACTGTTAATATTTATTGGATGATTTAAAAAGGATAGATAGATTTTTAAGAGTTGACTTCCAGTTAAATTTGGTTATTTTATTATTGCATTTGTATGTACAGTGCTCCGAGTCCCCAGAAAGGGGTGCTTTCTAAATAAAGTATCCATCTCTCTGTCTGTCTATCTATTTGTCTATGTAATATTTTAATACTAAAGACATTTGCATGAAAACAGGATCTCTTTCCTATCTGCCCTGACTGCTTGACTACACGTGACATCACATTGCTGTTTATGACCTCACTATCTATTGCTGTGGTGGTACTTATGATGTCATAATCAGGAGATTATGATGTGATGTGTAGATAGGCAGCCAGAGCAGATAAAAGTCTAGGGGGCAGTGCCCATGTTTTCATGCAGCTATCCGCAGTAATTTAGATAAAAGGGGAATGTGTTACAGAAAACAGATGAAATACGAAGTGAATATTACGAACATACGAAATTTGCCAGCAGAAAAAGGCCATCACTCCCACCTTGGCAAGCCCTATCTACACATAACCACCTCAAACCAGGCATCTTCCACCCTCCATGATCTCATCTCTACATCTGATATCGGCATCGAACCACTGCCATAACCCCACCCACCCATTCAGGCGTAGGTGCACCATCTCATCCAAGATGCTCAATCAACACCTTTCCAGGATTGCCTTGCTCCTTCTCCTTCTCTCGGGCAATGTACACCCTAACCTTGGCCCTCCTTTTGCCCCTTTCCAACAAAATCACAAAAATAAGCAATTTACCCATGCCACCATCAACATCCTGAGCTTACTACCTAAACTCGATGAACTCCAATCTGGATGTCACAGCACACCCCAGATATTCTCTCTATCAATGAAACCTGGCTCTCCTCCAGAGTCCCTGACACCGTGATCCCTTTAACTGGCTACAATCTATTTAGGCAAGATAGGTTGAGTAAACAGTGTGGGGGCTGTGTCATATATGTTAAAGACCATCTAAAGTGCATAGCTCTCCCTCACATTACACCCAGCAATAACTCATAATCACTAGCTATCAAATTATTACTGGGGCAACACGGGAAATCCCTAACTGTGCTTTCAGTCTATATTCCCCCACAGGACTGGACATCAGACTTCAAAATGGTCACTGACTATCTTGAAACCCTTCCCTCTCAGTCTGAGGCTGTGATTGTGGGTGACTTTAATATAAACTGGATTGCTCCTGAAGCAAACCCTTTTAAAGATGCTATTGCATCCATTGGTATCTCTCAGGTGGTTACCTCCCCTACAAGATTCACCCCCAGGACTGGTACTAGCTCCCTCTTGGACCTAATCCTCACTTCACACCCTGATAGAATCACTGGCACTGAGGTTCTACCTGACTCACTGAGTGACCACTCCCCTGTACTTTGCTATTGGTCTAATAAGGCTCCCAAACCACCACCCAACATGGTTTACCATCGTCTCCTAAAAAAAAGGTAACCTTACTCACCTCTGAACCTCTCTGGCTTCAAGTAACTGGTCTCCCATCAGTAGGTTCAGCAATATGAATGATGCTCTCTCCTACTTTATATCCCTGTTTAATAAAGCATGCAACCTCTTTGCTCCATTCCATAAAAAAAAAAAAAAATCAAAGGCCATTCCAGCCCATTGATCTCCACTGCTTTAATAAACCTTATGAATCAGAGAGATAATCTATGGCATTTTGTGAAGGCCACCCGTAAGCATAGCGATATGCAGCTCTACAAGGCCACCAGAAGCCCATGTACCAGTGCAATCCGTAAGGCAAAAAAAGAATACTACAAAGAGCAACTCACAAACTCCTAGGGAAATGGCCGTAGTTTCTGAGCATTGCTTAAAAACCTCACAGGCAAGTCTAATAAAGCTTCCCCCATACTACTACAGGTAAATGGCATTAACACCCAGGACCACAAGCTAATAGCGAATGCTATTGATAAAGCATTGACTGATCCAAGTGAGATTCTCCCTCCCTCCCTCCCTCCTGACTTCTTTAACTCTCCTAGCCCTGAACAAGGTACCTCTCCTGCGGCTACCTCTCCCACTAGCCCCCCATTCTACTTAAGGTGTATAGCAATGTCTGAGTCCAAAAAATATATAAAAAGGGTCCTTGGTAAGGCCAGGTAGAGTGGGGACACCTTAGATCTCAAGCTTCTTTGCCTCACACTGGATGCTGTCCCCTCTTACCTGAATCCTTACTCTATCTCTATCTCTTGGTCAGTTCCCCAACATTTGGAAATCCGCACTTGTCATGCTGGTCCATTAAAGTGGAGATAGGATGTTGAGCAGTAAGTACTGTCTCATATCCATCCTTCCACCCCTTTCTAAAGCCCTCGAGTGCATTGTCGCTGACCAGCTCACAGAGTATCTTACCAAATGCAACCTTCACTGCCCACAACAGCATGGCTTTAGAAAGTCACACAGTACTACCACCACCCTACTTGCCTACACTAACTTCATCCATAAGGCTCTGGACGAAGGTTACCTAGTTGGGTCAATCTACATTGACCTAACTAAGGCCTTTGATACAGTTAACCACTCACTCCTGCTTTGCACTTTCCCCTCTCTAGGACTCGTCACAGAGGTTACTAGCTGGTTCAACAGCTTCTTAACTGATCGTACCCAGCAAGTAAAGATCTGTAACACCCTCTCAACTAGTCTTCCAGTTTGTTCAGGTGTACCGTAAGGCTCCATCCTCAACACACTACTCTTTAGCCTTTTCCTCAATAATCTCCCCTCGACCTGTAACAACAGCATGGTCCTCTAAGCCAGGGGTTCTCAAATGGTGAGGCCAGCCTCCCTGGGGAGGACCCAACCGGTCCCAGGGGAGGCTCAAGCAAGTCTTGAAAAAGTATTATATTTCAGTTTTGAACTTTATAGATTTTGTGTGAAGGGATAAGGCAAACTGAAAGAGGATAACAGTAGGTGAATTTATGTATTTATTCACAAGTCTGTGACCAGGGAAGGTACCGTACACTGAGCCCTGGCTTATTTCAGGTGTACCCAGGGAAGGGTAGTGAGAGAATACAATTCAAAGTGTAACTGCAAAACACTTAAGCAATACAAAATGAATAAAAGTGCAAACAAATTAAGAACAATAAACTAACAATGTGAGGAACAATTGATCAATTAGACTGGCAGCAGAACTGTCTAAATACAAGAGTTAACCATACAGGTACTAAGAATAAGAGCAGGAGGGCGCAAAATGATCCCTGAGAAGTTGCTTAAGAGCAGGGTGAGAGGGAGAGAGGCAGAGGTCAGCAGGAAGGTTATTCCAATAAGAGGGGAAACAGAAAAAGCAGTCTGACCCATGAAGGTATGGCAGTAATGAGTAACAATGGTTCGAGAGTCAAAATATTGGAGCAAGTAGGTTGTCCTGTTTGGGGGGGGGTTTACAATAAGCGTAATAATATGAAAGCCAGCTATGCAAAGATGTTTCAATTTATTCCTGATGTACTGTGAAAAGTAGATTATTTTTCTATGGGGAGGCCCAAAAATATTTCAATATTTTGGGGGAGGCTCAACATCTTTTTCATGGATTAGGTGAGGCTCACTATGACAAAGTTTGAGAACTGTTGCTCTAAGCGGATGATGCTGTCCTTTATTCTCACAGCCCCAACCCACTCTCTTTAAAGAGTGACCTCCAGAAAAGCTTCAATTTGGCTGAGGCCTGGTTTGAGTATCATAAACTGCTCATGAATTACAAAAAGGCCAAGTTCATGCTCTTCTCTAATCCTCACAACCCGCACAAAAATGCCGGCCTGACCATTTGCAACCTCTGGAGCAAGTCCAAATGTTTAAATATTTTGGTATAACACTTGACAAAGCCCTCTCATTCACTCACCATATAAACCTAGTTGCAAAGGTTATTAGCTCAGGGACTGGAGTCCTTTATCATCACCACCACTATATGACCTCTGCGGCTTTGAAAATCATGGTACCCAGCTCAGTCCTTATACTCGTTGATTATGGTCTTGCCATATATGGTGCTGCCTCGGACACCTCTCTTAGGAGAATAGCAATTGCACTGAACAAAACTTGTAGGCTTGTCTTGGGGCAGATAAAAGGACCCATACGTGTGAGCTCTATGAGTATACCAACTGACTTCCCCCTCAGGGCTCGGGTCTCTTACCTCACCTGCCTAACCGCAAAAAAGGTTTGTCTTGGCCTCATGCCCCCCCTTCACTGAAACACTTATATTGCCAGTGCACACAACAAAGAGTACACATAGCTCCTCTAAGCCACCCGTCTTTATCCACTACCGCAGAACCACCCAAGCTCAGTGTGCCTTGGCCTATAGAGCACCCACTCTCCTTAACTGTCTCCCCCTGGATGTCACTGCTGAACACAGACTTGGTGCTTACAAACTCAGTCCTCATCAGCACCTACTCACCTTAAACCACTGTAATTGCTTTGCCTAATCTTTGGCCTCTCTGCAACTGTGCTTCCCCTTTTTTGTCCAACTCCCCACTGTCCCCCTCCTACATCTCAGTCCCTTAACTTTTATTCTCTATACATTCACTTTTCCTCTCCCATCCCTTCCTCTCTCTCCTTGGTCCCCTCCACCTCTCTTCTTATCCCCTCACACTGCTCTTCCCATCCCCAGCTTACCTGCTGCTCTACCTCTGTCTCTCTCCTCTTCTCATTCACCATCTTCTTTCCTCACACCAGCTTACTCCCGCCTGTTTTTTTCTCCTCTCCAGTCCCTTTCTTCACATTACCTTCCCTCCCTCCTGCTCACTTTTAGTTCACTTCCTCCTCCCCACTTTACCCCCACTTCTCTGATCTCCTCACCCCTCCCTTTCGTTATTGCCAGCACTTGCTACTCCCCTCTTGCACTTGCTTGACAAGGTCTTTGACTGCTTCATTGTAACTCACTTTGTCTCATCTGTAAGCATAGTTTTTCTAGTGCTTGTTACCACCTTGTATATATTCCATTCTGCTGTAGTACCCACTTTGAATGTGGAACCTTTGTAAACGCACCTCTGGTTCAAAGGTCATCGTAATCCTAGTACTCAATAAATAAATAAATAAATATAAATGAAAATACCTGCTAGCCTTTGTACATTTTTATAATAATAATAATAATTTTATTTATACAGCGCTTTTCCAAATCCAAAGCACCTTACAGATTAAACAATTTAAAACAGACATTAAAATCCATAAAAAATCTAATTCCAAGCACAATTCAGTTTTCTAAAAAGGCCAACTGCCAGAGGAAAGTTTTAGTCCTCTCTTAAATTCCTCCACAGAGGTGCACTCCCGTAACCGAAGGGGTAGAGAATTCCAAAGGGTTCGTGCAGCATAAGAAAATGCTCTAGAGCCAGATGATTTAAGATTCACCCTAGGAATCTCTAGCAACCCCTCATCAGTCAAGCGGAGTGATCGACCAGGGGAGTAAGGAACCAGAAGTTCTTTCAGATAGGCCGGACCGTGACCGTGAAGGGCTTTAAAAGTCAGTAAACCGACTTTAAAGGTGATCCGCCACCCTATAGGCAGCCAGTGCAGTTCACGCAACACCAGAGTAATATGACAGGATCTACTAGAACCTGTCAAGACCTGGGCTGCTGAATTCTGCACCAGCTGCAGGTGGCGAATTTCAACCCCTGAAAGTGCAAAGTAAAGTTATGCACGACTCCAAGGAGTGGAAGGCAGCCCTTTCTCAGACCTTACACCACCATTGTGCTAATTAATGGCTATAACTAATATAAGCTATAAAAATATCAGTGAGGTAGGAAGGGGTGGGCATTTCTATTTATACCAACCATTTCTCCGCCCTGCTCTCCAATAGAATTTAGCTATGGCTTATATCCGAATAAAAGAGGAGAGCAATTATGGTTCAGACCTTGTACTTCCTTAATAAATGGCAATCACTGATAAATCCATTATTTAAATTAGCCACCTTAGTTACTAACTGCTGGAATACAGCAAAAGGACTAATCCCATTTATATGCATAGCTACATATACTTCACATACTGTGGCAATCGTACAAAGCAAAAATAACTGAAACATTTACAAATGATTATGATATCAGTGGAGATAAGGTGGAGCTTATTTCATTTTAAACATGACAAACACAAGGTGGAGAATATTGTTTTTGTAAACTAAAGATTACCCATTCCACAATAATTACTAGCAATCACTAAAAAAAACAGATTTATCTGGGTGTTAACACTTTACACAAAAGTATACCAGCTCTGACTACTAATGTGCTCAAGCTCTATTCACTCTTCAAACTGATATGTATTGCTCTTCAGGGTTAAAAATATCAACCTCATTGGTGTACCTATGCACTTGTAAAAAAAAAGAAAAGTGTTGGACAAAAAGTCTAACGCTTCTGCCATAACATTGTGAGTGTGTAGTATATTCCAAATCACCAGATGAGCAGAGCATTAATTAAACCCTCCCACTCCTTCCCCTTGTGTACTTTCTGCCCTCACCCTATGTTCCTGGTCCCAGCACCCAGCTGTTAATGAAACCTTCTCCCTCCCTCTGTGTGCTGTCCACCTCCACCCTCTGTTCCCCATTTGTGATCCAATTTCTGTATTCATCTGCATAAATTCAGACAGCGTAAATATTTATTTATTTATTTATTGCACTTTATTTATGGCTATTCAAGACAGGAATTGGTATGGGTGATGAATACAACATACAGCATGCACAAAGTAATGGAAGTGTGTAGTTCTCATGTTTTGGGTTCTGGTTTGTGTGTGTGCATGGGGGGGGGAGGATTCCAGTGATCATGCCCAGGAATAAAAAAAATGCAGCATATTTCAATCTGCTCACATGCATGCTGCGCATTGTATTCATCGCTCATCTCAGTCCCTGTCTTGAATAGCCATTAATAAAATGCAATACATAAAGTGTAATAACAACTCAATAATGACTCAAAATGAACGAAAAAAACACTATGGTTCTGAAAAGAAGTAGCGGGGAAGGTAAGGGAGGAAAATATAGCATTCAGGAAGTATAAGGAAACACAGAAGGTACAGGACAGAGAACAGTACCAGTTAAAGCAGAAGGGAGTGGGGAAGGCAGTCAGAATAGCAAAGGCCCAAACTGAGGAAAAGATAGCTAACTCAGCCAAGAAGGGGGATAAAACCTTTTATAGGTACATTAGGGAGTGGAGAAAGACCAAGGGAGGGATAGTGAGGGTGAATAAAGTGGAGGGTGGGTAGGCAAAGAGTGACAATGAAAAAGCAGGGATACTGAATGAATACATCTGCTCAGCAGTCACAAAAGAAGAAGAGGGGGCAATAACTAAACCAATCAATAGAAACACTCTGGATCAGGGGGTCGATACCAATCCATTTACAGAAGAAAGAGTCCTGAAAGAACTAGTAGCACTGAAGATGGACAAAGCAATGGGGCCTGATGGGAATCACACAGAATTCTAAAGGAACTAAGGGGTAAACTAGTGACACCACTGACTACCCTTTTTAACAAATCATGGGAGGATGGTGTGATACCGGATGACTGGAGGAGGGCGGATGTGATTCCCCTCCACAAAAGTGGGAGCAAAGCAGAGGAAAGAAACTACAGACCTGTTAGTTTGACCTCAGTGGTGGAGAAAATGATGGAATCACTTCTGAAACAAAGAATTGTTGCGTACCTAGAGGCCAGTGGGGCGCAGGACCCAAAGCAGCATGGAGTCACAGTGGGAAGGTCATATCAGACAAATCTAATAGATTTCTTTAACTGGGTGACCAAAGTAGTAGACCAGGGAGGGGCTGTGGATGTGGCCTACCTAGACTTTAGCAAGGCATTTGACACAGTTCCACACAAAAGATTAATAAATAAGTTAGCCAGCCTGGGAGTGGGTACCAGGGTGGTAGCCTGGATAAGAAATTGGCTGGACAACATGACACAGAGGGTATAAACAGAATCCACTCCAAAGAAAGGGGGGTTACTAGCGGGGTACCACAAGGTTCAGTACTGGGGATGGTCCTTTTTAATGTCGTTATAAGTGACATTTTGGAGGGACTGGAAGGAAAAGTATGCCTCTTTGCAGATGACACAAAGATCTGCAACAGGGTTGATACACAAGTGGGGGATGGGAAGGGACTTGGCAAGGTTGGAGTAAAGGTCAGAAGTATGGCAGCTTAGATTCAATGCAAAGAAGTGCAAAGTAATGCTCCTGGGAAACAAAAATCCAGGGAAGAGTACACAGTGGGGGGGGGGGTACTAACAATAATAAAAATGGAAAGGAACGTGGGGGTTTTCATATCAGACGACCTAAAGGTAGGCAAGCAATGTAAGACTGTAAGAAGGCAGTGAGGATGGCTGGGGGGGATACTGGGATGCATAGGGAGAGGCATCACCAGTAGAAAACAGGAAGTTGCTATCCCTCTGTACAGACAGTTGGTTAGAATCATCTAGAGTACTGCGTGCAGTTCTGGAGACTCCATCTCTGTAAGAACATAGACAGGATGGAGGCAGTCCAGAGGAGGGCAACTAAAATGGCTGAGGGTTTGCACCAGAAGCCAGATGAAGAAAGACTAAAGGAGCTTAACATGTATACTCTCGAGGAAAGGAGGGAGAGAGGGGACATGATTGAAACATTCAAGTACCTCAAGGGAATCAACAAAGTCCAAGAGGGTAGCATTCGTATCTTCAAGTACTTGAAGGGAATGAACAGAGTAGGCTTCCAGGGTGGGTTCACTCTCCAGAATGGAAGAGATACCAGAGGGCACTCCCTGAAGTTAAAGAGGGGTAAATTCAGGAGGGAAAGGAGGAGGCACTACTTCACTGAAAGAGTGGTAACAGGGTGGAATGCACTGCCTGAGCAACTCGTAGCAGTGCAGACTGTAGGTGCTTCTAGAGGGTGGAATAAAGTCAAGGGAAAGTACATACGGAGGCGCAATTGGGAGGAAGAGTTTAATGGGGGGCACCTGCGATTAATGGGCAGAGTGCTGCACATTCGAGCAGACTAGATAGACCATATGGCCTGTATCTGATGGCAATTTCATATGTTCATATGTTCATAGCATCTTTCAGAAAAAAGGATGTGCAAGAACAAGGGGCACAATTTGAAGATAGAGGGGGGACGGCTCAGGGGCAATGTGAGGAAGTATTTTTTCACAGAGAGGGTGATGGACACATGGAACAGCCTTCCTGAGGAGGTCATGGGGTCAAAAACAGTGGGGGAATTCAAGAAGGCATGGGACAGACATAAGGCAATTGTGGTGTGGGGTAGGAAGAAGTAGGCTGTTGGTTAACTAGGATCTGCAGCTTATCAAATAGATAGGGAAATGGGCAGACTAGGTGGCCAAGTGGTCCTTATCTGCTGTAAAAATCTATGTTTCTATGTTTTAAAAACAAGGCTATTCAGACACCTTGTTGAGCTGTGGCAAACATATTTAGAAAAATTCAGCCAGAAAATCCTGCATTGAAACAGAACAGAAAACCTGCAGGGAGCAAGGGGTCAATGGTTAAAATTACTGAGGCTAAGCCCACTATGCCCACCAAAGCTGTACAAATAGAAAGAAAAGTTAAACTAGGCATATCCATGTGACTATGAACTGATGCAGTCACAGTACAAAAGAGTGAGACTCAGAAATAAACTTACATTGCTGCAGGGAATGCAAAGCCAAATAGTGATAATAAATCATCATTATCATCACTTATTCTTCCATAGAGTGCCCTTCCAGAGCTCAGGGCACCCTTACAACCCAAACATCATTAGCACATAGACATGGACATAACATCACAACAACATACACCATCAAAATATTAATAAAATGTCAACCCAATAAGGAAACAAATTAAAAGACATGGGACAGCAGTGCTTAGTACTGGGGCAGAAATTACCCCATTCCTATCAATAGCTAGCTAATAATAAAAGGCCTTTCCTCTTATAGACCAGAGAAGGCCTGATTAAAAAGGTGGATTTTTAAAGATGTTTTAAAACCTTCTACAGTCAGGCTATCTCTTATCCGACGGGGTATAGAATTCCACAGGGTCGGAGCCATAAAAGCAAATGTTCTTCCTCCAGATGTCTTCAAATGGGCCCTGGGAATCTCTAGAAATCCTGCTGGAGGATCGGAGTTGGCAGGAGGGACAGTACAGAGTCAGAAAGTCTTTTAGGTACTGCAGTCCCTGATTGTGTAGGGCTTTATAGGTCAATATTGCAACCTTGAAGGTTATCCGCCACTGTACTAGCAGCCAGTGCAGTTCACGCAGCACAGGTGTTATATGGCTGAATCTAGGGACTCCAGTCAACAACAATCTGGCCATCGTGTTCTGCACTAGCTGCAAGCAGTGGATATCAACCCCCAGTAGCCCTAGGTAGAGAGTGTTATAGTAATCAAGACGAGTGGTGACAAAGGCGTGGACCAAGGTAGGAAGATCTTCAGTCAGAACCAGGTGTTTCACCCTGGCTAAATTCCTAAGATGGCAAAAGGAAGATTTGACTACAGATGACACTTAATCCTTCAGGGTCAAGCCCTCGTCAATAATCACTCCAAGATGGTGGTGGGGGGGGGGGGGCGCTGTGGAGCCCGAGCAAAACGGCAGCACTCAATAACAGCTCCAGCTCAATTTTTCCAAACTACCTAAAAAAACCCTCAATTGTTGATAAAGAGACCCAAAATAACACTGCCATTCGAAAGAGGATCCCTCTAAATATAAAATGGGAAATCCTCGAAAAGACAGAGGAGGAGGATCAGGGGCTAGGATGCCCGACACGTCGCAGCAGTTGAGAAACCTCACTGAGACGCAGGCCGCGTGTCAGAGAGAGCCCGAGGAAACCATGACCTCTTTGGGACTTAAGCTGAACAAAATACTTTCCTCTATGGCCGACTTGAACAGCAAGCTCGATGCTTTTGGATCGAGAGTCTCGGTTGTCGAATCCACGATGGAAGAAATGAAATCGGAGTCTGAAAATACTAAAAAGCAAGCTGGAGGCCACATCGACCGCGAACTGCACAGTTGGTGAAGGAGAACACACACCTTAGAGCTAGGCTCGAAACTTTGGAGAACCAGGCCCGCTCCTCGCATGTCCGGGTGTTAGGTCTCCCGGAGGGAATCAAAGAGGATCATCCCCTAATGTTTATGAGGGAGTGGTTGGCGGAAAAGCTGGCCCCGGAGGACCACAGCACAGAATTTTCTCTGCAGAAAGTTTATAGGATCACACCCAGAGGATACCGTGAGGACACTGAAACCCCTCGGACTCTCCTAATAATAACTGATGGTATGGGCACTAGGGATCGTATTCTACATTATGCAAGACAGATGGGGCCCATCCTGCAAGACGATCGAGTGATCCACTTGTTTCCGGACATTAGCTACGCTACCCGCCTCAAGAGGAAGAGATTTGATGCGATCCGGAAAAGGCTAAAACAAGCAAACATCTCCCATGCATTGATATTTCCTGCCCGACTAAGGATAGTACATGGAGGGAAGGTCTGGGTCTTTTCAGACCCCACTGAGGCCAGTAAGTGGGCCTCAAGGTTTGCAGAATCCAGCAGAAAACGGCGGAGAGATCGTGGTGCAGACTTGAGCGGGTCGGAAGACCAGGAGGACACCTGAGGAGCGAGCAGGCCAGACTCTTAAACATTAACTGTGCTCTATTTTGAGTTTATATAGTTGAATGTTTTCAAAATCTCCTCTGTCTAAAAGTTAAAAATTACACCTTCGGGGCTGAGGCCTATTTTGTTCACTACATTGGACTCTCTGGACTGGGGCCATATGGAAATATAGAAATATATTAATATTTCCCCCTCTTAGGTCTTGGACAGACCGCGAGTATATTAGCGGTGGTATTTCTCTCATTCCCAATCTCTATAATTTAGAGAAATGGCAGGTTTTTGTTAGAGGGAGAGTGGTGGGTTGCTGCCCATATTTCTTTTATAAGTGGACTTGGACTTTTAGATTTATAGTGTGGCAAGATTAATCCCTAATCTAGGGGCAAATAGATGGGCAGATAATGTTTCAACTTAAGTTTTTAATCGAATTAGCCACACTGCTCTTGGGCTCGTTTTAAACAGCTTTATTTTGAATACATATCTGTAAACGTTAAAATGGAAGTACCCCTATATGCTGTATCAAAATATTTGGGAATCACTAATCCTAGGATTAATAAGGGGATAAGTCTCCCCTCCCTGGTTATGTATCAACTTGATAGGTATTTCCTAAGTATGGATCTGTATCTGTGACAAGATATAATGAAACAATAAAAATAAAAGTATAAAAAAAAATAAATAAATAAATAATCACTCCAAGATTATGCACCTGGTCCAAGACAGTTAGTGGCATTCCTCCCATTACTAGACCAGAAGGTTGCTCCACCAACATCCCAGCTGACCTACAATCTGGGCCCAAAACCATCACCTCTGTTTTTTCTGAGTTTAGCCTCAGACAACTGGTACTCATCCAGTCCTGAATATCAGCCAGACAACTGTTAAACACTGATACAATGATATCCTCCCAGTCGGGCACAAAAGACATGTACAGCTGAGAATCATCTGCATAGCAGTGAAAACTCAGACCATACTGTCTTATAACGTCCCACAATGGTAGCATATACATTGCAAACAACATGGGAGACAACACCGAGCCCTGCAGCACCGCACAGGGTAACTCACAGGGGGGCGAGGAATAAATCGCTGACACCACCCTCTGAGATCTACCCTCGAGAAATGATCAAAACCAACTGAAGACTGCCTCCCCGGTCCTCAGAAGAACCGTAGGCACTCGAGAAGTACCCCATGATTCACAGTGTCAAACACTGCCAAGAGATCAAGGAGAACCAAGATGGTTCAGGGTCTCCAATCTCTGGCCATCAGGAGATAATTTAGTATCCTTACCAGGGCTGTCTCAGTGCTTTGTCTTTTTCTGAAACCCGACTGGAGAGGGTCATAGATATTGTAGCTTGTTAAATGGTCCTCTAGCTGCAGAGTGACCACCTTCTCGATAACTTTACCCATAAAAGGTAAGTTAGAGACTGGTCTGTAGCTGGCCAGGTAGACAGGGTCTAAGGATGTTTTTTTCAAGAAGGGCCGAACAACTGCCTGTTTTATGGTGTCTGGAAAGATTCCTCTCTTCAAAGAACTCCTAATTATTCCAGTCAGGACCTGGCCAATGACCTCAACACACCCTACAAGAAGGTGAGTTGGGCCTGGATCCAGACTACAGAAAGTTGGCGGCAACGTCTGGATGACCCTTATGATATCAGTGACTGCTGGTAGGCTGAAGATAGACCGGGTCACCCAGGTGTCTGTACCACTTGGTTGATCAGAGTAAGGTCCAATTGGGAGGCACTGGTTGATCTTGCTCCTGATGGAGGCCACTTTATCAGAAAAAAACTGCACAAATTCATCACACTTTCCTTGTGACAAAGCATGACCAGATTGTAGACAGACTGGATTGCACAGTCTGTCTACAGTGTGGAAGAGCTGAGCTGGCCTGTTTTTTGTTGTAGCAATCTCCTTGGACAAGAACTGTGCCTTCCTATTGGTGATTTTATAATGATCTAACAATCTAAACCTGTCCTTCTCCAGGCTAGTTTTCTGCCAGTGTCTCTCCAACCTTTGATCTTGTCTCTTCAACACTCTTAGGGACCCAACATACCATGGGCTCCAGGGTGAAGGGTCAGGGGATGAACACAAACCAGAGTGATGACATCCAGGGCCCCAGCTACCACCTTATTATAGGCAAAAACAATGGAGCCTGGGTCATTGCTATCAATCGGGATCCCCGAAGAGTCCATCACTGCCATTAGACCCTCTGAGGTAACACCTCTTAAAGGGCGGTACTGAACCATTTCCTTTGTGGCAGGCCAATTAAGGGGAGTCATAAAACTGAATTTCAGGGCATGATGGTCAGACCATCTGGCAGGATTCACCACCATGTCGGTGATTTCCATCCCCAGGAGAAATAAATCCAATGAGTGTCCCTTCCCTATGGGTGGCAGTGGTAACTACCTGTGTCAGGACCAGTGATTCCATCATCTGGAGAAGGTTTTGCCCAAAGGGAGCAAGCTTGTCATCCACCTAGGCATTGAAGTCCCCCAGAATCATCCTTCTGGGGAAATCCAAGACCAACCCGGTGATGAGCTCAGCTACTTCTTGCTGGAAAACCCTCTCATCACCTGGTGGACGGTGGATGAGAAGGATCCTGTAGCCTGCTCTGCCCCAATAATACACTCAAAGGAGTTGGTAGAACCCACTGAGATCTCCCTGAAATCCAGTTTTGATCTAAAACAGATTGCAACTCCCCCGCCCTGATGGTCTACTCTCAGGCAGTGTATAACCGAGAACCCAGCCAGAATAGCAGATGCCAAAATGGGCCCTGCATTTTCATCCAGTCAGGTCTCTGTAATGCAAGCCAGGTCAGCAGAGTCTACCAAATTGGCCACCAATGCAGTCTTATTTTTAATTGACCTAGCATTGCATAACACTGCCCTGGAGGGACAAGAGCCCGAGGATGACTGTACTACCTGCCTGTACAAGTCAGAGCCCTTGGGTACGGGCACAAGGCAGAGAGGACCTCTGCCCTGTACCCATTTCACCCCAGGGTACCTTCTGGTCCTCCCTGTCTCTACCCGCCCACTCCTTTTCCATCCTCCCCGGCAGAGGTCCCCTCCCCACCTCCTCATAATACCTAATCTTCTATATTCCTCTGAGGAAAGTGGAGGGATCTCAAATGGATGGAGGTTCCTAAGCCTGGAGGGGGAGTACTGCCTGACTGTATTAATCTTCCCTCAACACATACTGACTACACTCACCTGTCTTCACAATTTAACACTCTGCTCCCCCCCAATCTATTTCCTATTCCTATCAATTTCACATTCATACACACACTTACACCCCACATACACACAAACACCCTCTAATCTAGCCTAGTAATAATCTTACTCCCAGTCTGAGCAGCAGCAGCAGAACATTAAAGTGCAATATAGGCAGTCCTTAAAAGTCACTTCAAATGAGTTCCAGTCACAGAGCTCCTACCTCTGCATTTGAGTCTACAAATACCAAGCAGGTTCCTCTCATCAATCTGCTCTAGTTCACGGTTAAAATTTCTGAGGCAGTTTGCAATCAAGTCACTGGCTTTAAACTTCTCAATTAAGCTCTCTTCCCAACAATATCAGAGGTATCGATTTTAACAGTACCTTCTTGCAGACAAAGCCCAGGAATCATCAACCTCCTTCAAGTTCTCCAAGATGTCTGCCAGGGTCACTTGTCCATCAACTTAAGTCAAGGGAAAAATACCTGAACCCTCCCTTTTGAGGGCCCAGAAAGCCTGCCCTCCATCCTGCTCCCAACTTCTCTTGAGGATCAGGGTAGACAGCTCCCCTTCAGGAGCACCCACCCCTATCCAGTCCAGGTCAAGTCACAGTATCTTCACCTTCCCTTTTGAGGGCCTAGATGGCTTATCCCTCCAGCCTGCTCCTGACTCCTCCTGAGGATTAGGGTAGAGAGCCCCCCTTCGGAGACACCTGTACCCACCTCCAGTCCAGCTCAAATAAAATCCTTGACCATGCTCTTCCTACAGTGACCCTAGCCCTTTCAGCAGTTCCACGCTCCCTGCACCACTCTTTCCAAATCAGGCCATGACTCTTTAAACTCCCTGGGTGTCCGTTCTGACTGATCTCTCACCTCAGTTGGAAACAGCACCTGCCGGCAGCAAATTTCCCTCACTTGCTGCTTGCTGGCCCCTCTCTGCTGTTACAATCAATTCCAGCTGGTGGATGTCTTATGCGTAATTCCTCCAATCCACAGGCCACTCGCTCAACAGCATCCACCGCAGTCTCCCACAATCACTGGAAAGATCAACCTTCACCGGGAAGATAAAACCAGAAAAACAGTATGTTTCTAAAAATGCTCGAAATGTTTGAACAACTCAAAATAAATCCGAGTCTTTTGTAGCATACTTAGGCCCCCTAGACCTTGTTCACCCACAATCTCAACACTACAGTGAGCAGTATTGGGAACTGATGAACGTCCCTAGTGCAAACTTCAGGGGTGTTTGTAAAGTTTCCCGAAAATGCTCAGATCACTAACTGACTCACCAGTGCAAAGTGTGCAAAAAATCATTTAAAGGTGAAACTGATTCCCACAACTGAACTGACCAAATGTAAAAAAAAAAAAAAATGCTTAAATAAGCAAAAGGATTAACTCTGGGGTATCCACTGGAGATATAGGTATGTGTGTGTAGGCTATTCACTGAGCAGCACTTACAAAATAAACAGACATATTTTTATGCATTTACCATGAATTTTAAATGATATTCCACCATTGTCTAACCTATAAGCTTCTTATTTACAGAGAAGTTGTGGCTTTTCTCCCCAGAAGTGTTCTGTGTTCTTATCTCCCTTTGTAGCTCCTGTGAGAACATAGGAAGAACTGAGGAATCAGCAATATGAGGAACTGCTTGGGGATCAGAAGAACTGTGGAACCAGCAATATGATATATAGCTTTTGAATTTTGCTAAATATATTTGCCACAGCTCTGCCTTTTGCAGTGTAACAAGGTGTCTGAATATCCTTGATTTTGACAGATAACAAGTTGGTTATGCCTGTCAATGCATGTTGTTTTGCTGTATAATTACACTTTTACTCACCATATGCCCCCCATATTCAATGCCAAACTCTGGCAGGATTTTAAAGGCAGCCTTCTGAGTTACTTCGGGTGAGATTAATTCTTTATGCAGTTTTAGTACTTAGCATTCTTGTCTTGTCTTCTGTGTTTCACAGATTCTCTCTTAATCTTATCAGTTATCACTTCTCCCTGAGCCTCCCCCTTCTTCTTTCTCCACATATATATCTCTCTCATTTTACCTCTCCTCTCCTCTCCTCTACACTAACTTGTTTCTTTTTTTCTCTTTTAGATATTTCCTGAAGAAGACCTAAGGTCAAAACGTAGATTTTTAACTCTATTTTCTATTTTCAGTGTGCATTTAATATAACCATTTTGTTTTGATTCTTGTCTTTATATGCATATGTGTGTGTGTGTGTAATGTATTTATTAAAAATTTACCATGAAGATATACTGGGCTGAGAACTATTTTCCTTCACTGCTATAAATAAGAAAAGAACAGCTGAGGAATGTGAACTGTCAGGAGCCAAAACTGTTAGTTTTAAACTGACTATGATCAGAAATAGAAACGTTGAATGAATGTCACTTGTTTTAGTATACTTTGGCAAAACAAGCAGGTTTTGAAGGAATTGTTTTTTTTTTCCCTCTGGTGGCTCAAGGAGGCCTTTGTTTCAGGCTGAGTTTCATTACTCTGTGTTTTCACTGCCCTGATTGATAGCATTAATAATGTATTCGGCAAGTGTTTTCTCCTTCTCTCGATGGTTCTATAACTTTTTTTATGGCATGAATAGAAAGAAGTTAGTATGTGGGTAATTTCAATGGTAAATGGAACAAAAACATTTACATAAACAGGGCATCAGTCCTTGTACCATTGATAATTCTGGAATTAATGTTGTAGTTATAAATTTTGTATGAACCTACCTGTTTTACCACAGTAGACTTAAAAAAAAAACAGGTAAAGTTCATTCTGGTTTTCTATTTTGAATGCACACTTCCAAGATAACAGTCCTTTTGATGCTAATAGACCAGCTCCTGACAGATCATGCTTCTCTGCTGTTCCCATCTTGTTTACAGTGAATGTAATGCATGCTCTGATGAGCAATCCATTAGGGACATAATGAAATCAGAAATAGTATTCACTATGGGGGGCAGACAAGATTGGCCATAATATTTAATGCTAAAGTCTATTGCAAGTCTGCCAACATTTCAAGCCTTGATTTTCACATTTCCCTGCCTGGCTGTCCCCATGCCAACATATAGGGGAAATCGTGATTAGGGCGCATCATTTACTTGAAAAATTGGCAACTAGGGATAGCACACAGAGAGAGGACTTGTTTGACAGAGGTGACCAGGAGTAAGTGGGGAACAGTGTTACAAAGGAAGTGCAAACCAGACTGAGGTCATAAGGATGACACAAAGTGGACATGCTGTGTGCAGTACAGAGATGATGCCAAAACATTGCTACTGGGTGTCAAATAACATACAAAACATGACTGTGCAAAACAGGGCAGATTAAGTGCTGGGTGCCAGGAAGGTGGGTTCCTGAACTAGAGCTGATGGGCAGAGTTAGGGAAAGGTAGGGAAGGGGGAGATACCAGAGCACTCGGGGACCCTCACCGCTGTTTTCTTCCTGTTGCGGGAATTACAGTACTGACAGTCGTTACTGACAGATGTTGCTCTCCAGCGTGAGGCCTTATGTGCATTCACATTCATGCAAGGGTTCAGGAAGTGGGTTGGCAGGAGCAAGGGGGGGAGCTTTAGATGCAAGGTAGCTGGTTCCAGAGGAAGGGGAGAGGGTATGAGAAAGATTGCCCAGCTGAGAAGTGCGGGTGGGTGAGTGCAAGAAGGAGGAGGGGACTGGGGAGAGGAGATAAGAATTAAGTAAACAGACCACTAGAGATGAAAGAAACACAGGGGGACTGGTGATGGGAGGGAGAGGGTGGGTAGGGAGGAGTTACAGGGAGCAGTGGTGGGTACGAGAGGATGAGTCGGTAGCAAAGTGGCAGAAAACAGGGCAAAAGATTCCCAGTCTGGCAAGGGTGGTGGAAAAATGGTGACATAGACCACATCTGCATAGTCCAAAACTGGGACACCCATTTTGGTGACAAACTCCCTGAACAGACCTGTGGATAGAGGTAGTCCCTACTTTGGGAAAGAGGGGCAGCTGCAATATAGGGTACTAGCTGCACATACGAGCAGACTTGATAGACCATGAGGCCTGTTTCTGCTGTCAAGCTTTGTATATTCATATCCTGACAGTTGCTGACCAGCAAACACACACGTGTGTGCTATGCTCTAAAAATGAGATAAACCGGTGTACGAGGGCAGGGAAACAGCATATGCAATAAGCTATACAAAGTGAAGCTAATCTATGTGCACTCAGTTAGGCAAACAATACAGTGTAATTTCTCCACAGGCAATTTAATTTTATTGTTTAAACACTGTTATTTTCAAATTACAGGCAACACAAATCTGAATTAATTGGTTTATTTCCTATACAAAATTTTTACAGTCTGAGATGTTATAAAGTCTGCAGTTCACTCAAAACAGTCTTATAAGAAATAATAAACCAGTAAGTTTACTACTTGGTTTAAAAGTTCGTTTTTAAGGCTCAGTTGTTTAATCCAACCAGCCCCATTTTCCTTTGTGAGGCTGTACAGGCAACTGCAGATTAAACAGTCTTTCTCTTTCTGTCAATACACACGTGCCCAGACAAGAAAAACTGTTCATTTACTCTCTCAGACAACACTCTCTCTTTATGACTGGTACCCATAGCATATTGTCACAGGTGTAATGAATTGCACCTCCTCAGCCAGTTTCACCAAGTCAGGATCCTTAGAAATGTTATGAGCCTCTTACTACCTTAAAAAGGTGTCAGGTGTCATGTACCAAGGGGCCTGTGATTTTCACAGTAGGTAGCTGGGATAGCATAGTTAAGGGACTATTTAGAACTGGGAGCTATTTAACAGCAGGGCCAGCAGGTACTTGTGAGAGAGCAACCCCTTCTGTATGACAGCCTGAGGGGGCAGCACAGCTTCAAAGGCAAAAGCGCACTGTGACATTTGTAGATTGCAAAAGAGAGATAAGTTAGGTGCTGACGGGTAAGCATACATCAATGCTGACAGTAGGGAAAAAAGTGTAACACTGTTGTGTGTGGCAAGGGGAAGAATTTTACTTAAAAAAAGGCAGAGTTTGTTCTAAGACAATATAAATTTTTCTCTGTGTGGTCAGCCTGACAGTCTAGCCACCTTTTAATAAAATTAGATAAGATCCTAGAGGAGTGCACTTAGTTCATCAACGCTGGACAAAGTTCTCTTCATTCTGTCATTCACTTGACTGAGAGAAGCTGGTGACAGAATTATTTATAGTGGTAATTCTTTAATCCTGCCTCCTAAATCACGGAGGCAAATATGTGCAAAATGGAAATCCAATGGGCGGCAAAGCAACAAGATGAGGGAGGGACAGTTGGGTGATGTTAAACAGATAAAAAAAACTGGCCCCATAGCATCTGCAGAGACATGCTGAAGGAGAAAGGAAGCCACTGTCACACAAGCAGAAACATTTTAACTTAACCCTTTCTTCTCCTCTGCCGATAGGGCAGGACCATTAAGCATGTGCAGAAACAGGTGCACGGAAAGAGAAAGGATAAGCAAAAGAACAGAAACTGCAAAATAAAAGTCTGGGAGGAGGAGAAGCAGAGATAAAAGAGATCACACAGAAATAAGTATATGATACGGGAAAACAGCTACGTTGGTAGTGTGAAACTGTAAAACTGGTCATGCATGACAGATCAGCAGTCAGTCTGTGATGAAACTGGTTCCTGGGTGGATAGATAAATACAGAATTTATTTTAGCTTGCAGTCTAACACAAAATCTGGATTATCCTGAAAAGAATGTCTGAAGAGAGACGAGTTTATTCAGGTGTGAGAGCAATAGCTGCATTGCTTCTCACACCCAGAGTTATGTTTCTCTCTTCAAACATGCTTCTCAGGATAACCCCGATTTTATGTTAGACTGCAAGCTAAAATAAATTCTGTATCAGCAAAACTGTTAATGTAACTGACTTTCTTTTCATTCACATAAGTAAAATATACTATTTATGTATTCACATTTGTTTTTTTTTATTGTTTACTACTCTATGTTGCCAAAGAGACATTGTGCTGGTCTGCCATCTTGGTCAAACAAACTGAAGTGATTTTGCTGACCCACTGAATTACTTTTCCCCGTGTTGACTCTTAGGACAAATTTGTTCTAATTTTTTTTATTCATTTTACATTTTAAAAAGGTATACATTTCTTCTAGTGACAGAGTCTTTTTCTGAAAACTTGAGTATTTCTGAATGCTGATCATGCACTGCTGAACACTCCCGCACACAAAACAATATCCCAAAAAAGTTTATGCAAAGAAACACACTGTTACATGTAACACATATGATAATCTGTTTTGCACCCAATCCATTTTCACTGTACCTCATCCCCTGTCTCAATATTCCTGAGCGAACGTGTAATTGATTGCAGACAGTTCTAACCTCTTTCTCTGTAATGGGCATATTCTTTTGGTTTTTGTTACTAATTTATACTCATGTTGCCACAGCCCCTACATAGAAACATAGACTTTGACTGCAGATAAGGACCGCTTGGCCCACCTAGTCTGCCCATTTCCCTACCTAGAGGATAAGCTGCAGATTCTATTTAACCAACAGCCTATTTCTTCCTACCCCCAACAAAAAATTGCCTTATGTCTGTCCCATGCATTCTTGAATTCTCCCACAGTTTTAGACCCCACAACCTCCTCAGGAAGGCTGTTCCATGCGCCCACCACCCTCTCTGTGAAAAAATACTTCCTCACATTGCCCCTGAGCCGTCCCCCCTCTATCTTCAAATTGTGTCCCCTTGTTCTTGCACATCTCTTTTTCTGAAAGATGCTACCCTCTTGGACTTTGTTGATTCCACTGAGGTACTTAAACATTTCTATCATGTCCCCCCTCCCACCTTTCCTCAAGGGTATACATATTAAGCTCCTTTAGTCTCTCCTCGTAAGGCTTCTCTTGCAGACCCTGCACCATTTTAGTTGCACCATTTTAGTTGCCCTCCTCTGAACTGCCTCCATCCTGTCTATGTCTTTGCGGAAATGGGGTCTCCAGAACTGGACGCAGTACTCCAGATGGGGTCTCACCAACTGTCTGTACAGGGGGATAACAACTTCCTGTTTTCTGCTGGTGATACCTCTCCCTACACATCCCAGTATCCCCACAGCCCTCCCTACCGCCTTCTCGCATTGCTTGCCAACCTTAAGGTCATCTGATATGATTACTCCAGGTCTCTTTCCATTTTTATTGTTGTTACTACTCCCCCCCATTGTGTAATCTTCCCCTGGGTTTTTGTTTCCCAGGTGCATTTCTTTGCACTTCTTTGCATTGAATCCAAGCTGCCATACTTCTGACCATTCCTCCAACCTTGCCAAGTCTCCTTCTCATCCTTTCCACGCCTCCTTGTGTATCAACCCTATTGCAGATCTTTGTGTCATCTGCAAAGAGCATACTTTTTCTTTAGTCCCTCTCCAATGTCACATATAAAGACATTAAAAGGACTGGACCCAGTACCCGAACCTCTCGGTTCACCCTCAGTAAACCCCCTCTCTTCAGAGTGGACTCCATTTACAATTACCTTCTGTGTCCTGTTGTTCAGCCAATGTTTTACCCAGGCTACCACCTTGGGACCCACTCCCAGGCTGGTTAATTTGACTACTAATCTTTTGTGTGGGACTGTGTCAAATGCCTTGCTAAAGTCTAGATAGGCCATGTCCACAGCCCCTCCCTGGTAAACTACTTTGGTCACCTAGTCAAAGAAATCAATTAGATTCATCTGACATGATCTTCCCACTGTGAACCCATGCTGCCTTGGGTCCTGTGCCCCACTGGCCTCTAGGTACTCAACAATTCTTTCCTTCAGGATTACCTCAGGAGGGAGCCCCTAGCCCCCTTCCCCAGCATCCACCAGCTGATGCTGACCCTTACCCCTAGTGCTTAGGGTTCCCAACCACCATCGGAGACCGGATCCTGTGTGGCCAACACCATGGCTAGCCGGGAGCGGGATTTGTGAGGCACCCTCTGTCATGCACCACGTCAACTAGTTTCTCCTCCATTTTCTCCATTGTGGAGATGAGGCACGCAATGATGTGAGTGGAGGGAGCATGCACATGTCTGCACATGTTCTTCCAGGCATCTGCCCTATCTCCGCCCCCCTCCTGTAGCATCAGCGCACTGCCCCCCAGCCTCTACCAGGGGCCAGTAGTAAGCTGACCACTGGCAACCCCCCCCCGGAAAAGGAAAGCAGTCCCTCAGACACTCGATCCTTCTCCTCCCCTGCCAATCCCGGGTAGCCCATGCTCATTCCTGAACATGGGTCGCCGGCATAGCGCAAGATAAGGTGTCCAGTGCCTCGGCCCTCAATGCCACTGGGCCGGCCATAATGGTCATATTCACAAACATTGCAATCAGTAGGTAAGTGAAATTAAGTTTGCATTGGGTAGGAACATATATAGTTACAAGGGCACCCTGACTGTATGAATAATTTGCAAACTTAAAAAAAAAACAAAAAAAAAACAGAACTGCATTTTAAGTAAACCAGATACTATAAGATTAAATCCCTAATAGCAGCTGAACTCATGGAGCAGATCTGCATACGTTTATTTTTTTTGTAATGCAAGGGTACACAAATCAGATGTCTGTGAGCATTCTTTCATTCTGAATTACAGTGCTAACTATTCTAAGGCCCTGTCCACACTACACCAGAAAAATCCTCTGTAACGTTATAGAGGGTCCAAACCATTACAGTAACAGTTTACAAACGTTTATACTGGTAATGCTACAGAAGGCATCTTCATAATCATAACAGAAACCTGTTGTGAGGTGGTTTCTTTTTTGCAGTTAGTCTTTTTATTGGGAGATTTCAGACTTTATTACAGAACTTTAACCATTAGACCAAATGGCTGACCAAGTGGTTTATAACATTACCACTTAAACACACAGCTGAAGCTCCAGGACTACTTCACAAGTCGGGTATATCTACAAGTAATACCACTAGTTATTCCAACGTCTTCTACAGGATGACTGTAAACCTGGTTAACCATGTTACGGAGATATTAGGAGACAACATAAGAGAAATTACATACTCATTGTACAAATAGGTGGAAACAGGAGTAGTTGAGCTTCTTCACATAAGGTGAGAAACCGGTAGTGGGGGGGACCAGATATTGATCATCCGGAAATGGAGCACTCGTTATAGCTATATAGAGAGGAGCAATAACAGTGTTTAATAAACAAGCAACCATTTCTACTAGGAACTCAGGGTGGTTTCAATTTGTCCTTCAAATATCTGGAGGATAAGGCTGGCTTATTGGAGTCAATATACACCATGTAGCGGGCCCATATCTCAGCAAACTTGTTTAGACACTGATTTCTATAGCTTGATATCCTAGTCAAAGTGGCCATCTTTTCCAGAGCACTAAGCCATTCTGAAATGAGGGGGACCTCTAAAGTTCTCCAGCATTGTATAATAAGTCATTTACATTCTACCAAGGCCTGTATGAGCCATAATAAAGAAGCTTTGGGCAGGGTAAGAGTTTCAGGGGTTAGGCCCAGTACCCCTAGACCCGGATATGATGGGAGGGTCATCATTAGGATGGTAGAGCAGTGTTGTATTATTACCTCCCAATAGGGCTTCAGATGTGTACATGACCACAGGATGTGGAGTAGATCTGCCTCTGGGGCCTCGCACCTCCAGCAATAGTCACTGGAGAGAAGACCCATCCTTTTTAGTTGGGATGGAGTATGGTACCAAAGGTGCAATATTTTGTTCTGTAGAAGGAGGTTTTGGGGGATGCTGCAGGCCTGGTGAGTTCTCAGCCAGCACTGTCGCCATTGTAAATCCATAATGGAAGTGTCCAGCGTGGTGGCCCACTTGACCTTGGCCGGCAGAGAGGGATTAGGAGCACTATCTCTTAGGAACCTCTGTATAACACCAGCCCTACCTTTGGAATGCGTAAGCCATTTTCTAACAGGAACTGGAGAGAATTTAGCAGTTTTGCATTTTTTACAAGAAACACAGGTGCATCTCCTCCTAACCCAAGATTGGTAGAGGCTTCTTATTTGAAGGTATTTCCAAAAGTCACTATGGGGCAGGTCATACCTGAGTTGTAAACTTTGGAATTAATCCATATCAGAGTGTCCCAGAAATTCTAGATCCCCAATATTCCTTATCCCTTTAGAAGCCCATCCCATCCAGTTCATGGGGGAGTTGTTAATACAGCAATAGGGATGCCGCCAGAGTGGAGCGTAAATCCCCAAATCAAGACAGTGGGAGGATTTAATCCCAAGGTTTTGCTATGCCAAATGAGTCTCTTAGGTGGAAAGCCAACACTTATGTTGTTTTGGTAAGGGGTATGTCGCAAGAGCAGACACCGATGGGCCCTTCATAAGATCTCTTTCTATTTGGATCCAGGCTGGAGGGTGGTAGGGGTGTTGGAAGCCTTCGTCTTTTAGTGTCTTTGCTACGATAAATGCAATGGAGTACTGATAAAAATCCAGTAGGTTCCACCCCCCTCTTAGGTTTTGAGCCCTTAGCTTGGCCCTACTATGTCTAGGCCTGGTAGAACCCCAGAGAAAGGAGCTAATCAGCATATTCAACTTTTGGTTCCATATGTCGGGTAAGAGGATGGGAATGTGAGATAGTAAATGATATACTCTAGGGGCAAGCAGTATTTTAATCACGGCGATCTTGCCTGCCATGGAAAGATGTAAATGTGCCCATCTATTCATGGCAGTTCGAAGTTTGACCAATAGGGGTTTTAAATTAATGTCCATTAGGGTTGAAAGTTTGGAAGTAAGCTGGATGCCCAAGTATTTTATTTCCGATTTAGCCCAGGCTAATCCCTGAGTTCTCACACCAACCGATGAGATGAGATAGTTAAGAGGAAGGATTTCTGACTTTGCCACATTAATGTGTAAGCCAGAGAGTTCTCTGAATGTTTGTAGGGAAGACAGGATGTATGGAAGGCTGTGTGGTAAGTCTCGAGTCAGGATCAGGCAATCGTCGGCATACAACTTGGAGGTGTAACATTTGTCTTTGACCGGCATACCATAGATCTGTGGATGGTTCCTTAGGGCAGCCGCAAGAGGTTTGATAGCTGTCACAAAAAGTAAAGGGGACAATGGCCAGCCTTGTCTGGTGCCTCTGTGCAGGTGAAACGGATCAGAAATGGCATTGTTAGTAAGAACCCTGGCAGTAGGACACACATAGAGTATTTTTATCCAAGTGGAAAAATAAGGGCCAATGTTAAAAGTGTTCAGAACTGCATGAAAATATTCCCAGCTGACCGAATCAAACACCTTCTCGAAATCAATTGTAACTGCTGCCGTCGGGGTGGGGGAGTGAAGCCGCCACCTGTATTAATGATACTAGGGCCGAATATGGTCTGAACTAATTCTGCCCTAACTAACTCCACCTGTGATGGATGAATAATCTCTGGAAGAAATTCCTCCAATCTGGTAGCAAGGACTTTGGCCAAAATGTTGGCATCAGCATTAATTAATGAAATGGGCCTGTAGTTAGCTGGAAGGGAGAGATCTTTACCCTCTTTCAGAAGTACGGTAATTAAGGCCTCAGAGTAGGAGGAAGTTGCCCACACGAGTACGCTTCATTCAGCATGTTTGCCATGGGGTTATAATCAAGGGCTGAATCAGTTTGTAAAAGTCCCCCAAAAAACCATCCCCCCAGGAGCTTTGTGAGAAGCCATCTTAGTAATGGCTCTGCAGATTTCATCCTCCGTGATGGGTTGGTCCAGTGTATCTCTCTGTAAAACAGAGAGCTTAGCGAGGGGTAAGGGCTCAATAAATTGAGCATAAGTATTTTTGTTCCAGCACCCATGTGAGGGGTAAAGTGGTTTATAGAACTTGGTCATAATATTGTTAATTGAAGAGGGGTTTAAGGAGAGCTTCCCTGGCCCATTCCTTAGGCTGATGATAGTTCTTTCAGCTTGTCTTTGTTTTAGCCGATAGCCAGCAACTTACTAGCCTTTTCATCCTCAGCCTGGTATCGGTGTTGGGCCCTATGAATATAGGGCTCAGCCTTCCTACTTACCAGTGTGTTAATTTTTATTTATATGGCAGACAGGGCAGATATAACTGATGGTGACTGAAGCAATGAGGACTTCTCTTTGTATTTAGCCTCCATACATTTTAAAGTGTTCTCTAACTGATGAAGTTCCTGGTCCCTCATCTTCCGTGTGTGTGAGGCGAACCTAATAATTCCTCCCCTAATGGTGGCCTTATAGGCCTCCCATATGCTTGCTGCAGAGGCAGTGGAAGGGGAGTTGTGCTGAAAGAATTCTTCTGTGGCTGTTCGAAGCCACTGGGCAAAGTCCTTGTCAGGCAGTAGAAGGGGGTCAAGCCTCCACAATAATGATTTGGAGGTTCTGATAGCAGGTAAGAGGGTAAGGGAAACAGGAGCATGATTGGAAATATAGACTTGGGAGATCTCTACCCCAGAGGTAGCCGTAGGCAGGTTAGGGGAAGTGAGCCAGAAATCTAGCCTACTTGCCATTTGGCGTGGAGCAGAGAAAAAAAAGTAAAGTCCTTTACTGAGGGATTCAGAACCCGCCACACGTCAGACAGCTGGTGTAAAGACATAAGATCCTTCAATGCCTGCAGGGCTCTACAGTGGGTCTTCGGTCAGGCATTGGATCTATCCAGAAGGCTATCCAAAATCAGATTAAAGTCCCTTCCCAATAGCAAATCCGGATTGTTGTAAGAAATGTTCATGTGTTTTTGAGAAATGGCATGGAAAATTTCTGGAGAATCCTCATTAGGGCCATATATATTTGCCAGGATCAGAGGACCTGAGGTGGTAGCTACCTTCATGATGATCCACCTACCATCACCCCCCATAAACCTCTTTAGATTGCCATTGCAGCGATTTATGCAACAAAATAGATACATCCCATTTGGCTGATTTGGCCATACAGTGTACTTCAGTGCCCACCCAATCCCTCACCAGTTTTTGAGGCTTCTTTGGAGTTTAATTTAGTCTCCTGCAAAAAGGCAACTTGGGTTCCCAGCTTCTTCAGCTGAGCCAGAACTGATTTCCTATTTATGGGAGAGTTCAAGCCCCTAACATTCCAAGTAGTGGTTGTGATTTTTGGAAAGTTAGCCATTATCAAGATGAATCCATTTTGCGTGCCAACAGCTATAAGCAACCACTGAAGCTATCCTAAGGGACAGTTGAGTTTTAGCATAGATACTCCGATATATAACTAAGGGTCCTCACCCTATTGTAAGCAGTGTAGCAGCCCTAAACATGGCCACAAAATGCCCATCATAAGTCCTACCAATTCCTGAAATCATTTTTGCAGCTGTTAATATCTCTGGTGGGATAACGAAGGAACAAGAAAACTTATATGCTACCTTGTTATGGGCCAGATGTGTCCAGAATGCAATCTCATCCCAAGGGGTTAAGATAGGTAAGGTGGAGAGGGAAACCTCAGCTAAAAAGCAGGTTGTTGGAATAAATACTTGGACTACTCCAAAGAAATGCTAAGAGGTCTCCCTGAGAATATTGTGGGGGTTGTAGTCTATTATCAGCCAGGGAGGGGGGAAGTAGTCCAGCAACTCCCAATGGCCCAAGACTCTCCCCGGGATTGCGAATAGAGTGTGGGTTCCAAGCCCCACATCCTGGTCAGCATATTACATGCAACACTGACCATCGAGAACGTTGTATGGAGGTTACCAGCTATCCATATCCTGGAATAAAGGCACCCATAATCACCCTGGACTGGCCTATGCCCATAGTTATACTCAAAAAGGGAGGCCAGAATGCAATTGGTATTAAGTGAAATGTGACAATGGGCCTATGGGCCCTTTCCAGCTCCAAGGGAGAGAGATGATCCAGCTTGAGCATAAGTGGAAGAGATGTTTGTAAAAAGGAAATCATATCAGGGCCCTCAGCCCCCTCTGGTAGTCCCACAATCCAAATGTTTTTTCTTCTACCTCGATTTTCAAGGTCATCGACCTTGGCCAGTAAGTACTGTACTTGGCTATGGTGGTCCTGAACTTGTAAGAATTGGTCATGTAGAATCTGATCCTGTTGCTTAACTTGAAGTTCAGTATCCCCCACTCTGGAAGTTATTTTTTCCACATCCTTTTTGGTATTAGATGTAGTGGAAATAAGTGCAGCTGTATCAAGTAATACTTTGTTTAGCATGGAAGTAATGTTGCCCAGTTGTTGCTCCACCGTTTGAGTAAGGGGGATCTGAGGATCAATGGAGTGAGCCATCCTCAGTCTACAAGGATGCTTATCAGCTAGAGCCTGGAGGTCTATGAGTGTCTTACAGGCCTGAAGTGGCAATGAGGTGGAAACTTCAAAGTCCAATATAATTGCAATCTCTTATCCGATTTGTTCACTTTAAAGATTTTAGGCTTCAGCTCGATGTGCAGAATGCAATCCGGAGAAATATCCTGGAGAAATAGGTGCTGAAATTCTGCATGTGATAGGATGGATGAAGCTGGAACTGCAGCAGATTAGTTATACACCTTCCATCTTGGCTGGCTAGCTCCGCCCCCCGTTGTGAGGTGGTTTCAACAATGGTTTCTGTAATGGCTACAAAACTCTGTCTGCCCCTGTCCACACTACACCAATAACATCCTGTAACATTTTCAAACTATTTTCAGTGGCAGTGTGGATGCACTGTAACATTTTCAGTTTGTAATGCTTTCAAAACATTACAGATTTTCAGTGCAGTATGGACAGGGCCTAATAAATCTCACATATCCAATGAAGAATGTCATGCATATCCTCGTCTGTCAAAATTTGCATTTTTTTTATTGTTGTTTATTGCATGCACTGCTAGGCAGGTACTTCTCCCTAATGGTATGCTTATTGTGATGAAGCATGAAGCAACACAAGGTGCCCTGGGTTGGTATGTTTTAGTTTACTGACTGGGCTCCTGACCATGTTTGTTGTATGTTCATTTTGAAGTGTATCATTATGCAGCTGCTGCTCACTCTGATGTGAGCCATTGTTCGAGTACAGGTGCTTATTGTACCATCCCAATTCTTTAGTTTCTTCCATCAGGATGGGTGCAGAACACATTCAATAACCTGTCAGTTGTGGGAGATGTTTCTCAATTTATTTTGCTGTTTAATTATTTTGCTGTCTGTAATACATTTACTTTTTGACTAGCAACAGTTTTCACTAGGCTTTCATAGGCTTATATGTTCCCAACAGCTGCCGGTTCAAAACTCAGAGCCAAAGAAAGTAAGGAAGTGCCTGGCCACAGGTAAATGTATTACAGACAGAAAACTCATTAAAAATACTGCATTTGGACTTCACATATATCAGGCATGTCACTTTGTATATATGGAACATTGAGAAACACTGCTGGGGCTGCACTGCTCCCTTTCCCTGGTCTTGCACTGCAAGTTGCACTTTATTTCTGTACACAAGTTCTCTGTGGGTGTAACTATTTTTAGGGAATGTTTTCCCCATTTTATTATTGCCTGCAATTGTATATGAGCTGTGCACTTGTTATAAAACTCTCTCTCTCTCCTTGCTCTCGAAATAACTTCATTTTATTATAAATTACAAAATGCATAATTTAAGCTTCCCACAAAACTATAGAGGGTTGTTAATTATTTTTCCCCTAAATATTTTATTGAAGGAAAGTAGTTGTGCATGTACAAAGTATACAAGTTGATGATAGTGCACTAATGCAAAGTACAAATACAGTTAATTGATCTTTGTGTACAACTTTCATGTCCTTTATGTACAACATTTTTCATTTAATGAAGTGCATTAACATGCTTATAACCTTAAGCAGCAGTCTACGAGCAGGCCTGTAAAGTTATTCAATACAGTGGGAACACTCCATTTTCAATAGCTTTGATGAGGGAGTGCCAAGTGTCTGAAAATGCCTAGGGTTGCTTCATTGCCCCGAGCTGAACCCTCTCCAGAGACATGCAAGACTGAAGGTTGGTAACCCATTGAGTTATAGTGCTGGAGAGAGAGACAGAGACATCCATGTCTGTGCTATTGCCTCCCGTGCATTGATCAAAGCAAGGGACCATAAGGGGGTAAGCACTTTCTCCCCTGGGTACTGAGGATCATCCCACAGCAGGAGTTCTAGTGGGGATTTCGAAGGGCTATACCGGAGAACTTTATTCATTATCTGGTGGACAGCAAACCAAAAAGGGGATGCCTTTGGACAAGTTAAGGCCAGATGAATGAAGTCTCCCTCTCCGCTGGTACATTTAGGGCATTCACTAGGCCCCAGGGGGTCCATCGCATGTAATCTTTGGGGAGTGATATAGGTTCTGTATAAAAAATTCAATCGGACTTGTCTCAGTTTATTGCTATGAGAGCAGTGTTGGAGATGGAAGCATGCCAGGTGCCCCATCTTAGAATCAGTAGGAGTGAGTAGGTCCCTACTCCATTTGGCCCTCATTCCATCTGTGTCTTGACTAGACTGGCCCTGAATAATATGGTAGAATATAGTAAGCACTTTTTGTCTAGGTTGAGGTTTGAACACCTCTTCCTCAAATGGGGAAAGGGGGAACCATCGATTTACAGGTGACAGAGAAGAGCCACACCGCTGTCTAACTGTGAGATAGACAAAAAAGTCTCCAGGTTGAACACCCCATTCCTCACAAATGGATTAAAATTGCTTTATTAGGCCACCTTCATATAATTGGCTCAATTATATCAGGCCTCTACATCTCTAGTCCTGGAGTCTTTGAATCAGGGGTATAGATCTCTGGCCCATACTCTGCACCACTGATAGTAACCCAGAATAGGGTGAGTCTCCTAGAGGGTGTTTTATGTTCTTGTGAACCTCCAACCAAACTCTAAGCATGGTGGCTAAAAATGGGTTTGCAATTACTGGAGGGGGGGGAGCCACCCAGAGCGGATGACAGAATGTCCTCCTTTAAAAAGCACAGGAGGGATCCCTCCTGCAGCTTTAACCAAGGGGTTCCAGCAGTAGCATTACCCGTTGGTATATAGGCTAGCTGCGCCACCCAACAGTAACTTTGAAAATCTGGTAAACTAACTCCTCCCAATCTGGAGGGCAGCTGTAAAGCTGCTCTCTTTATTCTAGCACTCTTGCCTCGCCAATGGAATTTATGAAGTATGGTGTAAACCAATTTAAAATGTGCTTTTGGTAGGACAATAGGGAGTGATTGATATAGGTATAGGCATTTTGGAAGGATTGTCATCTTCACCACCCCCACCTGTCCCAACAAAGACAGAGGAAGGGATGTCCACCTGTCACAGTCCTCCGAGATCCCTGCCAGGAGGGGTTTGTAGTCAAGCACATAGAATTGATTTACCTTAGCTGATATGACCACACCCAGGCATTTTATTTTATTGACCAGTTGTAAGCATCCCAAATTTGCTGTTAAAAGCACTCTGTCTAACAGACCAATGGGGAGTCATTTACTTTTGGTTAAATTAACTTTGTAACCTGAGAGCTCCTCGTATACTCTCATTAATCGATGAAGATCAGGGAGGTCAAGCGCAGGGTGTTGGAGGTACAGTAGTAGGTCGTCAGCATATAATGCTATTTTATACTCGGAATCCCTCCCACATACCTCTGATTCCTTTATGTGCTCTGAGGGCTGCGGCCAGGGATTCAAGGGACATTACATATAGCAAGGGAGACAAGGAGCAACCCTTTCTAGTACCATGACTGAGGCTGAAGGGTGGGATGATCATTCCAGTGACCTCTATTTGGTCTTGGGGGTTAGTGTATAAAGTACAGAGCCAGTGCCTAAAGCATAGTCCAAGACCCATCCTCCCCAAGGTTTCAAATAAGTACCCCACTCCACACGATCAAAGGCTTTTTTGGTGTCTAGCACCAGTACAGGTGCATCATGCTTTTGTCAGTCTCTGCCCCACCTGTGTATCACATTTAAGGTTCAGCAGATATTGTGCTTCCCCTGACACCCTTTTATAAAGCCTGATTGAACTGGGTGGATCAGGTTAGGCAAGAGGGGGTCTAATTTAGTGGCCATGATTTTAGCAAAAATTTTATAATCAGCAGTGAGCAGGGAGATAGGCCTATATGAGGCACACCAGGCAGGGTCCTTACCCAGCTTGGGCAGAACAGTAATAGTAGTTGACCGTGTGGAGGGGGGGAAATTCACCTCTGTGTAGGCTTTCAACTAACATGTTGTAAAGAGGCTCAATGAAATATTGGGCACAGGTTTTGAAAAAGTCAATGGGCAGCCCGTCAGGGCCAGGAGCTTCCCCCCTTTCAGGGCTCAAATAGCAGCAGATACCTCCTCTCTAGTCATTGGGGAGTCTAGCTCTCCAACTTCTTTATCTCCTAGCTTAGGGAGTGTGATCCCGGAAAAAAATTGTTCAGATGTTTGCATAGATGGTGAGACCGTGAATGTGTACAAGACACCATAAAAGGCATTAAAAGCACTGCCAATTGCCAATGGTTCCTGCACAAGTTGACTTGACTCATGCATTTGGCCCGCTGACCTCTCCGCTTTTTTCCACCTCAGTTGCTAAGCCAGTAGCTTACTCCCCTATCTCCATCAGAATAAGCTCCAGCTTTAGATAGCAGAATTGCGCGCTCAAGCTTTGCACTATTTAAATGATTACAATGCCATTTTAACTTTTGAATTACACCATATAGTGGCAAGGGGGGTTGTGCTCTGTGTGCTTTCTTGCAAGCTTTGATCTTGGACCGGAGGAAGCCCAACTCTCCCTCACTAAGTTTTCCACAGTAGGCTGAGTAAGCCAATGTTTGCCCTCTGATGTATGCTTTGAGTACTTCCTACCTGGTCTGGTGAGAGGTATCCCCCTGCTTGTTATATTGCAAGAACTTCTGTATGTGCATATTCATTGCAGCAATGTAATTGCAATCTTTCAGGAGCAAGGGATTGTGACAGGGTAGAATAGGACCCTGTTCCATTTGTTAGAGAAAGTGTTTAAAGTGAAAGGATCTATTCTTTCCTTTTCTGTCTCTTCTTTGTCTGGTTGTGCAACCAAATTTTCCTGTGAGGCTTTGGACTTGATCAGCTCCACAGGCTCGCAGTTCTTTGCCTCTCACTGTCTCTCAGCCCTCTCTTGCTATCTGTTTTTCTCCCTTGCATATCTGCTAATATGAAAATATGTGCAAATCATTATAGGGAAATATAACTGATGTTGGGGTCCCATTTGTTTAGAAAATATATAGCGTTACTGTTGAAATATATAATTATATTTTGAGATACATAGATACATAGACACATAGACAGTGTCGGCAGATAAGGGCCTATGGCCCACCCAGTCTTCCCATTTGAGCTTGTAAGTTCAGTTTATGTTTTCCAAGAAGTCTGTTGCCCCTTACCCCTGACCTCCAGAATTTCTTTATGTCTATCCCATGCATTCTTAAATCCCGTGATTGTTTCAGCCCCCACCACTTCCTCTGGCAGGGTGTTCCACTTGTCCACCTCCCGTTCTGTGAAGAAATTCTTCCTCATGTTTCCTCTGAATTGTCCTCCCTCCAACTTCATCCCATGCCTTCTAGTCCTGGAACATCTTTTTCGCTTAAAAATAGTGTATTCCTGCACCCTATTCCTCTCTGTAAGATACTTGTATGTCTCTATCATATCCCCTCTCTCCCTCCTCTCCTCCAGGGAGTACATGTTCAGTTCCTTCAACCTGTCCTCATAGGACTTGTGATGCAATCCATGCACCATCTTTGTTGCCCTCCTTTGAACCTTCTTTACCCTGTCTATGTCCTTATGTAGGTAAGGTATCCAGAACTGTACAGTGTACTCCAGGTGAGGCCTCACTAGTGTCTTGTATAGTGGAATTATGGCCTCCCTTTTCCTGCTGGTGATGCCCCTGCCTATGCATCCCAGCATCTTATTTGCTTTACCTGCTGCCTTGTCACACTGTTTCCCTACCTTGAGGTCATCAGAGATGATAACCCCAAGATCCCTTTCCTGCTCGGTGCATGCTATATCCTCACCCCCCTACTGATGTATTGTGCCACATTTTTTGTGCCCCATATGCATTATCTTGTACTTCCTTGCATTGAATTTCAACTGCCAAACCCCTGACCATTCTTCAAGTTTCTTCAGGTCCCTTCTCATTCTGTCCACACCCTCTGGTGTGTCTGCTCTGTTACAGAGCTTTGCATCATCAGTGAACAGTGAAATTCTGCCTTCTAGGTCCTGCGCAATGTCACTGATGAAGATATTGAATAGGACCGGTCCCAACACTGATCCCTGTGGTACCCCACTGGTCACTCTTCCCTCTGTGGAGTGACTGCCATTTACCACCACCCTCTGTGTCCTGCCACCCAGCTAGTTACCTACCCACCACACTACTGTTCTGCCCACACCCATATTCCCCAGTTTGCACAATAGTCTTCCATGTGGCACAGTGTCAAAGGCCTTGCTGAAGTCCAGATAGGCCATGTCCACTGCCCTCCCCTGATCCACCTCCCTAGTCACCCAGTCAAAAAATTCAAAGAGATTGGTCTGACATGACCTCCCCCTGGTGTAACCATGCTGCCTTGGGTCCTGTAGTCCATTGACAACCAGATGCTCCACCAATCTCTCCTTCAGTAGTGCTTCCATGATCTTCCCCACTACCGATGTGATTGCAGACAGCTATTGTAAACTCAAGAGGTTACTTTAGTGCAAATCTTTGAGCCTTTTGCAAGAGCTGTGCAAAAGGGGGCCTCAACTCAAGAAGCACACTATTTTCTAGCAACTCCTGAAACTTACAAGAACAGAATATTTACAAAAACAGGATGCTTGCTAAGGATGTGGGTTGAAAAGACTTATAAGAGCGAAGTTGCAACTGCAAGAGAGATTAGGAGAACAAGGGACACAGAGACTGAAAGAAAACTTTATTTTATTTTGCCTTTGTAAATCATTTTACTGAACAAGTTTATTTTATGATACTGCTAGTGGAAATAAATCATTTTTAGTGAATTCTACAACTGCTCCTCATTTTCCTATGCTTCCTGACCTGTGCCTCAATGACAGATGGTGTCAGCCTCAGTGGAATGTATGCCATGCATACCCTAAGACAGGAGTTTTGTGTATGGGTACTGGACCTAGTACCAGGGAAGCACAGAGAAAGGTATGGATTCTGCAGCAGCATGTCCAGGAGTGGTTACCAGGAGAATGGCAGCCAAACTAGCAGAGACAGAAGTCCAGTCTGAGATTGTACAGCCAGAACAAGTTAAAGAAAAAGAAAAGGCAGTGACAGAACCTGAAAGCCTGATGGACATTTTCAAATGGTGGGCTATACAACAAAAAGAGACTGAGAAGCAGAGAAAAAAAAGAGATGCAATGTTTCAAAGTGCAGAGGACAGAAGAGATGCAGCAACAGGAGCAGCAGAGGAGAGAAGAGGTGCAGTGACAAGAGCAGAAGATGAGAGAAGAGATGCAGCGATGGGAGCAGTGATGGCTGGATGCCTTGCAAGCAATCAAAGGCAAAGGATCCATCAGAGACCCAGATGAGAAACAAAATGCAAGCAACTTAAAAGCTATTACACTTACAAAATTGTGTCCCTCAGATGATATTGAGGTATACCTGACAACTTTTGAAAGAGTTGCCACAGACTGCCAATGGCCAAAGCAGCTATGGACAATCAGACTGGTACCCTACCTGATAGGGAAAGCCAAACTTGCCTACAGCAATATGGACACTGCACAGTCAGAAAACTATGATCTGGTGAAAAGCGAAATCCTGAAAAGGTATGACATCTCCGGAGAGGCATACAGGCAGAGATTTCAATCTCTGAGGTACAACTTGGTTGACAATCCATGAGAAGGCTTTACCTGACTCAGAGAACTCCTGATAAAATGGATCCAACCAGAGAGCAAAACAGTCCCAGAGATCATTGACACATTTGCCATGGAGCAATTCATCAACATCTTGTCTACAGATGTGTAGCTGTGGGTAAGGGAACACCAACCAGAGAGTGGGGAAAAGGCTGTTTCTTTGGTTGAGGACTACCAAATGACCAGACAGATGCCACAGCAGCAAGGTAACAGCCAGGCACTGGTAAGGCACTCTTTTTCCCTTTTAAACTTCAAGCCTGATAAGAACTCTGGTGGGGGTAACAAATCTGGGCCCAAAGACGTTATCTGCTATAACTGTAATAAGCCAGGCCATTTTGCAAGAAACTGCTGTAGTAAGGAGAGTGGCACTGGATCAGATTTTTCCTTGGCAAATTGGAGCAGGTACTTAAGAGATGTGAAGGTGGGGATAAGACTGTGAAGGGACTCATTGATTCCGAAAGCAGATAGACCCTAGTGCACGTTAAAGTGCTGGGGAAACACTGTGCAAAGGAATCAGGTACTGGTGTCATCTGCATCCACGGGGACACTTGATACTATCCCACCACCCAAGTGGCTCTAACTATTAAGGGTGTGTCACACCAAATGAAACTGGGGGTAGTACCTACGTTACATGTACCTGTAATTATTGGAAATGACTTCCCAGGATTTGCTGAGTAAATCAAAGAGGGAGTAAATCCTGATGTTTCAGCAGCAGTGGTGACAAGAGCTCAGGCAAAGAAAATTTCAGACAATGGGGACACTTTTCCTTTAACTAATTTTGATTTGCAGTTGTTTGAGCTCAGCGCCAAGATCCGGAAATCCAAGAAAGAAAGACGATGCCTGAAGGAACTATGGCAACAAACGACTGATGGACATGAAGGGTCAAAATATGAAAATGCTGAAACTAAATTGTTAACTGATTGTGATTTTATTTCAGAGCAAGCTAACAATGTTTCTCTCCAGGGTTATTTCAAGCAGCTGGGGGTGAAACCAAAACAGGGTGGACCAATGTTTAAAATAAGTAATGGGTTACTGTACAGAGTTTGGGTTAAACCTCTGACACAGGAACAGACAGAACAACTGGTTATACCACAGAAGTATAGAACAGAGTTGTTACATATAGCACATGATAGTCATATGGCTGGTCACTCAGAGTGGGATCACACCCTTGCCAGATTGCTGTACAGATTTTATTGGTATGGAATTCATGAATATGTTGCTACCTATTGTAATTCCTGGGCTGAGTGTCAAAAAGTAGACCCAGTCACTAGAAAAGACAAGGTGCCCCTGGTGCCCTTACCCTTGACAGATGTGACTTTTGAGAGAATTGCAATGGATGTGGTTGGTCCTTTAGACAAAAATAAAAAGGATAATAGATCTATCTTGGTAGTATGCAACTATGCTACTCGATACCCAAAATCAGTTCCAATGTGTACTGTTACAGCTCCAAAAGTTGCAGCAGAGCTTGTCAAACTTTTCAGCAGAGTAGGCATACCTAAAAAATTATTACTGAACAGTGTAGTAATTTTGGTGCTGCACTGCTTAAGGAGCTGTACAGACTGCTCGGTATCACTGCCGTAAGAACCTCCCCTATCACCCTCAGACAGATGGTCTTCTTGAGCATTTTAACCAAACCCTAAAACACATGTTAAAAAGTTTTGTCAATGGGAAGGGAAATACTGGGAACAATACTTGTCTTACCTACTTTTTGCCTACAGAGAAGTGCCACAGGCATCAACAGGGTTTTTACCATTTGAAATGCTATGTGGTAGGCAGCCAAGAGGGCCACTGAATGTGATAAAAGAAATGTGGGAAGATAACCCTACTCAGAAACAATCTATAACATTGTACATGTGTGCCCTAAGAAAGAAGCTGGCAAAATATGTTGAAATTGCCCATAGCAGTCAGGAAGAGGCCCCAAAAGAGCAGAAGATATGGTATGGTGTAAAAGAAAATGTTTTTGAGCCAGGTGAAAAGGTTTTGCTACTGTTACCCCCAACAGAAAATAAACTGTTAATGAAGTGTCAAGGGCCATATAAGGTGCTTAGATGTACTGACACTGTTGACTATGAGACTGAGACCCCTGACATGAAAAAACCCTATTAAGATATACCATGCTAACTTCCTCAAGAAATGGGTTGAAAAAATGCCAAAAGCTGCTTTGCTAGTTTTACCAGAAACTGATAAGGAAGATATTGATGTAGCTTATGACAGACTGGAACAAACTGTAAATGCTGATGCTGTAAAGGTGAATGTTTCCTTAACTTCAGAACACACTGCAGACATTCATAATGTGTGCTTTTGCCATGGTACCAGGCTGAGCAGAAGGGGTTGAGAAAGTAATAGTGACAAGGCATGCTCATTGCATTAGACAAAAGACTTAGAGGTTGCCAGAGTGGTTAATTGCTGATGTGGTTAAGAAAATACAAAAAATGAAAGAATTGGGTATCATTGAGGAGTTGAGGAGTGCTTGGTCATCTCCAATGGTAACTGTAAACAAAAAAGAAGGTGGTGTTATAATCTGCCTTGATTTCAGGAAACTTAATCAAGTGTCAGAATCTGACAGTTATCCAAGCTATCAAAAATGCAGATCTGACTATTAATCCTACCAAATGTGCATTGGGCATGCAGGAAACCAAACATTTGGGCTATATGTTGGGGGATAGAGAAGTTAAGCCAGAGGTTTCTAAAATAGAAGCTGTAGATAACAGCCCTGTCCCCAAAACAAAGAAACAGGTAATTTTTAGGGCTGTCTGGTTATTATCAGAGATTTTTTCCTAATTTTGCTGAGTTAGCTACTCCTCTCACTTAACTAATGAAAAAAACAGGACCCAAATAATGTGAAAAGGACCACAGAGTGTGATGAAGCTTTTCAAGCCATAAAGGCTGCATTATGTTCAACCCCTGTTTTAAGAAGCCCAGACTTTGAGAAACCATTTCTGCTACAAACATATGCATCCGAGGTAGGCCTAGATGTAGTCCTAAGTCAAAATATAGATGAGACAGAACATCCTTTTCTGTACATAAATAGGAAGTTGCATGACAGAGAGAAAAGGTACTCCACTATCAAAAAGGAATGTCTAGCAGCAAAGTGGGCCATGGAGTCCCTTAAGTTCTATTTGCTAGGAATTGACTTTGTTCTTGTAACTGATCACAATCCTTTCTGTTGGCCTAACCAGATGAAATATAAAAATTCCAGACTCACAAGGTAGTACCTGGCACTACAGCCATTTAAGTTCACTGTGATACACAAATCTGGTAAAGAGAATAGCAATGCTAATTTTCTGTCAATATATGGATCAGGAATTGAGGGTCCTGAAGGTTGAAAACAAGTGTATGGGTTAGAACTTTACTGTTTGCTGTACTGTTCTATAAAAAAAACAGCAGATGATGCACATGTGCTTAATTGCTGAAAGCAGCACATGTTATTAGAGAATAAAAAGTTTTAGAAACCTGTTTAATAAAACAGGTTCCCTCTTAAGAGGGATGTGTATGTGACAGGGCAGAATATGACCCTGCCCCATTTGTTAGAGAAAGTGTTTAAAATGTAAGGATCTATTCTTTCCTTTTCTGTCTCTTCTTTGGTTGTTCAACCAAATTTTCCCGTGAGACTTCGGACTTGATCAACTCAACAGGCTCGCAGTTCTTTGCCTCTCACTGTCGCTCAGCTGTCCCTTGCTATCTGTTTTTCTCCCTTGCATATCTGCTAATATAAACATATGTACAAATCATTACAGGGAAATATAACTGATGTTGGGATCCCTTCTGTTTAGAAAATATATAGTGTTACTGTTGAAATATATATAATTATATTTTGAGATGATTGCAGACATCCATTGTATACTCAAAAGAGGTTACTTTAGTGTAAATCTTTGAGCCTTTTACAAGAGCTGTGCAAAGGGGGGCCTCAACTCAAGATGCACACTGTTTTCTAGCAGCTCCTGAAACTTACAAGAACAGAATATTTACAAAAACAGAATGCTTGCTAAGGATGAGGGTTGAAAAGACTTATAAAAGCTAAGCTGCAACTGCAAGAGAGATTAGAACAAGGGGCACAGAGACTGAAAGAAAACTTTATTTTATTTTGCCTTTGTAAATCATTATACTGAACAAGTTTATTTTATGATACTGCTAGTGTAAATCAATAATTTTTGGTGAATTCTACACTGCTCCTGATTTTCTGATGCTTCCTGGCCTGTGCCTCGATGGCAGGAATCTAACTTCCACTGTTTTGGCACGGGGGAGAACCTAGAGCAACCAGAGATGTGCAGAGGGAAGCGTGGTCTAACAACAAGATGGAGGAGTAATTTACCTCACCCACTCCAGGTATAAGGGAGGGGGAGATCAAGAGTCTATCTAAACACGTGTAGGAGTGATGGGCATGGGAGAAAAAAACTATAATATCTTTCTGTGGGGTTCTTGTGTCTCCAAATATCTATGAGACCAAATTCTGATTCCAATTCCCTTATTGGTTTTGTATTTTTAGAAAGAGTGGCAGGGGCCGAGCTAGATCGGTCTAGAATATTATCAAGTACATATTTGTAGTCATCCCCTAGAATCCACGGCCCATCCCACCCCACCATATCCAGTGCCAGTTTTTGGAAGAATCCCGGGTCCTCCACATTGGGAGCATAGCTGGAGCCGAAGGATATTGTACCCACCCCTGATAGTGCAGCCCTAATCAAGGCATATCAACCTGAAGGATCCACTATCTGACCCAAAATTTCAACTTGGGTGCCCCAGGGGAACCACACTGAAACACCTCGTGCCTTTGATGAGAAGGTGGAGGAGATCCACTTAGTCATCAGTTTTTAGTGCCTTCCCTGCTGATATGTGTGTTTCTTGTAGTAATACGACCTGCAATTTGGACCGCTTAACCTCTGCCTGAAATTTCTTCTGCTTAACTACTGATTTAAGCCCATTTATATTCCAAGTTGCAATTCTGGTACAGTTATCCATTTTCAAAGGGGTACTATAAACATTTGCAGGCACTTTCTATGTAATTCAGTAATCTCAGGGCTCTGCCATTTAGTCCCAAGATGGATTCAACATTAAGTTAACTGTATTGTAGCACATAAGATATAAACAGCACAACCTTTTCTTGTTTTCATCCCCAAAAGAACAGCGTCAACCATCCCCCCATCCCATCCCTAGGAGGCTAGGTGAACTGTGAAGAAAACTACCCCAGGCATGGTTCCCAGCTACTGTCCATGCTGGTCGAGGATAACTCAAGCCCCCCTGCCTCTCAGGGCCTATGGAGAAATGTTCCTTTCTCTCCCATTTATCTAATAGCTTAACCCTCCCCAGATACAACAGTTAAATCTGTAACTTCTAAACATATCCCCCCTCCTGCCCTCAGGCACAATGGTGCCTGCAAAAGATCCCCTTGCAAACAACTGGCAGACAGTAAAATTATGGTGCTAACTAGTAACAGCCTAACTGAAACATTCCATGGCATTGTAATGAATTCAAAGAACAATTCAAAATAAGGCTCCTCCAATTTTATAACTGTTTGCTGCTCCATGTCACTCAGATCAAAGCATAAAGAAAAGAATGAATACATTCAAGAGATTGTTCATCTGGCCGCTTATTAAGAGCAGATTAAAAGGGGGATTGACCCTAGATCAACAAATTAGGTGTGGGTCTTTCTTCTGCCCTTGCACAAAATAAACCCTACTTCTCAGCCTTTTGCTGAAAAGTTAAATACCAGTCTGTGGCATATAGTAGACAGACCTCATCATGTCGAGGTGATGGGTGAAGCCCCCCCATCAATACCCATGTTCCCAGACATGGTTAGGAGGGGATGAGGTTCCCAATGTGGCCTAGAAATCGCTAAAACCAGACCCAATTAATTCTCATGGAGCCGAAGTGGGTCCATCAAGCCAAGCACAGAGTACAATCCATGGGTAAGAAAATGGCGTAGCTCACTGGTAAATCCCGGTCGAGTGTATGGAATAAATTTATTCCAAAAAAGAAAAAAAGAGCACACTTATCTGTGATCCTTATCGTCCAGGCTCGGTGCAGCGCGTGCGTTCCCTCTTCTAGTCTCCTTGTCTGCTACCCATTTCTCCATGGTCTTTGTACATGCAAAATAAATTGGGAGCTGGCCTGCCTTATCGATTCTCAGTTTGGCCAGATACATAAAGGTAAAAGACCAGCCTAGATTGTATAGCTTAGATTTGAACAAATTAAATTTTTGCCGTTGCACTTGCAAATCATGGCTGTAGTCCTGAAAGAGGTAGATCTTAGTGTTTTTGAAAAAGACAGGGCCCTTGTTCTTAGCCTTCCTGAGAATGGTTTCCTTATCAGTGTATCTGAGGTATTTTATTAGACAATGGCAGGGTCTATCACTGGGCTTCAGAGTGGGACCCACCCTGTGAGCTCTCTCTATCTCTTTACTATAGCTAAGAGAGAGAGAGAGAGAGAGAGAGAGAGAGAGAGAGAGAGAGCAGCCACCAGCTTCCTTAAATCAAGGAGGTAATTTAAGAGACTACACTGAACTGAATGATTAATTTTTGGGCCTGTGTAAGTACTGTAAGTAGGAGTCAGTTTTTTGATTCTCTGTTTTTGGGGTTGACTTTTCTTAGTTTAACTTTTATTTGCCAGGGAGGAAATCCAGCTGGGAGATATTTGCAGTCATTTGTGACTAGACCTGTTCAAGTTAAGTTTATTGTTGACAAACACAGTTGTCATCACAATTAAAAGACATTAATAAATAAAAAAGAAAAAACACACATTATTCAAATATTATCAATAAAAGTACAAATAAGTATCATACAAAGACACACTTCATCTTATATTGCACTTAAGTCAAGTTTTTCATTCTTTTGAATATGTCTTTTTCTATTTTACGAACATACGAACATACGAAATTTGCCAGCAGATAAAGGCCTAGAGGTCTATCAAGTCTGCTCGAATGTGCAGCTAGCACCCCTTATTCTGCAGCTGCCCCTCCTTTCCACCCTTCCCCTTCATTAACCCTCCCCCTTGTCCTGTCCCATCCTCATTTGAAGCAGTCCACTGTTCTACTGCATACCACTTCTGCAGGTAACGCATTCCACCCAGCCACCACCCTCTCTGTAAAAAAGTGTCTCCTCATCTCCCTCCTGAACCTTCCTCGCTCCAGTCTCATATCATGGCCCCTGGTGGCCCCTCCTTACTTTGAACAGCCCTCTGTACCTGTCTTGTTTATTCCTTTCATGTATTTAAAGGTTTCAATCATGTCCCCCCTGTCTCTCCTCTCCTCCAGTGAGTACATGTTCAACTCCTTCAACCTCCTCTCATATGATAAGTCCCCCAGACCCTTGATCATCTTTGTCGCCCTGCGCTGCACTCCCTCCAGTAACTTAATGTCCCTTTCAGATACGTGACGCCAGAACTGCACGCAGTACTCCAGGTGTGGTCTAACTAATGACCTATACAGTGGCAGAATCACCTCCTCCCTCCTTGAGGATATACCCTTGCAATACAACCCAGCATTTTGTTGGCCTTTGCAGCTGCCTTCCTACACTGTGCCGAGTTGTTCATTGACCCTGTGATGAGCACACCCAGATCCTTCTCCTCCTCTGTCTGGGCTAGCTGCACTCCCCTAGCTGGTAAGTCCTCCTTGGGTTCTTCATCCCAAAATGCATCACCTTGCACTTTTGGCATTAAAGCTCAGTTGCCAGGTGTCTGACCAGGTTTCAAGCTTTGCCAGATCATCCTGCAACCCCTGCCATCCCCTAGGTCATCCACCACCGCTCAACCTTGGTATCATCAGCAAACAGACTGATCTTGCTCTTGATGTCCCATGCTATGTCTGCAATGAATATCCCAAACAACACTGGTCCCAACACGAGCCCTGTGGGACACCACTCATCACTGCCCTTGGGTGTGAGAGCTCCCCACCCACCACCACCCTCTGTTGCCTTCCCTGCAGCCAGTTTCCTACCCATCTCACCAGCATTGCACCTGCCCTGTGCCTACTAACTTTCTTCCCAGCCTTTCATGTGGCACTGAGTCGATGCCTTACTGAAGTCCAGATACAGGACATCCACTGCATGTCCCCTGTCCAGCTGCCTAGTTACCCAGTCATAGAACCCGACCAGGTTGGTTTGGCAGGATCGGCCACGTATGAAGCCATGCTGTCTGCTGTCCTGTAGTCCTTGGCCTCTAAGAGGGCCACCAGCCTCTCCTTCAGGATAGTCTCCATTAGCTTACCCACGATGGATGTGAGGCTCACTGGTCTGTAGTTTCGGTTCATCCTTGGGGCCACTCTTGTGAAGGGCACCACATGAGCCATCCTCCAGTCCTGAGGTACACACCCGAATGTAGTGAGGCATTAAATAGGGTCTGCCAAAGGTCCTGAGGACCTCTGCCAGCTCCTTCAGTACCCTGGGTGGATGCCATCTGGGCCTGGTGCCTTGTCCACCCTCAGTGCCTTCAAACCCTCTTGAACTCTGTCCTCCATGATTTCCTCATCTGTCACCACTTCCCCTCGTCTGCCATTTCACCCATCTTGGATGTCACCCTCTTCTCTTTAGTAAATACTGAGCAGAAGTACTCATTTAGTGCTTCCGCCTTATCATACCCTGCTTCCACCCAACCCCTCCTTCCTAATCCTTACTATGTGGTCCTTACAGCTCCTTTTCTCCTGATGTACTTAAAGAAGTCCTCTCCCCTTAATGCCTTGTGCCAGCCTGAGTTCCGTAGATGCTTTGGCTCCCTTACTGCCCTTGTCACCTCCTTCGATTCTGTCAAGTACTCCTCTCTGTCCTCCCCTCCCTGTTTTCTTGTATTTCCTAAAGGCAGCTCTTTCCTCCTTACCTTTTCCATGACCTCCTTGCTCAACCAGCTCGGTTTCTTAGCTCTAGCCTTCTTGCTCTGGGCTTTGCAGCAGGTTTGGTTGCCTCCACTATCCCCAACTTTATGAGCTCCATCTCTGGTTAGTATCCATACTAGATTGAATTCTGGCCAGGTACCCTTTTACCACTTCCCATCCTCCCAAAGTCAGCCCTCCTGAAGTCCAGCACTCTTGTGCCAGATTCCACTCCTTCCTTGCCATATCCAATGTGAGCCATACTGAGTGGTGGTCACTCCTTGACATGGTTCCTCCACTGTAAGTTCTCTCACAAAGTCCCCATTTGCCAGCACAAGGTCAAGGGTATTCCTAACCTGGTTGGTTCACTGACCATTTGCAGCAGGAAGCTGTCCTGGAAGGCATCCAGCAGTACCTGCTCCCTTCTGTTCCTGGTTGTTGGGGTGCTCCAGTCCACTTCTGGCATGTTGAAGTCCCACAATCACCACACTACCCTTCTCGCAGGTCCTCCTGATCTGTCCCGCTAGTTCCCTGTCTAACTCCTCCATCTGAGATGGTGGCCTGTACACCACTCCCATTCTAAGACTCCTATTCTTGGAATCCTGGATTTGCACCCAAAGTGACTCTGTACTGACCTCCTCCCTTCCTCCCTTACACACTTCAGTCCTTCCTTCACATATAGTGCCACCCCCTTCCCAGTCACCCTGTCCCTACGAAATAACCTGTACCCTGGTACAGACAGGTCCCAGTCATTATATTGGGTGGCCCATGTTTCCGTGATGGCTGCAATGTCCACCTCTCCTCTGCCATGAGAACCTGCAACTCTGCAGTTTTCCTCCCAAGGCTTCTAGCATTAAGGTAACCACCTTCCACCCTTTTCCCCTCCCTCCCATCCTGCCCTCCTTTCCTAGCATCACCAATAGTACTTGCCATTTGTCCTTTGTCACTGTTATGGGGGTAAGCTCATATGATTTCCCAACCTGTGGTCCCTGCATATCTCTTCCCCAACTGCCACCCCCACCCTAGTTTAAACTCCAAACTTCCTCTATATATTCTTCCATCCTCTGCTTCAACACTTTCTTTCCTTCCTCACTCAAGTGTAGTCTGTCCTTGGCATAGAGACTACTGTCCTCCCAGGTCCCTCCCCACCCCCCAACAGCCCATACCCTTTAGCACAACACCAGGTTCTTAGCCATCTGTTAAATTCCTCTATTCTCAGCTTTCTTGTTGTGCTTGCCTTTGGCAATCGGAAGTATCTCGAAAAGTTACTGATCTTCCTGCCCCTCACATAATTGTGCTAGTTCCTCAAACCTCCTCTGGACTATATCCACTGTCTTGTCAGCCAGGTCGTTTGTCCCAAGATGTATAATTAAATGAGGCTTGTCCCTACCCCTTCTAGCATATTTCAGAACAGACTGTCCCACCCTTTCCGCTGTCATTCCTGGCAAGGCCTCCACCCAAATGCGACTATGCCTCTCCGCCTTGCTACCCCACCTAACTCCTCTTAGTATTGAGTCCCCCAGCACTAAGATTCCACCCCTCTTACTCCCTGCTTGCTTCCTTTCATCTCCCTCCCTCATTTCCAGCTCCTCTTCTTCCTCCTGCACATTATTATGCCCTTTAACCCCTGTTGCAGTTCTCCCAGCAGAACTTCCCCCCGCTCCAGTTTGGTCCAGGCATTTATCAATTACTCTCTAATTTCATCACTTCCTCCTCCACCTTCTTCCTCTCTAGCAGTGCAAAACTATTTTCTGAAGATCCTTCACAAATGCCTGCTCCCTCTCTCTGCATAGTAACCTGTTCTCTCCTTTCCACTCCATGACTTTTGCCACTTCTTCGCCTCCCCTCACAAGTCCCTATTGCCTCCTTCCATTTGACTTTTGTCTCCTGACCTGGTTTCCTCGGCAATCGTTCTTCCTGGCCTGGGCCCCTTTGTCTCTGCTTCCCTTCTTCTGAGCCTCTCCTCACCACTGTTGGCTTAAATTGCCCTCCCTCATCTCCCCTTCCTCCTCCCTCCAGTATTGGGCTAAACCCACCCCCAATCTGCCTTGCCTGTCTTAGTTCCTCCTGCAGACCCTCAATCTCCTTTCTAAGTTTTTCTATGTGGTTGCACACTAAACATCCTCCCACTCTCCAGGCAATGTTTAGAAAGATTGGTGCACCGCAGTCTTTTCCAACAGTCTAGCAAACCTTGCTACTTTCTCTAAAATTATCTTTTCTTCTGAGTTCAATAAATAATAAATTTGGTAGAGTGAATCCATTTCCAGGGTGGCAAGAACATCCCCTAGTATTTGTAACCTTTCCTTATTATATAATGAACAAAATAAAAGAAGATGAACTAAATTATCATTACTTTTGTGACAAGCACACAAATCCGAGTTTGATTTTCCATATAATCTTCTTATAGACCTGTTACTTAACCTCTGTGAAATAGGTGTCTGATAAGGAGAGGAGCTGAAAGAGGCCTGAGGAACTGTGGATTTAAAACATGAATTGTTTGTGGACTCTGTCTGCTGTAGCTAAGACACAGAGAGAGAGAAAGCAGACACCAGCTTCCTTAAATCAAGGAGGTAATTTAATAGAAATACACTGAATTGAATTATTAATATTTGGGCCTGTGTAAGTACTGTAAGTAGGAGTCAGTGTTTTGATTCTTTGTTTTTGGGGATGACTTGTCTTGGTTTAACTTTTATTTGCTAGGGAGGAATTCCAGCTGGGAGATATTTGTGGTCATTTGTGACTAGACCTGTTACTTAACTTCTGTGAAATAGGTGTCTGAAAGGAAGGAAGGCACTCCCCAGGGTGGAGGGCCAGAGTTGTAGTTGATTGTTTCTGAAGGGCACTGCCTCAGAGTTTGCCAAGAAAGAGGAGTGGTTGGACCACGGTGGGCTCAGGGAGGGTAAGGGTAGTGGAACAGAGGCGCATCACTCCAGTTGTGCCTCTCCACAATTCATTCACCATTTTGGTGGAGCATGATTCCTCTGTGGAGGCACCCACAGTGGAGACCAAGGAGGATGCTGGGAACCTCCCCAATGGAAACCCACAGGAGGTGCACGGGACCCCACAGGGGAAGGAAATAGCTCCTGGTGGGGGACTCAATCATTATGGGGTAGAACTGAGGGAGAGAGGGGAAAGGGCGGTAAGGTGCCTGCCTGGTGCCATGGCTTGAAGAGACAGGAAATGAATCCTCTGGATCATGAGAGTGGCTGCATGGGGGAGTGAGCTGGATGTCATTATCCACCTGGGGACAAATGACCTGGTTGGGAATGGGATCAGAGCAGTACAACAGGAGTTTTTGGAGTTAGGAAGGGGCCTTAGACAAGTAGCACACATGGTAACTTTCTTGGAAGTGCTACCTGTCTATGGCATGGATGAGGCTAGGATACTCCGCACCATGGGATTCAATGACTGGTTGAAAAAATGGTGCAGAGCTCAGGGATTTGGCTTCATTGGGGACTGGGGCTCCACTTGGAGTGGCACAGGCCTATCCTGGAATGATGGTCTGCATCTGTCCAGGAGGGGAACCAAGATCCTAGGTGATAGGTTTAAATGTTTCATTGGCAAGCATTTACACTAGCCGGGGGGGGGGGCACTGAAAAGAAGGGAAATAGTAGCTGCCCCCAAAAATCAAGATAGTTAGTGAGGTAAACACCAAGACAGAGTAGTCAATAGTGAGAAGGACTGGGGTAAATGGGGAAAATGACAAAGGCAGTAAGGACAGGGATGGGACAAAAAGGAATAAGGCCATCAAAAATGGAGGTTAATGAGTGCCAATGCCCATAGTCTAGGTAACAAGCTCCCTGAACTGGTGGCCTTGATGGAAGAGGGATGCCTGGATATCATGGCAGTCACAAAAATATGGTACACAGAGAACCATGAATGGGGTGTCAACATACCAGGGTACGCAATCTACAGGAGGGACAGGGAGGGTAGAAGAGGAGGAGGAGTAGCTCTCTATGTAAAAGAAGAGATCAAAGCAATGGAACTAAAGGGTAAACAGGGAGGAGAAGAGGCACTGTGGGTCACCCTGGAGACAGAAAATGGCACCACAATCCGCACAGGGGTTGTATACAGACTCCAGTCTCAGGGGGAGGAAATGGACAAGGAAATTATAGAAGGCATCTTTAGGATGGCAGAGAAAGTGGTGATATTGCTGATGAGGGACCTGAATATGCCAGATGTTAACTGGAGCCCCTTTGCTGCAGCCACGTCCAAGAGCAGGGCCATTCTCAATACCCTACAGGGGGCATGCCTCAGGCAGCTAGTTTTGGAACCTACTCAGGAGGTAGCAATCTTAGACCTGGTACTCAGAAATGGGGATAGAGAGAGGATCTCAGATCTAGAAGTGGGTAGCCATCTGGGAACAAGTGATCGCCAAACAGGGTGATTCACGATAAACTTAGCTGTAGAGCCAAGCCATACAAAAGTGAAGGTACTGGACTTCAGGAGGGCTGATTTTGTCAAAATGGGAGCATGCCTCAGAAAAGCACTAGCAAACAGGCAAGAAGGAGGCATGGAGCAACAATGGGAAAACATCAAAACTGCCATCACAGAGGCAACAAGCCTTTGTGAGAAGCAAATAAACAAATCAAAATGAAAGAAAAAAACCCACTATGATTCTCAAAAGAAGTGGCGGGGAAGGTTAAGGAGAAAAAGATAGTATTCAGGAAATATAAGGAAACACAAAAGGAGCAGGACAGAGAACTGTACCAGCTAAAGCAGAAGGAAACGGGAAAGGCAGCCAGAATAGCAAAGGCCCAAACCAAGAAAAAGATAGCCAACTCAGTTAAGAAGCGAGATAAAACCTTTTATAGGTACATTAGGGAACAAAGACAGACTAAGGCAGGGATACTGAGGCTGAATAAAGAGAGGGGTGGTTGGGCAGAGAGGGACAGTGAAAAAGTAGGGATACTCAATGAATACTTCTGCTCAGTATTCACAAAGGAAGAGCAGGGGGAGGTACCTAATCCAATTAATAGAAGCACTCTGGATAGGGGGTTGATATCAGTCCTTTCACAGAAGAAAGAGTTCTGAAAAAATCCTAAAACTGAAGGTGGATAAAGCAATGGGGCCTGATGGGATTCACCCCAGAATTCTAAGAAAACTAAGGGGAGAATTAGTAACACCACTGACCACCCTTTTTAATAAATCATAGGAGGATGGTGTGGTACCTAAGGACTGGAGGAGGGTGGTTGTTATTCCTCTTCACAAAAGTTGGAGCAAGACAGAGGCAGGAAACTACAGACCTGTTAGTTTGACCTCTGTGGTAGGGAAAATGATGGAATCACTTCTGAAGGAAATAATTGTTGAGTAACTAGAGGCCAGTGGGGCACAGGACCCAAGGCAGCATGGATTCACAGCAGGATGGCCATGTCATAAGAATCCAATCAATTTCGTTGACTGGGTGACCAAAGTAGTAGACCAGGGAGGAGCTGTGGACATGGCCTACTTAGACTTTAGCAAGGCATTTGACACAGTCCTGCACAAAAGATTAATGAACAAATTAGCCAGCCTGGGAGTGGGTCCCAGGGTAAAACATTGGCTGGACAACAGGACACAGAGGGTAATAGTAAACATAGTCCACAGTGAGGAAAGGGGGTTACTAGTGGGGTACTGCAGGGTTCAGTACTGGGGCTGTTCCTTTTTAATGTCTTTATAAGTGACATTACAGAGGTACTGGAAGGAAAAGTATGTCTCTTTGCAGATGACACAAACATCTGCAACAGGGTCAATACACAAGGTGAGGTGGAAAGGATGAGAAGGGACTTGGCAAGGTTGGAGGAATGGTCAAATGAATGGCAGCTCAGATTCAATGCTAAGAAGTGCAAAGTAATGCACCTAGGAAACAAAAACCAAGGAGAAGAGTACACAGGGGGGTGAGAAACTGACAACAACAAAAATGGAAAGGGACCGGGGTAATTATATCAGATGACCTAAAGGTGGGCAAGGAATGTGAGAGGGCAGTAAGGAGGGATGGGGGAGACTGGGATGCATAGGGAGCGGCATCACCAGTAGAAAACAGGAAGATGTTGTCCCTCTGTACAGACAGTTGGTAAGACCACATCTTGAGTACTGCATGCAGTTCTGGAGACCCAGTCTCCGCAAAGACATAGTCAGGGTGGAGGCAGTCCAGAGGAGTTCAACCAAAATGGTGCAGAGTCTGAACCAGAAAACATATGAAGAAAGACTAAAGGAACTTAATATGTATAGCCTCAAGGAAAGGAGGGAGAGGGGGGACAAGATAGAAACTTTCATGTACCTCAAGGGAATTCACAAAGTCCAACAGGGTAGCATCTTTCAGAAAAAGAGATGTGCAAGAACAAGGGGGCACAATTTGAAGATAGTGGGGGAATGGCTCAGAGGTAATGTGAGAAAGTGTTTCTTCACAGACAGGGTTGTAGATGCATGGAACAGCCTTCCTGTGGAGTTTGTGGAGGGAAAAACAGTGGGGAAATATAAGAATGCATGGGATAAACATAAGGCAATTCTAGTGGGAGTAGGAGGAAGTAGGCTGTTGGTTAACTAGGATCAGCAGCTTATTCATTAGGTAGGGAAATGGGCAGACTAGGTGGGCCAAGTGGTCCTTATCTACCATCAAATTCTATGTTTCTATGTTTATCTCATAGTCTGTGGCCTCTGCTGGCAGCTCAGGGAATTCCATCAGCCATTTGTGAAGTTCTTTCTCAGGGTTGTGGCCCCCCGATCCCTCAGGAAAGCTGACAATGCGCAGGTTGGGGCATTACGAGTGGTTTTCTTGGTCATCCACTCTGACTACCAACTCCTCCATAGCCTTTTTTAGGCCATTTCACTCTTTGGTTACTGCTAATAGGGAGTCCTCAAGGCCACTGACCTGATGCTCCAGCTCGGATATTTGTGTGAAGTGAATCACTGAAGTTTCGGACAGCCCTGTCACAACACTTTGTAGGTGGGTAATCTGTGCAGTAATATTGGTGAAGCCAGCTTTCATTTCATGCTGCATCTGTGCTAGTGTGGCTGCCACCCCAGCCAGCGATATCTCCAGGTCAGACATTCTAAAATTGGAGGAGATTGTTGCGCTCACGTCCTTGTGGGTCTGAGACCTGCTACGTAGCTCAATCCCCTGTGTGAGTCTTTAGGGGTTTGGATTGGATCAAAATGCAGCTTCTCCTGTTTATTCTTCAGTTTGTTGGAGGCCATAGACTCCGGCGAGTTTAGAGCAGCTTTGGTGGTGATTTTAAAATGGTTAGGAAGCCTTAAATGGTGCTTTCAATGCAGTGCCTAGAGGAGCTAGCTAAAAAGTGTCTGCCATGTTTGGTTACTAGCCACATTCCGGGGTTGTTATTTTTTGAAATCTGTTGGTCCTCCTTGGAGGTATGTAGGGACAAAACCCTTGATTGAAAAATTATTTTATTTTTATTATCAAAAAATGATTTTTAATTATTATTTTATGTGATTTTTATATGAGACTAATTTCTGGTTAAGATTACTGTTTGCATAAGTTCATAAGAAAAAACAAAAAGTGTTAGTTAATTAAATCTTAAGACAAGGTATCTGGCTTTAATGCTTAAAGGGAAATATCTCTGTTCCCTAAGCTTCACTTTGCCATATGGTAAATGAGGTCTGAGAAAATGAAGGTGAGACTCCATTTTGTTTTTTAAGCCATTATATTAGCGAACACCTTTCAGACTAAGTCTATAGAGTAATGTTGTTCACAGGGACCTAGCCACAATCCAGAGGAGCATCTCTGTGATGTCCAAGCCTTGCATGACAGATTTATGGGTGTTTGTACAGGGAAAGTCTTAGATGGAGCTAGGTATCCATGACTACAATCAGATAAGAGGTCATGTGACTGACGCAGGCAAGAACCAAGGAAAAAAAAACTTACTTTAAAACTTGACTTTAAAAGTCCCATTACTTTGTCTAGAAATAAGAAGTGTTATTCATAGTTTAAAGACACAATGTACTGCCACTGCAAAAATTGGACAGTTATTGGACAATAGTATGATAAATAAGCCTACCAAGTTTTATGATTGCAGAATGAAGGGTTCTAGAGTTATAAATAAAACATATTTAATATCATTTTCTTATTAGGAAACTAACCAAATCTAGTATTTCATGATAGTGCACATTTTAGGAAGTCTAAGAATAAGACTCCTAAGTCTGTAGTTTGTTGCTACAGAGAAAAATACAGTCTAAAAGTTTATAGTAAATTAACTTTTCTGACAGTGATTTATTACTTTCCTTTGGAAGAACAAAGAACCTCATGGGTTTCTACAAAAAGTAATGTTTTAAAGCCTTAAGGAATTGATTTTTCTTACAAATCTCATATCATTCTGTAACTTAGAATACTTAGAGCAAGACTATCATTTTATTTTAAGAAGTTTTATTGAAACTATAAAGTTATACCCTTAATATAGTAACAGGAAATATAAATGTGAGAAATATCAGAATTAAACCAAAATGATTGGCTTAAGGTAAAACACCTGATTATTGTAAGTTTATTGTTTAAACTAGGTTAAACAAAAATTTTATATAAGGAAAATAATTTTGATCAAAACTCATCTTGAGGAGAAAGGAGGTGTGTTAATAGGCATGTTTATATGTCATCATTTATCTTCTGAAATGTCCTTCCTTTCTAGTGACTCAGGCAAATCAAAATCTGGTGATGTCATCACCAGGGCAGTTTTATATTAATGGATTTTTCTGGTCACACCTCAGTCTGGAACAAAATATTGATGCAAAAAGATCTACATTGGTTTAACTAACAATTCTAAAGACTTTATGCTATAGCTAGGCCAAAGAACTTTGGGACACACCTGTTTGGAATGCAGGGACCAGCCTAAGGATAGCCAAAAGCTTATGCAGTACTGCCAAAAGATCTAGGTGCAAAACCAGATGCAAGGACATTCTTATTGTGTATGAAGCAAGGTCTGCGTTTTATTTGCTGAACCTTGACTGAAGTAATGCTGCCCACTGTTGCCAAGACAGAGACTTAATTTTAAAACTCTCGCAAGCTATACAGTGTTCTGAGCAGAGAAAGGTCTAGTGTCCTAAAGTTTTAAAAGCAGATGTACAACATGAAAGAGTCATCAAGTTCCAGTTGTTGAAACAACTTTGCTATCCAGAGGAAAGTTACTTGAATCCAATATTACGATGGACTGTGCAGATTAAAGCTGTGTTCTACAAATCCAAGAACTGACTTTTGGCAAAGCGACTTTTAGCAAAAATCTAACTTACAGAGTTGTCCATGCTAAAAGAAGTTCCAAGGTCAAGAAGTTAGCTAACAGAGAGGCTTTTCATCAAGAGCCAGACTCAACCAAGAATTCTAAGTTGAGAAAAGAAGAACCACTTCTACAACCAGAAATATAAGTATAATTTTATTACTTTCACTAATTTCTGTTAATAGTATTGATATTTTAAATTGGCTTATCTGGGAAAGTAAGAAGGGAACTTGCTTTAAACTATAGAATTTGGGTATATCTAATTTAAGTTTTGAACTAAGAAATTGTGCATGATTTGAAAAGTTAAAACTGAGTTTTATGAAAGTGTAGTACAAAACACTGATGTAATGAGTTGTTGCCAGTTCTCATAGAAAATCCATTTTACATCATATGAAGTTTTAAAACAAGTTTTATGCAGAAATAATCTGAGATATTGATCTTATGAGTTGCATGTTCTCATGCATAAAGGTTATGGTAAATACAAAGTATGATAAAAGTTTAGTATAACTATTACCATTTATTATGCTGAGTATTGCTTCCTCCTTCGCATTGTTTATTTGCTAAAATTTGTTTTATTAGTTTGCTGGATTATCTGAAACAATTTTGATGTTTACAATATTAGGCTTGATATTTATGCTAATTATGAATATTTAGGACTTGTATATATGTATAAATAAAATATTGATTTTCATGTAATTATAAGTGTGGTAAGCAGTGTCATTTGCCATTATACTTGAATCTGGAGAGCATAGGATAATATCATATTTGAATATTATTATTTTGGTTAATTTATTAAATCATTTTGGGTAAGGCCAAGGTAAATCTAAGTGCATTATTATAAAAGTGATATAAGCATTTGTTCTGACAGGCGTGTCCTAAAAATAGGCACCAACTGTATGAAAAGCACCATATTTTACCCTCACTTCACAGGGCTCCATTTTCAGCAGCACCTTGGCATCCCTGACAATCATCATCATTCTTTGAACCTTTTAGGTAGAGCCAACATTTTTTTACATTTCAGCAAAGAAAAGAAAGCCAGTACAATAATAATATTGGTGCAGTCTACTTAGACTAAGTTCTTCCGCTCTAGAGTTGTAAAATACACAACCAAAACTCACTGGTTGCTTTGACTGGCTTTCATGTTTAAAATATCAATCAAAAGACTTTATGAATAAAAATGTTGCATCTGAAAGGATTTACATCTAGTTAAATGTGCTACAGTTTGTAGTCAAAGAATAAAGTTTTGGCCCAAATGGAGTGTGTGTGTGTGTGTGTGTGTGTGTGTGTGTGTGTGTGTGTGATTGTGTGTGTCTGTTTGTCCAGCAATTAATGTACCATACAGCATTATGAGGCAAAACTACATCTTTGTGGTCTTGTATGAATTAAATGACAGCAATCAGAAATTTCAGTTATGTGGTTATTAATCACAACGCTGAGCAGTACGAACACTCCAGGTCATTAATAACCTGAATGACAGTGAATGACACAGACCGGACAATAAGAGTGGATTCCCCTTTCTGCCTGGTTTCATCACTGGACCCAGAGACCTAAGCTACAGTATATGTTAATGGTTCTGATTGTTTGTTGGGGATACAAAAGATAGGAGGGGTTCCAGTGAGTGCCTTTATATATCCTCAGCACAGTTTATTTTCACCTCTTCTGTGGGCAAACTTTCAAGATCTTTCTATCCAGAATGTCTGGTAAAATATGATATGCTTCCTGGAACAGTAAAGAGGCAAGAGTTAAACAAAAGATACCAAATTCTTAAACACCTTTCACACTTAGGTGTCCAAGTAATGTGTCTACAGGACACGTACCTACTGTCCTCTTAATGTCATGTCTTCAGGAGATCTCAAAGAACAATCCAACACAACAGAAAGGTAACACTCTCAGTTACCAAAAAGAAAACATCCCCAGTCTCAAGACCACACACCAGCAGTCTGGTTATTTCAGGATCTGTTACAGGGGCTCTTCGTCCATCCTGGACAGGACACGTACTTACTGTCCTCTTAATGTCATGTCTTCAGGAGATCTCAAAGAACAATCCAATACAACAGGAAGGTAACACTCTCAGTTACCAAAAAGAAAACATCCCCGGTCTCAAGACTGCACACCCACAGTCTGGCCTTTTCAGGATCTGTTACAGGGGCTCTTCACCCATCCTGGACATAATCAACGATGGCCATCCCTACCATTCAGTACTAAAGGAAAGTGAGGGATTCAAACTCTCCCTAAAATGCACTCAATGAATAATACAGCTTGATCATGTTTCTGAATATTTCTAGAGACAACATTATTCTCCCCCCCACAGGCTTACAGCCTCAAAAAATGAGAGCTACTTAACTGATATTTATAATTATAGTACCTTTACTTCTCCAACAGCAGATGTCCCTAACTACTGCAGCCCTCATCTTTTTTATTTATAGAGCACTGAGCACCCCAGTTCCAGATGCCCGCCCTGCCCCAGGCCAAATTTTTATTTACAGTAACAGGGTGTGTCTGAGTGATCGGGCAGCTGGGGGCTCACTGATGGAGATTGCTCTGCATGTGGGCTCTCTCACAGCACCAATCTCACCCCATACTCTGTGACTGGACATATTGTGCTCCTCATCCCACCTTCATGGAACCAGACATCTGTATCAGCAGTGTGTGTCTCTGTCACTATTGTTTCCCTGTTCTCTGTGTCTCTTTTTCCATTTGTATCCCAGTAAGACAGGATAGCAGCCATCTTGTCTATGAGTCTGTCTATGGTTGTTGCTTCGATCTCACCCCACCACCACCTCACACATGAATGAAGACCCTGGGTGAACCTGAAAGTCATTCTGCCTGTGTCACCAGTGTGTCACACTCTGTCAGTAAGAGCAAGACAGATAGAGGGACAGAGAGACAGCACATGCACCAGCACACCCTGTAATCAGAGACCGAGACAGGAGGGGTTTTTGTGCTGTGTGCCACGGAGTACAGCTACCACAGCAAACCCAGCAGACAGTGGGTTGGGGCACAGAGTATTACTGTGTCCTGATGGCAGAGCAACCAGCAGTGTGTGTGTGTGTGTGTGTGTGTTGTATGTGTAGAGTGAGAGAAACACAGAGCAAGCTAGGCCCTGCGCCCTACGTAGTCTCTCCGTCCATTTAGTCAATTCCTACACCAAAGTGTATGTTAAGCATTGCTTTCACCCTGAGCCAGTGAAAGTGAGATCGGGATGTGCTGTATTGCCAACACTCCATGAAGTGAGAGAGAACAAGAGACAGAGAGAGCTGACTCTGTTTGTATTCCTCTGCCATCCCACTGCCGGCACTTCTATCGCTCTGTGTGTCTCCCAGCTGTGACTCAATCTCTCTCTCACTTTCTCTTCACATCAACATCTCTTCAACAGGCTTTCAAAAATGCGGGGGGGGGGCTTCATTACTGTGCAGGTACTGAGGATATACACTGCACCCTGAACATATGACAGCCTTCGGTGTGACTCCTCAATGATGGGGGGGTGCCATGATAGAGAAGTGCACAGACGGTTGTTGGTGGCTGTCTTTCTCTCCCAACACAACAGAAAACACCCTGTACCTAACCGGGCAGTGGGCCACAGAGACAATAGAATGAGTACACTGTTGCTATCTCTTTCTGTCTGCAGGTTGCAAAGTTTGACTCCCACAGTTTTCTGCTCTCTCTCTCTCTCTCTCTGTCTGCCACAGTGGCCCCACTGTCTCTCTCTCTCTCACACTGTCAAGAGACTGTAGCAAGGCTTGAGGATACTGCAGCATGATAGCTGAGCCAACCACTGTGAACTGCTCTCTCCCACCTGCTATCTCAGCTGTCGGTCACCGGATCATGGATACCCATCTGAAGTGAAAAGAAGCAGTGGAAATGCAAAACAATGACTTTGAAAAGAAAAGAAAAAAAAAGCTGAGATTCTGAGCATGTGCATTACTGGTGCATAGTGAGCATGCTCAGAATCTGTTTTGTTTTTTTAAAATCATTTTTTTTCACATTTCCACTGCTTGTTTTCCTTCCAAAGGGGTATATACAGTGATACAGCTAACAGATCAATGTACACTTGCTCATATCCTTTATTTTTTCTTATGTACTGTAGTCATGGACTGCTAAAAACAAACAAAAAGTGTGAGCGCATGGACTCGTCTGAGGCGGAGGCGACTTTTTTTGTCACCTAATCAAATTGGGTGTTTGGAAAGAATGTGGGGGCCCATTTTCCTGAAAGCAATAGGTCTGCAGGGCTATGCCTACTGCAGCCCTAATAAACAAGGAACTGTGTACTTCTGTCATGGTACTAGGGGTCTAGTAAATCCCACTGCTAGAAGCAATTCCGTTTTTCACACTGAAGACCTAGATATTTCTTCAGGCCCAGATGGTGATTATGAGGAAGAAACAGGAAGGAGAACAGCACAAAATGGTTGGTTTTTTAGGGAGGAATCAGGACTCTATGGAACAAGAAAGCTCTGGAATAACAGGAAACAAGCAAGGAGAGGGTGGTGCATTTGTTCATCCATGACTACTGGAAGTGGCAAGCTTTTTGGAATGCCTTGCAGCATTGACTGAAATTGTTTTCATTGTTGGTGAGCTAATTTTCTGTACAGTGCCAGGACTGGAGGATGGCCCATTTGGTGCCTATACAGAAGAGCGGCCCACTGGATAAGCCAGGCAACTACAGACCTGCCAGTCTCACTTCCATAGTGGGTAATCTCATGGAAATGATACTGAAGGAGAGACTGGTGTCATTTCTTGAGGTGAATGGCTTCCAGGATGGGCAGCAGCATGGGTTCATCTCGGGGAAATCTTGTCAGACCAATCTTATTTATGTATTTTTTTAGAATCTTGGATTAATACCTTTCAGCTAAAAGTTCTTTACATAGGTTCCACACCAGAGAGAATTTTTGTACAGGAGAGCAAGCAATTCAAGTAGGAGAGACAAATACAGGCAATCTACTAGTACAAATAAACAATTCAGGTAGGAGGCTAATACAGACAGACTAATGAATACATGAAACAAGTCCATAAGATACATAAAACTGTACAGGAGTGCAAGTGTAACAAGGAGGAGGCTAGCTGAAGGCACTAATGGGGCATGAAAAACTGTCCACTCATGGCACCTTACAATATATGCCAACGGGTCCATAAAAATTAAAAATAAATTACTGGTAGACACAGGAGAGGACTATAGCAGAGTGGGGAGAGGAGAGAGGAGAGAGGTTGAATCCTGAGGGTGGATCCATGGACAGATAGCACTAGAGAGTTGCAGCCCATAATGCCAAGTAAAGGGAGAGTTTCAGAGGCAGTGGTAACTTGAGGAACTAGAGGATGAGAGGAAGACCCATAGCGCACAGGTAGGAGGTGTAAATTGGCAGTCCGGGTGACAGAAGGGTAGAGCCAAGGGAACAGCCCAGGGAGCCTAGCCTAAGGTGAGGAGAGGGAAGGGGAGGAAAGTAGGGTGCAAGAGGCAGGGATAGCTTGGGGGAGAATTTGACCCAGAGGGCCAGGACAGACAGAGGTGGAACAGTTGGGTAGCGGGTAAAATGCAGGGGTGGGTGGTGATGGGGTGAGGGATGTAAGGGGGGTAGGAAGGTAAGGGAGGCAGAGAGTTGGGAGGGTGTAAGGGGAGAAAAGAGCCAAAGAGATAGGGGGTCCTAGTGAAAGCAGTCACAGATGGCTGTAGCAACAAGATGTTGTCTGAGCAGTCATTTACAGGAGCCCAGCATGAGTGCTGAGGAGATGTCGACATGGAGGAATTAAATCAATGCAGGGCCTGATGGGTGAAGTGTCTTTGACCTTGGGAGGTACAGCAGGGGAATTTTGAAAACCTGGCAAATCCAGCTCTGTGTGTGAAGGCTGGTGAATGGGATAAGAAGTTCATGAACTCCAAGGGCATCATTCAAGGCTTACATTTTGGCAAGCAGACATGTTTAATAGTTTAGCCTGCCACTGAAGTGCAGCCAGTCAGCCTGGTTGTACATTATACGCAAGTATGGGTCAACAGGGGGGAGCCAGTTAGAAGTTGGCAGGCTTCGTTATGCAAACTGTGATGTGTTTAGACGTTTCCTGGCAGACTCATAGATAACAAGCCCATAATCTGTAAGTGATAGCACAGAGCTAAGAATTGCTAATTTGAGGACTTCAGTGGTCAGACTATATTTGTGTCTGTAAAGGAGCCTAATGCGTGAGTTGAGGGCCTTGGCAACATTGTCAATGTGAATGGTGTAAGACAGGCCACTGTCAACCGTGACTCCCAGCTACTTAAAGTGCTGAACAAGGTCCAGACAAGAACCCTCTTCATTTGTGATTGATAGTGGGTGTGAACTATGTCTGTTTTGTGGGTTGGAGAACAACATTATTTTCATCTTTTTTTAGTTCATTATGAGTTTACTGTGTATTTGTTGATCCATCTTTTGATGTCTGCAAAGTTTACCTGGAGTCTCCTTTCCAGAGCTTTAGGGTCAGGATCACTGGGAAGATGACAGCGGCATCCACATACAACAGAATATGGTCCTGGCAGACAAGAGGGAGTGTGTTAAGAAAGACACTGAATAAGAGGGAACCCAGAATGGAGCCTTGGAGCACTCCAGAGCGAACAGATCTACTATCAGAAAGGATGTTCCAATCTTCACCTGCTGCGAGCGCTGTAGGTAACTACTGAACCACTCCACCGTGTTGATTGAGAGACCAATGGCAGAGAGCTGATCAACCAGGAAGGAATGATTCACCACGTTGAATGCCTTGGTTAAGCCAATAAAGGCCACACCGTCAAGGTGACCTTGGTCAAAGGAGCAGTGGATAAAACCTGTGAACTTTAGCAGGCTGTTGTGATGCTATGCCCGCTCCTGAGACTGTGCTGCTCTTTGTATTGCAGTTAATATTTTTCTAGGTATTCAATCAACTGGTCGGCCACTATTCTTTCCAAGGCTTTAGAAAGTGGAGGGAGAATGGCGATCGGGTGATAGTTAATGTATAGAGCATGGTCGCCACTCTTATGCACAGGTGTCACTGTTGCAGACTTCCACAAATTCGAATTTGAGTGCCTAGGCGATAGGTTAAATATATGAGTTAAGGGTGCAAGGATCTAGTCAACAGTGAGAGTGACAAACTTGAGGTCCAGTGAGTCTCGCTAGACCTTGACTTTCCCAGCACCCAGAGGAGGTATTTCTGGTCTAGAGACTGAAATGACCTGAAGTAAAATGGTGGGTGTGAGGGGACTGACCAGCATTACCAGTGGAATGAGAATTGCTAGTTGGACAGATGTAGTCATAATAGAGTATTATGACTGGGTAACAAATGAGCTGGACAAGGACCTTGCAGTGGATGTCTTAAATTTTGACTTCAGGGCCTTCGATTCAGTACCTCACGGGCGGCTAGGGGGAAACTGAAATCTGTGGAGCGTGGGGCAAAACTGGTTAACTGGATCATGAACTAGGCTGGAAGGGAGGCAGCAATGGGTGGTAGTGGTGGGGAACCTCAACACCCTAGGCCAGTGATGACTGGAGTGCTGCAAGGCTCTGTGCTGGGTCCAGTGTTGTTTGGGCTATTCATATCGATTATATCTCACACGGAGTTGAGCATGAGTTAGTCTGTTTGCAGATGATACTAAAATGGGGAGGTAGTGGATGAAGTTGACTGGTGAAACAACAGGGGGACCTAACCAAACTGGAGGGTGGTCGGTGAAGTAGCAGCTGGGCTTCAATGCAAGAAGTACAGGTTATGCACTTCAGGGCACAGAACTAGGGAGGAACATTGGTTGGGTGTGATGTTGGGGGTCATAGAGGAAGAGAAGCGCTTAAGGGTGATAGTAACAGAGAACATGAACAACCCTGCTCAATGCAGGAAAGCTGCAGCTAAGGCTAACAGGGTGCTGGGGTGTATTGAAAGGGATTCTCATCCAGGCATAGGGAAGTGATTCTGCCTCGCCACAGGTCCTTGTCAGGCTGCACTTGGAGTACTGCATGGAGTACTAGCATCTGTATCTGAAAAAGGATATTAGACTGCTAGAGGGGGTACAGTTTAGGACAACAAAAATGATATGGGGGATGGAAGGCAAAACTTATGAGGACAGGCTAAGTGATCTGAGTTTGTACACCCTGGAGGAGAAGAGTGATGGGGGGGATATGACTGAAACATTCAAGTACTTAAAGGGAATCAAGAAATCTAGCACTGATGGGTTATTTAAGCTGAGAAAGGGATGGGACACGAGAGGGCATGGGCTAAGATTAGAGGGCAGATTTAGGAGAGTGATAAGGAGACATCATTTCACGGAGAGAGTGGTGTCGAAATGGAACGCCCCTACCAGAGGGGGTGATTTCATATAAGATGGGAGGCAGTTTTAAAGGGCATGGGACAGGGAATGGGGGAGGGTCTGGGTAAGTAGTGCTGAGAACTTCCTGGAGGTGAGTGGGGGGGGCGGCAGCTGCAATCTAGGGGTGCCAGCTGCGCACTCAAGCAGACTTGATAGACCATGAGGCCTGTTTCTGCTGGCAGATATGTATGTTCAAATGACCTCAGTAATAAATAAGGGAGAGGAAGAATACAAAACTAATGTGAAATACAAGCTGAATTGTGTCTAAATGTTCTGTTTTGTTAACGTTCTCCTAAACGTGTCAGCTGCTCTTTAAAAAGCAATGATATTTGTTAATATACTCATATTTCTATGGGACCCAATAACCAATGTTAACAGTCATAACAAACTCTGGTCAGAGCCAATATGGCTGTGGAGAGCTTTTAGGAGTGGCAAGAGCATGGAAAAGAATAGGTGGTGCTTTTGCTGCACTGGAGGCAGCCATAAGTAGTACTGCAGCAATTACAGTACTGCGAATGCGTGATACTTGCACATGTAAAGTTTGCCTTGTAGTCAGCCCTGCACAACATGTTGATGCTGACATAACTACAGTATGTATGCATGATAGTCATGCATGTGCAGTTTAAGTCAGCGTCACCATGTTGCACATGGTGGCTGTCAGTACTGCAGTTGCAGAATAGAAAAGCAGTACGTTGGGAAGTGGGTATGGTTATGCAGCCTGTGGTGGGGAAGGGCTGCATAAACAGAATCACTGCAAACTATGTCAGAGCACTGTGGCAGCACATCAGACAGCAGTCTGGTTAAATGCTTCCACAGTGCTGTTATACAAATCTGATGATGGCATAACATTCGTGGAGCTTGGCCCATGCAGCTGTACAAATCAGACTCAGGAGGAGTCTATTAACTAGAGATCTGGTCTGAGACTTGCTTGTCATCAGAGTCACTTTCTCATTCTTTTCAAAGCAGTAATGTCTGGTAAATATGCCTTAACCATATTAATCTCACTGCTGGTAGACCACTTCTGGTTTTCCCCTGATTGTATTAGGTGGGGGTAGTAGCAGTCTTGAAGTGATAGTTGCCGGTGGTGGCATGCTCTGGAAAAAAGTGGTCCCCATGCTCATCTGCACATTTTAGAAATGATGCCTTTCCTTGTTTTTGCAGTAAAGAAACTGATCCCTTTAACACAAAAACAAGTAGCCAGTTATGCCCTTCCCCCTTACTTTTTGCTTCAGTGAGGAATGTCGTTATGGGTTTGCATCCGATGTACAGTGGCAACCATAAATGCAAAATATTGTTAAACAGTAATCAACTGTATGTAAAAGCTCTTTTTTTTATTTTGAATGTGTGCTTTCTTAATGTTGTCAATACCACCCCACCCATGTGTACTCTGCCTCTGAATTTCTGTACCCCATGTGATTTATTTTACATTTTTGTGTTCAGGACAAAAATGCCTTTTAAATGAGCGTAGTCACTAATCTAAATTCTTTATAGTTTTTTATGTTTCCTAGCATATGTGCAAGAAGCATCGTGGTGAGAACAAATTTCAGGAGGTGTGTCAGGATGAGTCCAATGCACAGCAATCTACAGTGGGCTTGGCCCTGGCAGACCAATGAGCATGCAACCAGACTGTGACACTAGTCACAGTTTCACATCTGGAATCCATTCTCTAGTTGAAAGAAATAAATTGCTCAAATGAGAGTGCTTCATTCCTTTCATACATGCCTGTTCTGATCTTATTGCTTGTCTCCCCACCCATCCTGCAAATGTCCGGGTACCTAGCCATACTGCACACTGCATCCCCAACTCTCTGTGCCAAAAGCAGTAAACAGTCCTAGCAGTAGAGAACAATTAAATATTATTTCTCCTTCCCCAGACAGATGTCTGCATTGAACTAGTTTGTGTCTCAGTGTCTTGTCCCTGAGCTCCTCTCTCTCCAGTGCTTCATGTGTGCCACAATGCCCAGCCTGAGCATTGCTCTCTGTGATGGCATCCACTGACCCACCCCATACATCTCCTAGTGTCCATGTTGCCTCAGTGTGACCCCAACCTCACCCCCCAATACAAGGAGCAAGAGTGCTGAGAAGTGAGGCAGCATTGTATGCAGAGCTGTAGCTTAACTCTGGATGGTGGGGAGAGGAAAACATGAGCTGCAGGGACAGACATGAAGAAGGAGAGGCAGCAGTGCCCCCCCCGAAAGAGAGCACAGGATCAAAAGAGATGGTGAGTGGCACCAGTGTCAGGGACTGACCGGGGAGAGAGCCCTTAAACAGTGACAGCAACATGCTGAGATGTGGTGAATAAGAGGAATGAGAGTGCTCACCAGGTGACAGGCTGTCACTATTGCAGCACCACTTTGGCAGTGTGAAATTGGGGGCAGTGCAATATAGTGACCATAACCATGATGACCGGTGGCTCCCAGACCTGTACCTGAACATTCATTTAAATGGGTGGCCTATCCCCTAGCAGTGTATACCCCTCCTCCCCCTGAGAGAGAGAGACACAGCAACAGTGACAGCCACTTCCAGTACAGCATACATGTGCAGGTCCAATCTATTCCAGTCAGAGACGGTGTCAACTCCCCCCCCAAACCGAGAAGTGGAGTACAGTGTGCACCTGAGCTTGGTTGCCATCCATTTTATTTTCGCTCACTCTTCTGGCACCTTGCTGTTGATCTGACTCTCTGTTTGTCTTTCTGAAGCTCAGTGGAAACAGACAGCACATACAGAGAGGCAGAGAAAGTGGCAGCAAGAGTGCCATGACCGTGACAGAGAGCAGTGCTGCAGAGGTTTCCTTCACTGTGGGGAGCAGATGAGAGAGGAGGGAGGGAGGAGGGAGAGAGAGAAAGAGAGAGAGAGGAGGAAGGGAGAGAGGAGAGAGAGACCAGTAGAGAGACAATGTACATTGTGGTGCATTTATTCCACCACTGCACAAAGGAGCACAAGACACAACCAGAGACAAATATGTGGGTCACATATCTGCCCCTTCACACTGACTAGCACAGTGTGGTGTGAGCACTGGATGGGCACCCTCTGGGTAGTTGCTTCCCCCTCTACCTCCAGCTTACATCAGAACATATGGAAAAATCTGCAGTAGCCACAGACTGATGTGAGGTTACTCATCTTCCCTCCACACCATCCCACTCTACAGAGGTTGGCACAGTAACAAGGTGACCTCCAGGTGGGCAGCCCAAGGTAAATAGTGGACCGTGGCCTAGCAGAAGGTGATTGGTGTCCCCTCCACAACTGTCCCACCACTGCACATTGGCTGCCCCAGCCAGAGACAGAAATGTGAGTTGCACATTTGCTATGCCACATCTGTTTCTATCTAGCCTGGTGGATACCAGGTGGGTGGAAATGGGTTTGTGGTCCAGATCCACTGGGTGACCTGAGGTCACTGGCACCCAACACATCTTTCCACATTTCTGCACATGTGAAGCATTCTCTCCTTCCATTCCACCTCCTGCATGTTAGAAGCACTCTGCAGGAGCCAATGACAGATATGGTTCACACATCTCTCCATCTTCACCCATCCGAGTTCCATGAAAGCTGGCACAGGCAATGGGTGGGCTTCAGGCAGGTGGCTCTGGCAGAATGATGCCCCATCCCCCCATCCCACCTCCACACAAGGGTAGCACCCTGCAAAAGCCAGGGATAAAGATACAAGTTGCACATCTGCCCCTTCATACCAGTCCCTGCTCCACCAGAGCTAGCATGAAGGTTGGAGTGGGATTTGAGGGACTGGCACTTCCTCACCCTAAGCCACACCTCTACATACTAAGGTTCATACTAAGGTAAGTGCAAGAGCGAGAAGGCAGAGGCCCATAATGCTCTTATTCTAATCCATTATATAATAGGAAATATCATATCCACTGCCTATCAGATCATCTAATCTGTTTTTAAAAATACTTTTGGTTTCGCTAATAACAACTTTAAGCGGTAATCTATTCCATGGACTCACAACTCTGAGAGTGAAAAAATATTTTCAACTAGATCTCAAGAATGATTTTCTAACTAGTTGCAAGGTATACCCCTAGTATTATGGTTAACATTTTTGAATTCTGATCCTAGTTCACATAGAAGATAGGGGTCATGAACAATGTCATATAATAACATAAGATCGCCTCAAAGATGACGTGTGGATAAGGGCATACATTTTAGGATGTCTAACCTTCCCTCATAGGAGACATTGTATAGCCCAGAAACTTTTTTAGTAAATTTCCTCTGAACTGTTTCTAATAAACGGCCTTCAGATTTTTTATATGGACACCAGAGCTGGGAAGTGTATTCTAAATGTGGTCTTGCATATGCTCGATACAATGGTAACACCTCATGCTCCCTTGATCTGATGTTACATAGGATAGACCATACTACTCTGTTGGTTTTGTTAATAATGCTGTGTACATGTCTGTTGTAAGATAAATCATCTGAAATTATAATGCCTAAATCTCTTTCATCCGATGTTGTGTCAAGTGGTATACCATCCAATGAGTAAGAAATATGCAAGTTTCTGGTACCTAAATGCATAACTTTACTTTTCGAGATATTCAAGGTCATGCCCCAGTTTTTAACCCATGTAGTAATATAATTAAGATCTTTTTGGATGCTCTTAGCCTGGAGGACAGAGGCACTGAGGGCCACCTATTTTAATATCATCTGCATATTTAATGGTAAAGAAGAACAACTAAGGTAAGATCAGCAATAAATGCCTGAAAAGGCAGAGGCCCAAAACCAAGCCCTGTGGCACCCGCTTGTCACTATACCTTGGCTTGATTTTCTCCATTGATCAATACTTGCTGAGACCGATTTTGAAGCCAGTTATTTATCCAATTCACAATGAAACTGTTTATAGTTAACTTATGAAGTTTAAAAATTAGAGCCCCATGTGGCATGATGTCAAAAGCTTTGCTAAAGTCAATAAAAATGACATCACAAGGCAAGTTTTTGTCAAGGGAAGAACTAATATGTTCATAGAAACATATTAAGTTGGTTAAACAGCTTCTGCCTTTTTTAAAACCATGTTGCTCAACATCATAAGAGTCAAGGACAGGAGATATCATGTCTTTAATTAGACTTTCTAATAATTTACAGACAGAAGAGGTTAAACTTATCAGTCAATAATTTCCCAATTTTTTTGGCCTTTTTGTGAATTGGGATAACATCTGCCTCTCTCCAATCCTGTGGTACAAAATTTGTGGCCAAAAAATAGTCAAACATCAGTTTTAAGGGGGTAGTAATAACATCTACTAACAAAAATAATAAGTGACCAGCTATGCTATCTGGGCCAAGGCTGTATTTAGCTTTAAGTGTTAATATTTTTTTCTTAATGATGTCTATAGAGAATCTGACAGGTGGAATATTAGCAGTATCAAACAAGGCAGCATCATAAGTTGATGTGACAGTACCAGAAACATTTTTTGCAAAAGTTGTTATTAAACAGATCAGCCATTTTTTGGGTATCATAAATCAAAGTATCGTAGTCAAGTAATGGACCAACTTGACATGTAGGTTTCCTCAAAGAATTAATATATGAGTAAAAATGCTTGCTATTTGATTTGTTGGCAGATAACGCTAAATTATGTTCCAACTTGGATTTAACCTTTTTAATCATGGTCTTACATTTTCTTTGTGTTTGAATATATGAAGCCAGTCAGAGGATGATTTAATTTGTTGATATCTGATGTACTTTTTACATTTTAATCTAATAATTCTTTTGATTGACTGGTTCATCCATTTGGGAACTTCATTTTGGTTAGCATTTTTAATCTTAGATGGAATGTATAAATCACTAAGATGACAAATAGTGTGCTTGAAACTTTCCCAAAAAAGTTCTGGAGTAGAACCTGTCAGTAAAAACTCCCATTTAATATTCCCAATGATACGCTTCATCGTCTCCAAATCAGCTTCATCATACAAATATGTCTTGGAAAGATTGACGTTACAAACATAAATTGTATAATATTAAATGTGATGGTGTTATGGTCATTATTCCCAGTTGGGTCGCTGACCAGAATATTATCTACCATTAGGTCATCATCACAAAGTACGAGGTCCAGAATATTATTTCCTCTAGTTGGGGTAAGTATATTCTGCTTAAGACCCAACTGAATACATGTATTCAATAGCCTATTTCCCTGACTGGTATTGGCACTTAAATTCTGCCAATCTATTTCACTTAGGTTAAAGTCTCCGGGGACTACAATTTTGCCTATTGCTTTAGCCTGTTCAAATACGCATAGTATAGCATCTAAAATGTCAGCTGGAGAGTTGGGAGGATGATAGCAAGAACCCAAAATGAGGACATCTGATGCAGATAGACTTAACTTGACCCAAATGGTCTCAGATTGTTTGTCGTGTTTTTTATTATTCTTAGTAATGTCAATTGAGTTTAGTTGTTTTTTCTCAAATATTGCAACTCCCCCTCCCTTCCTATTATTCCTATTATATGTATACACAGTGTAAGCTGGAATAATTGTCTCCCAAGATGATTTATCATCACCCCAGGTTTCACTGATTGAGATAATATCAACATCATTTTAGCTAATCTACAATTTAATTCTTCCAGTTTATGATTGAGACACCTGGCATTAAAGCTTAAGAAATGCAAATGTTGACATATCAAAGAGCTGCTAGCTGAAGATTTTAGAGACGGTGACCTGCCCACCATCTCACCCCTGAATTCAGTTTAAAAGATTGTTAACAGATCTCAAAACTGTTTCCCAGGACAGCATTGCCCAGTCTACTTAAATGTAAACCATCAAAGCAGTACAATTCTGGATGATGTTCAAATTCTTCCCATTGAGTTAGACAAATCAAATCCTGTTGCAGACACCATTTCCTAAGCCATTCATTAATTACTTTAATTTTATTATTAAGGAGCGTGAAAGCATGGAATAGGTAAAATTTCAGATATGCAAATTTTACAACCTATATCTACCAATTTATTAGTTAATGCAACAAAATCCTCTTTTATTGATTGAACAGAGTCCCTATAGATATTGTTAGCCCCTACATGTATAAGTGCTACGGGGTTATTGCCACAGTTCTTCATAATCACTGACAGCATCCTCGTGAGATCAGATATTTTAATGCCACTGAAACTAGAACTAGTTCTATTAACTTTATCAGGGTTACATATTATCCTATCTAAGTGCTTAGTTATAGAGTCACCCAAAACATAAATTTGTTGTTCCAAGGGGATGTTGAGGTCATAATGATTGCTTAACAAAGAAGGAGTAGTTAGGTCAATGGATAAATCAATGAGTGGAGTTTCATTGGTTTGCATATTATTAATGATAAAGTTGGCAGGTGGTAAGTCAGGAGTACAGCAATCAGTTAACCCAATGAGGGCATATGTAGTTACATCTATAACATTTGAAGAAGGGGATGATAAGGGATCAAATCTATTAAATTGCTCAATATAAAAATGTTGAGCCTTTCTACCCTTTTTTGTGACTAGTGCTTTGTGTGTGAAACCAACTGTCTGCATCATTTTGATTGGTGTCATTAAAACAATCGTCCTCCCTGGCTCTTTTTCTTAATCTTTCTGTATGTAACTGGGGTCTATTAATAACTGTCTGGGCAGAAACCTCAGAAAGATGGGAGGTGCTTGGTGTAATTACAGTTCCACCTTCTGTGCCATGATTAACTTCTAAAATTTGTGGTGCAGATGTTGCTTTAAAATGTTTATGCATATCTGATTGGCTGTTTTCAAGTGCTATTAATCGTAAATTGAAATGCCCAATCATATTGCATAATTCCACAATTTCTAAGCATTTGCTGCACGTGTAAGGCTGGTCAGTTAAATCGCCAGTCAATAATGTAAACATGTTACAATCGATGCATTGTATACCAATGCGCCCAGATGTAGTTTGAATGGTGAGAACACTGCCCTCAGCCATATTACAAACAATTACAAGTTCTAACACAAAATAAAGATATTTAAACAATTAATCAGTTGGTTATGACTAGGCTTATGCACACAAGATGTCAGGTCAAAACAAGGCTTAACCATACAAGGTATGTAATGCGTCTTGCCCTAAAGACGAGTGAAAGCAGCTAGTTGTAATAAAACATGCAATAACACTGTATGCCCTTGTAGTCTGTTAACTCTACAACAAGAGCTGCCCAAAGATGCCAAAACACAGCTGCAACACAAACTGCAAAGTAATCTGTGTCACAAAACCAGGAAATGTAACACTTGGTTCCATTCCCTTAATTACAGATATGCAGTAAAAATATAATACACACAAACGCTCGCTCTGCAAGGTAGACAAATATATCTAAATGTTAATAGTGGTCTAAAGCCTATTGTTTATAACCTGCCAGCCGACGGGCGAATGCTGCAGAGTAACAGTCAGCCAAGCAGTGTATAGAAGCAAAACCACTAAAACTTGATTTGTCATGCTGCCACGCTAAACACGTGAACCATGCATGAGGACGTGCGTGTCTTTGCACGTGTCTTCACGCGCAATGCGTGCTCACCCTGCCTGAGCTCGCTCTGCTCGCTGCAGGGCTGGATTAAATAGCAGCCCCAAACCCAGAAGTACTGGCAGCGGGTCACGGAGCATAAAATCCCCCAAAACTGCAAAATCAACTAATAAAACTAAAAGTTATCACTTAAAGTGATTTAAAATAGAGGTACAAGGCACCACAGTGCTGTAAGTAGCTACACTTGCAGAACACTCTGCTTCAGCCAGAGGTTCTCCCACCTAACATGCTCTACCCATGGAGACTATGCAGATATAACAATGTGGATCTTGTATCTCCGCCGCCACAACTGTTCCCACTCTGCTGGGTGGGTGGGGTGGGTGGGATACATGTGTGTGCCTGAGTAACTGGTCCCCCCTCTTGCACCTCCACCTATCAACCCAATACTTTACGGCAGCCAGAGAAGAGATGTGGATTGCACAGCTGCCCCATAATAAACTGCACCCATTCTACAAGGTTTCACACTTAGGCTGGATTGGGGTCTAGGATGGTGGCCGTTAAGTGATGGTCCCTTCCCCCATCCCACCTCTACACATGGGGAACACTCCTCCCCCTCCATTACACATTTGCACATAGAAAACACTCCTCCCCCTCCATGCCTCCTTTGCACATGGGGAGTAATTCTCCTTCTCCAGCCCTCTTCCATATGGTGGATATAGTGTCTTATGTAATCATTCTTGGTCTCAGTCCTTGTTGAATGCAACATTGTACATATTATAAATACTAATTTAATGAAAATTGCTTTATTTTAATTTATAATATATGTCCTTACTTTTTGTATCTCACACCATGTATTTATCATTGCTTGTACCTGGGACCTCCTTGCAAATGAGCTTGCCGAATGGATTTTATCCTTTCACAATAAACTTGAACTTGAACATGGAAAGCACTCTTCCCTCTATTTCTTCTCCACACATAGGTATCATTGCTCCACCTCCATCCCACCTCCTTACATTGTGAGCACTCATCCCCAGACCCCTCCAGTGTTTCTCCAACTACATTTTACCTCTCCCACATGGAGAGCACTTCTCTCACTGCATCCCACCTCTGGCACATAGGGAGCACTCCTCCCCCTCCATTTAACCTCCACACATAGGGAGCTTTCCTCCCACTTCATATCAGCTCTGTGGGAGCACTCCACATCTTCATCCCACTGCCCCTACATGGGGAACAATGCTCCCCATCCATCCCATTCCTACACATGGGGACACCGCAACACATCTGCAGCACTCCTCCTCTACCACCATCCCACCTCTGCATATAGAGAGTACTCCTAACCCCATTCCACCTTTGCACATGGGAGCACTCTGCAACAGCCAGAGACAAAGATGTCAGTCAGGCATCTGCCTTTCCATACCCACTGTATTCCTACTCCACATGATAAGCTCCAAGTTGGGCAAACATCAGTGGGGTCAAGATGTAATGAGTGGGTTGCCATGGGAGATGGTGCCAATTCCCCTCACCACCTCTCTGAAGGAGAGAAGTTCCCACTGAATCAATCTTTATTCTTTTCTCCACTCACCACTTTTCTGCTGATTATCCTCCTGTTTGCTAGCCTTACCAGTTACTCCCCTCCCAAGATGAGACTACAGGCCTCTCCTGTATTTTCTTCAGATCATACCAACAGTCCAGCCAGCATCCAGCACAGTCAAGAAGATGTGCCGCGCATTACTCACAGCCCAGCACTGGATGGGTCAGTTCTTTCTCCAGTAGATCATACTTCAAGTTCTCCCACAGTTCATCTGAGGCTAGAGAAGAGCAGCACACAGTCCCACTCTACCACTACGACAGTTGACAGGACACCACAGTTTGCTTGGTGCTGTACAGATGACGCAGCACAGTGGCATGCTCACTAGTCTCTCTCACCAGGCTTGTCCTGCTCTCTCTGTTGATAATGTCTCCATCTCTCCTAGCCATCAATAGTTAACTGCGCATGCACATTGTGTTGCAGCTAGCTCCAACAGGTATGGAGACAGCTGAGACACTGAATTTTTTAGTAGCTGAGCTTGAGCCAACCCAAAAATAAAATACAGGAATTTGAAATTGTCTGAGGTAATTTGGGGGTTAATACCCTGAACACCCCACCGCCACGCCCATGCAATCCACAATAGTTCAGACACATGCAATACTTACACTTAAAGGCACTTCTCCAAGCCCAGCCACCCCCCAGCACACAAATGAACACCAACTGCGACCCCTCCCACTTCCTCTGCAAGCAGCGAGGATCCCTCACTCTCAAGCAGTCAGTCCTGTACAAGTAGCAGAAACATAGAAACATAGAATTTGATGGCAGATAAGGACCGCTTGGCCCACCTAGTCTGCCCATTTTCCTACCTAACAGATAAGCTGCAGATCCTGAGTAACCAAAAGCTTACTTCCTCCTTCCCCCCCCACTAGGACTGCCTTATGTCTGTCCCATGCATTCTTGAATTCCCCCACTGTTCTTGACTCCACAACCTCCTCAGGGAGGCTGTTCCATGCATCCACAACCCTCTCCATGAAAAATACTTCCTCACATTACCTCTGAGCCATCCCCCCATCTTCAAATTGTGCCTCTTGTTCTTGCACATCTCTTCTGAAAGATGCTATCCTCTTGACTTTGTTGATTCCCTTGAGGCACTTGAAAGTTTCTATCATGTCCCTCTCTCCCTTCTTTCCTCAAAGGGTATACATATTAAGCTCTTTTAGTCTATCTTCCGTATGTCTTCTGGTGCAGACCCTCCACTCCATTTTGGTTCTCCCTCGGGACAGCCTCCATTCTGTCTATGTCTTTGTGGAGATGGGGTCTCCAGAACTGCACACAGTACTCAGATGGGGTCTCACCAACTGTCTGTACAGAGGGATAACAACTGCTTTTCTACTATTGATGCCTCTTCTATGCATTCCAGTATCCCCAGCCTTTCTTACTGCCTTCTCCACATTGCTTGCCCACCTTTAGGTCATCTGATATACTTACTCCCAGGTCCCTTTCCATTTTTACTGTTGTCAGTATCTCACCCCCCATTGTGTACTCTTCCCTGGGGTTTTTGTTTCATGTGCATTACCTTGCACTTCTTTTATTGGATCTGAGCTGCCATACATTTGACCATTCCTCCAACCTTGCCAAGTCCCTTCTCATACTTTACACTTCATCTTGTGTATCAACCCTGTTGCAGATCTTTGTGTCGTCTGCAAAGAGACATACTTTTCCTTCAGTTCCTCTGCAATGTCACTTGCAAAGACATTAAAGGACAGTCCAGTACTGAACCTTGCGGTACCCCACTAGTAACCGTCCTTTCTTCACTGTGTACTCCATTTACTACTACCCTTTGCGTCCTGTTGTCTAGTCAATTTTTTATCCAGGCTACCACCTTGGGGCCCACTCCAAGGCTGGCTAACTTGTGCATTAATCTTTTGTGTGGGACTGTATCAAATGCCTTGCTAAAATCTAGCTAGGTCCGAGGCTCCAGTCAGACCTGCTGCTGTAATGGTGCTCGATCCTGCTTGAATACAACAGGACAGTTAAACTGAGTTCCCGTAATCCCCCACAGATGGAGGGCTGCTGCACAGATGATTGCTACAACCACTCAGGCACCATTGGGGATTTAAAAGAAAAGCTGGACTATGGCAGACAGCCTGCCATCTGCCTCCTTCTCCTCCTACACTGACTGCTTGCAGCACTTGCCCAGCTCCTCCTCTGCTACCAGTGCCCACCAACGGTCAGTAGTGTTGGTGGGTTGCACCCATTGGAGTGGTCAAGCTAGCTCCTTGATGTGTTACTAGCCCCCACAATCAGTACTCTCTTTTGACTTCCTTCTGTGTCTGGTTGCATTTGCCTGTTTTCAAACACCCAGTAAACATTTTTCTAGTGTCTACTTAGATACAGAATATTAAATATTTCAAAACAAAGTATAATTGCTTTGAAGAAGTTTGAAGCCTTTATTATGGCTCGGCTTCAGTGTATGGTTGTAGTTCCAATGCTCATAGTCTGGTTAACAAGCTCCCTGAACTTGTAGCCTTGATGGAAGAAGGACCCTTGGATATCGTGGCAGTCACAGAAACATGGTACATAGAAAACCATGACTGGGATGTCAACATACCATGGTACACAATCTATAGGAGGGACAGAGAGAGTAAAAGAGGAGGAGGAGTAGCTCTCTACGTAAGAGAAGGGATGAAAGCAATGGAACTAAAGGGTAAACAGGGAGGAGAGGAGGCACTGTGGGTCACCCTGGAGACAGGAAATGGTCCTACAATCTGCATGGGGATTGTATACAGACTCCCATCTCAGTGGGAGGAACTGGACAAGGAAATGATAGAAAGCATCCTCAGAATGGCAGAAAAAGGGGAGATATTGTCGATGGGAGACCTAAATATGCCAAATGTTGCCTGGTGCACCTTTGCTACATCCACATCCAAGAGTAGGGTCATTCTCAATGCCCTACAGGGGGCATGTCTCAGACAGCTAGTGTTGGAACCCACTCAGGAGGCAGCAGTCTTGGACCGGGTACTCTCAAATGGAGATGGAGAGAGAGGATCTCAGATTTAGAAGTGGGTAACCATATGGGAACAATCGACCACCAAACAGTGTGGTTCATGATAAACACAGCCATAGAGTCAAGCCATACATAAGCGAAGGTATTGGACTTTAGGGGAGCTGACTTTGGCAAAATGGAAGAGTACCTCAGAAAAGCACTAGCAAATGGACAAGAAAGAGGGGTGGAGGAATAATGAGGAAAAATCTAAACTGCCATCACAGAGGCAACAAGCCTTTGTATGAAGCAAATAAACAAAACTAAATGAAGGAAAAAAAACAGTATGGTTCTCAAAAGAAGTGTCGGAGAAGGTTAGAGAGAAAAAGACAGCATTCAGGAAGTATAAGGAAACACAGAAGGAGCAGGACAGAGAACTGTACCAGTTAAAGCAGAAGGAAGTGGGGAAGGCAATCAGAATAGCAAAGGCTGAAGTTGAGGAAAAGATAGCCAACTCAGTTAAGAAGGGGGATAAAACCTTTTATAGGTATGTTAGGGAGCGAAGGAAGGCCAAGGGATGGATAGTGAGGCTTAAAAAAGGGGAGGGGGGATGGGCAGAGGGTGACAGTGAAAAAGATGGGATGCTGAATGAATACTTCTGCTCAGTATTCACTGAAGAAGATGAGGGGGAGGTACCTAAACCAAACAATAGAATCACTCTGGATAGGGTGGTCGATACCAGTTCATTCACAGAAGAAAGGGTTCTGAAAGAACTCCTACAACTGAAGGTGGACAAAGCAATGGGGCCTGACTGGATTCACCCCAGAATTCTAAAAGAAGTAAGGGGAGAACTAGTGACACCACTGACTACCCTTTTTAACTAATCATGGGAGGATAGTGTGGTACCTGAGGACTGGAAGAGGGAGGAACTGATTCCCCTTCACAAAAGTGGGAGCAAGGCAGAGGCAGGAAACTACAGACCTGTTAGTTTGACCTCATGGTATGGAAGATAATGGAATCACTTCTGAAAGAAAAAATTGTTGAGTACCTAGAGGCCAGCGGGGCATAGGACCCAAGGCAACATGGATTCACAGTGGGAAAGTAATGTCAGATGAAACTAACAGAGGACTTTGACTGGGTGACCAAAGTAGTAGACCAGGAAGGGGCTGTGGATAAGGTCTATTTAGACTTTAGCAAGGAATTTGACACAGTCCCACACTAAAGATTAGTAAACAAGTTAGACAGCCTGGCAATGGGTCCCAGGGTGGTAACCTGGGTAAACAATTGGCTGGACAACAGGATGCAGAAAGTAATAGTAAACAGAGTCCACTCTGAAGAAGGTCTTTATAGGTAACATTGCAGAGTGACTAAGAAAAAAATATGCCTCTTTGCAGATGACACAAAGATCTGCAACAGAGTTGATACACAAGGGGGGGGGTTGAAAGGATGATATAGGACTTGGCAAGGTTGAAGGAATGGTCAAGAGTATGGCAGCTTAGAGTCAATGCAAAGAAGTGCAAAGTAATACACCTGTGAAACAAAACCCAGGGGCAGAGTACACAATGGGGGGGGGGTACTAACAACAACAAAAATGGAAAAGGACCTGGGGGTAGTCATATCAGATGACCTAAAGGTAAGCAAGCAATGTGAGAAGGCAATAAGGAGGGCTGGGTGGATACTCGGATGCGTAAGGAGAGGCATCACCAGTAGAAAACAGGAAGTTATTATCCCTCTGTACAGACAGTTGGTGAGATCCCATCTGGAGTATTGCGTGCAGTTCTGGATATCCTACCTCTGCAAGGACATAAACAGGATGGAGGGAGTCCAGAGGAGGGCAACTAAAATGGTGCAGAGTCTGTACCAGAAGCCACACAAAGAGAGACACTGAATGGGCTTAATATGTATACCATCAAGGAAAGGAGGGAGAGGGGGAACATGATGGAAACTTTCCAGTACAGAAAGGGACTCAACAAAGTCCAAGAGGGTAGCATCTTTCAGAAAAAGAAATGTGCAAGAACAAAGGGGCAGAATTTGAAAATAGAGGGGGGGACAGCTCAGGGGCAATTTAAGGAAGTATTTTTTATTGGAGAGGATGGTGAACACATTCAGCAGCTTTCCGCGTGGGGGTCAAAAACAGTGGGGGGATTCAAGAATGCATGGGACAGACATAAAGCAATTCTGGGGTGGGGTAGGAAGAAGTAGGCTGTTGATTAACTAGGATCTGCAGCTTATCCAATAAGTAGGGAAATGGGCAGACTAGGTGGGTCAAGCAGTCCTTATCTGCCATCAGAGTCTATGTTTCTATGTAGAGTGCTGAAATCTCATCTTGATTGTTTTACTTCTTTATTGCTATTTTGTATTTTCAGGCTAAATCAAATATAATAAAATATAATTTTTTTTTGAGAAGATAGAAGCTTTTATTATGGCTCTTTTTGGTTTGATCCTCATACACTGAAGTGTTGAAGCAATGAGATCACCACAATTTTGTCAGCCTTGCACCATTTCTCTGCTCCTAAAAATATGTACCACAATAGTTGTATAATTGTAGGTCTATATTCAAATGGCTTTAACTCATTATAATTACACACTAAGAAGAATGGTCTTAATGAGCTCATTTAAGGTTTCATAATTTGACCTTTTGCAATTTTAGTGATGTCCCAATTCTGAAGTCTTCAGTTTGTTTTAGCTACACATTGCTTTGTTCAGTTCATCAATAGTCCAATAAGATTTAGAATAAAATTACTTTAGAACAAAGACTGTATAAACTTTGGGTTTGATTTTGTGCAAATATTAACTTCTCCCTGAGTTGAAAAATGCATAGGAGATTAGTTGTACATACTTATGTATTTCTCCACACTTTTACTTTGGAAATTTGTAAAAAAAAAATATGAAAAATAACACTCAATAGTCCAATAAGATTTAGAATAAAATAGTTTGAATAAAACTGCATAAATTTTGGGCTTGATTTTGCGCAAATAATAACTTCTCTCTGAGTTGAAAATGCATAGGAGCTGGCCCAGTGGCTCTGGGGGTTGAGGCACTAGACACCATACCATGTGCCACACTGGCGACCCGGGTTCAGACATGAGCCTGGGCTGCCAGGGGTTAGCAGGGGAGGGATAGGATTGAGCATCCAGAGGACTGCTCTCCTATCCTGGGGAGGGCTCCAGGGAGCCACTGCTCTGTAGTGGCCCCTGGTGATGACTGGGGGCACTACTAGAGTGGTGCCAGAAAGGGGGTGGAGTGCAGCAGATGTCAACATGTTGTGCCTGATGTCATTGCACACCTGCACTCCAAGGGTGAAAAAACCAAGGAGGAAAAAACAGAGGAGGGGTGATCTCTATGGCTGATGCCCACACCCTGCACCCCTGGATCTGAGAGAGGTGCCTGCCCAGGGTACAGCATGATGTTGGCCCGGTCCTGTGTCTGTGGGTTTGTTTGGCCCGTGTACATGAGCAGGTCTGTGGCTGCAGGGGACAGCGATGAGAGATTGCGGGGGTCTGCTCCACCGAGGCAGAGAAATAGAAAGAATAAAAAAAAAAAGAAAATGCATAGGAGATTAGTTGTACATACTTTTCTATTTCTCCAAACTTTTACTGTGGAAATTTGTAAAAAAATATGAAAAAATAGCACTTGACCTTTTGCACAGGTCTTGACCTCCCATAAAGGACATGGCATAAAACTTATTTAGGAGTTATTCAAGGGTTATCCTTGGATCAAGAGTTAGTAAACTATATATTTAATGCATTTTAATAATAGAAGTTGCCAAAAAGGACATAATAAATGGAACAAAATCAGTGTTGCAGCATAGATGCCTAAAAGTTTTACAGACAGCCATTATTTTTCTTCTCTATCTTCTTTCTTCCCCCTATCCGGTCAGCATCAACTTCACATATAGATCTTATAGGATATTGCTGGCTAATAATTGCTAAAATTAATCTGCTGCTTTTGTTCTGAAAAGATTTAACATGATCTCATCCTGAAAAGATCTAATGTGACCCCACAGTGGGCTTTTCCCCAACAGACCAATGTGCATTCAACCAGACTATGACACTAGTCACAGTTTCACAGATGAAAGCCATTCTCTAGTTTAAAGAAATGAAGCACTCTAATGAGAGTGCTTCATTCATTTCATTCATCCCCTTACTGATCTTACTGTTCGTCTCACCTCCCACCCTGCAGATGTCCAGGTACCCAGCTATACACTGCATCTCCCTCTCTCTGTGCCATAAGCAGCAAACAGTCCTAGCAGTAAAGAACAAATAAATGTAATTTAACCTTCCCCAGACAGACAACCATATTGAACATGTTTGTCTCTCTGTGTGAATGAGAGTGCATGTTCTTGTCCCTGAGCTCCTCTCTCTCTGGTGCTTCATCTGTGCCACAATGCCCAGCCTGAGCATTGCTCTCTGTGATGGTACCCACTGATCTGCCCCGCAGATTGAAGTGAGAGTGCTGAGAAGTGAGGCAGCATTGCTTGCAGAGCTGTAGATTAACCCTGGACTGTGGGCAAAGTGAGACACGGGTTGTAGGGATAAACACTGAGAAGGAGAGGCAGCAGAGCCCCCCCCCCAAAAGAGAGTGCAGGATTGAAAGAGGTGGTGAGTGGCACCAGTGTCAGGGACAGAGCGGAGAAACATTTATTTGCTCAGTTCATCAATAGTCCAATTAGATTCAGAATAAAATTACTTTAAAACAAAAACTGTATAAACTTTGAGTTTGATTTTGAGCAAATGTTAACTTCTCTCTGAGTTGAAAATGCACAGGAGATTAGTTGTACATACTTTTGTATTTCTTCACACTTTGACTTCGGAAATTTGTAAAAAAAAAATGAAAAAATAACACTTAATTTCACAAATGCACTCAGCAGGTCATGCCCTCTGCTCCCACAGTGCCAACCTCCGAGTGCAGTAATGTGAACAGGTAACAGACAGGGTAACCTTCCTGTCTGCTTTTGGGTCCAAATCACGTTTAGTCTCAAGTTCTGGGGGGGATTCAAACTGTGAACTTTATGCTAGCGTACCCATATGTACAGGTGCAGATTTGTACCCTCTTCAGGGATTGCAGTACAATCTTATGCCAGGGGGCACCAAGCCAGGCTTCCAAAATAAACCCTTAAAACTCTATAAAAGACCTTAGGTATATTCTTACCTTTTCCCAGTTTAGTCACACCATCAAGCTCTTGAACAGTTTTGTCAGTCTTAACCCTTTATATGTCACATGCAAAAGAAAGAACTTGGAAGACCCAGGCAGTATCTTTCAAATAAAAAGGTTTACTTAACAATGGATACAAATACGTTAAATGTAAACAAAGAACAATATACAGTATCAAAGAGTATACAATCACATAAACAAAAACAAGAAAAACTACAGACAAACCCCTACCAATGTACATTTAGATCTTTTCTATCTAATGTATTACCTCTAAGTGCCTAAGTTAGAGATCTTGTTTCTTAAGAGCCCAAAAAGATATGTCTCAAAGATCAGACACAAGTCCTAGTTAAACTGTGTCTGTCTCACACACCCCTTCTATGATGTCATCTAGCTCCTCCTTTTAGAATATAAAAAAATATACAAACAATGATCTTCCTGTCAGGAGATATTTTAAATACTGTGACTTCAGCAAAAACTAATTTCCCAAATTATGACAGTCTTTAATCAAACCTTTCCTTTGCTCTTGTGTGGTTTCCTGTTCCCAAGGTAGGTCAAAGATTTTACAAGTTTTCACATCAAGGTGGTAAAACATGTTTTTCCTCTAAGACGACATAAAAGTTTATGAGCCCTATATCCTGGCAGCTGGGTCAGTCCTAATTAAGATAGAAAAACAGGAGACCCTTAATTAAGTCTCACTAGTCTTTTAATTACCTCCTGGTTAGTTCCTGTAGCTGAAACCTGGGGGCACCCATACCACAGGCTGTCTTATGTAAGGCAATCACACACTACATTTTTATATTACAAATATCATAGAACAATCATAACCAGCTGGCCAAGTACCACACTTAACAGTCCAATTGGATTTAGAATAAAATAAATTTTGAACAAAACTGCATAAACCTTGGGTTGATTTTGCACAAATATTAACTTCTCTCTCAGTTGAAAATGCATAGGAGATTAGTTGTACATACTTTTCTAGTTCTCCAAACTTTTACTGTGGAAATTTGTAAAAAATATGAAAAAATAACACTTGACCTTTTGCATAGGCCCTGACTTCCTGTAAAGGGAATGGCATAAAACTTATTTAGGAGTCATTCAAGAGTTATTCCAAGGTCATTTAATGCATTTTAATAATAGAAGTTGCCAAAGAGCACATAATAAATAAAAAATACAGTGTTGCAGCACAGATGCCTAAATGTTTTACAGACAACCATTGTTTTTCATCTCTGTCCTTTTTCTTCCTCATATCTGTTCAACATCAGCTTCACATATATGTAGATCTCATAGGGGAAGGATCCAGATTCATTTCAGTGCAGTGTAGTAACTGCTCATTGTGATTTTTGTTTTAAATTTACATTTGTGGGCTTTCAGTGGTATTATTATTTCTTTGCTGTCTTTACTTAGAATTGTTTTGGGGCTGTTGAAAATTTTAAACCTAGTTTGGTGTGCTTGTAGTGATGCTGTTTTCCTTTGCTGTCTTTATTTGCTGCAAATTTTGTCTTGTCTTGTCTGTCTTGACCTGTAGTTTGGGGAGGGGGTGCTAATTGTCTGACCTCTGACCTCAACTGTGTGATAATAGGAGGTGGGGCTAAGTCAGATTTCAGGTAGTAAGTTGATTTTTGGTTTCTCAGAAGAGACCAGAAGGGGAAGGATCCAGATTAATTTCAGTGCAGTGCAGTAACTGCTCATTGCTGTTTTTGTTTTAAACTTAGATTTGTGGGTTTTTAGTGGTACTGTTATTTCTTTGCTGTCTTTACTTATATAACCCCTAGTAAGTTGATTTTTGGTTTCTCAGAAGAGACCAGAAGGGGAAGGATCCAGATTCGTTTCAGTGCAGTGCAGTAACTGCTCATTGCTGTTTTTATTTTAAACTTAGATTTGTGGGCTTTTAGTGGTACTGTTATTTCTTTGCTGTCTTTACTTATATAACCCCTAGGTGGCACTATCCCAAGGGCTACTACCCCTGCCGGCTTGGCTAGTAGCAGGTTAAGGGGCCTGAGTTCTGAAACGGGTGCCTCCACCCAGAGGTCAGGGTTGGTAGTGGTCAAACTAACCTGGGCACAGCCCTCCGGGACACTGCAACCCCCCTCTTATGCATGCATTTCAGGGTCCATAAACAGTTACACACCCTGGGTACCCAGATGGAGAACAGTGGGCTAGCCAGGAATGTTGCAGATGGTTGGGACCCTGTGATGGAAGAAAAACAACATACACAACACACACACTATTTGTAATCTAGAGCTGGAGGGCTTAGTTTGTGAAAAGAAAACAACAAGACAATCAGATGACACACTTTTAGATTAGGCTGTTGTTGCAGGGACCTCCCAACTTAGAGCTGACTCAACTGCCAGCAAGGCTGGGAGTTTCCCCAGAATCCAAAAGGTTTGGTTGACTGATCTGTCTGTCAGTCACAACAAAGGCTCCCCAGTTCAGGTGGAGTTGGAAGTAAAACCATGGACACTTTTAAGATTAGGCTGGACAACTTCTATAAAAACAAATATGTTATAGTATAAAATGAGAGTTCAAGGCAAGCATTAAGGACGAATGTCTAGTAGCTTGTATAACCTATGAAACCTATAAAGGTGCAAAAAGGTGCCAAAAGCCCAAAACTACAATTCCTACAGATTTTGACTCCAGACAGCTCCTGTAGTCCGGCTCCATTTTAGGTCCCACCAGTACTGATTGGTCTAATTCGGCAGTCCAGGACCAAGATAGTGGAGATAAACAAAACAGTCCTTGCTGCAAAGAAGGCAGGTTAGACAAACTACATTATCATTATCACTCTAAATGATTTTCAGCAAATAGTTACATCTTTCAACAGAGCTCCCTCTCAGATTACTTATGACTGCAATCCAGGCAGCTCCGAAAGAGACAGTACACAGAGGCTGTACATGCACTCTCTGGCAATCACATTTAAACTGCTAAAACGCAGGACACCAGCCTGGCAGTGAGCATTTAGGCAAGCTCAAGGAAGACTTTTCAGGAACCCCCATTTGTAGAGGGGGTTACACTTAGAATTGTTTTTGGGCTGTTGAAAATGTAAAATCTAGTTTGGTTTGCTTGTAGTGGTCTGTTTTCCTTTGCTGTTTTTACTTGCTGCAAATTTTCACCTTCCCTCCCCTGCCCCCATCTCTTAATTATATGCCCTGTTAAATGTGATTGACAGGAGCCAAGCACAGTGAATAGCAGGGGTTGTGGAGTAGGAGGGGCATAAAGGGAAGGAAGCCCGCCCTCGGCACAACAAGTGTTTTGACTCATTTTTTTATGTTTGCTTGCATGCATGCGCAAGAAACATGTTGTGACAGCTTGCTGGAGTAGCAGGTTGTGGAGGTGCAGTCGTGTTGTGGCCAATGCCGCCACTGCTTTTTGGGGCTTGCCCCTGTGGCAGCAATAAATGAGCACACTGTCTATGACAGCTTCTCAGAAGTGTGACACCAACTTGAAACAATTTTGCCACTGCAATGGTGTAACATTTCACTAAACATGGTGGAGGCTGCTGCTGTCCGCCTCTCACAGTCCCATGGAAGCCGACGTTGGGGGTGCCTAATCCGCCTGTTAGCATGCCCCCTCTCCAGTTCATTTGCTGATGGGGGAGCCCAGTCCCCTTCAGCATAATGTTTCCCCCTCCTGTTATTTGTCTGCCAAAGTGGTGCCCAATCCCCCTCAGCATCATGCCCCCCAAATTTAGACATGCTTTCTTTGTTGACTGGGGGCCCAGTCCCTGTCAGCTTCAGTCTTCCCTCCACAAAAATACAGGTGGCACACTGGGAGCCCACCCCAGCATGCCAAATTTAACCCTGTAAACAAGAAAATGGTCCCTCATTGTCTGCGGTGCCCCCTGCCCCAATCCACACCCACCATCTGTGCACCACACCTCCCCACACCTCCTCACCCCATACTTAGCTCCGGAACCTGGCGCAATGATCTTCAGTGGAGCGGGAACATGTCTGCACTCTTCAAAGCTGGCCGTGAAGTGAAGAAATGCTGGTAAGCTGTATAATGGCATAAATGCGGGGTTTTCAACTTAGGTGGATATCTTGGCCATTCTTGTGACTTTTGGTGCTAAATTTTCAACATGGGGTTCTTGGGACCCTACCTCATGAACTCAGTCACTGTCATGTTGTTATTCGGTCCTGAAAGGTGATTTCACAGTCACTGCTTAGAATCACCTTCCGGGACTGAGTAATGAAATGACAGTGTCAATGTTCATGAGGTGGGCTCCCAAAAAGCCTATGTTGCAAATTCGGTGAAAACATTCCAAAAAATTACTGTGTTACGAGCAGGGGTCAACCTTAACTTTTTTTTGCACTAGCCAGCTGTGCTAGTGAACCAGAGATTGCACTAGCCTTCAGAAGTTTGTAGTAGCACGCAGTCAGTATGGTTAACAGTGATTTGTTAAATGAAAGGCAAATAAAATCGCATTTGTCCTGCTAACAGTCTGGACACCTACCAACTGATTTTGCACTGTGCCTTTATCGGCAAACTGCACATACACTATCTTAGCTTCTGTAACTGAAGAGTCAGTGGTTCTGTCACTGATGACTGAAATTAACTTTGTTCCCATTATTTTTTCTCATAGCACCATGTGTTCAACCTCGGCTACATAGTGGATAACGTTGCAGGCATATTTGTCCTTCTGATATGCTGAACTGATATCTAGCCCTCTCATATAATCAAGGCTGCACATCCACACAAAGTCTGTAAAAAGGATGTCCTTTCTTAGCAATTGCATGGCATGTGTGAAAGTGAGTTTATCCAGATAGTTGAGCATTGCTTCATTCATGTTCTTCAGCATTCCCTACACATTACTTGTCCCTGGAGTAGCAGTGCTAGCATCCTCCCTTTCCTTTGCCCTAGCATGTGCTTCACTGATATGATGTGATGAGACAGAGTCAAGCCAGAAGTTTTCTTTACTGAAACTAAAATTACCGTTATTGCCCACCTTACCCAACTGTATTTCATGTTTGATACACAAATGGCAGAACATCAGATCTTTTGCACCATCATACCCCAACCAGTCATTTTTTTTACTTTCTATTTATACTCCCCCCTTGCCCCCTAAGCTCCGTCGCCTTGGGAGTCACCAATGCGTCTGCCCTGCTTCACCTTACCTGGAGCCCGTGGTAGTCCCTCCACGTAGCCTGTGTTGTGCAGAGCTCCCTATGCTGTGTCTAAATGTGCTGGCATACTGAATTTAATCAATGTTGTGCAGAGCTCCCTATGCTGTGTCTAAATGTGCTGGCAGGCTGCATTTAATCAATGTTGTGCAGAGCTCCCTACGCTGTGTTTATGATGCGATGTTATGTGGTGTGCAACAAAGTTTCTTTCGCTGTACTGTTTTCGCTCAATTGTTTGCGCTTAATTGTTTGCAATCAATTGACATGATACCCCTTGGGTTACCCCCCAGGTGGGGGCAGAGGCGGGGGGCCAGACACCCCTGAACAACTTCCATTTGTCAGGGCACCAGACTGGGACAGGCAGGTGGGCTTTGTAGGATCGGCACTAGGTGCTCCGTCTTCCAGGAGTCTAGGGGACATTTTTCTAGTGTTCTTGCAAGTGGTGTGCTTCCCCGAAGTCAAGGCGTATCTGCTGATGTCCACCATGCTGCTTTCCCCTTCAATGTGGGGCAGGGAATGTGCTGTACCTCAGGCCTCCACCAGAGGTCAGTCAGGCTCCATGCCAAGGACCCCCTTCCTTCCTTGGAGAGGAGAGCTGTCCTCAGATGCTCAATCCTCTCCCTCCCTGCCGACCTCCAACAACTAGCCATATTTTTAAGCCAACATTGCTGGAACTGACAGCTTCGCTTTGTCTTCATACTCATGATCTTTTATTTGTTTGTCTTCGTCAGCATGCTTTCTATTAATGTCAGCTGGGTTACTGACTTCTTTAATATATTTCCACATTTTCAGATTTGTAGTTAATAAAGTTGTGTCGTGAAAAGTGAGTGTGTCTTTTGCTTCCCTTTTTCCTTCCTTTTCCCACCCTGGCCACAGATCCCATAAATGCTTGATTGTTCCAGTTCTGTTAATAAATGTTTACCAAAAAAGTAAGGATAAATTCAACAGCATCAACTCATACTGTTATTTATTTATTCTTTGTCAACCAGGTAACTCCCATTGGGCACAAGACCCATTTACAAGGGTGTCCCAGGAACAGGGAGGTTAAGGCCCTGTTCACATTGTGGAATGCAGCAACACATTTCAAGCAGTCATTTTAAAACACGGATTAATGCTTACCGTGTCAATGCACCTGCACTGCTAAATGTGTATTCTTAAACCGTATTGTCTCCTTCACCTGAACAATGCTACTTCATTCTGATTTTCAACCTGGATCCCGACTTTTCACCATCACGCTTTCACAAGGCAGCTGGGGTTGAGCCCCATTGCATCCTGGAACAAGCTGAGGGAAGTCGTGTTGTCCTGTTCAAACTGCTGGTAAGTTCAATTTAAATCCTGAACCATTCTTAAAACTGTACTCAAGACTACCTCGAATCAGGGTTTTAGCACAGTTTCTTAAAATGATTCAGGAAGCATGTTCAGTATGAACTCAAACCATGCTTGGGGGTACTTAAAATGTTTCACCATGAATAAAACATTTTAAGTACCCCGTTGTGAACAAGGCCTTAGTGACTTGCTTAGGGTCACACAGTATGCAAGTGTGCAAGTGGAGGCTGTGGGAATTTAAACCCAGATCTACTGGGTGTACAAAGCCCATTCACAACCTGCTGCTGTCTCTGTTAAACACTCTCCAGTTTTCCTTTCCATGACAACCGTGTATTCTGATAGCTTCGACCACCTTTTGATTATTGAACTATCAGTACTTGTGGTATCCTCAATGCTACATTGTGTTCCCCTTTACCTCATCAGCTACTGCTATTTCTTTTCAAATGCCTAAGATATCACATTCCACAATTTCAGACACACCATTTCATGCTATTTATTCCAGTGGCCTGTAAAGGTGTAGCTAATATCATAGAATGTTCAGGTTGGTAGTATAAAAAATAAGAGTAGCAGCTGCTGAGGATTTAGGAGAGAAATAATCAACACAGTGACAATAGCAATAAAATGTGAAAACTAATCTGAAAAAGTGGGTCTTAAACATATGAGAATATAGGAAAAACAATAAGGAACCCATTACAGCATATAAAGGTGTAATAACTGTTTCCTATCATGGCAGTAAATGACTATACTTAAAATTCAGAGTTAAAAAGATTAGGTTGATTTACTGCTAATGGTCCTAATGGCCATACTTTACAGCTCCTAGACAGACTGGTTTTACAAACAAAGGCCTGTGACTAGTGACATCAGAACTTTTTTTGTAACCCGGGCATGCTTGCAGCAATGAATGATTTGATACAATCAGTTTTAATACCATCTGAGCACTCAAAATGGGCCCAAAACTGGACTACATTTAATCAAAACCAGATGACCAGATAAGGACCCTGAAACCCAGATTATTCAGTCTACAACTGGACAGGTGGCAACCCTAGAGCTGTGCTGCTACTGGACACAGTCACAAATCTGCCTGTCATGAGTACTGAGCTAAACAAGGAAAGGAAAAGGAGAAAGGATCTTTACCAGCAAAATATAAAGCACTAGTTAGTATAAAATGAAACCGTCTGTAAATGCACTACACGCAGACATCTGTTTTTTCCATTTCACTAATGCTAAGGCAGCAGCACATAATTAAACCTCCATGAAAAGGACATGGCTTTAGATTAAATAAGTTATATTTATATACTGTATTTATTTGTTTATTTGATACCTGGGTTGAGAATGGAACTGCAGCTTTCTACAGGAGGAACTGCACTAGCCCAGCAGGGCAAGTAACAGAGATTCTGCACTAGCCCACAGCAATCTTCACTAGTACCCGGACTAGTAAATGAATGTTAAGGTTGACCCCGGTTACGAGCATGCATTGCGCAGTTCCCATGCACGCTCGTAACTGAGAATTTTTTATATTTTCACTCCAGATTTTCAACATTGCCATTTTTCCACTCCTTCTAATGAACAATACAGCTGTCATTTTTCTCATCCTGCCCAAAATGTGTTTTCACACATCTGACTCACAATGGCGCAGTTGCAGTGTGAATTCAATGTTTGGGACAGATTAAGAAAATCAAGGTGACAGTGTTCATAAGGAGAGGTCTCAAAAAGCCCATGTTGCAAATTAAAAAAAATTACTGTGTTACCAGCGTGAGTTGTGCAGTTTCCACGCACGCTCATAACTTTACCAATTTGTTATGTTTTTATTTAATTTATTTATTTATTTGTTTATTTATTACAACAATCAGAAATACAGCTTTGAGTCATAGACTCATTTGCAAAGGTTCCATGTCATGGAAATACATAGCAGTAGGACAGAGGAGGCAGAGTTCATAGGTAATAATCGTACAGTGGTAAACAACAAAAATTAAAAAAAAAGAAATACAAAAAATACAAAATTTATCAGGGCAGTACAGGCCCATCGTCAAGTGTTTCATAAGCAGAGTGACCCTGCAGTATAAAGTGGTCACAGCAAAGAAGGGATGCATATAGGCACAGGGTAGGGGAAAGGAGAGGTGGGGGTACACACAGGAAATATGAGAGGAGGAGGGGGCAAATATGAGAAAAAGGCTGGGGTGAGGAGTGGGAAATCAGTGACGATCACAGCATGTCAGTGAGAAAAGCATGTTTTTGAAGTGGGTTTTGAAGGAACCTATTTTTTTCTCCATAAACAATAGGTGCGGGGAGTTCATTAAGCCATTTAGTGGCCCAATACGTAAAAGCCCTTTGGCTGAAGGAGGTCCTACAGTAGGGGACAATCATGGGAGTCTTGCCAGCAGTTCTTGTGGTTTTGGTTACTGGGGCAACCTGGAGTAGAGGGGTAAGCCTCGGGGGAGCAAGACTGAGAAGGATTTTCTTTGCTAGGAGACATGTATGGTATTTAAGTCTCAAGTCAAAGTTAAACAACTGGGACTGCCTATAGAGTTCACAGGTATGGATTAGCCTGTCACAGCCTGTGATGAGGTGACAAGCTTTGTTCAGGGTGATTTTAAGGTGGTTTAAGGCTATCTGGTCTGCAGAGCCATATATAACAATGCTGTAATCCAAGGTGGAGAGAATGGAGGAAGACACAGCCACATGGAGGGCTTCAGGGGGTAGGTAATGCTTGAGGCAGTAGAGGAGACCAAGCTGGGTGTTTAGAGAGGTGGACAGTCACTGGATATGTTTTTGAAAGGAGAGAGATGAGTACAAGGCTATGCCCAGGTATTTAAAGTAGTTTGCCTGTCCTAACATGTCTCCCATTGAGCTGACAATGGAGAGGGTAGCTCCAGAATGAGAACTCTGGCGGTGAGTGAAAATCATTGACTTCATTTTTTGTGGTTAAGTATAAGCCTATGGTTCCAAAACCAGGTTTCGGCTTCCGAGAAATAACTTTGGAGGAGGCTTTGGAGGGTGTCTGGGTGCTGATGACTGCAGAGGATGACAGCATCATTGACAAATAAGAGGAGTTTACCTGAACAAGATTTTGGTAGCGCATTTAAGAACACGCTAAAGAGGAAGGGGCTAAGAATGGAGTCTTGCGGAACACCAGATAGGAAAGGGCAGCAATCAGAGATGGTGGAGCTGATTTTAACACATTGGGTCCTGCCAGTGAGATAGTTTGAAAACCAGGCTATGGTTTCCTGTGAGGGACCAAGGGCAGGGAGGCAGTGGAGGAGCAGGGCATGACTGACCATATTGAAGGCCTTGGTGAGGTCAACGTAGACAGAGCCAATGATAAGTCCATGGTTAAGGGCTTGATGAATGTAGGAGGTGAAATCAATGAGGGCAGTAGTCATACTATGTCTCCTACAGAAACTATGTTGTTCTGGGCAAAGGAGGTCATGCTCAGACAGGTAGCTTGTTTGTTGAATTTTGTTGACCCGGTAAGCCCACTGGGCCTAGAAGTCCCTTTTTCAGGGGTGACCGGGGGGGGAGGGGGGATACAGATGGTAAGCAACTGAAATTAAACCAGATTATGCTGTTGGTGGTATTTTCAGTGCATGAATTGATCAGCTACAATTTTTTCTAAGGCCTTAGAGAGGGGAGGCAGAATAGATATGGGTCTGTAATTATTGGGGGAGGTTCTGTCCCCGCCCTTAAGTACAGAGGTTATGAGCACTTGCTTCCACAGAGAGGGAAATTGGCTGAGGCAGCGGGATATATTGAGAATTTTTGCCAGGGGGGAGGAGGACTTCATCAAGAGTGATACGTAGGAGTTTAAGGTCCAACGAGTCATTGCTGTACTGGGACTTGGTCATAAATTTATATAGGTATCTATTGGCTAGAGTGGGTGACACAGTACAAAGTTGAAAGGGGGTTATAGTAGGTGAGGGGAGAGGGGATGAGCAGGGCAGTTCAAATAAATTATGTGGCAGGACTGTACTAAGGTCAGAGAAAGTAGTGTTTTGGATGTTTGCAATTGCAAGAAGTTCCTGGGTGCTTTTCCCATCACCAGACAGTTGGGTGGGGGAAGGGGAGATGTTTTTTCCACTAAGTTCTCTGATGTATTCCCAGAAATCACAGCCAGAGCCCCAGGAGGAGGTAAGGGTTGCTTTATAGTAGGATGCCTTAGCCTGCCGGATGGCCCATGTACACACATTTCTGGCCTCCCTGTAGAGCTGCCTGTCTCTAGGGAGACAAGAGTCGATAGCTCTGTGCCAGAGGTTGTCTCAGTGGTGCAGCATGTCAAGGAGGGCCTGGGAGATCCAGGGGGTGTCACTTTTTTGTGAAGAGTTTAGTGAGGAAGGTGTAGCGGTCACATGCAGCATTGAATGTGGCAATGAAGTGAGATTGTGCACCATCAACACTCTTGGCTCTATCAATTAGGGACCAGTCACATGTCCAAAGGTGAGTCTTGAGATGAGAGAGGGAGGGAGCCACATTTTAATTTTCACTGGAAGGAGGGGTTTGGGGGTGGGTGTGGATCTTTATTTGACCACCAGCAGGCAACTGGACAGTGGTCATTAATGGCATCGGGAAGAACCCTAACCTGGGAGTTATTATTGGGTCCATTTGTAAGGATGAGATCAAAAAGGGTCGCATTTCCTGTTTTGAGACTGGGCCTGGTGGGGGACTGAATGACCTAGGTGAGGCCTATAGCTGTGGCTGAGTTGAGGTAGTGAGAGGAGGAGGGTGAGAACCAATTGATGTTGAAGTTGCCAATGAGGATGACTTCATTTTTAGAGGGAGTTTAGTAATGTAGTCTAGTATGGCTTCGAAATTCAGCCTTTGATTTAGCAGAGGGATATAGGCCATGGAGAGGTATAGGGTTTTACCTGGGTCACCAAGGAGCAATTTGACAGTAAGTATTTGGGCTTCCTGTTCAGGGAAGGGGGAGGCTTGGAGAGTATTTTTTATGTAGCGGGCACAACCACCGCCTCTTACAGAGCTGATCAGCATGGAAATGCATGTAGCTATCCAATGTCACAGCAGAGTCCGGTGTATCAGCTGTGAGCCAGGTCTCAGTTAAGGCTAGTATATCTGGAGAGTGCTGGGCAAGCCAGCTTTAGAGGAGGTAGAATTTCTTTTGCAAGCTGCAGATATTAATAGAGGCTAAGTGGAGCCCATTACATTCAGCAGCAGTAGAGGTTGGGCAAGAGAGGGGTCCTGGGTTTGGGTGGATGTTGCCAGAGAGTAAAAGGAGAAGGAGGGCATACCATATGATGGTGTATTTTGGGATGTTTACTCCAGATTTTCAACATTGTCATTTTTGCACATGACCTTATGAACAGTACAGTTGTCATTTTGGACATCCTGCCCGAACCACGTTTACGCACCTGTGGCACACAATGGGCACAGTCACCGTGTGAAATCAACATTCGGGACAGATTAAGAAAATCACAGTGGCACTGTTCATGAGCAGAGGTCCCAAAATGCCTATGTTGAAAATCTGGTGTAAAAAATTCCCCCAAATAATTGCATTACAGGTGTGTGTTGCGCAGTTTCTATGCATGCTCATGACTTCACCAATTGTTTTATATTTTCACTCCAGATTTTCAACATTACCATTTTTTTACACCTCCTCATGAACAGTACAGCTCTCATTTTTCACATTCTGTTCGAAAAGTATTTTCGCACCTGTGGCACCAAATGGCACAGTCGCTGTGCAAAATCACCTTTCAGCTAATAAACTGATAGTGTAACTGTTCATGTGGTGGGGTCACAAAAAGCCCATGTTGAAAACTTGGAGTCACTCCTGGGCTGTATCGATCCATGGAGGGTCCTCAATCCTGCACGGAAAGAATATTCATTTTATTCCCCCCCCTCACCACTCCTCCTCCCGGATTGATTTCTTTCTGCTAGGGAAGGACCTTCTTGGGGGGTAAATATGTGTTATTACGCCTCTAAAGTCATCCACCACCCAATCTCACTTCAATTAGATTTCTCACCTGCCACCTGTAAAGAAAGAACATAGAGGTTAAATAACTGCTGACATTGGATGAGCATATACCACACATTCAGAACTTTATTCTAAACTTTCAGCTCATAAATGCCTCTTCCATGCCACATTTAGATATATTATGGTGAGCCCTGAAATGCTCTTTACACGGAGAACTTATTTGTCTCGCCACCAAACATAAAAAACAAATGGCCCTCTCCCTTTCCTCCCTTCTCGATCAAATCAAACAAGCAGAGGACCACATCTTGCCTAATGCCCCTGCTCGAATCACTCTGAGTGCAGTACAACAATATCATAGGGGAACGAGCAGAATATTCACTGCTGAGATCTAAAGTTCCTTATTTTGACCAAGGGGAACGGGTTGGTAAACTTCTTGCTCTCCACCTTCGACCCCAAATCACAGATAGAATTGTCACTTCTATTCACACACCTTCAGGTCAACTCCTCACTGCTCCCACTAAAATAGTGAAATCTTTTAAAGACTACTACCAGGAGCTGTAATCTCCTCCTTCGGTTCCCTTTTCACCCATTCAACTAGACATCTTTCTAAAAGACATCACTCTCTCAACATAATTAGACTCTCAAATTGCTGTCCTAAAGGCCCCGATAACCCTTTCAGAGATTTCAGATGTGATAGACTGTCTTCTCCCTGATAAATCACCAGTGCCAGATGGTTTCACCACAAACTTTTATGAGACCTTCAAGGAGAAAGTTGCCCCCATTCTTCTGGACACCTTCCAGTACTTTTTCCAAGAAGGTGTTGCTGACACATCACTCACCATGGCTATAATAGCAGTCCTCCCCAAACCTGACAAGGACCCCTCACTTGTCTCTAACTACAAGCCAATTTCTCTTATCAATACAGATCCTAAAATACTTGCCAAAATCCTGGCAACTAGACTTAGTCAGGTATGGGACTCACTTATCAGTAAAGAACAAATTGGTTTTATTAAAGGCCGTCTCTCTGTAGATCACCTGAGGAAAATCTCCTACCTCTTCTCTGCACCCAGGGATTCTCCCCTACCGGCAGCTCTGGTTTCTCTGGATGCAGAGAAAGCCTTTGATAGGGTGTCCTGGCATTACTTGTTTGTTCTCCTTCTCCAATTTCACATCTCAACAGAATTTATCAGGTGGGTTCAAGTTCTCTACACATCACCATCGGCTAGAGTCCTCTGTAACAGCACACTCTCCACACTGTTTCTCCTAAAACAGAACACCTGTCAGGGATGCCCCCTCTACCCTTATTTGTTCAATTTATATCTGGAGCCTTTAATTAATAAACTTAAGCACTCTTTTCTAGTAATGGGTATCTCACTTCATGACAAGGAATACAAACTTTCGGTATATGCAGATGATATTCTATTGCATTTGTCATCTCCGGCTAAATCTCTCCAGGTTGTCCTGCATATTATAGCACAGTTCGGCTCCTTCTCAAATTACAAACTGAATCTGGGTAAAACTGAGGTGATGCCTCTTAACAAATATACATTTAGAGTTGACACAGAGCATCTGGGTCTTCAATGGAGCCCTGCTAAACTGAATACCTAGACGTATATCTCACGCCCTCAGCTCGTAAATTTAAACAGCTCAATCTTGACTCCCTTTTAATAGTAATAAAGGCTGACCTCAACAGATGGTCACACCTACCTCTTACTCTTTGGGGCTGCATGAGCATCCTCAAGATGAATATTTTACCTTGTCTCTTATATCCACTCCTTGTGTTTAATGGAGTCCTCCCCTATCATGGTTCTCGCAAGTTCACCGTATATTTACAGGTAGTTCCTTCCTTTGGAAAGGGAAGAAGGCCAGGAGAAATTATTCCCAACTCACACATCATGAAACAGATGGTGGCCTACAAGCCCTTAACATTTATCTTTGCTATCAGTCCATCCATTTAACTAGAGTTTTGTTCTGGCTCAAACCCACTTTGAACAATGTAAGTATCTCCTATTTTCCCCTCTGGGTAGAAATAGAAGAGATACTTTGTTCTCAGCATAACATCGACTATAAATAACTCCCCTTTCTTCATAAAAAACAACTTCCCAGACAACTTCAGGACACACTATTAGGTCCATCGCTTCAAACACAATGGCAACTTAGCTCATTTCTTATCGTAGATACACACAAAGATGTCTCCCAACCCTTGTTTGGTAACCCTAACCTACTGATATCTGGGAATATTATCATATTATCGTCATTCTGCCCTAACATGGGAGTAGAGCGAGTGGACCAACTGGTGCTTCACCAGAAGCTAATGTCCTTTCAGATGGCACATACCATCTTTGGGTGGCCCTCCTCCCAAATATTCAAATACTTACAAATCTCACATATGCTACTCCACCACTTTGGCAAAGAGTCATGGGACAAACCTTTTTCCTCCACAATTCAACCCTACATAGACTCTCTGCCTACCTCCCACCTGATATCCTACACATATCAGTTCCTCCTCATGGTTGTGACTCATAAGGGGTGGCAAGATATATTATACCTGGGATCACTCTCTACCACCTCCTGCTTCTAACAGACAGTGGCCCACAATTTGGAAACATCTTTATCAAAATATAAAATGGGCTAGATATAGGTACATTGAATTCCAGAGTAATCATGATCTTTACTACACCCCAGTCAAATTACATAGAATGGGTCACATCACCACAGACATTTGCCCAAAGTGCAATAAAGCACCGGCTACACTATTACATATGTTGTGGTCATGTGAAAAGATCACCCATTTCTGGTCCCAGATTCAATCCCGTCTTGACCCCCTCTTGAATCTTCAAGACAAGTTCAGCCCAGAGATATGCATACTAGGTGACTACTCTGATAAGGTTACTGGTGCATTAATTTCAGCATGTGCCAAAAAAGTTATACTTAGTCACTGGCTGGACTCACTTACTCCCAGTCATGTCGAATGGTACAAGGAGGTCCTGTTTGCCTCCAAGCAGAACAAATCATTGCCAAGCTCTGCCACAGAACAGGCAATTATAAACATCAGTGGGAGCCTCTTCTCAGTCTACTATTGGTCCATCACCCTCAATTAGTCCCCTCTCAGATTACTAGTTAACATAACCTGTTGGCCATGTGCCTTGTTCTCTCAAGATTGCTTCTCCATCATATATCTCACATCCTATACTACTGTATGCATTGCCAATAACATTAATGTCTGGTGGCAGTGGGAAGGGGGGAGGATGGGGCATTGTGGGACTTAGGGGTGGGATTGGGGAAGGGGTGGGTTAAATAGACAATTGGTATAAACGAAAAAAATAATATGAACATGTACCCTTGTATGTAATATTCCTTTCTATCTATTCTGTAGCCTTGTACTGTTAGCCCTTCCTCCTCAAGATTTATGGGTGTCTGTTAATGCTTTGTACAGTGTAGCTCCTTGTTTTGTCTTGTTCAATAAAGTATACTGAATTAAAAAAAATAAAACTTGGAGTGAAAATACCAAGAAACGGCAGGGCATTAGGGTTTCTGACCATAACGTCCTACCCTGTAGGGACTGACAGGCATCAGGAGTGTGACTTGGGATTGTCGACAGTAATCGTCATGCCATTCCACCCCCCACCACCACCCTACAGCCAGTGGCAGGCATTGAGGTGTGCCTTGGCCCCAAAGTTCACCCCATTCTCCTGTACTGCACCCATTTCAGTGTATTTCCTTATGGAATGGGGTGAGTGTAAAGCCCTAACACCTCAAGGCACACCTCAACACTTGTTGGTGTCTGCAGGGTAGGGTTAGGTGAAATAGCATGAGCGTTATGGGTGATGACCCAAAGGCACAATACAATGCCTGTCCATCTCTGCAGAGTGGGGGCGGGGTTGGCATCACTTCAATACTTTACTGCCATTCCTATTCTGCATCTGCTAACTCCTGCATTTCCAATTCTAATGCCAGCAAGCAAACATTCGGCATTGAAAAATGCTTGTTTTGTTTTCCTTCTTTAAAAAAAAGTATCTGAGGATTGGTGGCAGGATTTTCAGGACAGTAAATTAATAAAGAGGGAAATACAAGGACAGCTTCAGTAACAGACAAGTACTGGACCAGCAGTATAAGTGCAGTATAATGTGGGGAGTGGTGCAATACAGTGGATGCGGGGCAACCATATTCAGGCAGACCTTCTGGATGCTGAGGTGCTGCACTATCTTCAGGCATCTCTCTGGACTGTGGGATGAGTTAGTCATTCTCAGAGTACAAGTAAACTGGATTAGGAGTACCTTCGCTCCTATCCAGAGACCACCCAGTCCAACGCTGCTGCCTCAAAGGATGCCAAGAATGAGGAGCACTTGGATGATTGTGGGCTAAGGGAGGGTTAGGGCAGTCAGGCAGAGGCACATCCCAAGTCCTAGTCCACTCCAGAACTCATATGCTGCACTGGGAAATGGGGACAACCAAACAGAGGTACCCAGAGAAGTGGAAGAGAAGGATGTGGAGGTCAACCAAGCAGGTGACCTCAGTGGGGAGAGCAGTGGACCCCAGAGTAGGGGGAGGAAGTGAATCCTGGTGAGGGACTCTATCATAAGAGGGATCCAGCTAGGAACACAGGAGGGGAGGACAGGGAGGTGAGGTGCCTACCAGGTGCCATGAAATGGAGGGATGGGAGGAAGATCCTGGGGATCACCAGGAAGGCAAGATGGGAGGGTGAGCTGGATGTCATGATTCACCTAGGTACTAATGACCTGGAAAATGGGGAGCCTAAGGAAGTTCAGGAAGAGTTTAGGAAATTGGGGAGGGGTCTCAAGCAGGTAGCTACTTCTGTCACCGTCTTGGAAGTATTGCCTGTGAGAGGCATGACAGTGTCAGGAAGCATGCCTCAGGAACTTTAACTTATGGTTGAAGAACTGGTGCCGTGAGGAAGGGTTTGGATTTATTGGTGATTGGGGACCCACCTGGAGGGATGGAGGCTTGTTCAAGTCTGATGGCCTGCATCCATCCTGGAGGGGAATCCAAGCACTCAATGATAAGTTTAAATGCTACATGGACAAGCATTTAAACTAGCTAAGGGGGGTGGCAGGCCAGCAAGGAGGGTACCTAACTGCCCACTCCCCACAGCTAGTAGTGGAACCAGTGAACAGGGGGAGTGGATATCTCTACAAAGCAGTGTGCAGAAGATGGAGATAAGCACCCAAGAGGTGGATAGGCAGAAAGGGGGTAAAATTCAACAGAAGGGCAGACAGCAGGGAGAATAAGGGATAAAGGACAACCAGGAAGGGGGCTGGAATAGAACAGCTAAACCGTCCAGTGAGTTCAAATCATGGAAAGCCATGTGTGCCAATGCCAGGAGTCTTAGCAACAAGATGGAGGATCTGGACGCTGTCATGGTGCAGTGAGACCTGGACATTTTGACCATCACAGAGACCTGGTGTAATGATAACCATGACCGGGAGATGGCCATACCCAGCCACAACATATTCAGAAGAGACAGGGCAGGCAGGAAAGGAGGAGGAGTGGCACATTATGTGAAAGATATCATAAAGGTCACAGAGATCCAGGAGGAACAAAATGGGGAAGAGATACTGTGGGTTAATCTGGAAAGGAAAATGGGGTGGGGTCAGCCATCTGCACAGGGGTGGTCTACAGACCACCAGCCCAGGAGGAAGAAACAGATAGGGAGCTGAAGATAGGCAGACAAGGGTGAGGTGGTGCTGGTTGGAGACTTCAATATTCTAGATGTGGACTGGAGCCTTCCAGCAGCAGCATCAACCAGGAGCAGATTTATCCTGGACTCCCTTCAAGATGCCTTCCTCAAGCAACTGGTCATGGAACCAATTCATGAGAAGGCAATACTGGACCTTGTGCTCACAAACAGGGACAGTGTGATGGGGGTAACAGTGGGGGAGCACCTGGGGAACACTGACGACCAGTCACTGTGGTTTGAAATCACAGAAGGAGCAGAACCAAACCACACAAAAACATGTATCCTGGATTTTAGGGGGGTAGACTTTGAGAAAATGGGGAGATGCTTGAAAGAGGCATTAATGGGAATGGGTCAGGAATCAGGGGTTGAGGAACAGTGGGCAATATTTAAAATGGGGTATTACAAGAGCAACAAACTTATGCATTAAGCAGGTTAGCAAGGGGGAAAAGGAAAAGGAGGCCAAGGAGGCAGCGGAGAAAGTGAAAGCCAAAAAGAGTGCATTCAGGCCATACAAAAAGACTCAGGCAGAAGGGAATAGGAAGAAGTACCAGGAGAAGCAAAGGGAGGCAGGGAGGTCCGTATGGGAAGACAAAGCTCAGACAGAAGAGTGCATTGCAAAATTAGTGGGTAGAGGGGACAAAACCTTTTATAGGTACATAAGTGAAAAAAGAAAGGCAAAGGGAGGGATAGTGAAACTGAAGGGGGAGGATGAGGGCCGAGTGGAGGATGATAACAGTAAAGCTGACATACTGAACAGGTATTTCTGCTTAGTCTTTACTGAGGAAGAGGATGGTAATGGGCCTGAAGGGAACACATGGGGTGGGAATGGTGCAGAAATGGACACAAGTCCCTTTACATGGGAAAGGGTCCTAAAGGAACTGTAAGGAATAAGAGTTGATAAAGCAATGGAGCCGGATGAGGTGCACCCCTGGGTCCTAAAGGAACTAAGAGAGGTGGTGGCTGAACCTCAGGCAATCCTGTATAGCCAATCACTGGAAACAGAGGAGGTACCCAAAGACTGGAGGACAGCAGATATAGTCCCCTTATACAAAAGTGGGAACAAAGCAGAAGCGGAGGAATTACAGACCAGTCACCCTGACCTTGATAGTAGGGAAGATCATGGAAGCATTATTGAAGAAAGATTGGTAGAAGATCTGGTTGCCAATGGACTACAGGACCCAAGGCAGCATGGTTTCACTGGGGGGGGGGTCATGCCAGACCAACCTCATTCAATTTTTTGACTGGGTGACTAGAAAGGTGGCTAGGGGAGGGCCATGGATGTGGCCTGTTTGGACCTCAGGAAGGCCTTTGACACTGTGACACATAGAAGGCTATTAAACAAACTGGGGAATATGGGAGTGAGCAGGACAGTAGTGTGGTAGGTAGGTAATTGGCTGGGTGGCAGGACACAGAGGGTGGTGTAAATGACTGTCACTCCACAGAGGGAAAAGTGGCCATTGGGTACCACAGAGATCAGTGCTGGGACCGGTCCTATTCAATGTCTTCATTAGTGACATTATGCAGGACCTAGAAGGCAGAATTTCCCTGTTTGCTGATGACACAAAGCTCTGTAACAGTGTGGACATGCCAGAGGGTATAGACAGAATCAGGAGGGACCTGCAGAAGCTTGAAGAATGGTCAAGGGTTTGGCAGTTAAAATTCAATTCAAAGAAGTGCAAGATAATGCATATGGGGCGCAAAAACCTGGGAACAACATATCAGTTGGGGGGTGAGGATATAGCAAGCACCAAGCAGGAAAGGGACCTTGGAGTTATCATCTCTAATGACCTCAAACAGTGCGACAAGGCAGCAGGTAAAACAAATAGAATGTTGGGATGCATAGACAGGGGCATCTCCAGCAGGAAAAGAGAGGCCATAATTCCACTATACAAGACACTAGTGAGGTTCCACATGGAGTACAGCATTCAGTTCTGGAGACCTTACCTATGTAAGGGCATAGACAGGGTAGAGAAGGTTCAGAGGAGAGCAACAAAGATGGTACAAGGATTGCCTCAAAAGTCCTATAAGGACAGGCTGAAGGACCTGAATATGTACTCCCTGGAGGGGAGGAGGGAGAGAAGGGATATTATAGAGACATACAAGTATCTTACAGGGAGAAACAGGGTGCAGGAATGCACTATTTTTCAGAGAAAAAGATGTTCCAGGACTAGAGGGCATGGGATGAAGTAGGAAAGAGGGCAATTCAGAGGAAATGTGAGGAAGAATTTCTACACAGAACAGGTGGTGGACAAGTGGAACACCCTGCCAGAGGAAGTGGTGGGGGATGAAACAATTATGGGATTTAAGAATGCATGGGATAGACATAAGGGAATTCTGGAGGTCAGTGGTAAAGGGCAATAGACTTCTAGGAAAACATAAAGTGAACTTACAAGCTTAAATGGGCAGACTGGGTGGGCCATAGGCCCTTATCTGCTGACAGTGTCTATGTTTCTATGTATCTATATTACTGGCTAATAATTACTAAAATTAATCTGCTGCTTTTGTTCTGAAAAGATTTAACATGCTCCCATCCTGAAAATATCTAATGTAACACCAATAAGCAGATCATTTTGTTTCCAGCTGGTAAGCACTAAAGAATTCCATCGAAGTACTAGTAAGTCATGATGATCTACTGTTAAATTAGTCATGACAAGATGGTCTGGTCTCATTGCACTCAAAGTGGTGTAGTGCTTTAGAGAAATGAGGCTGCTTAAAGTTCAATTGGAGTTTTAGCAAACAAATGTAAATATCTCTGAAAGTATACAAATTACGCATTAACCATCAGTATGAAAGTTGTTTAGGACAAAATGACCTTTCAAATGAGCTTATTCATTAAGCTGTACTAATTATATGTTTTAAACTATGGCCATGTGATTACCTAAATTTTAATTTTTCTTTGTAATTTTCACCTTTCGGATGGCTATATTTAAAAAAATCTAATGATTTCAGATTAGTGACTACCCTTATTTGAAAGGTTATTTTGTCCTGAACAATTTTCATGTTGGTTGTATATTGGTAACATTTATACTTTCCGAGATATTCACATTTGTTTGGCATGAACCCTACTGTGTTCACTCACAGAGAAAAAAATGAGGTTGTTTGGAAGACCATATTTTTACAAAATATAAAGAATTCAGATTAGTGACTACCCTCACGTGCAAGGCCTTTTTGTCCTGAACAACTTTCACACTGGTTGTTTTTATACATATTAAATAGTTTTAAGGATATTTAGATTTGTTTGGAAGGTGTGCACATTTGCTCTCCGAGAAAAGCAGCGTGAGGTCATGGGTCCATCATTCTAAAAAGAAAGAAGGGAGTATTTTTTAACTGCCATAGAGATTTGCATTGTTATGGAAGGATACATTGAAAACTAATAAAAAAATGTATTCCACAGAAACCCCTTTTCATGCTCAAGCGATATAGCTATAGGCTCCGCCCACAGACATAAAAAGGGAGCTAGCTCACTTTTGTAATTGAGGCTGGATGGAATGGTTGCCCTTAGTTTGAAAATACAATAAGATATTCTCCTTACTAACAGGGCTTCCACATTACCCACCCTTGGTCTAACTGAGACTCTCTCAGTACCAAAGAAAGACCAACCATGCATCGCTACACTGCTGAGGCAGTTCAAATGAGCAGCCAATGCAGATTCCAGGTTATCATGCATAATTGCATGCATATAATCCCCCATCTGTTCTTTAAAATGTTCTTTTCATACAGCCAACATAAAAACCCCACATTGGAAGGTGGCAATATAAACGACATAGGTCATGTCACAATTAATGAATTGAGAGATTTTACTTGACTCACCAGTGACAGGATTGGGGAAGCAGTCCCCAGTAGATATTACCCTGCAGTATTTGCGATGTCAACAATGGTGTGTACTGTTGGGCAAGGGTGGCAACCAAGTTATGGGGCGTGCGGACACTGTTGCAAACTTTTGGTAGCATGATCACTAACATTCTGTGGTCTTTTAAAGAGCATTCTAGGGCTATCTTTAATAAAACGTTTCAGCTTGGGTATGTTTTCAAAAAACCCTAATGCTTCTAATGATGTTCTGCACTTTTGCAGCTTTTGTGCTGAATGCTATGACAAAATTCATGCACCCAGACAGTCTCTCTGTTCCTGGTTTAGGTGTAAGCAGAGATTCCCAAACAGTATTGCTCACTCTTAATATGGCACTACTGTTGTCCGGCTTCCTGCAGCCCATTTGACTAAATTTCTTCTCTAGACTGTCAGCTTGTTGATGAAACACATCATCCAAGTAACAGTTCCTTTGGATGTTCCTGGTAGTGTGGCAGGGGTGGCAGGAACTAGCCAAGAGAACAGTGTTCCTGTCAGCGAAAAAGGGTGAACACATCCAGCTCTGAAAAAAGTTAGATGGCTCCAACACGAATTCTGTTAGCTGTAGATGCTTCCTCTCCTCATAAGTTGTGGTAGTGCCTGAGACCCTGAAGTCCCTCTGTAAGGGGAATATTGGTGTATAATGACTTCACATTGAGAGTAATAAGGATGTCTGTACTCTTGACGTGGATGTCCTGAAGGATAGGGAGGAAAGCTCAGACTCCACACATAATATACAGCAGACAAAGTAACCAGCAGCAAATGATACAGGGTGGAAGAGCTTACTTATAAATGCAAGAAATGTAATAAATAAGTCTGAGGAGTTGAAATACATCCTGAAATCTCAGCACATAAAAATTGGTGCTATTGCAGAAACATGGTGGGATGCAAATTACAATGGGGAACAAGAGATAAGGGGTTTTAATTGATTTTCTAAATGGAGGTGTTATAGGAAGGGTGAAGGAGTAGCTCTGTATGTAGCTGAAGACATATAGGCAGAAGAAGTGGCTATAAATACAAGCCAGGTTGAACAACTTTGGATCAAAATATCTCCCAGAAAGTCCCCCCAAATCTTCTTGGGGTAGTATATAGGCCCTCTTCCATTAGCAAGGAAGATGATATGGTCTTACAAGGCTTCATAACTGACCTTAACCCAGAAGATAGAATAATAATGGTAGGAGATTTTAACCTACCGGGGGCTGAATGGAATAAACAGAAGGGTTCTTGCAAAACAGAGGGCGCTTACATGGATATTTTCAATCAGGTCGGCCTAGAACAAATTGTTAATCAAGAAACAAGGGGTGATAACACCCTCGATGTGGTCCTCACAAATATTAAGGATCACATTGAGGAATGTGATGTCACCTTACCCCTAGGAGATAGTGATCATTATATGGTCAAATTTACCAGAAAGGAACCAAAAACACAATAGCTGGGGGAAACTACCATTTTAGATTTTAACAAAGCAAATTTCCAAGCAGTGAAACAAATACTAGTAAGCTGGAACTAGAATCAGGAGTTTAAGGAAAAAGACATCTCGAGCATGTGGAACTCCATAGTAGGAAAATTAAATCATTGTGTAAGAGAACACGTACCTATTAAAAGGAAGTACCAAAACACCATGCTGGATAAATTTTAAAATAAAAAAAAGATGATCAAAAAGAAACATAAACTATTCAAACAAATAAGGGGAAATAAGAATGAGGTATGTAGGTTAAGATTTAGAAGCCTCCAAAAAAAGGTGAAGAAGGAAATTAGAAAAGCTAAAGTAGATTATGAAGTTAAATTTGCAACCAGAACTAAGGACAACTATAAATCATTCTATGCTTACATAAATCAGAAAAAAGGGGGATTCCATAGACCCACTGCTAAGCCCAGATGGATTATTGACAAATACCAACAGGGAGATGACAGATATGCAAAACAAATATTTTGCTACCGTATTTAGTAATATAAGAGATCAGGGTAATAGAAACCAACACTTCATTTCGCAGTACCCAATTCATATTGCACTAATGGATATAAGGAACAGATTAAACTCCCTGGACCCTCACAAATCTCCTGGACCTGATGAGCTCCACCCCCCAGCTATTAAAGGAATTTGCAGATGTATTGGCACCCCAATAAGCCATATTTTTCAATGTTCACTTGACAGAGGTGAAGTAGTTGACTCATGGAGGGAAGCAATTCTTATTCCATAATTTAAGAAAGGTGATTAAAAAAACCCTTCAAATTACAGACCAGTTAACTTGACTAGTTCCCTGTGTAAAATCTTGGAGGGGATAATCAAAGGATATATTATCAGCTGTATACAAAAAGAACACTTGGGGGATGCGTTGCAGCATGGCTTTATAAAAGGGAGATCCTGTGTGACAAATATGTTGGAGTTTTCCAAAAGGATAAGTAAATGTTTGGACAGGGGTAGGTCAGTCGATGTGGTATTTTTAGATTTCACAAAGGCTTTCCATAAGCTGCCACATCAGGAGCTTATTCAGGTAATAAAAACAATGGGCATTCATGACAATATAGTGTCATGAATTGACTCATGTCTGGGAGACAGAAAACAATGGGTCAGTATTAAAGAGGTGCTTTCAGATTGGACCAGGATAACAAGTGGAGTGCCACAGGGCTCAGCATTGGGCCCATGCCTATTCAATGTCTACGTAACCTCACTCCAATATGAGCACGGTAGTGTGTGGATGACCAAGTTCACAGATGACTGCTGGTTGGGGGTTGAGTTATTGGACCAAGGAGGCCATATATTTTTACAGGAGGCCATTAACCAGATAGAAGAATGGTGTAATACATCTAAACTTGCCCTAAACCCTGACAAATGCACAGTCATGCATTTGGGCAAAAAAAAAATCCCAATCACACATACTATATTGGCAACACCACTCTTAGATCAGTGACAGAAGAAAAAGATCTGTGTATCACCATTATGAATGATCTGACATTTAAGACCCACTGCATAAATGTGTGTAAAAAAGCAAATGGGGATTTAAATTGTATCCTAAAAAAATGTATCCAGCAGAGACAGAGAGGTTGTGGTCCCTCTGTACAGATCATTGATGAGGTCCATACTTGAGTATGGAGTACAGGCATGGTCACCACATCATAGGAATGAGATGGATAGGCTGGAGAGGATTCAGAGGAGAGCAACACACTCTATAAGAGGTGTGGAAGATAAGGATTACAACGCTACAGTAGGTTGGAGGTATTAAACCTGTTTTCTCTGGAGTTTAGAAGGCTAAGAGGAGATCTGTGTCTGCTGTTCAAAGCACTGACAGAGCAAGACCTTTGGGAGCAGCTAGGATTGATATTCAGAGATCAAACTTACTCCACCAGAGCACATTCACTTCAGCTTAGTGGTGAAAATGGCAAAAAATAGTAGTGTAAAAGATGGTTTAATCAAAGGGTGGTCTCTGTGTGGATCTTTGCCTGAGGAAGTAGCATGTAGTATGTCAATGGGAAGTTTTAAAGTTAAACTGGACAACCTACACAAACTGGGGGGTATTATAAATTAGATGTGGTGAGCATAATGGACGTGCATCTTTCTTCAGCTCTGTATATGCCTGTGTTACCTATGATATTCAAAGTCTCAGGAAGCTGGCCTGTCAGCACAGCGGTGGTGTTCCTGCTTGCGATGCTGATGACCCAGATTCAGGAACGAGCCCTGAGCATCAGAGGGCCAGCCAGGAGGAGGAGGAGGAGGAGGAGAAGACTCAAGCATCTGATGGACAGCCCTTCTAATCGAGGGTAGAAGGATGCAGGGCTATGACAGTAGTGTGCCTCCTGGCAGCAGTCCAGGGGGTACTGAGCCTGGAGCTTCAGCAAGCTCCGGGATTGGTGGGACATTGCAGATGTTGGCATGTCACACACGGTAGTGTGTGTGACATGCCAGGACATCACTGCACATCCATTCCCATCAGGGAGAACCAGAAAAAGTGGATAACCCCACTGGCTGGGTAGGTGATGCTGCTCCTTGCCACCACATCCACACCTAGATCCTGCCCTCCTGGGCCTCGCAATACCTCCAGCCTTCACTTCTGGCTGCAGGTATTTTTATTGATGCAGGGGAGTGCCAAGGAGCTGAAGGCAACTCCACCATGGGGGCAAGCTGTGGGGCTACCAAACAAGTGAGACACAGATGGACCAGGGAAACCAGGCTCATAGGCAAGGGAGGCTCTAGGTGGGGTGGGATCAGGCACAGGAAGACAACTGAAGGAGGTCCCAGCCAGTGGAGCAGGAGGGATAAAAATTACATTCAAAGCCTCCATGGAATCCCACAAATATAATCTCAGGCCCCCCACAAATGGCTTGGGAAAAAAATTCATATATTTAGGCAATGTTTGGTTAGGGAATTAATTCTCAAAATGATAGGGCATCTGAAGGTGGAGGTGGGGGGTGCTACAGGCTTATGTGCACCATGGGGAGGACACAAATGGTGGAACTCATTGGAAAGAGGGTGATGAGGAAATCCTAAGTATCTTTATCTATTAGACCACTACGTCAAGTACACCAAGGTGTAATGATATGTTCATCCACCTTTGCCTTGAAGGGAAATGTTGGGCCACTGGACAGCACTTGCTAAAATTTGGCATTTTAAAGCTGGTGTTTAATCTGCACCATATGATCAGAGGTGTCCATGACCACGACACTGCCCCCCTTATTAGTCACTTGATAGTGGTATCATGATTTTATTCAAGATTTTTCAATGCCTGGAACTCATCAGCAGACATGCTAACAAAATGTTGTCTGTTCCTCATATTAACCAGCTGTTCTACATCCTGCTCACAGGCTCTGAGAATCACCCCCTCAGTGGAGTCCATTGGTGGAATGCATGATGACTTGTTTTTAAATTCCTGAGGGCTTGCCATGACAGTTCTCCAACAGTCTCTGATCAGATAGTTAATCCTGTGTATTTGCCATTAGTCACAAATGAGAGCAATGTACTTAATTTGTCCTCCTACATCCTAACAGACACTGAAGAGGCAGTGCTGAATTGTGGGTTAAAATTGGTATAATTTAAACCATTTGGCACTATTATTGATTTTCATAGGTTTGGGAGATTGCTAAAATAAAAGTACGGAAATAGGTGGCAGGGAAGGTTAAGGAGAAAAGGACAGCATTCAGGAAATATAAGGAAACACAGAAGGAGCAGGACAGAGAACTTTATCAGCAAAACAGAAAGAGGCAGGGAAAGCAGTCAGAATAGCAAAGGCCCAAACCGAGGAAAGGATAGTCAACTCTGTTAAGAAAGGGGATAAGATATTTTATAGGTACATTAGGGAGCGAAGAAAGACCAAGGAAGGGATACAGAGACTTAATAAAGGGAAGGGAATGTGGGCAGAGGGTGACAGTGAAAAAGCAGGGATACTGAACGAATATTTCTGCTCAGTATTCACAAAGGAAGAGGAGGGGGAGGTACCTAAACCAAACAAGAGAAACACTCTGAAGATGGGGATCGATACCAGTCCATTTACAGAAGAAAGGGTTCTGAAAGAACTAATAAAATTGAAGGTGGACAAAGCAATGGGGCCTGATGGGATTCACCCAAGAATTCTAAAAGAACTAAGGGTAGAACTAGTGACACCGCTGACTACTTTCTTTAACAAATCATGGGAGGATGGAGTTGGTACCTGAGGACTGGAGGAGGGTGGATGTGATTCCTCTTCACAAAAGTGGGAGCAGGACAGAGGCAGAAAACTATAGACCAGTTAGTTTGACCTCAGTGGTAGGGAAAATGATGGAATCGCTTCTAAGGAAAGAATTGTTGAGTACCCAGAGGCCAGTGGGGCACAGGACCCAAGGCAGCATAGATTTACAATGGGAAGGTCATGTCAGACAAATCTAATAGATTTCTTTGACTGGGTGACCAAAGTAGTAGACCAGGGAGGGGCTGTGGATGTGGCCTACCTAGATTTTAGCAAGGCATTTGTTACAGTCCCACAAAAAAGATTAATACTCAAGTTAGCCAGCCTTGGAGTGGGTCCCAAGGTGGTAGCCTGGATACAAAATTGGCTAGACAATAGGACACAAAGGGTAGTAGTAAACAGAGTCCACAGTGAAGAAAGGAGGGTTACTAGTGGGGTACTGCAGGGTTCAGTACTGGGCCCGGTCCTTTTTAATGTCTTTATAAGTGACATTGCAGAGGAACTGGAAGGAAAAGTATGTCTCTTTGCAGATGACACAAAGATCTGCAACAGAGTTGATACACAAGATGGAGTGGAAAGGATGAGAAGGGACTTGGCAAGGTTGGAGGAATGGTCAAATGTATGGCAGCTCAGATTCAATGCAAAGACGTACAAGGTAATGCACCTGGGAAACGAAAACCCAGGGGAAGAGTACACAATGAGGGGTGAGATACTGACAACAGTAAAATTGGAAAGGGACCTGGGGGTAATTATATCAGATGAACTAAAGGTGGGGAAGCAATGTGAGAAGGCAGTAAGGCAGGCTGGGGGGATACTGGGATGCATAGAAAGAGGCATCAATAGTAGAAAACAGGAAATTATTATCCCTCTGTACAGACAGTTGGTGAGACTCCATCTGGAGTACTGTGTGCAGTTCTAGAGACCCCATCTCCACAAAGACATAGACAGAGTGGAGGCTGTCCCCAGGAGGGCAACCAAAATGGTGCAGGGTCTGCACCAGAAGACATAAGAAGAAAGACTAAAGGAGCTTAATATGTATACCCTTGAGGAAAGAAGGAGAGAGGGACATGATAGAAACTTTCAAGTACCTCAAGGGAATCAACAAAGTCCAAGAGGGTAGCATCTTTCAGAAAAGAGATGTGCAAGAACAAGGGGGCACAATTTGAAGATGGGGGGATGGATCAGAGGTAATGTGAGGAAGTATTTTTTCACAGAGAGGGTTGTGGATGCATGGAATGACTTCCCTGAGGAGGTCGTGGAGTCAAGAATAGTAGGGGAATTCAAGAATACATGGGACAGACATAAGGCAGTCCTAGTGGGGGGTAGGAGGAAGTAAGCTGTTGGTTAACTAGGATCTGCAGCTTATCTGTTAGGTAGGAAAATGGGCAGACTAGGTGGGCCAAGCTGTCCTTATCTGCCATCAAATTCTATGTTTCTATGTTTCTACAGTACTTCTTTTCATGCATTTTGGGCAGAGGTAACATTGAAACTGTCACCGTGGCCAGTGAGAATATGGCAAGTATACAGGATGAATTAGTAGCCCAGGCAGTAAATAAAGGGGACAAGACATTTTACTGGGATGTAAGCAAAAGGAGAAATAGCAGAGGAGGCATTGTAAGGCTAAGGAGGACAAGGGGGGAATGTGTGGAGGGAACAAGGAAAAAGCAGACATCCTGAACAAATATTTCTGTTTAGTGTTCACTGAGAAAGGGGAAGGCAAGGGACAACAGATAAGGGCCAGGAGCACTGAAGGAAGGGAGGTGGACACTAGTTCATTTACAGAGGAGAAAGTCCTGAAGGAACTCACAAATCTGAAAGTGGACAAACAATGGGGCCAGATCGGATACATCCAAGGATATTGAAGGAGCTCAGAGGGATGCTGGCTGCAACTCAGACAGTCCTGTTCAACCACTCACTGGTGACATGAATTGTCCCAGAGGACTGGAGAGAGCAGATGTAGTCCCACTTTACAAAAGTGGAAGCAGGGAGGAAGCTTGGATAACACTTGCCATCCTTGAAGGAAAAGAGTAGCTCTCCTTCCCCCCAGCTGCTGGAGGTCTGACTCAGAGCAAGGAAGAAGGAAACTACCAAGGCATATAAACACTTGATTCAGAGGATGGAGGAATGACACTACCAAGGCACACTAACATCAGGGCAAAGGATTATCAAGAGTCACGGTACAGACTCTGTGTGAAGGACTACAGAACGGGGGCAAGATAAAATAATTAACTGGAGTGGACTATGCAGGCAGGAAGGTGGGAAATTGAGAACTGATTCTTTCTACAGGGTTTTCTTGGTGTGAAACTGGGATGGTATTGAATCTTGTTAAAAAGGTATTTGACTATTTTTGGAGGGGTTACTTGGGAAGTTGTATTTGTGTTCAAATCTTTTTCAGGATTGCTTGTGAAGCTATGATATACTGAATACCTTCTGTGATTAGTACTGAGTCTCTTTGCGGGTGGTGGTTCTCTAGTGTAGGATTAAAAAAGATGTAAGCTAACAAAGCTAAAACAGAAAGGGGGGTGTAAGCTAACAAAGCTAAAACAGGAAGGACAGAAATACACAAGAAGGGAGTGCTGTGGTATAGTGCATTGGCTGTGAGGCAGCAGTCTTCAGGGAGACTTTCTGGAGGCTGGGGTGCTGCCCCATCTGTGTGCAACTTCTCTGGGCTGAGGGCAGAGATTGCTTGTCTCCAGGCTGAGTTTGCTGGGATTCGGGGAGCCTTCTCTCCCACCCAGGGACCACCAAGTCCACCCCCGCTGCCTCAAAGGATGCAGAAAAGGAGGAGTGGCTGGACCACGGTGGACTCGAGAAGGGTGAGGGCAGTGGGATAGATGCACATCCCTCTATGGCTCCACTCCACAACTCCTACATTGCTCTGGCAGGGTGGGACTATCTCAAGGAGGTACCTGCAGTGGGGACCAAGGAGGATGTAGGGGTCTTCCATGATGGAGAACCCAGGGTGGAGGCAGAGGACCCCAGAGGAGCAGGAAGCAACTCTTGGTGGGGGACTCTATCATTAAGGGAGTAGACTTGGGGGTAAGAGGGGAGGAAGCGGGGGAGTCAAGTGCCTACCTAGTACCACAGTTTGGAGGTATGAAAAGTACATCCTAAGGATTGCTGAGGCAGCAGGATGGGTGGGTGAGCTAGGTGCCATTGTGCACCTGGGGACAAATGACCTGGCTTGTGAGGAGGTTAGGATAGTGCAGGAGGAGTTCAGGGAGTTGGGGAGGGGTCTTAGACAGGTGGCATGCTTAGCAACCTTTACAGAGGTGTTACCTGTCTATGACAAGGGGGAGGACAGGGTACTCCACACCAGGAGTTTTAACGCATGGTTGAAGAGCTGGTGCAGAGCAGAGGGATTTAGCTAAATCGGGGACTGGGTCCCACCTGGAGGGATGGAGGCCTATATATATGGGAGATGGCCTGCATCTATCCAGGGGGGAACCAGGCTCCTCGGAGGAAGGTTTAAATGCTTCATTGACAAGCATTTAAACTAGATAAGGGGGGAGGCAGAAGAAAGAAGAGAGAATCAATATGCCCCTCCCCCGGGAAGAAGCAGTCAGTAGGGAGGTTCCTAAGGATGGGAAATCACCAAAAGTACCTAGAAACATCAAAGACAGAATGGCAGAGAAAAGGAGAAATGGGAGTAAAGACAGGAAGGGTAAGCTAGAAAGACGTGAGGATAAGAGGGAATCTGTCAGAAGGGGAAGTAGCATAACTTGGAAGTCCATGTGCATGAATGCTCACAGCCTGGGAAATAAAATCCTGGACCTAGTGGCCTTGATGGCAGAGGCTGACATGGACATTGTCGCTGTTACTGAGACATGGTACAATGGGAACCATGACTGGGATATAGCCATACCAGGTTAAACACTATTCAGGAAAGATAGGGTGGGTAAAAAGGGAGGAGGAGTGGCTCTTTACATCAAGGAGGGTATAAAAGCAACTGAGGTACAGGGAATGCGGGGGGGGGGCGGATGGAGGCACTGTGGGTCACCCTAGAGATGATTATTGGCACTGCAATTCACAATGGAGTAATCTACAGACCTCCAGCACAAGGAGAAGAAGGAAGAATTGAAATGGTTCTAGGAAGCCCGGGGATGGGGGGTGTAGAGGAACAGTGGGCGAATCTAAAAAGAGCCATTGAGGAGGCAACAAACCTTTGCATTAGGCAATTAAGAAAAAGCAAGAGGAAACAAAAATGATGGTTCTCAAAGGAAGTGGCTGGGAAGGTAAGAGCAAAAAGGCAGGCATTCAGGAGGTACAAAGCAACATAGAGGGAGGAGCATACCTCTCAAGTGTCCCTCATTACGAGGGACATTCCTCATTTTACCCCTTAAAATTGCCCTGTCCCTCATTCGTCCCTCATGGAAAAGGTGCTGCACACACAGAGAATGTGCTGTAAATTCAGACTTTAAAGTGGAAATTAATAATATTCCAAGATGCTAAAAATGTTTTACTTTGTACAAATAAAGGCAATTGTGTCCACAGTGTTCTGAGCTTGCATCTCCATGCTTGAGGATGTGTCCCTCATTATGAGAGTCAGTGTCCTTCATTGTCCCTCATTTTGAGTGTACATGTCCTTCATTTTAGTGACAAAAGGTTGAGGGGTATGGGGAGGAGGACAGGGAAGTGTATTAGTGGCAGCCATGATATGGTCAGACATTTCCAGAAATTTCGTGAAATATCTAAAGAGATTCCCTCTGGTGGCCCATAGTAGTACTGCAGGCAGGCAAGAAATTTCCAGATATATCACAGATCCAGAAGCAAATGATTTGATACCTTTTAATAGACCAACATAGATGTAACAACAAGAACAAAGTGGTCTAGCTTTCAGACCAACCAGTTCTTCTTCAGAAGCTAATGGCTGTTGTTTAGAAAAAATAATACTTTTAACAGCCAGATCATGCAGAAAAAACAGAAAAAATCCCCACTGGTTTAAACTACTCATTTAAAAAATACAGATGATGATGTCAGAGATGTTTAACAGTACCACATTCCCTTCAGCCAGGAGGGTCCCAGGGTCAAATGTGCTTGGTGCAAAACACATACAAAGAATCCTACTGCATATAAATTCAATTGACATAAGATAACACTGCTGGAGCAAATGACTCTTAAATCAAGCTATGAGTGACACAGTGTGTATAAGGATGTGATTACTGAAAAGCAACCCCCACCCAGATTAAAGATATACTAAGATTGTCTTAGGACTCCAAGAAGTTTCAATGCATGCATTATAGATAAGGAATTACCAGTGAACTTGTCTTAAAAACATCAGTGCACACTGTATGATGTGTAAAACTTAGCTGAACCTATCACCCAGCTGTACTCTCCAGCTAGATATCATGCCCCATAATTTCAAAAACCTCTAGTATAGTGACAGGACTTTATAAATGATAATTTAAATATAAATTGACAGTATTAGTGTCAAACAAAATACTCTAGTCGAGGACTACCAAGGAATTAAGACCATGTAGCCTGATATGTACTGATGTCAATATACACTGAGAATTTAACAACTTGATGTACCAGAAGTGTCTAAGGAATCTGAAAAAGTGATAAAAATTTAAATTTCTCTCCTCCTCTTCACACAAACAATACACCCTACCCCACCCCACATCTCCATAATGTGGGGGGTGGGGGAATGACTAACTTTAAGAGATACTGTCTCTCTCTCTCTCTCTCTCTCTCTCTCACACACACACACACACACACACACACACACACACTCACACACTCTCCTAATGAACCTTTATTCACATCAGTCACTGCAATTGTTCCCTAAAGGAATTCAACTTGTCATGAAATCCTAAGTAAAAGGGCTCATGTATCCTAATACCTGCAGAGCAAAAATGTGACACTATTTAACTGTACTCCTATCTGCGTAGTAACATTTCCAAGGATTCTGGATAGAACTACAATGAAATAAAACTACCACTTTCCCCAGGATAAGGTTAACTAGAAGTAAATATAAAGTATGTATGTATGTAAGACCAGAGGTCTAACATACCTGCATTTCCACGAAGCACTACAATATTACCCTAATGTAAAAAGATCTGTCCAGGACCCCCATGCAAATGATATCTCACACCCCAACATGTACAGAGTTAAAAACATATGTGACAGTCTATGATAACACTCCTGTATGTACGGTAACAGGCTAGGTAATCTGAATATGGTGCAACGGAATCAACCCCACTCCCAGGCAAGATAAAAAGTAAGGAGGAATTAATATTCATTATGTGTGTGAAGAGTAGTAACACACTGTAACTTCATTTATCTAAATAGAGGCCTACCTCAATGTGACAGCAAGCCCCACACCAGTTATATCACGTACCTCACAACACATACCCACACACATACGGACTCACACGCACCCACATCTCACACATGCTGAAGTCCTATAATATGCCAGTCTGAAGAAAAAGTCTGTGGATGTCAGTTTCTGTAATGTCCCATGAAACTCAGATCAAAGTTCTTCCCATCTGCTACCATATTAAGATGTAAAATAAGTTTAATCTCAAAAGCTTGTCTCTGTTGTGTATTTTCAAGATTTCCTTTTAAGACCATTACTGACATATCCAAAACTGACTCATTTTCAGATATGTCTCAGCAGAGGCGGTGGGGGCAAAAATGGTAGGGAACTTCAAGAATGCCTGGGATAGGCACAAGGGAACCCTAGCAGTAGGAAAGGTAGGGTAAAAGTCGGAGATCAAGTAGGATCTGCGTTATTGCAGTAGGTAGGGAAAATGAGCAGACTAGGTGGGCCAAGTGGTCCTTATCTGCAGTCAGTTTCTATGTTTCTGTTTCTGTTTCTATGAAGCTGGTAATTACAGGCCAGTCAGCTTGACTTCAGTGGTGGGGAAAATAATGGAATCACTGCTGAAGTAAAGGATTGTAGAATATCTTGTAACCAGCAGCTTACATGATCCAATGCAGCATGGATTCATTGGAGGGAGGTCATGTCAAACAAATCTGATAAATTTCTTTGGCTGGGAGACATGGGGAGGTAGATCAGAATGAACCAGTGGATGTGGCCTACCTAGATTTTAGTAAGGCCTTCAACACTGTTCCAAATAGGAGGCTTGTAAACAAGCTGGGCAGCCTGGGACTGACTCAAGAAGTAGTTAACTGTGTAAAGAATTGGTTAGAGATAGTTCACAGAGGGGGGTGGTAAATGGAGTTCACTCTGAGGAAGCAAGAATGACCAGCAGGGTGCCACAAGGATCAGTATGGGACCGTTCCTCTTTAATGTTTTTATAAGCAACATTGCAGAGGGGCTAGAAGGAAGTTATGTCTTTTGCAGATAACACTAAAATCTGCAATAGAGTAAACACCTGGGGGCAGGGATCTAAGAAAGCATGAAGAATAGCCAAGAGTGTGGCAACTAAGATTCAATGTGAAGAAATGGAAAATCATGCACTTGGGGCACAGAAACCCAGGGGTGGAGTACAAGATGGGTGGTACTGATGACCACTGAACAGGAAAGAGACCTGGGGGTAATCATATCTGATTACCTAAAGGTGGCTAAACAATGTGACAAGGCAGTGGAAAGAGTCAGTGGGTTGCTAGGATGCATAGGGAGGGGTATCAACAGCAGAAAGAGGGAGGTGGTGATGCTGCTGTGCTGTATAAATCATTGGTGAGACCTCATGTAGAGTACTGTGTCCAGTTCTGGAGACTACATTTCCGGAAGGACATAGACAGGGTAGAGGTGGTCAAAAGGAGGGCAACTGAAGTGGTGCAGGGTCTGCACCAGGGACTCTATGAAGAGAGACTAAAGGACCTAAATATGTGCACCCTGGAAAAAAGAAGAGAAAGAGTGGATATGACAGAGACTCAAATACCCCATGGAAATAAATAAAGTGCAGGAGGGAAGTATGTTTCAGAAAACAAGATGCTCAAGAACAAAGGGGCGTTATATGAAGCTGGAGGGGGGAAACATGAAGTAGTACTTCTTCACAGAAAGAGTAGAGGATGCCTGGAACAGCCTCCTAGTGGAGGAGGTGGGAGCAAAAACTGTAACATAATTCAAGAATGCATGGGATAGGCATAAGGGACCTTTAGTGGTTAGGGAAGGGAAGGCTATGCTGGAGATCATATGAACATATGAAAATGCTGACAGAAAAGGGCCTGGAGGTCCAGGAGACAGTGTGCTCCTGTCTCTGGCGCACCAATACAGTGACCTGTCGATGAACTGTCGATTCTGTCGGCAGCGAGGTAGGTTGCTGTATTAATGTTGCTGTTGGGGGGGCAACCTGTATTACAGTAGGTAGGGAAAATGGGCAGACTAGGTGGGCCATGCGGTCCTTATCTGTCATCAATTTCTCTGTTTCATTTAACCAGATTTGCACCCATTTTATGAATCTGGCGTCCAGATTTAATCCTTTAATTTTGTACAGGGTAGTGCTGAGTGTGGAACTTTATTAAATGCTGTGTGAAAGTCTAGACAAATTATGTCTACCAGTGTGTTCTTGTTTTAATTTCTTGTTTGCTTTCTCATAGAAGAAGAGCATTTGTTACACTTGATCTGTTTTTCTTGAAGCCATGTTGTGCATTATCTGATAGGTTGCGTTTTCCTAATTCTGTTTCAATTTTATTTTTAATAATGATTTCCTTTATTTTTCCAGGTACTGATATGAGGCTTATAGGCCTATAATTTGAAGTGACAGATCTACCCACTTTTTAAATATTGGGACCACAATAGTTGATGTCCAGTCCTTTGGCACCTCCTTCACGTCAAAGGATGTGCTGTACAATGTTGTTAGGGGTTCTGCTACATAGTCACTCAGCTCTTTAAGAATTCTTGAATGACTCATATTGTGTCCTGCCAACTTATCAATTTTTCCTTTTCTTACTAGCTAAATACCTCCTTTTTACAAAACAGATTGGTGCATGAGTTCGGTATAGTGTTTTTACTGTCACTACTATCTTTTGTAATATCTTTGGTGTACACGGAAGAAAGCTATTGGTTAAAAATGTTTGAGAGTTCACACGGTTCCCTGATCTCCTGGTTGTTAACAACAGGCTCTATAGAACTATTGCTACCTCTGCTATTGTTGACATATGCATAAAAGGTTTAGGCATTGTCTTTGGTATGTGCAATTTTAAATTCAAGTTTTCTTTTCTTTCTTTTAATGATATATCTAGATCCTACTTGTATTTCCCTATATTATATTCCGATCTCTCATTCTGCATATCTTTGTAGGCCTTCCTTTTATTTTTGAGTTGTTTCAATATCTTATGTGTACACCACATAGGGAGTTTTCCTTTATTGTTGTAAAGATTTTAGTAGGCATATGTATGTTTTCTAACTCGATTAATTTGTTCTTAAATACTGTCCAACATTCTTCTGTGCTGTTTGCTTCCAGTACATGCTTCCATTCCAATTTTTGAAGTTCCCTTGTCATTTCTTTGTATTTTGCCTTGTTATAATTTTCATTTTACCCACCTCATTGTGTAGCTTGATTGATAGATAAAATCTGTCACATTGTGGTCACTGTTATCTAATGCTTCTTTAATTTTATTGTTCTTGATTCTGCCGGAAATATCTATAATAATTAAATCCAGTGTGCTGTTTTTCCTAGTTGGAGTATTAACCAATTGGTGTAAGTCATTTTGGAATAACATGTTTAAGAACAGCTGTTCTTTGTTGCCGCACAATGCTGTTTCCTTCCAGTTTATATGAATGAGGATAAAATTTGCCAGGATCACAATGATACATTTTTTCTGCTGTTTTGTCTACTTCCTGAATTATATTTGTGGTTTCAGTATCGTTGCATTGGGTGGTCTGTAACAGGTAGGATATTTTGGACCCATATTGATTTAGAATTTTCATTTATAAAAATATCCTTGTATTCAATACTTCCTATATTTTGTTTAATGTAAATTGCCACTCCACCTCCCTTTTTTCAGTTTATGTCCTTATGATACAGTTCATACCGCTTATTTGTTTACTCCATAGTGATTGTTCATTGCACCATGTTTCCATGATAGTTCATAAATCGATTTTATTTTCCATTAGGATTGCTAGTTCAGATGTTTTAATTTTGTTTAAGCTTCTTGCATTTATTGACATTAATCTAAGCTCTTTATTTTGTGTGTGGATTGTCTGTAGTTTTCACCCTTTCTGTGTCTATTTTATTTATCCTTGTTCCCCAGGCCCCCTCAGAATGTAGTTAAAATTTTGATCAATTATGTTTTAATAGCGTTTCCTAAAACCCAGTTGCCTTCTCTGTTTAGATGCAGCCTGTCTTGACTATATAAATCTCAGTTACCCATAAATGTTTCCCAGGGTCCCTTGTTCCAGGGTCCAGTTCTGCAGTCATTTATTTATTTTCATAATTCTTACATCTTTATCCTCTCTTGGCTCTAGGTACTGGCAATTTTTTGCATAAAACCACTTTATAACTCATGTCCTGTAATACTTCATGATTGCCCATCAATTCCTTAATAATATCTTTTTCCTCCTGTTGGCTTTTGTTATTAGTGTCTACATGTACTGTAGGACAACAATATATTTAGTGTCTTCTGCCTTTGTATGTCTGGTAGCATCTTGTCTAGGTCTTTTAGTTTGGCTTTGGGTAAGCAGCATGTTATATTTTCCATATCTCCCCTTGCCGTATATACTTAAGTATTGAGTCTCTGAGTACATATGAGTACATATGCCATCTTTTATTGAATAGAAGCCATGGCTTCCATTAGAATTTTTTTTATTTTGACCTGTGGCTTGTATTCAAAGGAGGCTTATAATTGAGGATGGGTTATATTGCAAAATCCTATTTTAAGTGTAAAAAAGAAAATATTACACATCCTGAATATTGTGAGATATATTATTACTGGTCTACTTCATAGCAAAATAAGCACAACAAACATGAACTAAGATAAAAAAAAATTTAAAAAGAAATATAACAATCAAATTTAAAGAGATAGAAAATTATATAGAGTTCCACCTACAGAGCTTTACCTGACATGACTTCAACCCTGATTAGAAGCCACGGCTTCTATTTGAGGGCAACTTTGATTAAAAGTATTCATTATGATCTGCGGCTTGTACTTGAGGATGGCTTCTATTCAAGGGCAGCTTCTGTTTGGTGAAATACAGTATATATTTGTTTCTGTCTTTCCTTTGTTCCTGATTGTTTCCCCTCTTCCCTTGGTTTATCAGGAGCTGCTGCAGTTTGATTACTATTATCTGTTAGATGGATCTAGCAATGGTTGGAATTTATTTGTAGTTAATAATTCACAATCCATAGCTTTCCTGCTTTTTTGCTTCTCCTGTTTTTTGTAACAGTGCACCGATCTTGTCCCTAGTCATTGTTAGACTCCCTTGGTCTCTTTCTGTTTCTACTATCAGCATACTCCCCATTATTATTTGTTATTCTGTCTTTCTGTTAGTTTCCTGCTCTATTTTGTCTCTGTTTTTAAGTGTACCAACTGCCATTTCCAGGTTCATATTCTAGATTTTCAGTTCTTTAATATCCTGGCATTGCTTTCATATAAATGCTCAAAAGTCAATGATTGACTTGGTATTGAATTTACTGCAAACAATGTATTTGATCCCCAGTTCCCCATTATTGGATTATAGAGTGCGTTTACCTTTTGATTTGTCCCACCTGCAGAGTGTCCTGGAAACCTGGATGACCCCTCCTGACCTCTGGCTGACACTGGCAGACACTTTCTAAACCAGTGGCTCCTCTGCCCATTACTTACTGAGACTTGCACAGGCATCTGTTTAAATCCTGTCTGAATGGGAAGTGACTGGCCATCCACTTCTGGTTAGAGTGGCTTACTACCAATGCTTATTTTAGTTAAAAAACATTTTTATAAGCCTCAGTACCACTTTCTGTAGCTAAAATGTGCTTGAACATACCTTTGTTTCTGCTCGATAGCTTCAAATAGAGCTATATCTGTGCCTACCAGGATACACTATCTACAGTACAGGAGGGACAGGGAGGGTAAAAGAGGAGGAGGAGTAGCTCTTTACATAAGGGAAGGAATCAAAGCAACAGAACAAAAGGGTAAACAGGGAGGAGAAGAAGCACTGTGGGTCAATTTGGAGACAGGCAATGGCACCACAATCCGCACAGGGGTTGTATACAGACTTCTCAGGGGAGGAAATGACAAGGAAATGATAGAAAGTATACTTAGAATGGCAGAAAAAGGGAGATATTGCTGATGGGTGATCTGAATATGCCAGATGTTAACTGGAGTGCAGTTGCAGCAGCCACTCAAGAGTGGGGTTATTCTAGATGCCCTACAGGGGGCATGCCTTAGACAACTAGTATTGGAGCCCACTCGAGAGGGAGCAATCTTAGACCTGGTTCTCTCAAATGGAGATGGAGAAAGGATCACAGATGTAGAAGTGGGTAGCCATCTGGGAACTAGTGATCATCGAACAGTATGGTTCACAATAAACACAGCAATAGAGTCAAGTCATACAAAGGCAAAAGTACTGGACTTTAGGAGGGCTGACTTTGCCAAAATGGGTGAGTGCCTAAGGAATGCACTAGCAAATGGGCAGGAAGGAGGGGTGGAAGAACAATGGGGAATAATAAAAACTGCCATCACAGAGGTAACAAGCCTTTGTGTGAAGCAAATAAACAAAACAAAACGATGTAAGAAACCACTATGGTTCTCAAAGGAAGTGGCAGTGAAGGTTCAAGAGAAAAAGAAAGCATTCAGAAGTACAAGGAATCACAGGAGGAGCAGGACAGAGAAAATAGTTAAACTAAAAGGAAGCTGGGAAGGCAGTCAGAACAGCAAAGGCCCAAACCGAGGAAAAGATAGCCAACTCAGTTAAGAAGGGGGATAAAACCTTTTATAGGTACGTCAGGGAGCGAAGGAAGACCAATGGAGGGATAGTGAGGCTTAATAAAGGGAGGGGGGCAGAGGGTGACTGTGAAAAGGCAGAGATACTAAACAAATATTTTTGCTCAGTATTTACAAATGAAGAGGGGGAGGTACCTAAAACAAACAGTAGAAACACTCTGGATACAGAAGTCGATACCAGCCCATTTACAGAAGAAAGGGTTCTGAAAGAACTGTTAAAACTGAAGGTGGACAAAGCAATGGGGCCTGATGGGATTCATCCCAGAATTCTAAAAGAACTAAGGGTAGAACTAGTGACACCACTGACTACCCTCTTTAACAAATCATGGGAGGATGGGTGGTACCGAGGACTGGAGGAGGGCAGATGTGATTCCCCTTCACAAAAGTGGGAGCAAGGCAGAAGCAGGGAAACTACAGACTTGTTAGTTTAACCTCAGTGATAGGGAAATGATGGAATCACTCGAAGGAAAGAATTGTCGAGTATCTAGAGGCCAGAGGGCACAGGACCCAAGGCAGCATGGATTCACAGCGGGAAGGTCATGCCAGACGAATCTGATAGATTTCTTTGACTGGGTGACCAAAGTAGTAGATCAGGGAGGGGCTGTGGACATGGCTTACCTAGACTTTAGCAAGGCATTTGACACAGTCCCACACAAAAGATTAATATACAAGTTAGCCAGCCTGGGACTGGGTCCCAAGATGACAGCCTGGGTGAAGAATTGGCTGGAGAATAGGGCACAGAGAGTAATAGTAAATGGAGTCCACTCTGAAGAAAGGGGGTTACTAGTGGGGTACCGCAGGGTTCAGTATTAGGACCGGTCCTCTTCAATGTCTTTATAAGTGACATTGCAGAGGGACTGGAAGGAAAAGTATGTCTCTTTGCAGATGACACAAAGATCTGCAAGAGTTGATGCACAAGGTGGGTGGAAAGGATGAGAAGGACTTGGCAAGGTTAGAGGAATGGTCAAATGTATGGCAGCTTAGATTCAATGCTAAGAAGTGCAAGTAATGCACCTGGGAAACAAAACCCAGGGAAGAGTACACAATGGGGGTGAGATAACAACAACAAAATGGAAAGGGACCTGGGGGTAGTCATATCAGATGACCTAAAGGTGGGCAAGCAATGTGAGAGGGCAGCAAGGAGGGTTGGGGATACTGGGATGCATAGGAGAGGCATCACCAGTAGAAAACAGTAAGTTATTATCCTCTGTACAGACAGCTGGTGAGACACCATCTGGAGTACTGTGTGCAGTTCTGGAGACCCAATCCGCAAAGACATAGACAGGATGGAAGCTGTCCAGAGGAGGGCATTCAAAATGGTGCAGGGTCTGCACTGGAAGACATATGAGAGAGACTTAAGGAGCTTAATATGTATAGCCTCGAGGAAAGGAGGTAGAGGGGCACATGATAGAAAACTTTTCAAGTACCTCAAAGGAATCAACAAAGTCCAAGAGGGTAGCATCTTTCAAAAAAAGAGATGTGCAAGAACAAGGGGCACAATTTGAAGATAGAGGGGGCCGCTCAGAGGTAATTTTAAGGAAGTATTTTTCACAGAGAAGGTTGTGGATGCATGGAACGGCCTTCCGAGGAGGTTGTGAGTCAAAACAGTGGTGGAATTCAAGCATGCATGGGACAGTCATAAGGCAGTTCTAGGGGGTGGGGATAGGAAGAAGTAGGCTGCTGGTTAACTAGAATCTGCAGCTTATCCATTAGGTAGGGAAATGGGCAAACCGGGTGTGCCAAGCGGTCCTTATCTGCTGTCAAATTCTATGTTTCTATGTTTTTACTTTGCTGTCCTCCACCTTCCCATAATTCCCTTCTAGCCAGTACAGAGTCCTACAGGTAGAGATGGGGTTGGGGTGGGGAGTGGGAGATGTTCTTGTTAATTTTTTGGTTTTTTGAGGAAGTCAGAGATAGGCATAAACAATACAAATTACACACAATAAAATGCTCAGCCTAGCTACTGACTGCTAGATCACAGTCCCTTGTCACAAAAGACGCTCGCACAAGCTTTCTGTTTGAATCTGTCTGAACCAGAAGTGACAGGCTTGCTATTAGTGCTAATTGCTCTTAAAAGTTGGGTCTATGGATAATGGCGAACGTCAGCGTGAAGAAGTTTATTCAGCTTCAGTGCTGGAACATATTGTCAGCACTCTGACAACCTTGGGAACCAGCACAAGAGTGCCAGGACATATTTTTACTACTTTCTGTGGGGGTCTTTGCCCTCCACACCCCCCTACTTGAGGATTCTCAACTCCAGCGGGTACATATCAGGAGGGGGTGAAAGTAGTAAAAATAAAAAGGCTCGGCCGGGCACAATAAAAATCGCACCAGCGCCCGGACCCGAACCCAGTACCTCAGCCACCCCAGCCATTGCCCAATCCCCGACACCACACCGCAGCTCGACCAACAACTGCAGAGCAACCCCCTACAGCCTCTCCACCCCCTCCCAGCCCACACTCGCCATGCTCGCTCCCACCCCCCGTGCGCGTACTTATAGCGACATCCTGTTGCCTAGTTCACCCACCCCTCATCCGCTGCCCTACCTGTCGGTCGCCGTGAGTGAATTGCGTGAGGAAGGTGTCGCCATAATGGAAAGCGCCCTTCCTCATGCACCCACTTCACGGGTTACCTTAAAAGTTTGCTTTGTAAGCCGCAATACCACATTCTGTAGCTAAAATATGTCCCAACATGATTTCATTTTTGCTCAGTCCCTCCAAATAGAGCTGTTTCAGTTCATGCCTACTGTGCAGTCCACCACCTTTCCACTATTCCCTTCCGGCCACCACAGAGTCCCATGGTGGGGACTTTCTGTTGATTTTTGTTTTCTATAGAGGGAGTTAGAGATAGGTACAGACAATAAAAAGTACACATGGTAAAATGCTCAGCCTAGCAGCTGAGTGTTAAATTGCAGCCCCCTAGTGGAGGGCTGTAAAGATAAAGGTGGTGGAGGAATAATTCTGATTTGTCTTTACTAAACAGAATGATGGACCATTGCCACAAGTAGATATGTTGGGGGGGACACTGTGTTACATGTCAGGATCATGGTGGAGCATGTCATCAGGAGGCTCAGAACCCTTAAAGCTTTGCTGGCCTGGTTGTGCAGAGGTCAGAGGCACCCATGCTGCAGATCCCAGCACTAGTCTGGCCTCTTGGGGGCATGGAAGGACAGCAGTTGTTGATGTCCCATGTATGGTAGCATACATGGGTATGTCTGGACAGCATTTCACATCTGTTCCACCAGCGGAGGAAATGGAAAATGGCCTGGTGCAGCATGGGATGACAGGAACACCTCTCAGGCTCTACACTGGCTACAAGGTCCTCTCCCAGAACTGGATGTGTTTGTTGGTGATAAGGCACCGACTGCCAACCCCTGCCATGGGGACCAAACTGTAGGGGATGCACTAGGATAGAGGTAAGTCCCTGGAACATTGGGTGATTGGGCTGGAGGTCAGTGAGATGGCTAAGCCTGCACCATGGTGTAGGAGAAACAGGATTAATGACACCCTCCCTTAAGGCTGATAAGTCCCCAATAGCAGATGGTATGTACCCACAATTTTAAGGGAATTGGCTACAGAAGTAGTGGGACAATTAACTGTCCTGTTTAACAGTTCATTGGATATGGGGTTGGTTAGAGTGGAGAACAGGACATGTAGTTCTACAGAATAAGAGTGTATCTAGAGATGACCCTGGGAACTACAGGCATATTAGTTTGACATCTATAGTGGGAAAGCTAAAACAGACTATCTTGAAAGAGCAGCTGGTTAAATCCTTAGATGTGAATGGGTATCAGGGCGATAGACAACATGGGTTCATGGCTGGGAGATTGTGCCAAATCAACTTGAATAACTTCTTCATCTGGGTGATGAAGGTGGCTGGTGGGGGACAGGCAGTAGATATACTGGGCTCGATTTTCAAAGGGTGGCAGACTTGTATCAAGCCCTGCATGAGACCCTTTCATTGCCGCAGTTGTGGCATTCCCGATTGCTGCAACTGTGCTCAGTTTTACAATCCTGGGCAGAGTTGCGACATTTTACCTGCTTTATGGCAGCTTGTGTCAAATCTCTGGTACAAGCTCCATTAAAATGGTCCCCTTTACTGATGCAAGCCAGACCAGAAAAAAATGGTCTAGCAAGCATCAGTCGCCACAAGGGATAGAAAATCCTTTTAGATTGCCAAAAGCCCAGTGTATCATATCTCTGGCGCTGCCAGGACTTGTGGCAATCTTGAACTTTTGAAAATCTGATCCACTGTATGTGGATTTAAGTAAGGCCTTCAACTCAGTTTCACATAAGGGATTAATCAAAAAGTTGGAGGGCTTGTGGGCAGGTAGTAAACTAAGTGGGTGGCTAATTGGCTCAGTGGAAGGATCCAAAGGGTGGTGGAGGGAGGGGAGCTTTCAGAATCTAGGGGAGTAATCAGTGGGGTACCACAGGCATCAGTGCTAGGACTTGGGTAACCCGTGAAGTGGGTGAATGAGGAAGGGCACCATCCATTACGGTGACTCCTTCCTGGTGCAATCCACTCATGGTGATGGAAAGGTAGGGTGACTGGATGAGGGTGTGGGCGAACTAGGCAACAGGATGTCTCTATAAGTACGGGTGCGGGGGGTGATAGCAAGCATGGCGAGCCTGGGCTGGGAGGGGTTGGTGCTGCAGTTGCTGGTCAACTGCGTTGTGGCATCAGGGATTGGCTAGTGGCTGGGGTGGCTGAGGTACTGGGTTCGGGTCTAGGCACTGATGAGATTTTTTATTGCGCCCGGCCCAAACCTTTTATTTTTACTGCTTTCACCCTCTGACATGCACCCCTGGAGTTGAGAATCCAAGTAGGGGGGGGGCAGGGCGAGGGTGGGAGGCACAGCCTCCCACAGAAAGCAGCAAAAATCTGTCCTGGCACCATTGTTCTGGTGTGCTGGGGTTGTCAGAGTGCTGAAAATGTGTTCGGCACTCTGACTGAGCGATAACAGTGATCACCTTTAGGCGTTCACCATTATCACATAGACCGCTAGGACATGTGCTGTTTAATATTTTCATAAATAACATTGGGACGGGCATAACATAAGTGGTAGGTTCTCGCTTGTGGATGACACCAAACTCTGGAAGGGTGGACACTGAGGAGGGTGTAAGAAAACTAGGGGGGGGTCTTGCAATGTTAGAAAGCTGTTCTTGTATAGGATAACTGGGGTTTAACTTGAAGAAGTGCAAAGTCATGCACACTGACTGTAAAAACCAGAGAGCCAAATACATGCTGGGTGGCATAACGGTCACAGTAACCGAAGAAGAAAAAGATCTGTGAATAGTTATAACCAACAATATTAAGCAGAAAAAGGGCAGTTGGCAAGGCAGATAGGATGCTGAGGTACATTGCCAGTGGGTTCACAAGCTGTACAGATCCATGGTGTGGCCGCACCTGGAATACGGTATGCAGTATTTGTGTTCCTACATGTGGTAGGGCGTAGGTATACGTGGGCAATCAAGCAACTTGACACCATAACAGTATGATATATGTTCAGCAATTTATTCATTAACAGAAAAGTTCTTCATTTTAGCAGAGGGTATTTCCTTTGGATAATCATCAATAGTGCTCCAAACAGGCTGAAGACAGTCATTATACAGCAAGCTTCTTCATCTGTTAATAGTGCTTTCCAAGCCTCAGTTACATTTTAACCCATAGGAATTCAACCTGCATCTTTAACCTTCCATTTGGTGCAAAATATCCTCGAGTTCACCTCCAGACCCAAAGTCGATCTGATCTAACTGAACTAAATGTTCAAACTTTATACCTTGGAGGGTCAGGTGACCTTAAACCCCACCCTCCCTAAGATTTAACTATATTTCTTTATATTATATTTATTTATTTTATTTAAAGACATTGTACAATTTTAAATTCATATACCAACATATTCTCCAACTCAAAAGTAATTTATAGCCTTTGTAATCATTTTAAACTTTATTTCCCAATGAGGGAAGCACCACCCCTTTTTGATAGTATTTAATAAGGAAAGAAATGACCAGCCCGCTCTTAAGAGCAAGCTGCAACCCAAAGTGTAGAAACTCCAGGGCTCCACAGCGTTCACAATCCCCTCGTTTACAGACCAATACCAAATCAACTCTAAACCAAGCAAATTCACCTCCGAAGGGTAAGAAAAGAAATTCTCCATATTTTAAACAGAGATAAATTCAATATACTAAGAACTAGAGGACCAAATGCCTCCACGGCTACGCGCACCAACAAGAATGAACAACCGCTCATACATTCGCACTGACACACTCAAGCGGCAGCCGAAAATCGGCACCCAACCAAAGCATCCCATGGCAATGCCACAGCAAACCTCTTCTAATAACCCGAGGATACTAAATATATACATTTTACCTGAGGCTCCATCGCAACTCCAGACTCCGCAGTGAATCACAGAAACCGTACACCATTCCTTGACAGAAAAGGGGGGGGGGTTCCCTTCTTCTTGTAATTAAAATCAATACAGCCAGAAAAGGGGATGCCCTCACTAAGGTGAACACACCAGTACAAAAATCTCACCGGCAATCCATGTTGCCGTCCAAAACCCCAGCAGCGCTCCCACCTACAAAAATTGCAAGGCTACTTACGCACTTTCAGTGTTTCCAAAAAAAATACTTTCTTCTGCGTTTATAATACTGTATTACCTGGCTCCTGCTCACAGCACCCCGCGCCTGGCCCCACACAAAATATTCCAACCATTCAAATCCACGATTTTAGGAGAATAACTACCCCCAGGATACAAAGGAAAAGCTACTGCTTGAAAACACAAAAAACGGAACAACATTTAAAACTGCACGATCATGTGCACGATCGCACAGTCGCGCAGCTTTACCGATCGTGTAAACAGCAAACCTGAACATCTACTCACAGGATCTAAACAATTTGAAATCTTTCACTAGCACCTCCCAAGAACCACACCAAGGAATCTTTTCCTATATCACAAAATAATTCTACTAGCTTCAAACTTCTCTGGGGGGGGGGGTTCTCCCTTATTACCCTTCAAATAAGATTTTACTTTTTAATCACAGAGCCACACTGTGACATTCCTCCCCACCCAAGAGAGCAACCAAATCTTTGGTTGTCCAACTTCATTAAAGCTCATTAGCTCAAAAGAAAAATGAGAAGGGGGGGGGGGTAACCTACCAGAGCCCTGGTCCACCCACATCTTAGAACTCCATCCCAAGAGTCCCTTAGCATATCAATTATACCACCTCAATAAATACTCAAGACTATTTTACACTGCGTCTTGCATTAAATATACCATGTCCATATTCTATATTCTGAACTATGAACCATATATAATTTACTAAATATTGTCCAACTTGGCCAGTATTTAGATAATCTGTAACATCATAAGATACCATGTCTAAATCATTTTACATGAATTTAATTTTTTTTTTTTACCCACATGGCCTTATCCACTAAACTCTATGTAATGTATACAAATAATACGTTAAGTTTTGTTTTGAGAAATATTTTCTTTATACATATGAGAAGTATTTTTTCAAGCCCACAGTTCCATCCTCTGAACTGTTATTGTGGCCTATACCTTATTCATATTCTGGAACATATGATTTATCTTAACCCACATCATTAACTTCAATTTCACTACTGACAGAAATAGAACAGCAATTCAAAACAACATATACGAAACAACATCTCTGAAGCAAACAAGCTATTATTTTGTCTATCTCAATACAGTAAAACTAAAACAAAGATAGGACTAAAAATGTAAGAAAACAGAGTAAAGTCAACTGCAGGTGGCCGACCCTCCAGTCGTTAGAGAAAATGAAAGATAGTGCTTAATTTTTAAACTTGTTGCTTTAAGATGTTAACAGACTTTAGCTTAAATATGGCTTATAGATATATTCCTTCACTGAATTGAACTCAGGTTTTTACCCTTAATGAAACTGTCCCAATCAATTACCCTGCACCCAGGATAATGGAAACCTCATTATACTCGTACTCTTTATTTTAGTGTACCACATTATTTCCTTTGAGTGTTTTCCTTCCTATCTGTCTCACTCTTTCTTCGGACAGTTATTCCATGATGTAGACATGTGCACATTCCTAATTCTCAAACAATTTATCTAAATACTTTATTTTGGCACCTTCCATCCAGTACTCCTTTTATCTAGTAACCCTTTCATTACTCTCAGTACCTAAAACATACTGGGATTGAAGTACTGGACAGAAAGACACTTGAGTACACTACCTACATGTGGCTATTCCTCTAGTCCCCTCACTCACTACATAACCTGTCTAGTACTATAGGTTTCTACCATCTACTACTCATATCCCTATGAATCACCCTCCCCTTTTTCCAAGGGAGCCAATTATTACATTCTTTTCCCTTCCCTTGAGTGGCTGCTAACCTACTTAAATACAGAGCCACTTGACTGTACATCCCAGGCCAATGAAAAGAAGGAATGAGACGCCCCAACATTTCCTCTTGATTCATGTGTTTAGTGTTTATACATAAGGCATCTAAAACATCCTTTCTATATCTACGAGGTACCACCACCCTAGAATCTATCTGCTTTGTACGGGGGTTTGGTCTCATGTGATACAATACCTCATCCTTCATTTCGTACCACCATAACTGCCCCTTTCCCCATCCATACCTGTTCTATCTTTATTCAGGGTAACATGGCTACTTATCTGCTGGATTTACGGATCCTCTGCCTGCACAATTTTCCAGCAAGCAGCAGAAAAATTAATAACATTTTTGTTGTTAACATTATTACAAGTCAATGAGCAAGTCCCTTCGGCACCTACTGCCTCTTCTGTTTTGCTCGCATCCTTCACCCCAGATACCAAAACAGTCTCACCTGGGGACTTGTCTGACGTCGATCTTCCATCATCTCCATCATCTCCAACCCAATACATTCCCTGGAACATGGGTAGAACAGGAAGCTGGTCCTCAACACAGTCCACACAATCCACACAGGACATCTTTTCAGCCCTCTTCATAGGCCTTTGAAAACCAAATTGTCCCTCATTACCGTCAATTGGCTTAGCACCTCCTGGTACCTTTGTTCTGCTTCTTTACACCGACTCTCCGCCTCCATCCAGCGATTAACTAACCATTGTATCACCTCCATCCGATCACTCTGGTCACTCTTCTGGTCACACAAAATTTCACAGTGGCTCCTCAATTTCATTTAGCTTGTCCAAACAAGGCCTCACCACCATCCAGGACCATCACTCTGTTGGCTTCATCTCACCAATAACCAGTAAAGAGGAGTTAGTTCAAAACATCATCTTGCTAGGCGCGCCGCCCACCAGACCTTATACAGATCACGAGCATCCCACTTCTGACACCATATGTGGTAGGGCGTAGATATACGTGGGCAATCAAGCAACTTGACACCATAGCAGTATGATATATGTTCAGCAATTTATTCATTAACAGAAAAGTTCTTCATTTTAGCAGAGGGTATTTTCTTTGGATAATCATCAATAGTGCTCCAAACAGGCTGAAGACAGTCATTATACAGCAAGCTTCTTCATCTGTTAAAAGTGCTTTCCAAGCCTCAGTTACATTTTAACCCATAGGAATTCAACCTGCATCTTTAACCTTCCATTTGGTGCAAAATATCCCCGGAGTTCACCTCCAGACCCAAAGTCAATCTGATCTAACTGAACTAAATGTTCAACCTTTATACCTTGGAGGGGTCAGGTGACCTTAAAACCCCACCCCTCCCTAAGATTTAACTATATTTCTTTATATTATATTTATTTATTTTATTTAAAGACATTGTACAATTTTAAATTCATATACCAACATACTCTCCAACTCAAAAGTAATTTATATCCTTTGTAATCATTTTAAACTTTATTTCCCAATGAGGGAAGCACCACCCCTTTTTGATAGTATTTAATAAGGAAAGAAATGGCCGGCTGGCTCTTAAGAGCAAGCTGCAACCCAAAGTGTAGAAACTCCAGGGCTCCACAGCGTTCACAATCCCTTCGTTTACAGACCAATACCAAATCAACTCTAAACCAAGCAAATTCACCTCCGAAGGGTAAGAAAAGAAATTCTCCATATTTTAAACAGAGATAAATTCAATTTACTAAGAACTAGAGGACCAAATGCCTCCACGACTATGCGCACCAACAAGAATGAACAACCGCTCATACATTCGCACTGACACACTCAAGCGACAGCCATCGTCAGCACCCAACCAAAGCATCCACGGCAATGCCACAGCAAACCTCTTCTAATAACCCGAGGATACTAAATATATACATTTTACCTGAGGCTCCACCGCCACTCCAGACTCTGCAGTGAATCACAGAAACCGTACACCATTCCTTGACAGAAAAGGGGTTCCCTTCTTCTTGTAATTAAAATCAATACAGCCAGAAAAGGGGATGCCCTCACTAAGGTGAACACACCAGTACAACAATCTCACCGGCAATCCATGTTGCCGTCCAAAACCCCAGCAGCGCTCCCACCTACAAAAATTGCAAGGCTCCTTACGCACTTTCAGTGTTTCCAAAAAAAATACTTTCTTCTGCGTTTATAATACTATATTACCTGGCTCCTGCTCACAGCACCCCGCGCCTGGCCCCACACAAAATATTCCAACCGTTCAAATCCACAATTTTAGGAGAATAACTACCCCCAGGATACAAAGGAAAAGCTACTGCTTGAAAACACAAAAAACAGAACAACATTTAAAACTGCATGAACATGCGCACGATCGCACAGTCGCGCAGCTTTACTGATCGTTTAAACAGCAAACCTGAACATCTACTCACAGGATCTAAACAATTTGAAATCTTTCACTAGCACCTCCCAAGAACCACACCAAGGAATCTTTTCCTATATCACAAAATAATTCTACTAGCTTCAAACTTCTCTGGGAAGGGGGGGTTCTCCCTTATTACCCTTCAAATAAGATTTTACTTTTTAATCACAGAGCCACACTGTGACACTACATAAAAAAGAATATAAATCATCTTGAAGTGGTACAGAGGAGAGCCACAAAAATGATTCCGGGTCAACAGTATAATCCATATGAGGACAGGACGAAGAGCCTCAATATGCATTCACTGGAAGATACTGTAAGATGGAGAAGGGGGACATGATTGTAACCTTCAAATATCTAATGGTATAAACAGGATGAATCTTAGGAATATCTTTAATTTGAGCGAGAACAGGAACATAAGGGGCTCAGTTACAAACAGGCTGCAAGAAGGTTCAAGGAGGAAGTGAGAAAATACTTCTTAACCGAGTGGGAGGTGTCAAGGTGTACTGAACTGCTGGCAGAGGTTGTTAACTGTAAAATGGCCATTGAATTCAAGAAGGGATGGAATAAATTCCAAGGGATGGTTTCTGTTAATGGGTAGGGCAGAAGGGATTCACTGTAAAAAAAAAAAAAAAAGTCACATAATGTGCTCATATCGAGCAGCCTTTATAGACCATGGCCGGGATATTCAAAGGGGTTGTGCCTGGCGCAAACCTAGTTGCACTGGCACAACCCCGCATTGTGCTCCGGTAAGATATTGAAAAGGCTGCCCAGTGCAGTGCAAATCCCGATGCGCTGGGGTGCAATGTAATCCTATGCGGTGCAGATGCAGGGGGCGTGCCCATGCATATGCGGCACATCACGATATTCAGCCCGAAATGGGTGACGCATATGCCTGCACAACCCTGCATTGCGCCGCACAGGGGGACTCAAAGTTGAGCCCAGGAAAAGTAGGAGCAAGTCCCGGCCACCCACAGGTAGGCTGCTGTATTGCAAGGTGCAACACAGCAGATGCCAGCTGTGGGTGGCCACCCGCCCACCCAGAACACCATTGACAAGCACACATACCCCCCTGGTGGTCCAATGGACTGCCCACCCACCCTGTAAGCCCAATTGTGGGCATCTGTAAATACAAGCAAGCCCTGGTGGTCTAGCAGTCTCACCACAGCCCGATCGTGGGCATCTGCACAAGAAAAGCAGGCCCTGGTGTTCTAGCGGTCCCCCCCGCAGCCTGATTGTGGGCTGTTGTAGCTGCAGAAAGATATCGGGCTGTCGTAGCTGCAGAAAGTCACCTGCTGGTCCAGTGATACCCCCCTCCCTACCCTCCCACAGAGGACCCCCGGCCACCTGGCACCCCTCCCCATCAATGGCGGGTGGCAGCACCCCACCCGCATACCACCTGCTGAATGACAGGTACAGTATGCTCTGTACGCCTATTCATCCACAGTGTGGACCAGTGGGCTTGCAGACCATACTGTGCTACACAGGGTCAGATATGTGAATGAACATGTTCATTCAATAGGCATACACTTTTATATTTTCTCCTGACCTAACTGGATTACTTAGTGCTTGTATCAGATTCTTGTGCATATCCTGCAACAGGTGATGCTCATATTTAAGCAGTCACACCTACATCAAGGAATGCAGCAAGCTTACCAAAGTCTTATCTTAGGAAGAAACCCCTGAGGAGAGATGTGAGCCATTGGAGGAGGACGGGAGGATGGTGGGGCAAAGAAAAAATGCTTCAGTGGGAGGCTTGGAGGAACATCTTATATAGTTTAGGAAGGGGGCATGGCTGATTGCACACTCATTGAACTACAAGCATAGCCTTTCAGTTCAATGGCCTATGCAACCAGTATAGTGTTATGCTTGTGCAACTGTGTTACCTTATTCTGGCTGTTTGCACTCTCTGTTCCACAGGGAATTACCACCCTGGGGGTACTGAAGTTAAGAAACCCTCAAGGAGGGTTCTACTCTCTAGAGATGCTGTGGGAAGGTTCCCTTGGCTAAATCACTGGAGATGGGGGGCAGTCCCAGGAGACTGGAAAAGGGCTAATGTAGTCCCTCTCCACAAAAGTGGGAGCCAAGAAAAGGCAGGCAACTACAGACCAGTCAGACTGACCTCAGAGGTGGGGAAATTAATGGAGGCACTGCTAAAGGAGAGGAGAGGATTGTGTCATTCCTTGAATCTAGAGGAGCACAGGATCCAAGGCAGCATGGATTCACAGCGGGAAGGTCATGTCCAACAAATGTAATACATTTCTTTGACTGGTTGACCAGAGTGGTAGATCAGGGAAGGGCGGTGGATGTGGCCTACTTAGATTTCAGCAAAGCCTTTGATACTGTCCCACATGTCCCACTCTACCTGCTGTCTCTTTATTTTGCTACGCACCAAAAGAGATAAAAACATTGCGTATATATCATTGTATATAATTACCTACTCCATTTTGTACACTATGTAAACATCCACTGCTCAGTGCATGTACCCATTTTTGTTGGTGTGAAATTTTTTTTTATTGTCTGCTGTTAATCTTGTATAAAAATTGTATTTATTTTATTTTATCCTCTGTCATTTTGTTCCCCTATTGCCCTGGGTCGCACATGGAAAGATGCCTCAGCTAATGGTGCTTTTCCTGGTTATCAAATTTTAAATAAATAAAAAAACATAGAAGGTTGGCAAACAAGTTAGGCAGCATGGTGGTGGGCCACAAGGTGGTAAATTATGTCAGCAATTGGTTGAGGGGCAGGACACAGAGGGTGCTGGTGAATGGTGTTCAATCAGATGAGAGGGAGGTGACCAGCAGGGTGCCACAGAGACGAGTCCTGGGACCAGTCCTCTTCAATGTCTTTAATAAGTGACACTGTGGACGGGCTAGAGGGGAAAGTATATCTTTTTGCAGATGACACTAAGATCTGCAATAGGGTTGACACTTCAGAGGGGATAGAAAAAATGAGAAAAGACCTAAGCAGATTGGAGGCGTGATTTGAAGTGTAGCAGCTAAAATGTAATGCAAAAAAGTACAATGTCATGCACTTGTGGAGCAGAAATCCAGTGGAGGTGTACAAGATGATGGGTAGGCACTGGTGGCCACCAAGCAGGAATGGGATCTGGGGGTACTCATATTGGATGACCTAAAGGCAATCAATCAATGTGAGAAGGCTGTGGGGAAAGTCAGTGGGATGCTGGGGTGCACAGGGAGATGTATCACTGGCAGAAAAAAGGAGGTGGTTATGCCAATGTACAGATCACTGGTGAGACCTCAGCTGGAGTACTGTGTCCAGTTTTGGAGACCACATCTCCAGAAGGACATAGACAGACAGGAGGCAGTCCAGAGGAGGGCTACAAAGATGGTGCAGGGTCTGCATGAAAAGACCTACAAGGAGAGACTAGGGGAACTTAATATGTATTCGCTGGATGAGAGGAGAGAGAGAGGGTGATAGAAACATTCAAGTACCTCAAGGGTATAAACAAGGTACAGGAGGGTAGCATCTTTCAAAAAAGAAGATCTGCAAGAACAAGGGGACATGAAATGAATTTAGAGGGAGGAGGTTCAAGGGCAACACAAGGAAGTACTTTTTCACTGAAAGAGTGGTGGATGCTTGGAACGGACTCCTAAATAAGGTGGTAGGGGCAAAAACAGTTAGGGAATTCAAGGATGCATGGGACAGACATAAGGGTACCCTAGGGACAGGAAAGAAAGGGTGAGCTGCAGATCAGCTAAGATATGTGGTTTGTAATAGGTAGGCAAAATGGGCAGACTGGGGGCGGGCTGGACACGGTCCTTATCTGCCATCAACTTCTATGTTTCTATGTTTCTATGTTCCTTAGGAAGAACCCTCCTAAATGAACATTAGCAGTGATAGTTGATTATGAGATAGCGAAGTATACTGACAGCATCAGGCAGCTTGATGAAACATAAATGAGAAGCACACGTTAGCATGATGGCACAGATAAATGGATTGCACTGATAACAGCAGGGGGCTTCCTAAGGATAGAGGGAATGGTGAGTAGGGTCACCATCCACCTCCGTCCAATAGCAGAGCCTACCTTAGTAAACTAGGGAATACTTCTAAAAACTAAGTATTATGACCTTTGGCACATAGGAGAGAAAAAAAACCCTTTGAGGAGGAAATCTCTGGAGATCCAAGGCCTAGGTCGCCTTCTCTCCAGGCTTGGGGTATTTTTATTTAGTGATGGCTCAGCTGCTGTAATTTGAAATCCAATTCAAGGGGGCTGGAAAACGTTCTAATTTGGAGGAAGGCTCTCACTCTATCCCTCAAATGGGAACACCGTGAAGGGTTGTAAGGGTTCTCTGCAACAAGTTCCTCCAAGGTGGGAGGAGGAGAGCAATGACTGCTGTTGCACTCAGCCAGCCTACCAATCTAAAAAACAAACTAGGTGAACCAGAAGCAGTCATAGCGAGAATAGCTAGAAGGTGCAGCCAAAGCAATCGACTAGCTAAAGGAGTCAATTTTTAAGCTCAGGACCCCACCCCTCTCAGCTGTCTTAAATTCTACATCAGGTGATGCCACCGATACACTTGCAGGACTAAAGCTCCACCCTAAGCGAGGACATTCCCACTATGGGGCAGATGAGAAGGACCCCGCCCTGAGTTTCACACTTTCAAGATGTGGACTAGGGTACAGAGTGAGACGGTTGGCTAATAGCAAGCTCAGAGCCAATAAACTGATGAGCATGGTCATCTGGTCTCCTTTAGCAATAGAGCAGGCAATACATGGTAATGCAGGGAGTAACAGGCAATGTGCAGCATGGTAAACAGATAGTACGCAGAAGCATGATAAGCAGTAGGCATTGAACAAACAGCTCAGGCTAACCTGGTACCTTATCTAGTGTGAGGTGCTTGCCTGGCATGGTTATAGGACAAGCAATGCAAGTAAAAAGGAAGGAATACAAGCTAACCAGTCCATCAAGGAATGCTAATCAAATGTGGCATAAATACTAGGTAATTGTTTTTAGCAGCAAAGGTAGTATTTGAACATGAGTTATTTGAATGAGGCCACGACTCTCCAGTATAACCCCACCGTCCTCCGCTGCAGGAAAAACAAAGAAGCCACAGTAAAGCGCTGTGACCCACCTATGGATTTTAAAACTAATTTAGTGACCGGTGTAGCTGAGCTGACTTCCAGAGTATAATGAAGCATTGTACAAATGTAGTTAACAGCTTCCAGCAATAATTAGTTATAGCTTCCAACAGTTGCTAAGCTGAATAATTGAACAAGCATAGGAATTGTAGGCATAGGCAATAATGCACTGAAAAACAACAGTAATAATTGCTTGGTACAACTACATTTAAGCAGGTTTGAATCCCATGGAGAAAGTAATATAGAATTGTAGCAGACTCAGGTTTGATTCCCACTGGGTGCAACTAAACATGTTTGAGCAGATTTAAATTCCCCAAAAAGGCAGTGTGAAAATGGAGCCTTACGTAATGAAATGCATAGTACGTAAATGAAATGCTGAGTTAAATAAGCAGTAAAGAAACCTTATCAGAATACAAGACAGTAGTATAACAATGAACTGCTTAAGAAAGCAAAGCAAATGCAACAGAGCCACACTATACTGCTAGAAAAGCAAGCAGGGAGTAAAAGCTGAGAGTTGAAGCTGCTGGTTGAAGCCAGGCACTAAGTGGAAGCATGTGAAAACAACTAAGCATTAATCACCGATGAAGGTGGCATCTAATGGGGAGTTAATGCATGGTTGAGACTGTTGTGGCACGAGGCCGGAGGCTGAGTGCGTACAACGGTCCAACCACGCATTAACTCCCCATTAGATGCCACCTTCGGAGGGGATTAATGCATTTGTAACATGTTGTGTGCATCACTTCACATCTCAGAAATATGTTTCTGCTACTGTTATATACCACACAAGACACGAATAGAGGTAATCAGTTATTTTTACTGTTACTTTTAGAACTGTGAATGAACCTCAGTTACATATATACATATGTAGTGTTTTTTTCACTTTCTTATATTACTACAATTATCACTTTCCTAATGATTGACCAACATTTTGTGACTTTCTGAGTGGCTGTTCAATTGGTATACTCCGTGGGATGACCGCTACTTTGCTCTTTCGGTGCATCACCATGTAGCTCTGTCTCTCATTTGCATACAGCTGACATGCTTTCCAAGCGCTTTCTACTGCTCTTTCACTCGTGATATTCACTTTGTTTTTCTGTACTATTTAGACTAATCACAGTTCCCGGGTGTCACCCCTCTCTCCTCCATTTGTGGATCCCACTGGATACTTAACATTCACAGTGCCATATACCATGAAATTGCTGACATTCAATCCATTCCCGGATGTTTCTGGTGCTCCTCCATGTTCCGGTCCCTTCCATCCTGTCTCACTTGCTAGTTCTCCTACAGGTGCCTATCTTCTCTGTGTCCTAGATGCTATAGTCGCGCTGCCTTCCACTCCCTGCTTTTGTGCCTCTCTGCTTTTTCTCCACATTCACTACACATTCTTCTCTTTCTCTCGCTCTCTACCTTTTCGACTTGCGTCGTTCTATCTTTTCTACCAGTCCCTCCCTATCACTTGTCCTACTACTCCTCTTGTGTACATCCTTGCTAGTTCTCAACTTACTCACTTCTGCGTCTTCTCTTCTCGTCTTTTATGTACTGCTCTTTTTCCTCCTGTGGCTATTTTCTGTAGTTCAGGAGCAACACGGCATTATCTTCTCATAATGCCGTGTTGATCCTGTACCACCTGACGCTGTTCCTCCTATCACATTTCTTGTTTATCATTCATGTTTTTTGGCCATGTTACAATTAAAGACATGTGGCCACAGAGAGACTACAACAGCAACTGCAGTGTGAGCTGAAACATGCAATAACAATAGCAGGAAAACAGAGGTTTGGTAGGAGCCTGAAGCACAGGCACCTAGTGAACACAATGCAAACAAAGGGCAAAAAGATGCTAGGAAAATTAGAAACCCCCAAAAAGAAAACACAAAAGAAAAACATAAATGCAGGAGAACAGAAACACAAGCACGTAGGGAAGCACACAGCAGCAGCCGGAGGCAAAATCAATACCAACCAAAGCAGGAGAAAGATACCAACACAAGTCATCAGACACCAAGTAGAGTCCAGAGCACAAGCAATGCCAGAAACAGGCGGGGGGGGGGAGCAAAGCCCCAACTATAGAGTTCAATATATAGAGAGAGGCTAGAATGCGGACTCCAATGGCAAAGCAAGGCAAGGCAAAGTTTATTTATACGGCACCCAATCCTGGAGGCTCTGGGTGCCTTACATAAAAACAGGCAGGGTGTTAAACAAAATGATACATCATAAATAAGACCACATCAGATAAAATGGTAAAAACTTCAGATATAGCATTAATAACTAGCCTGTCAGTTTCTTAGGGCTGGTCAAATTTATTCAGCAGGGAAGGTAATCGAAAACAAGTAGGCCTTCAAACCACTCTTGAATCTCTCGAGTGATGGGGCCTCCTGAGAATAGCTGGAAGACAGTTCCATAGGACCAGTCTGGTGACACTGAAAGCCCAGTCACCGGATGTTCTTTCTCTGGTCCTTGGAACTTCAAGGAGACCCCTGGTCAAGGAGTGGAGGGAGCAGGCTGAGGTGTCAGAAGATCAGCCAGGTAGCCAATGCCAAGCCCTTGTAGGGCCTTATAAGTGAGTAAACTCACCATGAAGATAACCCTCCACCTATTCAGCAGTCAATGCAGAGCACACAGCACCGGGGTCACTTGGCTGGACCTAGAAAGGCCAGTCAGCAACCTGGCAGCTGTGTTCTGCACCAACTGCAGCCAGTGAAGGGTACCTCCAGATACCCTGAAGTAGAGAACATTACAGTAATCCAGCCTGGATGTCACAAATGCATGTACCAGTGTGGGCAGGTCCTCTGGTGGAACTAGGAGTTTGATCCTAGCAATGTTCTTCAAGTAGTAAAAAACACTTTGACAACAGCTGACACCTATTCTTCAAGTGTCAGTCTGTCATTTAGGACCACTCCAAGGTATTGCACCCTAGCAGAGGCCATCAATAATGAAGATCCCAGGAATAAGCCAGTGACCACATTGGAAGCACTCCCATCATGCCCTCAACCTGGCTCAATCACTAGGACCTCTGTCATATCTGGGTTCAGTCAGAACCAGCTGGAGAACATCCAATCATTGATCTCAGCCAGGCAGCTATTAAGCACTTCGACAGCATTCAATGTTCCAGGGGCAAAGGACAAGTAAAACTGGGTATCATCTGCAAAACAGTGAAAACCCACAATGTACTGCCTAATGAGCTCACCCAGGGGCAGCATGTACACTGCAAATAACATCGGTGACAAGATCAACCCCTGAGGTACTCCACATATCAGGAGCCTCGTGGAGGGGGAGAAGTTCACCATCACCACCCGCTGCTTCCTGCCAGAGAGATAGGACTTAAACCAGCTGATGACAGTGCAGGTGAGTCCACAGTACTCTCTAAGGTGACTAAAAAGAAGCACAATGTGATCTACAGTGCCAAAAGCTGATGAGAGATCAAGGAGAACAAGAATTGACCTGTCTCCTCTATCTCTTCACCTGAGGAGGTCATTATGCACCCTGACTAATACCATGTTGGTGCTACACCTGGCTCTGAAACCCAACTGGAGTAACTCATAGATGTCAAAGGCCACGAGGTACTCCTCAAGCTGCAACACCGCAATTTTCTCAACAACCTTGCCCAGAAAGGGAAGGTTGGAGATTGGATGGTAATTCATCAGAATATCCAGGCCCAGAGATGGTTCCTCACCAGAGCCTCTTTCAATGTCTCTGAAAAGTCCCCCTCTGACAACGAGCACCAGACAATCCCAGCAAACACCAGATCAACGGAGTCAATGTATCTCATTAAGAAATGAGTTGGAGCCAGGTCCAGTTCACTATATGTGTGCTTCAGCTTCGAGATGACCTCAATGACCTCAGCCACCTCCACCAGTTTAAGCACATTCCAGACAGGAAGAGTGCCTTTGTGCCATCCAGGTCGATCACTGTGAGTTGCATTTTGACTCATTGATGGGATTTCGATTTCATTGCCGGATAGCAGACACTCTGTCTGAGAAGAACTGAGCAAACTCATCACATAAAGTGATTGAAAAAACTTTTTTCGGCTGCAGACAGACTGGATGAAGAAGTCTGTCAACAGTCCGAAAGAGCTGAGCTGGTCAGTTCTTCCCAGCAGCAATCTCCCTGAACAGGAGCTCTGCCTTCTTATGGTTGATTGCCCCCTGGTACTCCAAGTAATAGGCTCACAGGGCCAGCCTGTCCACATCTAACTGGGTCTTTCATCAACAACACTCCAACTTCTGACCCCTGATCTTCATTGCTTGAGATCCGCATCAAACCATGGAGATCTCAAGTGAGAAGATCTGGAATGTACACGGACAGGTGCAAGGGTATCAAGTGCCTAGGAAACTGTCTTATTATACAGGGTCACCGCTACACCCATGCCCACTGCATATGCAACGTCTACACTAGATAGATTGTCTGCCACCAGTAGTCCCTCTGGGAACAATCCCCTTAAAGGGCAGCAGCGGACCATCTCAACAGGGGAGGGACTCTCAGGGGGGCTCCAACTGAGAATTTCACTGTGCAGTGATCAGACCATACAACCTGGTCAATCTTGAGGTTATTTACCTCAAGTCCCAGTGAGAACGCCAGGTTCAGCATATGGCCATGGTGATGGGCCATTGATGTAATAATCTGTGACAGGCCCAGTGATGACATCAACTGGAGGAGGTGAGAGCCCAACTGCAAAGATTTGTCGTTGACCCAGGCATTGAAGTCCCCCAATACTAAACACCTGGGGGACTCCAACACTGTGTCAATGACAAAGTCCACAACCTCCTACAGAAATTCTCCCCCACCCCAGGAGGGCAGTTAATGAGGAGAATCTGGCAACCTGCACCTGGACACCCACCCACAGCCACATGCTCAATAGACCCGGTCATCCCCCACCGTCCCTAATGGCTCAGTTGAAGCCACGTGTATGCCATATTATGGGAGGATTGAGGTGCCAGCAGACAGCAGGAACCTTTCTTTGAAACTTAGATAGTGGCACCAGCACACTGTTCTGACAGCAATCATGTAACACACTGCTCATACAAGCAAAGGACAAAAACGCATACCTTGTTTTGGCACCACAATGTGTGTTTGCTTCACCATTTCCCTGCTGTCAGTGGTGCTTCTTACCCAACTGGATCAGCAGATTGCTGTCAGAACAGTGTGCTGGTGCTGCTATCTATGTTTCAAGAAGGGTTCCTAATATTTGCTGGCACCTCAATCTTCCCCTAATATGGTGGACGCGTGACTTCAACTGAGCCATTGGAGTCCACACTGTAGCCTCTCGCTATATATTGAACTTTATGGCCCCAACAAGCTCCAAGGAAGAGGACAGACCAACAGAGACTCTGGCTGGCAAAGAAAAAGTGCTTCAGAAGGAGGCTGGGAGGAACTGCTTATATAGCTCAGGAAGGGGGCATGGCTGGGTGCTCACCCATTGAACTACATGCATAGCCTTTCAAGCATGGGGGCCTGGGCTGCTCATTACTAGTTGACAGAAGAAACCTGGAAACTTTAGAGGGGAGACTTGAGTACAACAGCCCCGTCCCCACAGTCAGAACTCATGGATCCAGGTGACTACAGGCCAGTCAACCTAACAGTGCTGGAAAATTCCTGGAATCCATTCTTAAGGTTAAGATAATGAAGCACTTCATTGAGACCTAGGTATGAGGGGAAGATTGTGACAAATCATCCTGATCACCTTCTTTAAGGAGGGAGGAGGAAGGCAAACAGCAGCAGGGCTGTAGAAGTAGTCTATCTGAAATTCAGTAAGGCTTTGCCATGGTGGTACATGAAAAACTTTGAGGCAGAATACACCAGCACAGTACACACATAAGGCATACATAATGTGGAATGCTAACTTGCTTGGGCAGGCAGGAAGTAAAAGGTTGTGGTAGATGGGCAGTACTCCAAGTACAGATGGGTACTAAGTGACATCTCTCCAGGATGAGTGGTACTGGAGACACTGCTCTTTACATTTTTTCAGTGATCTGGAAGCTGGGGTCTCTTGCAGACTACTTGGGTTTGCTAATCAAGATGGTGGACTTCCTTGAGGATAGGACCAGCCTTCATGAAAGCCTGAATGAGCAGTAGTAGTAGATTTTATTTAATATGGCAGCCTTACCCAGAGGCTCATGGACTGTACAATAAATAAAACAATACAACATTAGAATCAGCATCATAAACTACAAAACAATTGGCAGAAAATACAGACACATAGATTTAGTATATATACTATATATATAGACCATGGGACATCATTCATGTGTTATTGAAAGCCTCATTTAATTTGCATCCCCCTTTTAATGGCCTCCACCTCTCAGGGGGCCTCTCTTTGGGTTCTCAGGAGTGCCTTCCAAAGCACTGGGGCTGCCACCACAAATGCCCTGTCACCTAATAATTGCAAATGTATCTTCAGGTGGCCCAGGTTGGCAGAGCAGAGAAGGAAGCAAGGGCAGTAGGGAGACAGACATTCAACCAGGTAGCATGGGCCATACCATGTATGGCTTCATACAGTAGATTGGCAACTCATCCTTGAAGGTTATTCACCACCTCAGTGGCAGCTAGTGCAGCTTGCACAGCACAGGGGTCATGTCACATGACCTAGGAAGGCCTGTCCAGGGGAGACACTAAATTAATGAACAACTTGAAGTTTATGAGGGCTTCAGTCCCCCCTCCTTGGAACCACTCCTGGGCTTGTTGGTAAACAAGCTGTAGCATTCTACACTAGCTGCAGGTGAATCAGCAAATCTATATTTACCCTAAGGTGTACAGAGTTACAGTAATTGAATCTGGACATCATGAAAGCATGCACATGCATCATCAGGTCTTAGTAGGGGATTTACAGGTTAATCTGGTTGATGTTCCTGACATGGTACAAGCCACTCCAGACCATTGCCCAACACCTAAGCCTTTGCCACTCTGCTGGAGAGAGGCTGCTCTCCAGGATAAAGACCCTTTTCAACCAGGTAGTAAGATTTGCAACACAACTGCCATGCCACACCCATCATTGTGTAATTTATAACCAAATAAGTTGGCTTCTGTTAGATCAGATGTACCTACTGTGATGGATAGCATCTGCTTGTTATTATATTGTATCATATTTGTGATATAAATGTAAGTTCTGTAAATGTCTGCTGGGGGAAATATGATAGCAGGCCATGGGAAAGACTAGCTTTAAAAGGGGCCTGACCTTTTGACCCCAAAGGTCGTCACTTGCTGAAACAGCTGGCTATAGTAAAAATGACCCAGTGGAAACTTTAATTAAGAACTTCCTTCAAAGGCCAGGGTATCACACATTGTAAATCATTCATTTACTTTAAAATCCAGGGACAAAGTATGCATTCTATGACCACTAAGGAAGAGGCAGCTTTTTAATGGATACCTGTTCAATTTTACAACTAGGAGATCACAGTTCCCCAGGAAGTTTCTGAAGACATCAAAGGGGTAATTCTGCCCTGGCATAAGGCCTCAATAATTAAGAAGAAGAAGATATATATATATATATATATATATATATATATATATTTTTTATTTATTGGAATATTTGAGCAGTGGGCTGAGACATGTGACTGATAAAGTAATTCAGTACCCAGGATTGAGTGACCTCACAGCCAGCGTCTGTGAGCTGTGTCTTCAGGGAGGAGGAGTTTGTAAAAACATATTACTAGCCAGTTAGGGTGAAAACTTTGCATTTTGTTTCTGGTTTTGAAGTAGGACTCCTGACAAGTCACTCTCACAGCACTTTAGGTAAATTCAACCACCTATGTATTACTTGAAACTTAGGGTAGTTGGAAATTCAGTTACAGGCGTTTGATAATTTTCCTTTTCTTTTGACTCTAAGTATTAATGTTCAGTGTTTTGTATGTATTTACTGTTTGTAATTTCAGTTAACATTTTGGTTCCCTTAATCCTGCTTGAGTCTTTCCTCATTTTTTTACATGTGAATGCTAGGACAGTATTTGATAATTCTGACAAAACTGTTAAGGGCTAAAAGTGCATTACCATCTTGCTGTAAGGTAAGAAAATACCTAAGGTCTCAATTGAGTCAAAAAGGGGAGAATTTGGAACCAGGCAGTGTGCTCACTGGGTTAAATATTGCACTGCATTTCCCCGAAGAGGGTGTGATATTTGATCCTGTTAACTGCGTGTGCTAGCGAAAAGGGGTTCATATTTTACCTCAAGACTCGAGACTAGTAGGTGTTTCGGATTCAAAACAGACAGGAGGGTTACCCTGTTTGACTCCTGTTCACATATTTCACTTTGAGGTTTAGCACTGTGGGAGCAGAGGGCCTGACCTGTGGAGTGCATTTGTGACAGATCTGGTAGGCAGTGGTGTGATTTAAAAGTATTTGGTAACATGAGCATTAACAGTCCAGTGTGTGTCAGATTGATAACTGTAGCAGCTCACATGCAAAATAAGGCAGTGATTTAAAAAGTAAAGAAATATATAATTGTGCTTACAGTCTAAGTTCCCTACCTGTTTTATTTTTTTTTTGGGTGTAAGCTAGTATAGATGTAGCTTAGGGAAGAAGATGGCTTCCAACTATAATGATTACATTGCAGACTACTTGAGGCAGTTATGCCAAGAGAGAGGAGTCCAGCATGAGGGATGAGCCAAAAAGTACCTTGTGGAGGCTCTTGTGGCAGCTGATGCCCAAGACCTTGAGTCACAGTTGGTGACTGGAAAGTACCAAACCTTTGGTGTGGAGGGGCCAGGGTCCAATGCAGTGTTCAGATCAAGGGAGGAGGACAATGGGACCAGTGTAAGCCGAGAGCCACTGCAGCAGGGTAAGGTCACCACCATGCTGGAGCCCAAAGGGATCAACCTGCAGATGGAGTTGTGGAGGATGGAGCTGGAGTTTGAACAGAAAAGGTTCGAAGCCCAGTAGCGAAGGGAGCTTGAACAGAGAAAGATGGAGATGGAGAGAAAGTGAGAGAGAGAGAGAGAGAGAGAGGAGAAGCAAGAGCAGTGTGCGGCTGAGGAAAAAGAGCGACAGCATCAGAGAGAGGGGCCAAGCCAGAGGAGTGAGAGCGCCAGAGGAAATTTAAACTGGAGAAGCTACAACTCCAAAGACCAGCACAAGAGCAGATAAGCGGCATGGGTGAACTGGGAATTTCAGGACTGGGATACAAATTAAATTCTAAATTGATAGCTGAATTTAAAAAGGGGAAGATATGGATGCATTTTAAATTCATTTGAAAAAAATATGTGTTCAGGCAAAAATTCCCAGCTGCTTACCGGGAAAGCTTGTGACGCATTGGGTCAAATGGACAATCAGGACAGCAATGATTATGACAAACTTAAAGCTACTATGTTAAAGAAATATGATTTAGCAATAGAGGCATACAGAGTTATAGTCTGTAAGCTCAGGAGAAGCCCTGACATGAGCTACGAAGAGCTAGCCACTAAACAACGTCAGTTTTTAAAACATTGGTGGAAAGGGATACAAGCAGACTCTGTAGAGAAAATTGAAAATGTACTTTTAGGAACAATATAAAGCAAGACCTTGACAGATGGGGCAGGCTTCCGCTCTCTCGCTGGGGGAGGATTAATATAATCAAGATGAATATTTTACCTAGGATTTATTACCCCTAAATATGCTTAATGTGTGGTTACCTTTAAAATGGCACAAAGCAATACACTCAATTATTTCAGATTTTATTTGGAGAGGGAAAACTCCCCGTAGAGCTTATCATAAGCTAGCCACCCCCAGAGAGAGAGCGGGGTTAAGAGTACCACATTTCGGATTATATTATTGGGCAAGTAATGTCTGTAAATATTTATGATGGCTTGCACCTTCCACTGAACCTGAGTCTTTGCCCTACGTACCCTCTTGGGTTAAATTGGAAACGGAACTGATAAGGGAAGTTGGTATAGACCCGAAAGCTCTTCTCTACTCCTCTCCAAGAACTTTGCCCCCTAAATTAGCAGTCACCCCAATAAGGGAGTCCTTACGTATTCATACTCAGTTATGCGCTTTCTTGCATTATTCCCCGAGTACAGATAGACACCAGCCAATATGTCACAACCCTAATTTGAAGATTGGTGGAAGAATGATAAGAGAATCCTGGCTTCCCCACTTGAAAGGTTTAAAGTTAGAGGATATTGTACAGGGGGACAGGTGTCTTCCAATTGCAGAGATACTAGCTAAATATAGTATGGGACCTAATCAGATTTTCAAAGTATCTACTTGAGCAATTTAAGCACAGACTTAGAAACGGGCATATAACGGGGGATTGGTTTGAATCTCTGGCTCAGACGGTCTGGGAACCGCATGCGGTTTCCAAAGTGTACAAGACACTGTTCAACCAGGCATCGTGAATGATCGATAATAAACTCAGATTCTGGCTAGGTCAACTGGGGACCAAGAGAGGAATTGGGATGAAATCTGGCGCCACACATACCAATATGTTACCCAGGATAGACTACGGGTTATGCAGTTTCACTTTTTAAACAACCTGTTTTGGACCCCTTCTAAATTTTATAAAATTGGACGCAGATCAGATCAGTCATGTTCTCGATGTCACCAGGCAGTTGGGGATTTATACCATATCTTCTGGGAATGCCCACCGATAAAAATGCTGTAGGACCAAATTAAACATAAAGCAGACCCATTATTGGGCATTGGACAGTATTTTACCCCAGAAATCTGTCTGATAGGTGATTATACTGGTATCACAGTTAAAGGTCGAAGACATTATATGGCTTTGATTTCATCCTTGCTCAAGAAGGTGGTGCTAAAGCATTGGCTGGATGACATCCCAATTACCTACACGGAATGGCTACAAGAGTTGCTATTTAACTTAAATATGGAACAATTTGGGGCCATGAGAAGGGATAGTCTCTCAAAATACGAACAGATATGGAGCCCCTTCCAAACACTTTACTTACTTCAATCCAAGCCGAGTACTGCAAGGTAACTTGATCCTGGTAAGAATACTGATGAACAGATCTCCCTAAAGTATACTAGTAGGGGGAGGGAGGGAGGGAGGATTGAGAGGGAAGGTAGGAAGATCATAACTGGGGGGGGGAGAGAATAAACTAAAAAATGTCACATTTTTTCTCTCACGTTGTAAAAGGTATTATTTTGACACATGTTCCTGTAGACATGCATTTTTTCTTTGCTGTGTCAATAATAAAACTCAATAAACTTGAATTTAAAAAAACAAAAGAAAATGTACTTTTAGAGCAGTTCTTTTGGGCTTGCCCTACAGAGCTGAAAACCTGGCTAGAGGACCAAGATCCAAAAACAGTGCAGGAGGCTGCCGAAGTCTCAGACCGCTATGCCCAGAGCAGACCTGCTCTGAGAGGCAGTGGGGCTGGCGTGGCAGCACAGAAAAGGAAAAACGATCCTTCAGGGCAGCTAAAACCCTCCCTGCCTCCACTGAAACCAGGCAGTCCCAGGTTACAAAGACAAGGTTTGCCTGATAAAAGAAATGAATGTTGGATTTGCAAGCAACCTGGACATCTTGCAAGACAGCGTCCTAAAAAGGCACAGGGCACACAAAGTAATGCTGGAAAAGAAGTGAGTTTTTTGTGTATCCCTGAAAGCATGCCAGTAAACATGAGGGAGCACATACACCCAGTTACTGTGAATGAGGTACAGACCCATGGGTTAAGGGACACAGGGACATCCCTGACTTTGTTAAAAGGGATTTGGTTAAACATGAACAGCTTATGCCCTATCAGTTTGTTATTGTACAGGGATTCACTGGGGAGGAGAAAATGCTGCCACTTGCTAGTGTTCGCCTGGACTGGGGTGAGACAGGAGAGACTGTGCAAAAAGTTGCAGTGGCAGAAAAGCTTGCCCTGGATGTGATTATCAGGAACACTCTCTAAAGGGGAATGGTGTGTGCAGTTACCCGGAGTCAAATAGCAAAGGGAAATTGTAGTTCCCTGGACCCCATAGAAGACCCTGCGGAAAACACTGGGAGGCTGATATGGAGAATAATGAAAGGGGGTAGAAATTCCCCAGGTAGCAGTTAACAGAACAGCTACAGAAGGTTACTCTGAGGAAGGAGGGGTAGCCACAAGTCAGAGGGTTAGGGATGGCAGTGACCCTGAATGCCCTGACGCTAGAGCTAGGGACCCTAGTTTAGAAACTGGAGGGGACCTGTCTCATGCCTTGGGATTGTTTAAGGATTTTGCAGCTGCCCAGAAAAATTATCCTAGTTTAGAAAGGCTGAGTGCTTGGGCAGACTCTGATGGTGCACTGGGAGGTGACGGGAAACATACTGTAAAGTTTATTGGGACAATGGACTAATGTATACACAGGATGTAACAACAGAGAGAGAGAGGTGATGTGCAGGCAGCTTGTCATTCCCCAGGGGTACCGTAAGCAGTTGCTCAAAATTGCTCATGATATTCCCATGTCTGGCCATCTCACACTATGCAGTGATTGGCCCAGAATTTCTATTGGCCCAACTTCACCCAGCAGGTGAAGGAGTATTGCAGATCTTATCACCAGTGCCAAGAAATAGGGAAGGCAGGTAAGAAAACCCAAGCCACCCTGATTCCCTTACCCATAAGAGAGGAGCCATTCCAGAGGGTAGGAATGGATATTGTGGGGCCATTGAATACCCCTAGCTCCTCCAGGAAGAAGTTTATCCTAACAGTGGTGGATTATGCTGTTGGGTACCCAGATGCAGTCACCTTATGCTCCCTGAGGACAGACAAAGTGGCAGATGCCTTGCTAGGAATTTTCTCCCATGTTGGGTTCCTGCAGGAGGTTATCACTGATCGAGGGGGTTCCTTCATGTTGGACCTGATGAAATGTTTGTAGGATAAGTGTGGGGTTGTGCAGAGATGCATGATACCTTATCACCCGCAAGCCAATGGACTTGTGGAAAGATTCAATGGTACACTTAAAACAATGCTGCAAGCATTTGCTGAACAGCATGGGAGGGACTGAGAGAAATATCTTCCCCACGTGTTGTTCACATACAGGGAGGTACCCCAAGAGTCAACAGGGTTTTCCCCCTTCAAGCTCTTATATGGATGCAGGGTATGTGGGCTCCTAGACTTGATACGGGGAGACTGGGAAGGCAAGCATGTGACCAAGGGGACTTCCATAGTGGATTATGCCCTTAAGTTTAGGGAAAAGCTGAAGGAGCTTATGGGAACACCCAGAACAACCTGGCAGCTGGCCAACAAAAATAAAAGGTATGTTATGATCACAGAGCCAGAGCTCGCTCGTTCACTGTGGGTCAGGAGGTCATGGTCCTAATCTCGGTCTGGAAAGATAAGCTGCAGGCAGAGTGGGCAGGACCGTACAAAGCATTCAGACAAGCGAATGACATAAATTACATTATAGAACTGCCTGACAGGAGACATATCCAAAGAATGTACCATGTCAATACGATGAAGCCATACTGTATGCAAATGGGGCTGACATGGTCTTTGAAGTGTGTAGTCCTGGGGAGGGGAAGGATGAAGAAGATCCCCTTCTGGACTTGCTGGAAGAAAGCAAGCAGGAGTCCTGTGTGGAGGCTATTAGAATGTCACCCTGGTTGACCCTGGATCAGATCCAGGAAGTAAGGGAGGTTTTAACAGACTTTGCCCCATTGTTTAGTGCCAAGCCTGGACTAACCTCCTTAGCGGCACACAATGTGGAGATGGGTATGCAAGCACCCATATGATGAACAGCATATCGGGGTGTCAGAGGCTGTTCAAAAGGACATTAGGAGGAGGTAGAGGAAATGCTAGATTTAGGGGTAATCCAGAAATCCTACAGCCCCTGGGCCTCACCCATAATCAAGGCCCCTAGAATTCTGCGACCGCAGAATTTTGCACAGAATTTACGACCTACCGCAGAACTTCTGCAGTGTTGCAGAATTCACTGTTCTTGGTGATTCTTTATTAATATTTCCATTTATCCATAGTACCTGGTTTCCTTCCCCTTTTTTTATATCCAAACCCCCCGCTATGCTTAGAATGGGATGTTATCAGTGCTAGAACATCATACATTAGCTAATGAAATGGCTGCATTCTGCCACAGAAATGAATAGTCATTTATCTACCACAGCTCCCACTGCCAGAGGCAGTAGCAAAGCACATTGGGTATGATGATATTTATTCAGCCCGCACTACATCCTAATACAGGTTTCCATCTTATGTTATTATACTAGGACCAACTTAAGCAAAACCTTGACAATAACATAGACCTGTTAAGTCCATACCTTATTTTGTACAAACTTATTTGTGCCTTTAAGGTACAGAGATGCCAGCTGAAATGAATAACTGGTAAAATGAATTAACCTGTCATTTTTAAGAAAAATAAAGTAATTATGCCCAGAAAAGTGTAGAATATATAATGTGTAGACCTGTTAAAGAATAGACCTGTTAGATAAATAATTGCACTGTACACATTTTTTGCCAGGGTTATTGATTACATATTGTCATTGGTTAATAGAATCACTTAAAAGTGACAGAGAGATGTTGTGTGCAGGACCAGCTGTTGGGCCAGAGTGTAGCATGCTGTGTTCCTGTGCCGGCAACTCAGGTTCAGAGATAAGCTCTGGGAGCTGGCTGGGCAGCACAAGGACTGAGGGAGCACACCACTGCTCTGAGCCTGGGAAGGTATGGCACAGTGTTCTATCACACAGGGGACAAACTGTGATGGGCTGGAGAGCTTTATCTCACAATGGGTTCACATGCATGTCATGGCCTGATGATATTATGTAGTGTGTCAGGGAAGCAGGTTGGCATGAAAAACGAGTTTTGCAATATCTCCTCTAGTCTGTTTTTTCCATTTCTAAAGGGATCTGTAGGAATGAAGATACAATTTCATGGAAATTGAAATATATATATATATATATATATATATATATATATATATATATATATATATATATATATAGTAGTAGTAGTAGTAGTAAAATTTTTATTCAATTGACAAGCAAAAGAATAGGAGCTCAACTGAGACAAGCTAATTTCAGTGAGGTCCTTAAAACATACATACATACATAATTAACTTAATTAAAAGAAAACACAAAAGAAAACAACAACAATAACATAAAATTATTTACAATAACACTAACATCCATATAACATAAACAACAAAATACACATATAAAGTGCAGTTATGTATCCTATTATAAGGCAAGACATAAGACAAAACATACATAATTATTCATCATTTAACCTTTTAACAGCTTCAGATTTAAACCAACTTTTTATTTCACCCAAATTGGGACTGGAACCAATTGGCCTCAAATGAGTTGGAAGTGAATTCCATAAGTTAGGACCCAAATAGAAAAAATGTTCTCTACCCAGGTCCTTCCTTCTTCTGGGCAAAACAAATTCCATACCCTCAGCAGAACATAACCCTCCTCTTATTATCCTAATTTGAAATTCATCAATAATGTATTCTGGTACCCTACCCCTAACTGAGTTAACCATACATATCACAACATGAAATATCCTTCTATCATTAGGACTCATCCAATTTAAAGTTTGATAAAGTTTGATAAAGTTTGATATCATATTTATCTTCATGAGAGGCCCATGATATCATGATATCTCATGAGTGGCGAAGCCACGAGTGAGATATCTTGATGTCATTGGCCTCGAGTTCAGGCAATGTCATGTTCTGTTTATACAACATATGTTTTGACCATCAGAGACAAACCCTAAATCCCCCACTTAACATAATACCTACATATTTGATTTACCAAGCAGGTACAATCCCTATATATTAGATTTGCCAGGGAGATGCATGACCTGCACTCACCCCTCGTAATTCTGACATTTGGTTGATACTTTAATAGATGGTAAAACAATGTACTTAAAAAAATATAATTTCCCCCCTCAGTACAGCAGGCAGCTCCATGACTGCATCCCTCCCCCAGTAGTCTGACAAATGACTGATAATGTTATCATTCCTAAGAAATACATGCTTAAAAATCATTATCTGGTTGATTCTGCTGTAATTGTTAAATACTTATTCAAACCATTATCTGATTGATCCTGCTATCTTCTCCCAGTTTTAGGCAAAGAAGACGTTTCAATGTTGCTATTGTACATTTGTAGTGTGGCTGAGCGCTCTGTATACTGTAAAATAAGGAAGTAGCTGAGATTTAAAACTGTGCCTGTCAAAAGTTTAAAAACTGTGCCTCCCTCCCCCCCACCTTTTTCCTTAGTTTTCTAATGTTTGTTTGAAATAAGGTGGCAACAGTAGAAAGAGGACAGAGGTAGAGAGAGAATCTGCAACTTCAGAAAAACGCACGCAAGAGTCAGTGACTGTTGCTATAGCAACGCTCGCTCGGACTTGCGTTCACTTTCCTAAAGTTGCAGATTCTCCCTCTCCTCTCTCTGACTTCTTTCTGCTCGTCAGCTTATTTCAAACATCAGAAAAGTAAGGAAAAAAAACAGTTCTTAAAGTTTTGTCAGGCAGTGTGTCTTACTTTAAATCTTGGCGACTTTCTTATTTTACAGCATACAAAGCGCTTGGTCACGCTACAAACATACAGTAGGAAAACTGAAACTGCTTCTCTACTAACACCAGAAGAAAATGTCAGGATCAACCAGATAAGTTTTTTTTTTACTGACTATTTCTTATGCAGTAATGAAAGATGAGAGTCATGGTAGTAGGGAAGGTTGCAGCTGTGGAGTGATAGTCACAACAGAGGAGCATTCATTTCTAGCATACCGAACAGAAAATCTTTCACTTTCATTATGGTGACGCATAGGAACGTGGAGATAACAGTGATATTTTCACATGTGAAGATATCACTGATATCTCCACAATCTGGAAGAGATACTAACATACTAAAATGCCAGCAGAATAGGCCTAACGGTCTTTCGCATCTGCTCATTTGGTCAGCCCCCACCCTGGGAGCTGACCTTGCTGCCCCCCTCGCCTTCTCTCGCTTCTCCCTTCCCAGTTCCGGATATTCTCACTGTATTGGACTTTGCTTCCAGAACCCTTCCCCTGTACCTGTCCCACCCCCTCTTGAACCCCTCCACCGTCTCTGCCTCCATCAGCCCCCTAGGCAGTGCATTCCATGGCTCCACCACCCTCTCAGTGAAGTAGCACCTCCTCCTTTCTCCCCTGAATCTTCCCCCCTCCAGCTTCCACCCATGCCTTCTAGTGGCCCCCTCCTCCTTCCTTTGAAGCACCCTGACTGTTCCTCCCCTATTTACCCCCTTCATATACCTGAAGACCTCTATCATGTCCCCCCAGTCCCTTCTCTCTTCCAATGTGTACATGTTTAGCTCTTCAAGCCTCTCCTTATAGGTCCTGTCCCCCAAGCCCCAAATCATTTTGGTTGCCCTCCTCTGGACCCTCTCCAGGAGTTTAATGTCCCTCTTTAAGTGTGGCCTCCAAAACTGCACGCAGTAATCGAGGTGCGGCCTCACCAAGCAGTTATATAGAGGGAGTATCACTTCCCTCCTTCTGGAGGTGATCCCACTAGCGATGCATCCCAGCATCCTGTTGGCCTTGGCTGCTGCCCTCTTACAGGTCTCAGGGTTGTTCATCTTGACATCCACCACCACCCCCAGGTCCCTCTCAGCCATTGAGACTTGTAGCATTCCCTTCCCCCAGGGTGTACACTTGGCCCAGGTTTCTGGCCCCCTGGTGCAGTACCTTGCATTTCCCTGCATTGAACCTCAGCTTCCACTTTCTAGACCATCTTTCCAGAGCCTCCAGGTCCCCCTGTAGGGCCACCCTCCCTCCTCCCCATCCACCACCGCCCCAGTTTTGAGTCATCTGCAAAGAGACTCATCTCTTCTGATACCTGTCCTTATGTCAGAGACGTAGGCGTTGAACAGGAGGGGCCCAAGGACTGATCCCTGTGGGACCCCACTAACGACCCTCCTTGGGGATGAGATTATCCCACCAACTACGACCCTCTGGGTCTGGTCCTGGAGCCAATTGCCTATCCATCTGGTTCCCCACCCCCATTTCTCCCAGCTTATCCAACAGGCCCACATGAGGAACAAAGTCAAATGCCTTGCTGAAGTCTAGAAAGAGGACGTCCACTGATCTACCCAGGTCCAAGGCACTCATCACCCAGTCATAGAACTCCACAAGATTTGTCTGACACGATTTCCCCGGGATGAATCCATGCTGTCTATCATCCAGGCACCCTGATTTTCCCAGGTCCCCCCCAGCCTCTCCTTGACAATGCCCTCCATCACCTTGCCCACCACCGATGTCAGGCTGACAGGCCTGTAGTTCCCTGCCACCTCCCTTGATCCCCTCTTGTGGATAGGCACTATATGCACCACCTTCCAGTCCTGGGGCACCCACCCTGTCCTCAGAGAGATGGTGAAAAGCTCCACCAGGGGTTTCACCAGGATATCTGCAAGTTCCTTCAGCACTCTGGGATGTAATTTATCTGGCCCCGGTGCTTTCTGCATCTTAAGGGACCTGAGGGCTTCCCTCACTCTCTCTGCTGTGAGTCCCACTTCTGCTACCTCTTCTCCCTACTTAGCCTTCCCCACTCCTGCCAGTGATGCCTCCCCCTCTCCCCAGACCCGCCGATCGGTAAGGTACCCCCCTCCTCAGTATCACTGTCTCCTCCCATGTATGATGCAGCACCCCCATTTTCCTTGGTGAAAAACTGAGGTGAAGTACTCATTTAGTACCTCAGCCTGCTCCCCCGGGTCTTGTGCCCATCTTTCCCCTGTTTTAATCCTGCTAATCTGCCCCTTCACCCTTTGTTTTTCCCCAATGTATCTAAAGAACCCCATGTTCCCTTTCCTAATTTCCCTGGCCAGGTTCTGCTCCTTCCTTGCCTTAGCTGCCCTCACCACCCTAGTGTCCCTTCTAGCCATCAGCTCGTACTCCCCTCGATGCCTTTCACTCCTTGAGCACTTGAATTGCCTATAGGCTGCCTTCTTTCCCCGCACCACTTCCTGGACCTCCCTAGTCCACCAGCAGGGTTTCCGGGCCCTACCACATTTTCGTCTTACTCTTGCACTGGTGCTGGTAGCATCCTGCACCCCTCTCCTGATGATTTCCACCTACTATCAGCGTCCATGTCTGACCCAATCCCATCCAAATGCTCATTAGGATCCTTCCCATTTCCTTAAAATCCACCCCGCGAAGTCAGTTACCTCCGTCTTTGTGCAGCCTTCTACCCCTCCTAGGCCCAGGCAGAACCAGACCGTGGCATGGTCACTCCCTGCCAACAGGTACCTTACCTCCAGGCCCCCAATCTGATCACTGTCTGCCAGGACCACATCCAGTACCTGCACCTCCCTGGTTGGTTCCCCCACCTGCTGAGTTAGGACAACCTCTGCTCCCTGGCTACCGAGGATGTCATAGTCTCCCAGTCTGTTCCTGGCATGTTTAAGTCCCCCAACACCACCACCACCCTTCCCCTGCCCAGTCTGCAGTGTCTCCCAACATCTGCCACCAGTCTCTCCTCCAGCTCCTCCGCCAGTGCAGGGGGTCTATACACCACTCCTATTTTTACTCTCTTGCCCCCGCTTGTTATCAAGGTACTAGAGTGCTCCACGGTTCCTCCACCTCCTCTACTCCCCTATGCCAATGCAGTTTTTGACTATCATTTACCCCTCCTCCCTTCCTCCCCTCCCCGTCCTTCCTGAACATAGTGTAACCCTCCAGGTTCAGGTCCCAGTCGTGTCCTACGGTGGCCCAGGTCTCAGTGACCACTGCCACATCCACCGCTCCCTCAGTTAGCATCATCTGGAGCTCAGGCATTTTGTGCCCAAGCTCCTGGCTTTTAACGGGACTACCTTCCACCCTTTCCTATACTTCCATTTCCCTGCTCGTGTTCCCATGAGGATTCTGTTTTCCCTGGTCTGCACTTTACCAGTCGGCCTTTTCCGCATTCCTCCAGCTCCCGGAGTGGAGACAGAGTCCCTCCTTTATCAGCCCCTTCAACAGCCTTTTCTCCCATCCTCCCCTTCACAAGTTTAAACCCCACTTTTCACCAATGAACCCCTCTATTTTCAACTTAAGGATTCCCTTCCCCTCCAAATTGAGATGGAGCCTATCTCTAGCATACAGCTCCTTATCCTCCCAGGTTTCCCCAATCCCCCATCAACCCATACCCTCTGGCCTCACACCACTCCCTGAGCCACTGGTTTATCTCCCTAATCTTCCTTTTGTGTTCCCCACTAGCCCTTGGCACCGGCAGGATTTCTGAGAAGGAAACTGTGCATCCTAGGTCATGACAGACCCTGGCAAACTCCCTGAACCTTGCCTGTATCTCTAGCTCACTATTTCCCTCAATGTCATTAGTACCCAGGTGGACCAGTATGTCGAGGAACCCACAATCCTTGCCAGCTGATATACCTCATGCTTGGCCCTGTGCACCGTTAGTCAGGAAGCATTTTGTTCTAACTGGCCAGGCTTCTCCCTCCCTATCCCATTTGATACCCTGATCATAGACTCCCCAACAGGAGCACTCTGACCACTCCTTTTCCTCCATTCCCCCCCTTCCATGTCCCTCATCCTTTCTACCAGCCCCTCCACCCAGCCAGCTCCTTGTTCCTCCCCCTATCTGGGTGCCACATGCTGCCCCCTCCTTATTTACCCTGGCCACCCCATCCCCTCAGATCCTATGCCTCCCCTCCTCCCGAGTATCCTTCTGTACCTCACTAACTCCCCCCTCACTGCTCGTGACTGGTCCTTCTCCCCCATCCGCTAAACTAGCCTGGCTCATCCTCCCTCCCTTCCTTCCTGTCTCCGTTTAGTCCCTCCTTGCTTGTCGTGCTCCCCTGGCCTAAACCCTTAGCTCCGTTTACTGTATCCTCCTTGTACTTCTGGTCCTTCTCCTTGCCCTTTCCTCCCAACTGGTCTTTCTCCTTGTGCTTTCCTCCCTCTTCCCCCTGCCCCTCCTGCTATGAGTCACTGCTCCCCCCATTTTCCTGCATTCCAGGTTCCCCTCATTCCTCCTGCTATCCGGCCCCTGCCTCCTGCCCCCACTCCCTTTCCATCTCTAACCACCCCTGTCATGGGTACATCACCCCCTCATCCTCAAGCAGAAGAAGAGAACTGAAGCGGTTACTGAGCATAAGGTCCGATCCACCTCCCCGCCTTGCTTCCTTCTGTCCAGCCCCGGCCATCTGCCTACTTCCCTGAGAATGTTGTTGCTCTGGCCCCCCTTTGTGAGGGTCCCAAGTTACCTGCCTGCTTCCTTGGTAGTGTCCCCCTTTTGGGCCCCCTCTGCCAGGGTCCCTGTGTGACCCTGAGTATTCTCCTACACTCCTTTCCCTATGCCCCCATCCCTAGTGCTTGGTGCAACCCTGTGGGAGATCCCCTGCCCCTTCCCCAACCATACCTGCCCCTTCCCCAGCTGTCTCCTAATCCCCGCAACCTCCTCCCTAAGCTGTGCCAGCTGGTAGCACACTGGGCAACCACCGAACTTCCAAGCCCAGTCCAGTATCATGGCTGCTCCACACCCTATGCACCCCACCACCCTCCCAAAGATGCCGGCCCTAATGATGTGTGGTCCCATCCCCCTCCAAGTAGGTTTCCTTGGGTGAGCCACCAGGTTCCCCACTAGTCCAAGATACACCCCTACTTCCTAATCAGGTCACCCACTAATCCTAGATACAGTCCCACAGTAAACCTGTAACCCTGTTACTAGGTACAGTACAACACAGTAAACTTATAAGGGAATTGAACAACTCCCTAAGCTCCTCTCTCCCAGCCTTTAAATCCAACCCCCAGTGGCTAGAACTACATGAGCTGCACCTGCAGCCTTTTCCTCCAATTGCAGGGCAGGTGTTCCCCTATAAATTAGCAGAGCTCTGGGGAGGGAGGGTGGGTTTGGGGCCTACACCCGACTCTCGAGAGAGTGTATCAGCCCTGTGTCTGCCCCTCCAAGCCCTGCAGCCAAATAACCAGCCCCAAGCAAATCCCACCAAATAGGTTTTAAATCAGAAGAAATAGGCGTCCACCAGCGTAGCCTGTTACACAGTGAAACATCCAACAAATGAGCCCACTTACAGCCACCAAACCAGTTTTCAAACTTCCAATAGCCCCAAAAACAATACCCTGCTAGCCCCTTAGAAGTAAGAAAGAAAATAAATAACCTTCTACCAAGTAAAATCCACAAGAAACCCTGTAAAAACAACAAGAAGCAGCTACTGTCCTGGAACACAGCTGTTCCTGTCCCCTTCCAGTTCCTTCTGAGAAGCCAAAGCAACTAACACCACAAACCTGATTCAGCTCTGCCTCCAGTCAATTAGCTGAGTGAGACCTGGCCAGACCATCAACACCCTTCCCCCACTATGCACTAACCTTTGCAGCTAGTGCAGTCAGCAAAAAGGAATCAAAATTCAACTCAAAGCCCCCAAAATATGTTTGCTGCCAAAGGAAACAGGTCTTCAATTTAATCAGCTTCACTAACAACACATCAAAATAGGCTTGAAATTAACAGATATAGGTCTCCAATTCAAATAACCAGCCCCAAGCAAATCCCACCAAATAGGTTTTAAATCAGAAGAAATAGGCCTCCACCAGTGCAGCCTGTTACACAGTGAAACATCCAACAAATGAGCCCACTTACAGCCACCAAACCAGTTTTCAAACTGCCAACAGCCCCAAAAACAATACCCTGCTAGCCCCTTAGAAGTAAGAAAGAAAAGAAATGACCTTCTACCAAGTAAAATCCACAAGAAACCCTGTAAAAACAACAAGAAGCAGCTACTGTCCTGGAACACAACTGATCCTGTCCCCTTCCAGTTCCTTCCTTCCAGATATTACTTTTTATCCTGGTATTTATGTCAAAATGTATGTTGTATATATATATATATATATATATATATATATATATATATATACACACACACATACACAGTATATATGTATGTCTATATATATAATCTATACACACATGCACACACATTTGTATGTATGTTAGTATGTTACAGACTGCATATATAAGTGATACACAGCGGGGGCCTCTTGAGTGGTGTAGACAGCACATATAAATATATAAGTGATACACAGTAGGGACCTCTTGAGTGGTGTAGACAGCACATATAAATATATAAGTGATACACACTGGGGACATCATGAGTGGTATAGACTGCTTGAGTATAGAAATACCTTATTTATTACATAAGATCCCATCTGCATATTTTATTTATGCAGCAGGCTAGGACCTTAAGGGGCAGATTTTATTTATTTTTTGCTTTTTTAGACATAAAATGATTTCTATAAGTCTGTTATTTTTTGAATTAGTGTTACCGTGCTTTCCCCCATCCCAATTGCTATAACCATTGCCATAGACATGAAGTCAGGATGACAGGCTGACACTGTGATGTGGTAGTTCATTACTGTCACAGAACTGCCACAGAAATTTCAATCCGCTGCCACAGAAGTTCTGCGGCAAATGATGATCTTGCAGCAGAACTTGGTCCCAATGTGCCACTGAAATGTAGGGACCTTGCCCATAATCCTTGTTCCCAAGTCAGATGGCTCTATTCATTTTTGTGTGAACTATCATGGACTCAGTGCAGTCACAAAGTCAGATGCCCACCCAATGCCACGGACAGACAAACTGCTGGACAAGTTGGGAGGGGCAGCATACCTTATTACTATTGCCTGACAAAAGGGTATTGGCAGGTAGCGTTAACTGCCAGAGCTAGGGAGAGGTCGGCCTTCATCACTCTGATAGAGTTATTTGAGTATAAAGTAATGTCTTTTGGAATGAAGAATGCCCACCACCTTCCAGAGGTTGGTGAACCAGGTGTTAAATGGTGCTGAGGACTATGCCATGGTACACCTGGATGACATTTCCATCTTTAGTGCCAGCTGGGAGGAACACCTGCCCCACCTTAGGGAAGTGCTGGGCAGGATACAGAGGGCCAGGCTCACTGTACAAGCTGAAAACTGCCAGGTGGCCATGACTGAGGTGGCATACCTCAGGCATTTAGTAGGCTGGGGACAGCTCCATCCTAATCAAGCAAAAATTGAGGCAGTCAAGGCATGGCCCAGACATGAAACACAGAAACAGGTTCAGAGTTTTCTAGGGATCGCAGGTTACTATAGAAAATTTGTACCAAACTACAGTACCCTGGCTGCTCCCCTATCTGGCCTGTTAAAGAAAAGAATGCTTAAGGAATTTATCTGGGAACAAGCCTGTGAACAAGCCTTTGCATGGCTAAAGGAGGCACTGTGCAGTGCTCCTGTATTAGCCAGTCCAGACTATAGTAAACCCTTTGTAGTCCAGACTGATGCCTCAGATGTGGGTATTGGGGCAGTACTTAGTCAAACGTCTAACCAAGGAAAAGATCACCCAATAGTGTACCTCAGTAAGACGTTACTTCCCAGGGAGCAGGCTTATTCTACGGTGGAGAAAGAATGCCTTGCAATGGTGTGGGCACTAAAGAAGTTAGAGCCATACCTATTCGGGTGGCAGTTCAGGGTACAAACGGATCACAACCCCCCTGGTTTGGCTGGCACAAATGGGTAAAACAAATGGTAGACTTTTAAGATGGAGATTTGCCTTGCAGGGGTATGACATGACTGTCTCACACAGGGCAGAGGCAGCAAATGAAAACACAGATGGGCTATCGCATCAGTTTGAGCAGTGAACTGAATTTGGGGACCTCATCCCATGCCTAGTAATAGATCCCCCCAAATTCAGTCTAGGAGGGAGGGGTAGATCTGTTGCAAATGCACTCCACAGGTCAGTGCAATATATGAGCAGGAGACAAACAGGATAACCCTCCTGTTTGTTTTGGGTCCGAAATACCCACTAGTCTCGAGTCTTGAGGTAAAATATCAACCCCTTTTTGCTAGCATGCCCAGTTAACAGGATCAAATATCACACCCTCTTCAGAAAAATGCAGTGCAATACTTAACCCAGTGAACACACAGCCTGGTTCCCAATTCTCCCCTTTTTGATTCAGTTGAGACCTTAGGTATTTTCTTACCTTAGAGCAAGATGGTAATGCACTTTAAGCCCTTAACAGTTTTGTCAGAATTATCAAATACTGTCCCAACATTCACATGCAAAAAAATGAGAAAGACTCAGGCAGGATTAAGGAAACCAAAATGTTTACTGAAATTGGAAATAGTAAATACATACAAAACACTAAACCTATATACATTAATACTTACAGTCAAAAGAAAAGGGAAATTATCAAACACCTGTAACTGAATTTCTAACTATCCTAAGTTTCAAGTAATAAATAGGTGGTTGAATTTACCTTAAGTGCTGTGAGAGTGACTTGTCTGGATTCCCACTTCGAAAGCAAAAACGAAATGCAAAGTTTTCTCCCAGCTGGCTGGTAATATGTTTTTACAAACTCCTCCTCTCTGAAGGCACAGCTCACAGATGCTGGCTGTGAGGTCACTCAAACCTGGGTACTGAATAAATTTATCAGTCACATGTCTCAGCCCACTGCTCAAACATTCCAATTAAAATATATATGTATAGCTATATATATATATATATATTCTTCTTAATTATTGAGACCTTATGCCAGGACAGAATTACCCCTTTGATGTCTTCAGAAACTTCCTGAGGAACTGTGTTCACCTAGTTGTGAAATCTAACAGGTATCGGTTAAAAAGCTGCCTCTTCTTTAGAGGTCATAAAATGCATACTTTGTCCCTGGATTTCAAAGTAAATGAATGGTTTACAATGCGTGATAACCTGGTCTTTGAAGAAGTTCTTAAAGTTTTCACATTTTTACTATAACCAGCTGTTTCAGCAAGCCACGGTCTTTGGGGTCGAAAGGTCAGATCCCTTTAAAAGCTAGTCTTTCCCATGGTGTGCTGTCTAATTTTCCCCAGCAGACATTCACAGAACATATATTTCTATCACAAATATGATACAATATAATAACAAGCAGATGTTATCCGTCACGTCTACTACAGATAGTGATGCTTGCTAAAACAGTGATAATGAACTGCTTTTCCATTTCGTTCCATTCTATTTTTTTTTTAATTATGCTACCACTGTCTACTCAGTCATCCCTGTATTGTCAATTTTCTATACCTAGAATGAGGTCTTCCATTGGTCAGAAAGCCATTTTATATAAACTGCCTTCATTTTTTAATACATTACCTGTATCCAGGACCAGTCAGTATCAATAACTCTGTAACTTGTTTCAGGCATGCACTAAAAATGATCTTTTGCAATTTGTTAGTGCAAAAGTCTGCATGGCTGGAATTATTTTTTTCATGTAACGATATATTTATTGTGCTTGTTTCACATGCTCTATCTTGTGTTTGTACATCTGTTATATGTTCTGTTTGCCCTTGAAAATGGGCCTTTGGCCCATAGACTTACCACATTTTAAATAAACAAAACAAATGCCAACTTGTTGTCCAAACTGACCCCTGGATTGTTCACCTTTGTGGAGACTCCTAGCCTTGAGCACCCGAGTCTCAGCCTCATAACCTGTTCAGCCACCTCCACTGCCCTCGTGCAACTTGAATTGATCACCTGCACCTCTGTATTGTCTGAGTTAAGTCTCAACTTGCTCAACGCCATCCAGTCCTGGATCTCACTGGGTGACTGCTCAGACACTTGGAGTCTCAGATTCAATGGAGTCAAATGCAAGGTGCTACATTTGCATACATCTGATATCTCCCGTTTTTGCCAGGAGAGTCCGGTTTTTTTCATTGTTCTCCCACCCCCCCTGCACAGGAATCACATTCTCCCGACTTGCTACGAGTCATAAAATCAATCTTCCTTGAAAGCTTCTCTCTTAGCTTTTATCAGCAAAGCTAATCACTCAATTGTTTAATTAAAAGATAATCAGTAAAGTGCCAACGTGTAAGCGTGTATTGTTAAGCAGATCTTTTCTTAATCACTAGTGCTAGCAGCATATCCTGAATGTAGTTATCACCTCATTAGTTTTTAATTACATGGCTCGGGCAGCGAGTAAAAAGGAGACAGTGTCTGAGGTAGGATTTCATTTCTTGCTCTGGTTTGTGTTTTCCGTGTTTATCTCTTTCTCTCCTGCAACATGTCAAAGCGTCTGCACTCACCCGAGAAAGCAGCAACTCCAAAGAAAAAGAAATACAGCTGCAAGTTCAACAGGAGCTGGTCCGTGGAATTCTGCTGGCTTTTGAAAAGTGAGAGAGGAGACACGTTTTCCTTCTGTAGCCTTTGCAATTCACATTTCAGCATTTTAACTGGGGGTAAGAATGATGTTGCTCGTCACATGAGCACAAATACTCATAAATTACTGTGCTCTGCTAACAGCAAGACTCCCAAGCTGACAGCTATGTTGCAGAATAGTACAGCAGACCCTGTGATAAAAGTTGAAGTGTTGTTCACAAACTTTATTGCTGAGCATAACCTGCTGTTTCTAATTGCAGACCATTTTTCCAAACTTTGCAAGATTATGTTCCCTGACTCTGACATAGCAAAGAAGTTCTCTTGCAAGAGATCAAAGGCTACACATATATTAAATCTTGCAATTTCACCCAAACTTGAGGATTATGTCAGTGAACTATGCAGGAATGAAAAATTCTCAATTTTAATTGATGAGAGCAATGACCTTGGTGGTGACAAGCTCCTGACCATTTTAGTGCGTGTGTTAGACAGAAATGTAAAGCAAATCAGCACAAAATTTCTGGCTATGCCTGAATGTAACATTGGGACAGGAGAAAATATTTTTAACACACTAACAGAAGTTTTTGTAAATTGGAATATACCATGGTCCAACCTGGTTGGTTATGGCAGTGATAATGCCAGTGTGATGATAGGAAGGAACAACTCTGTGCTATCCAGAATCAGACAGCAACAACCTGATGTGTATAATTTAGGCTGCATCTGCCATCTAACAAACCTATGTTGCCAGAAAGGAGTAAAAGCACTTGGACTGCAAGTACACTCTAAGAAATGAAGTGTTACTTTTTTTTACACTGTGAATGTGTAAATCACTGTTTAACACAGAGTGTGTAACATTAACTCACAGTTGTGTCGTATTTATGAAAACAGTGATTTACACAACTACAGTGTAAAAAAATGACACTTAGTAAGTGTTATTTTTTACACTGTAAGTGTGTAAATAACAGTTTAACACAGTGTGTGTAATATTAACTCATAAATGTGTTAACAAAATAATACTTAATTTAGTTGATCAACTGTACCCAGAAATTATATTGTGCTGTATTACAGTAATGAATTAAAATGTTTTTGCAAGCAATATTGTGATTTTTATTTTATTGTTCAGCTTTAACAATGTTTCTATACATGTTAAAATGTATACTTTTTTAGAGTTGAACCAGTGTAAATTCCTTCATGTCAATTTGCATATACTTCCCATGATGCTTTGCTTAATTTGGTGTTTGCAATTGTGTTTTACTTTCAAATTTGGCTGCATGGTCAATACCTTTCCAAGGTAACCTTTGTCCCAACAATTTGCTCTGAGGTTCTTTTCTTTGTAGCTATTTTATTCTCTACTATGGGCTCCCCATAACATTAAAAGGTAAGACCCTCATAGTACACCCGGGCTCCCAAGCACTAGGTCCTGGCCATACAGCACTTTGATGAGCTCTAACAAGGGCATGTTACCTGTGTAGGTTTGTTGTGCATTTGGCTTTGTTGGTTATATGATGAGGTCTGTAAACACTCAAGTTAAAATTCATTCACAATGATTTGTGAGTTTTTTGATTAGCAATGATATTTTCCATTCAATGCAAGATTAAAATACTTCAGAATTCAACACACTTATGTGTTGAAATAACAACAATCAATATGGACATTACAACACATAAATGTGTTACAAATTCAACACACTTATGTGTTGAAATAACAACAATCAATATGGACATTACAACACATAAATGTGTTACAAATTCAACACACTTATGTGTTGAAATAACACATTCAATATGGACATTGTAACACATAAATGTGTTAAACATTCAGCACACCAGTGTTAGTAAAAGCTACACATTTGTGTGTTGAACAATTTACACACCACTGTGTTAAATTTATTTAACACATTGCATGTGTTAAATTTAACACACGCTGTGTTGTCCCTAACCGCACTAATTGCTGTGTTAAAAATTAACTAATTTGTAGTCAACTTTAACACTTCCTTTCTAAGAGTGTAGAGGAACTCCTGATAGATGTGTATTATCATTTCCACAACAGTGCCAAGAGGAAAGAACAGTACAGTGAGTACCTTGAGTTCACAGACACTGAGCCACTAAAAATCCTTATGCACTGCAGTACCAGATGGTTGTCTCTTCAAAACTGTGTGAACAGATTCCTTCATCACTGGCAGGCATTAAAAGCTACTTTGCAAGCCATGAGGAGGTTGAAAAGCCAGGTCGTGTACAAAGACGTGCAAAATTGCTAGACAATCAAGAGATGTATCTTTACTACCTGTTCCTTTCATTTATTCTGACACCACCAAATGAGTTCAACACACTGTTCCAAAGGGACAAATCCATGATTGGATATCTTCATACTGAGATGTCTCGCCTGCTCCGAAAGTTCATGGGAAAATATGTACAGGCAAAAGTGATTACATCAGCTTCTGACATCACTCAAGTTCCATTCACCACTGCAGCAAACCAACTACCTGATGACATGCTAGCAGCTGGGATACAAACCAGAGAGTATCTAGCAGAAAATGAGGTCACACCACAGCAACTCAGGTCATTTTACAGCCATATATGCCTCTTTTACAGTGAAGTGACTACAAGCCTCTTAAAGAAGTTTCCATTTCATGACAAAACACTGCAGACTCTGGGATTTGTAAATCCACAGCTAAAAGAAAACATTGAGCCACAATCTCTTCTGCAGCTGGCCAAGAAGTTCAATACCTGCAAAGATGAACCTGCATTACATGAAGAAATCTTGGACTTTACCCTAACACCTCAGGAAAAGCTACCTCCCTGTACTTCTAATATGCCTCTTGATGCCTACTGGCTTTCCATGGAACAGTTAACAGCACCAGGAACAAACACCAGAAGATTTAAAAATCTTTCTTCACTGGCGTTGACAGCGCTGAGTCTTCCACACAGTAATGCTGCAGCTGAGAGATCTTTCAGTATGCTCAGAAAAATCCAAGATGACAACAGGGGGAGATTATCAAACAACACCATCTCATCAATAATGTGTGCAAAAATGAACATTGACACTGACTGTTACAACTACACACCAGATAACAAAATACTTAAGGCAGCTAAATCAGCATGCAGCACTTATGCACATAGTGACAGTACTACCCCAAGAAAGTAAACAATATTTATTAATTAATTTTTTTTAACTTTGAATTTTCTACATCTGAATTTTGTATGAATTATTCTGAGTATATTAAGTATTAAATGCATAAAAATTGAAAATGTTCTTGTTTTTGAATTTATTTCACTGGAAAACAGGTGCACTATGCTATCTCCCTCCTAAATTCAAATCTCCGTCCTAACTTGGCCAAACCTCTCTCCCACCCAGATTTTCAGTATCACATGTATGCATTTGGAGAGGAAAAATAAGCAGTTTATTCACACTACATGGTGCTGCTCTTGCTACAGTGAAAGACGAAAAGGACCTGGGAGTCATAACAGACAAGGGACTAAAGCATGACAAGCAGTATGTGGCAGCTGTCAAGAGGGTTGGAAGAATGCTGGGGTGCATCAAATGGGGTTGGGGGGGCAAGCAGATCAGGGAAAGTAATTCTACGAAATTACATAAGGCCCTTGTCAGGCCCATCCTGGAGTACTGTGTGCAATTCTGAGCTCCTCAAGCAAAAAATACAATGAGGTAGTTGAGAAGGTATAAACAAAGGTAAGAGAAAAAGAAAACCACTGTGGTTCTCAAGGGAAGTGACCGGGAAGGTAAAAGCAAAGAAGTTGGCTTTCAGGAAGTACAAGGAAACACAGAAGGAGGAAGACAGGGTAATGCATTTGGACAAACAGAGAGAGGCAGGGAAAGCAGTCAGGAGAGTTAAGGCACATATGGAGGAAAAAAATGGCCCACACAGTAAAGAAAGGCAACAAGATGTTTTACAGGTATGTCAGTGAAAGGAGGAAAACAAGGGGTGGGATCATAAGGCTTAAGGGGGAAGATGGGGAGTATGTGGAAGGGGACTTGGAAAAAGCATCAATCCTGAAAATATATTTTTGTTCAGTGTTCATAGAAGAGGGGGAGGGACCACAATTAAGTGGCAGGAGCAATAAAGGCAGGGAGATGGACACCAGCCCATTTTCAGAGAAGAGTGTTCTAAAGGAACTCACAAAACTGAAAATGGACAACGCAATGGGATCTGAAGGGATACATCCTAGAATATTAAAGGAGCTTAGGGAGGTGCTGGTGGCACCACTGACAGCCCTGTTTAATGTAGCACTAGAAACAGGAGTGTTCCAGAGGACTGGAGGAAAGCTAACATAGCCCCTTTACACAAAAGTAGGAGCAGGGAGGAGGCTAGAAATTGTAGACCAATAAGCCTGACCTCAGTGGTGAAGAAAATAATAGAAGCACTGCTAAAGGAAAGAATTGTGGAACATCTTGAATTCAGTGGAACACAGGATTCAAAGCAGCATGGATTCACTCCAGGAAGGTCATGTCAAACTAATATGATAGATTTCTTTTACTGGGTGACCAGGTAGTTGGATCAGGGAGGAGTGATGGATATGGCCTACCTAGATTTCAGCAAGGCCTTCGACACTGTTCCACACAAAAGGCTAGTAAACAAGTTAGGCAGCCTGGGAGTGGGCCCAAAGGTGGTAAACTAGATTAGAAACTGGTCGAGGGACAGAACGCAGAGGGTGGTGGTAAATGGAACACATTCCGAGGAAAGGAGGGTAACCAGTGGGGTGTCACAGAGGTCAGTTTCGGGGCCAGTCCTATTCAATGTCTTCATAAGTGACATTGCATATGGTCTGGAAAGAAAGGTATACCTCTTTGCAGATGACACTAAGATCTGCAATAGGGTAGACACTCTGGGAGGCATGGAAAAGATGAAACAGGACCCAGGCAAACTAGAAGAATGGTCAAGAGAGTGGCAGCTAAGATTTAATGTGAAAAAGTGGAAAATCATGAACTCGGGGTACAGGAACCCTGGGGAGGCCTACATGATGGGGGGAGATACTGATGGCAACCAAACAAAAAAAGGATCTGGGGGTAATCTTATCAGATGATCTGAAGGTGACAAAACAATGTGACAAGGCTGTGTGGAGAGCCAGTGGGGTACTGGGGTGCATAGGCAGAGGTGTCACCAGCAGAAGAAAGCAGGTGGTAATGCCTCTACACAAATCATTAGTGAGACCTCATCTGGAGTATTGTGTCCAGTTCTGGAGGCCAGATCTCTGAAAGGACATAGAAAGGGTGGAGACAGTTCAGAGAAGGGCAACAAAAATTGTGCAGGGCCTGCACCAAAAGTCTTATGAGGAGAGAGTGGATGGCCTCAATGTATATACCCTCCAAGAGTAGAGAGAAAGAGGGGATATGATAGAAACCTTCAAATATCTCAAAGGCATAAATAAGGTACAGGAGGATAGAATCTTTCCGAGAAGGAGATGCTCTAAAACTAGGGGTCATGACATGAGGTTGGAAGGGGTAGACTAAGGAGTAATGTGAGAAAGTATTTCTTCACAGAAGGAGTGGTGGATGCATAGAACAGCTTTCCAGGGGAGGTGGTGGGAGCTAACATGGTAGGGGGATTCAAAAAAGCCTGAGATAGGTATAGGAGAACCCTTGTGATAGGTAGGAGAAAAAAGCCAGAGCTCAATTATGATATGTGGTTTTTGCAGTAGGTAGGGACAATGAGCAGACTGGTTGGGCCTAGAGGTCCTTATCTGCCGTCAAATTCTATGTATCTATGTATAATGCAAGGTAACTACAATAATCAGCAGTATGGAGGACAAAAGTTATAAGGAGAAGCTTGGCACCTTAACATAGTCACTCTAGGGAAAAGGAGACTGAAGGGGACATGATTTTAATCTTCCACTCTCTAAAGAGTATCAAGTTCAGATAGATGGAAATGTTTCATCTGGTGGGCCCCAGCAGGGCATGGGAATATTCTGTGAAGCTGACAGGTGAAAAATTCAGGTAAAATGCCTCTGAGGGGTGATAAATTCTGGTAAAAATATCTGACAGAATGAAATGTTATTTATAGTAGTGTGCATATGTATTTCTTATTAGATGTGACCTGTCCACCCTTAGAAAGGGATCATTAGGCACCACAAGATGCTGCTGGGTTCATAAGCACCACACGCCATTAGTTTCACCACAATAAATTATTTTGGGGCGTTTAGAAACATTCAGTGAATGAGTCATTCATTCCAATATATGTTGTTGTCAGGCCCCAGCAGGACACAGGTATATGTTCCAAGGCTCAGAGGTGATAAATAAAGGGGTAACATTAGCAGGCGCTTCTTGCAGACTTGGGTTGGTGAAACCATGAAACAGCCTGAGGCTATCAGCACTGAAAGTGGGCTTGAAGACAGTACAGGCCTTCAGGGTAAACATGGACACAGTTTTGCTTAACAAGGAATCCATGAGTACCCTGGGTAGTAGAGTAAGTAGGGGATGTGTATATTTTAATTTATTTATTTATTTGATATGTATTTTACAAGGTGAGCAAACAAAGTACAGGAAAGGCACATTCCAAATCCCAGTGTAATTTAATGTTTGCACAGCATACTGTACAGTACTCATTATTCCCTGACTTTGAAGTACGTGTGTGTGTGTGGGGCTGGGGGGAAGGTGTGGACATCTGATGTACATAGTATTCCTTCATATTCAGACCTTATGTTACTATAGTATGTTACAATTAAACAATAATGCACGACACGGTGTGTGTTGTGCTGTGATAACGTCATGCCTGATGCCTCAGGTAGTTGGGCACAAGGCTGAAGGCCATGTGCATCCAACACCTGAGAAGTGATGTTATCCCAGCACAACACACACCTTGCTGTGCATTATTGCTATTACACAATGGCTCGTTTTTACAAAATATATAAAAAAAAATAATAAGAAAAAATATGTGATTTTATAGGTGAATTTGAAGAGTGGAAGCATACTTGCTTAAAAAAGTTCCTGTTTTCCATCTCTTCACTAGATGAAGGTATTGTGTAAGGTACTGTCATCTTGCTTGTTCAGTCATATGCCCCCCTTGAAGCTGTCGCTGTGTGGTGTTTTTGATAAATGCCCCTGGTCCCACTGCCTGCCCTGGAAAAGTGGAAAGTTGCTGTTTAATGCAGATTTACATTTACAGGGACTCAAATGACGATCGTGATCTGTAAAGGAATCAAGTACGGTGGAGAGAGAGTTCAGTTGTTTGGAGCAATCGGGTGAGTTGCTTGGTTTGGGCTGGGTACATTTTGAGGCAAGGTAAATAAATGGTAGAAACATTTTAAAGATTTCATTTTAGGAAAGAAACAATTAAAATTCAATGCTGTGCGTGGAGGACCAGGCGGCCGAGAGCGAGCGTACCTCAGCTGTGCTAACAGAATGACAAAGCCGCATACAGTGGCCATTTGAGGAACAAGTTGCCATTTTGTTTGTCTGCATGTGTGAATGACAAAGCTGTAAGCAGCAGCCATTTGAGCAAGAAGTTGTGGTTTTGACTGAAGTTGGGGTAATGAAAATAGCATGAGATTTGGGGAAGGACTGGTGATTTACTGTGACATGGTAGGAGGCAGGAATCGGGGGAAGCTTCCAGACATAGGGGTGCAGTCATTTTTTTTCTGAGGTCCTTTTGGTGCCGAACCTTCATATAGTGATGTTATGCTTCGATAACATCACTGGTGAAGGTCAGCACTGACCAATCAGAGAGCAAGTATTTTCTTGTCATTGTATAATAGTCATGTTTTAAGTCATTATATCTTAGCAACAGTGTCACCAATAAGTGTCTGGTTTCTAAAACAGGATAAAGTGTATCAATATTGATATTTTTCATCACTATGTAAAAATGACTCAGCTATCTTTTATAATGAGGAAGGGTAACAAAACCTCTGGAATTCAGAGCAGTCCCAGTTTATAGAACTCTGTTTCCAACAGATTTTCAGAATGTCACGGTCAGACTTTTGAACAGGAAGCTTCACAGATGTAACTAGATAGAGGACTATTTTCCCCTCTATTATTTTAGAGTTAAAGTCTTTCAGCAGGATTTTCAAAGTGTGACACAAGGCTTGCGTCCAGCCCTGTGCCACAGCACTTAGGTTCTGGTGGTGCACCAAACCTTTCGCTGCAACTGCACCCGATTTTACAATCTCAGGTGCAGTTGTGACAGTTTCCATAAATTATGGTAGTTTGTGCCACTTATCTGGCACAAGCTCTGTAAAAGCAGCCCCAAGGATTGCCACAAGTTAGACCAGTAAAAGTTGGTCTAACTTGCTACACTTGCCACATGGGATAGACAATCAGGTTAGATCTCCACATACCCCATGCGCTGTATTGTCAACACACTGGGGCTTATGGTGATCTAAGGCTTTCGAAAATCCAGCCGTTTGTTTCAGTTTACACTCATAAACACCTTAACAAATATGAACAACTATGTACATCTTTCACTTGCCTTCAAGTGAGTACACATACCAGTTTAAAAATGCGTTTGTGTTGCTTACATTTCTCACTATTCCACTACTAGCTCTTATGTATTTTTTTAAAAAAAGTATGCTATTTGCACTTCTGTTATAATAAACGTGTTCGCCAGTGGTTCAATGGGACAGCAGTTAATGCTCACCATGACCTCTCCTGCCAAACGACATACAACTATGCATGCTCAAGAGCCCTTACATGATAACAGCTCTAAGTTCTCCACCTTAATACAACAAAAGTATAAATGTTTGCAGGAAAAATTTGTGTATGTCTTTGCCCATTCATCATAGTAATAACACCCTCCACTATGGGTGTTATCACGGTTTGTTAGTGGTGTACAAGGGAATTTGCTGGGGTGGTGGGGACCTTTCTTCTTTTCACAAAAGTGAAATCTTCATTTTGTAAAGCCTCAGAAATTATGTTGGAATGCAACATAGAAACTTTGCCAATTAAATATTGTGACTGTATAAAGTGAAGGGCCCTAAAAGGAAAACCTGTTAAAAAGAGGTGATTAGTTGTTGGGGGACAAGAGGTTACATTGTGGAATTTTGTTTTAACTAAAAGATAGACCAGGCCTGGCAGGCACTAGGAATCTACTTTGCAGAGTCATAGCAATGCAGCAAACTGGAGGTAAATGTGTATTTTGGAGGAGTTAAACTACTGTTTTTAAAGTTCATTAGCAGATTAAAATTCAGCGACAGCACTATGAACAACAGATTGGTTTGATATAACAGCCCTTCACCAATACTGCCACAGCACACAGTACAACAGCAACTTGAATAAGTACACAGTATCTTGTGTAGTTCAATATCTTAAAACAATTCTATAGGGGATTCTGCCCAACATTAAAACACGATCAGTTTCACTATAAAGAGTAATAAGCCAATAGCTCTCTATATGGTATTAATGTTATTTTTGTATATGGCTAGTAAGCAACCACAAAAACTAATGAGCACATTTCATTAGGAGTATATACAGTACCTTTGCTGAAAGTTGCCTTTGTGTATGCTTTATGATTTCTGTAGCGTAGTCCAAGCAACTAACATGAGCTAAAGGTCAGACATAGGGTAGCAAGCCTATGCAATAAAGCAAGTATTTCTTAATGCTAAATCAAGAAAGTAATATAATTGCAAGTTATTGGCATAAACACATTAAGGCTATACATTTCATTAGGTTTACATATAAATTGTTTTAGGGAACATAAGGAAGGGTAACCAACAAGCTGCTGAGATTAAATTTAAAGCAGTAAGCTTCTGTCATGCATGCCTGGTATAGTATTGGGATCTAAATTGTTTTTATATAAATATTAAGTATTCAGTAAAGTTTCTACAGCAGCAAGCTCTAATTTTGAATTATATTGTCTATTGTACAAACGCACATTGGCACACAAAAACACCACTATATTGAAGAAGTGGGATCACTGCATGGCACCAGAGTTTGTTTGATAGTGGCTCCAGGGAAAGCTCCGGGTCATGGACCAAAAGGTTTAACTTACATAAATCACTTAATGAGCTATTTTTATATCGGTTTTATGTTTATTGTTTATATAGTGGTTTGTCAGTAAAAATATCTACACAGAATATGAATAAGCTCAAAACTGTTTTTCTGTTTTTTTACCAGCATGGGCCCTGAAGAAATGGCCCCCATGGCCACAAAATGTTGGCAGGTGCTTTTGGGGGGCACAGTTATATCTTCCTGAAATCAAAATAGTTAAAAAAATGTCCAGGTAGTCTCAAGTCTTCCTCAAAGCTGCCCACAAAGCTCCCCATATAATTGTCAAGTCATTAACCAGTCTTACGGCAGTGAGATGACGAGAGTGCCATCTCAAAGGGTGATACATTGAAGATTGCAAGAGAGAGAAAGAGAGAGAGACAGAGAGAGAAGGGGAGAAAAGGTGAGAGAAAGAGACAGAAAGAAAAAAGTATTACTATGAGCAATCAGTTCCCTTATTGCCTATGTGAGGTATAAAGCCACGTCTGTTACTTGGAAGGCAGAAGAAACAATCATCATGCTGGTCACATTTACTCTAGTTTTAAATTGGCTGTTTACGTGCTGACTGGTGCTTTGGCCCAGTTGCAAGTAATGCCATGAATGAAAATATGCAAACATTAGATTACTTTGTTAATTTGCAGGTTTAAGGGTCCATAGAGCAGGCATCATCAGTTTAATATACATTTTTTGATTTCTCATTAATGATCTGTGCCCTTGATGCATTTACTACATGCTGTGCTCACAGTAAGGCATGCAAATTGCTAGTTATTACACATGTATACTAATGCCGTCTGAACAGTGCATATATCTTGTACATAATAAGGACTATACAATGCTAGCCTTCATTATGTGTTGTAAATGATTGCACATGAGATGAGGCACACAGTGCTGTAGCTTTATTTATATCACAATGATCCATACTTAAATGTTAGCAGGCACCTTCAGCCATTCATAATAGAAATAACAGACAGAAAATAGAACTAGTAAATGAATCAAGAATGGAATGAAATGAATGAATGAAAGAAGGAATGAATGAAACAAATGCATGATTTTATATGATCTATAGTTGCAGCGATACCCTCTCAAAATACCTGGTAAAAGAATAGACTTGTTAAAAAAATAAGAAAAGCTATGTATAGAATGGCAGAATGCAAACATTTATAATAAAATGGAGAGGAGAAATCCTGGAAGCTGACTGACTGAAGCAGTCTTTGACCCATGATGATATTTCACAATATCATCATGGTCCAAAACTGATACCAAGATCAGTCATGTACTAACGCTTTAGGGCCATTTTATAATCTCAATAACACACTCTAAGGTGTGGTATATCATGAGATATTGTCACTTCCTGGATGCATGAGACACTCGACCTATGTTCTCATGCCTCACAATGCACCCAGGATGTGATGATATTTCCTGATATACCACACCCTGTTGTGTATTATTGCTTAACTATCTGTTAAGGAGGGAGTCCGGTCAAAAGTACTACATTGCAGAATTAGAATCAGCCTACCCTCAATAAATCTCATGCCAAAAATTAGGTTTCTACGTTACTTCATTTTAAAGTTATGAGCTATTTTGTAACACTGATTTCACTCCCTGTTCAAAAAGCCAGTTTCAGTGAAAAGCCACTGCTGATGTCACAACCAGAACTCACAGACTAGTCCTCTCTATCAGCAACCTTATAGGACCTATTTCTTCATAGTTATGCTGACACAGGGTTGCCTGCAGTGCTTGCATTTCCAGAATGTTCAGATGCATGGTATTGTACTTTAGAACACATCAGGAGGTTGTTTTGGAATGCAGCGCTGAACCAAGGTATAGACTGTCAAAAGTGGTGCACAATTTTAGAATGTTGGGGGGGCATGTAATCTCGGCATGTGGCAGGGATGTGCCAACTTGCAGTGTGGTGGGACACTCAATCTCAGAATGTGACAGGGACACTCATAGAAGAATTTAGTAGGGACTGGCAATTCTGGAATATAACTAGGGATGTACACTGTCGGAATATGGCAAGACACACCATTATATTTTGAAACTGCTTGTCCTTGCCACATTCCAGAATTGTATGCTTCCACTGCATTTTAAAATTGTGCATCACATCCCCACCATTATCCAGCATTGTGCGTCCTAGCCATATTCCAAAATAGCGCATCCTCACCACATTCCAAAATTGCACATCTACACCATGTGCCAAAGTTGTGTTTCAATACCACATTCTGAAACTGTAACCATCACATTCCAAAACTCTGTCATTGCCACATTCTGAAACTGTGCATCACCACCACATTCCGAAAGAACGCATCACTGCCACTCCAAAATTGTGCATCACTGCCACATTCTGAAACTGTGTGTAACCGCCAAATTCTGAAACTGAGCATCACCGCTGCATTCCAAAACTGTGCGTCACCGCCACATTCTGAAATTGTGTGTCACTGCCACATTCCAAAGTTGTCTGTCCCTGCCACATTCCAAAATTGTGGATCACTGCCACATTCCAAAGTTGTGCGTCACTGCCCCATTCCAAAATCACACGTCACCACCACATTCCGAAACTGCACAACTGTGCATCACCACCTCATTCTGAAACTGCGCATCACCACATTCCAAAACTGCATGTCACTGCCAAATTCTGAAACTGCACATCACCACCACATTCTGAAACTGTGCATCAACATCACCACCACATTCTGAAATTGCGAGTCACTACCACATTTTGAAATTGTGCATCACTGCCACATTCTTGAAGTCATGTGGCACCGCCACATTCCGAAGTCACGTGGCACCACCACATTCTCAAACTTGCATGGCACTGTCACATTCTTGAAGTCACATGGCACCGCTACATTCTCGAAGTCACATGGCACTGTCACATTCAGAAGTCATGCGGCACCACCACATTCCAAAGTTTGCGGCACTGCCGCATTCCGAAGTCATACAAACATATGAAGAAGCCAGCAGAAGAAGGCCATTTGGTCTATCAAGTCTGTTTGCATTGCAGGGTCCACAGCTTGAACTAATGTCCCTGCCCTCCCTCCCCACTCCTTCCATTCTCCCTACCCATAATCCTTACTTTCTCCCACACCTATCCCATTCTCTCTTAAAGCTGCCTACTGTCTTCAATGAGATGACCACCTTCGGCAGTGCATTCCAAGTTTCCACCACCCTCTCTGTGAAGAAGTGCTTCCTGACCTCCCTCCTAAACCTCCCACCCTCCAGCTTAAGATTGTGCCCCCTTGTGTTATGGTTGCCACTCAGCTTACAAAGATTCTCCTTATCAGCCTTATTTATCCCTTTCAAGTACTTGAATGTCCCAATCATGTCCCCCCTCTCTCTCTCTCTCTCTCTCTCCTGTCTTCCAGGGAGTACATGTTCAGTGCCCTCAACCTCTCCTCATATGCCTTACTCTGCTGACCAGCTGTCATCTTTCTAGCCCTCCTCTGGACCTTCTGCAGAAGGTTAATGTCCTCTTTCAGATGTGAGCACCAGTACTGAACTCCATACTCTAGATGCAGCCTTACCAGTGACCTGTACAAAGGCAGTATAACCTCCTCTCTCCTACTACTTATCCCCCTAGATATGCATCCCAGCATCTTGTTTGCCTTTGCTGCTGCTTTCTTGCACTGTGTGGAGTGCTTCAGGTCACTAGTGATCATCACCCCCAGGTCCTTCTCCTCCTCTGATGCAGATGCTTGGACTCCACCCAGGTAGTACTCTGTCCTGGGATTCCTAGCTCCAATATGCATAACTTTGCATTTCTTGGCATTGAAGCCAAGCTGCCAGATCCTAGATCTCCTCCCTAGCTTTTCTAGTTCTTCCTGTAGGTCATGTATCCCTTCAGCTGTGTCCACTCTCCCACAGAGCTAGGTGTCATCCGTGAATAGGCACACATTGCCCTTAATGCCATCTCCAATGTCATTGATGAAGACATTGAACAACACTGGCCCCAGCATCGAGCCCTGCAGGACCCTACTGGTTACCACTCTGGTGCCATATAACTCTCCCCCCACAACCACCTTCTGGGTTCTGTCCCACAGCCAGTTTTCCACTCATCTGGCCATCTTTTCCCCCAACCCTGAGATCCACCAACTTCCTGATCAACCTATTGTAGGGCACAGAGTCAAAGGCCTTGCTGAACTCAAGAGAGAGGATATCTACTGCTTGGCCCCTCTCTACTGTCTTAGTGTCACAGTCAAAGAAGTCAATCAGATTTGTTTGACATGATCTCCCCCCATGAACCCATGCTGCCTGTCATCCTGGAGACCATGCTACTCTAGATATTCAACCAAGTTTTCCTTTAGTATGGTCTCCATGAGCTTGCCCACAATAGAAATCACGCTGACTGGTCTGTAATTCCCTGGGTCATCCTTGGGACCATTTTTGTGGAGGGGCACTACATGTGCTGTTCTCCAGTCCTGCGGTACCATGGCTGACTGTAGTGAACTATTAAATATGTCTGCCAGTGGCCCTGGCAGCTCCTCAGCCAATTCCTTCAGTACCCTTGGATGTACTCTGTCCGGGCCTGGTTATTTGTCCATCTTCAATGCCAGCAGCCCTTCCCTCACTCCATCCTCCTCTATCACTACATGTGTGTCCTCCCCCACTCCTCTTTTCCCTCCTGAAGGCACTGGGCCATCCTTCTCCCTGGTGAAGACAGAACAGAAGTATTAATTTAGTATCTCTGCTTTTCCCCCCATTATCCTCCACCCACGCCTAACAATCCCTTCCTTCTTGTCCCTTTTTTCACTTAAATAATGAAAGAAAGCCTTCACCCCTTCTTTATTCCTTCAGCTATCTGCAGCTCCTTCCATGTCTTTGCTCGCAGGACTTCCTTACTTGCTTCACTAGCCAACCTTAGGTAATTTTCCCTATCCACCTCTCTCTTGATCTTCCTGAATTTTCCATAGCCCAATCTCTTTTTCCTTACTGCCTGGGCAACCCCAGAACTGAATCAGTTGGGTGCTTTGGCCCTTGTATTCTTCCCCCTTAGCCTAACACACTCATCTGTGGCAACCAGTATTCCTTCCTTAATGATGGACCACCTTCAGTTCACCCTCATATCTGCTCTGATGCCCACCAGATGGCGCCTTAGCACTTCACCCATTTTCCTGAAGTCTGCCCTCATTAAAATCCAAGATTTTGGTCCTAGTCGGAATGCCTTCCCTGCCCATATCCAACTGGAACCACACTGTGCAATGGTCACTTCCACCCAGTGGCTTCCTGATCATTATTTCCTGTACACGCTCCCCATTTGTGAGCACCAGATCAAGAATTGCCTCAGCGCTTGTTAGTTCAGTGATGCCCTGAGTCAGGAACCCACTCTGTAGTCCATTCAGGATCTTCCTGTAGGTCCTGTATCCCTTCAGCGGTGTCTACTCTCTTGCAGAGCTTGGTGTTATCTGCAAATATGCACATTTTGCCGTTAATGCCATCTCCAAGCACATGTTGTGGATGGTATGCTCCAGTCCACTTTGGGCAGGTTGAAGTCCCCACAATTACCACCTCTCCTTTCCCTGCAGCTTCCAATATTTGTGAGCTCAGTTCCCTGTCCCCTCCTCATCCTGACTGGGTGGTCTGTAAACCACCCCCAACCTCACCTTTCTCCCACTATTGAACCTTAACTGAACCCATAATGCCACTATCTCTCCTTCTTCTGACTCCTCCCTCATGCCAGTTATTCCCTCCCTGATATAGACTGCCACCCCTCTCCTCCTTCCCGACTACCCTGTCCCTCCTGTATAGTTATATCCAGGGATCACAAGGTCCAAGTCATGGTGTGATGTTGCCCAAGTCTTGGTTACTGCAGCTATGTCCACCTTCCTGTCTGCTAATAGTGCCTGCAGGTCTTCCATCTTGTTTCAAAGACTCCATGCATTCAGAAACAGCACCTTCCACCTAGAATCTGCCTTCCTTCTCTTCCCTCTATTATTCTATTCCCACTTATCTCCTCTGTGTGCACCCCCCACATACCCTTGTTATGTGTTCCTCACCCCCTCCACCCTTTGCTAACGTGATCTTACCCCTTTCACCTCCTCCTTCCAGACCTCTTCCATCACTGTTGGGGGGAGGTTCACTAACCTCTTCCTCTTAGAGTCTGTGGGCCTGCACGCTCACGGCCCCCAACTTGGTAGTTTAAATTAAGTGTAGTGGTTATGTAGTCCCCCAGTTTGTCCCTGAGTACCCTCAAACCCTCCTTACTGAGGTGTAGCCTGTCTAGTGAAAAGAGAGGTTTGTTTGACCAGGTCTCCTCCCAGTCTCCAATACAGATGAATATCTCCTCCCTGTACCATTTCCTCCGCCAGTCATTAAAATCCTCTATTCTTCTTTTCCTGGCTGTGCTGGCCCGTGGTGCTGGTATCACTTCTGAGAAGGCCAGTGAACTTCCTTCCTCCATACAGATCTTCCCTAACTCTCTGAACCTACTTTGCACTACCTCAACCTCCTCCTCAGCAAGGTTGTTGGTTCCCAAATGTATAACTAAGTTAGGTTTTCCTCCAACCTCCGATACTATTTCCCTTATTCTTGGGCCCACCTTCCCCACTGTCATCCCTGGCATACACCCTCCTGCTTGCATTTGGGTCTCCTTTCTTTCCCCAGTGAATACCCCCTAATTATGGAGTCCCCTATGATTGCCACCCTTCCATCCACTGCATCCTTGATCCCCATCCTTCCTTTCTTACCTTTGGTACTAGCTGCTTCCCCACCTAACTGCTCCCTCTGCACACTGTCACACCACATTCTGAAGTTGCGTGTCACTGACACATTCCGAAGTTGCGCATCACTACCACATTCTGAAGTCATGAGTAACCACCACACTCCAAAGTCATGCATCATCACCACATTCCAAAGTCATGCAGCACTGCTACATTCCAAAATCACATGGCACCGCCACAGTCTGAAGTCACTCGGCACCGCCACTTTCCGAAGTCATGCGGCACTGCAACATTCCGAAGTCACGTAGCACCACCACACTCTGAAGTCACGTGGCACTGCCACATTCTGAAGTCACACGTCACTGCCAAATTCTGAAACTGCGCATCATCGGCACATTCCAAAACTGCATGACTGTGTATCACCATCTCATTCTGAAAACTGCGCATCACCGCCACACTCCAAACCTGCATGTCACCGCCATATTCTAAAGCTGCGTGTCACTGCCACATTCTGAAACTGCACTTCAGCATCACCATCACATTCCAAAACTGTGCATCATTGCCACATTCTGAAATTGTGCATCACTGCAACATTCCGAAACTATATGTCTCTTCTACATTCTAAAATTGTACCTGCCTGCCACATTCTGAAACTGTGTGCAAACTTCCATGCTCCAGTACTGCCTGTCATTGTCATGTTCTAAAAATGTGCATTCCCACCATATTCTGAAACTGCACATCCCCACCACATTCTGAAGATGAGTGTCACTGCCACATTAAAAAATTACACGCTCAAGTTACATTCTAAAATTATGCATCCCAGCCTCATTTTGAAATTCCATGTGGCTACCAGATTCTGAAACTGCATCACTGTCACTTTCTGAGTTTTTGCATCCACGCTGCATTCTGAAATTGAATGTTTCCACCACAATCTGAAATCAAGCACACCAACCACGTTTTAAAATTTTGCATCACTACACCCATGCCAAATTAATCCATCCAAGACACATTACGAAATTACATATCCCTTCCACCTTCCATAACTGTGTGTCTCCCACATTTTTAAATTGTGTATCTCTGCCACATTCTAAAACTATATGACACTGCCACATTAAGAAGTTTAGCATCCCTGCCACTTTTCAAAATTGTGTGTCCCACCTACTTTCTAAGATTATATCATTGCTGCATTCCATGGTTGCAATCTGGTGGCATTTCGAAACTCATCCTTACACTATTATAAAAATTGCACATATTTTTGTCATTCTAAAGCCATGTTTGCTGCTGTATTCCACCCTTCATCACATTCTTAAGTACTGTACCTTGCATCTGCACATTATAGAAATGCATGCTCTGACTCACCCATTGTCAGCTTTCCTTTTCCAGATGTTTAATACAACTGCAGTTTTATGTAATGTGAGAGAAATAAGTCTTGTAAGGTAGTCTGCAAGAAGGACTAGGTTGTGACCTCTGGTTGTGACATCATCAATAGTTCTTTACTGAAACTGGCTTTTTTGAACAGGCAGTAAATTTAGGGTTACAAAATGAGTTGCAACTTTTAAACAAAGTAACTTAGCTATCTCATTTTTGGCATGAGGCTGATTGGGGATATGCTGATCCAAATTCTGAATTTACTGATGCTAGAAATCTTTGCCAGACTCTCTCTTTAATTGAGTACATTTTGGCCAACAGTATATTTTTAATACAATCTGCCTAATCTTAAAGGAATAATAGGACACTTATGCTTGTAGTTCCATGGAGCAGTGGGTGATGAATGCCCCCATGAACAGTATACTCTGCATGACCAAGTGTGCTTTGAATGCCAATTTTATTGCAGTAGCCACACAGCTGTTGGACTGCAAGGTTTCCATTCTTTTCTTGCTGCTCTTACTCTCTTGCTAATAAGGTGGTTTTGGCTCCTCACTCCCTACCACCAGCTGATGTGTCTGGGTATACCATCTGCTTGCTGCTCTACACTCTGCTTCCCTGCCTGGCTTTTTATGCTTGCCGGTACCCTCCAGCAGTTTCTAACTAGGTCTTCAAGGGTCCAAGGGTGGGTTTTTGCTTCTTGTCTCCCACACGGCTGCTCTGTTAGACTATTCTACTTTCTGTTCTTCTTCCACATCTTGCTGCCAGAAGTGATGTGGTTGCATGCTGCAGTGCCTGTGGGTGAACTGCTTCAGTAAATAGCTGCATGATTTGCCAGATAGAAACATAGAAACTGATGGTTGAAGGGGAATGCAAGATCCATCTAGTGTGCCCGATATGGGTAACTACCCCCTCTTCTATCCTCTCTGTGAAATTATACCTTTAAGCCTGTCCCAGGCATTTTCAAATCCATTTACTGTTTTGACCTTCACCACTTCCCGGGGCAGATAATTCCATGGGTTGACCACCCTCTCAGTGAAGAAGAACTTCCTAACATTGCTCTTGAATCACCCACCCTTGAGCCGAATATTGTGTCCTCTAGTTCTGATGTTTTTCTTCTCCTGAATGAGCTCCCATATCCCAACCTTATTTATACCTTTTATATACCTGAATGTCTCAATCATATCCCCCCTCTCCCTCCTCTTCTCCAGGGAGTACATGTTGAGCTCCCTCAACATATCTTCACGTGCCATTTGATGCAGACCCTGAATAATTTTTTGTGGTTCTCCTCTGCACAGTCTCAATCCTATCAATGTCTTTCCTAAGATGTGGCCTCCAGAACTGTACACAGTACTCCAGGTGGGATGGACCAGTGCCCTGTAAGGTGGCTTCTGTGACTTATGATTCCCCTCCCTATGGAGCCCAGCATACCACTGGCCTTTAACATGGCCTTTCTGCACTGCTTCCCCACCTTTAAGTCATCTGATATAATGACACCTAGGTCTTGCTCCTGGTTGGTGCATGCCAGCTGCTCCCCTCCCAGGTAGTATCCCATCTTGGGATTTCCCTTGTCTAAGTGCATGACCTTGCACATTTTGACATTGAACTTCAGCTGCCAGGTATCTGACTATTCTGTGTTTCAGAGTGGTCTGGCACTGTGTACAGCTACCTTTCTTCTGTTGTGTCTGACCATTCCTTAAGTTTCCTCAAGTCTGATTCCATGCTCTTGACTCCTTCTAGGGTGTTCACTTTGTTGCAGATCTTGGTGTCATCTGCAAATAGACACATCTTCCCTTCCAATCCATTACCAATGTTGGCTATGAACACATTGAAGAGTAGGGGCCCCAGCACCGACCTCTGAGGCACTCCATTAGTCATTTCCCTCTCCGTCGATACCACTCCATTTACTTGCACCCATTGTGTTCTTCCCTTTAGCCAGTTGCTCACTCAACCCACCACTTCCTTACCTATGCCAATGTGGTCCAGCTTCTGTGTGGAACCGAGTCGAAGGCCTTCTAAAGTCCAGGTAGACCACATCCACCGCTCCCCCTTGGTCTACTACCTTCATTACCCAGTCAAAAAAGTCAACCAAGTTTGTCTGACATGACCTTCCAGCCATGAAACCATGCTGTTTTGGGTCCTGTTGCCCGCTGGACTCCAGATGCGCTACTATTCTTTGCTTGAGCAGTGTCTCCATCAGTTTTCCTACCACCGATGTGAGGCTTACTGGATGGTAATTTCCAGCCTCCTCCTGCTTGTTGATTTGTGAAGTGGGACCACTGTCGCTGTCTTCCAGTCTTCAGGCACTGTTCCACTTTCCAGTGATTTGGTGAAGAGCTCCACCTGGGGTGCTGCTATCACACTCCTCAGTTCCTTGAAAACTCTTGGGTGAATCTGATCTGTCCCCAGGGCCTTGTCCATGTTTAATTTATTTAGGGCTTCCTCCATGAAGGAGATCAATTCTGCCCTTGGTCCCTGGGTGCAACTGCTTTGCAGATTTGGGCCATCCTCTGAGTTCTCCCTAGTGAACACGAAACAGAAATTTATTTAGGACTCCTGTCTTCTAACTGTCCTTCTCTACTAGTCCCTTCCCCCGAAACTGCTAGCCTTACTTTTCCTCCTTTAGTCTTTCTCCTTTCTCTTATGTACCTACAAACGGTTTTGTCTTCTCCTCTAACACCATGTAACACCCTGTGCTATCCTTAGCTCTGTGAGAGCTTTAGCTTTTCTTATTACTTTTCCCACCCCCCTCTGTGTAACTATGTAAGAACTCTATATTGATGCCTAGCCCCCTTCTGCTGGTGCCTGCTTGCTGTCCTTCTGTCTTCCCTGTACTTCCTGCTGTTGCTCTCCTAGCTTCTTTCCTTGTGCTTGGCCTAGGGACTGCTGGTGGTTGCTGCCACCTGCTCCTTCATTCATCCATCCTGCTGCCCTTCAGATCCCCTTTTTATGGCTGTGGGCAGAGCCTGCAGTCATCTTGCTTTAGCTAGAAAAACTGGGATACCGTGGAACACATTTTTTAGTACTTTTCAGTGTATCTTTCCATAACTGCAAATCACTATGACAATTAAATACTATTTTTTTTTCCATTTAGAATGTTGTAGACAGAACTCCAAGCTGCTTATTAGACGGGCAAAAGTGAAACAGCTTGTTAAATATTAGTTGCCTGTTAAACTGGAGACTTGTTTGCCCCCTTTGAAATGCAATAACTTGTACATTTAAATACTTAGCATCTAAACATTTTCTTGCTACTAGCTTCAGTTGGGCAGGTATTCTCTTTCAAGAAAGATCCATACCTCATACAAGTCATCCTTTTCAGCAAGGAATCTCCAAAAAAGATTTACACTGTTTTTCTAACCTCTTAAGACTATCTGATAAGCATTGTCTCAGACATAGTTTATTATCTACGGCAAACACACACACACACACACACACACACACACACACTGTAAACACCATCCTCATGGTCACAACATTAAAAATAAATACTTCAATCTAACATGTTATAAAACAATAAAGAAACTGTTTGTTTATGTCAGTCTTGGTTATGTGGAACACAGTAAAGTTCAGTTTACAGCAAATTTCCTTTAACTATTTCTTAGCCTATATTTTGTATCCTGGATAGCACAGGGGAGATGCTACATCTCATTCTCATAGGGATCTTCATTTTACACATTTTTGCACTGTAATTACTCAGGATGTCCCATATTAGATTCAATATCTTGTTTTCAGTGGGGTTATGATTTTACTATTTTAATAATGTATTTTTTCAGGGTAGCCTAGTCCAGATGTAAAATATTGTTTTCAGCATGTTCTGATTTTGAGCAATGCAGCATAATATTGTGTAGATGTAGAGCCCCACTGAAAATAAGATGCCACATCTTCTGTGAACTGTCCAGGCTAAATATACAGCAATCAGCAGGCATATTCTAGGAAAATTCATTGTAAAAATGTGTAAAAGGAAGACCTCATTGAAACTGCCTCTCAGCAGATCTGCATTGTGCAAATTCATTAGAAATAATGGGTAAACGCATGACCACACTGTAAGTGATATTATACAGGATTTGCCAGTTGAGATTCAATTCTTTTTTACCCTCTTAAGACACTATCTGATAAGCACCGTCTCATACATAGTTTATTATACACAGCAAACACAGCAAACACACACACACACACACACAGATACACACACACACACACACACACACACACACACACACACACACACACACACTCACTCACACTGTACACACCATCCTCATGGCCACAACATTTGAAATAAATACTGCAATCTAACATGTTATAAAACAACAAAGAAACTGTTTGTTTATGTCAGTCTTGGTTATGTGAAACACAGTGAAGTTCATTTTACAGTAGATTTCCTTTAAATATTTCTTATCCTACATTTTGTATCCTGGATAGCACAGGGGAGATGCTACATCTCATTCATATAGGGATCTTCATTTTACACATTTTTGCACTGTTACTCAGGATGTCCCAGATTAGATGCAATATCTTGTTTTCAGTGTAGTCATGATTTTACCATTTTTATAATGTATTTATTCAGGGTAGCCTAGTCCAGATGTAAAATATTGTTTTCAGCATGTTCTGATTTTATGCAATGCAGCATAATATTGTGTAGATGCAGAGCCCAACTGAAAATAAGATGCCACGTCTTCTGTGACCTCTCCAGGCTAAATACAGTACATCACAATCAGCAGTCATATTCTAGGAAAACACATTGTAAAAATGTGTAAACGGAAGACCATATTGAAACTGCCTCTCAGCAGATCTGCATTGCACAAATTCATTAGAAATAATGGGTAAAAGCATTACCACACTGTAAGTAATATTTTACAGGATATGCCAGTTGAGATTCAATATAACATATATCAAATCTTAACTGGCATATCTTGTAAAATTCCAATATTTTAAATGGTTTAAATACTTTACCAAATAAAATAAATATTTACTTAGCTAGTCTTTCTTCATAGGTCTTGTCCCATATGCCCTGCGCCATTGTAGTTACCCTTCATTGCACTGCCTCCACTTTGTTTTTTCTCAGATGGGGCCTCCAGAACTGGATGCAGTATTCCAGGTCTTATGAGTGTCTCATACAGACATCAGTCACATCCCCACCTTCTCTTGATATAGCTGCTTCAGCTATGCTACAGTACAACCCATCCTTCAGTAGGTGGCAATCTGACTCCAGTGCGGCGACAGCACCGCATATGCTTTCTTCAACACTCTTGCTGCTCCTAAAAGCTCTCCACAGCCATAGAGGCTCGGACCAGATCTTGTTTACTCCTGGCCCTGGCTCTGCTTCCCTGCTGTCCATTTTCTAGCTCCACCTCCCGGGCATTCTAACTTCCCTGCCTGTTATCATTCTCCCATACTGCCCCCCGATACTGCTGTCTGCTCATCCACAGTGCACACCCTCTCCTCTACTGTTGCTTGTCACCTTTTCTGCTGCCTTATCTGACTCCTGTGTTCCCTTCTCCATTCATATTGTGTCATCTCCTGGCCAGCCACCATTGCTATGCTCTGCTCTACCTCCTTGGTGTTTTTGACCCTTCCACCTGGATTAGTTTCTTAGTCAGCTGCTTCTCCTTACCATTGTGTCCACCAGCATTCCCAGATGATCATGCATGTCCCTTCCTCTGGGCTAAACACTCATGCAATTCTACCCCTACTGAGCTACACCCTCCTTCTCATACTACCTATCCCATGTTTCACTTTCCCTTGCATACTACTGTACTATTCTGCTGTCAAGCTTTCTCCTCAGCTTCTAACAACCATTCAAACTCATTTGGTCAACAATGACCACAACTCATTTGTGCCACCAATGATTAGCCTCTGGTTTTAACATTCACCTGCCCCTAAAGGGCTTTCTCCCATGCCCCTCATGACTCCATCTACCTTTGCCCCTAAAGAATGTGTCTCTAACATTAGTCATTTAAGCTTCACCCCTCTGAGCCTGGTTCTAACATTTTCACTTTGTTCTCAATGAAGATTAATTGGGCTGCCAAGCCTTAAGCAGCTGCATTTAGTCTCCCTTTTTTCCTTGGGGTGCCTTCAACAAATCTGTCATGCCTTTGACATCAGATTTGGACTCCATGCACCTCTGCAGAGGTGGACTTCTTTATATTTGGTTTCCTTTGGTTGTATGACCAGCCCTGCAACTCCACTGGAGGGGTGGGACTCTCTTGAGATGAAACAGGTAGGTATACTCTTCCCTTATTTAAAGCAGTGCATCTGAGGTCCTTACTTTGGTTCTGTTTCAAATACACCTCAGCCTGGAGGGATGGTAATCAGGCCTTGGTTCCCCAGAGGTTTCTATCTTAGAGGTATTACTTACATCTGTGCTGAGGGTCATAATAATATTAATATTAATTAAATATTTAATTACTACCACCAGGAGTTGAACCTGTGGGTAATTCTTCATTCTTTGATTGTGGCATCACTGCCAATGTTGATCCATATTGCTGTGTCTCTTCTTATGGGAAGTAAAAGTTTCTGTACATTTTACTAGTACAATATTTTGCTTTTCCTTCCACTAATCCGATCTTTTGGTTTTCACTTTATTCATTTGACCATTTAGCTTTCTTGCCTAAGGTGTCTTTGTACTAAGGGGACCTAATTCCTGCAGCTCCTCATGGGGTAGTACCCTCCTCAAGAAGGTTGCTATGTCTTCCAGCAATTTGAAAGGGTTGTAGTCCCTGTACCAGGGGCACAGAGAGAGAGAGATAGACAAATGTACATGGCAAAAGCATCCAGTCATCTCATCCCTCAGCTATTCCCACTAGCCAAACCTCCCTCAGTATGTAGCATTTATCTACAAACCCTATCATTACTTCAGCACAAATATACTCAGTACCTAACATGATATTCATTCATCATATCAGTGATTCCAACTATGTAGCCTAAGCATTCCCCACATACATCATCCAATGTAGCAGTGAACTGATCATTCTTTGTGGGAAAGGATGTGTGGTGTACTGTGGCTATACATCTCACAGGACCACTCCGTACCGAACATGACCAAACTCACTGTAGTTTCCTATTTCTGCCATTTTCATGGCATAACCCTTTATTGTACAAACTGTGGTGGAGCTGAATACAAACGAATAAACTTGTAATCAATATTCAATACACCAAATCACTTTCTAAGACAAAAAGGAAAATAGTTTGCCTTTGTACATCTCTCTGTATATTATAATTGCTATATAGTCAAACTGATGTTTTTCATTGAGTCTTCACTCACAAATTTGAAATTAGGAATGTCAGGAGATCGCAGGTTTGGATCTCAGTACAGCCCAGATTCACTATGTGGCCTTGAGCAAGTCATTCAACCTTGTTGTGTTTCAATCCTCCCAGCTATGTGATTGGTATAAGTATTGTAGGACTACACTGAAAATGAGATGCTGCATCCCAGTTGGGCTGTTGTGGTTAAATATATTGTAAAATAAAATATATACTGTATATCCACAATGAACTAGTCTGAATAAACAGCAGTAGAAAGGGATATTGCTTTGCAATGAGTCATGAACAATATACTTGTGAACACAGAAGGAACAGTAACTTACCAGCAGAGCTGCACTCCATAGCACAAGTCTACTCAAGGGTATGCACAACAGCATGGGTGATCTAAATACTAACTGACCTGACCTTAGGTTTGAAATCTTCCATTCCAAGGATATAGCATTAAACATAACAAAATTATTTTGGGACCCAACATGCCACAACGCTAGTCCACAAATCTTATCCTGATGGTCCCACCCCTTCATAGCATGACAGCTGGTAAACTGCCAAACATCTTCAGTAATCATTGTGTTATGTTATAAATCACTAATGTGATTTCAGCCAATCAGTATGCTGAGTCACTCCTGTTCTGTGTACAGTGTTCTCTTGTGTGGGATCATTAGGAGGGAGTGCTCTGCTTTAGCTATGGGGGTTAAACAGCACAATAAAAAAAGACTCTAAACTTAATATAAATCACTTGAGCTAAACTCAAATGATTTATAATAACATAATAAGATAATAGGGCCTCTGATGTACTGTATGTCTCTTGTGGTTCAAGAGATTCCTCTCATGAGGTTTGGGAAGACAGAACTACTCAGCTTCACGTCGTGGTCCTCTTGCACAGACCTCATGCTTGGAGTCTCTTATACCAAGAGAGATATCCTTCAGAGGCCCTATTAACTTACAGTGTTGCTCAGTAACATATTCTATTATAACTGGAGGCATCTTGATATGATCAGAAGCAACTAGCTATAGCACTAGGATCATCATGTGTGAAACAGACCTTAAGTTGCTAGGATTTATCATTTCTACCATTGTTTCCTTGAGTTACTGAGATTTACTGATTAACATGCTGTGATATGACATAACTTGTCACTGGGCATTGCTGTACCCACTCCATGAGGGAGGTGAAAACACCCACATTTTTTGTAACTTGTCATACAATTCAAGATAGCAGCATCTCTTTCTAACTTACTATATTTAAAAATACTGATACATTTGTATCAGTGTTGCACAAAGGAAAAAATGAAAACAAAATAAAGAAAAAAAAAAGCAAAATTATCTCATTTTGCTTACTTTTTCATCTCAAACCCTATTTGTGTTGCCTGAACAATTCTTATTCTTCAACTAGTGCTATTGAATGGGCGAGTGAGTGAAGAGTAGTCTCACTTTAATTCCACAATAGTAACTACTGTAAAACCAGTAATTTTGATATAACCAGATTTTGTGGTCAGTGAATCATTGGGTGGTTTGCATAGTTTGGTTTTTACATGCTTCCCAACAATCAGCTATTCATATGTTAGCTGTCAAAATGGCTGCGCACCCTTTCATTGCTGTCAGTGCATTCAGCATACTGTCTGAGCTCACCTCGCATAAAGGTTACTAAACTCATTCCTTATTTGGATGAGACTGGTATCAACCTCATTCCTTGCTCTCAGTGAATAATGGATACTGTTGGCTAAAGACAAGTGGAAGTAAAAGGCTTTGCTGACTAGCATCAGGTATCAGCAGTGCTATGCTGCACTCTCAGCGGTCACTACCTCTCACCAAAATCATTTACAAGGGCAAAACTGGACACTGTCACCCAGCCTTTAACTTTCATGAAGGATGGTAAATTATACACTCAGACAACCATTGGGCTAATGCCTCAACAGCATAGCAATACATTTGAGTGGTTATATAGGGGCTTATGGATTATCACACACCTTGGGTGTGTGAAAAATCATCATAACACAAATCTTGCACATACATTATTTTTTATAATAACTGGTGCAACGTTTCAGAAAGTAAAACTAAACAGTAATTTTGTGAGTGAGCTTGACCCTCAGCAGCCTTGGTACTCATACAAATACGGTGTGCTCTCTTTTGTGCTTCAGTGAAGTGAGAGTACGAGGAGGAAAATGCCGTAATAACCTGCTAACAAGTTATTACAGAATTCAGTGGGTTATCACCATATTTTATCCAGACTGGATATCCAGTCATTGCATTGGGTCACCGGTTATTATAGTGCCTTATGGTCAGAGTATATTCACCAAGTCCCAACTCCCAAATGAGCAGTGAACCGTCCTGATTCTTCACCTCTTCAGAGGTTCTTAAAGTCATGGAGGACTGTAACATTATCCCTTTATATGTATGCCCCCATACAGACCTTTTACAATCTCTGGATATCTCTGTGAAAAGGTTGTTCAAAGACAAGCTCAAACAGCAGTTCATGGAGTGGTATACAGACTGGTATTGAATCAGCTTTCTAGTAGTTCATCTAAAATAAACATTGACCTCAGTATGGCATCATGAAAAAAAATCACAATGCACAGAGCTTGTCACAAGCTTCCAGCACTAAATTACTCATAAAAAGGACTGTCAGCACAGTTTCAAGCAAGTTGTTAATACACAAGCCCATGATAAGTGATTGATGAATGAGGCTGAATCGGGCACTGCATGTTGTAATTGACTTTATTTTTCTGTATTCTCTGAACTGTACAGTAATCTTTGTGCTAAACCTGTGTTTTTTTTTTTTACAACATGGGTTCTGAGCTGAACATGATTGGAGCTGAGAATGCATAATACTGAGTGGGACAGAGCTGAGAATACTCACACTGAAAAATATTCATTTTGATAGGGTTATTGAGTCAATACTGACTTTTGTTTTAAACAGTTTAAATTTGCACTGAAAATTGCTTTTTTTGGGGGGGGGGACACTGACAGAGCACAGCTTACTTGACAATACTATCTTTTCTATGTTTAAGCATTAATCTGATAGCAGACCAGACGAGGTTCAGGCTGAACTTTCTGTACACTGGACAGGTACTCTGGGTTTCTCTTCTTTTGTGTGTGTATTTTGCATTTGACATTTGGACATAGGATTCATGAAAGAATGCCAGAAACACATGGGGCCCAATTCTCAAAGCCTTCAGAATGATGAAAGGAAAAATGTGCATCAGGAATTGCGCCGAGGGCAATTCTCAAATGCAGCCTATGGCAACTGCAGGCTGTGTGCACTAAGAGAGTCTTGCACTGCCATTGAGGCAGAGAAAGGGGTGCAGCATGGTGCAAGGAGCCTTGTGCCAGGGGAAATGCTACAACATCCCCTTTCTTCAAAATCTCAAACCTGTGCAGTGCTGAAAAAAAACACCCCTTAGACCAGCCAGGGCTGGTCTAAGGATCTGTGCACCATCCATAGAGCCCTCCCTGGTTACAGTTAGGGAATGGAATAGATTTAGAGAAGGAGTGCAATAATGGTATAATACATTTACTTTGTGTTAGGTCAATGATTCTAGTAATATTAGTGTCCACAGTAGTTTGTGTACAGCTTCATATGTACATGTTAATGTAGTTGCCGGACCTAGCAGTAGGATTGTATTGTAAAATGAGTCCCCCTTCCATTTGCAGTCTCTTCACAGTAAGCGCTTGAGTATTGTGAGTGTGTTAAACAGCCTGTAGGGTATGGTACACTCAATAGGCTGAGTAGTACAGTTATCATACATCTTATATAAGCATGAATTTACCATTGTTATTCCTGTCCTTCACCTCTTTTATTTATCTTTTAAGTATCAGTGTAGCTACAGGAGCCTAGAAACTGTTAGTACATGGTTCAGGAGTGAAGATGTCAATTGTCCTGACCATCAGTTGAACAATATTAATAAATAACAGGTTAGGATGCCTGACATGGGTACCATCATTAGGGACACTAGGCATTGGCACAACATCCAAATATTTGGCTAATATTCCCATAATCCACATTACCTCCTCTAGAATGTATGGATTTACAATAGTTAGGTACATGTCCGCACAGGCCGCTGCATCTGTACCTACCGTCACTGTCAGAATGTGGTGTAGTTATATTACTGGTTGTGCTGTAGGGTACATATATACCTATATCTATATCTATATATTACAGTGGCATGGTAGTGCCACTATAGTTAGAGTTCAGCCTGGCTTTCTAAGTTAAACCTCAAGATTTGCACTTTAATAACTTTGCAACTGTTAAAATGATTTGCACAAAGTTTGCTTGCACAGTCTTCTGGGGGTAGATCTTTTGACATGCCAAGTTTAGTTCCAGTTGGATGCGTGAATTCAGAGAGCCAGATAGCACAAAAGCCTTTAAAATCTCATCACCTTGAACCTAGATGGTTTGGAATTTTGGCCTGAAATTTCTAAGGTAGAAAGAGCTTGGGTTATAAAAGTGCCTTTCATTAGTTCAGTGAAAAAATATTGATTAGTTGCAAAGTTATTCAATTTTGATGTTCCATTATTTTCAATACAAATTTCACTTTCCAGGATAGCTTTCTGGAATGAAAAAAAAATTTGGCCTCATGAAAAAGGATTCTTTTTTGTGAGGGGGCTGGTCCTTTTTCATGAGAAAAATTCCTTTTTCGTGAGCCACCATCTTGTTTTCTATTTTAAAAGAAGTTTCAAAAGTCTCATAAATAATGTCTTGCACAGATACCAGAACATATATCTGGCTCATCGGGACTCCATGAGGTGGATTCTGCACTTGTATGTTTAAAACATGATCCCTGAATGATTATTCTTTATTATTTAAAATCCTTTTTCATGACACGCTAATATCCCTTTTCGTGACTCCTTTTTCGTTCAGATGAAAAAGGATCACATGTCAAGGAAAATGATTTCAGAAAAAAAACTAGCTCTGAAATCCTTTTTTGTGCTAAGAGATCATTTTGTTTGGATGAAAAAGACTCACAAAAAAGGATTTCTTGGCACAAAAAAAGGAATTTGAAGAATGACTAAGTCCAAAATATTTTTTTTGTGCCATGAGATCCTTTCTCATTTGAATGAAAAAGGGTGATGAAAAAGGATCCCTTTACACCCCCCATCCTCAGATTTATATAAACTGTTCTTCTATATGGCCATTGGTATCCAGTGGTTCACCCCACCCTCCTGTGCCGGACCCTGTTACTTGTTTTTTTCTCTCTGGTGTCTAGTAGTAGCCCGCTCATCTTCACATGGCTCAATTATCCTGAAAATCAGGAAATGGTCCTTTGATGTCTTGGTTTTGTTCCAATCTTTAAAAAAAAGTTCACAACTGCTGCTAACTCGTCTCTCACCTGACCTCCCTCTCTGCACCCACTACCCCACACCCCCTAGACTCCCCTACACACCCTCACTCACCTTAGCAGGTCCCAATGTGAAGATCCACTTTCTGATTGAAGACACATCTTGCTGCTGGAACTGGTGACCTCTGTATGAGAAATACCTTATTTCCAGCAGCAAGACGTGTCTTCATTCAGAGAGTGGATCTTCACATCAGGACCTCTTCAGGTGAGTGAGGGTGTGTGTGGGGGGGCATGAGGATGTGGGTGGTGGGTGCTCAGTGGGAGGCCATGTAAGCATCAGTGGTGGACTTTCTTTTTTTTACAGATTAAAAAAACAAGATATCGAGGAACTGTTTTCTTATTTTCAGGATAACTGTGACATGTGAGGATGGGGTATCACTAGACACCAGAGGGGGGCAGAAAAAACATGAAACAGGAGCGGGCCCAGCAGGATAGGGGGTACCACTGCACACCAATACCCATATAAAAAAAACAGTTGATATAAATTGGAGGGTGGCTTCTTGACCATGAGGTACATTACTTTTCCAGTAAGGCACATTTGAGCAATCATTGTTTTTTTTTTTTTTTTAACACTTGTGAGAGCCTCTACAGAAGACTAACACTGTCATTCTACATTTTTGGAGCAGTTATATCAGCTTGATTGCAACTATTAGATTTTGTTTTGTCTGAAACTTCCAACAGTTATGTGGCAAACTCAGAGGTCTGACAATGCTACCCAGTCCTAGCAGGACTACGAAATTGCACAAGGGGATGAATTTTTACTTTGTCTGGCCTAATGCTTATTTTAACTTTATAAATAATGTATAGTACACTTCCTTTATTTTGGTTCCATCTTGAAGCGTGCCCATTCTTTGTCTGCAATTCTTGGTAATTTCTCAAGACAGTACTATGATTGTTTGGATGAATGTCAGGTCTTTTATCTGCTTTAAATAATAAGTTTTACATAATAACACCTGCAGTAATATTATCATAACAAGAGATCTGGTCAACATTTCTGACATCAATAAATTTAGCATAGACGATCGCCAATAAACATCAATCCAAAATAAAGATCTCTAAGCTATTTCACTTAAAAGTTACAAGCTTATTTGTAGTCCCGATCTCAATGGGCAATGTCAGTAAGATTATTGGGTGGGAATATACTATTTTGAGTGTGCTGCAGTGCAGAACTACACTGTATTACTTTCTCAAATTGTGAGTTTCATTGTAATATTGTACTACACTGTAATATTCAAATGTTATTTATTTTTGTAATTTTCTGATCTTAATTGTTTTAGTTTTTGTTTTGTTAGGTGCCAAGAGCATCAGGGATAGGGAGCTCCAAAAATAAAATTTGCCTTTCCTTGCTCTCCAAACTAATTCCAAAACACTGTCCTCACTCATTCCAAAATTGCACTTTCCTGACACAGTTTGAAACTGCTGTGAGCAAGGATGATTCAGTTACTGTACAACACACACATGTTGAATCCAAATATGTGCAAGGCAATCTGATTTTTGTTACTAGATCAGACCAAATCCTATGATTATACTGTCTCAGAATGTAAGGAAATTCATTGCAAAAAAGTTTGTTAATGCACTAGGTAGGGTTAAAGTGAAAAAGTAGGGAAATGTGGTGTTAGGGTATTGTACCCATACTTGTTCCTTTATTTTGCATATAGAATTTATTAAAATTAAAAAAATTGGACTCTAATACTTTTCTTGCACAGTTTGCTATAAACTCTGTTTGTGGTATAACATAATTTTGTCTATTCTCTAGTGTTTTTGAAATTGCTTCCAATCCACCCTCATGTGGGATGTTGGTGTATAAACTTTCTATACCTATACATACTAGAGTATCTTCTTCTTTTATTTCACACTCTGTTAGAAATTTTCACATGTGATTTGTATCTTTAATGTATGATGGAAGTACAGGCACAAACTTTTTAATATGGGCATCAATGAATTTTGGCAAAGATTCAGTAGCTGCTCCTATCGAACAGACAATTGGTCTACCTGGCACTGGGACTTTATTTTTATGAAGGTTTGACAAAAGGTATAAAGCTGGACTGTGTGGTTCATTCACTATTAAAAATTTAGCCTCTTTGGGTGGGATATTCAGAAATGCACCAGGCAGGGGCGCCAGCCAGGTGCAGCGAAACTGGGATGTGCCAGAGAGTGTGCTGGGTGATATTCAATGGTGCTGTGCCATGGCTCAGCACCACTGAATATGGCAATGTGGCCTTCTGCATTGTGCATGGTGCAGTGACACTGCGCCAGTGCAAGTGGCAAGGAAGGAGCAGGGGGATGTGCCAGCACAAGTGCAGTTATGCTAGGCACAGGAACCATGACATTCAATGGTGGATATGCAAATGGGGCCATAATGCATGCAAGGCACAACTGGGGCCTTTAGGCATGTCATTATGGCCCCATGTGCATGCAGGTGTGCTGATCCCTGGTTACTTGCGCCTGGCACCCGACGCCCCCTGCACATCGTGGCAAAGTGCCCCATTGCCCGATCTCAGGCATAAGTATAAATAATTACACATACCATATCCCTGGTGGTCCAGTGGACCGCTTCCAGCCCGATTGTGGGCATAAATGTAAATAATTACACGTCCCATATCCCTGGTGGTCCAGTGGACTGCTTCCAGCCTGATCGCAGGCATAAGTATAAATAATTACACGTCCCATATCCCTGGTGGTCCAGTGGACCTTCTCCAACCCGATCACAGGCAAAAGTATAAAGGAAACATTTTAAAATATCCCTGGTGGTTCAGCAGTACTCCTCCCACCGCCCACTGAGCCCTGTCACCCGCTCCTCCCAGTCAGCGGCAGGTGGCAGCTCCCCATCCGCAAGCTGCCCAGCCACCCACCGACTGACTGTGTACCGTATGGCTGTACGCCTATTGGTCCACAGCGTGGGCCAATGGGCATGCCGACTGAACCATACTACACAGTTGAGATACATGAATGGATCCATTCAAGACATGATAGGAGTGGTGCAGTGCAATGGCTGTGGGGCAGCAGTGTTCTGGGAAGCACCAGGGATATATTAAAATGTTTCTTCTATACTTACGCCCACGATTGGGCTGGAAGCAGTCCACTGCACCACCAGGGATATGGGACGTGTATTTATTTATACATATGCCCACAATCGGGCTGGAAGCAGTCCACTGGACCACCAGGGATATCAATTCTGTTACAATGCCCATGATCGGGTGTGGGGGGTGCAATGCTGACAGACCCTGGCTCCAGAGCTCGGGTGGCCACCCACAGCTGGCGGTTGCTGTGTTGCACCCTGCAGTATGGCTGCTCACCTGTGGGTGGCCAGCCCTTGCTCCTATTTCTTTTTGGTTCAACTTTAAGCACCAGTATGTGGTGCAAGTAGGGGTTGCACCAGCATATGCACCTCACATCCCAGGCTGAATATCGGGATGTGCGGAATATGCATGGGCACACCCCCCCCACACTTGCGCCGCATACATTACTGGTGTGCCCCGGTGCATTGGGATCTGCGCGGCACAACATCCCCTTTTGAATATCGTGCTGGAGCACATCAGTGGGTTGCACATGGTGCAACACTGTTGCACCATGCACAACCCCTTTGAATATCCCACCCTTTATCTGTAACCCATCTGTTTGTCAAAGCTTCAGAGACAAGATTTTTTATATGTCTTGTGATTTCTGGAGTAGGGTCATTTTGTAATGTAGAATAAAAAGTTATATCTTTCAGTTGACTGCTTCAGCAGTATAATCATCTAATCTCCATATCACTACAGCACCACCTTTGTCTGCAGGTCAAATCATAATATCAGTCATTATCTCCAAGTTATTTTAAAGCTTCTCTTTCTGCTTTACTAATATTTTGATGTTCATTCCAATAGTGTACTTTAAGCAGGTCATCTGTTTCTCTTTCCACAGCTCTAATATATGCTTGTAACACTGCACTTGTAGTGGTGGTGGTGGTGATGGGGGGGCAGAAATTAGATTTGTTTTTGAGGTCTGAATCTTCATGTGTGTTTTCAGATACAGCATTAATTATATCATTTTCTTAATCAGAAACATAAAACTCTTTTAGTTTTAACAATGTAAAAAAGTTTTGTAGATCAGTCTTTATCATCATTCTCTGCATATCAGATGCTGAAGGAGAGCAAATTGTCTTTTCTCTAGCACAGACTGAACTTTTTTTATGAAAATAGTAGACCATTGACATCAAAAACTAATGTGTATAACTTAGAAACTCTTAAGAAAAAACATGGCAGGTTTCAGATGCATGCTATCACTTTCACAATACCACCAAGAAAAAAGATACCTAGTGGTCTTGGAAATCAAAAACCTCCATCATTCGGTCTTGATGACAAAGAATTTATGACTGAGTGGGAAAACGTAGTACACAAAGGAGTCCTTGATCTTATTTTATTAATTGTGAAGAAAGCAAAAAAAGAGTGTGATATAATATTAAAGGCTATCCAAGATCTAGAAAACAAAATGACTGCTACATTTTCAGCAGAACAACTGACTGAAATAAAATTGAAGATTGAGAATCAGCTAGAGAAATTTAAAATTGAGTTAAAGTATCATAAGCAATAAAAACAAGAATGAGAAAATGGTGATTATGCAGATGGTATCATATACACATTGCTGACAATGATCCAGATATTAATTTTTCATCTGAAGCAGAGAGCGAAGCATCAGTTCCAGTAGAAACACGAGTCCTTTTTAGGGCAAATCCCTCAAGCAGGATGTCACCAGCAAGCACAAGGTCATGAAACACAAGGAGAAGGAGGGGCAGGAAAAAGAGGGTGAGGAAACAGAGCCAACAGAGGGAGAGGGTGTGGACAAGGGAACTGGAATCAGGAGAATCAACCATGGAGGTCACCCCACAACAGGAACCAACAGTGGAGGACATACATTTAATTAAAATGTTTTTTTACTGAAACACAGATTTCAGTTTTATCTAAAGGCCTCTCTTTCATCCCAACCAATACTCCAAGCATTTTTGGCACAAAAACTGATCCACAAAAATGTTTTAGATTGTTAAAACTAAAAGAGTTTTATGCCTCTGATAATGAAAATGATATTAATGTTGTATCTGAAAATACACATGAAGATTCAGGCCTCAAAAATAAATCTAATTTCTGCCCTTCCCAACTACAAGTGTAGCATTACAAGCATAAATTAGAGCTGTGGAAAGAGAAACAGATTACCTGTTTAAAGTACACTATTGGAACGAACATCAAAATATTAGTAAAGCAGAAAGGGAAGCTTTAAAACAACTTGAGACAATGACTGATATTATTATTTGACCTGCAGACTAAGGTGGTGCTATAGTGATATGGAAATTAGATGATTATACTGCTGAAGCAAACCGTCAACTGAAAGATATAACTTTTTTATTCTGCATTACAAAATGACCCTACTCCAGAAATCACAAGACGTATAAAAAATCTTGTCTCTGAAGCTTTGACAAACAGATGGATTACAAATTAACAGGCTGAATTTTTAATAGTGAATGAATCACACAGAACAGCTTTATACAGTACCTTCTGCCAAAGCATCATCAAAATAAAGTCCCAGTGCCAGCTAGACCAATTGTCTCTTTGATGCTGTTGCTAGCCTTGCTTGTAGAGCAGAAAGCAGCTAACTAAAAGAAGCTACATTTTCTTATTAATTTAGCACTTATATCTCAGCAGGAGTCAGTGTCTGCTTGAGATTAAGCAGACAGATACTTTATTAGAAGTAGAAGGGGTCTTATTTAGAGTTAAAAAAAGAATGAAAAGAAAGAAAGTCAGTGTGTGTTCTGTGCTGGGAAGGGTACTGTATCAACTTACTTTGCTAAACCAGTAGGAGGAGAGAGAGCTTAACTAGGGGGTGTGGCTTAGACACTATAAAATCAGGTGACTCAAATTACAACTTCCTGTTGCTAGTCTTGCTTGTAGAGCAGAAAGCAGCTAACTAAAATAAGCTACATTTTCTTATTAATTTAACACTTATATCTCAGCAGGAGTCGGTGTCTGTTGAGATTAGGCAGACAGATACTTTATTAGAAGTAGAAAGGGTCTTATTTAGGGTTAAAAAAAGAAAGAAAAGAAAGAAAATCAGTGTGTGTTCTGTGCTGGGAAGGGTACTGTATCAACTTACTTTGCTAAACCAGTAGGAGGAGAGAGAGCTTAATTGGGGCTGTGGTTTAGACACTATAAAAGCAGGTGACTCAAATTACAACTTCCTGTTGCTAGCCTTTTTTCTTACTAATTGCCCTCCATCCCACCCACCCTAAACCAGTTCTACTTTTATAGCCACTGGATTTGACTGTCAACAGGAACTTCCTGTTTGGCAGTAGGAAGGGAAGAATCATAGAGAAACATTGGTTTTGTCAACCCTAAAGGAAAAGTAGCTCACTGTCCCCCCCCCCAGCTGGTGGTGGTCTGACACTGAGCAAGGAAGAAGGAGGCTACTGAAGACTATAGGAAGTTGCTGTTCCAGAATAGGAAGGGTGAGAGTTGTAAGGAGAGGAGCGAGTAAGCAAACAGGGAAACAGGAGAGGGGACACAAAATAAGACATGATAGGAGTGGTGCAGTGCAATGGCTGTGGGGCAGCAGTGTTCCGGGAGACATTCTGGAGGCTGTGATGCTGCCCTATTTGCAGGCACCCCTCTGGTCTGAGGGAGGAGGTTGCCTGTCTCCAGGCTGACCTGGCTAGGATTCGTGAAACCTCCTCCCCACCCAGAGACCACCAGGGCCAATGCCACTACCTCAGAGGTTGCCAAGAAAGAGGAGAGGCTGAACCAGGGTGGGCTCAGGGAGGGAGAGGGTGGTGGAACAGAGTTACATCCCTACAGTTGTACCTCTCCACAATTCATTTACTCTTCTGGTGGATAGTGGTTCCTCTATGGAGGCACCTGCAGTGGAGACCAAGAAGGATGCTGGGAACCTTCACAAAGGAGACCCACAGGAGGGTGGAATGGGACCCCACAGGGGAAGGAAACAACTTCTGGTGGGGGACTCAATCATTAGGGTTATAGAAATGGAGGAGGAAGGGGATAGGGAGGAAAGGTGCTTGCCTGGCGCCACGGCTTGGAGGGACAGGAAGCAAATTCTCAGGATCGTGGGAGCAGCTGCGTGAGAGAGGGAGCTGGATGTCATTGTCCACCTAGGGACAAATGACCTGGCTAGGAATGGGATCAGAGCAGTGCAAGAGGAGTTTGTATAGCCGGAGAGCGGCCTTAGACAAGTAGCGCATATGGTAACCTTCTCGGAGGTGCTGTCTGTCTATGGCAAGGGTGATGCTAGGGTACTCCTCACCAGGGAATTCAATAAATGGTTGAAAAACTGGTGTGGAGCTCAGGGTTTTGGCTTCATTGGGGACTGGGAAGCCACCTGGAGGGATGCAGACCTATACTGGTGCGATGGTCTGCATCTGTCCGGGGGGGATCAGGATCCTAGGTGAGAGATTTAAATGCTTCGTTGGCAAGCATTTAAACTAGCCAAGGGGGGAGGCACTGAAAAGGAGTGGGGAAATCCCAGCCTCCCCCATAAAACACGGTAATTAGTGAGGTAAACACCAAGGTAGAGAAGTCATTAGGGAGAAGGACAGAGGTAAATGTAAAAAAAGTCAAAGACAGTAAGGACAGGAATGGGGCTAAAAGGGGTAAGACCATCAAAAATGGAGGGTGATGAGTACCAATGCCCATAGTCTGTGTAACAAGCTCCCTGAACTAGTGGCCTTGATGGAAGAGGGTTGCCTGGATATTGTGGCAGTCACAGAAACATGGTACACAGAGAACCATGACTGGGATGTCGACATACCAGGATACACAATCTACAGGAGGGACAGGGAGGGTAAAAGAGGAGGAGTAGCTCTCTATGTGAAGGAAGGGATCAAAGCAACAGAACTGAAGAGTAAACAGGGAGCAGATAACGCACTCTGGGTCACCCTGGAGACAGGAAATGGCTCCACAATTCGCATGGGGGTTGCATACAGACCCTCATCTCAGGGAGAGGGAATGGACAAGGAAATGATAGAAGGCTTCCTTAGAATGGCAGAAAAAGGGGAGATATTGTTGATGGGGGACCTGAATACACCAGATGTTAACTGGAGCACCTTTGCTGCAGACACATCCAAGAGCATGGTCATTCTTGATGCCCTACAGGGGGCATGCGTCAGACAGCTAGTATTGGAACCCACTTGGGAGGGAGCAATCTTAGACCTGGTACTCTCAAATGGGGATGGAGAAAGACTCTCAGATTTAGAAGTGGGTAGCCATCTGGGAACAAGTGACCACCAAACAGTGTGGTTCATGATAAACACAGCCATACAATCAAGCCATACAAAAGCAAGAGTATTGGACTTTAGGAGGGCTGACTTTGGGAAAATGAGAGAGTACCTCAAAAAAGCCTTAGCAAACAGGCAAGAAAGAGGGGTGGAGGAACAATGGGGAGTAATCAAAACAGCCATCACAGAGGCAACAAGCCTTTTCGTAAAGCAAATCAACAAAACACAATGAAGGAAAAAAATGCCACGGTTCTCGAAAGAGGTGGCAGGGAAGGTTAAGAAGAAAAGGATAGCATTCAGGAAATATAAGGAAACACAGAAGCAGCAGGACAGAGACATTTATCAGTTAAAGCAGAAAGAGGCTGGAAAGGCAGTCAGAATAGCAAAGGCCCAAACCGAGGAACTGATAGCCAACTCTGTTAAGAAGGGGATAAGACTTTTTATAGGTACATTAAGGAGCGAAGAAAGACCAAAGGAGTGATACTGAGGCTTAATAAAGGGGAAGGAATGTGGGTAGAGGGTGACAGTGAAAAAGCAGGGATACTGAATGAATATTTCTGCTCAGTGTTCACAAAGGAAGAGGAGGGGGAGGTACCTAAACCAAACAAGAGAAACACTCTGAAAATGGGGGTCGATACCAGTCCATTTACAGAAGAAAGGGTTCTGAAAGAACTAATAAAATTGAAGGTGGACAAAGCAATGGGGCCTGATGGGATTCACCCAAGAATTCTAAAGGAACTAAGGGTAGAACTAGTGACACTGCTGACTACTCTCTTTAACAAATCATGGGAGGATGGGGTGCTACCTGAGGAGTGGAGGAGGGTGGATGTGATTCCTCTTCACAAAAGTCAGAGCAGAACAGAGGCAGGAAACTACAGACCAGTTAGTTTGACCTCAGTGGTAGGGAAAATGATGGAATCACTTTTGAAGGAAAGAATTGTTGAGTACCTAGAGGCCAGTGGGGCACAGGACCCAAGGCAGCATGGATTCACAATGGGAAGGTCGTGTCAGATGAATCTAATAGATTTCTTTGACTGGGTGACCAAAGTAGTAGACCAGGGAGGGGCTGTGGACATTGCCTACTTAGATTTTAGCAAGGCATTTGATACAGTCCCACACAAAAGATTAATACACAAGTTAGCCAGCCTTAGAGTGAGTCCCAAGGTGGTAGCCTGGATAAAAAATTGGCTAGACAACAGGATGCAAAGGGTAGTAGTAAATGGAGTCCACAGTGAAGAAAGGAAGGTTACTAGCGGGGTACCGCAGGGTTCAGTACTAGGACCGGTCCTTTTTAATGTCTTTATAAGTGACATTGCAGAGAAACTGGATGGAAAAGTATGTCTCTCTGCAGATGACACAAAGATCTGCAACAGGATTGATACACAAGATGGAGTAGAAAGGATGAGAAGGGACTTGGCAAGGTTGGAGGAATGGTCAGATGTATGGCAGCTCAGATTCAATGCAAAGAAGTGCAAGGTAATGCACCTGGGAAACAAAAACCCAGGGGAAGAGTACATAATGGGGGGTGAGATACTGACAACAGTAAAAATGGAAAGGGACCTGGGGGTAATTATATCAGATGACCTAAAGGTGGGCAAGCAATGTGAGAAGGCAGTAAGGAAGGCTGGGGGGATACTGGGATGCACAGGGAGAGGCATCAATAGTAGAAAACAAGAAGTTGTTATCCCTCTGTACAGACAGTTGGTGAGACCCCATCTGGAGTACTGTGTGCAGTTCTGGAGACCCCATTTCTGCAAAGACATAGACAGAGTGGAGGCTGTCCAGAGGAGGGCAACCAAAATGGTGCAGGGTCTGCACCAGAAGACATGTGAAGAAAGAATAAAGGAGCTTAATATGTATACCCTTGAGGAAAGAAGGGAGAGGGACATGACAGAAACTTTCAAGTACCTCAAGGGAATCAACAAAGTCCAGGAGGGTAGCCTCTTTCAGAAAAAGAGATGTGCAAGAACAAGGGGGCACAATTTGAAGATAGAGGGGGGACGGCTCAGAGGTAATGTGAGGAAGTATTTTTTCATAGAGGGTTGTGGATGCATGGAACAGCCTCCCTGAGGAGGTCATGGAGTCAAGAACAGTGGGGGAATTCAAGAATGCATGGGACAGACATAAGGCAGTCCTAGTGGGGGGTAGGAGGAAGTAAACTATTGGTTAACTAGGATCTTCAGCTTATCTGCTAGGTAGGAAAATGGGCAGACTAGGTGGGCCAAGCGGTCCTTATCTGCTGTCACATTCTATGTTTCTATGTTAATAGAAGCAGCTACTGAACCTTTGTCAAAATTTGTTGATACCCATATTAAAAAGTTTCTGCCTTTATTCCATCATACATTAAAGATACAAATCATGTGTAAATTTCTAACAGAGTGTGAGATAAAAGAAGAAGATTTTCTAGTCTGTGTAGGTATAGAAAGTTTATACACTGACATCCCAAATGAAAGTAGGTTGGAAGCAATCTCAAAAACACTAGAGAAGAGACAAAATGATGTTACACCACCAACAGAGTTTATAGTAAACTGTGCAAGAACAGTATTAGAGTCCAGTTTCTTTTTATTTTTAATAACAAATTCTATGCACAAAATAAAGGAACAAGTGTGGGTATAACATTTGCTCTTAATTTAACAAAGCTATATGTTGACCAGTGGGAACAGACTTTCATTCAAGATAACACACATCCTTTTTTTAGCAATATTTATGTCTGGAAGCAATATAGATGATTGTTTTATGGTATGGCATGGTTCTGAAAAGGATCTAACATTATTTTCAGAGTATATCAATTCATCAAGCAGGCACTTAAAGTTTACAATAGAATATGATCAGCAAGAGATTAACTTTTTGGATTGAACAAGTTAAAAATGTAACAAAAAACTTGAATGCAAAATGTTACAGAAACCAACTGTACAGAATACTATTTTACAGGCAGACAGTCGTCACCCTAGAGCCCTTATCGATAATATTCCAAAGGGACCATTCTTGAGAGAAAAAACGCACTTGCAGTCAGACTAAAGACTTTGAGAATTGTAGTAAAGAATTAAAAAAAAAGATTCTATCAAAGACGTTATGCTCCATATGTTATTAAAAAAGTTACAATAATGCAAGTAATGTAAATTGTATGGAACTGATTAGTAAAACTTCTGAAATTGAGAATATGTCTGCCCCATTTAAATGCTTCTACAGTAGAAATTAATCCTCAGAGATCACCTTTGTCACACAATATTTTCCTAAAGCCAACACAATCATTGACATAGTAAAGAAGCATTGGAATATTTTGCAGGGATACAAAATTTGACTCCATTAGTGGCCAACAACCCAGAATCGCATTTCAAAGGGATGGAAAATCAGGGACATGCTGGTGCATACACTGCTACCTAAACCTGAGACTAGGATGAACTGGTTACCAAGAGCACCAGCAGGCAATTATAAATGTGGCCACGGCACACATTGCAGTAGTACAGGGAACATTACCAATTTTGCACATCCCAGAACTGGTAAAAGATTTAATATTATACAATGGCAAGAAAGAAACTTGGACTGTGATTGGTCAGTTTGGGGCTGGACCCATGGTGTTATCCCAGCATGATGCCACAGGTCTAGTCTTAGCCTCACTGTGAACCAATATAGATGACATGGATATAGAACATCACCTTTTTTTGGCATCTCCTCTTAAGAAACAAAAATATTTTTCCACACTAATAAAAACATTCTTTAAAATTATTTTTTATTTTATATATACAACGAAGCCATTGTATAATAGGAATAATGCATTCCAGGGTGTGTGGGCTGTTTGGGATAACACCCGACTGGGGCATTGACGACTCGGCCTGCGGCCTCGTACCCAACCCCCCAAGGCGTGGCGTTATCCCAGCATGACACACACCCTGTCATGCATTATTCCTTTATTCAACAGTTTATCAATTGTAGTACAGAGGGCATGATTTATGCATCGACTTGCCCATGTGGCATAAATTATGTGGGGCAGACAAAACATGCCCTGAAACATAGAATTACAGAGCAGAAAACAGCAATCAGAATGAATAATAAAAGCTATGCAATAGTGAAACATTTTAGAGAAGCACGACACATGTTTGTATCTGCCCTGCAATTTTTTGGAATTGAGAATGTGACATTAGCTCAGAAAGGTGGAAGTCTGAAAGAAAAACTGCTTAATAGAGAAGCATTTTGGATTATTATGTTGGGCACTATAAAACTAAAGGGACTGAATGACTATGTTTCTCTGCATAATTATTGAAGCTTCAGTGATTTATCATCTGCTTATAAGTGTATTAGATATCTTCCAAATTGGGTTTATTTATTCATATTTGCTATATTTATTATGTCTTCTGTTTTTAAATGGAACTTTTTTAGCACTTTTTTGCACTTGTATTATCTATTGCACTTTCAAAGTTTGCACTGTCACTTTAATTGCAGAGTTTTTTAGCACGTCAGTGTAAGTCACATGTTCTGAGGTTATTATGCTGCAACGTAAACAGATAATGTGAAGGTGGCATTTGGGCTTTGGTTTGTCGAGTCTGTGGATTTTAAATTATTTAAAACTGCACAAATGTTTGCATGCTGATAACACTTGATAGTCTCTTATGGACATCCAATAAGCTGTTTTTTGCCCGACACCAGATTCAAAGCTGCTGTTGTTACTAGTTTTCTAAATCCTGCATTTGCACTAATAAATGAAACTTTTGAATATTTTGGAGTGCTGACCACTTTTCACTGGTATATTTATTTATTTTATTTAGTTTATGTTGACTGGGTAAGGTGTGCTTGCCATAGCAATGACTATTTTCAGGCACGACCCAGGAGTTTATAGAAACAAAACTTTGTTGAAACAAAGACGGTACAATTATAAAACAGTAGATGCTTAGACAATAATGATACAGTACAGGCAGGAGAAAACAGTAGGTACAACTGAATCCTTTTCAGGCATGACCCAGGAGTTTACAGAAACAAAACATTATTGAAACAAGAACAGTATAATTATAGAACAGTGGATGCTTAGGCAATAATAGTATAGTGCAGGCAGAAGAAAACAATAGGCATTGAAGTATATGACAGCAATACAATAAAATAAAGCTGTCTATATCCAGAGAGTCCTTGCATCAAAGCACATTTGATTTATTTGGCTCTTCAAGTTTCACTGACAGGTGTACACCCAGATACTTCATAGCTGTTTTTATGGGTATACCCAGAATTTCTTCCTGCCCACACACTTTGGGCCATAATTGCAGGGCCATCCAGTTTTTGTTTGTTTAGCCTATAGCCAGATATAGCAGAGAACATTTCTAATTCATCCAAAAGTTCTAAAAGAGAAATAAATGGTTTCTCTAACATCAACAAAATATTATCAATTTAATTTAGTAACAGTTTTACCTATTTTTACCCTTTTAATGTTATAATTACTCTTTATACCCTGGAGGAAAAGTTATAATGCAAGAAGGAAAAAAAAACAAAAATACAAAAAAAACAGGAGAGAGGAGGCAATCATGCCAGACCTCATTTTTTAGTATTACTGATTCAAATACTGTATATTCCAGCTAATTATAACATATGAGTTGGGCTTCTTATATAGTTGCTTACTAATTTTAATAGAAGGATTGTCTATAACCAGCTCCTCTAGAACATTAAATAGGTAAGAGCATTGCTCTATGTCAAAGGTCTTACTAGCATCTAAAGCTACTGCAAGTGCCTTTATGTCCTGTTTTTGATATTTTTAGATTGCCACCATCACTTTTTTTATCATGGTGGATGGCATTGAAAAATCTGATCTATGTTGTTTTAGCTATATTTTTATAGTCCATATTCAACATAGCAATCAGCCACTGATCAACTTACCAAAAATATAACCCTGTTACCTCCTCCAAATTAATCCTTTATTAAAATTATTACCTGGAACATCTCAGGTTTAACAGAAAAACTACAGGGCCCATCTTCACTAAAAATTATAAAAGAGTAATCAATTGTCATGTTACAGAAGACATGATTTACTCAACTATCCAGCTGATTGTTGAAGGGTACATTGCATTCTGAATCAAGACTCATTGGATATCTAGATTTGGATGCTCAAGTAGTGGTTTGGTATCTCTTGTCATGAGAGCAATTATGATAATTGTATGGATTTAGGACTTCATGTGCCATATTTTTTAACACTAGCAGTTTAAAAAAAAACATAAGCCCCCCTGTATAGTTATAAATGTTTACAGCCAACCAAAATTAAGTAAAAATGTTGAAAATGTAATTTTTTATTTGTTTGGAAACCTCAACAATATTAATGCTAAATACAATAATATACCTACACTCACTGTATGTGATATGATTGCCCACACTGCAGATACCATGGAAGTTTATGCTAACAGCTGCACCACAGACGATTCTGTGTGAATTCCACCAAGGCAATCTAAGGACAAGGGCATTAACCAAAAGAGGCAAAAGGCTGCCAACATTTGCTGTAGAACATATGATAAAATTATTTGATGGCAGAACAAAAGGTGATTACGACAGAAACATAAATTTTCCTACTGAAACCAGAAGCTCAGTATTAGGCATTGCTTTGGTGGATGGTCTCTCATATTCCTTAATAAACAAGTTATGTGTTGTGGAAGAATGGGACAGTGATCACTTTCCTATAATAGTTCATTTGACAGTTGAGTGGAGGATAAATTATCAGGCTTTGTTCACCAATGAGGCCCATATAACACAACATACGTTAGTCTCTAATGATAAAACCATAAAATGGACCCCTCTCATAAATAAAAAAAATAGTACACATATGTCATGGTATCTTAAGTTTCAAATTTGATGGTAACTATGAACTATTACTCTCATGTGAATCTAATGCTGAAGTTTAACGTACAGGCATGCATTAATGAATGTGAAAGGATAGTTATTCTCACACTGGATCTATTGGGGAAGAATTGCAGAGTGCTTTTGGAAAGATGTGTCTCAAAAGAAAATAAGGGTATGACAAATAATGTCAGAATCTAAGAAAGGTTCTAATACAGACATGAAGATTTATTGAAAATATCCCAAACTATACAACAGAGCAGTGATTACTAAAACAAAGAATATAGGAAATCTTCTTAGAAAGAAAATATAAATTTAAGCAATCATTATGGGAACATCTGCAGCAGGCTTGAGCTGAAAAAGGCAATAGACCCTTTTGGGATCTGTACAGTAGCTCTGAGTACAGATAATAGAGCTAATAACTTGGATTGTGTTATAACAGCAGAAACTTGGTTCAAACATTTTAGCTCCTTGTATAATTTTCATATGCTTTACCTTCATATTAATTTCTAGAAGGACATTCCAAAATGACTCCCTGTAACATCAACAGAAGTTACCCTATAACACCAACATAAGTTATTTGTGCTATCAATGCCAAGAGAAATACTATATCCCCAGAAACTATATAGACAAATACACAACAAAGCCTATACAGCAAACCCAGAATGATGGGCCGTGAGGCTGGCAAACCTCTTCACAACCATTAATAATGGTCTAACCATACCTAAGAACTGGAGTATAGGGTTAATATTCCCCAGTTTTAAAAAGGGGATAGTTCAGATCCAGGATGTTCCTGATCTATTACCCTTTAATGCATTGACTTGAAAATTTACTCATGAATTATGTTGACTAAATTAAAAAATCGAGATATGAGCAATAATCCTTTCTCAGTATATCAGAGAGGCTGTTACAAAAAATACAGTACAATGGACCACTTGTGAAAAATACATAATTCAGAAAGGAGAAAAGCTCTTTATTATAGGATTAAGAAAGCTGTTTAATGTGAAACCCCAATTTTGTAGCTTAATAACTTTAATGTTGCTTAATGAAATACCCCAAAATTTGACATGCATAGTCAGGCTGTCAGAGTCTCGAGACGTCAAACATTTTGTGATGGCATCTTTTATGGTTTTTGAGATACAGAGTACCAAAAATATGGGGAAAAACATGTTTGGTTTCGTTCTACTTAAACATTGAGTATTTTTTGCTCTGGCAGACAGCATAGACCATTTGGAATTTTTTCATTAAATTTTCAGGGTTGAAGGGCCTCATGCCAAGGATGTATCTTTGGAAGATCTGGTGAAAAAATATGATACCATTTTAAGGTTATAACAATCTTTTGAGTTAACATTCCACTGAGACTGGTAAAAAAAAGTACCACGAAAGGTAAAAAAAAAAATATTGTGAGTGGTTATTTGCATGATTTACTTGTCGTGGGGTTAAAAACAGTTGAGATGGCTGACATTTTATTTTTACTGTTTAAACTTACAAACAGTAAAAGTACATACAAATTATGTATTTTTCAAGAAACAAACTCCTGAACCTAGCTAAATGGGGCCAGTTTAACTAGATCCTGGTGCATTTGTTTTAAAGTTATCAAAATACCTTTTCTGGGCACCCAAAATCCAGGGTGCCCAGCTTAGCAAGTGGAGCCATTCACCCATGTTCTCTTTATGAGAACAGTGGTACTTTCTTGACTTCTGCAGCAACAACTGGAATTCATGTTGTGGGCTGCAGTGAGAGTAGTGAGTCTCCGTCTCCCTGGTGTCTAATGGTGCCCCCCCATTGCCATCCCTTTATGTATATAATGTTTTCCTGGTATCTAATGGCACCCCCACCTTCTGATCATCATCCCCAGATATATTTACTGTTTCCCTGGTGTCTAGTGGCACCCCCATCCTCTGATTGCTGCCCCCATAATATGTTTGTTTTTCCCTGGTATCTAGTTGCACCCCCACTCTCTGATCATCATCATCCCCATAATATTTTTGTCTTTCTCGGGTGTCTAGTGGCAACCCCACCCTCTGATCACTGTCCTGGTCTGAAAAAAGGAAAACTGTCCCTTGAAGTTTTTTTTTTAACCTGCAAAAAAGGAATGGTCTCTTGACAATCTCACCCCCTCACCCCCACCTCCCACTCAGCACCCACCACCCCAGACAGCCAGTACACCCCTATACACCCTCACTCTCCTGAACAGGTCACAGAATGAAGAGCCACTCTCTGATCAAAGATACATAATGCAGTTGGAACCACCAGCTGCAAAATGAGAAACTTTAGTGTTAGGATATCTAAACCCCCTCCGTGATCTCACTGCAGACACACAGCACTGGCACTGTACCTGTTCATTGGCTGCTATGGAGGGGATGGGGAGCTGCAGCAGCTTTCCAGCATTGCTAAGTCTGAACTGTAATCCATTTCTCCTCACCTTGGGATCCTTGCAGCAGCAGCAATAATAGTAACAACAAGCACCCACCACCATCCCTGCTGTTGCTGCTATCATCAGCCTTCCTGTCCAGCCCAGTCTCTGTGCTTCATGTTTATATCTCAGACTCAAACCATTGCACTTTCCCCATAGCCACAATTGTTGCATCTCTAGGATGACAGTGGAGCATGTGCACCAGTAGGCTGCAGATAACAGCCATTGCTGTTACTATGGGCCAGGAGACAGTAAGTAAATCTCCCAAGAACTCTAAGCTACTCTGCCCTCCGCAACCCATCATCTTCAGAACACATCTGTCAGAGACCCTGACACATGTTTCCCTCCAGTGACGCAGCTACTGTTGTTGGGGAACTCCCATCCCCCATGCACAGGGAGATCCCCAAGCTATTATTGTACACATATTATACAGTTGCACAAGTCATCAATATTGCATATTCTGTAGCTGTATATAGAATGAACCAGGAGCTTTGTCTCTTGTATGTATAGTTGTACAGTTTGGGGAGTCTGCAAAGAGGTTGAACCACCTAGTGCATATGACACTAATGGGTTGGTGGATATTGGTAGGCTGAAGAGTAGGTAGCTGGACATGGATCCGGGACATGGATGGGTGAGGGGAAAGCAACCCTTTACAGTTCCACTGCCTCTTCAATCTTTACAAACAGGGGCATCAGAGGTCAGTCTGCTTTTCTACTATGAGTGAAGCATTCATCCAGAAACTAAGGGCTTAACTTCAACTACACCCATGATTATCTGCAGGGGCGAAGTCATGGGGCTAGTTGCAAGAGAGGCATAACCTTTCACAGGGGCAGAAACAGCTGTATGAGAACAGTTGGACCTCACAGTGTCTTGGAACCCTACAAGAATAAATATAGTTACAGTAGTACATATTGCATTATATGCAAATCAAAGTAGGGTATAGGCAAATGTTGTGGAAAATGCTTCATTTGGCTTACACAGGAGATAATCAGGAACACAGTTTTTCTTCACACTTCTGTAAAAAATGTCATAAATATAACAGTATTTTAGGCTCAATAGTCCTTTTAGAACTGAAGGTCTGCCCTCTCTGAATTGCCAAGTGTTGTGTTAAAGCTATTACCAGGGGAAAATACATAGCAAACAAATGAATCTGGCATCAACATGGAGAGCAAGAAAGAACAGTAACTGAAAATGTACAGATTTTATGTCACAGGAGAACAGTAATGAAATTGATTTAAATCAACAGATTGCATCCTCATTTCAGGGTTGAATAGGAATTCTTAATCAGTAAATAAATAAATAGAAGGTTGAATGAGTGTCCCCTTAGAGTATAGTATATCATTAATGTTTTAACATGACATTTTGCTAGAAATTAATGGATTTGTGCCTACACAACTAATTACAAAAATTGCATAAACACGATTAAACTCTAATTAGAAACTGTATCATATAAAACATTTGTTTCATTTTCTGTTAAGTCATATTGCATTACTCAAGATTAAATATTACGTTGTATTTTCTATTGAACTGGATATATCAATCAAGGCACTTGATATGAGTTTCAAATGAGTCTAATACCTTTATGCAAAAATCACTGGACAAGTTATTTTGAAAAGTCGGTTCCTACAGATTATACAACTTTGATGTAACTTTCTTTGATTTAGCAGAGTAATTAAACAAATTTTGTTCAAAGTAAAAGCACATTAGTTGGTGTTTTACACTGATGTGAAAATGTTTGCACAACTGTGCTTTGAAGTCTCACTTATGGTGGATTTCGGAACAGAACATTGCCATTTGAAAGGTGAAATAATATGACATCTATTTGTGATGCAGCCTAACTGAGCAGAGCTAGTGTGATGGTTTGCACAGGTGATCTATTCAAATTTCGCAGCTGCCTATAAGGTAAGGCTTTTAAATCCCTCCTCAATTTATAAAGTGCAATTTAAATCATTCAGGTGCATATGGTGAGTGATAATAAGAGTACAAGTATGACAAGTTAAAATGTTATGTACTTCAAACTGCATCTGCAAGTAATTAGCAGGCAAGCCCACAGCAAAATAAAACAAAGTAATGATCTCCATATGGAATTGAGTTTCAGTCAGGACATTGTCAAGTCCCTTAATGGGAGAGAGAGAGAGAGAGAGAGACAGAGAGAGAGAGACAGAGAGAGAGAGAGAATCAAATGCCTTTTTAGGGCTACAGTGGATGGAGCCTTGCAAACCTCTTGCTATCAAAAAAGGACTCTACATTCCTTGCATTCTTTGCGACTGAACAACCTGTTAGAGTTGCACCACAATTGACTCTGCATCCATGAAGCACTCCACTTGTTGGAATTGCAAGCAGCACTACACTATTTTGTTTCTGTCGGTGGTCATGGCACACTCTGCTGTTTCCAAGATGGCTGCCACACCCTAATGCGCATTTGCTACTGGTCATGCATGCGCAGTAGCGTGTGGTGGCCATCTTGGTCACAGCAGAGTGTGCCGTATTCCACCGTGACCATCTTTTTTTTAATTATAATTATTACCCCACTCAATCCTCCTTTTCAGCACCCCCACAGAAACATAATAATGACACTGGGGGTACCCAATCCCTCAGTGTGGTGATTCTGTTCCTTGTGATGGTCCCTTTCTTTTATATATATATATATATATTTTTTTTTTTGTCCCCCCACCCAACCCTCTCTCTCAGCACCCACCAACCCACTCCCCTTCAGAAACATAACTGTGGCACTGCGGGGTGCCCAATCCCACAGTGAAGGAATCTTAATTTTCTTTTCTTCTTTGCCCCCCCCATGCACTACCGTGCAAGCACGGCCATTTCTGAGGTTTTCTTTTAGAGTGTTATAGTTTCATTTCTCTTAGCACCCACCACCCCACTCCCCCCCCCCAGAAAGCTAACAGTGGCACTGGGGGGTACCCAATCCCCCAGTGCAGGAATTCTCATTTTTTTACCTGCCCAGCAATGTCTTTTGTGCCGTTACACTCCCTCCCACTCAACCCTCTCACTGAACATCCACCACCTGCACCTCCTAAATCCCTTACTTACCCATCGGGGGGGGGTACAATGTCATAATTCTCTCTGGATTGTGAACATATCTTCACTCTTCAAAGCTGGACCATGAACTGAAGAAATAGGTATGCGCTTCAATGTATGTCAATTGTGTTTTGAACTCGGTGGCATAACTTGGCTATTTTTTCATATTTTTGGCCCAAATTTTCAACATGCCTTTTTTGGGACCTCACCTCATGACCAATGGCACTGTCATTAGGCAAATCTGTCCTGAAAGGTGATTTTGCAGTCCCTGCATGAAACTGCTTTTCAGGCAAGACTTGAAATTTTCTCTGCCCTTCTTCATGAGGTGGGGTCATAAAATGGCTATGTTGAAAATTTGGTGTAAAAATATTAAAAAACAACAAAGTTATGAGCCTATATTAAATTTTGCAAATGCAGGCTCATAACTTTGGTAATTTTCGATATTTTTACCCCAAATTTACAACATGGCCATATCTTTACATTACTTCATGAATGTGATAGCTTTCATTTTTCAAATCCTGGTCAAAATGTTTTTTTCACATCCCAAAATGTGATTTTGTGGTTCCTGCATGAAATCACCTTTTGGACAGGAGTTGAAAATTTTCTCTGCCCTTGTTCATGAGGTGGGGTCATAAGAAGTCTATGTTGAAAATTTGGTGTAAAAATATTTAAAAACAACAACGTTATGAGCCTATATTGAATTTTGTGAATGCAGGCTCGTAACTTTGGTAACTTTCAATATTTTCACCCGAAATTTACAACATAGCCATATCTTTACAGAACCTCATGAATGTGACAGTTGTCATTTTTAAAATGCTGGTGAAAGTTATTTTTTCACATCCTGAAAGGTGATTTCATGGTCCCTGCATGAAATCACCTTTCGGGCAGGAGTTGAACATTTTCTCTGCCCTTGTTCATGAGGTGGGGTCATAAGAAGGCTGTGTTGAAAATTTGGTGTAAATATATTAAAAACAACAAAGTTGTGAGCCTACGTTACATTTTGCTAATGCAGGCTCATAATTAATTTTCAGTATCTTTACCCCAACTTCCTTGGGGGTTGCCAACTCTAATGTTCACACTTTCCCCCCAGCCCGTAGCCTCCAAACCAAATCACAAGGTACAGCTACAAGCTACTGCCTCACAATGATACACTCTTCAAAGGTAGAGAAGTATGTCTCACCACAGATTGCCAACACAGTTTGTTGTACACTGTGGGCCCTGCATGAAGAATAGAGATCATGTGTGATGTTGTTTGCTCACAAAATAGGGTGAGCATTGGGGTGACAACCCCCAAGGAAGACCCCACCACTGAGTCACCAAGAATCTTGAGACCCAAAATCCTAATGTTTTTTCCTTTTGCTGCTTGGGAGGTGAAGGTGGGACATTAGGTTTGGAAACCCTAAAACCACATTTCCTCACTTTTTTGGTGGTAAGTTACACTAACTGGTGCATTAATGAAGTTTTTTTTAAATAATTGCCTATACAGACATTAAGGCAGCTTATAATGCTGTAAGGGAAATCTTATAGGATATACAGTACTCATGGCCAAGGGTATAGCTCTAAGACTACTGGATATCCTAAAATCTTTACATTTGAATACTACTACAGGGGTCCTGGATGGCTTCCCTGTTTAATTTGTACATAGAAAATCTCACAGGAGAGCTAACTATTGTGGATACTTATTCCCCTACAATTAGCAGATGAGAAATGACTAGTTTAGTGTATGCTGATGACAGTGTACTACTCTCTGGAACTAATATAGAGCTAAAAGGGGGCAGTAAAGGCAGCTGTAGTTCATTTGGGAAAACTAGGACTCTCCTTAAATGAACAAAAAATAATAGAAATATGAGTTTTATTATTGAAGTACATACATTTATATGCTTGGGAGTTACTTTTAACAGAACGTTCAACTGAAATGTTACTGGAATAAAATGAAACAAACTGTAGTGTCTAGAGCCAGGGGTATCAATAAACTTGCAAACAGCTTTGGAATGCATTCCTTTTTGGCAATGAGGAGGGAATTTTTGGCTAAAGTGAAGGCTTAAATTATGTACAGGGTAGAACTATGGGCCCCAGTTCTCAATGCAAGTGGACTGGAGACCATACAAAACTTCTTTATTAGATTAGTCTTAACATTGCCAAGGGAGAGTCTCACTGCATTATTATGATTGGAAATCAGAATACATTCCTAGAATTATTGGCTGTAAGTTGTACCTTCTCTTACTGGGGAAACATGCTCTGCTGGTTTGAAATTTCAAAACAGAGAAATAAAGTTGGTTGGTTCCATGAACTGGAACCTACTGGGTCAAGGTTGGGACCTTTTCCCCATTGCAAAAATCCATCATTTACTTCCCCACATGTGATGGTAGCCAAATAGGGTTTTATGACCCTAACTAGCTACCTATATAGGACATAACAAAAAGTGTCCAAGCTTATGTATTTCCTATGGAGTACAGGCATGTCACAACCTGCAAAACAGGTGACTGTGGATATAATCCCAGCAGGTGCTATACCTTCACAAATTGTTGTTCTTAACTAAATGTACTTCTCATATAATTTATTAATCCAACTCCACAACACCATGAATCACCACTCAAGTGAGTTTCCATTTTACAAAAAAAAAAATTGAAACAAATGTTTGAATCCCTGACAGGATTTCAACTGCTTATCCTTTGCTTGCTAAGCAAACACACATTCTGTGTGCCACTGAGCTAAAGGAATACAGACTGCAGTTTCTAAGGTGTAGAAGTTATATCACAACCTGCAAACCAGGCAACTTGGGGATTTAGTCCCAGTGGGGGATTTATATTCCGTAATTGCTGTTCTTAGCTAAATTTACTTCTCATATAATTTACTATTCCAACTCTACACCACCATGAATTACCACCCAAGTGAGTTTTCATAAGTGAATAAGGTACAGGAAGGAAGTATTTTTTTTTTCAGAATAAAAGATGTAGAAGAACAAGGGACATGCACACACACACAAAAAAATAATTGAAAAAAGTATTTGGTCCCTGCCTAGATTTGAACTGTGTCTATCTGTATTTGAACCACTGATCCTTTGCCTGTAAAGCAAACACACATTTAGTGTGCCACTGCGCTGCAGGTAAGAGAGTTGCATTTTCTATGGTGTAGAGGTTATAGCACAGCCTGCAAAACTGGTGACAGGAGATGCAATCCCAGCAAGTGAGTTTTCTTCACAAATTGTTGTTCTTAGCTAAATTTACTTCTCATGTAATTTACTATTCCAACTCCACACTACCTGAATCACCACTCAAGTGAGTTTCCATCTTGCAAAATATATGTTTGAGTTCTTGTCAGGATTTGCACTACTAATCCTGTGCCTGCTAAACAAACATATATTTAATGTGCCACTGAGCTACAGGTAAGTGAGTTCCAGTTCCTATGATGGAGAGGTTATGTCACAACCTGTAAAACAAGTGACTCAAGTTGTATTTAACCCTAAACAAGCATCAGCTAGGACTAATTGATTACAACATACTGTAGAATTAAGTTCAGTTTCCTGAAAGTCTGCTATTTAGCTGTGCTGAAACCCTTCACTATATCAGCAATGACATCTAACAAGTTATCTTACAAGACACATATTGTAGTGAGAAAGAAAAAAATCCACACTACAGGGGCTAAGACCCAAGCATGTGTAGGTCTGAAACCCTATGCCTAGACCTAAAAGCTCTATCACTGACATCATCAATGACATCATGCAGCCAAATTGCTCAAACAGAATATAACTTTAAACTTGACTAAACACACACACAAGAGTATGCATGGCCACAATAAGGGCTAACTGCTATTCTGCTGGCACTCAAATCTAAATCATGTTTAAAATTCAGTTAACATTTAAAACATAGTGTAGCACTATGTAAAATGAGACTGGGGTTACTGAATGGCTCATACCAAAGCTGGAACATCTGGACTATGTCTTCTGTAACTAATTACTGTGAATGTGATGTGAACCAAAGACAGACTGTCTCACACTTATTGTTGGATTGTCCATTGTTTGCTAATAAAAAACTGATAATGGATTGAGATGATTTTGTACACTTCTATGGAGAACCCTAGTGAGAGAAACTGATAACATTATTGTACACTAGTGATAAAAAGCACTGCATGGAACTAACAAATTTACACATAAAGTGTCTTTAATGTGAGATAGGAAAAATGATGTCTAGCTAGTAATGTGTATATTTGTCCTAAACCTTTGTTTTATATGTGTTTTAGTATTAATAAAAACTTTGGACATACTGTTACTGCTACTGCTCCTACTACTTTTACTACCACTACTACCAAATACTGCTGCTATTACTGCTACTGCTTCTTCTTCTGCTAATCATACTACTGTTGCTACTACTATTACTGCTACTACTGATACTCATACTACTGTTGCTGTTACTATTGGTACTCATACTTCTATTGCTACTAATATTACTGCTACTACTACTATTACTGCTTCTATTACTGGTACTGGTACTAGTAATAGTACTACTGACTCCACTACTACTGCTGCTAGTATGCTACTGCTGCTACTACTACTACTGCTACTACTCCTACTGCTACTGCTGTTCTACTCCTGCTTCTACTACTACTGCTTCTATTATTACAAGAATTTAAAACAGATGTAGATTCTGCTGGTGTCCCTATAAATTCTTGGCAGGCATTTTTATTTGCCTCAAATAAACTAGCTTCAAAGCTTGACTGAAGAACCAAATAGCAAGTGCAAACATTTTGAAAAATTGGCTCAGCATCTACTTTTTTAATTCCATTTCTCTTTGCTTGACTGGTGAGATTCTCAACTTCCTTGTAAGTCTAGGTTCATAAATGGTACTAGAATTGTGTGATTATTGCAATCATAGATTTTAACGTTATACAGACCACCTTACAAGCAGCTTAATATGCCTTATGATAATGTAGTTTTGCATTATGGATCTGGGAATTCCATACCATTATTTTGATTTATTTCTGTGTTAATTTAATTGTCTTGAAGTAACCCATAATAACCTTATAATGCTGCCAAGATGGTTGTAGGTACAATAACCTCTAAGTAAATATACAGCCTTTACACTTTGATTTTGAAAAGCTTTATCCAGATATTGTTTCATAAGACTTTCTACTGATTATATTTTCAACATAAGAGACATTGACCTATATTCATTAGGCAGTTTTCTGGGTCATTAAGCATTTTTGAATATATGGATAGCAGATTTAATATGCTACTAAAGCATACAATTTTTTTTCTGTAATACTATCACTCCTGAAGTGATAATACCACACTTCAAAAGTGATAATACTATTGTTCCTATCCAATAATAGTATAATTTGGGACTTGAATGATAGTATTACCAGCCAAGTTAAACAGCGCAAGCCCACAACTCCCAATATCAGTAAACCTTTAAAACGTCACTCAACCATTGACACTCACTAACGCAGCTAATGGTTGGCTGCTGTCTGTCTGTGAGCAGCCAAAACAGTTTTAAAACATGGCAGTCATTTCTCATTTAGCGAGAGCACAGTGTCCATGGCAGTTTCCATGGCCGTTTCCATTTTTGTTTTTAAAAGGACTTATCTGGCTGATCCTGCACCCCCCAACAAAAAGAAAAAAAGGTAGTTTTTTTCACTGCCCTGTGTGTGTGTGTAAGCCAGCAGAGCAGAAAGAAATGGAGTGAGGCAGTGTTCTATGTGGGCAAGCGGGCGAGGGAGAAACAGACTGAGCTGGGCAGTGCTGCGGTCGACTACGACTGATACAATCCTTCATGGCAGCAGCCGACCGTAGACTAAAAAAACTTGGATCCATATATTAAAAAAAATAATGGATAGTTTAGAGTGTGTTACCTGTCAGAATACTATCTCGAGGTTCAGGACATGTAGGAACCTCTCGAGCTTCGCTCTTGAGGTTCTTACATGTCCTGAACCTCTCAATGGTATTACTGACTGGTAATACACTGTAAACTATTCATTATTCTATTTATATTACCCCACTATTCAGGAAGTATTTTCTTAATTTTTTTTATTTTGTGCATTCTTGTTATAGTTTTATTCCATGCCTGATTCAATACCACTTTTTAAGGCAGCAGTGAAACAAAACCATGTTTTTATTTCCCAAAAAGATAATTTCAGGTGCTAGTAATAAAAATATGGTAAGTTAGTTGCAGTAAGTTGCATGGTAAGTGAGTTACAGCTCCTACTTTTCTAGGTACCTTCTATGATATGTACTATATTTTGCTATTTTCTTCATACTAACCCTTACCAGGTCTACAATGATATTTCTAAGCCAACTATGGCAGCCATCTTTTTTGTGAGGGAAAACAAAACCTAAATTAAAACATTAATAGCATACTCAAAGTTTGGTGGAACTAAAAAACTTTTACCACCAAATGAAACTGGGAGATACCCAGAATCTTTTATAAAGAAAAATGTAGGATCAAATGTGTGCCCAATTTCATTGCACTGCAACGTTAACGTAGGGTACACTAACAGACAGAGTGCAAACTAAGCCAACTACAGGTGATGCTACACCATGAAAGTGCTTCATAAATAGTGGGGTGAGATACAGCTAAAATAGTAAGTAGTTTACAGTATGTCTATCAATGCTTCACAAATATAGGTGACTGACATGTATTATAATGACTGACAATCTTAAATCTAGATATGCAATAACATAAACCATGAGAATGACAGTATCCACTAATTCTGCCGAGGTCTGCAACAGTATAAAAATAGACCATACCCATTTTTGATGAGAGACAAACAAGCCAACATGCATAGCACTTAAAATAATACAGTACATGCTTTACTCCAAAAAGCAGAAGAAGAATTTAATGAGATATTCCTTAACATGTCCATCTCTGGTCACTGCCAGGTGGAAGTGAAGGATCCCATGATGCTTATTGAACAAGGGTATGGGAATTTCACTGTTATCATGGCAAACATTCCCCTATGAATAAAATGGGTTCATGTAGCAAACTCCTCAGAATGAATCTGGAAACAAGCTGTCACAGCTTAGTGTGCATTTCTGGGTATAAAATACAAATAAATAAATAAAGAAAAAGGAGTGTGGGCATCCATAATTAAGAATATACTTATTGCATCCTTAATGATTTCTGTGTTTTTCACCTGTTATGTACTGTAACTTCCTGGGTTGTACCTGCAGATAGGCAGCTCCTGTCTCATGCATTTATCTTATTTACAAAAAATAAGCAAATACAAAACCAATAAGAAGAATTGTGGTAGCCATGTTAGTCCAGTCAACAATGTTTAGGAAAAATACAACAAATATGTTGCAGGTGATACCTTTTATTGGACTAACAAACTTATTTCTGAGACTAGCTTTCGAGAGATTAAACTCTTTTTTTCAGGTCAAAGTGAAAACAGCTGAATAGCATGATAGATATAAAGGCAGGATGTGGATTCAAGACATAGACTAGCAGTTTACACATCAAAGCATCACAGTCATAGAATATATACTCAAACCACTAGTGCAAAACACAAACAGCTTCATACAGGATACAACAGACTTTTTAAACAAACTGCACAGTATACACCAGTTACCACCTAGCACTGTTTTGGTCACAATGGATGCTGAATCCTTAAACAGCAACATCCCTGACAGAGATGGCATAATGGCATGCTATGAATACTTGAAAAATTCATCCACAGACAGCAAATATCCACCAGACGTGATAGCCAAACTTATGGAATACATCCTAACACACAATTATTTCAGCTTTATTACTGATATTTGCTTTTAAAATATGGGGATGGCTATGGGCACCAGGATGGCATCACAGTACACCAACTTCTTCATGGCACATCTAGAAGAAAAATTCCTTAGTACACAACATCATACGCCATTAAAATATTATCAATATATTAATGATATCTTTATGATATGGACAGCAGGAGAGGAAAACTTAAAACTATTTTTTGACAGCTTCAATAAATTTCATTCTTCCATAAAAGTCCAAATAAATTACTCAAAGTGTGTGCATTTCCTGGATACCGCAGCCACACTAAAAAATGGAACAATGCAAACATCTGTGTACAAAAAACCTACAGACAGATGCAACTACCTTCATAGCTCAAGCTACCATCCCTCACACACCAAAACATCCATTATACACAGCCAGGCCATATGGTACTGCCGCATTTGTTCAAACCAAGAGGACAGGGACAAACATTTTTGTACACTAAAAGAATCTTTCAGGCAGAAGGGATATAAAACCAGCACCAATGACAGGAATATCCATTCTGCACTCCGTAGGCCTAGGGAAGAACTACTAAGGTACAAGCCACAGAGACCATCTGAATGCACACCTCTGGTTGTAATCTACAGTCCAGAACTGGAAAAACTATGGAAAATAATTAAAGATCTACAGCCACTACTGTCTGAAGATGAAACTCTCAAAAATATATTTCCCACCCCACCAGTGCTTGCCTTCCACCAACCACCAAACCTGAAGCAGAAGCTGGTGCAAAGCAAACTTCCCACAGTGCTTCAGCTAAGTGGCAAAGGTGCAAAACCATGCAAAGCACCTCACTGCAATCTATGTACACATATCTCTCCTGAGACATGTGTCATTCATAATGGAAAAACATTTAAAATCCAAAACTCATATTCCTGTTCTTCTAGCAATGTAGTATACATGATACAATATAGAAAATGTGAAGAAGGCTGCTATATTGGTGAAACTGGAAAGGAACTCAAAACAAGAATGAATCACCACGGATTCACAGTCACCCACAAAAATGAAAATACACCAGTAGGGGAACATTTCTCAAGATCAGACCACTCCATCAGTGATTTTACTATCAGAGAGTTAAGAGGTAACTTCAAGAAGAGTCAGGAACAGCAGACATTTGAACTAAAAATGATAAAATATTTTGACAAAAAATAAAAGGACTTAATAAAAATGTTGGTTTTTTAGCACATTTCCAGTGATTATGCTTAAAACAGTGCTTCAGACTTCCTTCTTGAAATATCACATCAGCACCCTCTTTTAACAGGTACCTTCTAAAAACAATAGTATTTTTATGTTTGCTTGCACGCATGTGCAAGAAACATTGTGCCATCATCCGAGTTTTTGGAGGTGTGGCAGCTGTCTTCCAGTTCAGTCAGTGTGTTTGCAGGCGTAGCCGCTTTTCTCCAATGAATGCTGCAGCTGTCTATGACAGCAGTTGAAAATGCAGTACTGTAACGTTGAAAGGGAGAGCTCCGCTTCAGTGAGCAGTGCTCCCCCTTCACACACACGCACACACGCATATTGTGTGTTCATGCGCTCCCCCATTCACATACTGTATGGCTGATGGGGGTGCCCAATCCCCATCAGCTCCACCTCTCCCCAAAAGTTTCCAGGTGACGCTGGGAGCCCACCCCAGCATGGCAAAAATTTATACAACGGGGTGCCTAATCTCGTCAGCTTCAGGCCCTCAAACAGTTTTCTAGCTGCCACACTGGGAGCCCACCCCAGCGTGGCAAACATCCCATGTCATCTTCCTAAAAAAACAAACAAACCTGTAAACAAAAAAGCGTTCTCTCGGTGGTCTCCCTGCCCACCTGCGCCCACCCACTGCGCACCCTGCCTCCCCACACCCCTCCTCACCCCATACTTACCTCTGAAGCTTGTCGCAGTGATCTTCGGTGGACTGGGAACATGTCTGCACTCTTCAAAGCTGACCACGAACTGAGGAAATGCCGGTAAGCTGTATAATGCAATAAATAGGGTTTTTTCAACTTTAATGCATATCTCAGGCATTTTTGGAATTTTGGCACCAAATTTTCAACATGGGGTTTTTGGGACCCCTCCTCATGAATTCCTGAATTGTCATGCTGTTAATCGGGCCCGAAGGGTGATTTAGAAGTCACTGCGCGAAATCACCATTTGGGACTGATTAACAAAATGACAGTGCCAGTGTTCATAAGGTGGGCTCTCAAAAAGCCGATGTTGCAAATTTGGTGAAAAAATTCCTAAAAATGACTGTTTTATGAGTGTGCATTATGCAGTTCCTACGCACGCTTGTAAGTTCGCGAATTTTTAATATTTGCACTCCGGATTTTCAACATTGCCATTTTACCACACCTCCTCATGAGCAGTACAGCTGTCATTTTTCACATCTCACCCAAATTTTGTTTCCATGCATGTAGCACACAATGGCACAGTCGGTGTGTGAAATCAATGTATGGGACACATTAAGAAAATTACAGTAACACTGTTCATGAGCAGAGGTCTTAAAATGGCTATGTTGAAAATCTGGTGGAAAAAATCCTAAAAATGACTGTTTTACAAGCGTGTGTTGCGCAGTTCCTATGCACGCTCATAAGTTCATGAATTTTTAATATTTACACTCCAGATTTTCAACATTGCCATTTTACCATACCTCCTTATGAGCAGTACAGCTGTCATTTTTCACATGTCACCTAAAATGTGTTTCCCTGCATGTAGCACACAATGGCTCAGTCGGTGTGCACAATCAATGTTTGGGACAGATTAAGAAAATCACAGTGACACTGTTCATGGTCTTAAAATGGCTATGTTGAAAATCTGGTGAAAAATTCCCAAAAATTACTGTTTTAGGAGCACACCCTGCGCAGTTCCTATGCATGCTCGCAAGTTTTCGACTTTTTAATATTTGCACGCCAGATTTTCAACATTGCTATTTTATTACACTTCCTTATGAGCAGTACAGCTGCCATTTTTCACATCTCGCCCAAAATGTGTTTCCGCAGATGTAGCGCACAATGGTGCAGTCGGTATGTGAAAGCAATGTTTGGGACAGATTTAGAAAGTCACAGTGACACTGTTCATGAGCAAAAGTCTTAAAATGGCTATGTTGAAAATTTGGTGACAAAAGTCCATAAAATGACTGTGTTATGAGTGAGCATTGCGCAGTTTTCATGCACCCTCATAAGTTCATGAATTTGTAATATTTTCAGTCCAGATTTTCACCAGTTGCATTTTTCCACACTTCCTTATGAACAGTACAGCTGTCATTTTTCACAACGTGGCCGAAATGTGTTTTCACACTTTCAGTGCAGAAATGCGTGGTCGCTGTGGGAAATCATTGTTCGGGACAGATAAAGAAAATCACAGTGATACTGTTCATGATCAGAGGTCCCAAAATGCCTGTGTTGACAATCTGCTGTAAAATATCCCCAAACTAATTACATTATGTGTGTGTGTTGCACAGTTTCTACGCATGCTCATGACTTCACCAGTTTTTTTTTAATATTTTCACTGCAGATTTTCAACATTGACATTTTTTACACCTCCCCATGAAAAGTACAGCTGTCTTTTTTCACATCCTGTTTGGAATGTGTTTTTGCACCTGTGGTGCTAAATACCATAGTCGCTGTGCAAAAGCAGCTTTCGGCTAACAAACTGATATTGCCACTGTTCATGAGGTGGGGGGGTCACAAAACACAATGTTGAAAATTTGGAGTGAAAATACCAACAAATGCCTGAGGCGTTAGGGTTTCTGACCATAACGTCCCACCCTGTAGAGAATGACAGGCATCAGGGGTGTGACTTGGGATTCTCACCTGTAATGCTCATACCATTCCACACCCTGCAGCCAGTGAGAGGCACTGAGGTGTGCCTTGGACTCTTTGGCCTCAAAGTTCACCCCATTCTCCTATACCACACCCATCTCACCATATTTCCTGATGGAATGGGGTGTGCATAAGGGCCAAAGACCCCAAGGCACACCGTGACATTTGTCGGTGTCTGCAACTTAGGGTGTGGTGAAATGGCATGGCCGTTATGCCTGATGACCCAAAGGCACACCCCAATGCCTGTCAGTCTCTGCAGGGTGGTGGTGGAGTTGGCTTCAGTTCAGTACTTCACTGCCATTCCTATTATGCAGCTCTGTAACTCCTACACTACCAAAGCCAATGCCAGAAAGCAAACATTCGGCATTGACAAATGCTTGTTTTTTCCTGCCTTGATTTTTTACAAATGTTAATTGATGATCCAGACATTTATATAGCTGCCCTTTGATCTTACAAGTTGAGCTATTCAACAGACACACTCCAATGACAATTAGAGTCTTCCAGTTTGTAAGGAATGCAAATTGACTGTAACGCTTTGATGTGTAAACTGCTAGTCTATGCCTTGAATCCACATCCAACCTCTATATCTGTCATGCTATTCAGCTGTTTTTCCTTTGACTTGAAGAAGAGCATTTTATCTCTCGAAAGCTAGTCTCAGAAATAATTTTGTTAGTCCAATAAAAGGTATCACCCACAACATATCAGTTGTTTTTTTCTCTACAAAACCAATAAGTAAATAAATATTCATGCCTGAAAGCTATGAAGAAACCTGTAAAAATGTATTTTACTTGGTAACCAGTAATATGGACAATATCAAAGATACAGTACTTAAATCCTGAAATTACACAAGATAAGAAATTACATCAGCAAAACAATCAGAAATGGACAATAATATATTGAAATACAAGACCCCAAACAGTGGGGGACTGGACCAAAAGAAGCCCATGACAGCTGCCATAGCTAAGAGTTAGGCATGGTCTCAGCCAAGATCCCACTCTAAAAAGCTTGAACTGCTAAATGATTTCTCAGGAAGCCATCCTCATTACTTTATGTATGAATACATTCAACTGAGCTCAACCTCAACAACCTATCTAAAAGGCTTTTAAGCCTTTTTTTTGTGAAAGGTACCTGTTTTCTACCTAAACCATGTGGTGAAGAGATTGCTGTATTATACCCAGTCTAACTGTTTGATGCATGTCTCATGCATGATGCATGTTTGCCCTCAGAGAAGAGACAACAAAGGGTCTTTGGCATTCTGTATGAGGAGTCCACCAGAATTCCAGACCAGGACTGTACAGAATCTACTGTAAGTCTAATGCCAGCTGAAGCAATGACAGGAAGAACATACAAAGGGTCCCAGCTGACAAGGAAATCATTAGTGGTAGGCATTGGGGGCTGGAGCCCTGAGTCTTTATTCACTAGCCCTGAATAAAAGAGTCACAATTACTAAAACTGACCCTGGCCTAGTTGCTTATTTTTTTAACAAGGTGGGTGGAATGAGGGCTCATGCTCCTAATCTTTTCAGACCTTGGATGCGCTCCTGCCAGAAAAGTCTTTTCAGACCTTGGAAGCACTCCTGCCAGAAAAGTCTTTTCAGATCTCGGAAGTGCTCCTGCCAGAAAAGTCTTTTCAGACCTTGGAAGCGCTCCTGCCAGAAAAGTCTTTTCAGACCTTGGAAGTGCTTCTGCCAGAAAAGTGTTACATTTAGCCTACTTCTGGCATAAACTCAAAATAGACTGTTGGGGACTTTTCAGTTATTCATATGAAATAACTGATGTATTGAGAAATGCATACCGTACATGTATGACCCAGGATTAGCTGAAACACCCTAACCTTAACTTTTGCACATACAGTACCACTGATAGTATAATGTCTGTATGTCCTAGGAATGTAAATGTTAACAATACTAGCAAATAAACATGTTAGAAAACAGTATATACCAGATACTCTGTTGGTTTACACCACAGTAAGAATGGATTTCCACTGACACTCAGTGCTGGGTTTTCAAGGGCCCTCCAGGTGCATGTGATAGCTTGTGTCACAATTTAAGCAAAATTGTGCTACTTGCATAAAAAAGTCAGACCACATAAAACATGGTCTAACGTCTTGCCACTTATGCTGCAGGTTGTGCTCAGAAAATGATCCAAGCTTCAAACTAAGAATGCACATGCCACTGTTTTGCTGTTGAGCAAGTAAACTGGAGGAAGTGGATGGCTCAGTGGATTGGTAGCAGGTTAAGGAGCCTTCATGTCTGTGCCACTGGTTCAAATCTAGCACAGGTTGGTACTGGACTAAAGCAATCATCACCTGAGGGCTGTTCAGTGGCCTATGTGAAATGAGTTGTGGTGGTCTCAGTTCAGTTCTCAGTGGACAGGTGTCCACATCATAAAACCACCAACACAACTGACACTATTTGGTGCCCTTGTTGGTTGTCTCACATGAGGAACTGAAGACTGCATCAGCATGGAGTCTGAATTACCCTCTCACCTAAGTGGTGGTCTCTCAGTGGTAGGGTTGAGGCACATTGGCAGGGCAGTTTGAGGAAGTCTGGACTGTAATCACCTATGCTGTAACTGCACTTACAGGCTACCAGCATGCTTGCTCATAGGTGGTATGGCTGGGGGAGGCTTGGGCAGCCTGATTGAGTGTTGCAGTTCAGCCTCAAAACTGGGTTGTCTACAGAAGCCATGCACACCCTTTTTGATGAGGTAGACTGTGGTCTGATGTGTTCTTACAATTCACTGGTGTTAAGGTTCAAATGCTAAAAAGGTGGGCCCAGTGGTTTTGACTTTAGGACAGTTATTTCTAGTCATGGAATGTGTTAAATAGAGGTCTACCAGGCCAGTGGCACTGAGGGTTGAGGTGCTAGATGCCACACCACATGCTATGCCAGTGACCCGGGTTCTGAAATGAGCCCGGTTGTCAGGGGTCAGCTTGGGGGAAGTTGGACTGAGCTGCTGTATGGCAGCTTTTCTGTCCCAGGGAGAATTAGGTACCGCTCCACCAGAGTGCAGTGTGGGAAGGGAACAATGCCATTAGGGGCTTTGCTGGAGCCATGTTCTCAGCACAGCTCCATGCCTGGACCTTGGTTCTATGCATCGGCATCCTTGATGGTGGGGACACAGGGTTACACAGCTACCTCTATATATATGCCAAAACCCCACTCCCCATTGCCATGCAGCATGACCCTTGTCAAGGGGGGGCAGAGTTCCAGATTGGTGGTACGCTGCCACCGAACCCCAACTGGCAAAGGACTCTTCTCTCTGGTCACCATGGGGGGGGCTTCCAGATGTAGATCATGGTTTGGGATGTTATAGCCAACCTCATCGGGCTTGTCTCAGGATGCAGCACCACCAGATGGAGGTGGCTCACTTGCCACCTGGCTAATGGACCCCCTACTTTCTGAGGTTTGGGTTCCAGCTGTACATTATTTCCTCAGTCCACACAAGATTATAACCATTTGCAGAAAGGGTGTGGAGCTTCCAGGATTGATTTGGTGAGACTTCTAGCTGTGCATGTCACACTGATAAGTATTCTGCTGGTAATTTAATAACTACATGGCTGCAGCCATTTTCTCCAAGACTGGTATAGTGTGTAGTTTGTCCAGGGTAGGGGATGTAGGGGCCTATCAATACAATAAACAGTCTGCACAAGCATTGTAACAGATGAAGCATTGTCTTTGGCCTCTCACCCAAAATCTAGCCTCCAGGTAGGCAGGTAGGGTTCCATCCACAGAGGCAGGAGATACCCTGGTACCATACACAATGGATGAACCACTTGGGCTACCCACAGGATGAGGACATCTGGCTTGGAAAGGAGAGTAAAGGGTTAAAAAGAGCTACAACTGAGGGCTCCTCCCCACTCTTGCCAGCTGAAGATTTCCCACCCACCCATCCTCATAAATGCAGGTTTGCTAGATGAGCAGGGTACACTAGGGAACCCTTTACTTCCATATGGAGGACCATGATAGGGGTTGAGGAGGAATTGTACTGGCTTTTCCCTCAGAGGGTTTTTTCCAGGTTTTTCACCTCCTCCAAAGGGCTATGTGAGAGTAAGGTAGTTCTATTTGTCACAGTCAGGAGTTTTTCTAGAGTCTCTCTCTCTCTTTCACTCTCTCAGCAAGATGGTATAAGCAGAAAAGAGAGAGAGAGTTGAATTCTTCTGAAGGACTCCTCTTCCTGGCTAACATGAGGCAGGTGACTGCAGGATCTGGTTCCCAGTTTGGGGGGGGCACAGACAACCTTATCATGCATGCCTGTGGGTGCAGCACCACAAGATGGGGGTAGGTTTCTTGCCAGCTGGCCAACTGTCCCCCCCCACTCTCTGAGGTTTGGATTGCAACTCAGGGAGGTGCATAATTCCCTTGGTCCACACATGGTTATGTCCTTTCATGGGAAGGGGTGCAGAGCTTCCAGTGTTGACCTGGTGAGACTCCCAGCTACCAAGGAAGAGGACGTGGGTGAGTGCCCTTTGTATAAAATAGTCCAAATGTTCCTATTGGGGGCTGGTTGAATGGTTGACCACAATGTAGAAGAGAAAAAGTATCTGGAGACCAGCCACTTAGCCCTGGGCTGTCCAAACTTAATATTAAGCACACACTGCATGTGACTATAACTTGTTTCAGTTAAAAAAGTTATAATCTGAGGCTAGAAACTAACAGAAAATTGAATCCTAGTTGTGCTCTAATGCCAATAATGAAAGTATTTATTTAGGAACACAAGATCCTAAGCCCCTGAGGAAGCCCAGTGTTGGGTGAAACATTGGGTGTACCTAGAGGATTGTGGTGTTCTAAGAAAATATTACAGTAAAACTACATTTCCTATGATGAACTGAGTGGCTGGTCTCCAGATACTTTTTCTCTTCTACATTGAGACTCCCAGCTGTACATGCCACTCTTTTTTTTTTTTGTCGACTTTCTTTATGCTCCCCTCTCTGATCACTGGACTCTCACTGGAGGATCACCTGGTCCAACATTTCCTGCCCTACCTGAAGCCCCATCCTTACCTTACCAGCAGGGGTGACTCCTCTCCTCACTTTCTGGTCTCCCAGTCCCCCGGATCTTAGTCCCCTGGGGTGGGACAGCCAACACCTCCTGGTGACCTTTCTGAAATCTAACTGGTCAACCAGGTGGTGGATGGAGCACTGGAGGCAGGATGCAGGACCCAGCATTGGGCATGGTGGTCGGCCACTTGACCCACCTTCACCTACCAGTGATCAGAGCATTTTCCTAGTTTTGTCCCTCCTTGATTGGCTTGGACATGCAATGCACCCAGTATGTGTGTGTGTGTGTGTGTGTGTGTGGGTGTGTGCACTTCCACACATGCATGCAGGGTCACCGTCACAGCCAGTCCTCCTGCAGAGGATCCACAGGCTTGTTGTGCCCCCAGTCACCACCAGGAGTCACCTGAAGCCCCAGGATCTGGATCCCCTCCCTCTCAGGACAGGAGAGCAGTCCTCCAGATGCCCAATTCTGTCCTCCCCTGCTGACCCCCAATGACACGAGCTCATTCCCAAACCTGGGTTTCCGGCATGGTGCCAGGTGTGCAGGGACCCTGGTTTTCCATTTTTACTGGTAACACCGGTAACAATCACGGAATCCTGCTTGGTTTGCGGATTTTGAATTCTTGTACCGGTGACTCACGGAAATTGCATGTCACTGCACAGAATCTCTAAGATTTCAGTATCTTTTTAAATTTGTTTTTTTATTTTCTCTTTCTATGTCCCCTTCTCACAGCATCAGTCTCCACTTTTCAGAGATCCCTAGGCTGGGTATCCCCTAGCTTCATCCTCAGGTAATGCTCAGGAGCTCCTATGGGCCTGCCCCTGTCCTGCCTGGATTGTATCCCCCACCAGGTGGGAAGGGAGGGGACCCCAGGTCACCCCTCCACACTCACTTAGTGTGGGTTGGGCAGCTCAGTGGGTCCCTCATGGAGCCTGGTTATGAAGTCTGGGGCACCTGGGTCCCTTCTGCCAGTGGCCGATGTGGAGTGATTGTTCCTAGTTTTCTGGTCTCTGTCCTTGAGAGCACCAGCACTAGAGATCAAAGGAGGTAGGTCACAGAGACATGCCACTGCTCCAGATCCTGGCTAGTGTCCTCCCCTCCTGATCACTATGCAGCACCTTTGTACCACCACCCGTGGTCACACAGGTGGTGGTAAAGAAGCAGGACCTGCAGCCCACCCTCCGAGGAGGAGGAGAGCAGTCCCCAGGTGCTCAATCCTACTCCCCTGGCCAGACCTCCAGCAACCCGAGTTTGCTTCTGACCCTGGGTCACTGGCATTGCAAGGCAAGCAATAGTGCTACCCGCAGCACCAGCGGGCTGACCCAGATTTCAGCATCTTAAAATGAATGCTGCTGTGCTTTGCATTCTTTCTGCTTTGCTGCATATAGAGTCAGTAAGGAAATGACCCACACTGCTTTGTTGTAATCAGCCATTCAGTTTAACCACCCATGCCTAGTGGTTAGAGTAACAAATGGTGATTGAACTGGGTACATCCAGCAGACTTTGGTTTGAGACCCACAACCTCCACTTGCATACTGTGCGACTCCAAGCAAGTCACTTAATCTCCCCAGTGCTTTTAGGTCACTCCTTAAAACAGACAGTTCTACCTAGTGGACCTTACCTGCTTTACAAAGAATATAAAAAAAAATACCAATATATGTTTACTACATCATAGAATAGTAGTCAGGGTACCATGTAATTTATCCGAGTTTTTACTTGGGCTGCAATGATTTTGTATAGGTAAAGATAAATGTTCAGATATATTTTATGCATTTTATAAGCTTGTTTTTAGAATTTAGTCAGGTTTTTATTGTATTCTTTACATATAAGCATCTAGGTTGTAGATTGCTAAATGCAGGATCACTGTTACCAACTAACTTATTCAAGTTTATAATCAGTAGGGCCATCCAAAATCCTCAGTTGTTTGAATGAAAACTAGTCTGAATGAAAGTATGTTCACGAAGAAGAAACTGCCTTACTACTTATGAAAAGACTTCACAGTTAGCACCCAATTTAGGTGAATTGGATCATTTACACCTTTTCCCCCACGTGCTGTTTCAGTCTCTGTGACAACAAAAAGTTTTCTGATAGACTGCTTCAACAAAAAGCAAATGCTAAGTATTTAAAAGTACTTACATTTGGCCAGTGGATTTTGAAAGCACAGTCAATGACATACAGAAGATAAGACCCCAGGGGCTGTATGATGCTGGTGGGCAGAGCAGTGTTCAAGTCACATCTGAACAAAGACATGAAAACTGGGAGACACCTTTTTCATGGACACCAAGTAAAAAAAAAAGCATCCACATGTCTGGGAGATGCAAGGATCCATTTGAAGGTCCTCCACTAATCACTTGTGGATTTTTTAGGTGAAGACACTTTATTTCAAAGAAACAAATTCAAGCAGTTTTTTTTTGCTCCTCCTACCCCCTGGTCATCCACTCCTTCAGGCCTGCCAAGGCCCCCTACCACCTGCTGAGTCCCGACCACCATCCACTGACCCTTACTGCTGTGCTACCAGGTAATCCAAAGTAACCCTTCATTGAGTGGGCCCCTACCCCTGTGGGAGGCTACCAGGGGAAGAGAATTGCCCCCAAAGAGCTTCCTGTGCATCCTGGGCATGGCAGAGGTCAGACCAGACACATGTCTGGGGCTTCTGGCTTATGGAGGGACCAACAGCACATCCTTCGGTTGGTCAATGGGGTATTTCCCATTTTCTTGGGAGCATGAGAGGCCACATGATATCAAGGCACAAGCCGATGTCAGTCATGCCCTCCTGCAGTGAGGGCTGACATGTTGTTGTGCCTCTGGCCTCCACCACAGGCCAGCAATGCTGAGTCATGAACCCACCCTCCCTCCCAGGAGAAGGTGAGTGGTTGTTGGGCACTCAAGCCTTCACCCACCAGCTGGCCCTCCAACACCCAAGTCTGTTCCCTAACACTGGTCAGCGGTGTCACAAGCAGAAATCCAGTTCAGGCAGTTAAGTTATAGATGGGAAAAAACAAAGGTAGTCCACCTTAGCAGTGATAGTTCAGATTAATTCACTTCAGAGTTCTAACAAGTAAAGAGACCAAGTCATTTGTAACTTGTGCATGTGGGGTGTGGGTGTTGAAGAAAGGGGATCATAGTGCTGTCACTACTGCCATCACCTCTGAGGGATGTGGACTGCATTGCTGCTACTGCCATCACACCGAAGGGGTGGGGGCTGTAGTGCTTCTGCCAGCACCACTGGTGGATGGGGAATGTAGTACTGCTGCTGTCCCACCTGAGGGATGGGGGCCATAGTGCTGATATAGCCATCACACGTAGGAATGGTGAATGTAGTACTGCTGCTTCTGTCACACCTGAAGGAGGGAGGTCGTAGTGCTGTTGCTGCTGCCATCACACCAGAGTTATGGGGGCGTCAGAGTGCTTCCATCACACATTAGGGATGGGGGCTGTAGTGTTGCTGCTGCCATCACATCTTGTACCTAAAATAACTTTAAATTGGTACAAGGATGGAAGGATGTGTAATAGTGGAGGTCAAAATTGCTAAAATGCATGTTAACAGAGTTAAAAATTGTTAAATAAAGTACACAAAACCAAACACCGGTAAAACCGGATTTTGACTTAGCAGACACCGGTGACAATACCATTTTTTACAAAGTGCAAAATGGAATATGCCCTTTCTCAATCCCGGTAAACCAGTGTCCCTGGAGGTGTGGTGTCCAGCGCCTCAACCATCAGTGCCACTGGGCCTGCTGTACATGCCACTCTGATAAGTACTGCATTAGTAATATAATAAATTCATGGCTGTGGCCATTTCCTCTAAGACTGGTGTGATGTGTGGTTAGTGAAGGGCAGGGCACATAGGGGTCTATCAAGACAAAAGCATACACAGACAAATGAGAAATGGGTATGTCCATGAAAAGGATTTACCAAAGTTTGACATGAGGGTCAATGTTTCAAATCAACAATAGATCAGTTTTGATAAGCTTGTTAAGACACCACGACCCAAGAGTGAAAAAGGGACAAGACTGTGAGTAACTCCCTAACAGAGATTTGAGAAAAAGCACCTTCCATGTTGCAGATGTAATAATGGACACCACTGGGTTGCACATGTAACAATGGACATGACACAGCTGTTTAATTTGAAAAAAATATTACTTTTATTTATTTTACTAAGCATTTCAAGACACTATGACCTAAGAGTGAAAATGGGACCATGTTGTGTGATAATGCCATATCAAAGAATTGAGAAAAACACCTTCAATGTTGTGCATGTAACAGTGGACACCAAACAATGTTGCATGTGTAAAAATGGACACCACACACCTGTTTAAGTTAAAAACAGCATTGCCAGGATGCCTCTTTCACCAAAGTCCTACAACATTTTTAAGACCCCATTCTGAAAGAAAATCCCCCACTCAAAAAGCTGGATGCTTTGGATGAAATTTTGGGGAACGCATAAAACGTATAATATGCTAGGACACCACAGTTACATGCACCACATAAAACTTTGTGTGAACCAGAAATTTTATATGCATTTTAAAACCAGGGTGAAAATGTCTTCCTTAACAAAAAGCAACATCAGAGGCAGTTTTCAAAGTAACTTTATTGAAGCGCAACTAAAATAAGGTCTGCGTAGAAGCAGTGGAACATCCTGTGGTTTTGCATATCCCTTTCTGCAGAGAAAAATTGGTTTCATTTTGAAGCTGGACAATGGAAAAAATAAACTGGGTGCACCTGGGTTTCTCTAATTATGTACTGTGCTTGTACTGGTAGCCCATCAAGATAGCGACTATGAACAGCAATGCATGAAAACAGCCCTGAAACACAGCGTGACCACTCGGTGACCAACGGTCCTCCCCTTCCCTGAGTTGTGCCCCCACCCAGAGTTGGTATATATCATAAGGGATGTGGGGGCAAAGCCTCCCACAAGGAGGGTGAGGGGGCAAAACCCCTTGCAATCAGAGAGATCACTGTAAGTGGGCGCACTGTGATTCCAGTCTGTTTTCATGCATCACAGTTCCAGAGTCACTATCCTGACATGGAACTGTCTGTACTTGTGGCCACCTTTTAAATTCACTTATCATAACTGCAGTGGCTATTGTTATTCTTTTTAAATTAATGTACAAGGTATTTGGCATCAGTGTCAGTGGCTCAGTAGGTAGCACACTCGCATCTGAGGCTGGGAGATCAGAGAGCTGTGGGTTCAGTTCCCACATCTGGCACATGGGTTAATATCCCAGTACTGACACTGTAGTGTAGCATGAGTAGTGCTGCACTTCTGAGGTGCCATCTTTCGGATGAGACGTTAAACCGAGGACCCATCTGCCTGGATTGGTGGCAGTTCAGGTGGATGTTAAAGATCTCTTGGCACTTATCGAAAAGAGTAGGGGAATTTCCCCGGTGTCCTGGCCAAATTTCCCTCATTCACTGAAAAAAAGTACCACCAACAGCTTAATCTGGTTCAAGGTTAGTTGGCATTCATCTGTATCCCCCTCCCCTGGGTTGTGCCTGAAAATATGCAGGATTTGTCTAGTGCACTTACCCGGTCAACAAAAACTAACTAAACTAAACCAAACTACCATGGCCGATGTTGAAAGAATGAAAAGAGATATTGCTAACTCTGAACAGAATGAGATGGCTGAACCAAAACTTGGTACAACAATTTAAAAGGCAAAACTGACAAACATTTTTAAATAAACTTGAGAGAATTATTTACTCAGATGAATCTCCTCAGAATGGAGAAAAGAAAGTGAGTAAAGTGAATAAAAGAAGAATGTAGAATGAAAAAAAGATCACTATGTTTCTGTAGGGAAGCAGCCAAGGTGGTGCGGGAAAAAAGGATGGCATTCAGGACTACGGAAATGCAGGGGGAAGAAGCCAGGAAGGCATACCAAGCAAATAGGAGGGAAGCAGGAAAGGTAATTAAGGAAGCAAAGGCACATATGAAATGGCTTTCTTTAGGAACATACAGTAAGTGAGAAGAGGAAAGCAAGGGGGAAGGAGAGTGAGGCTAAGGAGGGTGGCAGGAGGAGACTGTGCAGTAGAGGATCAAGAAAATGCAAACATCTTTAACAGGTACTTCTGCTCAGTCTTCACAGCGGAGGGAGGGATGCAGTAGGGTGCAGCAGGAAAAAGAAGGGGGTGGTGGACACAAGTGTCCATTTTCAGAGGAAAGAGTCCTGAAGGGACTTGCAGCTCTGAAAGTGGACAAGGATATGAGACCAGATGGGATACAACCAAGGGTACTAAATAAAATCAGGCAGGTGCTAGCAGCCTCACTGATGGCCTTATTTAACTTCTGTTTTAGTCTGAATGTTTTTTGAATTTCATTAGAAAAGAAAAGGTACAGTTAACATCGACCAAAGACATACAATCTAATACAAGGTATGTACAGGAAGACTACTGGTGTAGTGACAGTCCATATTTATCGCAGCCAGACTGCTTCCAGTCTTGAAAAACTGCAGAAGATTGCCTGATGGCTAGTTCATAAAGTTCATAACATAGAACAAGACAAAACAACATACACCAGAATAAGAACATGTATATGTTTGATCAATATGTGCTGAATTTAATAGCCATTTAGAGTGTAAATATAGTCGCATAACCATGGAATAAAGGAGGGATCTAAGTCTTCACCAGAGGTTCATGAATGTAGGATGACTATTCTTAAGGCTATAAAACATTTGTTCCATATAGTACAGGTTATTAGATATAACTACTCAGTGCTGGAGGGTTGGGATCTCCTCCCGTGACCAATGCCCAGCAATTGCCTTGTGGGCCACCACTAATAACATAAACAATAATTTCTTAGAATAACTTCTAAGGGAAAACCCTCTTGAAAAAATGTGAAAGAGTGGTAACTGATCTGTAAGAGAAAGGAGGTGAGAAAACAGCCGATGTAAGTGAACATCAGTCACTATCCAGTAAGGGAGAAGTTTTGGACAAGCCCAAAAGATATGTACCTGGTCAGCTTGTGCTTCCCCACATTTCCTTCAACAAAATCCCCATTGTTTCCCCATAAAGGAGTCCTGCGCCATTGGGGTGTGGAAGTACTGGGACCAGCATTCCATTAAATTTCTCTCCAAAAAGGAGAGGAGGAGGAAGAGGAGGAGATTTTAACAGAAGGGAGGGCCACCTTATACCAGCATTTTTTTATCTATGACTCTGTACACACTATGCTTTTTAAAACATTTTAAGTTGTTTAAAACATTTTAAAAAATCAAAACATGGTTTGTGTCTGCACCTAACATGGTTTAAAACCATGTTTAAAAGCCGTGCTTAAACCCTGCAAGGGACCTAGTCTTAAAACCAGTTTTAAACATGGTTTCAAACCAAAATCATTTTTACCTTGTGGTGCGGATGGGTGAGGTTCATATAGCTGAAGGAAAACCATGCTACAATGCAACTGTGGAACCGCTCTAAAAAACATTACTGGACCTGATGTGTGGATATGACTTCACCAGCTTACAGCACAGTGACTACCAGTATGGACAGGTGACAATGGCAAGTTTAAAACTGCTCTTTAAAGTGGTTTCTAAACACGTAATTGCAGTGTGTACAGGGCCTACAGTATATCTTCAGAGAGGTCCTGTCTTCACCTGTCTAAAATCAATCCTGAATCAAAATTTGTTAAGCCCTGAAAGCTGCTATAGAAATTCCCTATAACATGCCCCTATATTTCTCCATGGATGGCTGGCATCAAGATATGGCGAACCAATTTTAAGGGGTATGGAAGTTTAGCAGTAGCTCTGTCTTGTTTGAGCAAATATGTACATACATGAAGGTACTGACAGTATTCTCTGTTGGTGAGTCCATACTGAGTTTGAAGTTCTTCAAAGGGCCATACCCCTTCCCATCTAAAAATTGAAAAATGGGACTAAGACCTACTTGACACCACCTGCAAAAGGTGTGGTCAGTGTTTACAGGAGGAAAATTAGAATCATAGACCAAGCTGCGACAGAGGATTCTAGTCAAGAGAAAATGGGGCAGCCCTTCAGCTGTTTCCAGAATTTCAAAGTGCAGGCTGTAACCAAAAGAAAATTTTCAAGGGGGGGGATTGTTTAGGGGTGAAGAAAAAAACAACATCTAGAGATATCATATAAATCATTCAAGTGGGACTCTATTTAAGGGGCATGAAATGAAGCTGGAGGTGGGGAAGCTCAGAGGGGATGCGAGGAATTACTTCTTCATGGAAAGGGTAGTGGATGTCTGGAAAAGACTACCAGCAGCGGTGGTGGGCACCAAAATGGTAGCAGGATTCAAGCAGGCATGAGATAGACATAAGAGGAACTTAGTAACAGGACCGGGGGCAGGTAAGGCAAGAGACTGAGTAGTGTTTGCAGTAACATAGTAGGTAGAGAACTAAAGGGCAGTCTAGGTTGGCCAAGAGGTCCTTTTCTGTTGACAACTTCTGTGTTTCTATTTATTTCCACAATGAAGTACATTGGGACGAAAATCAAAAATAGATTGTGCGAAGGTGGGATGCCTCTGCATACAGATGTAGAGCTGGAAGAATGAGACCTTCCTTTTCCGTTCTAAGTTGTAAAATGGTGATCTTTTTTTTTGGGGGGGGGGAGGGTTTCCCATGTCAACTAAACCAAGAAATAAGTTTATTCCTGGGCCCAAAAATATATGGAGGTGAGGCAAAAAATTCATTCAGTTACTTTCTATCTTTGCAAACAAATTCTGTGGGAGCTGTGACCTGTGGTCTAAATCAGTGTCATGCTTATGGTTCCACATTAAGCAGTTCTAAATGCCTCAAATGTCAGGCAAGAACCACTCTGAGTACTTTATGGCTAATTTGTTCCATTGAAATGCAAATGTCTAAGTCAAATTAACTTAATTTTCTGTACTTTTCTGTACTTAATAAAATTCTTGCTGCTGTTCTCTGCAGCAGTGAGAATTTTATTGACTAGGAAATTGTTCATTGGGCTTTTCTACAAATTATTAAAGGGGAAGACAGTTTGACAAATTCTTGAACTGCAGAACAATGAATCTTTTTACAATTGTAAATATTTAATGTAATGATGTTTTTCAGCATTGTCTTCTTTGCAATGTATTGTTGAATTTGTTTACATTTATGATATTGCTAGCTTTAGGTTCATGCCCCACCACACCTGCTGGTGTCATTCAATTATAAATGGCCCACCCTTGGATACCATAGCATGTAGGTAAGCCCGCCCCCTGACAAAGGCTAAGTGTCGACGTGCTGGGATGACTGATGTTTACAGCTATTTTAGGCTTCACTGCCATGCTTTAATAATGTTTTTCTGATTTTTCAAATTTTTCAATGATAGCGTAGTAACAGCACGTTTTTGTGTGCAGGAGCTTCTTGCAGTGTTGTGGGTTTGTGCTAGAGTCTGCAACTGAGTTTCCTGAGCTTTCATTTTTTTTTTTTTGCTGCACAGGAAATAAATTTCCTTAAAGTACTGCCTTAAGATCATCCCCAAAAATAGCATCTTGAACCTCCCGTTTTATTATGCTCCAGCAAGTGCACCCCCTTCTTCCGAGTCAAGTTTTGGAAAGCTTCCTCCCTAAGCAGGGACAAATTAAAATGCCATGTCATTTGTTTTTGCTGTTTACCCAGGTCTAACTTCATACAAAGGAGGAATGATCTGACACTATCCAGTGTTGGGTAAGTTACTTTGTCTATTACTTTCTATTACATTTGGAAACTTGTTCCAGGAAGCTCTGTGCAGTTACTAGCAAAGATGGAGAAGTACTAGAAAAAGTAATACACCTTACAATTGTAGTTACTGATTTATTTTTATACAAAGTCAATACAGAAATAATAAATAACTATAACAGATTACATTTTTTGAAAGTAATAGGTTAGTTACTAGTTACTTTCAAATAAATGTAATCTGTTACAGTTATGTATTTCTTTTGTATAAAAAAACATAAGTAATTGTAACTGAAAGGTGTTTTACATTTTCCAGTACTTCTCCATCTGTGTTAGTGACTGCACAGAGCTTTCGGGAACAAGTTTTCAAAAGTGAAAGTAATAGAAAAAGTAGCCTACCCAACACTGACAGTATCCTGGGGCTAGTGATATATCTTGAACTGACCGCAAATGCTCTATGGTCATGAAAAAGTAGTCTAGCCTGGCATGGCTAGTGTGGGAACTGGAAAAATGTGTTCGTCCATGAGTTTCTGGGAAAAGGGACCACCATACATCTACAGTACCCAATTGCTCCAGGGAAGTGTGGATATATTTCTGTACCATAGACATTCGGAATCTTTCTGGGTACGTGGCATCCAATTTAGGATTCATAGTCATGTTTATATCTCCTACATGATCAGTTGGCCATGCAGTAGAGAAATTGGACTACCCATTTATTCAAAAGTGGTGGAAGTTAGGTATTGTTCAAAGTGATCAAGGTGTCATATAATGTCCCAACTATAATAACAAATTGACCATCCGGGTTAGAAAAGGAGTCCAGTTTATGGAACTTGGTGGCACTGGAGAAGATAATTGCAATGCCTCTCTTTTCCTCTTGCTTTGAGAGTAGGAGACCACTGTAGGATACCTATATTTGGTGAGCTTGGCATGCTTCTTCTTTGAGAGATGCGTCTCTTGGAGAAAAGTCACATCTAGATGATCCTTTCTTATGTGCTGCATAATCCTGGTATGGCAAACAGGATTATACATTCCATTATTATTTTAAATGATAATAGTTTTCAGGGCTTTCTGCCATATTGTTCCATTAGGAAGGGGGAGACATACCAGAACAGACAAAATGAAGGAAACTGAGTCATATATAACAACCTAGTACAACGGCGAAAAAAACCAGGGATACCATTTATGCCTGGTATGATCACACTGCAAAACAAGTTATATCAGAATACTGAAACAAGTCTGGCCCAGTGGCATAGAAGGATGAGCACTGTGCTCCTTATTTCCTATCATGCCAGTGACTCGGGTTTGGGAATGAGCTTGGGTTACTGGGGTTCAACTGGGGAGGGAGAAGATCGAGGATTGACTGGACAGCTCTCCTATCCCTGGGTGGGAGGGCACACCATCTCAGTGCTTGGCTGTCATGTGGTAGAGTCTGGGTGGTAGTGCTGGCATTATGAGAGATGTGGCAGCAAGGGGCCATGGTTCCACAGTACATGTGCAACTCCACGTGCACCTGTTTATGTGTTGCCATGGCTGGGGAACATGGGAGAAAATGGAAAAGAGTTGGCCTGGGACTTCATGAAGTCCTGCCTGCCTAGCTCCATCCCTGCATCACCATGTAGACCACTGACCCCAGTTCTGGATAAAAGACACCAGTTGGGGGGAGGACATCCCTCTGCTTCCTGGCCGTGCCACGGGGAAGGGGAGGTTAGGAGGATTCATGGGCAAAGTGAGTCTGGGGGAGGCAGATGTTGGGTGGAGTAGTTGGGAATAGAGCTGCCTAACCCACCTGCATTAACTGAGGGAGAAAAACGTTTTATGGCAAAAAAAAAAAAAAGAATACTGAAACAAATACAAAACCTGGAACAATAAACAAGGAACATGATGTAAAATAGTAACAAATAACTGTGTGGCAAACTGGGTCAATCTGTATGCTTCCTAGGTAGGAACTGCTATTCCATGTACACTCCTAAAAGAGTCTGTTGGCATGACCACAGAAAAAAAATTGCCCACAAGAGTACCTCAGTATTGAGGTATGTCCCAGCAAGCAGGTCTCCCAAGCAGGCTAACACTGTTAAAGAGAAAGATACCCCAAGCTGTAGAAGTTCATACTGCCCTGTACACCACCCCTCTGGAACCAGCTTTCAAAATAAAAGAAGCTCGGGGTATACTTAAAATATTAGATAAAATCTCTGCAGTGCATCACTGTCATAGGAGAGCCCCAGGGTAATAATAAATGTATGCATGAAAGGCATAGGGGGTAATTGATAAGGAACTGAAACCTATTTAAAAGTGTGGCAGCTTCTCTATTAAAAATAGTCCTGGAAATCTTGCTAGTCTGGGGCACAGAAGGTTGGTGAGCCTGAGATCAGTGAGGGTCCCAGCCCTCCCAGATGGTGAACACCTTTCCTGCCAAAGAAAGACCAAATAGCAGAAGGGATACTGCTGTAGCTTTGCTTATCCTAAAAAAATTCTTCCTTAAGGCAGAAGGAAGGGTCCTGCATCTCAAGCTTAGATTTAAGCCAATGTCTTGGATAGCCACCGCTGACCAGACAGGCCTGTTAGGAGTCCTGTCCTAACTACACCAGGAGGTTCTGAAGGCTGGGTGAAAGACAAAAAGCACCCAACCATATGCTATGGCTCTCAAATTGAAGGAAAGACAGTCTCTGAACTGATCTATCACAATAGATGCCAGGCCTCCGAACGAGTGAGGAAAGTCAATTAAAATTCCATTGTTCCAAGAGGTGACTGGGACCCTCCATCTAAAGATGGACAAGTCCAAATGAACTTAGTCACACTGTTAGCATTAAAGTGCCATGCCCCACTGCCACTGTCCACTGCTATGTGTGACCCCCCCCACACACACAAACCACTTCTGAACAATAACTAGAGAGAGCGCCATCAGCCTGGAGCAGAGACTGAACCCCCAAGCACCCCTCAAATACCTCATAGACCCACTAACCTCCTGCTCCTAGCACAATCAGGTTCAATGTGGCAGACAACACCAAAATTAGGAATACGAGTTGTTTCACCAAAGTTACAGTAAATGGTCATATAGTATTGGCAGTTTATCTAAGTGAGCATTGAAACTGCTTCAGTAACTCCTTGATAGTGTGGAGGGTGTCTTTAGAATGGTTTGCTCACTGTGCTGTAACCTCCTGTGACATGTCTTAATCCCCTGAAACCTTGAGCCTTCTGCATCTCCAGTCACCTCAGCTGCCGGTGTTAGTACGTGGTGGCTGCAGGATTTCCAGTCCCTGGTGATCCAGGTCTTTCCTAGCATCCTCCGCTGTACAGTAAAGAACCTCCCCATCTTGGAAGGAGACTCACAGCTGAGAAAGGTAAGGCAACTGAAATTTAAGGCCAGCCTTTTTTAAAGCCTGCAAACAGAGGGCATAGGCTCTACTTCTGCTGGATAGCTGAGGAGAAATCATTATGAAAGTAGATTTGGGTCCCTCTCCAGTGAATTTTTTTAATCCCCAGGCTGTTACAAGAACATGTTCCTTGGTCTGAAATTTTAAAAATGTCATTATGATTGAGCAGAGTCTGTCCTGTGCTCCCATTTTGTGGCTAAGGGCCTTGTGAACATTCTCCAAGTCCAGCGGGTAATCATACAGCAGAGAGAAAACCTTTCTAATGAGCTTTTTAGTGAACCAGTTATATCTGAACCTTCCTCCCTTTCCTTAAACCATAGATTCATGTTTTTCTTTCTGAGGTGGCCTTCAAGATTATTTTCTATCTGTATTTAGTGATAGTGTGAGTGAGATAAGAGGAAGCCCATGTTATCTGTCCATTTCCCTAGTTCAGTTGTGAAATCTATTAATGCTCGTTTCTTTTTTAAGCTGGTCGACATTGGCACAATGGTATTGAAAGGCCACCTTAGTTTCTTTGTGAAATGTAACCAGCTCCCTCAATAGTCTTTCATTAATGGCCAGTTCCTCACTGTCAAGTCCTTTATACTGTGGAGAAGAAGCCATGCTGGAGGCTGCACTCAGTGGCACAGATCCACCTGGTGGTGTTCTGTTTCCTTGGGCTCCCCTAGCTGGCATGTCCTTCTTCTTGACAAAACCTCCCATAGCTGCACAATAGTCTCCTGCTCCAGAGGTGAAACAAATATTGATTTAGGTAAAGTTTTTGAACTCTGGAACTGAGTAATTGGGTGGCGTAATGCAAAGCTATTGACTCAGGCTTCCATCATGCTTGTTGACATCACCAGAATTCTGGCTTTATTTAACAGCTCACTGGAAACATGCATGGTTCCAGAGGACTGGAGGAGAGCAGACCTGGTCACACTCCATATGAGCAGCAGCAGGGAGGAGGCTAGCAGCTATATGATGATCAGCTTCATATCAGTGGTGGGTAAATTAATGGAAACCCCGTTAAAGGAAAGGTTGGTAGAGCACCTTGAATTCAGTGAGTGATAAGACCAGAGGCAGCATGAATTCATGGGGGGGGGGTCAAGCTAGATAAATCTGATTGATTTCTTTGACTGGGTGACCAGGGAAATAGATCAGTGGAGGCCAGGGGACCTGGATTATCTGGACTTTAGCATGGCCTTCAACATTGTGCCACACAGGAGACTGATACAGAAATTAATCAGCCTTGGGATGGGATCCAAAGTGGTGAATTGGGTAAGGAAGTGGTTAATGGATAGGAGACAGAACATAGTGGTTAACAGCACTCACTCTAATGAAGGGAGAGTGATCAGTGGGGTGCCGCAGGGCTCAGTACCAGAACTGGTCCTCTTCAATGTCTTTATAAGTGACATAGCAGGAGAATTGGCAGGGAAGGCATGCCTGTTTTGAGATAACAACAAAGTCTGTAATAGGGTGGACACTCAGGGGTGGGGTGGGGTTTGGTGGTGAGAATATGTAGGGACCTTGGGAAACCTGAGGAGTGGTCAAGAGCATGTCAGTTGGGGTTCAATGACAAAACTTAAAAGTTATACACCTAGGGCATAGGAACCCAGGAGCTGAGTATAGGATGGGAGGAGGTACTGACAGGCAGAAAATGGACCTCGGGGTTCAATGGGTAGCCAGTGATGTGTTTGTGCATGTGCAACTGTATGCAATCTTTTGGATTGTCTGTCCTCTGGTTTTACAATTATGGTGATTGGTGATCAGAGGGTGGGGGTGCCACTGGACACCATGGATGTCACTACGATTATCAGATCAGGGGATCAGGGGCAGAGGTTGCCACTGAACACCATGGCTTCCATTACTTCAACAGTCTGGGGTTTGGAGGTGATGGGGTTGGGCTGCTGCTGTACCACTGCCCAGCACCATGGCCTTGTGCCCTGTTAAATTGGGGTTTGCAAAGGTCATAACTTGAGCCCATTTGGGTGGCATTTATCATCTGTGCAAACCTCTGAATTTTTCACTGCACCCGTATGTAGGGGAGGACCCCTCATTTGCATGGGCACAGCAATAAATTAGTGCTCAGGCACTAACGGGTTTTACCAGCACTGTGGATATGCCTGCATATAGACCCCACCCCTGAACTGGGTGCAAAACTTGGTTAGCATGGTGAACACCCCTTAGCACCCAAGCTAACTTTTGAATATCTGGCCCATGGACTCCTCTGCAGTCTCTGCTGGTTTTTGATATTGGCAAGGTGAGGGTGAACTTGTCTGCAGATGCTTTCTGTAAACAGTTATTCATGAGATGATGGCTGGATTGAAGACTGTGGAAGAAAATATAAATTTTCCATGTCATGGAAATCTAAAGAAGGCCAAAGTCATAGCTTGTAGATGGTGTACCAACCATAGGGCAACACTGCCACAGTGAAGACTATCACAGTAACAGAATTTGACTGAAAGTATTGGGTTGCTGTGATGGTACCCACTGACCGTATACTGACTGCACTGTGTCAGTTCTGCAGTGAAGACCATCACAGCGACATTGTCGGCAGTCACTGTGAAGGTCTCCACTACCTGACACTGGTGCTGGGGAGGTGTTTGCACCCATTCCCAAACTAACTCTGACTGGAGTTAGCAATCCTAAGTATGAGGGGTGTGGGGGCAAGGCCCCCTGCATGGGGGGTGTGGGGGTGAAGGCCCCCACAGAAAACACATGTTCCAAAGCAACAGTGCAACATCAAATTTGTGCTGTTGTGCTGTCACTGTGCCATTGGTCAACAAGAAATTTGTCACCGTGGCATAGTGGAACCCCCACTGACATAGGCATTGCATCTCTCTGTGTTTGGCCCCCTCCCCAAGACAACTCAGATTTGGAGTTGCATATTTAGAAACTGGGGGTTCAGGGAGCACAGCCCCTTGAAGAAAACATACGATATCCCCAACAGTACAATGCCGACACTCGCCATTATGTCTGTCATTGTCAGGGATGTTGGCAAAGTAGGTGTTGCCGTGTGATAGGTAAATCCTTGTAGATTAAAGTCAGCAATGGGTTCAAAATGGCCATTGTTTGGGAGATGCATCATTTGATAATATAGGTTGTAATCTAGGGGTTTCCTTGTTGAAGATTGTGGAAGAGTCACTTTTGTTATATCTTGAAAGAAGGCATTGATTGCTGGATTTGATAGACAGGAGATTGGAACATCAGGATGGACAGAAGCAATGTAAATCGAATGCCTGAAATATACTGTTTGATTTTTGTAGCTCACAAATTAAGGGTTTGGAAACACTATGATGCAAATATAAGAATGAGAGAGACAGGTCTTTTCTAAAGGGTCCATATTTTGTAGGGCACAGAAGGTAGACAATTTCTTCCAGACTACTTTGCATGCAGCTTGAGTTGATGAATCTAGGAAGTTCCAGATAGTGAGGCATAACTGATAAGCATTGTTATGTCATTTGTTGCTCCAAAATGAAGGTGGGGGAGTCATCTCTTGATTGACTTGTGGGAAAGTAGCTCTGAATGGCTGAAAATGGACTGGGAAAGACAATCAGCTAGAAAATTAGAAGAACCAAGAATGTATACTAGTGGACTGTAAAGTGGGAAAGTAGGGAGGTACATGTTAACCATCTCAGGAAGTTCATTATGGAATGAGAACACCCTTTGTTTAGGATCGTTATGGCTGCTTGGTTATCTGTATACATAGTTACAAGTTGATTGTTCCATGTGTGTCCCCAGGTGAGTGTGGCTGCAGCAATAGGATATATTTCAAATAAAGGTGATGTAGAATAGAAGTGGGGAAGGTGGTTGATTTCAGGAAGTCAGCTACAGGCAAACCTAAAGTACTATGAATGGCAGCAAGACCATATCATGGAGTAGCATCCAGAAAGGCAAAGCTGGTTTGAGGGAGATGGATCCTTATAGTACATGGATATTCCATTCCATTCTGATAGTAAGAAGGATCACATAGCTAGGTCTGATCAGATGGAAACAATGATGGATATATGATGACCCAAAGGAACAACTGAATAAACTAGATTGAGGAGATATGATGTGAAACACCAGACTTGCGGAATGATTCTCATGGCAAATGTGAGATAGCTGAACAAAGAAAGTTCTTGTTTGGTACAGGATCGTTTTGTTGAGAAGAATAAAATCAGGTTCAAAATTCTTTGTAATTTCTCCAGACGGAGCTGGGCTTCTGTGTTTAGGGTATCTAGTTCAATACTCAGAAATTCTAGTATTGTTTCTGATCATTATGTTTTGCCATCTGCTAGAGGTATATAAAGGATGAGAACAAGTGCCAAAGGTAAGTGATGCTAGCAGCCGGACGAGACTCTGGAGTGTTGATGGAAAGAAAATAATCCAGAAGTTGTAACATGAATGGGCATCTATAAACATTTAAAAGACTATAACTCAGCTCTATATAAAGCCATTGGCGGTGGCAATTAGGGAAGAGTTTAAAGTGGAGGGAATCCCACTGGGGCTGAAATATATAAGATTTATTTTTGGGTTACCATCTGTTAATCTAACCCAAGGGAGATCATGAGACACTAGGTGCAGCCATGTGTCATATGCCCCTAGGGTTAGATTAACACTGTTAGTTTGGATTTATTTGTTCAATCTTTAAAAATGATTATCACAAAATACAACATTTTTATAACAATAACATACATACGATAACAGTGTCACAAAACAAAAAAATATACAGTAACACAACATTAAATACAAGAATGGCCACAAGAAGTAAAAATTGCTTCAAAATGTACAATTTATATGCAGAAATAGCAACAGGGAATCAGGTGAATGAATCCAGGATGCACCACAGTGAGGAACTAAAATACCACTAGACCACTAAAGATGAGCCCTTAAGGATGCTCACTTTCCTTCTCCCGATTTTCCTAGTTAGAAATGCAAATTTCTGCACAGAGTGTATAAAAATTTGACCCTCCGAGGAAAGAAATACCTTAATGAGCTGTTTCTTTGAATTGGAAACCTATATTTTCTAATTTCAAGACTATTTTGGTGTGTTGTTGGTGAGGCTGTTTAAATTGGAGACCTGTTTCTTTTGGTATCAAACCTATTATTTTGTGCTTTGAGTGGAAATATGATTGTTTTTTGCTGGCTTCACTAGCTGCAAAGTTTAATGCATACTGGGGGAAAGGTGCTAATGGTCTGGCCAGGTCTCACTCAACTAATGAACTGGAGGTGGAGCTGAATCAGGTTTGTGGTGTCAGTTGCTTTTGACTTCTCAGAAGTAACCAGAAGGGGAAGGGATCGTATCAATTCCAGTACAGAGCTTCGTTTTGCTGCTTTTACATTGTTCTTGTGGATTTTTAGTTAGTTTAGTTTAGTTTTTGTTGACTGGGTAAGTGCACTAGACAAATCCTACCTATTTTCAGGTGCGACCCGGGGGAGGGGGATACAGATGAATGCCAACTGACCTTGAACCAGATTAAGCTGCTGGTGGTAATTTTAGTGAATAAGGGAAATTTGGCCAGGACACCGGGGAAATTCCCCTACTCTTTTCGATAAGTGCCATGGGCTCTTTAACATCCACCTGAACTACCACCAATCCAGGCAGATGAGACCTCGGTTTAATGTCTCATCCAAAAGATGGCACCTCAGAAGTGCAGCACCCCTCTAATGCTGCAGTACAGTGTCAGTACTGGGATATTAACCTAAGTGCCAGATGTGGGAACTGAACCCACAGCCCTCTGATCTCCCGGCCTCAGAGGCGAGTGTGCTACCTACTGAGCCACTATTTTACTTGGTAGAAGGTTATTTTTTTGCTTTCTTACTCTTTCTGAGGGGCTAGCATGATATTGTTTTGGGGCTGTTAGAATTTTGAAACCTATTTTGGTGCTGTAAGTGGGCTCATTTGTTTTGACATTTCACTGTGTAGCAGGCTGAGTTTGTCTTACTTTTTAAAAGGGGCTAGCAGGGAAGTATTTTGGAGCTGTTGAAACTTTGAAGTCTATTTTGGTGTGCTTTGATTTGGGGCTGTCATTCCTTTACATTGGAGACCTGTTTCTTCTGCTTTTTTCTGATTTCAAACCTATTTGGTGTGATTTCATTGGGGCTGTTTCTTTGAATTGGAAATCTATATCTTCTCATTTCATGCCTATTTTGGTATGTTGTTGGCGAGGCTGTTTGAATTGGAGACCTGTTTCTTTTGGTATCAAACCTATTTGTTGTACTTTGAGTGGAATTTGTGATTTTTTTTTGCTGGCTTCACTAGCTGTAAAGTTTAGTGCATAGTGAGGGAAAGGTGCTAATGGTCTGGCCAGGTCTCACTCAGCTAACTAACTGGAGGTGGAGCTGAATTAGGTGTGTGGTGTCAGTTTCTTTTGGCTTCTCAGAAGTAACCAGAAGGGGAAGGGATCAGATCAGTTCCAGTACAGTGGCTTCTTCTTGCTGCTTTTACATTGTTCTTGTGGATTTCACTTAGTAGAAGGTTATTTTTTTTTCTTTCTTACTACTTCTAAGGGTCTAGCAGGGTATTGTTTTGGAGCTGTTGGAATTTTAAAACCTATTTTGATGCTGTTAGTGGGCTCATTTGTTTTGATGTTTCACTGTGTAGCAGGCTGCATTTGTCTTACTTCTTAAAATGGGCTAGCAGGGAACTATTTTGGAGCTGTTGAAACTTTGAAATCTATTTTGGTATGCATTGAGTGGGGGCTGTCATTCCTTTACATTGGAGGCCAGTTTCTTCTGCTTTTTTCTGATGTCAAACCTATGTGGTGTGATTTTATTGGGGCTGTTTCTTTGAATTTAAAACCTATATCTTCTCATTTCAAGCCTATTTTGGTGTGCTGTTGGTGAGCCTGTTTGAATTGGAGACATGTTTCTTTTGGTATCAAACCTATTTTTTGTGCTTTGAGTGGAATTGTGATTGCATTTTGCTGGCTTCACTAGCTGCAAAGTTTAGTGCATGGGGGAGGGGTCCAGGAATGACAGATGGAGAGGAATGGAAGCAAGCAGGGAGTAAGAGGGGTGGAATCTTAGTGCTGGGAGACTCAATGCTAAGAGGAGTCAGGTGGGGTAGCAAAGGGGAGAGGCATAGTTGCATTTGGGTGGAGGCTATGCCAGGAATGACAACAGAAAGGGTGGAACAATCTGTTCTGAAATATGCTAGAAAGGGTAGGGACAAGCCTAATTTAATTATACATCTTGGGACAAACGACCTGGCTGACAAGACAGTAGATATAGTCCAGAGGAGGTTTGAGGAACTAGGACAATTATGTGAGGGGGCAGGAAGTTTAGTAACTTTTTCAGAGATACTTGCAGTGCCCAAGGCAAGCACAACAAGAAAGCTGAGAATAGAGGAATTTAACAGATGGCTAAGAACCTGATGTCATGCTAAAGGGTATGGGCTGGTGGGGGTGGGAAGGGACTTGGGAGGACAGTAGTCTCTGTGCCAAGGACAGACTACACTTGAGCTAGAAGGTAAGGAAAGTGTTGAAAGAGAGAATGGAGGAGTACATAGAGGAAATTGGGAATTTAAACCAGGAGCGGGGGGGGTGGCAAGTGGGTGAGAGACATGCAGAGACCACAGGTTGGGAAGCCATATGAGTTTACCCCCCCATAACAGTGACAAAGGACAAGTGGCAAGTATTATTGGTGATGCTAGTAAAGGAGGGCAGGATGAGGGGGGGAGGGGTGGAAGGTGGTCACCCTTAATGCTAGGAGCCTTGGGAGGAAAACTGCAGAGCTACAGGCGCTCATGGCAGAGGGAGAAGTGGACATTGCAGCCATCACAGAAACATGGGCCACCCAATACAATGATTGGGACCTGTCTGTACCAGGGTACAGGTTATTTTAGGGATCGGGTAACTGGGGAAGGGGGGGGGGTTGCACTATATGTGAGGGAAGGACTGAAGTGTGTAAGGGAGGAAGGGGAGGAGGGTAGTATTGAGTCACTTTGGATGCAAATCCAGGATTCTAAGAATAGGACTCTCAGAATGGGAGTGGTATACAGGCTGCCCTCTCAGATGGAGGAGTTAGACAGGGAACTAGCAGAACAGATCAGGAGGAGCTGCAAGAAGGGTAGTGTGGTGATTATGGTGGACTTCAACATACCAGGAGTGGACTGGAGTACCCCAACAACCAGGAATAGAAGAGAAAAGGTACTGCTGGATGCCTTCCAGGACAGTTTCCTGATGCAAATGGTTAGTGAATCAACCAGGTTAGGGAATACCCTTGACCTTGTGCTGGCAACTAGGGAGTTTATGAGGGAAATTAGGGTGGAAGAACCGCTGTCAGGGAGTGTCCGCCACTCAGTATGGCTCACACTGGATATGGGCAAGGAAGGAGTGGAATCTGGCACATGAAAGCTGGACTTCAGGAGGGCCAACATTGGGAAGATGGGGGAAGTGGTAAAATGGTACCTGGCCAAAATTCAACCTAGTATGGGCACTAATCAGAAGCGGGAGCTCATAAAGCTGGGGATAGTGGAGGCAACCAGAACTGGCAGCAAGGCCCACAGCAAGAAGGCTAGGGCTAAGAAACCAAGCTGGGTGAGCAAGGAGGTCATGAAAAAGGTAAGAAGGAAAAGAGCTGCCTTTAAGAGGTACAAGAAAACAGGGAGGGAGGAGGAGGACAGGGAGGAGTACCTGAAGGAATCGAAGGAGGTGACAAGGGCAGTAAGGACAGCCAAGGCATCTACGGAGCTCAGGCTGGCACAAGGCATTTAGAAGGGGGAGAAGGACTTCTTTAGGTACATCAGAAAGAAAAGGAACTGTAAGGACCACATAGTAAGGATTAGGAAGGAGAGGGGTTGGGTGGAAGCAGGATGCGATAAGATAGAAGTGCTAAATGATTACTTCTGCTCAGTAATTACTAAGGAGAAGAGGGGAGTGATACCCAAGTGGAGAGGAACAGCAGAAACAGGGGGGAGGGGGTGACAGATGGAGAAATCATTGAGGGCAGAGTTCTGGAGGGTTTGAAGGCAATGAGGGTGGAAAAGGCACCAAGCCCAGATGGCATCCACTCTAGGTTACTGAAGGAGCTGGCAGAGGTCCTTGCAGGACCTTTGGTAGACCTATTTAATGCCTCACTACACTCAGGGTGTGTACTTCAAGATTGGAGGATGGCTCATGTGGTGCCCCTCCACAAGAGTGGCCCCAAGGATGAACCGGGGAACTACAGAATGGTGAGCCTCCAATCCATCATAGGTAAGCTGATGGAGACTGTCCTGAAGGAGAGGCTAGTGGCCCTCCTGGAGGCCAAAGGACTACAGGACAGCAGACAGCATGGTTTCATACATAGCAGATCCTGCCAAACCAACCTGGTGAAGTTCTATGACTGGGTAACCAGGCAATTGGACAGGGGCCATGCAGTGGATGTCCTGTATCTGGGCATTCAACTCGGTGCCACATGGGAGGCTGGGAATTAAGTTAGATGGCACAGGGGCAGGTGCAAAACTGGTGAGATAGGTAGGGAACTGGCTTCAGGGAAGGCAACAGGGTGGTGGTGGGTGGGGAGCTCTCAACCCCAAGGGCAGTGATGAGCTGTGTTCCACAGGGCTCAGTGTTGGGACCAGTGTTGTTTGGGATATTCACTGCAGACATATTATTGGACATCAAGAGCAAGATCAGTCTCTTTGCTGATGATGCCTAGATGGGAGCGGTGGCGGGCAACCTAGGGGATGGCAGGGGTTGTAGGATGATCTTGCAAAGCTGGAAACCTGGTCAGACACCTGGCAAATGGGGTTTAATGCCAAAAACTGCAAGGTGCTGCATTTTGGGGCAAATAACCCAAGGAGGTGTTATTAGCTGGGGGGAGTGCAGCTAGCCCAGAGAGTGGAGGAGAAGGATCTGGGGATGCTCATTACAGGGTCAATGAACAACTCGGCACAATGTAGGAAGACAGCTGCAAAGGCCAGCAAAATGCCGGGTTGCATTGAAAGGGGTATATCCTCGAGGAGGGAGGAGGTGATTCTACCACTGTATAGGTCATTAGTTAGACCACACCTGGAGTACTGCATGCAGTACTGGTGCCCATATCTGAAGAGGGACATTAAGTTACTGGAGGGGGCGCAGTGCAGGGTGACAAAGATAATCAAGGGGCTGGGGGACTTATCATATGAGAGGAGGCTGAAGGAGTTGAACATGTACTCGGAGGAAAGGAGGGGCGGGGGGGACATGATTGAAACCTTTAAGTACATGAAAGGAATAAACAAGACAGGTACAGAGGGGCTGTTCAAAGTAAGGAAGGGGAGGGACGCCTGGGACCATGATGAGACTGGAGGGAGGAAGGTTCAGGAGGGAGATGAGAAGACATTTTTTTACAGAGAGGGTAGTAGCTGAGTCGAATGTGTTACTGGTAGAAGTGGCATCCAGTAGAACAGTGGACTGCTTCAAAAGGGTCTGGGATAGGGCAAGGGGGACTGTCAGTGGAGGGGAAGGGTGGAAGGGAGGGGCAGCTGCAGAATAAGGCGTGCTAGCTGCACATTTGAGCAGACTTGATAGACCTCTAAGCCTTTATCTGCTAGTAGATTTCATATTTTCATATGTACCTTGAACACTGAGAAGAAGTAATTGTTCAGAACATTGTCTTTCTGCTCATCATCTTTCACCACGCTTCTCAACTCAGCAAGCCTGACGATCCCTCCTCTAGCCTTCCATTTGTCCCAAATGTATCTAAAAAAGTCTGTTTCAACTCCCTTCAAGCACTCATGGATATGCAGCTCAGTGTCTGCCTTTGCTTTCATTTACCGTCACTTTCATTTCCTTTAACTTGGCCTGATATTCTTCCCCTTCCTTTCCCATTTTGACCACTTGAACCTTGTGAAGGTCTTCATTTTTACCCTCACAGGCACCTCCACCATATAAGCGAACCAGATTAGTCTTTTACCATTATATATAGTCATTATATATAATGACTGAAAAGTTTCAAGTCTGTGAGCGTTAGCCCATGTAGACTTGTCATTTCTCAATGGTTATATTTATATCTTAGTATTTCCTTTTGAATAAGGTGTTTGTTCAGACTCACTTTGAAACTGTTCATAGTATTACATGTAACTACATTATTAGGTAGTCCCTTGCAGACTGAGATACTCCCTGGTTTATCCATGCTCCCCTCTTTCTAGTTTTGTACATTCTTCCTTTAAGTTGTTTGTTGTTGGTTCCACTACCACATTCTATTACTCATCATAGACCTAGGCCAATACATTCTCACAAGTTACTTTCCTTATGCTTTGTATACTAAGCATAGGTCCATCCTTAGCCTTCTGTGCTCCAGTAAGCAGATGTTTAAACTTTTCACTCTGTGCTTGTATGTTTGGTCCTTATACCCTTCCACTAACTTTGTTGTCTTTCACTGCACTCTAATCTCCTGGTGCATCTCTTCTTATAGAGGGCCCAAAACAGCCTGCAGTACTCCAGATGAGGCTTTACAAGGCCTCCATAAAATATCATCACAACCTCATTTGATCTACATGATATACAGTATTTCTGCTTATACAACCTAGAATTCTATTGCACGTCTTACTGGTTTCCTCATAGTGGGACCTATTCACTATCAGGGCATAGGGTACACACGAAATGCGCGTACCCTGCCCACAAAGCTGTGCACCTGTGGACAGGTGCACAAGGAGCAGCATTCACAAATGCCAGCCACCTGTCCGTGGCCCTGCCTCCCCGGTATGCAGGTCCATGCAGGGTGGGCACAGGTGGAGTCACGGTCTGCCAGTGGATCCCTTACGCGGTGGGGTGCACATTGGCAGTGTGCTCCATGGATGTCTGAAGGCAGCGGCTGTGGTGGGTGGCAGGGGTGCAATGCCGCTGGTCCGCGCTGTCGGCACCAATGTGGTGCACTGTGATGGGTGGGAGAAGGGGGCATGCCTGTGGACAGGGTGTGGAGGAACACATCCTCTGGTAGTAGGGAGGGGTGATGGCATGTGGTGCCACTGGGGTGGGTGGGCAGCAGCCATGACCTAGTGCCCCTGTGAGGGGTAAGGGTGTTGTAGATGTTGGGGGATGCCACACTCACTGTTGCATGTGGGGGTGGTGTGGGTGGCATCAGGTGGTCGTGCTTGTGACCCTGGTGGTTTGGTAGGCTGAATGCCCTGTCCTGTGGGGCTCATAGGGAGTTTATGGATGGGTCTCTCTGGTGTACCCAGTGACCCCTTATGCACACCCATGGCCAGCACTACACACCTTAGTGCATGGCATGTAGCGCCGGCCCACCCCTCCTCTGCCCCGGTGCACCAGCACTTTGTGAATCTCGCATGGGGGACACAGTTGGTGCGGGGTGGCTACTTGCCCCAGGTATGTGCACGTAGCCACTCCACACTATTCATGCATAGGGGCCAGTATTTGTTCAATGTTAGGCCACTTAATATTAACATCCCTGGGTCTTTGTCTAAATCAATGTCCTGCAGCTCCTTATCCATTAGAGTGTAGGTTGCGTTGTTATTATTCATCACAAAGAGCATAACCCTACAATTTTCTACAATGAATTCCAGTTTGATTTTGATGGCCCACCTTTTCAGTTCAGTTAGTTTGCTTTGGAAGTTCTTTATGGATTAATTAGAATCTACCTCTGCCCCTAGCTAGTACCAGGTCAATTTAGGAATGAAATAATGTTGCAAGCAAAACTGCACAGGAAAAACAGCATGCAGCAAAACAGCTATAGGGCACAAAATAGTGCAGGGAAAAGATGGTGAGGAGAGCAGTAACGCTGTTGGCTGGGATGCAGGGATGCAGAGGATAAAAGCTTTGCTTGGTGAAGGCTTGCTGAGCCACAGGCAGTGGAGGGCAACGGAGCATCTGTGGACTGGGGTTTGATTCCCTGTCCCAGAACAATTGCATTTTTTTATAGTTAGGTTTTGTCCCTCCCAACTTACCCTCTGTAATTCTCCCCCTCCCCAAATCTCTCCCCATCCCCGAGTTGCCTTCCCCCTGGAGGTACTTATATAAATGGGGGTGTTGGGGGGGACATAGCCCTCCGTAACTGGGAGTACACAAATTGACAGTTTGAAGTGCTATAGTTTTGCAATGGTAGCGCTTTGGTGTTTTTACTGAGTGCTAGTTTTGTGTAGCTGTTTTGTCTGCATGGTAGGTCAGTAGTTTATTGCATTGCTTTTGTATGTGGGGTTTTGACCCCGTGCTCCCCCAGCTTTCTGTCATCTGCAAATTTGCACAACCAAGCTTTTTATTTGTGCATGTCAATGACGATACATAAATGTTGAAAAGAGTATGGCCCAGCACTGACCCCTGCAGCACCCCACTGGTCACACTGCCCCAATCTGATATGGGACAGCTTATGCTAACCCTTTGCTTCCTGTAATGCAGCCAGGATGTTGTCCAGCACACAATGTTCTCATTTACTTCCAGTTCCAATAGTCTGTTAACTAGTTCTAGGTGGAGAATGCTATCAGATGCCTTAGAATAATCTAAGTACACTACATCCACTGGCAGACCACAGTCTAGTGCCCTACTAATGAGTTCAAAGAAGCATAACTGATTGGTTTGGCATGATCATCCCGCTTTAAAACCAAGCTGGGTAATGTCCACAAAGCCCTTGTCCCCTAGATGATACTCCATTTTATTTATTTATTGAAATGTTTCACCTAGAAGGCACACTGAACAACAAGTTACTCATCTTCCGGTGCAACCTGGGGGTGGGGGTACAGTTGGATGAAGAATTAGACATACAGTTTAACATTTAACATATCTGAGAAATTAAACATTCAATTACATTTGTAACAAGACATGCAGTTAAAAAAATATCATAAATAATCATACAGTCGCCTTTGTGACATAACATATAATTAAATATATCATACCTGTGGAATATGCATTTAATTACAAGTGGCATATCTGAGGAACATAGTACTGAAATTTAATGTAGCCCTGGAGCCAACTCCTTGCAGGAATGGATCACGGTTAAGAGGCAGATTATTTAGCAATTATTGGATGAATGAAGTCTAGTGGGGGGATACCAAGGGGGGTAGAGGGTGACAGGGAAAACAGCTGGGGAAGGAGAGGATAAAGACGGGGGAACATTACCAAAGAAAAGTGAGCAAAAAAAAAAAAACAGTTTTGAAGGGCAAGTTAACAGTGCTAGTGCAATCTGGAAGCACCAGACAGAGGAAAAGTGCAAATTATTAGCTCAAGTAAACTAATTCCTTTGACTAGGGGCAGGGAGGTGGGGGGGCAGGAGAGCGGTGGGGGTAAGGGATAGGGATAGGAAGGATGAATCATACCTGGAACTGGCTCCTTCAGAATGCGGAGATTGCTGCCAGTGGTAGAATGAGGCGAGGACTTAGAATAAGGGGCAGGAGTAGACAAGGACAAATTGGGCAGAGATAGTAGAGAGGATGGTAATAGGAAGGAGGAGGAGGGGTGGGAAAAACTTGCCTAAGATTAGGCCTCTTCAGGATGCTGAGAACCCTGCCAGAGAGCAGAGTCAGGTGATGAGGAGTTAGGTAGAGAGGATGGAGGAGAAGGGGGAAGGAAGGAAGAGTCATTTTTCAGTGCTGGACCCCTCCAGGATGCTAAAAAACTGCCAGGGGGCAGAACTAGGTGAGCACAAGTTGGGAAGAGAGAAAAGAAAGGATGAAGGAAAAGGAGGGAAGAGGAGGGAAAGAAGCTTGCCTAAGACTAGGCCACTCCAGGATGCTGAGAACCCTGCCAGAGTGCAGAATCAGGTGAGGACTAGTTGGTTAGAAAGGATATAGGGGGAGGGGGAGTGAAGGCAGAGTAATTGCCCAGTGCTGGGCCCCTCCAGGATGCAGAGAACCCTGCCAGGGGATAGAATTAGCTGAGGACAAGTTGGGCAGAGGGAATAGGGGGGATAGAAAAGGAAAGGAAAAAAAGAAGGAGGGAGGGAAGAAACTTACTTGAGAGTAGACATCACCAGGGTGCTAAGAATCCTGACAGAGTGCAGATTTAGACAAGGACAAGTTGGGTAGAAAGGAGAGAGGGGGAGAGGGAGGGGAAGGAGGAGGCATGCCTAGTGCTAGACCCCTCCAGGATGCTGAGAACCCTGCCAGAGGTCAAAACTAAGCAGGAGCAAGTTAATGTTGGAAAAAAAGGCTAGGGGTAGGAGACAGGGAGTAAGCAGTGAAGGGAGAGGAGAGCGTGCTGAGAAGCAGGCTTGGGGAGGAAGGTTTAATAGAGGATGTGAGGCATGGAGAGGAGCAGAGGCATAGGAGGACAGTTAAGAAGGGTTAAAGCAGGAGCAGTTAGATGAGAGAAAGTTATGTAATACAGAAGCAAGGGAGTAGTAGGAGGAGAAATGCCATATTTGTGGGAAGGGGGAGTTCCAGATTTGCAGGAAACGATGGGTAAAGCCTGACTGTCCGATGAGAGTGGTTTGATGGGGGACCAACAAAATGTGAGTGTCAGAGGATCTGAGGGAGTGGGAGGGGGGAAGGTGGAAGACAGTGAGCATGAGAGGTAGGAGGGAAGTTCTCCTAACCAAAATTTAGAAGTGAGTTTGGCACTATGAGTGAGGTGCCTGTTGGCAAGCAGGGGGAAGGGACAGGGTGTGAGAGAGGTCACAGTGATGAGTGCATGATGAAGAATCAAGGGCAAATTGACAGAAGGAGTTAAAGAGAGTGTCCAATCTAGTTAGGGAAAATTTGGGAGCAGCACCATAGACTACATCACAGTAGTCGAAATTGGGGAGGATCATCTTCTGGACTACTTCACGTCGCGCCATAGGAGGGATGCAACTATGGTTCCTGAATAAGGCACCAAGCTTGGGGTGCAATTTTTTCAGGATGGCATCAATGTAGCCAGAGAAACTGAGGTATTGGTCTAACCAAACCCCAAGGTATCTCAATGAGGAGGTGTCCTCTAGGATTGTCCCCCAAGGGAATGGAAAGACGGTAAAGAGTGGAGCCTAGAGAGTCTCTGCCTAGTGCCAAAGGTCATGGAGACAGTCTTTTTGGCATTTAGGAATAGCCGATGTGAGACAAATCATAGCTGAACCCGGTGGAAGTCATGCTGAAGGGTGGTCTACACTGGTGGGCCATTTCCTAGAGGAGAACAGGACGGTGTCGTCAGCATACATATTGATAGAGGAGGAGGGGGAGCATACCAAAGGCATGTCAATTAGGAAGATGGAGAAGAGAATGGGTCCAAGCACCAAGCCCTGTGGGACTCCTGTGAAAATAGGGAGGGGGGAGAGATTGTATCCTGAATCTTCACTGATTGTGTTCTGCCTGAGAGATAAGCTCTAAACCAGTTTTGGGCAGAAGTAGACAACCGAGAAGCCATAAGGAAGTCAAGAAGTAGGGCATGGGAGACCGTGTTGAAAGCCTTGGCCAGGTCGACAAAGATGGCAGAGGTAACAAGGCCATTATCCATTCCAGTGAGGATGGAGTCAGTAAGCCTGAGTAGGAAGATGGTAGTGTAGTGGTTCTTCTGAAAACCAGATTAGAACTAGGTGAAAAAGGAAGAGTCAATGAGGAAGGAGGTTAGTTAAGAGAGGACTAGGTGTTCTTGGAGTTTAGCAAGGGCAGAGAGGAGGGAGATTTGGCAAAAATTTGCAGGGGAGGAAGGGTCACCACCCTTTGGGAGAGGGAGGACCACTGCATGTTTCCAGGATGAAGGGACAGATGAGGATGAGAAGGAAAGATTTAGGATTAAGGAGAGAGGTTAAGCTATATCAGAAGTTGAAAGGTAGAGGAGTTTAGGGTCAAGGTCATCCGGCGATGAGCCTTTGGAAGGATAGAGAGAGAAGGGCCATTGAGTGTTTCTTCTGGAGAACAGCAAAAAAGGAGTAGGAAGGTGGGCGTGGAGGGTTGAATGCTGGGTGTTGGAGGATGAGGATGGGGAGGTTAGGGGAGGGATTTTAGAAGTGCTGTGGCACAAGAAGTATAATAGGAGTTAAACTCTTGAGCCACTGCGCTGCGGTTAGGTGACCAATGAGTTGTTTATTTTAAGCACAGGGGGAGGCAGATGTGAAGGGGGGAGAATAGGGCATGGACCACTTTCCAGAATTTGGAGGGGGAATTGATGTTTTTGAGAAAAGATGATTTAAAATATTCAGATTTGGCAAGTCTAGTAGCTTTTGTGCAGGCATTTCTTAACATGCGATACCTTGCATAGTCTGGGGGAAGCTGGGAGGCCTTATGTTTCCTCCAAGCTTTGTCTCACTCCCTGAAACAGATCAGTAACTTAGAAGAGACCCAGGGATGATGGTTGCCATGAACTCTAGTGCATTTGAATGGAGTGTAGGACTTCCATGTAGTTAGAAATTTATCTTTAAAATAAGCTAGGCCTTGGTCAATGGAAGGGGCAAAGGCAAGAGGGGAACAATCAGAGCTGGCCAGTTCATTAAGAAGGCGACGAGGGTTTAAGGAGCTGAAGGAGTGGAATTGCAGAATTTTGTGAGGCAGCTTTGGTCTATGGACTTTCCTGACTACGAAGATTGGGTGATGATCACTGAGGGCATCCGGAGGATGCCTGATTTAATGACTTGGTGGGGGTGAGAGGTGAGAGACCAGTCTATCAGGGAGTGGTTAAGGGTTTTATGATTTATGTGGGTGGGTTCCAGGATGAATTGGGAGAGACTGAGGGCCATGATGTAATTTTGTGTCTTGGCAGTTGTTGATGATAGCCAGTTTTGGTTTACATCACCCAGGATGTATAGCTCGCCTCTAAGTGAGAGGGAGGTTATGGAGGTAATGTGATCCAAAGTATCGGATGCTTTGGAGCCAGGTCAACAATTGATGCCTGCTATGATGATAGGGGAGGAAAAAGGCAAGGTAATGCTTACTACAAGTATTTCATAGGCAAAGGGTAATGAGGGTGATAGAATGGCTGTAAACTGAAGTGAGGACAGAATATACATGGCTACTCCACCACCCCTCCCAGTCCTATCCTGCCTGATTATGGAATAACCTGGGATATTAATGGGGAGAGCAGGTATTTTAGCATTTAGCCAAGTTTCCGTTAAAATTAGTATATCAGGTGTGAGGGAGATTACCATAGGATGTAAAAGGTCAATTTTTGACACAAGACTGCAGGTGTTTAAGAGGAGGATTTTCAGCTCCTTGGGGAGGGCAGAAGGGGTGGGGAAAGTTAGTACATTAGTGGAAGGATTACAACTGGCAGAGGTGGGTGTAGTGGGACCAGGATTGGGATGAACGTTTCCTGTTGTGAGTAAGAGGAGTGTTATTATGAGTGAGTGGAGTTTAGGGCATTTGTGATGGGCCGAGGATTTTGGAAGTATTTGAGGGAGGCTAGGTGAGGTGAAGATAAGGTGGCAAAGGAAAGCTAGGTGGCTAGGGGCTGAGAATAGAGTAGCAGGGGGAAGGTGAGGGAAGTGAGACCAGAGTATTTGAGGGGGTGTAAAATTTATGGCAAGGATAAAGCTAGGAGATAGGAGAGTGGAGGGGAAAGGTGAGAAATGTTTATTGGACTGAGGATAGTGTGGAGCTGTGGTAGATAACATTGATAGAATAATTAGAAAGAGGGGAAGAGGTGAAGGACGGGTGGATATATTGTATGGATCAAGGGAGCAAGAATAGATCAGGGTATACTAATCAGCAGTAGGGAGTAGATAAGTGGCACAGGCAGAAGTATAGCTACTGTGAGCAGTGGTGGACAGTAACAGTTACCAGCAGCAGTAAGTTAATTGAATTATTGCCCTCTAGTGGCTTTGCAGTATAATTTCCAAATGGGAAAGTAGACACTTAAAAAAAATGAAATGAAACAAAACAAAAAAAAACATTAATCTCTCTAAACAGATGATAAAGCAGGCTGTCCTGTAGATATGCTTTAAAATAATTAAACCAGTTAAATCAGATATAAAACAGGCTGAGGAGATTCACAGAATCAGAGGAGGAACACAAGTAAAAAGTCACCAAGTTCAGAATGGGCTGAAAGAAAAAAGGGCTGTAGGGTCTAGCGCAGTCTGTGAGGTCCGGGTTCAGCGTACCTTCTTTTGTGAGTGAAGAAGATGGCAGGAGCTCCAAGCGGCACAGTATGGGGTTCCAGAGCTTCTTTTGTGAGTGGAGAAGATGGCAAGCTCCAAGTGGCACAGGGCGAGGTTCCAATGCTTTTTTTTGAGAGTGGAGAAGATGGCAGGATATTTCCTTCCTAATGAAGCCTTTCAAAATATTCCCCACTGTAGAAGTCAGACTAAGTGCTCTGTAATTCTTGTAATTAGATCAAGACCCTTTTTTAAGGATTGATGTTATTATTGCTTCCCTCCAAGATGATACTACAGTACTCTTCCCTCATCTGAAGATTTTGGAAAATCATAGTTATAGGGCCTGATAATTCACTGGATAGTTCCTTTATGAGCCTTGGATGAATACCATCTGGGCCTGGTGATTTGTTTGTAGTAGTAGTAGTTGATTTTATTTGTTTTGGGAGCCTGTCCTTAAAGGTTCAGGGCACCCTTAGAAAATATCAAATTGACAAACAGCAAATAAACATAATCAAACAACAATACAAAATAAACATAAATAACATACTTATGCATAAATAGACCCTAACAATCTAAAACACTAAAACTGCTTGTGGTATTTGTTACATTATACTCCAAAGGCTTGTTCAAAGAAGAAAGATTTTTAAGTTTCCTTTAAAATATCTCTAGGGATTGAGTTTCCCGCAGGTACCCAGGCAAAGAATTCCAGAGGATTGGGGCAGCTACTTCAAAAGCCTGATCCCCGGAAGACTTTAATCTTGCTCTAGGGACCTCCAGGAGGGCCTCCCCTGCTGATTGGAGAGAGCGTCCAGGGATGTAGGGATGCAGAAGCTCCCTCAGGTAACCCAGACCCAGCCCGTGCAGGGCTTTATAGGTCAATAAACCTACTTTAAAGGAGATGCACCAGCAGACAGTGCAGTAATATGACAGGTTCTTGGAAGGCCCATCAGTAGCTAAGCTGCAGCATTCTGCAACAGCTGCAGTTGCTGCATCATACCCCCTCTGACCCCGAGGTAGAGGGCATTACAGTAGTCGAGCCTTGAGATAACAAACGCATGTACTAGTGAGGCCAGATCATCGAGGGGATAAGGAATTTAATTCAGACAATATTTTATTTATTTATTTTTATTTATTTATGGCTTTGGTTACCAGGTAAGTGCACTGATCCGAGGGACCATTTTCAGGCACGACCCAGGCCATAGAAATGACACAGAAAACTCAATACAGACAAGATAAACAGCAGTTACAGTGAGTTGGCACGTGTGAGATCAGACACAGTCTCAGCTGAGAATTGCTAGCATACAAAGTACAGATACAGATGCACCTTTTTTAACAATCATTGACTTAATAGATCCCCCCACCTTCCTGCATACAGGCAGGGTTACCATTATATTATGGCTAAAATAAGAGCAAGAGGTAAGAGGTAATGGGATAAGCTTCCAAAAGTGCGGTGGTAGTTGGAAAGGAAGGACATCATGGTTGGGGGGGGCTACCCAGGTGAGCAATTGCAATTAGCTTCCACCAGAAGCCAGGCTTTGAAGTGGGAATTGAAGATGAGATGAGAGTCGGATGAGCAGAGAGGCACGTGGCTACCATTCCACAGGGAGTGGGCTGCCACTGATAGGGCTTTCTCTCCCATATTGTTAGAGAGGGACAGCAGATGAACGGAGACTCCTGGGTGTGGTTCTGACCTTGAGGAGGGATGAGATAGGGGACATGTTCCCACTCCTAATGGAATTGTCCACTATGCAGCCGAGGGCAAAATCAAAATGGCCTTGGAGAGAAAGCCAACCACGTGATTGATAGAGGTCACAGTGATGGGTGGAGAATGGAGCCAAGAGGGCAAAAAGGCAAGCACTGTTGTAGACTGATATAAGTCTAGCTTGGAGGGCAGAGGATACATGAGAGATCTATCCCCACAAAAATCCTTGTTACGAGGAGTCCCACAAGGCTCCATCCTGGGCCCTATCCTCTTTGCAATATACATCAATAATCTGAACTCACAGCTGGCCACAGCAAATGTGCACTTATTCGTAGATGATACTGTACTCTATACCACAAATTCATCCTTGGATCTGGCCCATGAGTACTTACAGAAAGACTTTGTCACCCTCCAATACAATCTTCTCACTCATAAGCTCCTCCTCAATGCCAAAAAGACTAAAGCAATGATTCTCTCACCAAAGTCTACTTCCGGATGTCCACATATCACACAGATCCGAACACTCTTAGATGAACCCCTTGAAGTAGTTGATACCTTTAAATACCAAGGGTTCTGGCTGGATAACAAGCTCAACTTTCTGTGCCACTTAAATGAAACCTCAAAAGCTGAGACAGCAATTAGGTTTATTCTATCGCATTAAACACCTACTCTCGTTAGAAGCCAGAATGAGACTAGTACAAACTACATTCCTACCTATACTGGACTACGCTGACTTCCTTTACAGTCATTGCCCATCAACGATGCTAAACAAACTGGACACCCTTTACCACCGGGCTTTAAGATTTATCTTAAATCTACCCCGTAGTACACATCACTGTCGTCTATACCAGGTTTTGGGATGGACCTCATTCTCAACTAGAAGAAAAAGGAATGCTCTCCTCTGGTTTTTAGAGCATTATCTGATAACCTCCCTGCATACATCTCAAACATCTTCAAATGGGCTAAAGGTTCCTATGGCCTGGGACACTTCTCCTTAATCTGCTTCCAGATTCCTAGAATGAAAACTACCCTTGGCTCAGCAGCAATCAACTTCTCACTTCCATCACTCTGGAACACTATGCAAGACTCATTAAAATTATCCTCACTTCCAAGCATTTTCACATTCAAAGCTCTGTTAACGGATTATCTGAAGGAATCGTGTTTCAGATGCTGATGACCCCTAAGCCTCGGGTGCCACTCTCAAATCCTATGCCTAAGTATCTCATCAACCCCACATTCCTAACAACAGAAACCTAGGACTTACAAGCCTAGTTCCCTTAATCCAAGATGGCCCTGCCTATTCTCTACCTTTTTCCTATTCTGGCCTCCCTTTTGGCTGCCTACTCTTTCACCCCGATTTCTACCCTATTCCTTAATACCTCCTTATTTTTTATCACTTTGGTCTGAGCTCCTACATAGCGGAGACTATATGGGATTGTTGTCTCTTCTCATTTCAGTGACGCTTATCATTATGTACCTTTGCATGTTAATCATGTTGACCGGTATGTATAGGCCCATATTGACCGGCACCTTCACATTGTTTTTTCTTTTTTTTTTTTTTGCCATTGTCCACCATAATTGTAATCTTATGAAGTGTACTGTATTGTATTAATGCCCAGGACCACCTTGAAAATGAGCTTGCTCAATGGTGTTTATGCCTGGTTAAATAAAGTGATTGATTGATTGATTGATGAGAATAGATAGAGGAACAATAATCAATGATGGGGAGCAGATATCCTTGGATGATAGCCATCAGGTAATGTTTTAGATCATAGGCAGCCCTTTTTATTTATCCTGCGAACTACAATATTTTGGGTTAAGTTGTCTCAGTTTTTCCTCCACATCTTTATCCCTTAATACAATTTTGTTATTTTCCTGGGTAATCCCATTTTTTGTACTAGTGCTCTTCTTTTTTTAATGAACACTACAGAAAAAGTTGTTAAAGACCTCAGCCATTGAAAGTTGTTGATTATCTAGTGCCATTGTCCATAATCGGTCCTATTTGTAGATTCCCTTTTTGTTAGACTGTTTATATGTTTTTTTATTGTCTTTGACTTTGATTAACCTTATTTCCTCTTCTTTTCTTGGTCTTCAATTTCGTTTTTGACATTTTTGCTATACTCCTCCCATAATACTGATGAATTAATTTGTTTTGCTTTGCTTTCTGTCTTTTTTCCTCTCCTTATTTTCTTTGTGTAGCAAGCTGGAATTTTCCCTTTTAAATTATATTTAAGCTTTCAGGGCATAAACCTATTTTCACATTCCTGGAGTTTTTATGTAATTTTCTTCCACATTCCATCGAGGTTAAGTCCATCAAACTCTTTTTCCCAGTTCCGCTTTTGAAGTAATTTCTTTATTTCTGCATAGTTTTCTCTGTTATAGCATCTGACTTTTCTTTTTCCAGTTATTTATTTCCCTATAATTCACTATTTTGAACTAAACCACATTGTGGTCAATTTCACTGAGTGACTCTCTGAGTCTGCAGTGGGTGATTTCATCCTCCACATTACTTAATATGAGATCTAATAGGTTCTCTCCTCTTGTACTGTTACATACATACTGTTCCAGATTTAAGGAATCAGTTACTTCTAAAAAATCCTTCTTTAACTGTGTTCCTCATTTCTCTTGTTTCCAGTTAATCCCCTGCATGTTGAAATCACCAACCACTATAATTTTACCGCCTATATCTAGATTGTGTAGGGGTCGGCAAAAGTTGTTGGCTTTGTTATGTTGTCTGTGACAGAGCTCTGTAACATACTCCAGTGATTATCTTCTCATTAGTACAAGTTGTTATTTTGACCCACACTTGTTCTGTATGAGTTCTTTCATTATTTTCTAGTTCTGCTGCCTCAATTGTGTTTTTAATGTTAAGGGCAATGTTTCCTCCACTTTTCTTGTACTATCTTTCTGAAACGTGTTATAGCCATCTATATTCTTCCCCCAGCCCTCTTCCTGCCACCAGATTTCTGTCACTGTACATATATGCATGTCCTCACTTCTGATTGTGCGTTCTAGTTGCCTTTTTTATTAACCAGTCTTCTGGCATTCACTAACAGGATCTAATAATTTTTATTTTCTTTTGTTTTGTATTTTTCTAGATGATTTTCCCATTAGTTTTGTTGTTTGTTTTCTCCGGCTGGTTATTTGTATCTCTGCCCATCTTCCCGTAACCATCTAGTTTAGTTAAATGGTGTGATTTATTCTTTCCACAAGGACTTTTGTACCTGCCCTATTTAGATATAGACCATTGGTGCCATATAGTCTCATATCACCCTCAAACCTGTCCCAATTTCTGTGAAAATGGAATCTTTCCCTCTTGCACCACCTTAACTATCCATTTTTTTTTTATCTTTTGGTAACCAGGTAAGGCCCACTAGGCACATGTGCCTGTTTTCAGGGTGACCTGGGAGCACTGGGCGGTTAAGAGACTTGTTCAGAGTCACACAGTATGTAAGTGGAGGTTGTGAGGATCAAACCCAGGTCTGGTCTGTTGGATGTACCAACTTGTTCGCAACTCGTTACTCTAACCTCTAGGCTATACTGCCAGTGATGTTTTTGCTTGCCCTGCCCCAGTGGCATCAGCAGGCTTCAAGAAGTGGGGGCCCATCAGTAACTTCAGCCAAAAAGGGGGGTCTGGGGGGAATTGCCCCCAGAAGAAATTTTAAAGAATTTGGTGCAAAATGGTGCATTTTAGAAGCATTTCCTGTGAAATCTGCAGCAAGACAAGCATATGGATTTTGTAGCTGAAATCCTGAGAAATAAAGCAGGTAACTTAAACCAGGGCAGTGGAACATACCTGGTGTACTGCCTTAGTATTAGAACCAAGTGCTCACAAACAATGATTAGCAAGTTTCCTTATCCCCCAAAGCAAATGTTGCCTGGGAATGGGGGTAGGGGTGGATTTATTTACCCCTTGAAGGATGTTTGAAGAATTTGGTGCCAAAGACCAATGGTGTAACTTAAAAGCATTTTCTATGAAATCTGCAGCAAGACAAGCATAGGGATTTTATGTAGATGAAACCCTAAAATACACAGCAGACAGGTCACGTGAAGTGGAGAACCAGAACATACTTGGTTTAGTGCCTTTGTCTGAGAATTAAGTGCTCTCAAACACAGACATAAAAAGATTAACAATGGTTTTCCCAAGTCAAATGGTGCCTGGGGCTGGACATGGGTTGGTAACCATGGTATTTGCTCCTGCAAGAAATTATGAAGAATTAGGTGGCACATTGTGTATTTTAGAACCATGTGCTATGAAATTTGCATCAAGACAAGCACAGGGATTTCATAGCTGAAATGGTGATGTGACATACACAGCACTGACAGCAGGTATAAGTTGAAGTTGAACCAGGGATTTTCGTAGCTGAAACCCTGACATAAATACACAGCAGATGACTAAGTGGAAGAACCAGGGAACATACTTATTGCATTAGTCTCAGAACTATCTGCACACAAAGACAGAAGGAAAACAGTCTTATGTAATGATTAACTTTTCTTTTTCTTCAAAACCAAATGTGGAATGGTGCTGGGTGGGACACTGGGGGGATCTGACCATTGGAAGAAATCATAACAAAGAAAAGTATATGGCAAACGGTGAACTTTAGAAGCAAGCTACAGTATGTAATGTGCAACAAGCTAGACACAGGGAATTAGTAACTGAGCACCCTGCAATACAGAACATGTCTTGAACCACTGAAATAGTTGTTTGTCTCAGTCTTTATGAACTGTTAGATCCTGTCATATAATTTAGGGATTTTCTGCAGTGCTGGTTATAGCAGAAAGCAAAAGACCAACACATCTGTTTGACAATTTGGCAAATCTGTCAATGACTTCATCTACATTTATTAGTTTTGTGGCCTCACCCTCAATTGCTAATGTAGTAAGACCAGTTAGTCTGTCCTGACCTATTGTGTTTCTCAGGTATGTCTTTATTCATTTTAGAACACTGAAGGATCATTCACAAGAACATGTAGTGACTGGTATGGTAAGTGCAATAGTACCCAACTGGTGGATGCCAGGAAACATAACCAGCGGCAGTGTGTCAAGCAATGAAGAAATGCTCCTTGGAGAGTTTTCAGCAGGCAACCTTTCAATAACCTCTGTGCTACAAACAATTCTTCTTCTGGAAGTAGTACTCCATAATGATTGCACATTACATTTAGTGTTGTCTTATCTAAAAATAAAGGACTTGTTGGTTTCAGAGCCTGAACTGCTTTCAGTAGGTTTACCCCCTCTTTTGAGAATTGCCGTCTCAATTCTGAAATCATGTTATCTAACACTGGATAGTGAATTTTAGTTCGGTAATCTATTTCTGATGTAACTGGCTGCTGTTCCCTAACTATTCTGTTAACGACATATGCATCGAAACATGCAGCTAAGCAATGGGTATGTCATGGATGGGTCTTCATTCTATTGCAGCATTTGGAGCTATGATAAGTGACACAGCAAATGATGTTGCTTCACAGAGTAATTCTTTACATTTGTCTTCATTTTGGAATGAAACCAGAGTATCAATAAATGCTTCTACTGCAATGCCAGCACTGGCCAGATCCAGATCTTCAGTCTGCAGTAGGTTGTGGAGTCCTTCTGCAAATCTGAGAATGTGATCAAGAAAGAAAAGACAAAAGACAGTGTTGCATGACATTAAGAAGTTGTAAAGTCCCAGTGCTTTGGGTGTATTTCCATGGTCACATTGTGAGAGATAAGAGATTAAAGAGTCATATGTGCGCTTCAGTGCTCTCATAGTTCTTTTCTGACATCCCCACCTGGTGCTGTTCAGAGCCATGACCTTGAATGTTCTGTCAAGTCCCATTTCTTTTTGTGCCTGTTTCAATTTTTCACTGTGCACTACAGATGTCGAAAAGAATGTATGCAAGCAATGCACCAATTCAAGGAGATCTTTTACTTCTGGAATGCACTGACATGAATTCACAAGAGTTAGATTTAAGTTATGGGCATAACAATGAACATACATAGCAGGAGGGTAGTCCTTTTGGAAGGGCTCCTGAACATTACTGAGATGACCACTCATGACACTTGTACCATCATAAGCTAGGGCTACAAAAGTAACATCTGGCTCAAAGATAGCAAATTTTTTCAAGGTGTCATTAATGTTACTACACAATCCCTTTGCATCCAGTTCTGAGACTTTAACGAAACACAGAAAACATTTGACAGGTTTATTTATGGTTATGTAGATATCTGACACATATGCTCATTTGTTCCTGACATGAAATGTCTCGAGAGTCGGCACATAAGACTGATACAAATTTAACATTTTTGGCTTCTTGCACAATTGCATCTGTAATACAGGATGCAGCACACTGAATCAGACTGCTCTGTGATTCGGCTGATATGTATGTTGCATTTGATGGGATGGACTCATTAATTTGTAGAACTCTATCAAACTTTGTAATCAAGCCTAAAGTCTCCCTGAAGTTTCCTTTATTAACACTTGTCTAATCCTCATTGTGACCACGGAAAGGTAACCCTAGCCGACCCAAATGTAGAATGACTTCTACTAGTCTTTTCGTGTAAACTCTTCTTTGCTGAATTTCCTTAATCTTGCCCTTGTCTACCTGTACCATGATGTTACCCATTTCCTGTGTGCACATATATGCAGACCAAGCAGCCATTGCACTTCTATGAGAGTGACTTGATATGTGTGCCCTGAATTTCTCCCATGCCGTTTTCCAGTTCTGAAGTCCTCGAGTAGTAAAGGCTTCATCAACACATCCCTGCCCATGCATGAAGCATCTACATGCAAAGCAGAATGCACTCTGTTTTTCACAGCTGTACTCCAACCAACATAAATCTTCGTATCAGTGATGGCTAAAGCCCTGTCTTTTACCTTCATAAATTTTGGTACTGAAATTAGTCATAGGCTGAGTGTGGCCTTTTTCTTTATTGCCAAGATCAGTAGGGGGATTATCATCAAGGTCAGGTACTGGAAGAGCTTGGGACAAGCCTAACTCAGTAGAGGGGTAGTATAAGACTGTTCAATGCATGCACTAGTAGTGCTGTTAGTACTAATACTGTCAACTCGATGACTTACTGTATCACTTGTTTGCTCATTACAAGATGCATTTGTTATCAGTTACTATGTCTGTGCACATAGTCTCATTCAATGATGAAGCGGATGCTGATGAAGAACTTATTCTTGGCCTTTTGCCAGTTGTTCCCATATTAAAGAAAGACATTATGTCATGATGTATTTTGTTTTGGATCTTGTACTTTAATTATAAAAGTGATGATTTATTATTGTATGGTGCTACCCATGTAGGTAGGCTAGTGAGTAACTGTAGTCACAAACCCTGCCTGTTTACTTATTTCTGTGGTTATATCCCAAGTCTGTAAGCAGCCAAGTAATTTGTGATAGTAGTAGGCAAATAAAAAACCCTGCCTTTTGTTTCTAGAGCTATATTCCCCAAGACCATAGGCAATCAAGTAATTATTGACTGTGGTAGGCAAACAATAAACCCTGCCTGTTTACTTTTTCCTGGGGCTATATACCCCAAAACCATTGGCAAGCGAGTAGTTACCGACAGTGGTGGGCAGACAACAAACCCTGCAGATTTACTTTGTTCTGGGGCTATATCCCAAGGTTGCAAGCAACTGAATGATTTGGGACAGTAGTAGGCAAATAAAAAAAACTGCCTTGGGAGTCACGTGATGCAGCACACCGAGTAACACTCTCCTGTCTTTGCTCCTACCCTCTGCTCCATTTTAAACTTATTATTTACATTTTTTATAGCGGCTTTACACTTTTTTTTCGGGGTAGCCTGTTGCTAAATCGGTGCTCGCTCTATCGGAAGTTAAATGGAGGTAGAAATGAAGAATAATCTCCCTAAGCACACTCCTCCTGCATCTCCCGAGAAGGCCCCGAAAAAGTCCAAGGCCTCTGCTACTATGTCATCGCAGCTCTCGGGCGCTACGAATGCAGATTCAGAGCCCCTCACCCTGGCCAGATTCTTGGACGAATTTCAGCCCTTTAAGCATGAACTGCAATCAATCCTGGGTGAAATTAAAGCAGTCTCTAACACGGTGGAATCCCTGGCTCAGAAGACCTCTGATAATGAGGCCTGTATACACTCGTTAGAGCGCAGGCAAGATCAGGCGAGCTCGGAGTTGGTGGCCGTCAGGCAAAAAGTATCCAGGTTGGAAGCTACAGTTGAAGATCTGGAGGGCAGAAGTAGCCGCAATAATGTGGTTTTAATTTGCCTCCCAAAGCGCGAAGAAGGAACTGACCCGGTTAAATTTGCGAGGAAACTTGTTGCTAAGATTGCTGGCCCTTCTCTGTTTGGCAGTGATTATATCATTGAAAGAGCACATAGGGCACTCCGTCCAGCACCGCCTCCAGGAGCTGCCCCTAGATCTTTTATCCTTCGTTTCTTGAATTATCAAGAAAAGCAGCACTTTCTGACCAAAGCCCATGAAGCTAAAGAAATAACCTGGGAGGGCGCTAAGATCAGAGTCACTCAAGACTTACCCCTGTCTGTGCACCAGAAATGTGCCTCTTACCATCCTGTAGTCATCAAGCTAATAGCAGCAGCTATTAAATTTAGGATGGCTTATCCTGCTAAACTGCAGGTGCTTGTTGCAGGCTCCTGGCGTGCATATGAAGATGGCGAAGCAGCGGCTACTGGTTTAAAGGCAGCCTTTCCAGATCTTTTCGGCACCCCATAAAGCTGGACTCAGAAGTGGTCGTTCACTCAAACCTGTTTAATGTGCTGGATTTGTCTGTAATTGTAGGATCGGGTTTCCTCATATCCTCGTCATAAAGCTACTGGCAAGGGAAGTGACAGAAGCTCCCCAGGCTCTGTTAATGGTTGGTTAGTGCTCGTTTGCAAGACTGTATTTACCAGTCACAAAGATATATCTCCAGAGGGTCTGATTTTCTGGTGATCGTTGCTACCTCCCCCAGCGGCTCTGTAAGGGACGACCGAGCAATAGCAGGAGCCTCAATCCGTGGACATCTCATCTTATCTGATGAATGTTTTCCCGTTGTTATAGACAACTTATTTTGTTCCCCCAATTTCTCGGTAGTGACCTCCACCTCAGTTATATATAAAGCAGAACATGTGGCAGTGATTAGGTTAATCCCTCCTTATAGTATACGCAATGGGGGGCAGCGTTTTCATTTATTTTATAATTTGTTGCTTCTCCAACCTGGGTGCCCACTCTACGTAAAAGTGTTAGCAATGTGTAGCGCTAGATGGCGCCAAAGACTGTATATGCTGCCTGCGTACCGATTAGTTAATGGGTCTACTCAGGGTATTTAGGTTTGGATTGATTTTGCATGATGAGAAGCAACCCACTTAAAGAGTAATCTATACTTAGTTTATTTGCCTGGTAAGGGATAATGTTTTTTTTTTTTATTAATCAATCTGGACTGTTTTCTTTGTTCTTTTCTGGATTAGCGGCATCCAGATTTTGTGTGTACCTGCCAGAGCGATAGTTGAACTCTAAGACAGGGTTCTTAGATTATGCCTACTTGCTTTATCCTTATGTATGGGGCTTCCCAATGTCATGTCTCAGCATAGGCAGTTAGCCTGGAACTCCGAGTTTGGACCGAGATATTTCTGGACCTTACAATACTATTGCCGTATTACTAATTTTTGTTACTGCTTTTGTACTGTGTAGTTAAACCAGGGGTCGGGTGGAGGGCGACGGGGAAGCTCTGGTAAACTGTAGATCATGTACTTAGCAATGTGTGGGTGGGTATGGGAGGGGTTGGGGTTTGTTCTCTGTTGTTGGGGTTGTCATTGGGGGACTGTTATAGAGATATGGGGGTATGGCTGGGTGGTGAGAGGGTGGGGCCAGCACAGCTTATACTTAACAAGGGGTGCTAGTGATAGTGTGAAGAGATATGGGTGCCTTTTTATGATAGATGGTATTTGCATTGCAGCAGATGGCTAGGGCTCTCAAGTGTATTACCTGGAACATTAAAGGGGCTAGGCATAAACTTAAACAGTACTCAATTTTAAAACTTCTGAATCACCTCAAGGCAGAAATTATATTCCTGCAAGAGATGCATCTTCTAAATGCTTAAGCTATTAAAATGAGGCGTCAGCAGGTGGGGCAAATATTTGTGGCACAGGGCACTACAGAGAGTAGCGGGGTCATGATCTTGGTACACAGATCTATTCCCTTCCAGTCTCTTCATGTGGTTGCTGACCCTGAGGGGAGGTTCATATTTGTAAGGGGGACACTCTATACACTAGAAGTTCTCCTGGGTACGGTCTATGGCCCAAATGTAGATACCCCTGGGTTCTTTGTCAAACTCCTGGAAGTGGTGCACTCTTTCCCTGACCTTCCCGTAATAATAGGGGGTGATCTTAATTGGTATTTGACCAGGGGGTAGATAGATTGGGTCGATCTCGATCTGGCCTTTTGCCCGTGCAGAGGGCTTTCAGGGATCTTTTGGACTCTGCTGGACTGTGTGATGTGTGGCGGGTGCTTCACCCTAGTCAAAGAGATTACACTTTTATCTTGCAAGTCCATGGAACCTCGTCCTAGATTGACTATATTTTGGTAACTCACAACCTTTTACCTGGGGTTCTGGACTCCAACATTGTTTCGGCCCCACTCTCAGACCATTCGGCTGTCACTTGTCAGCTCTCATTAACATCTCTGCCCCAGAAGGGTAGCAGACGGAAACTTTACAACCAAATCCTGAAGGAACCGGATAAGGTTACCTATATAGCCTCTCAAATTCAACAGTTTGTAGCTATAAATAATAATTCCACGGGCCGACCTGATATAGAGTGGGGGGCCCTCAAAGCCTATGTGAGAGGGATAGTGATTGGTATTACGTCTAAAAGGAAAAAGGAGAGGGAAAATAAGGCTGCTCAGTTATTGTCCCAGATCAGGAATCTAGAGGCAAGTCTCTCCCCGGCCTCCCCTGTGACCACTAGACAAGAGCTAGTTAAACTTAAAGATGCCTACCTGGGCTTACTAAGAGAGCAAGCTGAGTTTGCAATCTTAAAAACAAACGCAGTCTATACAGACCAAGGCGAGAAGGCAGGGCAGATGTTAGCTATGTGGGTGAAACAACAGGAATCCAGTAGGTTCATTGCCGCTGTCCGTTCTCCAGATGATAACTCACTTAAAATCTCCCCCCCAGAGATATTAAAGGAATTTGCTACCTATTTCCAGGAATTATATGGTCCCATGACTGCCCCCCAAGCACATCTACAAGGGTTTTTGAAAGATTTACAGCTTCCTACTCTCACTGAGTCTCAGCAAATTGCATTAACCTCCCCTATAACCAAAGTGGAAATAGAAAGGATAATACAATCCCTTCAGTCAGACAAAACCCCTGGCCCAGACGGATTTTCCTCCAATTTTTATAAGGTGTTCTCTAAACAATTAGTACCCATTTTGCTTCCTCTTTTCCGCTTCCTTTTCTCGGGTCAAGCAACTGACGCTTCTCTTTTTGAAGCGTTGATTATTTTATTGCCCAAACCTGACAAGCCACGCGACCAAGTCTCTAGTTACAGACCAATTTCCCTTCTCAATCAAGATATTAAGATTCTTGCTAAACTGCTCGCTGATCGGCTGAACCAAGTCCTTCCTTTTATTATAGGGGAGGAACAGGTGGGATTCATGAAAGGCAGATCTTCAGCCGATCATCTCGGAACCCTTGCTCATGTCTTCTCTGCCCCCAGGGATGCCTCTCTCCCAATGGCTTTGGTATCCCTGGATGCAGAGAAAGCCTTCGACAGAGTTTACTGGAGATACTTATTTGCAGCAATGGAGGCCTTTGGTTTTCCCGGAGAATTTCGGGGCTGGGTCCACTCATTGTACTTATTACCCACTGCCAGGATATCTTGCAATGGATTGATCTCCACCCTGATTAAGTTATCCGTGGGAACTAGGCAGGGATGCCCACTATCCCCTCTGCTCTTTAATATCTATCTACAGCCCCTTATTCATAGGCTGATAAAGGCTAAAAACATATTAGGTATTCCCTTAAATGATTATGAGGTCAAAGTCGGGGCATATGCAGATGACCTCCTCCTCCAGTTGTCCAACCCAGCTACATCCATCCCCCCGATCCTCAAGATTATAGGGGAATTTAGTCAAGTTTCGAACTATAAACTTAACATAGGTAAATCCCAGGTTTTCCCTCTTAACCATAAAGTTTATAAACATGAAATCACCACACTCGGTTTGTCATGGAAGGCCGACTCTATTAAATACCTAGGTATCACTTTGTCACGTAGCATGTCCCGACTGAAGCAACTAAACTTAGATTTTCTGGTACAGAAGATCGAGCAAGACCTCCAAAGATGGTCCCTTCTCCCTCTCTCTCTTTGGGGCAGGATAAATCTGGTGAAAATGAATGTTTTTCCCCGTCTTTTTTATCCTATCAATATGTTAAACTTTGTACTGCCGATGTCCTGGTTCAAAAGAATACATAGCATACTTTCCAGTTTTGTTTGGGGACACAAAAAAGTGAGGCTGGCATACCATAAACTAGCTGCCCCCAAGGAAAGAGGAGGTTTAAGGTTGCCACATTTGAGATTATATTACTGGGCCAGCCAGGCTGCTAAATATCTTAGATGGTTGTTAACAGATCTACCGGTTCCCTCTGGGTACATCCCGCTATGGCTGAAAGTTGAATCATCCCTTGTTAAAAAATTTGGTTATCTTCCCAAAGGGATGCTGCACACTAAGCTACGTTCTCTTCCGGAAGTAATTAGGAACTCTCCCATTGCAATCTCGATTAAGATCCATACACAATTATGTGTATTTCTCAAATATGATAACGGCAGGGATACTTCTCAGTCCATCAATGGTAACCCCAATATACAAATAAATAATAAGCCGTTGCCTCTTTCCTGGCTGCCTCAGCTAGGTTAGTGTCAGTTAGAGGATCTTATCCTAGCTGAGGGGCAGTGGGCCTCTTCAGAGGATATTATGCATAAATTTAAGATACCCGGTAAGTGCATATTTAAGGTCTACCAGCTACGGCACCTTCTGTTGCAAGTGTTTGGGGTTGCTCCACCTCCCGAAACTCATTCCCGCTTCCTATCCACTTTGATCCAAGCGGTAGGTCTGCCTCATGCTGTGTCCAAACTATATACTTTGTTCTTTGCCTGGGAATACCCCGACAACAGCACGCCAGTTCATTACTGGCAAGCCCCATTACCTGGTAGAGAATTTGGCTGGTCCCGTATTTGGCGGGATTGCCATAAATACTTGTTACAAGATCGACTCAGGCTGATGCAATTTAAAATTCTACACAATATTTATTATTCCCCTCAGAAACTTACTAAACTGGGTCTTCTGCCCTCTCCGCTCTGTCCAAAGTGTAGGATGCAGACAGGTGATCTCCTCCATATTTTCTGGGAATGCTCTAGAGTGGCATTACTTTGGTCTATGATTAAGCAGAGAGCAAATCCGCTTTTAGGGATTTCTGATTTGTTTACGCCTGAAATATGTGTTTTGGGAAATTTTTCACCCGTCAATGTGGTATGTAGAAGGTATTATATGGCGTTGATCTCCTCATCTGTCAAAAAAATAGTTCTTAAGCATTGGAAAGATTCTGAGAGATTAAGTTATGTGGAATGGTTACAAGAGCTTTTGGCTAATCTTAGAACGGAGAGGACTATTGCAAGCCTTTCAAACAAAATGGACAAGTTTAATAAGACCTGGGGCCCTCTTCAAACTTTATATGCTTTCTAAAGCTGCAATCCGCGCCCTTTGTTGGGTTTTTTTGCACCCTTGTTAGTATATTGCTGTGCTGGGTCTGTGGGGGTGGGTGAGGTGGGGGTTGGAAGGATGGGGGTATGGGGGAGAATGGACCACTGTATATCCTGCATATTGCTGTATTTAACTGGTGCTGCCTCTTGTGGTTCGTTCTCTGTTATGTAAACTTTAATAAAAGTTGAATGGAAAAAAAAAACTGCCTTTTTTTTCTGGGGCTATATACCCCAAGACCGTGGGCAATCAAGTAGTTACTGACAGTGGTGGGCAAACAACAAACCCTGCCTATTTACTTTTTCCTGGGGCTATATACCCCAAGACCATGAACAATCAAGTAATTACAGTGGTTCCTCTCCATAGTGAACACCTCGGGAGCCAGCAGAGGTGATCATATAGCTAGCTGTTCACTATACTGAGGTGTTAATATGCTTATTTTGGCAATAATGGGAGCTGTCAAATGTGTTCACTATAAGAGTGTGAGTTTGTTACAGAGGGGTTCTTTATAGAGAGGGAGCACTGTACTGATAGTAGTTGATGGACAAACAACCCCTGTCCCCTAAGTCATCTGAATCAAGTAACACTAACTAACTAGTGATGGCAGGCAAGAAATTAAAAGACAAAAATGTACTGCAGCAGTAGCTCTTCAGGGCAGGCGGCTGAGCTCCACCTTCTACTCTTTCGTTCAGTTAAATTACTTCCAGTTCCTGAGTCAATCTTTTTGTTATTTATGTTTTTTATTTGTAACGTATATACTTTTTTATTGGAGGGAGGGCCTTAAAATGTGGCCACTAGCCTGCAAGGTAGTAGTACAGCAGAGAAGAGAGCAGCAGACTACTACTACAGTCAGCTCCTGTTGATGCAATTTGTACCCACTTCCCTCCTAGCCACTAAAGCAGCTCCTCCTCAGTTCCCTGTCTTTGTCAGGTGGCAATGCCTGGTGCCAATGAATATTTGTATCCCCCCCAATGCACAGATCTTGAAGTTGTAACATCGACTAATGCACAGGTTGCTTGATCAATACAGCAGCTCCAGCTCAGCTGGCTCCTCTGCTCTCTGTCTGCCGAGTCTCTCCCACCCTAAGGCCTCCTCCACTCCTCACCAGCTCCCGAGACTCCCGGCTGTCAGTCCCAGCCTCTGTCTCCTTTTCCTCATCTCTCGTGACTCGTCCTCCCTCCCAGTCACTCCTTCTTCATCAACAAAAAAAAGAAAAGTGTTTTTTTTTACTTTAGTTTGAAACTTTCAGTTTAGTAAAAGACACCCTCACTCCTAGCACTACTCTAAGAGTGTCAGTAGTGCTCAACTGAGTCGACACAGCAAAATGATGACTAAGCTTTTTAGAATGTACAGAAGCCACTCCAGCTCCACCTCCTGCCCCACACCTGCTCCAATCGCCATTGCTGCCCCCCCACATGGCCTCACCTGTTTGGAGCAACATTTCACCAATAGGTTTCTCTTGTCTGGCTTCAAGTTAGGATGATCCATCATCTGTGCCACCGCAGTACCTGACCCCCAACCCCCATGTGATGTTTGTTTCCAGTCCTCCTCCACCCCATGTGATAGTGCCGTCACAGAGCTGAGTGGATTCGCCAATGATTCAGAAGCAATCAGAGGGACTTGTGGTTATGCTGCATCTGGGACTCGGGACTCACCTTGCATAGGAGCCGAGGTAGTAAGTAACCGTAACACTGAGCTGCAGTGAGTGGGCAGGCCAGGGGTGGGATGGAGGCAGAGCTGAGGCGGGGCTGACTCGGTCTGATACTGTAGCTGATGGGCTGGAGTTAAAGAGCCCTATAATTAAAGGAAGACAACAAGGCTGCCTGGGTGAAAAGAGTGGGGGGCGGGGCACCAGCATAAATTGAGGGGGCCCCATTTTTTAGAATAATGACATCCCTGCCCTGCCCTTCGGAATGGTAGTATCTCTGATACTGCCACACTACACTTATTTTGTTTTAATATTTTCCCCACTTCCTCCAAGTCTCTTTGCATCTCCAGCTCCCCTCTTCTGCTGAAATTTTTAGGGTTTACCTATGCTGATGCGACAAAAATGTTGTTGAGGTTCGGCATAGTCCCCGATGTTGACAGGTGAAATTTCGCCTGACAGACATCAGTGTTTTTCAGTCGGGGGGGCTGCACCTCTGAACAACCCATGCAGGGGGACTGTGCCCCCCATGCCCCACTGACTAAGGATTGTTAACTCCAAGTCAGAGTTAACTCATGAAGGGGGGGCATAACTTGGTGAAAGGGTGAAAATTTGTCGGCAGGTCCCCCACAGTGACAATTTTGAACCATATCAAATTTGTCGCTGTGGGGTATTTTGCCTTTGGGGTTTTGCTCTTCCGATGGCATACCCATTTTTAGTACCTGTATGTAACACTATTAATGGTGTCTTTGTACTTTTCATGATGTTTTTAATAATATTTTTAATATGCCTTATTCCTGCTCCCTAACAGCTACTGACAGTTGTGGTCTCCTTCCTGCTTTTGTATATATACTTGTCCATGTAAAGAACTGAATCTCCTATAATCACAATATCCTTTCTTTTATGTTCCATTTCTGGGTTTACTAACATTTGCTCAGCTGTTTCTTGTATTATAATCTGTTCTGTCCCCTCATTATCCCTTTGTATTCCCTTGCTCATTTCAGTTTCTGATGGTGTATCAGTCTTATCAGTTATAGTTTCCTCATTTCTAACCACAATGACCTGATGTGTTCAAGTTATGTCCGTTTCAACTGGTGACAGTGAAAGTCTGTTTGAAATTTGAATTGGTGCATTGCACTACACTCACCTCCTTCTTTTTTTACCTTCTTGCACTCTACACCATTCATTCCCCTGTAAGTCACTAGCTTCATCTTCTGAATCTTCCCCCACCAATCTCTTCCTTTTATTGCTTTCTGTAGGATTTACAACTGTTTCCTTTTGCAGTGCAAAAGTGCCTATTCTCAACCTTCTCATGTATCAACATAATTGTAGTAGGGACAAACTGTTCAATTTACTTATTTCGTTTTGAGGGTCTAGCTTTTCTTTTAAAATGTCTATGTTTTTTGTGTAATCACATTTCTGGCACAGAAAGCTGTCTTCCTGAATGCCTTTCAGTTACATTTTGCATTCGGTGCATTCAGTCCATGACTGCACTTGTTTTGTAATCCCAGCCATATTCCAAAGTTAACTTACAGCAAATAGATCCAGAAGTAAAGTTCCTGGTCACTTCATCCCTTCTGTCCTTGCTGACACTGGCATTCACACACGACCATGTGTTTGCCTCTACAAGTATTGCCTCTGTTCGTACTCATCTGCTCTCGCAAGGGTCCAAGCTTTATGGGTAAGCTACTGAAAGTAGATGCCACTGTGCCCAATGCACTGCCTAGCTGAAATTAATAAATATTGTAAAAGTTACAGCTTGCTAGTTACTCAGCAACTGTAACACCCTCCTGCAGTTCACAGATTAAAAAGTAGCACTTATAGTGCCTAAAACACACCCTGTTTCAACTGGGTAGTTCCCCACTGCTGAGAGGGAACTACAAATTGCATGAGCCTTTGTCCTGGTTATGGTGGCAACATTCCCAGCAACTCCTGCATATACTTCACTATACAGATAAGTAGAGATAGATAATTTTTCGTATTTTGTTTTATCCTGCACTTCACTCCTACAGTGGACTATTTGGGGGTAAGGTAATTTCACACAGTCACACAAGTCACCAAACAGCAACATTTTTGTGTGCCTCCTCTTTTCCTTTATGCTTGTTCTTTGCTGTGACCTTCTTGGAGCAAGAGTTTGTTGCCTACAGAAGTGCCCCTTGATCATTCCCTCCTTTTCTTCTACCCCCTTGAGCTAGTCTGTCCCCATCAACTTTTTCCTTGCCCTTTCTCTCATCCAGGTAAAAGCTGCCCATTTGAGGTTCAGAACTACCACCCTTAAGGGGGGAAGAGTTCACCACAGCCATCTCAAACTACACATAATTGTGATTGCTGGACCACAATGGTTCCCTGACTGCCAGCCTGCTCACCACCTCTGAGATGGTGATTACTAAGTCAAGGGTGGTATCCTGCCATGGGGGTTCCACAACCAGCTGAACAAGCAGATAGTCCTGCATTATGTCCAGCAGTGCCTGACTCCTGAAGCCACCGACTGCTGCAGTATCCCAGTCAATGTTTGGCAGATTTATATGCCCTACCATCACCAGGTCTCCTTTTACTATTCCCTTCCTAATTTTCTATCTCCCTGCTCATTTTGCCCTGGTGGTCTATGGCATATTCCCATCCTAATGTTTTACTAGCAGACATGGTTAGCTGTACCCAAATCAACTCCTCTGTCCCCCTCCTTCCTTCTTGATGGTCTTGTCTTCCATAGCTTTAATACCCTCCTAATGTGAAGGGCTACTCCACCCTCTAACCCTGCCCTGTCACTTCTGTACAGGGTACACCCTGGAACCCCCAAATCCTATTTGTTGCTCCCTGGGGCCCATATCTTTGAGTTGGCTACCAAATCTAACTCGGCCTTAGTCACCATTGCCTGTTTACCACTGATCTTATTATTCAGGCTCCTGACATTCAGGCAGACACCCTTACAACTTACCCCCTTTATTCTCTTTCCCATTACTTGCTCTCAGATCCTTGCCCTCTGAAACTTTGTTGTTCACCCTTTTTCTGCTCCAAGTAGCTGAATGTTTGTGGCCCCTAACCTCCCTCTTTCTTCCTGAAGTTGTTTTGGTATCTGCTGCTGTTATCACTGACCCCCACTAATCTCATTCCATTTTGAGGGAGTCCCTGCCAGGTAAGCCCTGTCCTCCCCTTCTAGGGAATTCCAATTCAGTTTAAATGTTTGGTACTTTGGTACTTTGGTACTTTGGTGGTGTGGGACAAAAGAAGGTGACTAGTCCATCGTGGTTGTCCTCCACATTTGTGGATCATTGAGTAAATCCCTAGTTGGTTAGCCATTTGTCCAGTTTATTTTTAAATGTCAATATGTTAGGTGAGTCAACTATTTCCTGGGGTAGTTTGTTCCATATTCTGGGTGCTCTTATAGTGAAGAGGTTCATTCTTTTGTTGCTTTTAGCTCTCATAATCTCCAGTTGTCTATTATGTAGTCTTGCGGCTGTTTTTCTAGAGGAATATTTAAGACCACAGTTTTGCATCTGTTCAGTATTTGCTGTGATTTTGAATAACAATAATAAATCCCCTCTAAGTCTTCTTTGAGATAGTGCGTGTAAACCTGTTTGTTCTAGTCTAGTAGTGTAATTAAGTTTAGAAAGATGGGGTATTAGTTTTGTTGCCTTGTGTTGAATACTTTCAATCTTATTGATGTCAGAAATTAGATAAGGGTTCCAAAAGAGGGAACAATAGTCCAAGAATGGTCTAACGTGAGATTTATAAAGTGGGAGTAGACATTGTTCAGTTTTGTTTATAAAAGTTTTGTTAATCCTTCTGAGTGTGGCTTATGCTTGGTTGGTTATTTTAGTGCAGTGTGGTGTGGAGGACAAATTGTTATTAACCAAGATACCCAAGTCTTTTTCTACTGAGGATATTTTAATAGCCATGTTATTTAGATAATATGTTTGTAGTGGATTGTTTTTTTTCCAGGTGGAGAGTTGCACATTTGGAGACATTAAAGTACATCTCATTTATAGATGCCAATTGTTCAATTAACAACAATTCTGATTGTAGACCACAGTCTTTGGTTCGGTTAGTAGCTTTTCCCCCAATTTTGGTGTCATCAGCAAATTTTACCATTTTGTTGTTACTTGATATGTACATATCTCCTATAAATAAATTGAAGAGTACAGGCCAAAGCACAGAGCCCTGGGGGACCCCACTGTTCACTCCCCTTTCCCTAGATATTACATTGTTGACCCTGACTCTCTGAGGTTCTGTTGTTCAGCCACTGGTTTATCCAGGAAGTTAATATGGTGGCAGCCCTATTTTGATAAGTTTTTAATCAATAGAGGTGAGAGACTTTATCGAACACCTTGCTATGAATCAAGTAATATACATCCATAGTGTGTTATTGTCTAAATGATAACTGATGTGTTCGTAGAAAGAGATGAGGTTTGTTGTACATAGAAACCCTGTTTGAAGCCATGCTGGTATATATCAGTTATTTTTAATAGTGCTAATTCATGTTCTATTTTGGTCTTGATAATTTTTTCCATAAGTTTACATGGGATAGCGTCAGGCTTATGGGTCTGTAGTTTTCAGTTTTTGGTGGGGAGCCTTTCTTGAAAATTGGTGTAACTATTGCTGTCGCCATTCATTTGGTACTGATGGTCATTCAATGATTTGTTGAATAGTATTTTTAGTGGTTGAATGATATCTTCTTTTGTTTCCATTAAGAATCTGGAACTGATTCCATCTGGTCCTGGGCTTGTGTGTTTTTAGGTATTTATTGCATTCTTAATTTCTTCTTCTGAAATCTTTTCTGTATTGTGTCAGTAATAGGGGTTGCAGTTATGGTTTCTGATTTATGTGTATAGAGCGGTGGAGAAATAATTGTTTAGCTCAGTGGCTGTTTCCATGTCTGAAGTAATGGTTTGTGAATTTACGATCAAAGGTCCAATTTGGTTATTGCAGTTCTTTTTTTTGTTTAAGTAAGAATATAAAGTTTTGTGGGAGTCTTTTGTATGTGCTATCTTGAATTCAAGTTTGCCCAAGAAAACTTCAAACTTTTGCCCAAGCATGTTTGTTCCATTCCTCATGAGATGAAGGCCATCTCCCTTATGTAACGTTCTGTCCCAGAAGTTACTCCAGTCTTCCACATATCCATAACCTTCCTCCTGACACCACCCCTTCAACCAGGCATTGAATGTCTCAGTTTCTTTCTGCCTTACCCTATTCTCCCTGCTCTTGTCCCACACTGGTAACACTTCTGAGAAAGCTAGCAAAGCTACCCTCTTCTTTAGCTTCCTCCTCAGATCCAAAAGTTAGATGTAACTTCCTTCAAACTTTGAATTGCCACGTTGTTTGTACCCAACTGAAAAGGACATGCAGTACGTATCCCTTCCTGTCTGCCATCCTCCCTGTTCTTTCCCTGTTTCAAATGGCCAATACACCTGGCAGGCATCTGACCTCCCTCTCCTCTTTTCTCTCTTAAAAACTTCCCTCTGAACATTCTTAACCATAGAGGGTAACAATGTTTGGGGTACATACTTTTGAAGTTGCCATAACTCTGAGTCTCAACAGATGTGCTAGATGTTCACATCCCTATTTACATTACAGAGGGGCAGAGGTTGTGGGCGCACATTGCTCTGCCACTGGAGATAATTACAAGTTTACATATAAGTAGGGGAGAGACCAAATTAGAATTAGAGTGGGTCTTTAATTAGTTAGAAGGGAAGAAGGAGCCAGCCCGGTGATGAAGAGGCCTGAGGTGCCTTGAGCACCTTACTTTTTCTCATGCCAGTGACCCAGGTTTGGGAATGAGCTTGGGTCACCAGAGGTCAGTTAGGGTGAGAGAGGATTGTGCATCTGATGGACTGCTCTCCTCTCTTGGGAGTAGGAGGCATGCCATCTCAGTCTTTGGTTGCCACATGATGGAAGCTAGGGTGGTAGTGCTGGAATTATGAGAGCTGTAGCAGGGAGGGCCTGTGGTTCCATAGCATGAGTGCACCTCCATGCGCACATGCTTAAAGGCCCCCATGTCTGTGGATGGGGAGAAAATAAGAAAAGGTTGGTGCTGGCTTCATGAAGCCCTGCCTGCTTGCCCTTGTCCTGTGCTGCTGAGGGACCACTGACCTGGTTCTGGATGTGAGTCTCTGGGTGGGGGGAAGACAACCCTCCCCTTATTGCCCTCACCATGGGGGGGCAATCACTGGGGGATCTACAGAAAGGTGAGTCCTGGAGGCAGGCGCCGGGTGGGTGAGGCAGGGACAGGGCTGAGCAGCCTGCCCACATTGACCACTGGGAGAAAATGCTCTATGGCAACCAAAAAAAAATGAAAGAAAGAAGGCTTCTTTAATCAGAGGAGGAGGGTGTGCATAGGTCTTGGCCTCAATGCCCCATATTCAGATCTAAATCTGAATCTGAATGTTGGAGCCCTTAATCCAAACCCTAGTATCAGAACTAGAGCTGTGGAAAGATTTTTATAATTGTAACCAGCCTCTTTCCTCAGCGGGCTCAAGGCAGGTAACCAGAAAGCACTCAAAAGGTTAAGCAAGACCCTAAGAGCTGTTCTCTGGAGGTGAAATTGTCCAGAGGCAGGATGTCTGGATGGTCATGCTTGAGTGGCCTACCTTAGTGAAGAGCTAGAAACTACAGCATGAATATGCATAGTTCCACCCCTTTCCTGATACTATATATGGTATAAAGGGAAGGCACCAATGGACCTGCCTGGCCAGTCGGGGTTTAGAGCCTGGGAGAGAGGAGCACTCTAGCATTTCTGGATGTGACTGGGTCTTTGGGGCCTGTGATCCCAGGGATGGTGACAAGGTCTCTGGTATTGGGTGGCACTGGTCCCCTTGTACCTGGTCTCCAGACAAGAAGAACATCAAGAACAGCTGAAGGAACAGAGGTCCAAAGGACTCACCTTGAGAGCAGCTGAGACATCAGCCCCAAAAGCCACAAGGAGAGTGGTGGGCCACCCCTCAATTGAAGTTTCTGAAACCCTTGTAGGTTCACTTCACCTGGCAACAGTAGTGAAAAATGGGAGAAGTCTGTATTTGGAGCAAACTGCAAGTTCACCTTGCTAAATAGAATGCTCATTGTGTAAAGTCCTGGACAGTTCGTAGTAAACCCTTGGCAGGTAGCCAAGTGAATGGGCATCAGGAAGGAGGGGGCCTGGCAAGGATTGGGTCAGTAAGTCCTCTTGTGACGGACCAGCCATAGGAGTCCACTTTTGGGCCACTAGGGCTATCAGTGTAGTATCAAAGGGAGGTACAGATCACAGGATGACAGGTCCAGCCATGCTTTATATACCTAGTAGTGACATCATAATGCTGATATGCTTTCCATAGTTGTTGTCCTACCAGGCACATCGAGACATGTGCTGGTATAGCTTACCTCTCAGGTAAGTGCTTGCCATGCCTGACGAGTGTGCCACCACACAAATGGTCTTGGAAGTGTCAGGACTCCAGAGACCCCACAAGGGAGATTAGGGTTATATAGAGCTGGAAGAGACCCAGTATGTAATGCAGAATATATTTGTGCCTGTTTAGCACAGGGGACAGTCTGGAATAAATGTAGTTGTGGGTGAGCAAATAGGCCCAACAAATAGCTAGGTATCATCCCTACAGTGTACAGAAGCAGCAGTAGTAATATGCACAGTAGAGGTAGGGGAGCTATACGAAAGCCCCATGAATACCATGAAGTAATGCATGGCCCAGGCAAAAAGTATAATATACAGTGTGCAAGTACCATCGTGTAAAAGAAGTTGTAGCCAGGGGAATACCCAGAGAGATGTGTATCATCTGGTATCTAAATAGTAAATGCCACCGTGCTTGATCCCAGCTCTAGTATGGACAATCTTGTTTGAGAGGGGTCTCAGGGAATGGTCTTAAGGAGTTGCTGATCTGTGATGGCAAGGTGACTGGTGTTGCTATAGTACTGGTAGTACTGGTAGTCGGGGCACAATGCAGGCACTGTCCTGGATGAAAAGCCATCCAATACCCCTAGACACAGGAGTGTGGTCAAGCCCTTAGATAATGCCTATGAATTGGGTCTGAAGTGACCACTACCTTTAGTGCCCCCAATTTTCAAAGGGAACTTCACCAGGTGCACTACTCTAACTGGGTTCTGTGTCCAGATGACCAGTCAGAGCCATTCTCACTCACTCCAATCATCTCCTGCACACCAGCCACCATCACACTGTTCCACAGGCTGTTTTTTATGGTTGGACTCCTGGCTCTGTACCAGAAGCCAATGCTGTGCTTTTAATAAAGCCTCTTCCCCTAAGTATGCCCCCCAGTCTCCCATAGTAAATTTTTATAAGCTAGTCCTCCTCTTGACCCCCAATTTGGGAGGGGGCAATGCTACTCTGTAGATTTTTCCTGGCTAACTCAATCATCCCCATCCTGTGGCATGCCAATCCCCAAGTGCTGATACAGTCATTTGATTTTATTAGTGCAAGCAATGTGCATGACTGACAGAGGAGGGAGTGGTCTGTGTCTTTGATTATTCTAGGCAAACTGACCAGTTGGGGTGCAATGTATTAAAAGCATGGTGTTGGGAAGCTGGCCCACTGGCACAGGTTGCCTACCTGGGGTGCCAGTGATCTGGGTTCGGGAATGGATCTGGGACGTTGGAGGACTGGCTGGGGGGAGAAAGATTGAACATCCAAAGACTGATCTACTTCTCTGGAGGGGAGGGGGTAGTGTGTTCGGCGCAACACGAACACCTAGCAGAGGCTGGGTGTACCATGCACGCCGTCGCCAAAGTGTTCAGGAGGGTGGGGCAGATGCTGGTCATCATTGCACGTCTCCGCCCCCATACACCAGGGAAAAAAATGCCACCAGCTGCCCCGAATGAAGCCCGCCCTCAGCTTCCATCACTCCCAGGTCAGCCTGTCGATCTATCCCAACATTGCGGTACCATAGGGGCTTGTGCCTCGACCCCATCCTGGAGGGTAAGCCAGGTGGTATCAGTGAGGTGAGACTTATTTGGGAGCAGAAGTGGGGGTCCGTGACTGGGCTGAGGAACCGGGCAGTTGACAGCAAGAAAAGTGTACTAAATAAAATAAAACAAAACAAAAAAAAGCATGGTGTTTGGGCCCCTGGCACCTAGTCAGGAGTTCAACTTTTGTTTTATAAATAAGTGTCTGAGAAATGTGGGGGGACTGTAGATGACTAGGGTGGGAGGGTGTTTTGTGGGAGAGAGGTGGTCATAGGACTAGCCCTAGACACTGAGAGAGGCCTAGATTTTATTAAATGTTTATCAGGTGAAGCAAAGTTTGACTGAGCATCAAATAATGGTCCATGTCATTACCTTTGCCATGCACAGCACAAAACAGGACTCATAATTTCTAACCTGGTGGCCAAAGAATTTGTAATTTTTTTGTAAACACAACAAGCCAGGCACAGGACTGAGCACCTCATCTTAGAATTGGGGGTGCTGAGCAGCACCTGGGCTGAGGTCCTACTGACTACTACCTTTTACATTGGTTGTGCTTCATAAACCAAATGTTAACCAATATGGGTTCGGGGTGGGTGGTGTCACTGCGAGGTTCCTGCAGTTCACAGAGCCAGGGGCTCGGCAATCTACCCCAGTGATGACTAGGTCTGGTCCTGATGCAACTCTCTGCTGGGTGAACTGAGCAGTCATGCACTTCAAAGGACCAAAGTAGCTCTAATCTGAGAGGGCTTTGGCTCTTTGATTTGCATGACTGTTCAACCCACCCGGGGTGCCCAATCCCCCATGTCAGCAATCCTCCTTCCCCCCTTAGTGTCCAACATTAGGGTACCCAATCCCCATGTCGTGATCCTCCCAGCACTGTCCAACATCAGGGTGCTGAGTCCCATGTCGGTGATTCCCCGTACTGTAGTTATGTTACTCCCCCCCACCACCACTCTGGAACACTGGGGAGCCCACCCCAGTGTCCCCAATATTTTATCCCTGAAAAAAAACAGTCCCCAATGTCTTTTTAAATTAAACCTATAAAGAAAAATGATCCTCATCATCTCCCATCCCCTCCCCATCCCGACCCTCCTCTGTACACCCACCTCGCCTTACCCCCCTTACCCACACTTACCTCCAGAGGTCACCGTCTGGAATCATCTGTGGACTGGGACACATCTGCACTCTTGAAAGCTGAACGGCAAACTGAAGAATCAAGGTAGGTGCCAAATAATGGCAGTCAGTGGCATTTTGAATGTATGCTGACATCTCAGTCATTTTTAGGTCTTTTTGCACAAAATTTTCAACATGGGCTTTTTGGGACCCCACCTCATGAACACTAGCACTGTCGTTTCATTACTCAGTCCCAAAAGGTGATTTCATGGTCCCTGTGTGGAATCATCTTTCAGGACCGAGTAACAAAACAACAGTGCCACTGTTCATGAGGTGGGGTCCCGAAAAATCAATGTTGAAAATCTGGTAAAAAAATTCCCTAAAATGGCTGTCTTACAAGCGTGTGTTATGCAGTTTCTATGCAGGCACATAACTGTGAATTTTTAATATTTTCACTCCAAATTGCCAACATACAGAATTTTTCACACCACCTCATAAACAGTACAGGTGTCATTTCTCACATCCTGCCTGAAATGTGTTTGTGCACCTGTGGCATGGAATGGTGTGATTCTTGCATGAAATCACCTTTCAGGGCTGAGTAACGAAATGGCAGTGCCACTGTTCGTGAGGTGGGGTCCCAAAAAGGCCAGGTTGAAAATTTGGAACAAAAGTACCAAAAAAAGGTCTGAGTTACATGCACTTGTTGACATTTTCCTACGCATGCATGTCACTTTGCCAATTTCTATATTTTCACTCCCAATTTTCAACATAGCTATTTTTTCACACCACCTCATGAATGCTACAGCTGTCGTTTCTCACATTCTGCCCAAAATGACATTCCACATCTGTGACATGGAATGGCGTTTTGCCACGGATTAAGACATTTTCACCTATGGGATTTATGAGGTAAGTTGATAAGAAGACTGTTGAACATTTGGGGTCAAAATGTGAAAAAAAATTACAAAGTTATGATGGCAACATACAAGCTTCTGTTTGCTGTGCCTACATCCCAGGTTCAAAGATGGACTCGGGAGTTGGAGGGCCGGCCTGGGGCAGTAGGATTGAGTGTCCCAGGGACTGCTCTCCCTCTCTGGGAGGAGGGGGGAAGAGTGTCCAGTGCATTGTACACCTCTGGTGAAGGCTGGGGATATTACCACTGTTGAGGCCTCATGCAAGGGGGATGAGGAAGATGCTGGCATCACTGCACATCCCCACCCCAAAGGATCTTCAAAAATTAGTATACAAAGAATGATGGCCATGTTTCTTACACCCCTGCCTCTGCTGCTGCTCCTACAGCAACTAAGAAAAGAGAGAGAGAGAGAGAGAGAGAGAGAATTGGAAGCCAAATGGAAATGTTATAATTACAGAAATCACAAATAAAGTTTATTCTTGGCCCCAGTGTGGCTGTGTGAGTGTGTGCACTGGGCAAGAGCAGGCTGACTAAATAAGTCTTTGACTTGTGCCACCATCCAGAGGGGAAAAGAGAGAGAGAGAGAGAGAGAGAGAGAGAGAGAGAGAGAGAGAGAGAGAGAGAGAGAATTGGGAGCCAAAGAGAAATTTTATTTGTCATTTCTGTGACTATAACATTTATTCTTGGCCCCAGTGTGGATGTGTGTGTGCACAGGGCAAGAGCAGACAGGCAAAATAAGTCTTTGACTTGTGCCACCATCCAGAGGAGAAAAAGAGAGCGAAAGAGACTATTGGGGGCCAAAGAGAAATGTTATAGTTACAGAAATCACATACAAATTGTATTCGTGGCCTCAGTGTGGCTGTATGTGTGCACAGGGCAAGAGTAGGCTGGCACAATAAATCACAAAGTTATGAGCCTGCATTGAAATTTGTGAATGCAGGCTCATAACTTTCTCAATTTTCAATATTTTTACCCCAAATTTTCAACATAGCCATTTCTTCACAGCACCTCATGGATGTGATAACTGTCATTTTTCAGATTCTGGCAAAAAAATTTTTTGCATCCTGAAAGGTGATTTCGCAGTTGCTGCATGAAATCACCTTTTGGGCAGGAGCTGAAATTGTTCTCTGCACTTGTTCATGAGGTAGGATCATAAGAAGGCTATGTTGTAAATTTGGAGCAAAAGCTCGCAAACAAAGTTATGAGCCTGCATTGAAATTTGTGAATGCAGGCTTGTAACTTTGGCAATTTTCAATATTTTGGCCCCAAATTTTCAACATAGCCATTTCTTCACAACACCTCATGGTGTGACAGCTGTCATTTTTTAGATCCTGGTCAAAATGTTGTTTTTTGCATCCCAAAAGGTGATTTTGTAGTTGCTATGCAAAATCACCTTTTGGGCAGGTGTTGACATTTTTCTCTGCACTTATTTACAAAGTGGGATTATAAGAAGGGCATGTTGAAAATCTGGGGCAAAAATATTCACAAACAACAAAGTTATGAGCCTACGCTGAAATTTGTAAACGCAGTCTCATAACTTCAGCAATTTTCAATATTTTGACCCCAACTTTTCAACATAGCTATTTCTTCACAGCACCTCGTGGATTTCACAGCTGTCGTTTTTCAAATCCTGGCCAAATTTTTTTTTTGCATCCCAAAATTTGATTTTGCAGTCACAGAGTGAAATTACATTTCAGGCAGGAGTTGAAATCTTCAAAATTTGGGCTCAGAATTGAAAAAAAAAATAAAATTTAACAAGCAACTAATGTTCGGCATTGACAAATGCTTAGTTTTCCTTTTTTTTACTTTAGTTCCAACTCTGGGGTTAGACACCAATGTGTTGTGAATGTTCTCTATTTGTAGGGACTGTGCTTTTGTGTGCAGTGAAGCCCACCAGGATGAAGAGCAACACTGCAGAATTCTGCCGTAATGTTACTGCAGCAAACAATGCAATTTCAATGAGAGTTAATCCCTTTTGTCATGCAGTAAACCTGAGACACTGCACTTCATCCTGATGGGCTTCACTGTACATCTATGGCCACAGCACAAACATAGCTTTTTCTCAACATGTTTGTTAGCACATCCTTGAGACGTTCTCTGATAGCTTATGGCACTCATCCAATGTATGACTGCAACATGTGAGTGACAAGAGTACCAATAAATAGAAACTGAGTTCATCTACTTGTTTTGCAGCTCCTTGTGATTTCTTAGGTTTGAGAACCAAGAAATGAAGAGGAGTAGTCTTGGAATCCTTGAAGGTTACAGTGCTCTTTATTTGCCAAGATATGGAGTCATATTTACTTTAAGTATATTTTTCCAACTCAAATTTAATTCAAATAGGAAACAAAATGGCTTTGGAGTAAACAGCAAAAAAGAATACAGTCATAATTGATATGCCTAAAGATCAGGGTCATGTTCACTGATCATCACCTCAGTGTCTGGGTTTCATCTTGTGTTAGCACTTTAGCAATTTATATTAAAGGGGAACTGTCATCTACATGTTTTCTTAATGTCTAAAAGCCTATACAAAGCTAATTTAAGTGAGCCATTGTGTTTATCTGTGAGTCTTTGCAGTCTAGAGTTATTCATATGTAAATTAGCCTGTAATTAAGATCTGGGGCAGCCATATGTTTTAGGCCCCTAACAGGAAATGATGTCACTGAGGGTCTTGACCCTCCATTTACTGTAGGTTAAATAGGAAATTGTCTGTTTTTAGTGTGTTTTAAGGTGCTATTACAACACTTTCTACATTTATAATAAATGTTTTGCAAGTGTATTGAAACTAGTGAGTTATCACCTTTACATTTCATACTGTTAGTAAAAATAATCCATCTTTGGGATTGCTTTAAACTCTAGGCTATACTGCCAGCTAATCATCAAAAACAACATATCTCAAGGCTGGCTCTGTGATGCCAACATGTATTGGGGCCTCATTTCAGGATTTCTAAACCCTGTCTGTATTCATGTCAGTACAGATTTCTGGGCTACTATAGCACCAACTATTGCCTTTTTCCATTTGCTCTCTTACAGCCTTTTCTCTTAGAATTTCAGGTGTGAACTCAAGTCTACAAGATGCAAATGTGGCTATGTCACTACTGGCCTGGCATCATGGGGCCAGCCTTGAAATTTGCAGTTTTTGATTATCAGCTGGCAGTACAGCCTAGAGGTTAAAGCAAAGAGCTGTGAACAAGCTTCATTCATCCAGCAGAATGGGTTTGGATTCCAACATGCCCTACTTGTAAACTGTGTGACCAGAGCAAGTTACTTAACCTCCCTGTGCTCTCAAAACACACCCTAGAACACGTTGTAGCTGTATGCCTTTCCTGAACAAAGACAGTAAAAACAATCTGAACATGTGTTATGTTTCTGAAAATATTATGCTCTTTTTATCCAGATTTGACTTGAAAAGAAAAAAAACAGGACACCATTACTTGTTTATTAATTGCGAAAACACATAGATGCACAACATAGTTAAAACGTGCATAACCTGAAATGCATTATTAAAAGAGTATTTTACTTCTTTTGATGAAGTTAAAAGTATATCAGTTTCTTACTGAAATACTTTAGATGGAATGGGATTTCCTACTGTAAAGGAAAAAAATAAATCTGGTAGATCCTGCCACTCATACCCTTTGAGCGTGTCTTACACTCCGCAGCTATGCTGACAGATTGCAACTTTCCAGAATGCCATTTACACTGTAATGTAAAAAAAGAAAGGGAAAAAGGGGACAGACAGTGTGCGTGTGTGTGTGTGTGTGTGTGTGTGTATGTGTGTGTGTGTGTGTGTGTGTGTGTCTGTGTGTGTGTATATGTGTGTGTCTATCTCTGACAGAAGTGCTGCACTACCTGAACTGTGCTGAAAGGGAAGAAAATTATCACCATTAATTAAATAAAATAATACATGGGTGGGTGGGTGTAAAAAACTGAATTTTACACACACCCCTGGGGTGGGATGCCTTTATAAACCCCTCAGACCCCTTTGGGGATAATGTAGCATCCCATACCTTGGGTATGTATAAAATTCTGGTTACACACACCCACCCATATATTAGTCTATATTTTATTAATGCAGTTCAGATTATGCATGTTTTAGCAAAGTTGTTCATCTAGGTGTTTTTGCAATTAATAAACAATTAATGGTGTTCTATTTTTTTTTCTTTTCAAGTACAATCTGGATAGAACGAGCATACTATTTTCAGAATCATAACACATGCTCAGATTGTTTTTACTGTCTTTGTCCAGGAAAGACACCCAGCTGCATCTTGTTTCTATGTATTTTGGGAGCACAGGGAGGTTAACTGACTTGCTCTGGTCACACAATATACAAGTAGAGCATGTTGGAATCAAAACCCATTCTGCTGGATGAACAAAGCTTGTTCACAGCTCTTTGATTTAGCCTCTAGACTATACTGCCAGCTGTTAATAAAAAACTACATATTTCATAGCTGGCCCCATGATGCCAGGCCAACCCAAAATTGTAAGAGAAAAGGCTGTAAGAGAGGGAATACAATAAGACAGAAGTTGGTGCTGTGACAGCCCCAGAAATCTGTAGTGACATGAACAAAGCCAGGGTTTAGAAATCCTGATATGGGGTCCCAATTCCTGTTGGCACCATAGAGCCAGCCTTGAGATGTGTAGTTTTTAATGATCAGCTGGCAGTATAGCCTAGAGGTTAAACAATTCTAAAGATGGATTATTTTTAGTAACAGTTTGAAATGTAAAGTTGATAACTCACTAGTTTCAATGCACATAAAAACAATTATTATAAATGTAGAAAGTGTTACATATATACATAGATACATAGACACTATTGGCAGATAAAGGCCTTTGTCCCACCCAGTCTGCCTATTTGAGCTTGTAAGTTCACTTTGTTTTCCTAGAAGTCTGCTGCCTCTTACCCCTGACCTCCAGAATTCTCTTATGTCTATCCCATGCTTTCTTAAATCCCGTGATTATTTCAGCCCCCACTACTTCCTCTGGCAGGGTGTTCCACTTGTCCACCACCCATTATGTGAAGAAATTCTTCCTTGCGTTTCCTCTGAATTGCCCTCCCTCCAACTTCATCCTATGCTCTCTTGTCCTGGAATATCTTTTTTGCTGAAAAATAGTGTATTCCTGCACTCTGTTCCTCCCTGTAAGATACTTGTATTTCTCTATCATATCCCCTCTCTCCCTCCTCTTCTCCAGGGAGTACATATTCAAGTCCTTCAACCTGTCCTCATAGGACTTGTGATGCAATCCATGTACCATGTTGTAATAACACCTTAAAACATACTTAATAAAACAGACAATTTCCTATTTAACCTACAGTCAATGGAGGGCCAAGACCCTCAGTGACATCATTACCTGTCAGGAGCCTAAAACAAATGGCTGCCCCATCCCTTAATTACAGGCTGATTTTCAGATGAATAACTCTGGACTACAAAGACTCACAGATAGACACAATGGCTCTCTCAAATTAACTTTTTATGGGCTTTCAGACATTAAGAAACCCTGTAGATGACAGTTGCCCTTTAAGTACACTATCTTTTAATTTTTGAAAAATACAACACCTGGGGTTCCTATTCATGCCAGCTGAACACCCAGACTTCACCATAAACACAAAGTAGAGGTTGAGGCTTCATATTCAGACATTTACAGTTGCTCCAGACTAATTCTCAAAACATAGTGCCACACACAAATAACATGTGTTCATCAGAGAGGCATATTGATAAGGTAATGCATTTTGTCTACTACATTTTCTCTGTAATAATAGCGGGCCATGGTTGCACTACATAAAGTGTAAATGCATGGCACATCCATAGCCACCTGCTGGCAATGGACACCCAGGAGCAAAGGGGATAGACAGTGCGCCCCACACATATTAGTGTGTTTGCTCCTGGGTGCCATATCACAGGCTTGCATGCTAATGACCACATATGGCAAGTAAGGTGCCAAGGTGCCATTTGCATGCAATTATGTGGTCATTAGAAGCTCAGCACAATGCCCCCATGCATATGTATGCCTGGAGGCATTGTGCAGAGCTTTGACCATTGCACCACCATCAAGTGATACCCATGCACTTATGTATAAATCTCTGGCAGTCTAGTGGTACCCACATCCACTCTGATCCCTGTTGTGAAATGAAATATACTTAGTAGTCTGGTGATATCCCCCTCCCACCTCAAATCCTGTTGTTAAATGTCTAGCAGTACTCCAAACCCCAGTCCCTGCTGTAAAATGATGCCCCTCCCAGGGAAATCTATCAAAGAAGGAACCAATGGGAAATGAAAGGCTGCATCTAAGCTGGGCTATCCTGGTTAAACAAACTGTAAAAATAAATTTGTTGGCAGTCACTGGCCTTTTAGACACCTCACAACAGGTGGTGGAAACAGTGTGCTCTAGTCATAAGATCATTATTGGGTACTAGAGCTTGCAGGGTCAAACTCTGCTAGATCCAACTAGTCACTGTGTGGCTTTAAGCAAGTCACTTAGGCCCTTTCCACACTGAGCATGGTTTGGTTGAAATGGTTTAAAAACTGTTTTAGTGTTTACCGTGTTTACTTGTATGCAATGGTCTTGAAATAAAACAAACCCTGTTTAAACATGGTAGCACTGCACTCACATTACAGCCAGTGATCCCAGCTGAGTTACAAACTGTGCTTCAGGAACTGAGCCTACATTTCCACAATGCACCTTGGGATGTGCTGATGGGAGGAGCATGCTCTCATGGGTTATCCAGGCATTGCCATGTTATGGTTGGTTAAACAGTGCAGTTCCCAGTGTAAGGGTACTTCTGCTGCTTCTGGCTGCAGGCTATACTAGAAACAAAAAAGCAGTTTGAAGCTGCCACTTCCCAGTTCCACCAGGACAGTCCCCTATCTACAGCCAGGGGACCAGATGTAGCCAGCGGCAACGCCGCGCTGATTTCACAGTGTCCAGTTCCAAAGAGGAGGATGGGGGGGGGGGGGCAGTGTGGCAAAAGAAACAGGAACAATTATTAATACAAACAATTCTGAATGAAACAGACTCCTGTTGTTTACATGTCAGTGCTGCATCTCTCCCAAAAGTTTTCTGCAGATGGTGTGACTTCTGATCATGTTTCTCCTATGTCTGTCTCCCTAGCTCATTCTACACCTGTGTGTGTTACTGATGGCAATAATGATATCCCACAGGTGTTGTCAAATGAGTGCACAGAATGGGGTCTCACCCCTATAAGTGATATTGCGTTTTCTATTATTAGTTCATTTGTTTCTGCACCAGTAATTAGTAGTGATATACAAGAAGTGCTAACAATCCAAGCAGGCCAGGACAGCATTTCTGAGAATGGTAGTAATAAAAACTTAATGGTACCAGTAGTGAACTTGCCTGATCACAGCTTAACACATCATGAGATTTCAGTGCTAAGCAAGGGACTTTCATTCTGCTCCACTATAGATATAAATTTTTTTAATGTCTGTGTAGACCTACATAAGCTAGAAAGAAATCTCACTTTCAAGTGTGCTTTTGAGGATGTGGATAATAATTATGAAGTACAGTAAGCAACACTACCCCCAGGATACAACCTAGATCTGAATTTGGCCCCCCCCCATGAATCCCACAGTTTCAGTGTTCATTAAGAAATGGGAACTTGATTTTCAACATTTACAGGAAGAAAAGAATGTGAGATTCAGGGACAATTGTACAAGGGAAGACCGAGCCGCTTTAAAATCTTTAAGCTCAAATAGCCATATAAGAATTAAACCAGTGGACGGGGAGGGGGGGCAGTTGTAGTGCTGAACACTAGGGACTACATTGCTGAGGTTAATAGATTGGTGAGTAATGATACATTTTATAAGAAGGTTTCACATGATGTTATAGACAAGTTCAAAGCTGAAATAGGTCATGTACTTAATGAAGGCTTTTTAAGGGAATACATCACTGACATGGAGTATAGAACTCTGACAGATAATCATCCAATAATCCTGGCACTCTATGCCTTACCCAAAATTCATAAATGTTTGGTGCAACCACCAGGGAGACCCATCGTGTCTGGTAGGGGTTGGCTATCAGAACCTCTCTCTATGTACCTTGATACATTTTTACAACCCCTGGTGCAGAACTTAAGGTCTTCTCTCAGGAATTCTATCCAAGTAGTCCTGATTATTGAAGATCTCTATATTAAAAAAGAGTGGTACTTTGCAGTGATAGATGTTAATTCCCTGTATACAGTGATACCGCATGAAGAAGGGCTAAGTGCCCTTTCGTATTTTCTAGAGAAAAGGACTTAGGAGGAAAGTGTTAGGACTTCCACACATTTTCTTGTTCAATTGGCAGGTTTGATTTTACAAATGAAATTTTTTTAGTTCCAGGGACAACTTTACCACCAGATACGAGGAATAGCCATGGGCAAAACAATGGCCCCAAGTTATGCCAACCTGTATGTGGGCAAGTGGGAGGTATATCATCTGTATGGTGACACCACAAATCCACACATTCATTGTCTGGATTTGTGGTGGTGCTTTATAGATGAAATTTTAATTGTGTGGAAGGGTACACAAGAGGAGTTTTTGTGTTTCGTACAGTGGATGGAGCACACCAGTAGTTGTTTAAGGTACAAATTTGAACTCAGTCAGACAAATATTACCTTCCTAGATTTAAAATTATGCAAGGATGGGGAAGAGGGAGTTTGTACTAAGTTGTTTCAGAAGAACACAGACGGAAACAGCTTACTGAGGTTTGACAGTTGTCACCCTTATCACACTCGCCACAACATACCAACGGGTCAATTGGTTAGAACCCTGAGAAATTGCACTGGACAAAAATAATTTATCAATAAGAGGGGGGATCAGGTACATAGATTTTTAGTGAGAGGTTATATCCAACATTGTATTGCATCCACAATCAGAAAAGTAAATGCACTTGATAGGGGTAAGGTGTTACAATACAAACAACAGGAAATAAAAGAAAGTCTTGCGTGCCCTATTGTGACTAGCTGAGCTGATGAAGTCAGACAGATTATTGCTAATATTTGGCCCATCCTGGAGCTTGAAACCAGGTTAGAAGTAATAGCCAAAAAAAGACCAAAAGTACTTTTTCAAAAATGCAAAAGTATAAAGGATTATGTGGCATCAAATATGGTACTGACCTAGGAAGTGAATAGACAGACACTTTTAGCACCCAGACCCAAAGGCACATTTAGGTGTGGCAACTGTATGTATTGTAAAAACATGCATAGCAGTAAAAACTTAACACACCCCATCACAGAACAGATCACTGAAATGAAAGATGTAATAACATGTAATAGCGCGGGGTAGTTTACTTGTTGATATGTGACTATGGGGCATATTACGTGGTGCGAACTGTGCGCAAATTTAAGGTTAGGACAGGTGAACATGTGAGGGCAGTTGAAAGGGGTGATGCCAATTATGCCATAGTGAAGCACATACAACAGAATAATTTACAAAAACGTATATTTAGTTTCCTTGGTTTGGAACTAGTAACATCGGGTCCTAGAAGAGGAGATCTCAATAAAAAGATCAGACAGAGAAAGCGTTTTTGAATATTCACCATGGGAGCATGCTCCCATAGGGGACTAAATGAGAGTACTGATCTCTCAGCATTTCTAAAAAAATACAGATGCTAAAAAATATAGATGCTAAAAGTCTGACACTGTAGGAATTCATAATTATTAAGATGATAGATAACTGCCTTCTGTAGCTGTGAAATGAAACAAAGTGCCTGAAAACCACAAGCCTTCATAGCCATGTTTTGGCATTTGAATTGGAAGTAAATGTGAAGTACATATGTTTTGATTAGCAGAAGACGAAAATGCAAAAAAGTGCCTTTTTCTTTAATATCGCTGTCCTGCCTGCACCAGAACTTGAACCAACGGGCTGCCGCATCAGGAACTGCAGAAAGGAGGGTGGCTGAGGGTGAAATTGAACTTGTTTTCGACCTGCGACCGGGACCCTTCGCCGAGAAACTTAACTTAGGACATAGTGCTTTTGTTTGAAATTGGCGCCTAAAGCGCCCCTCCCTATTGGACCTTGGTTGGTGGTGATGCTCTCGCTCTGCTCCAAAAAGGGAGAGCTGTCCCATTGACCTCACTCAGCTTCCAGACGCCGTGTGGAGGGAAGGCGAGGGTGACCTACTCCGAAGGTCCCCCCCTCGCGCAAACAAGAAATCCTCCCTGATTGCCGAGTTGAGGTGCCGTGGGCTACTGGAGTTCCGGCGGGCCTCCTCGGTGGACAAACATAGTCAATAAGCTCCTAGCCCCTGCCCCGGTGCAGGAGAGAGCTTGCTGGATAATTCTCGGCCCACCTGCCCACCCCGTTCCCTCCTCCCATTAAATGCTCACTGGCTCGGCCCCCTGTAAGCTGCCTCACCCAATCAGCTAAAAGGGGTGGTATTGCTCATTGGCTTGGTATAGTTCAGGAATCTCCCTCAGAGAACCCCTCCCTACCCTCATCTCCTAGAATGTGTAACACAAACTACTTGTCTGTATAACCTATCTGACAGCTCTACTGTTAAAACTGCCTGTGTCATTATCCCTGATTGTTACCTTTACTGTCCAGATTTCTTAGCCATTATTACCTAATTGCTTAGCTCTTTTGTTTCTGTGCCAGAATCAAGATTCTTTTTTTTTTATCCAGGTGTATAATGCCTAGATGATGCCTGCCTAAATTGTCCTTGGAAAACTGACAACAGGTTGTATGTGTGTGTCCATATTTCTTAGCCATCTTTGCCAAATTGCTTAGCTCTTTTGTTTCTGTGCCAGAACCAAGTTTTTTACCCAGTTGTATAATGCCCAGATGATGCCTGCCTAAATTGTCCTCGGACAAACTGTCAACAGATAGTACATGTGTTTACATAGGGCTAGGGCAGGTGCAAGTACTACTTACCCGCCTTAGTTCCTCCATTGCCCCTTCCTACCCAGTTGCTCCTTGCTGGGTGTCTGGGCACAATCTCACACGCTGGTACAATTTATGCCTCCAGACAGGAAGTGGGCGTGGTTCCCCCTTCCTCTGTCTAGGGAGGGTAGGGAAACTCATATAGCAGTGGTTAAGGGTGTGCTGACTGCCACCCCCAGGGCTCTAGTTCTTGTAGGTCTTGCACTGGGACTCACCCTTCTTCAAATGGTCACCTCCCTCCCAATATCACTGGGTGACAACTGGAAGTGGTCTCCCTCCCACGAGGAAACTGACTACTCCTTCTCTAATATTCTTGTGATCAACAAGGCACACCGGTGTATTACTTGCTGCCTAGATCTTCATTGCCTTATGTATACAGCCAGGGTCAAGTGAATCCGTGCTAAAATGCACCCAGATGGCCATCCACATATTAGGTGGTATCTCCCCTGGCTCCTCCTCTTTACACTACTTCTGGCCGGAGATAATGAATCCAACCCTGGTCCAATAAATCTGACCCACAATATCCCTCCTGCATGGGGCATGGGTAAGGGGCTAAAAATAGCTCATCTCAATATCAGGAGCCTGCTACCTAACCGAGATGAGCTATTAGCATGGGTGGCACTCTATAAACCTGATATCCTTGGAGTGACTGAGACCTGGCTTAAACCCTCCATCCTTGACTCAGCCTGTGCACTCACTGGGTATGAGTTCACTCACTTGGACAGAGCTGGGAGTAAGAGGGGGGGTGGCATACTAATCTACTACAAGAGCCACCTAACAATCTCCCTAGTTTCTCACTAACAAACAAACAAGTCTCCCTGTGAGCTACCACATGTGCTTCTGCTACTTGGGGATACAAAGAAACTGCACCTAGTGTGCACCTACAACCCTCCAAGGGGAGGACTTCCAGGATTAACCCACCTTATGGACTCAGTTGGTCCCAGTGTTGGGGATAATGAACTCATAATCCTGGGTGATGTCAATCTAAACTGGGAGAGTGGTAATGTTGAGCAGTTCGAGCCCCAACTTGCCAACCTTACCCTGACCCAACTCATCCAGGAGCCAACTAGGCGGATGGCAAATGGATCCTCCTGCACCCTGCTGGACTGGATCATGTCCAACCGCCCGGACAGTATCGCATCAGCGGGCACGCTATCCGATTCCATCTCTGACCACTCCCTGGTCTTCTGTGTCTGGAAAATTCCCTCCCCCAAAATGCCTCACAAAATTATACATGTCAGAAACTACTCCAGGTTTGACCCCGGGGAGTTCCTGGAGGACTTAAGACTTACTGACTGGTCTGGGGTGTTTGGAGCCACAGACCCCTCTGTAGCAACCTCTTGCTTCCTTTCCACCTTCGGGGCCCTGCAAGACAAGCATGCTTCCAAGGTCACCCGCCAGGTGAGGGGGTCTGCTACCCTCTGGTTAAATGGGAGTCTCTTAGCCCAGATGCGGGAGAGAGATAAGTGTTGGGCCCATATCAAAGGTTCCAGTGATCCCGCTATTTTTCAAAGATACAGACACCTCAGGAACAAGTGCAAAAAGGCCATCAGGGTTGCGAAAAGTGACTTTTGCAAATCCGCCCTGCTTAGCTCTGCCAGTGATCCCAGGAGGTTTTGGAGAGATATTAAATCCCTTGTCAGTGGGTCCTCCCATCCAGGAGTCACGGACATGGTCATAAATGGAGTCTCATGCAATAATCCACATACCATAGCCAACTCCTTAAATACTCACTTCTCTGACCTCTCGGTCTTCACTTCTCTCTTCCGGCTGGTGAGAGCTCGCTTCTCCCCTCTCCCTCCACTCGGCAGGAGGATCACCCTCCACGGCAAATGTTTTACTTCAGGGCTGTATCAGTCCAGGACATGCAGAGATGCCTAGCCAGCCTCTCCCAGTACTCTAGCCCAGGCCTTGACAACCTGGAGCCTAAGCTTCTAAAGCTTGGTGCTGCACACATTGCCTCCCCAGTAGCCCACATCTTTAATCTATCCCTTGGATCGGGGACTATCTCTGATGTCTGGAAAGAGGCGAGGATAGTCCCTGTACTGAAGCAGGGCAATCCTAAATTGCCAGATAATTATCATCCAATTGCTATTCTCCCATACCTTAGCAAGCTCCTCGAAAAGGTAGTGGATGAGCAGCTCTCGGAGTACATCCACTCCCATGAGCTGCTGTCTCCGGCCCAGCATGGCTTTCAAAAGGGACACAACACCACCACTGCCTTGATCTCGGTTACATCAAGTATCAGGACAGCCATGGACCCGGGTAAACTCTCTGGTGCCATATTTATTGACCTGTCCAAAGCCTTTGACCTTGTTGACCATGAACTGCTTGGAGCACAGCTGTGGTCACTTGGCCTCTCCCCCCATGCCATGAAATGGCTAACTGGCTACCTGAATGGTAGAAAGCAGCGTACCTGCTTCAACAAAGTCCTCTCCGAGCCCCGACCAGTGACCTCTGAAGTCCCTCAGGGCTCGGTACTGGGCCCCCTCCACTTCTCCCTCTTTATCAATCAACTACCCACGGTGACTACCAACTGCAGAGCTACCATGTATGCGGATGACCTGGTGATACTGGCTCACTCCCAAAATGCCACTGCCCTAAACCAGTGCTTGTCTGACGACTTTAACAATGTCTTGTCCTGGGTTACTAACCACAAACTGGTCCTGAACCTGAAAAAAATGCAGGCTATGCTCTTTGGCTCCCCGGCCAAAATCAAAGCCTCATCGGCCTTGCTAAAAATCACCAGTGTTGATGGCCCCTCGCTACCTGTTGTGAATTCCATCAAATACTTTGGGGTTGCACTTGACCCCCAACTTGATATGGGGAGTCATATCCTTAACATCTGCAGGGCAGCGAACAGTAAACTTGGCCTGGCCTATAGGGCCAAGTACAACCTTACTCCAGCGGCTAGACTTGCCCTCGTGAGAGGTGTGCTTCTTCCCTCCCTCAGCTATGGTCTGCACCTTTTTGCTAGGTCCCCTAAAATTCATCTCACTCAGTGGAACACTGCATATAATAACATCTGTCATTTTGCTTTGGCTGCTCCCCATCTCACCCACCGATGTGAGTTATATGACAAACTCTGCTGGCTCTTCCCAGCCAGATACATTGAGTTTGGGGTGGGATGCCCTCTCGGGGAAAGTGGTTAAAACCGGCATCCCTCAGGGGTTGGCCCTGCTTCTACCACAAATGGATCTTACTCCCTACCATCTTAGGTCCCTGACCGCAGGGATGCTTAAAGTCCCCTCCACCCGTACCCTCATGGGGGATCGGGATTTTACCGTATGCGCGCCCAGACTCTGGAACTCCCTCCCCGGTTATATCCGTTCAGCCCCCTCCTATCGGAGTTTTCGCACCTCCCTGTGGGGTTTCCTGAAACTAGCATCAGTGTGTGACTGTCCCAAGCCTCCCTAGAGTAATGTATCAAACTGCTGGTAATCTTACCTTACCTAAGCTGCCTCCACCAAAGCTGGAGATACTTCCTGTAGCTCAAATGATTTCTATCTACTCTATTCTCAACTACCCATTTTCTTAAATTGTGGGCATCTTCTGTGTCCACAGCATTGCACCTTGGTCATAGGTAGTACCGCCTACTCCCAAGTATCCTGGTACTGCCTAACCTGTATGTCTTGGATAATTGATGATCTGTAAATAATCTGTCAGTTGAACCTGCTAGTCCTAGGGAGTGCCTAACTATAAAGTTATAAGTTATATTGCGACCAATCTATTCCGTGGATAGTACTCCACTCCTACATATTTCCTCCTATTGTCAATTATGTATTTCTTTTTGCATATGTTTTGCTATTGTCAATCATGTATTTCTTTTCCCATATGTTTGCTTATTTGACGTAATATGCATTCATCCTCTTTGTACCTTTATCTGTATTCCCCATGTTGTATTCTCCCGGGTCGTTCCTGAAAATAGGCATAATACTTGTCTAGTGTACTTACCCGCTAGACAAAAGCTAAATAAATAAAAATAAATAATAAATAAAAAAAGAAAGAAGAAAAAACATAGTGTATTAGATTTTGTCCCATGCCAAAGAGGCTAATAAAATGTCAGTGTATGGGGACATATAAAAATGTCCACTTAATAATAACAAAAAATTCCACTTAACATGGACAATGAAGGCATATAGGTATCAAAGATAATATTTGATTAAATTGAATGATGTGTGATGTAGGGGTCAATGAATAAATTGTAGTGAGTAATGATTTTTTACTAGGGTGGCCATGAAATGGTTAATACATTTGAAAAAATTCCTTTTAAAATGGTGATTGGCCTATTTAAATCACATGTTGAGCTCTGATATGTATTTAATGAGCACCTGCTAATAGCAATATTTCACTCTGATGAAGCCTGGCAGTGTACCAGGTGAAACGTTAGTCTTTGTTCACTAGCCACTTTATTGTCTGTTTGCACGACTGCATTTGTATAAAAATTAATGCTTTTTATACAAGTTGGCATTCGCGTTGTTCTTGTTGCTGTTTGGGTGCTCATTCCTCTTTTTTCTGCATTCACTTCCCAGTCTGATGCAATCTGCATGTACGGTGCATGTGTAAATGGTTAGAATGCGCCATGGGATAGTGGAGCAATGCATTGTCTCCCGGCAGGACAAACAGCATCACACATGATTTAGAAGTGCATCCACACTGGTAAGTGAACTGCGTTTACTTACAAACCAATTTCAAAACTGTGCTAAAATCCACATGTTTATTGCGTTTAAGCACTGTTTTTGAACATGGTTTGAAAACATTATCAGTGAGGATGCAACATGTGTTAAGCAACTCTTAAAATGTTTTAAGTGCCTTAAAACATTTTACAGGCACCAGTGTGGACAGGGTCTAAACATTCCAGTGCTCATGCTCACCCAGCTACAGAAAGGGGTACAAGCAGGATCTCACTGGAAATGCAGTGCTGCATGTCGGCTGATCTGTTCTGAGTAAATACATTTTACAAACGGGTCAAAGCAGCACACCAAGGGAAACAAACTGTTGCATATATGAGAATAAATAGTAATAAATAATTACTCCCCCCCCCCTCCCCTGGCTGGCCATGGAGACAGTGTGGTCTAATGGTTTGACCACTAATGAGAACTGGGGGATCCCAAGTTCCAACCCCAGTAGAGCCAAATATTCACTGCTATGTAACTCTGAGCAAGTCCACCAAGCTGCGGGAATGGGTAAATATGGGACCCCACTGAAAATGCAATTTTAAATCTCAGCTAACATATCCTGTCAACATAAATTGTTAAAAAAAAGAAAGCAAGAAAAAACAGTGCTGGTAGCAGCTGCTCTTTCCTGCACCTCCACCACCAGCACCACTCCTGGTAATGCAATCTAATGGTTAGAGCACTTCTAGGAATTGGGAGATCACAGGTTCAGACTCCCCTAGAACCAAATACTCACTACCTGACCCTGAGCAAGTCACTTAATCTCTCAGAACTCATGTCCAGCTAGCTGCAAAAATGGATACAAGCAGGACCCCACTGAACATAGAAACATACAACATGTTGACAGATAAAGACCTACTTGCTCATCTAGTCTGCCCAAAATGTCATGTCACGTCTCAGCTGGACTATCCTGGGTAAATACATTGTAAAAATGGGTAGACGTAGCAGTCTGTCTTTATATTAATTTATCCTCCCCTATGAACTAAGCATAAAAAGTTCAATATAAAATTTGCACGCATACACTGAGGCACTCATCAATGTTTGTTTTTCTGACTGTTACTCTTTTGAAGAGAGCTTTTCCAAGCTGCAGGTAGATCCAGCATCCGCCACTACTACTTGAACCCTAGTTCTTTATACTGTATGCATGCTGATCTCCCATTAAAGTTCCACCTACACCAATAGTATGAAGCTAATTGCCAAGACTGCAGCCTTCAGTCTGAATGCTCCCTGCTAGGCAGCATTCAAGCTGCAGATGGAACTCATTTGGATTGTCTGATACCCTGCTCACTGCTCCTATCACTGATTCTGGCATAACAACATTGAATATCTCAGAGTGAATGTAACATTAATGTTTAGTAAATGGAGAAAAGAGCAAAAATAATAGACTGTGTTTAACTGCTGACTTCCCTTTGAGCTCACAGAGCCTCAGTCTTCATTGGGAGGCAGCATGATGCCAGTTTATAACAGTAATTACAGCACAGTTTCTCTCCCGCTTAAAAGACACAAGTGTAACCCGAAAAAGACATTACTATAGTCATTGCAAAGGACAGATCTCATTACATTTTTAAGTTTGTGCATGCATGTCAAACTTCTTGGGATGAGTGACTTTTGAGTGGTGTGGCACTGTCTGTCCAATGCAGAGTGCTCTGCAAGAGGCTTGACAGTATCGCACAAATCATCAGCCAGGCTGGTCGTGACACTGTTTTGCCTGAAGCGGTCTGCACTTGAAAGAAAAAGCCACATCAATCATGTGGTGACTTTTTTCTTTCATCTGCAGGTCACCGGCCAGCAAACAGCTGTTTGTGTCACGATCGGCCTGGCTGACTTTTCCACCCCCCCTCACCACCCCCACCAGTCCCTTCCCTCTCCAGCCCCTTGCACTCCTGGCTGACATCTTAGGCCCTGTAGGGCATAAATAAATTTACAACAGTGCCACCAGAGCAGTGATTCTGGAAGGTGGGAGGAGGCATTCTCCTCCCCTGCCTCTTCCACTTTCTGCTGACTCCTTTTGCTCCTTTTCTGCCACCCATGCAGAATAGGCCACAACCTAAGCTCCATACAGGCTGGGAGGTTACAATGCCCAAAGGCACTTCCACTTAAGCATGATTGCGCTAGCGGATCCCCCCGACAACATCAGGGTGCTCAATATCCGTGTCAGCATGTATCCCCCTACCCCATTAATGTGGCACAGTGGGAGCCCATACCAGTGTGCCAAAAAAACTACCTCTTTGATGTTTCTGACACTGGGATGCCCACTCCTGGTGTCGGATGCACCGCCCCCCCATGCTCCTATGTTCTCAGCTGACCTCGGTGTGCCCAATCCCCGGGTTGGCACTGTTCCCCCCAGTACTCTGGCACACTAGAATCCCACCCCAGTGTGCCGAAATCCATTTTAATAATATTCCACCTGTAAAAAAGAAAACAGTCCCACATGGTCTTTTTTTGTTTAAACCTGAAAAAAAAGAAAACGATCCATTGTCATTCCCACCAGACTCCCTCCCTCAACCTACACCCTCCCTCTGCGCACCCCACCTCCCCGCACGCCCCTCAACCATACTTACCTCCGGAGGTTGGGAGCAGCCATCTTCTGTGGACCGGGAACACATCTGCACTCTTCAAAGACCAACTGGGAACTGAAGAAATGACGGTAAGCCCCATAATGTCAGTCAATGGGGGGTTTCAACTTAGGTTGATATCTCAGCAAATTTTTGGAGTTTTGGTCCCAAATGTTTGACATGGGGTTCTTGGGTCCCTGTCTCATGAATACTGTCACTGTCATTTCGTTTCTCTGTCCCAAAAGGTGATTTCTTGGTCACTGCATGGAATCATCTTTCGGGATGAAATTAATGAAATGACAGTGCCACTGTTTATGAGGTGGGGTCCCAAAAAGCCCTTGTTGCAAATATGGTGAAAAAACTCCAAACAATTACTGCATTACGAGCGTCCGTTGCGCAGTTTCTATGCATGCTTGTAACTTCATCAGATTTTAATATTTTCACTCCAAGTTTCCAACATTGCCATTTTTTCACACCTCCTTATGAACAGTACAGCTGGCATTTTTTGCATCCAGCCCGAAACGTGTTTTTGCACCTGTGGAGCAGAATGGTGCGGTTGCTGTGTGAAATCAACTTTCTGGACAGATTAACAAAATCCCAGTGCCATTGTTCATGAGGAGAAGTCCCAAAAAGGCCATGCTGAAAATTTGGTGAAGACATTCCAAAAAATGACTGTGTTACGAGTGTGCGTTGCGCAGTTTCTACGCACCCTCGTACCTTTGCCACTTTTTCATATTTTCACCCCAGATTTTCAACATTTTCATTTCTTCACACCTCCTTATGAACAGTACAGCTGTCATTTTTCACATCCTGCCCAAAATGTGTTTTCACACCTGTGGTGCAGAATGGCACACTCACTGTGTGAAATCACCTTTTGGGATTGAGTAACGAAATGATAGTGCCACTGTTCATTAGGTGGGGTTCCAAAAAACCCACATTGAAAATTTAGAGCAAAATTACCAACAAACACCTGGGGCGTTAGGGTTTCCAACCATAATGCCTACCCTGTACAGACTGACAGGCATTGGGGGGGTGACTTGGAGTCGTCAGCCGTAATGCTCACCCCCATTCCACCTCCACCCTACCTCCACCCCCACCCTGCAGCCACTGACAGGAATCGAGGTGTGCCTAGGGATCTTCGGCCCTAATGTTCACCCCATTCTCCTATACTGCACCCATCACAGCTTATTTCCTTATGGAATGGGGTGAGCGTAAGGGCTGAAGACCTCAAGGCACACTGCGACACCTGTCGGTGTCTGCAGGGTGAGGTGAGGTGGAATGGTGTGGGTGTTATGGTCGATGACTCAAAGGCACACCTCCAATGCCTGTCAGTCTCTGCAGGGTGGGGATGGGGGTTGGCGTTATTTCAATACGTCACTGCTATGCCTATTATGCATCTCTCTCTAAATATTGCACTACCAATGCCAATGCCATCAAGCAAACATTCGGCATTGACAAATGCTTGTTTTTCTAATGAAGTGAACCAGTGCTGGAAGAAAATAAGAAATTTGTGTTGAGAGTGATGCCTTAAAATGCAAGGCAGAGGAATACACACAGAAAAATATAGGAGGCATGTACAACAGCAATACCAACAGCGAACTTTCAAATTGACAAATGCTTGCTAAAAAATAATATGGGGCTAAAACACAACAGGTTGTGCAATTCAGTCCTTTAAAAGTACATTCTTATTGTGTAAAGTGAAAATTGGGATATAGGGCAAGTACAGTTGGAAATTCTTATTGAGATTGGGTAGGTTGAGTGGGTTGAGAATTTGACAGACTATGAGAAACTATATAGATGGGTTTGACTGCAGGTGTTTTGACAGTTTTTCCAAACTGACCTTGAAAGCATATTTTAACATTTTGATGTTCTCGTCCCTTACTTTATTCTTCAGTTTAGAGAGGTACAGCTCTGTTTTCTAACCAAAGCCATAATTTTTAGTTGTGCCAGCCTCAAAGTGGCTCTTAATTGACATTAGCATGTCATATGTGGATGTCGCAAAAGGTTTCTCCTTTGACTGCATAAGTTCTATCGCAGCAATAATGTTGCCTGAATTCTCTGTAATGAATGCCAGTTGTGCTTGTAGCTTATCACACAATTCATCCAGTAATTCCCGTAGATTGTTTATTGAGGTGACATCACTAGCATCCACCCTGAAAAAGTCCCTTAGGAATTGCAGGTGTGTCGAATGGTATGCCATAGCTGCAAACCATGTGTTCCAGCTAGTTAAAACAGGAACCAGTGACAAAGCAATAATTTCCTTCGGAGCTTCCAAATCTTCCAAAATGAGATGAATTCTGTTTTGCATTTTGGTGATTGCTGAAAGGCATATTTTACCAATGAAACCAGTTCATTAACTTTTTGAAATGGTACAGCCATGTATCCCCAACAAAGAACAAGACGTGTGCCCAGCAACACACATGCACAACATGGTCCCCAACAACCCCATGAAGTGCGTCATTAAAACATTTAATCATATAACGAGCACTGTCGCTGAGAAATGAAACTACATTCGTAAAGTCAATGTCACAACTCTGGAGAGTCTTCACGACAGCTTGAGCCACTGTGAAATGGTTGACAGAGTTTAGTTCTGTGCTGTTTCCAAGGTATGTCGTGCCCCTTTTCAACACAAAGATAACATTAAGAATGCACCACAACTGTGCATCTATGCTCTCATCACATATCACAGACAATGATTTCCCAATCAGAGCTGCTTTAAGGTCTGCATCAATTTGCTCTTTTAACTTGGGTAGATAGAGCTGCCTCAGGGTGTCTGCTTTTGGTCCCGCTCCACTCCCCTTCACATACTTGCACATCCATTCCCTCAGCTGTGGATGATCCAGCTTCTCCAACAGGATATTTGCAGCCCCCATGCCTTAACTGTGTCCATGACCATCTCATTTCTTACTATGGATGATTCTGTTGCAGCTCTGAAACTGCTAGTCAGGGTCACCTGCATTGCTCATCTTCCTTCACTAGCAGCTCGTTCCTTATTCCTAGCATGTTTCTTGCTGAGCAGATGATCTTTGCCTGTATCTTTTCTGGTATGGTCCAGGACATGGTTGCAGTATAGACATAAAAGTTCTCCTCCATCCTCACAGAGGCCTTCAGATCTGTACTAAAGGGCTTGCACCTTAGCTGAGGTGTAGCAGAGCTTGGCTTTCTTATTCAGTGTGCAGCAGACATCATGCAGGCAGAAAGTATGAATACTGAAATCACAACCAAAAAAAAAATATTTGTAGTGTGTTCCACCAATCTGCTTGATGAGATAATTCAAGTAACAAAATGGGAGACTCAGATCCCCTAGATAGGGCAGTCCATGACTTTTATCCTCTGGCTATGATGGCAGCAGCCACCGCCTATGGCCCCCATCCTCCAGGTATGGCAGCAGCCACCATCTACATCCCCCATCCTCCAGGGTATGACAACAGCTACCACCTGCAACTCCCATCCTCCAGGCACAACAGCAGCAGTGGCCTACCACTCCCATCCTCCAGGTATGACAGCAGCAGTAGCCTACAACTCCTATCCTCCTGGTACGACGACAGTAGCAGCCAACGATCACCATTCACTAGGTGAGTTGGCAGCAGAAGGCTACAACTCCCATCCTCCAGGTACAATGGCAGCAGTAATCTATGACTCCCATCCTCCAGGTGTGAAGGCAGCAGCAATCTATGACTCACATTCTCTAGATATGACAGCAGCAGCATTTTTTGACTACCATCATCTAGGTACAATGGCAGCAGCATTCTACAACCACCATTCACTAGGCGAGATGGCAGCTGCAGCTTATGACTCCCATCCTCCCAGTACACGACAGCAGCAGCAGCCTATGATTCGCATCCTCTGGGTATGACAGCAGCAGCATTCTACGACTCTCATCATCCAGGTATGATGGCAGCAGCATTCTATGACCACCATTCATGAGGTGAGATGGCAGCAGCAACCTATGACCCCCATCTTCCGGGTATGACAGCAGCACAGCCTACGACTCACATCCTCTGGGTACAACAGCAGCAGCAGCCTGTGACTCGCATCATCCAGGTACAACAGCAGCAGCATTCTACAACCACCATTCACTAGGTGAGATGGCAGCAGCAGCCTATAGCTCCCATCCTACAGGTATAATGGCAGTAGGTAAACCAATAGCCAGCATTCTCTGAGTGCAATGGCAGCAGCAAATAAACACCCTCCTACTTGCTCACAACTGCATGGCAAGTAACCCTCTCCTGACTTGTCAACCACACAAGCAATATTCAGACTTATCTGGTGCCATAGAGCTATTTGCACAGCCATATGGAATATATCCAACATGACTTGCCCAAAACCACACTGCACACCGGTCTGAAGCCAATGTAACACATATCCTATCTTGCTCCTTGACTCAGTAATTAAGTCCCACCATGAAAATTGGCTCCGGGGCATACAGAAAGCACTGCAGCCCCAGAGCCAGCTTCACTGGGGAAAGGCCTTATAGACTTGCATGTCCCTGAGCAAGTCTGAGTGTTTCTGTATCTTGTGGTTTTTCTCCAAAGTAAACTTCCATACAGACACTGGTCTGGTCAAGGACATACCCTGTAAGGCCCTCCCTTGCAAAGTATGAGGAGCCGTGTTGCTTTTCGTATTCCACAGAGCAAGTGGGAACATAGAGAAAAATGCACAGCCCTAGAGCGAGTTTGGGGGGCTTACACACTGCAACTTCCTAACCAAGTCTAAGGGTCTCCAGCAATACCAACTCTCTTCCCCAGACACTGAGACTTGCTTTGGTGCATGCTATAATGGAACAGACACCATCAGATTTCATCAAGGACAAAATGTGTGTAATGCACTCCCTGAAAAATGAGAGCCAGTTTGTACATTGGGCCTTACACACTGTATGTCCCAGAGAATGTCCAAGGGACTGTGTTGCATGCTCCACACCTAGTCTGGGCAGAGGGCTGGCATCACTGCCCTTAGCAAATTCGACCATTTCTCTCCCTTGTTGCCTCCATGGAGTACATTTGCAGGGTCGCATCACTGCTATGTTACCACTGTGCATAGTCAACTCCACCACCAACAACTTGCTACACAAGACCCCTCCCCCAAACTTGCACTGAGATGCACTCAATTCAACCCAGCTTGATGTATACTCCAGTATAAGAGGCAGGTTCACATGGGAATCTAGGCACTGCACGGCTTTTCCCAAGCTGCAGACCATGGCGATACTTTAGCGTGCCAGACTTCCTTGCACTTTTTAGAAAAGCTCCCCATAATACGGTACTTACGTGCAGACTAGTGTCCTTGCAAACAGTACAATAAGCTTCAAGCACAAACAGAAGTAAAAATTAAATTCAAGTGCATTTTAGGTTTGGGGCTAGCAGTTAGCAGAGGATTGCAGTGGAGGAGGAGGAGGAGGGAGATGAGGGTGTAGAAGGGAAGAAAAGGGAAGGGGAAAGGGAAGTGGGAAGCATGCCAAGAACAAATCCCTTCAGGATGCTGAGAACCCTGGCAAGGGCAGAAACAAGGTGAATATAGAAGTGAGAGAGAGAAGAAAAATAGATAGGTTGGGGGGGCAAGAGGGAGGTATAGAGTTAGTGATGAGGAGTGCAGTGGAGGAGGTGGGAAGTGAGGGATAGGGTTGATAGGGAGGCATACCAAGGACTGACCCCTACAGGATGTTGAGAACCCTGCCAGGGAGCAGAGAAAAGGTGAAGATAGAGGTGAGGGAGAGAAGATAGATATGTAAGGTGGGCAGGAGGGAGGCATGGAGTTAGTGCTGAGGAGTACAGTGGAGGAGGAGGAGAAGGGAAGTGAAGGATGGGATTGAGAGGGAGGCATACCAAGGACTGACTCCTACAAGATGCCAAGAACCCTGCCAGGGGGTGCTAGGAATAATACCTCCCAATCCCCACTGCAACCCTGCCTTGCCATAGCTGCTAACCATGTCCCTTTTGAGAGATATCCAGCAAGAGATCTCCCCGGAGATCTAGAAACAATTTGTCCTCAGACTTTCTCTGGGGCACACAGAAACCGAAACAGCCCCTTCGTACATGCTCAGATGCAGCACTGCCAGCTCTGACTCCCCCCCAATGTGCCCATGTTAGTGTGCAATGCCCACCCCCTTACTGTGGCACACAGTAAGCTTGAGGATCCTTGCACACACCTCCACCACCACCACACATACATATGTGCTCTGGGGTACACAGAAGGCAGAAAAGCTACTCAGAGCTCCCGGACGTGCCTCACTACCTGCAAAATCTGAAGGACTGTGCGGATTTCTGTGTGCCTCAGAGCAATTTTTCAGGCAAGGGCTTCATAAGTGTATAGCAGAGTCTGTAACAGTAACACCCCTCACCAAGCTTGCTCTGGGGCACACAAACCAACACAGCCCCTTCGGGTATGCTCAGATGCAGCACTGCCAGCTCGGACCCCCCAACATGCCCATGCTACTGTGTAATGCCTACCCTCTGACACACAGCAAGCTTGAGGATCCTTGCACCCCCCCAACCACACACACATATTGCAGACAAGGGCTTCATATGTGTGTAACAGAGTCTGCATGCAGCAAGCTCGAGGAAGGATACTTGCCCTTCACCACCACACACACATATGTGCTGTGGGGTACCAAGAAAGCAAAAAAGCTGCTTAGAGATCCTTAGATCCCCCAACAAGTTAGAAAGACTAGATTTCTTTGTAAATTTACTTTTTATTAAAACTGTTTCAGATTTCTGCTTTGGTTTGATGCAAACGCGCGCGCGTGCACACACACACACACACACACACATACACACACACCCTCTGATTCCTTCACCTTTGCTTAATTTTTTTAGTTAAACACATCAGTTTCTTGCACTCAGTCCAGGGCTTTGTTGGTATGGCCACATAAAGCAAACAAGTAGCTTGAAAATCAGTGCAGTTCGCACTTTGTAACCCATCTGCACTTTCACAGAGCTGTAGGCCCTTTTGAGGAACGTGGGAAATGGTACTTTATTTGGTTTTCCTTGATTTAAACTTCACAGCAGCATAGCAACTAATGCAATCTTTTAGAACCCCTTCTCTCTGAGCACATAAAATATGTTGGAGTGCATGTGGGGAAACGGTAGCATCCCACTGTTCATATTTTCTATTATACTTTTGCTCTGCCTGCATTGAGAAGCTACTGAAAAGAACACAGAGTAAGCAGCCAATTTAGCACCAACCTCTGAAGTTAAACCCCAGCTCTTTGATCCCACCAGAGTCTTAAAATACTGAAAAAATACTAGTATTACTGCATTGATCAAAAACAAAGCTGTTTTATTCCATGGGCCGGATAGTCAAACTGTGCCAGGCTATGGCGCAAGCTTGGGCGCAGCTCAACTTGGCTGCGCAGGAGTGTGGCCTAGGCGATATTCAACAGAGCTGCGCCATGGCTCAGCAGCTTTGAATATCACACCCTGGCTGCCCCCAGTGTGCATGGTGCAGTGGCACTGCGCCAGTGCAAGTGGCCAGAGTGGAGCATGGAGATGCACTACAGCAAGTGCCATTGCGCCATTCACAGCACCAGCGATATTCAAAAGTTGACATGCAAATGGGGCCATAATTTATGCAAGGCGCACATGGGGCCATTTGCCTGTCATTATGGCCCCATTTGCATGCAGGTGTGCTGATCCCTGACGAATTGCACCTGGCACCCTGCCAGGCAGCAGCCATCTGGGACCGACGCCCCCTGCAGCCCGATCATGGGCATCTGTAAAGATAAAAAAAACCTCCAATATCCCTGGTGGTCCAGTGGACTACTTTCTGCCTGATCACGGGCATCTGTTAAATAAAACTGCCCCGTCCTATATCCCTGGTGGTCCAGTGGACTGCACTCTGCCCGATCACCAGCATCTGTAACAAACAAAAAAACAGTCCTATATCCCTGGTGGTCCAGTGGACTGCTGACTGCTCAATCGCAGGCATGTTTATTAAAGAAAGGAACAGGTCCAATATCCCTGGTGGTCCAGTGGACTGCTGACTGCCCGATCGCGGGCATGTGTAATAAAGAAAGGAACGGGTCCAATATCCCTGGTGGTCCAGTGGACGGCTGACTGCCCGATCGCGGGCATGTGTAAAAGAAAACCTCAATATCCCTGGTGGTCTAGTGGTGCCCCCCCACCCACTGAGCCCCACTGCCCTGCTCCCCGGTCCAGCTGGTAGTGGCAGCACCACCCGCCTGCCGCCCGTCGCCCACGCTGACTGACACCTCATGAGGCTGCACACCCTTTGGTTCTGGCGTGAGCCAATGGGCATCAGCAGCCTACCGTACACACATTCTAGATATGCGAATGAACCATTCACATATCTGAATGGTAGGGTTGCATGCCCATTGGCTCACGCCAGAACCAATGGGCGGCAGCCCTACCGGGCGTCAGTCGGTGAGCAGCGGGTGGCAGGTGAATGGGTGCGGCTGCCCACCGCTGACCGGGCGGAGCGGGGAGGTGGGGCTCAGTGGGCGGGTGTGGGGTACCACTAGACCACCAGGGATATTGGAGGTTTCCTTTTTTACTCATGCCCGCGACCGGGCAGTCAGCAGTCCACTGGACCACCAGGGATATTGGACCCGTTCCTTTCTTTATTACACATGCCCGCGATCGGGCAGTCAGCAGTCCACTGGACCACCAGGGATATTGGACGGGGAAGTATTTTTTAACAGATGCCCGCGATCAGGCAGTCAGGGTTCCACTGGACCACCAGGGATATTGGACGGGGATGTTTTTTTTAAACAAATGTCCATGATCGGGCAAGGGGGGGCACCGCCAGGTGCAGCTGGAACTCGGGTGGCCACCCACAGGTGGCAGCTGCCGTGTTGCAGCCTGCAATGCGGCAGCTCACCTGTGGGTTACCATCAGTTGTTCCTTTTTTTTAGCTTAATTTTGTGATGGCACAGGTAGGAGTTGCACATGCATGGCTCTGTACATCCCGGGCTGAATATCGGGCTGTGCAGGTTATGCATGGGCACGCCCCCCCACGTGTGCCTGCATACATTACTGATGCACTCCGGCGCATCAGGATTTGTGCTGCGCACTTTTCCCTTTCGAATATTGCGCTGGGTCGCATCAGTGGGTTGCACATGGTGCAACACTGTTGTGCCATGTGCAACCCTGTTGAATATCCGGGCCCATGTACACACTACCCAAATGTAAGGTAAAGGTCATGGTGCGACACCAGGCATCCTTTGGCATTTGTTGCTGAATGCGGTCATACTTGTAAAATACTTTGGGCTTTACGGCTTGCACTGTATTTTAAAATGCCTTTTTAGCACTTAACGAAAATCAGCAAAGTGAGAAGCAGTGCAAAACTCTGCTGGCATCTTGCTAGGCAAAATAGTGTGGTGGCACACTAGCGTGGTTTCCAACGGCATCCTTTCTGTGGTCTCTTCTCCTCCTTCTCCTGGCTTCTGAACAAATAGGGGAAGAAAGATGCTCACATGCCTCCTGTTATACTGCTGAACACCCGAATGCTCATGCTCCCAGTGTGAGACCCGTGAGTCATCTGCGTGACATTTTAAATTCCACCAGCCAATCAGAATTCTGTGATTCTGTCTGTGATTATGGAATCATGGCGAGACAGTGGCCTTGATGATGAGCATTATAAGAATTTAATGCACGTTCTTAGTGTGTGATGCTTGAATTAACCCCTCGAGCGTCACTATTGGCGTTTACAGTATGTAGCATCACACACCTCCGGTGTGTATTAGATTCTTGAAATGCTCACCATCCCATATATTATCCTGTATTTAAACTACATATACAGACATTGCATTTTGCAGTCATCACATTTGTGTATACAACCATTGGAAAAACACTAGCAATTAAAAACATACTTTGCAAGTAACAATGCCTTAGCTACAAGTATAAAAAGTTAGACTATTAGATACACAACTAATGACTAAAATTACTCCATTCACTATACACCGAGATGGGTGTAAATATATAATGAGAGAATACTGTTCACACTCTGGAAGAATAAAATTAAGCATATTTATGAATACTTTCTATATACAAAGTCGCATTTTCATTTCATATACCCCCCATTATTCTACATCAGACTCAACCTATTTCTTGGGGTCTGGGCACTGTTATTGAGGAATTCTTTAAAGACAAACCATTTTTTATCATAGGTGGCCAGGTTACCCAGGGTTCTGTAAACCATTTTCTCCATTACTGCACATTTGCTTAGTTGTTTCACACACATTTGTCTGGGTGGAGGACTTCCATTTTCCAAAATGTTAAAATTAATAGTTTGGTACATATAATAGCAATGTATATAAATTTCCATGCCCCTTCATTGATGCCTTCTGGTTTTAACCAAATCCTCCAGTAAAATCTTGTAGGGTTCAAGTTTTATAGGGGTCTACAGTAGCTATGTGTGTGTCCTCTTAACATCCTGCCAGCTACCAGTTAACCTTAGACAAGATAGCATCCTGTGCATCAGATCCCCTTTTGCTTGTCTGTTCCAGGGGCACACACCATCATGCTGTGGTGATAATTACAGCAGGCAATCTGGTGTATAATAGGCTTGATGGACTGCCATGTATTGAATGGACTTGAACTGAGCAGGAATTTTCCATCCCTCACGTAATATGTCTGCTCAGGCTGTTTCACCAATTCCGTACCAAGTGTAAGCTGTCATTTACTTATTTGTACCCTTTCTAATTGTTGAATGTCTCCTTTTTTGGTAAGTACACCAACATGGTATAGCACAATCAAGGTAGGGCCTAACATAGGCTTTGTACAGTGGGAAAATAATCTACTTTTGTCTGGAGCATATGTTTCTCTTGATAGATCACATAACTCGATTAGTCCTTGTGATGACCTTCTTGCACTGTTTGTGTTGCCTGTGATCTGATGTCACTGTAGCGCCTACATTTTTTTCACTGGTAGGTTCTAATGGCATATGTGTACACAATGTGTATTTATTTATTTTATTTTTGTATCCTAGGTGCATGAACTTGCATTTCTCTACATTAAATTCCTTCCTTGTGTAACTGACCATTCATATACATATATATATAAATATATATATATATATATATATATATATATATATATATATATATATACACACAGTATATTAACTTTTTATTTATTCACAATGAAAGAGCAATAACAAAATTAATCTATTGTGTTACAGTCTGACTGAATTATCAGTGTTGGGTGTACAGTTTTGCATGGTTTTCCTATCTTCAAGTCATCAACAGACTTGGAGGGCCAGTTAGATATGTGTTTTGTTAGTTCAGTAATGAATATGTGGAAAATGAGGAGACCTAATACAAAACCTTGGGGAACACCACTGGTGACTTCTCCAAGGTTACATTTAAATCACTTTATTTTTACTGAATTTTTCCTGTTATTTAACCAATTCAGAGTCCAGTTTATAAGCTTTGAAGTACTGTATAACAGGAAATATTCACTGTCTTTTTATTTTCATTATATTCACTACTTCCATATTAGAGTAAAAATAAAAAGACATGAATATTAGGTAGATCACTATATATAGCACCACTAGAGTTCCACCAGTGAAAATAAGAGGAAGTGAATGCGTGGGTGTGTGCTTGGAGTGCTAAATATAAAGGGAGTGAATATAAACTGCTATGCAGTAATATGTGCCCTTTCAAGTTTTCCAATAATGGTCCAGTGCAGGATGAGACTGAACGCCTTACTAAAGTCCAGATAGCTGATGTCACATGGGATCCGATTATCCAGGGAGCAAAGGACTATAAGACCATGGATGGCAAATGATTGGTTCCCCTTAATAGAGAGCATGTGTGGTACTTTAAGAGTAAAGGTAAGGCTATTTGAAGAATGTGTGGCCACACAGTAAGTTCCTCACAGAGATCAGCTCTTTTAAATAAACAATGGCTTTCCCTTGAAAACATTTTTTTGTTATTGATACAATAGATGAAGCTCCCTTCCTTGTTCCAATGGGAGTCATAGCTCTTCTGGAGGACTTACAAGTTGGTTGATACCATCCTATCTACACACATGGTGCTAATTGCATGGCTTGACACTTGTTCAGCTTTATGTTTTGGCATGGTTGCTGGTAGCATTGAAACTACTGTAGGTATTTACCTTCTTTACACTATTTTGTGAAGATTTCCAAAGTTGTAAATGGTGCTTGAGTATTGTGTATGTGCTCTGACATCTGAATGATGATCAGTTTTCGTTATATCTACAAAATAATAAGAAGGACATACTAAGTGCTGAGCCAAGGCTCATTTCCTGGTACAACCTAGGGGAGGGGTGTTACAATAAGGGGGGATTACAGTGGTAGTTAGAATAGCATCCAGAAAATATGGCCACCCCAGGATGAAGCAGAATATCTCCATTTTAGCTAGTGATATTTTGCAGGATACTGCAGGAACCAATGCAATCTAATGACAATCACCCTTATGCTATTCGCACCAACATCACAGCAAACCCGCTTGTGATTGAGACGGACAAGGTAAGGAAGCTTCTTAGCATGTGTTGATTAGAACACAGCAACTTTAACTACAGCAATTTGGATTTAGGCAGGGTTCACTACAAGCCAGGTGAGGTGTGCACAAGTTAAATGAATAGAGGTGTCATCAGCTACTGTAACCTTTGAGTCTCACAAAGAATTTAAACAACATTTTTGTAAACAAATGAGAAAAAAAGGAAGAGAGGGAATAAACAAGCAACATTTTCAGTCTGACAAAGAATTTTAACAACTTTTTTGTAAGCAAACAATAAAACTTTCTGTGGGGAATAGATTTGTAGCAGCATTTCACAGCATAACAAAAATGGAAGGGGGAAGGGATAATATCACAGCGTAAACTAACATAGTCACTTACAAATAAATTCAGAACAGCCAAGTATCGGTTAAACCAAAAGGGGATTTGTGCTGTGTACTGTAAACTAATGACAGCTTGAACATTAATCAGAAGGAGGATAAACAGGATATCATTGCAAGCGCTCCTTTTAATTTACCTGCTGTGAGCAACTCTCTTGCTGGGAAATCAGCTGCCTCTCTCTCTCTCTCTCTCTCTCTGGTTGGACCAAGAGCAGAGGAGAGTGACATGGAAGCAGGAGGACCAGTCAGAGTCCCAGTAATTCAACAGGAAGTCCTGCCTAGGGGAGGTCCTAGCTGGTAGGATAAAAGCAACCACAGCTAACATGTTTGCGTCCCTGTGAGTGGGTGGAACAGTGAAGGAGTGGCACAGTGGTAAGACTGGTGTCTTAGGTTTGGAAAGCAGGGAAGTACTGGCAGCACCACTGACAGTTCTATTTAACAGCTTACTGGAAACAGAAGTGGTTGAGGAGGACTGGAGGAGGGCAGATGTAGAGTTCCACCAAATCGGTTCAACATCAGAGATATCGACCGACTTTACAGTGGCAACAAATTGCTGATGGTGACTATGTCACCAAGCAGTTGTGTCAATGGGAATGGAGTACACCACGAGTATAGCAACTGAATATAGGTGCCACATCAAAACAGTAACTCATGTTGGGTGCTATACTCATGGGCTACCCTGCAAGGGTATCGACTGTACATGACTGTGGTACTGGATGGTGACAGGAAGTGGGGAATAGTGAGGGGAAGGGGATGGCCAGGGAACAGGTTTTGAGGGATGGGTGTACCTGCTGCTGCCAAGCTAGCCATGTGGTGTGGTGGTATGGGTGGCTAGCTGTGATGCAGCAGGTACAGTGTTCAGGACTGGGACCGGGTGCGTAAAACTTTTGCCACTGCCTGTGGCTCCAGCACTTAATTTTTTATATAGTGCAGGATTTTGCCCCCTCCCTGACATGTACCCCCGGAGTTGATAATCCTTATTCAGGGGTGGGGATAAACTCTGTTGGGGGTGTGGGGTATAGCCCCCTACAAAACACTTTTTTTCGATTCCAGATGTCAGGTCACCTTAAATTGTATATTGCCAATTTGCTTTTAGGCGATATACACAAGCCATAATAATGATCGCTATTCTGCGATCGCTAATATGACATGGAACAGTCAATGGACAGCGATCATAGCAACAATCCTGGCTATTTGTGGGGGGCTTCGCCCACACCCCCGAATATTAATATAATTACTTCTGGGTCAGAGGTTTATGGGGGGGAGGCAAAACCCCGGGGGTGGCAAGACCATCAGCACTGCAAAATCCCAGTCGACAGAATGGCTGTTGAATGATTTGCAGTGCCGACCTTACTGTCACTGTAAGGATTTCACTGTGTGGATGGCACATCCAGAAGTAATACCACTACACAGAAATGATAGCAGGGTAGAGATTGACAATTATAGACCAGTCAGCCTGATACTGATGGTGGGAAAGTTAAGGAGGGGATTGTGGAATATCTTGAATTCAGTGGGTTACAAGACCTGAAGCAGCACAGATTCATGGGGAGTGGGAAGTGTAGGTGGGCACGTCAAATGAATCTGATAGATTTTTTTGACTGTATGACCAAAGAATTAGATCAGAGTGGAACAGTGGATGTGGCCTACCTAAAGTTCAGTAAGGCTTTTGACACAATTCCACATTGCAGACTAGTAAGCAAGATGAGGAAAGTAGGAGATTAGGAGTGGGTCCATGTGTGGTAAACTGGGTAAGAAACAGGTTAGGGGATAGGTGATAGAGGGTAGTGGTAAACAGAGTTCACTGAGAGGAAGGGAGAGTGACCAGCAGGGTGCCTCAGATATGAGTACTGGGGCCAGTCCTCTTTAATGTTGTTATAAGCAACGTTGAAGACGAGCTAGAAGGGAAGGTCTGCCTCTTTGTGGATGACACCAAAATTTACAGTAGAATGGACACTCCTGGGGGCAGGGGTGGAGGCAAAGGATGAGCAGAGAGCTGAGAAAATTTGAGTAGTGGTCAAGGGTATGGCAGTTGGGTTTTAACATAAAGAAAGCAAAATCATGCAGTTAGGGCTCAGAAACCCAGGGGCAGAGTACAAAACAGGTGGCTTTGTGTTGACAGCCACCAAGCAGGAAAAAGACCTAGGTGTAACCATAATGAATGACCAAAAGGTGGCCAGGCAGTGTGACACAGTAATTGGGAGGGCTAGTGGGATGCTGTGCTGCATAGAGAGGGTTATTATTACTAGCAGAATAAAGGAGGTGGTGTTGCCCATGTAAAGATCACTGGTAAGACCCCACCCAGAGTACTGTGTCCAGTTCTGAGACCACATCTCCAGAAAGAGCAAAAATGATCCAGAGGTGAGCAACTAAAACAGTGCAGGGTCTACACCAAAAGCCCTTTGAAGAGAGACTAATGGGCCTCAATATGACTACACCTTGGAAGAAAGGAAGGAAAGGAAGGATATGATAGAGACCTTTAAATACTTCACGGTGGTAAACAAGGAACAAGAGGGAAGTATTTTTCAGAAAAAAAGGAGCTCAAGAACCAGGGGACATGCTATGAAGCTGGAGGGGGTAGATTCAGTAGAGATGTGAGGAAGTGCCTCTTCACAGAAAGAGTGGTGGATTTCTGGAACAGACTTCCAGTGGAGGTGGTAGTGGGATGGGGTGAAAACAGTGGTGGAGTTCAAGAATCCATGGGATAGGCATAAGGGAATCTTACTAGACAGGAAGGTGGGGAGGTAGAAAAATCTGGAGATCAACTAGGATCTGCGGTGACACTGTAGGTAAGAAAAATGGGCAAACTGGGTGGGTCAAGCAGTTCATATCTGGAATCAGACTCTGTTTTTTGTAGTCACTCCAGTTTGTGAAATAGGAAACACATATAATTACAGAGTGCTTGATCCTGGTGACTGGCACTGTATCTGGATATATCACAGGAAATCCTATTGAAAAGAATGGTGATTTCATGCGATACATCTAGATGTGCAGGGACTTATCTCTGGCTTCTACTGTACAACAGAAATAAATAGTACAGTGCATAACAACAACGACACAATAATAAACAAGATGATTTGGTGCAAAGTAAGGATACAATAATATAACCACACAGCAATAAAATAGAAGGGCCAAGATATTTAAAAATCCTGGATTACATTTGCATACAAGTTTGCTCCAGGAGCAAATTGTGCCAAGAGCAAACTATGGGTATAATGGAACACGCTTAAAGCACATAGTGAGCGTGAAATACAAGTTTTAATATAATGGCCTAGGGAGGCAGGCACTAACCTGTTTGCTCCCACAAAGCAAAACTGTCTGTTGGTCATATGAGGTATGTAGCCAATAGGGAGCTACAGGACTTGCAGGAGCAAATGGGCTTTTAGGGTCTGCATATGGTGATTGCTCCTGTGGAGCTCTAACCTCTAGGCTATACTGCCAGTCAGCTACTTCAGGGAGGTGGTGGTCCTTGCGCAGTTATAGTTTCACAACAGGGGAGGAAGAAGTTGGAGTAGAGGAAGTAGTGACATGTATTAAAGCCAATTGAGGGTTAAGTGGTAGAAGGAGTGGAAAGGAGGATCCAGTCTGGTCAGGGTTGATTTGTGGGCAGCACTGCACCACGCAGTCAAACGCAGGAAAAGTCCTCATGAGAATGATCTCCTTGTAGTCCAGGAGTTGAAGGCAGACTTTGCTCTAATACAATGCAGCAAGTATGGGAAGGAGCTCTTCAGGGAGGTGGTGGTGCTAGTGCAGTTTTAGTGTCTAACAGACAGCAGACTACTGTTTGCGGAGCCTCAGTTCCTGCTGCCTTCTCCTTATTTTTCACTGATGACACATTTTGGCACAGTTGTCTCTTGTAGGCCACACTTAAGTTTAAATGGACATGATTGCAAAGATATAATATTATGCAAGGAATATCCATGGTGGGGTGTGTGACAATATTGTAGTAACTGAACAATCTGGGTGGGTTGTGAGGACCAAGGTGCAGCTAAGGGCCTTCAGTCACCCAGGAAGTGAGGTTATTACAGCACTGTTACACACCCAGAGTGGATTATTACATTTCTAACATTTGTAAAATTGTTATGAGTGTTATATTTAATGCAACTTTATAATAAAAGAAATATTTCAGCCAGTATTTACATCATTATTGAGGTTCTGTTTGTGTCAGGAGGATTTCTTTGCTATGATAAGCACATTGATTGCACTTCTACTGCACAGAGTAGCAAAAATGACGTTCGGAATAGGTTTATGTACAGTGTCTGTGAAAGATAAAAATACAAAAGTGTGGTTCCGTGTATCTTTTTTGGGGGGGAGGGAACTCTGCTGAGCTAATAATACTGAGACAAAATCTACTGAAAAACCTTGTCATGCAGAAAAGACAGTACTTTTTCAATTTGTCACAGTTTGGTTGTCAGTGTATAAAATTTCCCTGTGAGCTGTAAAGACTCCCCTGCAGTTCACAACTAAGATTGGGATATGTTCCTGTGGTGCATTAAGACAGACTTACTTATTTTGTACACAGTGAGCTCTAAAAATACAATTTATGGCTGGCAACAGATCTACAGCAGGGTTGTGCAAACCTCCCAAAGTTTGACTGCATGAACTTTGACCATTAAACTACATAAAGTCAAAGCCAAAATTCTCTTAACAGCTGACTAGATGAGGCAGTAACACCATTGACATGAAAATGGTCGCTCTAGCAATTGATGTGCTCATTATTCCCATTGCTAAATTCTTCAAAAAGTCTCACAGTGGCTAAATTCCCATCACTTTGGAAACAAGCTATGGTGACCCCTGTATATAACAGTGGACAGGACAAACCCAGCAAACTACAGACCCATCTCCATTCTCTCCCCACTATCAAAAGCTCTGGAAAGTATAATAGCTGATCAAGTTAATGAATATAGTCCGAAATACCACCTGCAATGCGCACCACAGCATGGATTCAGGAAGAACCACAGCACTGTCACAGCACTGGTTGACTTTTCCGACTACACCCATAAGGCCTTAGATGAGGGGAACCTGGTTGGTGCCATCTTCATTGACCTCACGAAAGCCTTCGATAAAGTCAACCACCTCCTCCTACTGACTCAACTTCACAGTCTTGGATTTGCACCCAGTCTTCTCACATGGTTTAATGACTATTTATCTGACAGATCCCAAAGAGTGAAAATAGGCCAAATGGTGTCTGACTCCAAAGCAGTATCTTTGGGAGTACCCCAGGGGTCCATTCTAGGGCCCCAATTGTTCAACCAGTTCCTGAACGCACTCCCAGAAGCTTGCCCCAGTAAAGTCATCCTATATGCCAATGATGCCATAATAATTGGTAGCCACTCAGTACAGAGCTGCTGCAGACTGAACTGCAATCCACTTTCAGGCTACTAGAGAATTGATTCAGGACTCAGCAGTTGCTACTCAACCATAAAAAAACTAAAACTATGCTCATCTCCAGCCACCAATCAAAAAGAAGATACCACATCCTTACCATCACTAATCTAAACTCAGACCTACAAGACCAAGTACACTCATTCAAATACCTTGGTGTCATGATCGATGACACCCTCTCCTTTGTGCAACATATTGACATGGTGGTTAAGACTGTTAACTTCAAACTGGGTGTCCTTTATAGGCACCGGAAAAGTCTAACATTCAATGCCCTCAGGCTATCAGTCTCCAGCTCCATCCTATCTGTTGTTGACTATGGCTTGGTAGTCTATGGGGCAGCCACAGCTACGGCACTTAAGAGGGTTGAAATAGCCTTAAACAAGGCCTGCCAACTCCTGCTCAATGCTGACTGGCTCACGCACACCTGCGTACTCTATGAGTTGTCCAACCAGCTAAACCTTAGTAGCAAAGTCAGCTTCCAAACCTGCCTCCTTGGGAGGAAGGCCTTGCTTGGCCAAACCCCCCCTTGCATCTCAGAAATGTTTTCTAAGGCAACCCATTTGTACACTACTAGAAGAAAGGAGCTATACCCTCTTAATGTCCTGTTTCGCAGGACTGCTCTTGGTCAACGCTCCTTTTCCTGCAGAGCACCTCTCTGTCTTAATGAGGCCCCCTCAGCCTCACTGGCAACTGCTAACATTAGGGCCTTTAAAACTGAGCTGAAGCAGCATTTTCTAAGCAGGCAATTATGCTTGTGCCGTCACTAATCATCCTGTTGCACCATCCAGGACCTGCACTCACTTGTCTCAAAAATACGATACGGATACTAAACCCACCTACCCCCCTGGCCTTCTATTCCCCATAGGGGGTCTATAACCTGCCCCCAGTGCCCTCTCTTCTCTCACCTCCCCTTATCACTCTGTTACATTACCCATCTTTTCCATATGATTACATTCTCTCTCTCCTCCCCCCTACATGCACTCACTCTCTCTCTCTCTCTCTCCCCCTCCACTCTCGCCCTCCACTCCCCCACTATCTCCATATCTCAAGCCCCTTTGCTATCTCTACCCCCTCCTCCACCTTTTCTCCACCCTATGGCTCTACACATTACCCAAGAATCACTCCCCCGGTACCCTCAAACCACTCCTCTCTGCCAGTCTGTATCCCACCTGTCCAATGCACTATCTTCACCCCTCTCACACCTCCCGACCTCCTATTTGCATCTCTGACAATGCCTGCTGGGCTGCACTCTGTAATCCTTTGCCTCTCCCCCACAGTCATCTTTAGCAGAACTCCGATACATCCTACTCCAGCCTGTTTAGAGTATTCTTGAATAAGATGTAACTTCACGGCAGGAGTCACCTAAAAAGATGTTCACATGGAACAAAATGTTTAGTGAACTTAATAAGTCTGTATCATGTTATTTTTGTTTGTTTGACGTGGAACCTTTGTAAAAGAGTCCTGGACTCAAAGGTTGTTTTCGAACCATGAAATAAATAAATAAATAGTTTGTAGTGGTTTGACCATTAAAAAGCATTCTGAAATGGGATAAAATGAAAGAACATAATGCACTGGGCTGATGAAGCACCCAAAACAGCAGGATGATGCAGTGGGTCACATTGAGGGGTACTGCTGGTTCCAAAAATTGTGTCTATTCAGTCAGTGCCAAATTGGGACAATGCTAGTAGTAAACAGAAGTATGTGACTAACAGTGCTCAAAAATAAAATGGGTGTAATTGTAAAGCCTATGTGTACCCACAGAATATCAACACAGAATGACACGGGGTGGGATAGTCAAAGGAGTTGCATATGGCGCAACAGTGTTGTGCCATGCACAACCCACTGATACACCCCAGTGTGATATTCAAAAGGGGAATATGCTCCATGCAAATCCCGATGCTACGGGGTGCACCAGTAATATATGCGGCGCAAGTGCGGGGGGCATGCCCATGCATATTCCGGACATCCTGATATTCAGCCTGGGATGTGCGGCTTATATGCTGATGCAACCCCTACTTGTGCCGCACACTGGTGCTCAAAGTTAAGCCTAAAAGAAACGGGAGCAAGGGCTGGCCACCCACAGGTGAGCTGCCATATTGCAGGGCACAACACGGCAGCCGCCAGCTGTGGGTGGCCACCCAAGCTCCGGAGCCAGGGTCTGTCAGTGTTGCACCCACGCCCGATCATGGGCATATGTATAAAGAAAACATGTCTATCATTGGTGGAGTTCAGTGAGCGGCGCCTGATCACGGGCATAAGAGATGAATAGATATAATTATCTTGGTGGTCAGCAGTACCTCCTCACTCGCCCACTCGAGCCCTCGTTACTCCACCGGTCCAGCAGGGCAGCTCCCACCGCAGTCACCTGGCCGCCCCACCCGACTGACAGTGTATGGTATAGCTGTACGATTCATTGGTCCACAACGTACTATCGGGCAGTAGACTATACCGCATTACTATATATCCAGATATGTGAATGGAGCCATTCACATATCGGGACCGTGCAGTATGGCACTGTCTGCAAATGCATTGGCCCACGCTGTGGACCAGTGGGCGTACAGCTGTACTGTATGGTGTCAGTTGCCGGGCGGCCGGGCAGCTTGCGGGTGGGGAGCTGCTGACCGCTGCTGACCGAGGGGGAGCAGGGTGGTGGGGCTCTGTGGGTGGGGGGAGGAGGGTACCGCTGGACCACCAGGGATAATTTATAATGTTATTTATTATACTTATGCCCGCAATCAGGCTGGAAGCGGTCCACTGGACCACCTGGGAAATTGGACATGTTTACATTTATACTTATGCCCGCGATCGGGCATTGGGGCATTTTGCCATGATGTGCAGGGGGCGTCTGTCCCTGATGCCTGCAGCCTGGCAGGGCGCCAGGCACAGGTTGCCAGGGATCAGCGCACCTGCATGCAAATGGGGCCATAATGACATGCTAATGGCCCCAGTTGCACCTTGCATGCATTATGGCCCCATCTGCATATCCACCACTGAATATCACAGTTCCTGCACCTAGCACAACCACACTTGTGCTGGCACATCCCCCTGCACTTCTCTTGCCATTTGCGCTGGCGCAGTGCCACTGCACCATGCACAATGCGGGAGGCCACGTTGCCATATTCAACGGTGCTGAGCCATGGTGCAGCACAGTTGAATATCACCCAGCACACTCCCTGGCACATCCCAGTTGCACTGCACCCAGGCTTGCACCCCTGCCTGGTGCACTCTGAATATCCCACCCAGTGTAGGCTACTGGTTCCAGAAATTGTGTGCCCATTCAGACAATGTCACACATGGAGATTAGACAAGGCTTCCTGTTATGCCATGGATAATTGCTGTACACACTGGTTTCATGGGCAGGTTTGCCAAAAAATTATTTATTCAGCCTGTGCAGATTTGGCAAAAATTCACAGAACATTAATCTGTTGAAGGCTGAGAGAAGGCAACAGTGCAGCACCTCACAGAGTGGGTATATGTGTGTGTGCATGTGTGTGTGTGTGTGGGGCTACTTGTTAAAAAAAAACTAATGGACACAGAAGCCCTCCTTATACACCTCATCATCCTTTTTTGTCTTTAGCCAAACTGGAAGTGTGGGAGATTAATCATCCATAAACCATGGCAAAAAGGGCTTTGGAAAAAGGGGCAGGTTAATTTTTATGGCTGTGGGCAGAGCCTAGAGCCATCTTGCTTTATCTAGAAAAATGGCATACCGTAGAACACATTTTTGGACTTTTCAGTGTATCTTTCCATAACTGCAAATCACTATGGCAGTTAAAGAAATACTCCCTTCTTTCTGTTTAGAATGTTGGACACAGAACTCCAAGCGGCTTTCTACTGAAAGCAAATGTGCACACATTCCAAACAAATCTAAATATCTTTAAAAGTATTCAAGGTGCACAAAAGCAACCAGTGTGAAAGTTGTTCAGGACAAAATGACCTTTCACATGAGGGTAGTCACTAATCTGAATTCTTTATATTTTGTAAAATACTGTCTTTCAAGCAACCTCATTTTTTTTCTCTGAGTGAACACAGTAGGAGTCATGCCAAACAAATGTAAAATATCTTGGAAAGTATACAAGTTACCAGTACACGACCAACATGAACGTTGTTCAGGACAAAATGACCTTTCAAATGAGGGTAGTCACTAATCTGAATTCATTAGATTTGTTTAACTATAGCCATCTGAAAGGTGAACATTGTGAAAAAAAATGGAAATTCAGGTAATCAGATGGCCACAGTTTAAAAAATATAATTAGTGAAGTTTAATGAATAGGCTCATTGAAAAGATCCTTCTGTCCTGAATAAGTTTCATAGTGTTTTTTTATCTGTAATTCATATACCTTTAGAGATAGTTTCATAGTTTCATAGTTTATTATGAGTTCTTTGGACAGTTTGTCCTTTGTGAACTTGCCACCTGTTAGTCTTATAGGTGGAACATGTATCTTCCCCCCACACACTGATCCAGTCTATGTTTAAATGTGTTGATGTTATAACTCTCAACAATATATGATGGGAGTGTGTTCCAACTTTGAATTATTCTGTGCATGAAAAAATCATATTGTTTCTTTGTTGTGTTATTTTCACCCTTAAGTCTAAGTCCATGGGATCTTGTTCTTTTATTTGGTTCCTGGTGTCTACTAACACTGATACTTTCCATCAAGCACTCATCATGTATTGCCCTGAATATTAGGCACAAGTCACCTTTAAAGAGTTGTCTGTACTCTGCTGAGTACAGGCCTAGTGTTTTCAGTCTGTCATTGTATGGGAGTTGTTGTAGCCCCCTTATTTTTTTTGTTAATTTCCTTTGAACTCCCTCTTTCAGTTTCCTACCTTTGATGGTGTTTGCTGCCATAAACTGGGAGCAGTATTCCATATGTGATCAGACTAAGCTTGTGTATAAAGGTATCATGATTTTTGATTCTCTACTCTTAATATTGGATAATATGCAAGCCAATAGTTTGTGACATTTTTTAACAGTTATTCTGGTGTGAACTTCTGTTGTTAGTTTATTTGTCATTACTATTCTCAGATCTCTTTCTTCGGTAGTGGTTTCTAATACCTGGTTACCTATGTTATATCTGAAGTTAGGATTACTAGCACTGGAATGCATCGCTTTGCACTTAGAGATGTTAAACTGCATCTCGTTTTCCTTGGTCCAAGCTGTTAATTTGTCTGGACTATCCTGAAGATTTTGTCCATCAGATGGAGATTGTACTAATGCTCCTAGTTTACAGTCATTGGTGTATTTGGTTAACCAGTCATTGTCTGATGTCTGTAAGGTACTAACCAAGATGTTGAGTAACTTGGACCCCAGGACTGAGCCCTGAGGCACCCCGCTGGTCACTTCTCCCCATTCTGAGTGATAACCCTTAATTACAACTCTCTGTCTCCTATTTTCCAGCCAGGATGTTATCCAACTTACAATGTTATTATCTAACTTTATCTTATACAGATATTCAATTAATGTTTTGTGGGATACTTTGTTGAAGGTCTTGGCAAAGTCCAGGTATATGACATCCACTGGTACCCCCTTCTCCATAGCTGCACTAACTAGTTAAAAAAAAAGATATCAGATTAGTAAGGCATAATCTCCCCTTAGTGAACCCATGTTGGGAACTGTATATTATTCCTTCTTTTGCCAAATGAACCAGTATTCTGTGATGTATAACTTTTTCTAATATTTTGCCTAAAACTGACATAAGGCTTATGGGCCTCTAAATTTTTTACTTCTGATCTACTTCCTGACTTATATATTGGAGTTATAAATGCTTGTCTCCATTCCAGAAGTGCTTTTCCACTTAGCAATGATACATTATAAAGCTATGTAAGTGGTCCCACTACTTCTGTTGACAACCCCTGTAAAAAACTAGGTGTTATTCCATCTGGGCCTGCTGAACCATCAGGTTTAAGCCCCTTGATAATTGTGTGGATTTCAGATTCTGTAATGGGCGTATAATTATCCATTGAAATAATTGTTGGTTTCTGTATTGCCTCTTTGGGTTCATGTACAGTTAGAAAGTAAGGATTTAGTTCAGTTGCTATATTTACCTCATCGGTTAATGTACCATTGTTAATAGATATTGGCCCTATCCTTTTTTGATTTCCATGTAGTGAGCCTATATATTTATAAAACTGTTTTTTGTTGTCCTTAACCTTGTCTATACCGTTTAGTTCCATATTTCTTTTTAGTTTTCTGATCATGCTTTTTAGTTGTCTGTTACAGTGTTTTAGTTATAAAATATTTACATTTGTTTGGCATAACTCCTTTTGCACTTCTAAAAAGTCTCATTTTTGCAAACCACTGTGCCACTTAAGTGAAATACTACACCACCTTGTTTATCTCTTGTCATGCCTAATTTAACAGCAGATCCTAATGCTCACCAAATAGGGTGAAGAAGCAAGACAGAGAAGAAAACAATGCTCACATACAGAAAACACAAATTGTACATACCCCAATAATGTTTGGCTGCAAGGCCAATATCCTCTGGGATAACCCACACCCCAGTGCATTTGTTCTGAGGTTCTTTTGTAATTCTCTTCACATACGACAGGACAACCTCTGCCCAGATATTCAGACTGCACCTGGCAGGGTCGCAAACCTGGGTACAGTGCAACTGGGATACGCCAGGGCCAGGACCAGGTGATATTCAATGGTGATGCACCATGGCACAGCACCATTGAATATGGCATGGAAAGCATATGGCGCAGTGGCACTGCACTGGTGCAAGCCACAGAAAGGGAGCACGGGGATATGGCAGCACAAACACAGTTGCGCTGGGTGTATCACCCATAACATTCAGCAGAGGGCATGCAAATGAGGCCATAATATATGCAAGACTCAACTGGGGACATTTGCATGTCCTTATGGCCCCATTTGCATGCCCTGCATCGGGCAGCCCAGTGAATTGCACCTGGCATCCTGCACAGAATGACCTATGCACAATGGTGGTCCTGGGGCATTCCCCAACCCGTAGCCATGATCACAGTAAAACTGCAGTACAACAATTCCCTGGTAGTCCAGTGGAGCCCCGTCCCTCCCATGTCCCTGATTGGTGGTAAATGTAGATTTATTGAAGCCCTGGTAGTCTAGTGGTACCCCTCTCCCTCCCGTGTTCCTGATTGGTGATAAATGTAGATTTATTTAAGTCCTGGTAGGCTAGTGGTACCCCCCCGCCCATTGCCACGATCGCAGTATGGCTCTGTAAAACACTTCCCACCCCTCCCACCCACACAGAACCCAATGCCCACCCTGCTCCCCCCATCATCAGCAGATGGCTGCAACCTGCCCACATACTGCCCGGCCGCCTGCTGAATGACAGGTACAGTATGGGCTGTAAGCCCATTGATCCACAGTGTGGACTAATGGGCTTGCAGGGCATACTGTACTAGACAGTTCCATTAATGTGAATGACATCATTCATATATTTGGGTCTATCTAGTATAGCGTGCCCTGCAAGTCCATTGGGCCACACTGTGGACCAATGGGCTTACAGCCCATACTGTACTTGTCATTTGGAAGGTGGCCGGGTGGTATGCGGGTGGGTTGCAGCCACCTGTCAATGATGGGGGGAAGTGGGGTGGACATGGGGTTCTGTGTGGGTTGGAGGGGTGGGGGAGTGCCACTGGATCACCAGGGAAGTGTTTTACAGAACTGTACTGTGATTGTAGCAATGGGCGGGGGATACCATTAGCCTACCAGGGCTTAAATAAATCTACATTTACCGCTGACCAGGGACACGGGAGGGATGGGGTACCACTAGACTACCAGGGCTTAAATAAATCTACATTTACCACTGATCGGGGACACAGGAGGTAGGGGGTACCACTAGACTCTCAGGGTTATGTGGGTGCTTCATGACAGTGTTCTGGGTGGGCGGCCACCACAGCTGGTGGCTGCTGTGTTGTGCCCTGCAATACAGCAGCCTGCCTGTGGGTGGCCGGGAATTGTTCCACCATTTCACAGGCTCAACTTTGAGCCCCCCCATGCAGCGCAATGCAGGGGTGCACTGGCATATGCACTGCACATCTCGGGCTGAATATCGAGATGTGCCACATATGCATTGGCATGCCCCCTGCATCTGCATCACATACTATTACATTGCGCCCCAGCACATCGGGATTTGCGCTGTGCCTGGCAGCCTTTCCAGTATCCCACTGGGGCACAATGTGAGGTTGCGCTGGTGCAACTCTGTTGTGCCATGCGCAACCCCTTTGAATATCCGGGCCCTGGTGCACAAACAAGGCTGTCTGTGAAACTTTTAGGCATCTATGATGCAGCACTGATCTTTCTTTTATTATATCCTCTTTGTCAACTTCTAGTATTAAAATACATTAAATATATAGTTTACTAAATCTTGACCTTGGGATAACTTTTGAATGTCTCCCAAATAAGTTTTAAGCCATTCCCTCTACGGGAGGTCAAGATATGTGCAAAAGGTCAAGTGTAATTTTTTTTCATATTTTTTTCACAAATTTCCAAAGTAAAAGTGTGGAGAAATACAAATGTATGCACAAGTAACCCTACTGATTACCTAAGATTGAGCAAAATCAAATTTTTATAAATTATGTTGTTTCCAAATGTTTCTGTATCCCCCCCTTTTTTTTGCTAGCTGCACAATTGCCCCTTGTTTTTTTTAATTTATTTATTTATTTAGTTTTTGTTGACTGGGTAAGTGCACTAGACAAATTCTGCCTATTTTCAGGCACAACCCGGGGTTGGGGGATACAGATGAATGCCAACTGACCTTGAACCAGATTAAGCTGATGGTGTTATTTTTAGTGGGGGTGGAATTTGGCCAGGGCACCAGGGAAATTCCCCTACTCGCCTGTAGGGGGAATCTCTGGCTGACAGGATGGCCACTTTGCCTGAGCACTTGGAGAGAGAGAACATGCAGGGGATAGAGGAGCTGGCCTTCTTCTCTACCATATCCCTTGTGGAGGTTGAACAATTCTTTGACACTCTGATAGAGATGGAGCACACTGGAATAGTTAAAAATGTTGCATGGAACAGCGACAAGCAGATTATAGAACATGAACAGAATGACGAGTTGAGGTCAGCAACCAGAGAGAAGATGTTTCAATTTGCAGCAGAACCATCGCAAGCACCTAATAGACATCTTTCAGAAATACGGGATACAGCTGCAGAAGTGTGACCGACTATGCAGGAGGCAAGGCAACACTTTTTGAGAGGATGGGCACAAGCAGGAGAGGTGCAATCTGAAAGTATGCAGGCCCAACAACAACCTGTATGTGGCGCAGCAGAACAGGACTAGGAGATGCAGAACAAGCATACCAGAGGCACAAGAGAGGTTTGGTCCACATCTGCATCAGCATTTATGCTACCACAAAATACCAGTGGGGAACCTCTGATTGTTTTAGAAATGATAACATGTTGCCCTGAAGGGTACATACGGAACTTGAATCAAATCACAAAATGTCACTGTTAGCATAGCACCGCATGTGAGTATTGAACCTTGGTCTGTGGTTTCAGCACTCAGGGCTGCTGGGTGGGAACAGCAAGAAAAATTAGGGAAATGGGTACCTCACCCATATGGACAATGGCTCAAGTTGTTACTGGGCCAGATTTACAAGCAAAAACATCCAATGTAGCCCTGGATGGGGTTATTAATGCCACAATTCCGAGTGTTCACTCCCCACTTCATCTCACTCAAAGTCTGAATTTCTCAGATTCACCAGTACTCCTGGTAGGAAATTCTATAAATACAAATGAGGAAAGGAGGAATGCAACAAGGGCCCCCCTGCCCCAGAACAACATTGATAGACTTAAGCCTCATAGTGGCCCACAGGCTAACTCTAAACCAGGTTCTCACCCCACTGTTGAAAGAGGTCCCCAGCAAAGATCTTATACATCCTTTTTTAGGGCACCAACCTATCCAGCTAAAAGACAAAATGCCATTAGGCTTGTATATAAGGGGATTTGGAAATATTCCCAGACAGAAAACTCATTGCCAGAACACTTCTAATGGAAACTATGAACTTTACAGCTCCAGAAGTATGTGCATTGATACATGTCTCTGGGGAGGCAGCATTTGATGTGAGCTTCAAGTTAAATGCTGGATGGCAAAAATTTTGGACAAAATATCAGTTGTTGAAACGTTCACCTATATAGCTACCCTTTGATGTCATTCCACTGTCAAAACCTGTGAGCAAGACCATTATGGCCCTGTTTCGCAACGAAGAGGTCAGCATGACTGACCTAATGTATTGGTTGAAACAGCATTGTACATTACAGCAGCAATCAGAAGCAATCTTTGATGAGGATAATATCTGGACAGGGAGGTGGCAGATCCAAGTATTGTTGAACAGTATGGGGAAGGGGTACAACATTTGCCTAACTGTTTTTTTTTTGGGGAAGGGACTGAGGAGTACCATTTTATGTGGGTCAGCCCAAGGCATGCTACCCATTGTGGCACCACCGGGCATATCAGTAGCCTATGTGATAAATTGAAATGTACCATCTGCAATGAAATAGGGCACACAAGTGGCTTCTGCAGAAATGAGCAGACATGTAATTTGTGTGATACAGCAGGGAACTCATACCATACATGCCCATGGGTGGCTCATTGCCAACCAGAACAAGCAGACAGTAAGGAACAAAGACTTTTTGTTACCATAGCTCAGAGAGAAAAAAATAAGCAAATACAACCCCCTCCCAGTGTCAGCTAACAGATCTGAACAGATCCCATTGGACACCAGTCAAGAACAGGATGACAATATAGAAGTAGACCAGAGGGATCCAGATGAAGAGACAGATAAACCCGAAGAAAGAAAGCAGGTAGGAAATTGCACAGACAGAGGCGAAGGGCCTAGCTTGGCCATACCACCAGACAGTGTTGAGAGGACCCTTCCCCCTTCAGTGCAGTAGCCAGTGGATTGCAGGACAGGAAAAAGGGTTACAAGAAGAAGACAGACTTGGGATATGCCTGTGTCTAAAATCTCCAAGACCATGGAAACCCACATTTCAAATAGATTTGAGGCCTTTACTGAACAAGATAAAGAAGCAGATAATGAGTTGGATGGCTCTTCCCTGTGGTCATCTTTGCCAGATCCAGGTTTAGATAGAGAGGATACCCCCCTCCCAGATTCAGTAAAGACTGATAAAACCAAACAGTCAACACCTGCAAAACAAAAATGGGGCAGGGTGACTAAGAAAAGAAAGAAACCACAATGATGCTAACCATATTTGCTTCTGGGGTCTCGACGTTTTAGCAGCACTAGCCTTCCAAAAAACATCAAAAATGGAACACAACCTACACCTCTATACTATTAATGTGAATAGTATGAAAAGCCAAAGGAAAAAACTGGCAGTGTTAGCTAGTCTTAAAACATTACAGCCTGGTTTAATTGTTGTGCAAGATACCAGGCTACACACTAGGACTGTGCAAAACCCGAATATTATTTTCTGAATACCACAAATAGTGGCCGTTCTGAATATTCGGATGGCCGTTCCGAATACCTGACTATTCAATATTCGGGAAAGGTATTCGGAGAACGAGATTTCCTAGTCTCGCAGAGCTTCCTTGGCATATCAGAGTCTTCTCAGCATTCTCAGAGGAGAGATTGTGCTTCAGTCTCAGATCTTCTCAAACTGCAGAATCTTGTTGAATTAGTTTTTTTTTGCTGGTGTGTGATCCTCAAGTTTTAGAGACACTTTTTGTGACTGATTTTTTTGTGTTTCTTTGCTAAGCTACACAGGGAGTAGGGACGACTGTTGTTTGTGTCTGCATCCCCTTCCCCCACTGCATTCATCCATTCCACACTGCTCTAGTGGGTGATTTGGGTTGGTTTAGATATTTTTTATTTTGTGTCGGCAAAGGCTTTTGTTGTTGCTCTCAGTAAAGGTTAGAATTTAGTTTTCTGTTTAGTGGGGCAGAATTATATAGCATAATATAATAATTTAGGAAACTGTTTCTGGGCTCAGTAAACAGTAATTCAGCAAGGGTTTTACTACAGTAATTGTTGCCACTACCAGTGCATATTGTGCAGTCTCCCCGGTTTAACTTTAAAGTTCTAGTTCACACCAAATCTAGGTAAAATCTCAGTATAGTTAATATAGTATTATAAAATGTATATAATTTTGGGGAAGTGTTTCTGGGCTCAGTAACAGTTGTTCACAGAGGGTTGCTTGCTAAGCAACATCACCGCTTCAGCTCTTAGTGGCCCCCCCGCTCACACTCCCAGTGTTACAGTTCGAACCACACAAAAAAATATAGTAGTGTGAGTGTGACAGGCTGCTGCCTGTGTCGCAACTGAAAATTGATGACAATCTGATTTTGTTTAGAAAAAGAAAGTAGTCAGACACCTAGTCTCCCCCACCCTACTGTGTCTGTATGCTGCAAGTGCACAGCGAGCCACACATCTGTCTGCTCTTACAGTGTGTGAATTTTCTTCATTTAAAGAGATTTATTTTGTGTCAGAAAAGAGCCCTTTTTTGGCTCAGTAAAGTCAGGCTTAAGGTTTCTGTCTAGTGTGACAAAATTATAGTATTTAGAAAATATATATTTAATTTGGGAAACTGTTTCTGGGCTCAGTAACAATAATTCACAGAGGGTTGTTTTGTTTGGTAAGCATCGCTGCTTAGTGGCCCCCCAACCCTAGTGGTTAACATTCCAATCCACGCAAAATATAGTAGTGTGAGTGTGACAGACTGCTGCCAGTGATGTAACTGAAAATTAATGACTACCTGATTTTGTTTAGAAAAAGAAAGTATTTTGACACCTAGTCTTCCCTCCCCACTGCATCTGAGTGTAAGCATAGAGTGAGTCACACATCTGTCCATCAGTTTCTTCCAGGGTCTTTCAGTATGTCAGGTGTGCACAATGAATTGTGTGTGTCTTATGCCTGTTGGATATGGTTCTGTTGTGGGCTTATTTGCAAGTTGCATATATTACGCCCACAGTTACACATAGTTGCATACCATAACATAAATAAAAATATTTGCCTGTGTTGTTAATTAATCATAGCACTTCTACTGATTGTAACATTAACCAGCAGCAGTATCATTTATCATGTCTGGTCATAAGTAAACTCATAAAAGGACTTGGTCTAGCCCCAGCAAGTCCACAGCCCTGCCTGTACCAAGCACGGCAAGCAGCAGTGATGCCAAATCAGGAGGTACTGAACGTTCATCTGGACGTATTCGGCGTCCCAAAATATTTTTTTCACCTAGCAAGGCAGTAAGCTCACATAGTACGTTGAGTGGTGAAAGAAGCTCTAGTAGTAGTAACCTAATTGATAGCGCTGTCACCACCACCAATAGCAGACACCCATTTTCTGCCCTGGCCTTCTATGGCAGTAGTAGGAGGGCATTACAGCTTAGCAGAGCTCCAAGTGAGGAAGTAGCAGCCACAGCCAGTGTCTTGAGTTACCCTGTAGCTTCTGCCACTCTTGCTGATGTTTCACCCCTTGCCACCACTAGTGTACTGCCAGTCCCTATGACCACCTGTAGCACACGCACAATAGCCAGTAACACCAGTGCCATCAGTACCACTTTTGCTGTCCCTGTCACTGTAACCCAATCCCCAACTATAGCCACCACCACTACTGCTTCAACAAGTGCCTCCAGTGGCAATGTTGAACCCATGGCTACTAGAACTGTAACCACTACCAGTGCAGTCACTGTAAATGTGGCTACTGCCATGACCATGACACAGATATTTCCACAATGCTTGTGACAACAAGTACCCCTACCCCTAGGATGCAATCCAAATGCAGCAGTCATGCTGCTCAGGTGGTTGATGATGTATTACATGAGGAGGATGCATAGTTTGCAGACCAGTCTTCTGGCTCTGAATATATTTTGGACCCTAGTGAGCTACCGTTGTCATCAGCATCTGGCAATGACACAGACACCTACATGAGTGACTTTGGGGATGAGTCAGAAAATGCCTCATATCTGACTAGTGAAATCCTAAGAGCTGCAGAACCTGCAGACAAATTGAGGAAATGTGCTAGGAGTACTGAGCAAAGAGAGCATAGGCATGATCAGTAGAGCAAGCAAGGCGTTAAACCTCTCCAACTGTCAAAAAAATTAAGCAGTCCATACTAAGCGTCAGCAGGGTTGTGTCACCTCCATCTACACAAGATAGGGAATGTTATGATCAAGAATGTCAGACAGCTGTTATGGAGGAAGATCAAGGTGCTGTTACAGCACGCAGTTCAGCTGGTGGCAAAAGTGGGAAAAAAAGGAGTAGCCATGGCCACCCTATTGGTGCAACAAGTGCTGGCTCAATTAAAGCTGTAAGAAGCACTGTGTGGCTTCATTTTAGCTTATCCAAAAATGATCCAACTAAGGCAGTGTGTGGGCTGTGTCACACCATAATTAGCAGGGGAAAAAAATGTCTCTAACCTAACTACCACAGCAATGAATAATCATTTGAAGCTGAAGCATGCCAGTGCACTGCAGGGATCCAGTGTGTTGCCCCACAGTACATCGACAACACCCTCTTGTGGTACTGGTGGTGGTCCAGATCACGTTGATGATTCCCAGTCACAAAGTGGTGCTGACTGTCATCATGTCAGTGGGTCTGACACAGTTTCTTCATGCCCATTCACACCAGTGGCAGTTCCTCATAAAACAGTGTCAGGACAAACTGTGGCTGCCTCTTTGCCTCCTGATGATTCATCTGCTGCACGGTCCACAACATCTCCCATTGAAAGGCATCAGACCCCATTACAGTCCTAGACTTCTTTGACACCCATTATGCGGTCCTTTCATGCAAGGACTGAATATCACCCGTCACACCCATGCGCACAGCAGATCACCCAGTTAATTGGGGAAATGATTGCACTTGATCTTCAGCCACTTTCAGTGGTAGAAAACATTGGTTTTAGGCAGCTGATGCAACATTTGCACCCACGGTATCAGATACCATCATGCACAACATTCTCCCATACTGTTGTGCCCAACATTTATGAGGATGTGCGCAAGGCAGTCTTGCAGCGACTATCAAATGCAGTCGGGGATGTGTTCCATTGCGCAACAGACATATGGAGTAGCACAAACTCCAACCATGCATACATGTCGCTGACTGCACATTGGTGTGCAGCAGACCCAACTGGTACAGGCAGTGAAGGTGCAGGTCTACATACTTCCTGTCATGCCCCTGGTGTAGGGTTCACAGTGTCTCATAGCAGGTCTGCACTTCTGAATGTGTCCGTTATGCCTCTGGATCACTGGTCCACCAACATTTTGGCCTTCTTACAAGACATGCCGTGTGTGTGGACTGAAGACACATCGCTGCATGTTGGTTTCATTGTCACTGACAATGCAGCAAATATGATAAAGGCCTTGTCTAATGGGCACTTTAAAGGCATCCGTTGTTATGCGCACACTTTGAATCTGGTGGTGACAAAGTCCATTTGCAAGACACCAGAGGTTGATCAAACACTTAAGACAGCAAGAAAAATTTGTGCCCATTTCTGTCACTTGGTTAAAGCCACAAACCAACTGCAGCAGGTGCAAGAGCGTATTCAGATAGCACAGCACAGGCTGATACAGAATGTGTCAACATGCTGAAATTCGACATTCTATATGTTGCAAAGGCTACTGGAGCAGAAGCGAGTTCTCCATTAAATGAGTATGGAGATAGATATTGAGAGAATTGTCAACCACCAGGACTGGTCTGTTATTGAAGGAACAGTAAAGGTGCTTGGTCCTTTTGACAGAAGCACACGTGACATGAGGGCAGAATCTGCACTACTGAGTCAGGTCATCCCTGCAGTCCAGATACTGAAGAAGTCGCTGCAGAGATTTTCCACCTATGCTGATCTTGCACCTGCAGTGATGGCCCTTGTACACAATCTAACAAATGAATTAGGGAACAGATTCACAGATATTTGTGCCACTAAGCCATATGTTTTTTAAATGATGCTGGACCCAAGGTTTAAGTGCAAGATACTGCACCTTGAAATGCCTGCCCACTGTGTCAATGAGTTTCATCAGCAGCTGTGCTCAGTGCTCACCTTTACAATATGTGCCAAGGATGTGATGCCTACCAAAGTAGCCCTGGAAGAACAAGAACAGCAGGTTGAGGATGCCCCAGAAATTAAGGAAGAAGACTGCTGGGCACAAGTCAGTTCATCCCTACAGGTGGAGCAAAGAAAGTGAAATGAGCAGCACCCACTCTCGGCCAGCAATGTTTTGAATTGCTTCTTGACAGAAGTTTTTGAACCCATCTCAGTTGACCCACTGGAGTACTGGACCAAAAAGTTGAAATCATCCCCTCACTTAGCACAGCTGGCCATGAAATACCTGAGCTGCCCCCAACCAGTGTGCCATCACAGAGGTTGTTTAACACAGCAGGGGATGTGGTGGAGCCTCACAGATCCTCATTAGACCCCGAACATGTTGAGCAACTTGTGTTCATCAAGCTCAATTTACCACATCTTGATTACAAGTACAGGTCTTGAATAATTGAATTTCACAGCACTTTAATAACAATTATTTTATGAGACACACGCCCCCTGTACTTATGCTGCTGGCCTGGGCCAACTTGTGGGCTATGTACAATAACACCCCATCTGGTATTATGTTAATGACACTCAATGTACTGCTCTTTTTCCAAAAACCTCATGACTGGTGATGCTGTCCTTTGTTGTAAAATTATGCTGAACACCCACCACCTCACATTTCACGGACACCATAAGTGGTTTACAGATTCATGTGATTATTAAAAAAGCACAATGCCTGATGCATTTCAGATCCTAAAAGATCCTTTTTCAAAGGCAATTACAGAAAGACTGAGCACTATGATTTATACATAAGTGCTGTGGCATCACAGTGCCATCATAATACATACATCTTTAAATTCATAGCATGTAATACACCCTGACCACATGATGTGCCTATGTGAAACATCCATTACCCACCCTTAGGTGCTACATATTGTTAAACAGACAGTTCTAATGCAATTCTAATACAACACAGTGTTACTAAACTGCAGTGCATAACCATTGAAAGTGCAGATGTTGAAAACATATAATATCGGATATACTGTATGCAACAGCATAGCTAAATAATCATCTATATCATAATGTACAGAAAAGCAGTGGAAGGTGAATGAGGAGAATAAAAGAAGTAAGAAGGACAAAAAAGACCAAAACAAAATTTAAGAAGCATTTGTCAATGCGGAATGTTTTCTTGCTGGTATTAGCACTGGAAATGCAGGAGTTAGAGAGATGCAGAATAGGAATGGCAGTGAAGTACTGAACTTCACGCCAACCCCACCTCCACCCTGCAGAGATGAACAGGCATTGGGGTATGCATTTGGATCATCACCCATAATGTTCATGCCATTTCACTTCACCCTATCCTGCAGACACCGACACATGTTGAGGTGTGTCTTGGGGTGTTCGGCTGTATAGTCACCCCATTCCACAAGGACATATGCTGAAATGGGTGCAGTATAGGAGAATGGCATGAACTGTAGGGCCGAAGAGTTCAAGGCACACCTCGATGCCTGTCACTGGCTGCAGAGTGGTAGGGTGGAGGTGGAATGGCATGATCATTACAGTAGGCAATCCAAAGGCACACCCCTGATGCCTGTCAGTCAGTACAGGGTGGAACGTTATGGTTAGACACCCAATGCCCTGGTCGTTTATTGGTATTTACACTACAAATTTTCAACATGGCCTTTTTGTGACCCCCACCTCAGAAAGCATTTGGGACCTCTTCTCATGAACAGTGGCACTGTGATTGTGTTAATGTGTCCCGAACTTTGAGTTCCCACAGTGACTGTGCCATTCTGCGCCAGATGTATGAAAACACAGATCGGGCAGGATGTGAAGAATTACAGCTGTACCATTCATAGAGAGCTGTGAAGAGATGGCAATATTGAAAATCTGTTGTGAAAATATTAAAAATACTTAAACTTCCAGGCTTATGTGGAAACATGCGCAACGCATGTGCGTAACACAGTCATTTAGTGGAATTTTTTCATCAGATTTTCAACATAGGCATTTTCTGACCTCTGCTTATGCCAATGTTGAAAATCTAGAGTGAAAATATTACAAATTCGTGAAGTTACAAGCATGCGTGGAAACTGAGCAACGCATACTCATAACACAGTCATTTTATGGACTTTCGTCACCAAATTTTCAACATAGGCATTTTAGAACCTCTGCTTATGAACAGCATCACTGTGATTTTCTTAATGTGTCCCAAACACTGATTTCCCACAGCGAACACGCTATTCTGCGCCTGTAGTGCGAAACCACATTTCAGTCAGGATGTGAAAAATGACAGCTATACTGTTCATAAGGAAGTGTGGAAAAATGCCAGTGTTGAAAATCTGGAGTAAAAATATTAAAAATTCACAAAGTTATGAGCGTGTGTGGAAACTGCGCAATGCACGCTCGTAAAACAGTCATTTTTTGGATTTTTTTCACCAAATTTGCAACATAGGCTTTTTGAGAGCTCACCTCCTGAAAACTGGCACTGTCATTTCATTAATCGGTCCCAGAAGGTGATTCCGCACAGTGACCGTGAAATCACCTTTCGGGACCGAATAATACCATGACAGTGCCTGACTTCATGAGGAGGGGTCCCAATAACTCCATGTTGAAAATTTGGTGCCAAAATTCCCCAAAATGCTTGAGATATGCACCAAAGTTGAAAAAACCCTATTTACATCATTATACAGCTTACCAGTATTTCTTCGGTTCGCTGTCGGCTTTGAAGAGTGCAGACATGTTCCCAGTCCAGTGAAGATCATCGTGCCAGGGTCCGGAGGTAAGTATGGGTGAGGGGTGTGGGGAGGTTGGGTACAGTGGTGGTGCGGGTTGGGGGGAGAGGATGGCGACTGGCGTGGGACAATTACCTTTGTTTCAGGGAGATAAAAAAAAGGAAAAAGAAGTTGTGGGAAGGTTTTTTTTCCAGGCTTGTTTCCAGCACACTGGGGTGGGCTCCCAGTGTGCCACCTGCATTTTTTGGGGTGGGGTGCTGAAGCCGATGACGGGGATTGGGCACCCTGTCAGCAAAGAATGACTGTTTGGGGGGCATGATGCCAAGGGGGATTAGGCACCCCCTCGGCACACAACAAATGGGGGAGGGGGTTACATCATGCTGATGGGGAGGAGGTTCCTCCGTCGGCAAATTAACTGGGTTGGGGCTGCCAATAGGGGGATTGGCCACCCCCATTCGGCTTTCATGAGGCCAAGAGGTGGCGGCAATCTGCCGCCATGTTTACTTAATTGTTAGACTTGGGAAGGTACCGCCCTGCAATGACGGGTTGCTCCCTCATTGCAGCGGAATGGCTGACACTGCAATGATGAGGCAGCCCCTCATTGCAGCGGCGAAAACATTTCTACTTGGTGGCATTTTTGGAGACCAGTGTCATCGGCACACTGTGCCTCCATTGGTCCACCAGTGCCAAGCCCCCAAATGCTGTGCATCCGTTGGCTGCCACAGTGCCACACCTCCACAACCCGCTTCTCTCCTAAGCTGCTGCATAATGTTTCTTGTGCATGCACGCAAGCAATCATAAAAATGGAGAAAATAAAGGGGGAAGGGGAGGGGGAAATTTAAGATTTTCACTGTCAGAATCCAAAAGTAATGTAGCAGCAGCCAGCAACCCATCGATGATAACCTCATAGTCTTCAGGTGAAACTACCTCTGGCTGCAAGCTGCAACACTGGACTTAAGATATGCAAGAAAGTGAGTAGTGCTCACAACAGAGGGAGGTGAACTTTACAATTTACAGTTGTCTTTGGTTTGAAGCAGATTCCTTAGGAAAGTTAATATTCTTCAGGTGGAGGATACTTCTACCTGAAGGGTGAAATAAGCAACTAAGAATTATCAGAAAAGGCAGTCTTTCAATCAACAGAGGGAGGTGGAGTTTGCTTTACTTGTGTTACAAGTGTTAAGGTTTTCAATGCAAGAAGAGTTTAAACCCACATAGGCTAAATACTGTTTTCTGTGTCTGCCCTTCTGCAAAGCTGACGTGTTTTGGGGCTGACTGTTTTCAGAGCACAAGTCACCAGGCTCTTTTGGGGCTGGGAGGTTTACCTGTGTCTGACTTGGATGTTTGGATTTTTCTCTGTTTGATTAGCAGGGTATTTTCTGTCAAATTGGTTTGAAGCAGTATTACAAATTGTCGTGTATGGCATCTTGCTGACAGGAAGGCACTCATCGTGATCGGTAGGTCAGAGTGTTTAGCTGATTGTTTTGGAGGGCACAGTTTAGGCTCAACCCTTCCCACCCCTGGAAATAGTTCATTTATACCTGGGGTTCTGACATCATTTCCTCAAGAGGGCAAGGTACACATCACTGTCATATCCTGTCTAGCACACTGCACTGACAATATAAACATACACATTATATAAATACATATATTTCTATATAACGCACCAATCACACACAAAAAAAACAAACAAAAAAAAAGCTAAACAAGGTAGACAGTTATGTGGGGAGTAGTACAATGTAATGGCTGTGGAGCAGCAGTCTTCCGGGAGTCTTTCTGGAGGCTGAGATGCTGCCCTGTTTGCAGACAACTATCTGCCCTGAGAGAGGAAGTTGCCCATCTTCAGGCCGCACTGGACAGTGGCAAGGGAACCTCCCCCATCCAGGGAGCACCACAGCCACCACCACTACCTCAGAGGTTGCGAAGAAAGCACAGCAGTTGGACCACAGTGGGCTCAGGGAGGTAAGGTGGTGGAACAGAGGCACACCTAGTCAGTTGTTACACTCCACAATCCATACACCATTCTGGGAGAGCATAGTTCCCCTATGGATGCACCCGCAGAGCAGACTAAGGAGGGTGCAGACAACTGTCACAAAAGAGGCCCTCAGAAAGGAGGCAGAGGGCACCACAGGGAAAGAAAGCAGCTCCTGGTGGGGGACTCAATTATTAGGGGGATAGAACTGGGGGAAGCAGGGAAAACTGCAGTAAGGTGCCTGCCTGGTGCCATGGCTTGGAGGGACAGGAAGGCATCCTCAGGGATCATGAGAACAGTTGCACGGGAGTCTGAGCTGGACATCATTGTCCACCTAGGGACAAATGACTTGGCTCATCATGAGATTAGAGCAGTGCAAAAGGCTTTGTAGAGTTGGGTAGGGCTTAAGACAAGTAGCACACACAGTATCCTTCTCAGAGGTGCTGCCTGTCAGCTGCATGAGGAGGCGAGGGTACTTTGCACCATGCAGTTTAACAATGGTTGAAAAAATGGTGTGGAGCACAGGGGCTTGGCTTCATTGGGACTGGGGTTCCACCTGAGGGACACCAGTCTATACTGGCAGGATGGTCTGCATCTGTCCAGGAAGGGAACAAGTCTTTTAGCACTCGGTTTAAATGCTTCATTGGCAAGCCTTTAAACTAGTCAAGGGGGGAGGCACTGATAAGCAGAAGGAAAATCCCAGCCTCCCCCTACAAAACAGGGTACTAAATGAGAAAAATACCAAGGTAGAAAGGTCACTGGGGGTTGCCGCTACAGAAGGTAAAGCCATCAAAAAATGGAGAGCAATGAGTACCAATGCCCGTAGTCTGGGTAACAAGCTTCCTGAATTAGTGGCAGTCACAGAAACATGGTACACACAGAACCATGACTGGGATGTAAACATACCAGGATACACTATCTACAGGAGGGACAGGGAAGGTAAAAGAGGAGGAGGAGTAGCTCTCTACATAAGAGAAGAAATCAAAGCAACAGAACAAAAGGGTAAACAGGGAGGAGAAGAAGCACTGTGGGTCAATTTGGAGGCAGGCAATGGCACCACAATCCGCACAGGGGTTGTATACAGACCTCTCTCAGGGGGAGGAAATGGACAAGGAAATGATAGAAAGTATACTTAGAATGGCAGATAAAGGGGAGATATTGCTGATGGGTGATCTGAATATGCCAGATGTTAACTGGAGTGCAGTTGCAGCAGCCACTTCTAAGAGTGGGTTATTCTAGATGCCCTACAGGGGGCATGCCTTAGACAACTAGTATTGGAGCCCACTCGAGAGGAGCAATCTTAGACCTGGTTCTCTCAAACGGAGATGAAGAGAGGATCACAGATGTAGAAGTGGTAGCCATCTGGGAACTAGCACCATCGAACAGTATGGTTCACTAATAAACACAGCAATAGAGTCAAGCCATACAAAGACAAAGGTACTGGATTTTAGGAGGGCTGACTTTGCTAAATGGGTGAGTGCCTAAGGAATGCACTAGCAAATGGGCAGGAAGGAGGGTGGAAGAACAGTGGGAATAATAAAACTGCCATCACAGAGGTAACAAGCATTTGTGTAAAGCAAATAAACAAACGAAATGAGGTAAGAAACCACTATGGTTCTCAAAGGAAGTGGCAGTGAAGGTTCAAGAGAAAAGAAAGCATTCAGGAAGTACAAGGAATCACAGAAGGAACAGGACAGAGAACTGTATCAGTTAAAACAAAGAAGCTGGAAAGGCAGTCAGAACAGCAAAGGCCCAAACCGAGGAAAAGATAGCCAACTCAGTTAAGAAGGGGATAAAACCTTTATAGGTACTTCAGGAGCAAAGGAAGACCAAGGGAGGGATAGTGAGACTTAATAAAGGGGAGGGAGGGTGGGCAGAGGGTGACTGTGAAAAGGCAGAGATACTAAACAAATATTTTGCTCAGTATTTACAAAGAAGAGGGGAGGTACCTAAAACAAACAGTAGAAACACTCTGGATGCAGAAGTTGATACCAGCCCATTTACAGAAGAAAGAGTTCTGAAAGAGCTCTTAAAACTGAAGGTGGACAAAGCAATGGGGCCTGATGGGATTCATCCCAGAATTCTAAAAGAACTAAGGATAGAACTAGTGACATCACTGACTACCCTCTTTAACAAATCATGGGAGGATGGGGTGGTACCTGAGGACTGGAGGAGGGCAGATGTGATTCCCCTTCACAAAAGTGAGAGCAAGGCAGAAGCAGGAAACTACAGACCTGTTAGTTTAACCTCACAGTGGTAGGAAAATGATGGAATCACTTGAAGGAAAGAATTGTTGCATATCTAGAGGCCAGAGGGGCACAGGACCCAAGGCAGCATGGATTCACAGCGGAAGGTCATGCCAGACAAATCTGATAGATTTCTTTGACTGGGTGACCAAAGTAGTAGATCAGGGAGGGGCTGTGACATGGCTCACCTAGACTTTAGCAAGGCGCTTGACACAGTCCCACACAAAGATTAATATACAAGTTAGCCAGCCTGGGAGTGGGTCCCAAGATGACAGCCTGGGTAAAGAATTGGCTGGAGAATAGGACACAGAGAGTAATAGTAAATGGAGTCCACTCTGAAAAAAGGGGGGTTAGCAGTGGGGTACCACAGGGTTCAGTATTAGTACTGGTCCTCTTCAATGTCTTCAATGTCTTTATAAGCGACATTGCAGAGGGACTGGAAGGAAAAGTATGTCTCTTTGCAGATGACACAAAGATCTGCAACAGAGTTGATGCACAAGGTGGGGTGGAAAGGATGAGAAGGGACTTGGCAAGGTTAGAGGAATGGTCTAATGTATGGCAGCTTAGATTCAATGCTAAGAAGTGCAAGGTAATGCACCTGGGAAACAAAACCCAGGGGAAGAGTACACAATGGGAGGTGAGATACTAACAACAACAAAAATGGAAAGGGACCTGGGGGTAGTCATATCAGATGACCTAAAGGTGGGCAAGCATTGTGAGAGGGCAGCAAGGAGGGCTAGGGGGATACTGGGATGCATAGGGAGAGGCATCACCAGCAGAAAACAAGAAGTTATTATCCCTCTGTACAGACAGCTGGTGAGACCATATCTGAGTACTCATGACTGTTCTGGAGACCCAATCTCCGCAAAGACATAGACAGGATGGAAGCTGTCCAGAGGAGGGTAATTCAAATGGTGCAGGGTCTGCACCGAAGACATATGAAGAAAGACTTAAGGAGCTTAATATGTATAGCCTCAAGGAAAGGAGGAGGGGGGACATGATAGAAACTTTCAAGTACCTCAAGGGAATCAACAAAGTCTAAGAGGGTAGCATCTTTCAAAAAAAGAGGTGTGCAAGAACAAGGGGGCACAATTTGAAGATATAAGGGGGCCGGCTCAGAGGTAATTTAAGGAAGTATTTTTTCACAGAGAGGGTTGTGGATGTATGGAACAGCCTTCCAGAGGAGAGTGTGGAGTCAAAATCAGTGGTGGAATTCAAGCATGCATGGGACAGTCATGAGGCAATTCTAGGGGTTGGGGGTAGGAAGAAGTAGGCTGCTGGTTAACTAGGATCTGCAGCTTATCCATCAGGTAGGGAAATGGGCAGACTGGGTGGGCCAAGCAGTCCTTATCTGACGTCAAATTCTATGTTTCTATGTTTCTATGATGTGTAACACTTCATTTCCATTTTCTTTTCCTTGATGGTCTGAGATCCAGTCCATAATTTAAGCCAGGGAACTCATTATCTCCTAATGTCACAATCCAAAACATTGCTTTATTTGGTGGCACTGTATCATTACTATATTAGTGAACTGCTCTTGTAGGGTGAAACACCTTCTTGATGCCCTGAAATTCAAGTTTTTAGGCACCAGGTTGTTTTACCCCCATAGAGGCTGGGACTGAATATGTTACCAGGTAACTAACCCGAGGTGTCAGAGGAAAGCAACTGTCTTGCTGAATATTCCCTTTGAACACTACAGCTGGTGAATGTTTTACTAACTGTAACATTTTTGTGATGGACACGTATTTTGCACTGTACACAACCATTCATTTGCTGATTTAACCAAGTTTTTTGAAACTTAGGTTCAGTGTAATCGATTTGTACTGGAATGAATGTCCTTCAGTGTTTTAATTCTTCTGCAGGACATTCTTGGTGGTTGTTCTGTGTCAATATAGTGCTGCTGAATAAAGGAAAGTTTTGGATTGCAACTTTGGCAGATAATAGGTTTCCTGGCTTAAATTATGGTCTTGATCTCAGACCATATATGTGGAAAATAAAACGGAAATTAAGTGGTGCACATTGATGGGTTGCTGGCTGCCGCTACATTACTTTTGGATTCTGACAGTGAAAATCTTAAATTCCCCTCCCCTTCCTCCTTTATTTTCTCCATTTTTAATTTTTTGTTTTGGTCTTTTTTTTCCTTCTTACTTCTTTTTATTCCCCTCCTTTCCCTTCCACTGCTTTTCTGTACATTATGATATAGGCGATTATTTGGCTATGCAGTCGTATATATACAATTTGTTTTCAACATCTGCACTTTCAATGGTTATGCACTGCAGTTCAATAACACTGTGTTGCATTACCTTTGGAATTGCCTGTTTAACAATATGTAGCACCTAAGGGTGGGTAATGAATGTTTCACATGGGCACATCATGTGGTCAGGGTGTATTGCATCCTATGAATTTGAAGGTTGTTTGTATTATGATGTTATTGTGATGTCACAACGCTTATGTGTATATAATAGTGTTTAGTCTTGCTGTAATTGCCTTTGAAAAAGGATTGTTTAGGATCTGAAATGCATCAGACATTGTGCTTTTTTAATAATCACATGAATTTGCAAACCATTTATGGTGTCCATGAAATGTGAGGTGGTGGGTGCTCAGCATAATTTTGCACAAATAATCTAAGTAGTTGCTTAGAGTAGCACCAGCCAAGTGTGATATTTGGTTTGCCACCATCAGTCTCCATTCTCCAGTATTCCCCATACCTGAAATATGCCAGATAAGAATGTGGTATCACCAGTCTCCAGTATTGCCCATGCCTGAAATTTGCTGAATACCAGTGTGGCATCACCCATCTCCAGTATTGCCCATGTGTGAAATTTGCTGATTACCAGTGTGGCATCACCAGTCTCCAGTATTGCCCATGCCTGAAATTTGCTGAATACCAGTGTGGCATCACCCATCTCCAGTATTTCCCATGTGTGAAATTTGCTGAATACCAGTGTGGCATCACCTGTCTCCAGTATTGCCCATGCCTGAAATTTGCTGAATACCAGTATGGCATCACCAGTCTCCAGTATTGCCCATGCCTGAAATTTGCCAGATAACAATGTGGCCTCACCAGTCTCCAGTATTGCCCATGCCTGAAATTTGCTGAATACCAGTATGGCATCACCAGTCTCCAGTATTGACCATGCCTGAAATTTGCTGAATACCAGTATGGCATCACCAGTCTCCAGTATTGCCCATGCCTGAAATTTGCCAGATATCAATGTGGCCTCACCAGTCTCCAGTATTGCCCATGCCTGAAATTTGCTGAATACCAGTATGGCATCACCAGTCTCTAGTATTGACCATGCCTGAAATTTGCTGAATACCAGTGTGGCATCACCAGTCTCCAGTATTGCACATGCCTGAAATTTGCTGAATACCAGTGTGGCATCACCAGTCTCTAGTATTGACCATGCCTGAAATTTGCTGAATACCAGTGTGGCATCACCAGTCTCCAGTATTGACCATGCCTGAAATTTGCCAGATATCAATGTGGCCTCACCAGTCTCCAGTATTGCACATGCCTGAAATTTGCTGAATACCAGTATGGCATCACCAGTTTCTAGTATTGACCATGCCTGAAATTTGCCAGATACCAGTATGGCATCACCAGTCTCCAGTATTGACCATGCCTGAAATTTGCCAGATACCAGTGTGGCCTCACCAGCCTCCAGTATTGACCATGCCTGAAATTTGCCAGATACCAGTGTGGCATCACCAGTCTCCATTCCAGTATTCATCTACCATGTCAAATCACCAATAATTATGAAGAAGAAGTCTGGATGATGATGACACCCAAGCCAGAGTGATGTTGCTCATATTCAAGTACCACATTGTGTGCTACCAGCAAAAGTAAGTAAATTGTATGAAATCTTTTGTTTTATGTTTGTTTGGGTGAAGGGGTTTTGGAATTATGATTGAACAGTGCATCTGTAATTCTGTATCTTGGATGGAAATTCATTATGTTTATTTATTTATTTTTTTATACCGTGCAGGAATTTTATCATGAGTCTGATGGACTCTTTGAAAAACACTATGTGTATGACTTGTGAAGGTAAGTATTCAGTCATTTTATTGTTTTCTTTCTGTTTGGTGGTATTTGTGTGAAAATTACTGAAATAAAACAGTGTAGGCTGGCCCAGTGTCACTGAGGACTGAGGTCACTGGACACCTTACCTCACACTGTGCAGGTAACATGGGTTCAGGAATGACCTCTGGTTGCCACAGGGTGCCAGGCTGGTGGGGGGTGGGAGTAGGAATGAGCACCTGATCTCCTCTCCTGGGTGGGGTGCCCATCTGTAGTCCTGCTGTAGCTGTGTGAAGGCCCAGCAATGAGCATAGGTGGAACCTGGTGACTGGCAGGTTGGGGGTGTCCCACAAGGTGTGCATACACATGTCTCCACATGTGCAGGTTACATCAGGGATGTGTGGGCAGGGCATGGGATGGGAGAAAAAACAAAAAAGCAATACATAAAAAAAGAGGAAGAAACAGCTGTGTGACCAGTGACCACTGATTTTGAATCATCTGATGGCCGCATGAGAAGGGAGACTTCATGGATGTGTGCAGGCCATTTGGAAGCACTTCATTTCATTATGTGTCCATAATAGGTAGCATTCATTGAAAGGCATCTTTGTGGCCACACATCATGGGCAGAATGGGCGTTATGCAAGAGTGCCGTTCTCACAGACGTCCCTCTCGCTATGAAGGTAAGATTTGAATTTGTATGTTAGCCTGATGAAGTAACGTTATAGTGTTCAATTGGCATAATTATGTTTTATTAGTTTTTTTAGGACAGAATTAGTTAACGATCTGTCATGTGTGTTTCCTGTAATACCCATCCCATTAAGAGGAGTGTGCCCATATGTAGATTGTCAATTAAATACCAGTATTGACTGAGTTAAGTCTATTTTTTATTTTATTTATTTTAGTCTTTGGTAACCGGGTAAGGCCCAGTAGGCACAAGTGCCTGTTTTCAGGGGCAACTTGGGAGCACTGGGTGGTTAGGTGACTTGCTCAGAGTCACACAGTATGCAAGTGGAGGTTGTGAGAATCAAATGAACGTCTGGTCTGCTAGATGTACCAAGCTCGTTCACAGCTCATTACTCTAACCTGTAGGCTATACTGCCAGCCTATTGAAGTTATACTGTTGTCTTATGGGCATAATTATGTTTTATTAGTTGGTTTTCATAAAGGCCACAATTATTTAAGGGTGTAGCATATTTTATTCTTGTAATACACATTGTTTTTTCACCCAAGTACAATAAATGACAATTATGTCTTCTTGTACTTCCAGTTGAATTCTATGGGAAACTGAATGGAATCCCCATGATGAAATATTTTCCTGTGCATCTTCCTCCAGATCCTGTGTATCCTCCTCCAGAAACAGCAGTGGACATGGTAGCCTGCCCTCCTGCACCAGTGTACAAGCCAAAGTGACATGACATCTGCATTCTCCTCCTGAAGAATCAGCAGCACAAGACAGCCTGTGGCAGTGGCACCAGTGTACAAGCCAAAGTGCCGTGACATCTGCATCTTCCTCCTGAAGCATCAGCAGCACAACACAGCCTGTGGCACCAGTGTACAAGCCAAGGTGTCACAACATCTGCATCTTCCTCCACAACAGAACCATACCCAACAACACAGCCTGTGGCACCAGTGTACAAGCCAAGGTGCCATGATATCTGCATTTCCTCCACAATAGAACCATACCCAACAAGGCAGCCTGTGGCACCAGTGTACAAGCCAAAGTGACATGACATCTGCATCCTCTTCCAGAAGCAGCAATGGGACAAGGCAACCTATGGCACCAGTGTACAAGATAAAGTGCCATGACCTCTGTATCCTCCTCCTGAAGCAGCAGTGGGGACAAGGCAGCCTGTACCCTGTAGCACCAGTGTACAATCCAAATTGCCATAACCTCTGCATCCTCCTATTGAAGCAGCAATGCCAAACAACAGCCTGTGGTACCAGTGTACAAGCCAAAGTGCCATGACAGCTCATCCTACTCTCCCTGAAGCCATTTAAAGGACTTGTATGTCAATTCTCTAAGAAGGCATTTTCACTAGCCGAATAACGAATACAGAATAACAAATATCTGGGAACTGAATACTGAATATTCGTCTGAATATTTGAAAAAAGGTATTCATACAGCTACTATAGCACTAAAACAAACTATCAACCAGTGGGCAGGTGGGCCTACCTACTGGTCTTTAGCAACAGACACTTGCTGAGAAGTAATTATTCTTTTCCATCATGTACAAATTCAACTAACAAAATTACTGGATCTAGTTCCAGAAAGGGCCCTAATCCTAAATATAAAGACGGGGGAATGGTTTATATAGACTGATAAACATTTATGCAACACAAACCAAAGCAACAAGGACAGAGCTATTTCAGGCAACACAATCGTTTTTTTTACACTCCTCCCAGAACGTAATCCTGGGCGGTGATTTTAATTGCAGCACCAGTCTTTCCAATAAGAGGAAACAAATGAAACTGAAAAAAATGTTTTGCGACATGACATTCCTAAAACATGACTCAGACAATGCAGCTGATTGATTTTTCACAAGATGCGGGTATGATAACCTACCGTTCAAAAAGGGACAAGGGCTCCAAGGATAGATTATTTCTTCATTTCACATACTATACCTGTTCAGAATGTCAATACTTTACCTGCAGAATTTTTGGACCACAATATAATAAACTTACAGATAGGAAAGACTCAGTTTGCCAGGAATGGGCCTGGAGACTGGACATTTAACACATCCTTAATCACCATTGAGGAGCTACAAACAAATATACAATATTTCATACAAGCCAGAAAATCTGTTTACCTTATGTATAATGACCCTATTTTGTGGTGTGAGGACACGGTAAGGGATTTACAACAAATTTTGAAACAATATAGCAAAACCAAAAAAATAAAGAAAAAGCACATGGATTACTTACAGACTAGAAATGGGTTACAACATTTATTAACATTAATGCATACCACAGGGCATGATCTTCAAACCCAAATACAACATATAAAGGAAGAAATGAAAACCTTTCGTGTACAACAGGAATTACATCTTTTGCATTAACAAAAATATGGGACACAGGGAAAGAAAGGAATAATATGAGAGAAGGGTTGGTTAAGTCTACCTGCTGGCTGTGGAGAATATTTCTGTAAGTTTTGCTATTATTTTTTAAAGTACAGGACAGAAGGATTCGTCAATTCTACTTGCTGTTGAGGGAGTTAATGCAGAGAGGATTTTTGTAAATTTCGATACTATTTTATTTTCTCTTTAATTTAGCTTAAAGTGGAATTTAGCTTAAAGGTATCTGTGGCTGGAGTGACTGTAAAGGTTCTGTGGCTGGAGTGACTGCACAGAGCATGCCTAGACTTGCCCACCCACATAGCCTCTAAAGTCTGACTGGGCCATTAAACTGCAGGAGAGAAGGATTGGTTAATTCTGCTTGCTGGCTGTGGAGAAGATTTCTAGAAACATAGTAACATAGAAGTTGATGGCAGATAAGGACTGCAAGTCCCATCCAGTCTGCCCATTTATTTTTCTACTTTATGAACATAGTAGCAATTAGTGAGATGTGGTTTACCAGTAACCACACTTGGGAGACTTCAGTACCTGGCTATGTACTGTTCAGAAGAGACTGAGGTGCAAAAGGGGGGGGGGAGGGAGTGGCCCTGTATGTCAATGAAAATATCAAAGCTACAGAAATTCAGAATACACATAAGGAGTCAGAAGAACTGTGGGTCACCCTGTAAACAGGAAATGGGACAGCCATAAGAACCGGGGTTGTCCACAGGCCCCCAGACCAGGGGGAGGACATAGACACATTACTGTTAGAAGATATACGAAACATGACAGCTAAAGAGGAGGTTCTGATAATGGGAGACTTCAACATGCCAGATACAGATTGGTCAATACCAGCAGGAATGTCTGCCAGAACTAGACACATGGTGGATTCCCTGCAGGGGAAGGACCTCAAACAACTGCTACAACAACCCACAAGAGACAGGGCTATTCTATATCTAGTACTGACTAACAGGGAAGGGATCACAGATCTCCAGGTAGAAGGTCACCAGGGGGCCAGTGACCATCACATGGTATGGTTCAATTTGGCTACTACATCTAAATCATCCCATTCCAAGGCAAAAATATGGGACTTCAGAGGAGCTGATTTTGATAAGATGGCCAAAAGAATTAAGCTAGCCCTGGCAAAAAGAAACACAGGTAAGGGGGTACAGGCAAAGTGGGAAAGCATTAAGGATGCAATACTTGAAGCAACATCCCATTGTGTTAGACAGAAAAGGAAGTGCAAAAGAAGAAGGAAACCACTTTGATTGTCAAATACAGTAGCAGAAAAGGTCAGAGCCAAAAGGCTGGCCTTCAGGAAATAAAAGGGAACACAGCATGATGAAGATAGGGAGGCATACCAAACTTCCCTAAGGGAAGCAGGGAAGGCAGTAAGGCAGGCAAAGTCCCAAACTGAGGAAACACTAGCACGAACAGTAAAAGAAGATGACAAGATTTTCTATAGATACATTAGTGAAAGGAGAAAGTCCAGAGGGGTTATTGCTAAGCTCAATGGAGAAAAGGGGACATGTGAGGAGGAGGACCCTGTAAAAGCATCTATCCTAAATAGATACTTTTGCTCAGTATTTACTGAAGAGAAGGTAGGGCAGGGCCCACAGCTCAGCACCATCAACACATCGGGGAGTACGGAAGTGAGCACTACTCCCTTCACAAAAGAAAGGGTCCTACAAGAGCTCACTAAGCTCAGGGTGGATAAGACAATGGGACCTGATGGCATACATCCCAGGGTACTTAAGGAGCTAAGGGTGGAACTAGCAGAGCCATTAGCAGAACTGTTTAGTGAGTCTCTGAGCACAGGAGAGGTCCCAGAAGACTGGAGAAGGGCTCATGTGATCCCGCTCCACAAGAGTGGTAGCAGGGAGGGGGCAGGGAATTGCTGACCAGTCAGTCTTACCTCCTCAGTAGTGGGCAAGATTATGGAGGCACTCCTTAAGGAAAGGATAATGCAACACCTGGAATCCATGGGGGCACAGGATCCAAGACAGCATGAGTTTACAAAAGGAAGGTCCTGTCAAACTAATCTCATAGATTTCTTTGACTGGGTAACCAGAGTGGTGGACCAAGGGGGAGCAGTTGATTTTGCCTACCTTGACTTCAGCAAAGCTTTGACACTGTTCCCATAGAACATTGATAATTAAGCTGGGTAGGCTCAGGTGGGTCAAGTTGGTCAACTGGGTGGTAAACTGGTTGATCGGAAAACAGAGAGGGTGGTAAATGGTATACAGTCAGAAGAGATGCAAGTCACAAGTGTGGTACCTCAGGATCAGTCCTGGGGCCAGTCCTATTCAATATCTTCATTAGTGACCTTGCAGATAGACTACAGGGCAGCATTGTCTGTTTGCAGATGACACAAGGTCTGCAACAGAGTAGATGATCCAGATGGGGTGGGCAGAATGAGAAGAGATCTGGATAAACTAGCAAAATGGTCAGAAGAGTGACAACTGGGATTTAATGTAAAGAAGTGCAAGATCATGCACATAGGGAAGAGAAACCCTGAAGCCACCTGTAGGCTGGGAGGGGAGTTGCTGGCAGTCACAAAGGAAGAAAGGGACTTGGGCATCATCATCACCGATGACCTGAAATCATCCAAGCAGACCTCTAAAGCAGTAGGTAAGGCTAGGGGATGTTAGGTGTATTAGTAGGGGTATCACAAGTCATAAGAGGGGGTAATAATCCTCTTTACAAGACATAGTTGAGCCCCATCTGGAGTACTGTGTGCAGTACTGGAGGCCACACCTTCATGAGACATTAACGCAAATTGAGGCAGTCTGGAGAAGGCAACCAAAATGGCAGGGACTGCATCAGAAGACATATGAGGACAGATTAATGGAGCTCAATATGTATACCCTTGAGCAAAGGAGGGAGAAAGGTGATATGATCGAGACATTCAAACACCTTAAGGGTATTAACAAGGTGAAAGAGTCTAACATGTTTAAATATAAGAAAAATAGCAGGACAAGAGGACACAGCATGAAATTAGAGGGAGGCCGATTAAGGGGGATGTGCAGAAATTCTTTTTCACAGAAAGGGTGGTGGATGTATGGAATAGTCTACCTCAGGAAGTGGTGGCTATGAATAGAGTGCAGGGCTTCAAACAGGCATGGGATAGGCATAAGGGGAATGCCTGATGAGTATGAATAGATAGGCCACTGACAGAGCAAGGAAACGATGGCACATTTATAAGGTGAAAAAGAAATGGGCAGACTGGATGGAGCGCTAGGCCCTTATCTACCGTCAACTTCTATGTTTCTATGAATGTGCCATCGGCCTTTGCTCTGTCAATGGCCTATCTATTCATACTCATTTGTATTGCTCCCTTATGCCTATCCCATGCCTGTTTGAAGCCCTGCACTGTATTCATAGCCACCATTTCCTGAGGTAGGCTGTTCCATGCATCCTCCACCTTTCTGTGAAAAAGAAGTTTCATTACCTAATTGGCCTCCTCTAATCTCATGCTGTGTCCTCTTGTCCTGCTATTTTTCTTATATTGAAACATTGAGACTCTTTCACCTTGTTAATGCCCTTAAGGTGTTTGAATGTTTCGATCATATCACCTCTCCCTTCTTTGCTCTAGGTATACATATTGAGCCCGTAAACTGTCCTCATATGTTTTCTGATGCAGTCCCTGCACCATTTTGGTTGCTCTTCTGGACTGCCTCAATTTGGTTAATGTCCTTGTGAAGGTGTGGCCTCCAGAACTGAATGCAGTACTCCAGATGGGGCCTAACCAGTGTCTTGTAAAGAGGGATTATTACCTCCCTCTTACGACTTGTGATACCCCTACTAATACACCCCAACATCCCCCTAGCCTTACCTACTGCTTTAGTGGTCTGCTTGGATGATTTCCGGTCATCGGTGAGGATGATGCCCAAGTCTCTGTCTTCCCTTGTGACTGCCAGCAACTACCCTCCCAGTCTACAGGTGGCTCCAGGGTTTCTCTTCCCTATGTGCATGATCTTGCACTTCTTTGCGTTAAACCCCAGTTGCCACTCTTCTGACCATTTTGCCAGTTTATCCAGATCTCTTCTCATTCTGCCCACCCCATCTGGATGATCTACTCTGTTGCAGATCTCGGTGTCATCCGCAAACAGACAAACCTTACCCACCAGTCTATCTGCAATGTCACTGATGAAGAGATTGAAGAGGACTGGCCCCAGGACTGATCCCTGAGGTACCCCACTTGTGACTTGCATCTCTTCTGACTGTATACCATTTACCACCACTCTCTGTTTTCTGCCTGTTAACCAGTTTGCCACTCAGGTGACCAATTTCTGACCCACCCTGAGCCTACCCAGCTTATTAATTAATGTTCTATGTGGAACAGTATCGAAAGCTTTGTTGAAGTCAAGGTAGGCAACATCAACTGCTCCCCCTTGGTCCTGTACTCTGGTTACCCAGTCAAAGAAATCTATGAGATTAGTTTGACAGGACTCTCCTGTTGTAAACCCATGCTGTCTTAGATCCTGTACTCCTATGGATTCCAGGTGTTGCACTATCCTTTCCTTAAGGAGTGCCTCCATAATCTTTCCCACTACTGAGGTAAGACTGACTGGTCTGTAGTTCCCTGCCTCCTCCCTGCTACCACTCTTGTGGAGCTGAATCACATGAGCCCTTCTCCAGTCTTCTGGGAGCTCTCCTGTGCTCAGAGACTCACTAAACAGTTCTGCTAATGGCTCTGATAGTTCCACCCTTAACTCCTTTAGTACCCTAGGAGGAAGGCCGTCAGGTCCAATTGCCTTGTCCACACTGAGCTTATCTATCTCTTGTAGGACCCTTTCTTTTGTGAAGGGACTAGTGCACACCTCCCTCCCTTCCCCCTGTGTCCATGGTGCTGAGCTGTGGGCTCTTCCCTACCATCTCTTCAGTAAACACTGAGCAGAAGTACCTATTTAGGATAGATGCTTTTAAATGGTCCTCCTCCTCACACGCCACTTTATCCCCTTTGATCTTAGCAATACCCCTCTCTGGACTTTCTCCTTTCACTAATGTATCTATAGAAAGTCTTGTCACCTCTCTTTTATTGTTTGTGCTAGTGTTTCCTTGGTTTTGGCCTTTGCCTGCCTTACTGCCTTCCCTGCTTCCCTAAGGGAAGTTTAGTATGCCTCCCTATCTTCATCCCGCTGTGTTCCCTTATATTTTCTGAAGGCCAGCCTTTTGGCTCTGACCTTTTCTGCTATTGTTTTTGAGAACCAAAGTAGTTTCCTTCTTCTTTTCAACTTCCTTTTCTCTCTAACACAATGGGATGCTGCTTCAAGTATTGCATCCTTAATGGTTGCCCACTTTGCTTGTATACCCTCACCTGTATTTCTTTTTGCCAGAGCTATCTTTACTCTTTTGGCCACCTTATCAAATTCAGCTCCTCTGAAGTCCCATATTTTTGCCTTGGAATGGGATGATTTAGTTATAGTGGCCAAATTAAACCACACCATGTGATGGTCACTGGCCCCCAAGTGACCTTCTACCTGGAGATCTGTGATCCTTTCCCTGTTAGTCAGTACTAGATCTAGGATAGCACTGTCTCTTGTGGGTTGTTGTACCAGTTGTTTGAGGCCTTCCCCTTGCAGGGAATCTACCATGTGTCTAGTTCTGGCAGATGTTCCTGCTGGTATTGACCAATCTGTATCTGGCATGTTGAAGTCTCCCATTATTGGAACCTCCCCTTTAGCTGTCATGTTTTGTATATCTTCTAACAGTAATGTGTCCATGTCCTCCCCCTGGTCTGGAGGCCTGTGGACAACCCCAGTCCATATGGTTGTCCCATTTCCTGTTTCCAGGGAGACACTTAGTTCTTCTGGCTCCTTATGTGTATTCTGAATTTCTGTAGCTTTTTTATTTTTATTGACATAAAGGGCCACTCCACCCCTTCCCTTTTTGCACCTCAGTCTCTTCTGAACAATACATAGCCAGGTACTGAAGTCTCCCAAGTGTGGTTACTGGTAAACCACGTCTTGTTAATGGCTACTATGTCCAGTTTAGCCTCCGTCATTATTGCCTGCAGGTCTGGGATCTTGTTTCCCAGACTGCGAGCATTTGTGTACATGATTTTCCTTTGGCCAGATTCCAATGCGTTAGTTGTTGGGCGAGGTCTGGCATTTTCCCTGTGCATCGTATAGGGAGCCAGACCTTCTTCCTTACCTGGTGATGCAAATGAACTACAAACATACTGAACTCCTGTTTGACCACTAGCTGAGGGGGGACAGGTGTTCTTCCCATTCGACGTATCGGATGCTGCACCCCTCTCCTCATTTGCTAGTTTAAATATTCTGCAAAGACGTCAAACTTCTGCCCCAATGCACTGACTCCTTCCTTAGTCAGATACAGTCCATCAAATTTAAAGAACTTTATCTTCCAAAACTGTTGACAGTTCCCTACAAATCTGTGTGCTTTTTCCTGGCACCAGCCCTTGAGCCATATGTTTAGCTCCCCTATCTCCCCTTCTCTGACCTTCCGTCATCTGCCCCTTTCCCAGATGGGCAGGATCATCTCAGAGAAGGAGATGCCAGATAAAATGCATGATAGTTTGTCACCCAGCCTGGTTGGGTGTTTCTTGGTCTCCACAACTGACTGGCTGGTGAGATACTTAGTCCCTATGTGTACCAGAACATCAATGTTTTCTCCTGCTTCCTGTACAATTTTATCAATGTAGTCAGAGTCTCTCCACGCTGATGTATCTGGGAGATATCTGACCATTACCCTTGGCTTGAGATAGGTATCAACTCCCCGAATCATGGAGTCTCCTATGATCAGAAGGGTTTTGAATTTCCTTTTGGCTTTTTTTGTTTTGGTTCCTGTTTTGGGTGAGTTTTGTTGTGCCAGCTCCTGTGCTGCAGTGTCCTGCTTTACAGTGTCCTCTGCCCCTTTGTTGATTTCAGAGATAGAGGCAGATACCTGTTTGTAGATTTTCTGTAAGTTTTGCTATTGTTTTTTAAACTACAGGAGAGAAGGATTAGTTAATTCTACTTGCTGTTGAAGGAGTTAATGTATAGAGGATTTTTGTAAGTTTTGATATCGATTTATTTTCTTTTTAATTTAACTTGAAGTGGAATTTAGCTTAACGGTTTCTGTGGCTGAAGTGACTGTAAAGGTTCTGTGGCTGGAGTGACTGCACAGAGCATACCCAGACTTGCCTGCCCACATAGCCTTTAAATTCTGACTGAGACATCAAACTGCTGGAGAGAAGGATTGGTTAAGTCTGCTTGCTGGCTGTGGAGAAGATTTCTGTAAGTTTTGCTATTGTTTTTTAAACTACAGGAGAGAAGGATCAGTTAATTCTACTTGCTGTTGAGGGAGCTAATGTATAGAGGATTTTTGTAAGTTTTGATATTGTTTTTTATTTCTTTTTAATTAAGCTTAAAGTGGAATTTAGCTTAAAGTTTTCTGTGGCTGGAATGACTTTAAAAGCCCACCCACCACCCCTTCCACCAGCCTTTCTTAAATACTGAAATACCACTGGGGGTTGGGTTTGAAGACTGTGAGGGAGGAGCTTGGGGAGCTGCAAACTGACCTGACTCCTCAGAATGGGCTAGGAAGGAGGAAACAAGGAACAGCCATATGAGCTAATTCTTAAAGACATATAAATGTATGAAATGTGTGAGTAGATCTATAGTCCTTATGAATAGGATTGTGGTTTCCATTTAGTACTGTAGTTGGCTGTCTTATGCTGCATTCAAGGGCATTTAGGATAACAATTTTTGTTAGAGGCTGGGTTAGGATTAGTTAATTCTACTTGCTGTAGGGAGAGTTGGTGTGGAGAGGCTGTATAGGTAGTGTGGACCATGGGTAGGATTGTAGGCTGCAATGGTTGTGGGGTAGCAATGCAGATGAAAATACTGTGGAGGCTGGGAGTGTGCCCAATATGCCACAGGCTAAGAAGGCTTAAGGAAGAGGTTCAGGGGCTTGGCAGGGAGCTGGGGAGGTTGGGGTTGAGGGGATGATTTCATCAGTAAGAGGGCTGACATCTGAGAGTATTGTGGGGACACCACAAAGAAGGAACAGTGGGGCAAGGGAGGGGTCAGGGGAAGGGGGCACAGTAGACAGGAAGCCAGCTGATGAAGGATGGACTCTAGTAGGACCTAGAAAAGAGGAGCAGCAGTAGGTAGGAGGGAGAAGGAAACACACAGTAAGGCAAAGGGGGGAGAGAACATGTTTGCTGTACTACCAACACGTGGGAAAGAGGACGTAGGAGGAGATTGCACAAGGGATAGTACTCACAAAGAGAAGGGAGAGAGGGGCATTACTAGTGGAGAGATTGAGCATTGCATGGCAGGGGTTGGGATAATACTCGGAAAGATGAGGAGGGAGAGGAAGGTTGGTAGTCAAACAGGAGGAGGGGGAGGAGTCTCAATTGAGAAGGGCAGAGGGGAAGACACTAGGACACATTGTAAAAGCACCATCTTGAGTGGCCCCAGAAATGAGAACCTGGGTGGGGGGTGGTGATGGGCACAAGAAAAGAAGATGGAGGTGTACTGGTGTTGGGGGACTCCATAATCAAGGGGATCAGATGGGGCAGCAAGGGGGAGAGGCACAGTCAGGTATGGGTGGAGTCCATACCAGGATTAAAGGCAGACAAGGCAGGACAGTCAATCCTAAGGTGCATAAGGAGGGATAGGAGGAAACCACACATTGTGGTAAATATGGGGACAAATGACCTAGTAGGGAAAATGGTGGAGGTAACAAAGGAGAGGACTGAGGAAGTGGGAAGGTTGTGTGAGGAGAATGGGTAGTCTGTGGCATTCTCTGAGGTGCTCTCAGTACCCTGTGCAAACACAGGGAGAAAGGAGAGGATTAGGGAGTTGAACACATGGTTGGTAGAATGGTGTCAAACTAAGGGATATGGGGTTGTGGGTGGCTGGGGCAGTACCAGGGATAATAACAATCTGTTTGCAAGGGATAGGCTGTACCTGAGTGGGGAGGGGGAAGGAGGTATTAAAGCAAAGACTGGGGAGGTATATTGTGACAAAGGTGGATTTAAACTAGATGGAGGGGTGGCAAGTGGACAGCAGGTAGGCAGGGCTCTGATAAAGTGGAGTCACAACCTACCCCCCAGGCTAGTAGCAGGGAAGGACTCAGGGCAGCCAAAAAAGGCAAGGTAGAATGAAGGAAATGGAGGCCAATGAAGGGATGGGGGCAGGATGGAGGGCAGTTTCACTGAATGCAAGGAGCTTAGGCAACAAGTCAGCTGAGCTACAGGCACTCTTAGCAGTGTGGAGGGTGGATATTGCAGCTTTTACAGAAACGTGGGCAACTGAGCACCAGGACTGGGATCTGGCAATCTCAGGATACAAATTATACAGGAAGGATCATAAGGAAGGGAGGGGCAGTGGGGTGGCAGTCTATGTGAATGATGGGATCAAATGCACAAGGGATGAGGGGGAAGAAAGGAGAACAGGGGTAATCTGGCTGCAGCTTCTAGACTCAAGGGGGTAGGAAACTAAGGTTTTGAGTGGTATACAGGCCACTGTCCCAGTCTGAGGAGCTTGACAGGGAATTAGCAGGACAAATCAGAAAGGTATGTAGAATAGGGAAGGTGGTCATCGTGGGGGATTTCAACTTGCCGGGGATTGACTGGAGCATTCTGGTCACCTCCAGTGCTAGGGAGCAAGTGCTCTTGGATGTGATCCAGGAGGGTCTCCTGACAGAGTTGGCTAGTGTACCTACTAGGCTATAGAACACTTTAGATCTGGTATTGTTGAATGGAGAGGCAGTAAGGGAAATAAAGGTGGAGGATCCACTAGCCAACAGCGATCACCAAATGGTGGGGTTTAATATCACAATGTGCTGGGAGCCAGAGGAATCAGTTACTCAGGTAGTAAACTTCAGGGAGGCAGTCTTTGGAAGGATGCAGGAAGTACTGAAAGGGAAACTAGAGGGCATAAGGCAGGAGATGGATACAGAGCAGACATTGGATATTATTAAATGGGGGACGACAGAGGTAACAGAAGCCTACACCAAGACACAAAGTAAGAGGAGCAGAGCAAGAAAACCATGCTTATTGAACAGCGAGGTAGTGGAGGTGGTGAGAGCAAAATGGGAGGAGCACCAGAGGTATGAGGACGGGGAAGGAAGTGGACAGGAAGGAGCATACAAGATGATCCAGGGAGGTGACCTGAAAAGTGAGAGAAGCGAAGGCCCAGAGGGAGCTGAGATTAGTGCAGGGAATTAATGGGGAAGGGGGGAGACTTTTTCAGATACATCAGGGGGAAAAGGAAGTGCAAGGAGACAATGGTGAGAATAAAAAGGGGTGGGGAGTGGATGGAAAAGGGGGAGGAGCTGGCAGAAGAACTGAATGAATACTTTTGCTTAGTGTACATGGAAAAAAGGGGGGATCGCTACCACCATGGGCTGGAAGGGTGGAGACAGGGGGACAGGAGACAACAGATTGAAGAATTGAGGCAAGTAGAGTCCTAGAAGGACTGAGGGCACTGAAGGTAGACAAGGCACCAGGGCTGGATGATATCCACCCCAGGGTGCTGAGGGAAATGGTGGAGGTGTTGGCGGATCCACTGGCAGATCTGTACAGTACCTCACTGGAGTCAGGATGGGTGCCACTGTACTGGAGGATAGCACATGTAGTACCATTACACAAGAGAGGACCAAGGAATGAACCAGGTAATTATCACCCTGTAAGTCTCACCTCCATAGTGTGCAAACTCATGGAAACAATTCTAAAGGAAAGACTGGTGTTGTACCTGGAGGACAATGGCTTCCAGGATGTGAGGCAGCATGGGTTCATTTCAGGGAAGTCTTGTCAAACCAACCTGATACAATATTATGACTGGTTGACAGGTGAGCTGGATAAGGGTCATGCTGGGGATGCTCTTTACTTAGACTTCAGCAAGACCTTCAATTCTGTGCCTTATGGGTGGCTTGGGGGAAAGCTAACAGGTGTAGAGGTAGGGGCAAAAATGATGAACCAGATTACAAACTGGCTGAGTGGGAGGTTGCAACACGTGGTGGTGATAGGGGAGCTCTCAACTTCAAGGCCAGTGATGAGTGGGGTGCCACAGGGCTTTATGTTGGGGCCAGTATTGTTTGAGCTCTTCATATCAGACATTGCACACAGAGTGGTGAGCAAGGTAAGTCTGTTTACTGACGACACAAAAATTGGAGCAGTGGTGGATGGAGAGGAGGGATAGAAGCAGCTGCAGGGAGACCTAAGCAAGCTAGAGGAGTGGTCAGAAAGGTGGCAGCTAGGGTTCAATGCAAAGAAGTGTATGGTTATGCACTTTGGAGTGAAGAACCCAAGGAGAGAATACTGGCTGGGGGGGGGTTAAGCTGGGGATCACTGAGGAGGAGAAGGACCTAGGGGTAGTGTTAACAGGGACCATGAACAACACTGCCCAGTGCAGGAAAGCAGCTGCAAAAGCAAACAAAATGCTGAGGTGAATAGTGAGGGAGTTTTCATCCAGACGAAGAGAGGTGATCTTGCCCCTCTACAGGTCACTAGTAAGGCCACACTTAAAGTATTGTGTGCAGTTTTAGAGGCCATACCTAAAGCATGATATCAGGCTACTGGAGGGGGTGCAGAGGAGTGCAACAAAGATGATATGTGGAATGGAGGGGGGAGAGACAATGACAGAGGCTGGGAGACATGAATATGTACACCCTGGAGGATAGAAGGGACAAGGGGACATCATAGAGACATTCAATTTTTTGAGGGGAATCAATAAGGATAGGGCAGATGGGGGCTTTAAGTTAAGGAGGAGAAGGGTCACCAGGGGGTATGGGCTAAGAATAGAGGGAAGAAGATTTAGGAAGGAAATGAGGAGACACTATTTCACAGAGAGAGTGGTAGCTAAATGGAACACCCTACCAGAATGGGTGGTATCATGTAAATCTGTGAACTGCTTCAAACGGGCATGGGGCAGGGAACAGGGGAGAGTGAGGGTGGAGGAGGTGGGGGTGGCAGTGGGATGACAAAGGGGGGGGTGAGACAACTGCAAACTAGGGGTGCTAGCTGCACACTCAAGCAGACTTAAATAGACCAGGTGGCCTGTTTCTGCTGGCACATTTGTATGTTCATATGTTCGTTTGCTCATATGACTGTAAGAAGGAGAAAGCAAAACAAAAATAGATGGCAAGGTTAAAACACTCTGATAATCTAATGAGTTCTGCTACACAAGAACTGATACAAACTGCACCACCGCACACTCTATAGAACTATTTAGTACTGGGCAAAATCTCTCTTTAGATATAGAGGGTTTTTTCAGTTTTTAAGACACCAAAGGTATTACCTGAACTTAATCAAGAATTGGAGACAGACATTCAAATCAGTGAAGTTGAACATGCTATTACAAGTCTTAAAAATGATAAATCACTAGGGGGAGACAGACTAGCTGCAGATATGTATAAGTTTATTACTAAAGATATAGCACCTGAACTGGCAGAGGTATTCTCAGCAATTTTGAAAACAAGATGTCCCACATTAGGGATACTAGATGGCAGACGGATTTTTATACAAAAAAAATGAGATAGGGAGATACTTCACGATTGGAGACCTATAAGTCTCCTTAATATTGATTTTAAAATATTGACCAAAATATACGAACATACGAACATACGAAATTTGCCAGCAGATAAAGGCCTAGAGGTCTATCAAGTCTGCTTGAATGTGCAGCTAGCACCCCTTATTCTGCATCTGCCCCTCCCTTCCACCCTTCCCCTTCATTAACCCTCCCCCTTGTCCTGTCCCATCCTCGTTTGAAGCAGTCCACTGTTCTACTGCATACCACTTCTGCAGGTAACGCATTCCACCCAGCCACCACCCTCTCTGTAAAAAAGTGTCTCCTCATCTCCCTCCTGAACCTTCCTCACTCCAGTCTCATATCATGACCCCTGGTGGCCCTCCCCTCCCTTACTTTGAACAGCCCCTCTGTACCTGTCTTGTTTATTCCTTTCATGTATTTAAAAGTTTTAATCATGTCCCCCTGTCTCTCCTCTCCTCCAGTGAGTACATGTTCAACTCTTCAACCTCCTCTCGTATGATAAGTCCCCAGACCCTTGATCATCTTTGTCGCCTCGCGCTGCACTCCCTCCAGTAACTTAATGTCCCTCTTCAGATACTGGATGCCAGTACTGCACGCAGTACTCCAGGTGTGGTCTAACTAATGACCTATACAGTGGCAGAATCACCTCCTCCTCCTCGAGGATATCCCCTGCAATACAACCCAGCATTTTTGTTGGCCTTTGCAGCTGCCTTCCTACACTGTGCCGAGTTGTTCATTGACCCTGTGATGAGCACACCCAGATCCTTCTCCTCCTCCTCTGTCTGGGCTAGCTGCACTCCCCCTAGCTGGTAAGTCCTCCTTGGGTTCTTCATCCCAAAATGCATCACCTTGCACTTTTTGGCATTAAAGCCCAGTTGCTAGGTGTCTGACCAGGTTTCAAGCTTTGCCAGATCATCCTGCAACCCCTGCCATCCCCCTAGGTCATCCACCACCGCGCCAACCTTGGTATCATCAGCAAACAGACTGATCTTGCTCTTGATGTCCCATGATATGTCTGCAATGAATATCCCAAACAACATTGGTCCCAACACCGAGCCCTGTGGGACACCGCTTGTCACTGCCTTTGGGTGTGAGAGCTCCCCACCCACCACCACCCTCTGTTGCCTTCCCTGCAGCCAGTTTCCTACCCATCTCACCAGCATTGCACCTGCCCCTGTGCCTACTAACTTCCTTCCCAGCCTTCCATGTGGCACTGAGTCGATGCCTTACTGAAGTCCAGATACTGGACATCCACTGCATGTCCCTGTCCAGTTGCCTAGTTACCCAGTCATAGAACTCGACCAGGTCGGTTTGGCAGGATAGCGCCACGTGTGAAGCCATGCTGTCTGCTGTCCTGTAGTCCTTGGCCTCTAAGAGGGCCACCAGCCTCTCCCTTCAGGATAGTCTCCATTAGCTTACCCACGATGGATGTGAGGCTCACTGGTCTGTAGTTTCCGTTCATCCTTGGGGCCACTCTTATGGAGGGGCACCACATGAGCCATCCTCCAGTCCTGAGGTACACACCCCGAATGTAGTGAGGCATTAAATAGGTCTGCCAAAGGTCCTGCAAGGACCTCTGCCAGCTCCTTCAGTACCCTGGGGTGGATGCCATCTGGGCCTGGCGCCTTGTCCACCCTCAGTGCCTTCAAACCCTCTCGAACTCTGCCCTCCATGATTTCCCCATCTGTCATCACTTCCCCCCTGCATCTGCCATTTCTCCCATCTTGGGTGTCACCCCCCTCTTCTCTTTAGTAAATACTGAGCAGAAGTACTCATTTAGTGCTTCCGCGTTATCGTACCCTGCTTCCACCCAACCCCCCTCCTTCCTAATCCTTACTATGTGGTCCTTACAGCTCCTTTTCTCCCTGATGTACTTAAAGAAGTCCTTCTCCCCCTTCTTAATGCCTTGTGCCAGCCTGAGTTCCGTAGATGCTTTGGCTCCCCTTACTGCCCTTGTCACCTCCTTCGATTCTGTCAAGTACTCCTCTCTGTCCTCCCCCCTCCCTGTTTTCTTGTATTTCCTAAAGGCAGCTCTTTTCCTCCTTACCTTTTCCATGACCTCCTTGCTCAACCAGCTTGGTTTCTTAGCCCTAGCCTTCTTGCTCTGGGCTTTGCAGCAGGTTTTGGTCGCCTCCACTATCCCCAACTTTATGAGCTCCCATCTCTGGTTAGTATCCATACTAGATTGAATTCTGGCCAGGTACCCTTTTACCACTTCCCCCATCCTCCCAAAGTTGGCCCTCCTGAAGTCCAGCACTCTTGTGCCTGATTCCACTCCTTCCTTGCCCATATCCAATGTGAGCCATACTGAGTGATGGTCACTCCCTGACAGCGGTTCCTCCACTGTAAGTTCTCTCACAAAGTCCCCATTTGCCAGCACAAGGTCAAGGGTATTCCCTAACCTGGTTGGTTCACTGACCATTTGCAGCAGGAAGCTGTCCTGGAAGGCATCCAGCAGTACCTGCTCCCTTCTGTTCCTGGTTGTTGGGGTGCTACAGTCCACTCCTGGCATGTTGAAGTCCCCCACAATCACCACACTACCCTTCTTGCAGGTCCTCCTGATCTGTCCCACTAGTTCCCTGTCTAACTCCTCCATCTGAGATGGTGGCCTGTACACCACTCCCATTCTAAGACTCCTATTCTTGGAATCCTGGATTTGCACCCAAAGTGACTCTGTACTACCCTCCTCCCCTTCCTCCCTTACACACTTCAGTCCTTCCTTCACATATAGTGCCACCCCTCCTTTCCCAGTCACCCTGTCCCTACGAAATAACCTGTACCTGGTACAGACAGGTCCCAGTCATTATATTGGGTGGCCCATGTTTCCGTGATGGCTGCAATGTCCACCTCTCCCTCTGCCATGAGAACCTGCAACTCTGCAGTTTTCCTCCCAAGGCTCCTAGCATTAAGGGTAACCACCTTCCACCCTTTCCCTCTCCTCCCATCCTGCCCTCCTTTCCTAGCATCACCAATAGTACTTGCCATTTGTCCTTTGTCACTGTTATGGGGGGTAAGCTCATATGATTTCCCAACCTGTGGTCTCTGCATATCTCTTCCCCAACTGCCACCCCCCACTCCTGGTTTAAACTCCCAACTTCCTCTATATATTCTTCCATCCTCTGCTTCAACACTTTCTTTCCTTCCTCACTCCAAGTGTAGTCTGTCCTTGGCATAGAGACTACTGTCCTCTCAGGTCCCTCCCCACCCCCAACAGCCCATACCCTTTAGCACAACACCAGGTTCTTAGCCATCTGTTAAATTCCTCTATTCTCAGCTTTCTTGTTGTCTTGCCTTTGACACCGGAAGTATCTCGAAAAGTTACTGATCTTCCTGCCTCCTCACATAATTGTGCTAGTTCCTCAAACCTCCTCTGGACTATATCCACTGTCTTGTCAGCCAGGTCGTTTGTCCCAAGATGTATAATTAAATGAGGCTTGTCCCTACCCTTCTAGCATATTTCAGAACAGACTGTCCCACCCTTTCTGCTGTCATTCCTGGCATGGCCTCCACCCAAATGCGACTATGCCTCTCTGCCTTGCTACCCCACCTAACTCCTCTTAGTATTGAGTCCCCAGCACTAAGATTCCACCCTCTTACCCTGCTTGCTTCCTTTCATCTCCCTCCCTCATTTCCAGCTCCTCTTCTTCCTCCTGCACATTATTACGCCCTTTTACCCCTGTTGCAGTTCTCCCAGCAGAACTTCCCCCCGCTTCAGTTTGGTCCAGGCATTTATCAATTACTCCTCTAATTTCATCACTTCCCTCCTCCACCTTCTTCCTCTCTAGCAGTGCAAAACTATTTTCTGAAGCTCCTTCACAAATGCCTGCTCTCTCTCTCTCTCTCTCTCTCTCTCTGCATAGTAACCTGTTCTCTCCTTTCCACTCCATGACTTTTGCCACTTCTTCGCCTCCCCTCACAAGTCCCTATTGCCTCCTTCCATTTGACTTTTGTCTCCTGACCTGGTTTCCCCGGCAATCGTTCTTCCTGGCCTGGGCCCCTTTGTCTCTGCTTCCCTTCTTCTGACCCTCTCCTCACCACTGTTGGCTTAAATTGCCCTCCGTCATCTCCCCTTCTTCCTCCCTCCAGTATTGGGCTAAACCCACCCCCAATCTGCCTTGCCTGTTTTAGTTCCTCCTGCAGACCCTCAAATATTGACTTTAAGGTTAACAAGAGCAGCTAAAGAGGTAATCACAAATGCACAAACATGTGCAATCCCAGAATGGTCTATAACAGAACATTTAATTCTTTTAAGAGAGCTGTTTTCCCAAAGTTATCACGGAAATCTAGAAGGCATCCTGTTGTCCCTAGATCAGAGAAAAGCCTTTGATTGAATTAATAATTGCTTTACATGGGAAAGTTTAAGAAAATGTATTTCACCATGGATACAAGGTCTATATCTTAATGCTACCATAAAACCTCTAGTTAACAGCTGGATAGGTCCTATGGTTTTGGTAAATAGGGGGGTCTGACAGGGGTGCCCTATGAGTCCGCTACTATATGCTTTTTGCATAGACCCCCTAGTTTGAGCTCTGAATGAAACACCTAGTATTAAACATATTTATACTACAGCAGGTATACTTCCACAGGTAGCCATAGCTTATGCTGATGATCTCTGTGTCATTTCTCAGGATACACAATCCACTATAGCATGTATAGATATAGGTAAACAATATGGACAGATTTCTGGATCAGTTTTGAATTTAGAGAAATGTGCAGGGTATACACTGGATAAAAAAATAGCAGTAATACCAGTATTGCAGGAATCATAATTCAAGAGGGACTGATTGATATTTTAGGGATCAAGTATAGAACCATTAATGACAGATTAGCTAATTGGGAGCCAAAAATTAAACAGGAACAGAAGTTGGTAAAACAGTAGAAGGTGGAAGTTGGGTAAGAAGAAATGGATTCATATGATTGAAGCTTATGTTTTACCAATTTATTTATATTCAAGTTCTGTTCCCCCCCCCCAAGAAGTTTAGAGACTACATTGTTAAGTATTTTTATTCAAGCTGTCTGGGGAAGCAGGTTGAACCCCATAAAAAGAAATATCACATATGTACCTATTAAACAAGGGGGTCTTAATGTGGTCAACCCTATATCCTTTCTGTATAGTATTTTCATATCAGCAAACCTCCAGCCCCTATTACAAAACAGGGAACAGAGTTGGGCACCCTTAGTTTTTGCTGCATGTCAAACATGGTTTCAACATTGGGATCAGGGCAGGTTACGGATCATAAAAAAAACAAGTATAGCTCAGGAACACCTTAGGGAAGCTTTTGTTAAATTAAAAAGCTGGAAAGTGCCCAGTCAAGTGGCTTTAAGTAGACAGAGAAAGGCTTTCTATTCCTGGATACAAGAACATAATTTTCACGAAACCAAACTATTTATGAAATATCTACAACAATATATACTAGACTTACAAAATTTGTTGCAAGAAAAATTGATTCCACCTAAAATGTGGGATATACACTGGTTAAGGTACCATTCTAGGTTACATGTTAAGGGTAACCAGCACAATACACTAGAAGAAAGGTATTGTGGTAGACCAGCATGTCAATAGGAACTAGAAACAATCAAACATGTTTTTTTACTGTACCTATATTATAGACTTCTGGAATCTGCTAGCTGACAAAGGGAAAGAGACATGGTTTTTCAAGGTTACATATGAATGTCTCATGTATGGATTGTATAGAGGGGTAGCTCAGAAATGGGACAAAAGTACTATGCATGTTGTAATAATATGTATAAAATGGCATATCTGGAATGCAAGAAGCCTGTTCCATTTACAGCAAAAACATATAGAGCATATTGATATTATAAAAAAAAGATTTCAGCCAATTTAAAAATGCTATATTAAATGGAAAAAAAAAGTATAGAGTGAAAAACTTTGAGGATGGTATGGCGAAACCTGCCATGGATCACAGATTCAGACGTACCAGTTACTTGAATAAAAATTAAAATATAAATACTGCCAAGTAAAAGATGCTCTGTAAAGATGTACAGTATATAGATTAGATATCTTTAGTTTTCTTTCCTTTTTTTAGTATTTTTGTTGGTATATTATGAAGTAAATAAGGAAGGGGAAATGGATATCAGTTTTTTGTATGTAACAAGATGATTACACATTGGTTATTGGATTTGTTATTTATGGTGATGTGTTTGATTTTTTTCCTTCAATAAACACTCCTACTCTTTTCAGGAAGTGCCATGGGATCTTTAACATCCACCTGAACTACCACCAGAACAGGCTGATGGGACCTTGGTTTAACGTCTCATCCGAAAGATGGCTCCTCAGGAGTGCAGCACTCCCCTCACGCTGGACTACAGTGTCAGTATTGGGATATTAACCCAAGTGCCTGGTGTGGGGATAGAACCCACAGCTTTCTGATCTCTCTGCCTCAGAGGCGAGTGTGCTACCTGCTGAGCCACTCACACTGTTTGATTGGTTCCTGTATTTACCTTCCACAGAAATAGGCTAATTGATTTCTAACTAGTACCCTTGAATTTAAAAAGCCAAAAAGAATAATATAAAAAAATGATTTTTCTCTTTAGAATAGCTATGTACATATTTGCTGAGGTTCACACTATGGTCTCTTGTTCACAAAGCTGGAATGAGTTGATGGTGATGGAGGGCCCTTGCTCTGGAAGCAAAGAAAGGAAGAGTGGGGTGAGGGGCAGATTTTAGGGTCTGTTTCAGGAGGGAGAGAGGGAGGGGGCATTTTCTATGCTTCTATGCTTGAAGAAGATGTCTGCGATTCTGCTTTACCATTGTGCTGCCACAGTGCTCCAGCATAGTATCCAGTGATCCTGTTTATGCAGCCCTTTCCATCCATGGGCCACATAAACTTATCCACTTCCCGGTGCACTACTTTTCCTTTCTGCAAATGCAGAAGTGACGGCCACTGTGTGCCACATGGTGGTGATGACTTAAGCTGCACATGTGTGACTATTGTGCATATGTAGTTATGTCAGCACTGCCATGTTGTGCACAGCTGACTCTGGGGCAAACTGCACGAGTGCGAGTATCACATATGCACAGTACTGTAATCGCTGCAGCATTACTCATGGCTGACTCTGGTGCAGCAGGAGCACCGGATATTCTTTTCAACGCTCTTGCCACTCCTAAAAGTTCTCCACAGTCATATCGGCTCTGACCAGACTTTGTTAAAACAGTGAGCATCTCTACATTTTGGGTTGAAGGGCATGTTCTCCTGTCAGTGACAATATAGCCAGTAGCACTGATAATTCTGAGTATGTACTTGCAGGCAGGCAACTAAGGTGTTCAACAACTACCTGTCTCAAAGAGGACCAAATGGTCTATTTTTTGGTACCAGTACAACAGAGGCTCACCTCCTTCTGCCGGTGGCATGTTCTCATCCAGATAACCCTACACCATTTTGTTTGCTGGCATCTCAGGTACCACTGTGTCCAAAAGTGACTTGCTGTGCTTTTTCATCAAGCTATAGTCAGACACTTATTCCCATAGTGGATTGTCAACAGTGGCTTTCTGTGGAAGGAGCAGCAGTAACAGCAGGTTTACCTGGGAAAAATTCACAAAACATTACTCTGAAGAAGACTGAGTGACAGCAACAGTGCAGCATCCCGCAGTGTGGGCTACTGGTTCCAAAAATGGTGTGCCCATTAATTTGTGACAGTGCCACACATGGACAAGGCTTCCATTATGCCATGGATAAGTGTTTCATACACTGGTTTCATGGGCAATGTTGCCCCCCAAATTATTTAGTAAGCTTGTGTAGACCTAGAAAAATTCACACAACATTAATATGAAGATGACTTAGTGAAGACAACTGTGCAGCATCCCACAATGTGGGCTACTGGTTCCAAAAAACTGTGTGCCCATTGGGATAGTATGACACATGGGCATGGATAAGTGTTGTACACACCGATTTCATGGGCAACACCACGCCTGAATTATTTATGCAGCCTATGTAGACCTGGCAAAAATTAAAAAAACATTATTCTGAAGACGACTGAGTGAAGACCACGGTGCAGCATCCCACAGTGTGAGTTACTGGTTCCAAAATTGTGTGTCCACCGGGAATGTGCCACACATTTACAAGGTTTTCCATTATGCTATGGATAAGTGTTGTACACACTGGTTTCATGGGCAGCGTTGTGTGAAAAAAGATTTATTTGGCTTGTATATACCTGCAAAACCTCACAAAACAATAACAGAAAACAGTATGACAATGACAGTGCAACATCCCAAGTGTGTATGTATGTGTGTGTGTGTAGGCTACTGCTTCAAAAAAAATCAAAAAACTAATGGACATAGAAGCCCTCCCCATCTACCTGATCATCCTCTTTTATGTTTAGTGGAGCTGGAAGTATAGGAGATTCCTCATTCATAAATCATATCAACAAGGGCCTTGGAAAAAGGGGCAGGTTAATTTTTAAAAGAGTGAGTATCTCCACATTTTGGGTTGAAAGGCATGGTCTCCTGTTGGTGACAATATTGCTTGCAGAACTGAAAATTCTCTCTATGTATTTGCAAGTAGGCAGCTGAGGTGTTCAACAGCTACCTGTCTCAAAGAGGCTGAAAGGGCCTTTTTTAGGGCTGCAGTGGGCATAGCCCTGCAGTCCTTTTATGATGAGTAAAGGGATTGTATTTGTTCCAAAAATTTAAAGAACCCGGATTGACTTGGGCCACCTCTCATGGCTAGCCCCACACAGTGGCCAAGCCTGATTGAGAAGCTCTGCCTCATAGTCTCCTCTGTGTTCTTTCTCCTCCTCTCATGCTCTGGCCCACCCAGCAGGCTGTCACTGACTCACCCTTACCGTTACCGAAGATGTACTGGGCATGTCTCAGTTTGAGGGCTGCAGTGGGCTTAGCCCTGATGGAATAACAACTCAGGACTTACACAGTCCATGAGCAGTTGCTCCCTGTACAGCATAGACCCATCAATTGTTTTCCTTGTTAGGGCTACTCTCACAAGGATCATGCTTCCCACAAGAGTATGTCTGTAGCCATCTCCCACATTGCTGCTGTATCCCACAGATGTTTATTTAAATAAAGCCAAGTCAAGGCTTTTACGAAATGTAGCTTTAACTGAAGGCACTCGCTGCTTCCCGCTGGTACTCACCACCAGACCAACCACCGAAATGACCTCCCCCAGTCCAGCACTGAAATCCCCTCCCTTATTCCCACTGGTACCTACCCCCCAACCAGCACTGAAATCTCCTTGCTGCTTTTCCCGGTACCCACCCCCAGACTAGCACTGAAATCCCCAATGGAGCATACCTAGGAACTATAGCATAACACAAGTGGATTCAGAGCTTTTCAGGAGCAGGAGAATTAATTTGCTTGCCAGGCTTGGCATTCAATGCAGTGATTGAGCTTGGACTCAATAAATATTCTTTCGATATGCTCAAATAGATATGTCAGTTGGTTCATATGGCCCCTAACTAACAGATCTCCATTCACAATTCCGCCAAATTACTTTTCTAAGGGGTTTCCTCTACTTTAAAGAAACTGGAGGATGTTTCCTTTTTGCTTAATTGTTCAAAATGGCCCACCCCACCTGGTGTTTGCTTTAAAAAAATAACCCAAAAGGCTAGCGAGTCCCTCCCCAACCCCATCACCCCTCCTCCCAGTGTTTTTTTTTTTTAAATAAATAAATAAATAACCCTTATTCCCTGGTGGTCTAGTGGTCCACCTGCCTGGTGTTTGTTTTAAATTTAGTGGGTCCCTCACCCTGACCACTTCACCAGTCCTCCTGGTGTTTTTTTTGTAAGATAAATAAATAACCCTTATTCCCTGGTAGTCTAGTGGTCCACCCCCCCAGTGTTTGTTTTAAATCTAGCAGGTACTCCTCCCCCCAATCACATCACTAGTCCTACCACTGTTTTTTTTTTTAAGATTAAATAAATAACCCTTATTCCCTGGTGGTCTAGTGGTCCACCCTGCCTGGTGCTTGTTTTAAATCTAACAGGTCCCCCCTGACCACATCACCGGTCCTCCTGGTGTTTTTTTTAAGATAAATAAATAAATAACCCTTATTCCCTGGTGGTCTAGTTATCCATCCTGCCAGGTGTTTGTTTTAAATCTAGCGGGTCCCTCCCCCAAACACATGACCAGTCCTCCCAGTGTTTCTTTTTAAAGCTAAATAAATAAATAACCATTATTCCCTGATGGTCTAATGGTCCACATCACCTGGTGTTTGTTTTAAATATATAACCCTGGTAGCTAGCGGCTCCCTCCCCCAACTCCATCACCTGTTCTACCTTTTTTTAAAATAAATAAATATTATTCCCTGGTGGTCTACTGGCCCACCTCACACCATGTTTGTTTTAAATAAATAACCCTAGTGGCTAGTGGGTCCCTCCCCAACCCCATTACCCATCCTCCTGGTGTTTTTTTTAAAGTAAATAAATACATAAATAAATAACCCTTATTCTCTAGTGGTCTACTTTGACCAGTGTTTGTTTTAAATAAATAACCCTTGTGACTAGCAAAAAGGTATATTGTTGGTTTTGTTTTATTAATTTATGGGCACGAGCAATAGATGCCAGTTTTGTCTGGGATGTAAACTGACAGATGAATAATGGATGGGGAGACTGTGCAACATAATGTGCAAATTTTGAACATATATGTCAATGTACATTAACTTCTTATATCAGTGAAATGTCTCTCTGTTATTTTTCAAAGGATGGTCTTGAATTTCGATGAAATATAGATCAACTTCACACACTAGTGAAATGCTCTTCTGTTTTAGAATTCCGTCTTCACTTACCGAAATCCTATTCAGGGAAAAAGCAGTATCATTAGTAATAAACACTGGCCTTAGTTGCAATAAAAATTGATCTTGCATTTGATAACTCTTGAGTTTAATCTTTTTTATTTTACATAGGGAGCATTTCTTTGTTGCAATAGCGTTCCCATGTGTGTTCATCTTTCAAGTGAAAAAACTTGAGGAAACACTTTTAAAGTGTTTAGTTTCTGTTTTGTATGGTATATGAAATTATCAAATTTATGGAGAACAGCAATTTTTTTTGGTTTTGACGAAGTGAATATGTACTTCTGCAAAATAGAGGAAATTGTAATGTGAATTATTATACTATATATTAGTATGGATTTGTGATGATATTGATGTATTTTTATATTTTTTGTTATAGTTAAGTGAGGAAGAGAATTAATTTGATTTGAAGCTTTGTGAACCTTTAACAAGTTGCATCCAAGACAACGGAGCACTAAAGCAAACAGAAACCGCAATGAATAAAGTGATCAACAGCTTGTTGAAAAGTGCCATTATACGCTGAGGACTTGCATGATTGCTCTTCCATTTTTTAACTGCTAGTCATATTTAGAAAGCTGTTCATTTGAGATACCTAATTGGATAAAAAAAGCTGCATTTGAATTTAATTAATGCTTTATGTAGACATTACAAATAGTAATTTATCAATTATGTAACATACTTAAGGCTAGTTAAGTTCTAACTACAGTAATATGCTGCTTGCAAATATGGAGATTTGTATTTGATTAACTATTTTAAATTTGCACGAGCACTTTGATGCAAAAAGCATATAAAAGTTAAGAAGGGGTATTGTGGCTATCCTGTTGGCAAAGTGCAAAAAAAGATTAGTGGTGGCTGGCTGTTAGTGGGGTAAGGTCAGATAGATTAGTGCTGCCGAAATATTTTTTGCTCTGCACAAGTTTGAAAATTGATTGTTCTGTGTACAGTGAATAAAATGCTTTGGAATTGGAAATTTTCATACCCTGAAGTCTTTATTCTCTGACCTTTCTTTTGTTCTCGGCACACAGGTGGCTTTGTTATTTAAATTTGGGCAAGCTATAACTGGGCTGCTCCTAGGTCTAGCACCACATTTCCAGAGAGAGGGCAGGGGTTTTCATCTATGGATACACTTCTAAATTACTATAGGTAGTTTAGAACCCCGCTAGAAACCAAAACATAAACTTCAGTACAAGAACTTTAGTAATTCTCTCCACAGCCTGCAGCCAAGTAGGAGGTCACCGGAGGTCATGAGGGACTACTGGTGTAGCCATCCCCCACCTCCGATTTGAAATCCTGACTGAAATCGCAGCCTGCAGCCAAGTAGGAGGTCGCCAGAGGTCGTGAGGGACTACTGGTGTAGCCCTTCCCCACCCCCCCGATTTGAAATCCCAACTGCAATTGCAGCCTGCAGCCAAGTAGAAGGTCACCGGAGGTCTCAAGGGACTGCTGGTGTAGCCCTCCTCCACCCTCCTGATTTGAAATCCCGACTGAAATTGCAACCTGCAGCCAAGTAGGAGGTCACCGGAGGTCATGAGAGACTACTGGTGTAGCCTTCCCCTGTCCCCCGATTTGAAATCCCGACTGAAATTGCAGGTAGACGCCGCTTGAAACGTTCGGCCCACACGAGCAGGATCTCTGTGTTTTGGCGCCTTTTACTAAATTCAAATCTGCACAGCATTTGAATTGAGTTTGTACTGCTTTTACTGCTTTTTAGTCCCCACACAAGTGGAGATAGTTTATTTGTACACCGTTTCAATGTTAAAGTGATGTATCTCTGAAACGCTCAGTTGGTTACCTTAATTCAGCCTGCTTTCTTTCATTTCCCCAATCTGCTCATCAGCTGTATTTCTAAAACACCCAGTAGATTACCTTATTTTAGTTTGCTTACTTTATTTCCTTCTTTGCTCCATGCCTCAGTAATTTAAAACTGCACCTCAGCCCAAGTAATTAGACCCTCCCCCCAGGTGCTTTAGCAGTATACATTGACTCGCCGACCCTTCTTTCATCTCTCCACAGCCTGCAGCCAAGTAGGAGGCCACCAGAGATCACGAGGGACTACTGGTGTAGCCCTCCCCCATCCCCCCAATTAGAAATCCTGACTGAAATTGCAGGTAGACGCCACTTGAAATGCAGAACCACCTGTGACTCGAACAAACCATTGCTATAGGTACCCCGTTGCCGGACTTCCCAATTCCAAAGATCCTTCAGCTACAAAGCCCCTTCCTGGACAGACTCACTCCCAAATCTAATAACAGATGAAACAAGGCTTGGCCCTTTTAAATCCAGGCTAAGAAAACACCTCCAGGCCTCCAACCTATGTGACTGCAACTGACACCCCCGATGACCTAGAACAACTTTTTGCGTTCTCCATATCTAATTTCTCCAATCTAATTATTTGACAAATAGCCTTCTTCAGACCTTCTCTGCTACCTTACGGCTGTGCTAATCATTGTAATTCAAGTTATCTTGGAATGGTAGTCACTTACTGAACAAATGTGTATCCAATACCTGTTATGTAATGTAATGTACTGCAATCTGTAGCAAATGCTGTCCCTGTACCTTCTATGTATGATGTGGAACCTTTGTAAATGAGTCTTTGACTCAAAGGTCATTCTGAATATCTCAATAAATAAAATAAAATAATTGCATGATAAATCAGATGTGGAAAAACGTCACTCCTATTTTCTACCCTGCCCTGTGACTATCTGGAGTATCACAACAGGACAATCTCACAAGCAAGTGTATAGGTAGGTGTATAGGTATAATAAATTATTTACTAAAAGCTTTTTGTAGAACCAGAGAGATCTCAGAAAGTTTTAAAGGTTATAAAAAATGGGGACAGCATGTAGAGGGGGTGTTCAGTACTTTAATCTTTCCGGTTCTAATTCGGTTCACACTCCGACTCAGACAGCCCCAGATACAATACTGTACAGTGTTTAAAAAAACAACAAAAAACAGCTATGCAGCTGGGTAGATATCACAGATGAAACTGTAAGAACAGTGAGGACAGTAAGTTTTAAAAGTTATAAAAATCAAGTACAGCAATCAACAGGTGTATTCAGTTCTTTTACTCTTTCCAGTTCTCTCTCGGCTCACATTCAGACAATCCCATATTAAATATAACACAGTACTGGAAAAAAAGCTATGCAGCATGGTAGATTTCACAGAGAAAAATCCTGTGTCGTCTACTCTTGCAGCAGTTCTCTTCTCTAGTCCAGTCCAGCTCAGCTCAGGAAAGCAGCAGCAGTTAAGCAGCGGCTAAAGAGAGGAAAACTTTCTTTTTGACTAATCAGTTGTCTGACTCACTTGACCATCCACCATTGATATAGTGTTTGTATATATGAAGAAAGGGGAGCCACATGCTACCAAAAACCTATAGTGCCCTAGAAACCTACCAATAGCTGGAAAATTAAAAGAGACAAGTTCGACCAGCATCTGTACTCCCCTGCCAATGTGTTTAACTTCTACTTGCTAAAATGTTGTATTAGACATTTGCACTCCTCAAATAATAATTAATTCAGATAAGAGATCACTTTATTCATGCAATACATTATATTTTATTTTAGGATGAAAGCAGGCAGCTCAACATTTCCGTCACCACAGAACCATCCTCTTGGGTAGACACCAGGGCAAATGCAGGGTCAGCAGAGTGTAGGCACGAGACAGGCCAGGGAAATGGACAACTTCAGATATTGAAACAAACTTGGAAAATATCAAAAGAAAAAATATTGATGAAACATTGAGCATATTGGAGCACATAATTAACACAACCTTAGAGCATGAGATTGTTAGCAATGAGATGCATGTATCCACTGTGGAACAAAGTTTGAGTCCTGCCTCCGATAATTATGTGCTGGAATATGATCGATCTGTAATTGATTTTTGTTTCCGTTAATCTTTTCTAAATTGAACTTCAGCCTGGTTAATCATCTAGCTGCATTTCTGCATGCGTATAAGTGAGAAAGTCTGCTCACATTGTAGAAAATTCAGAACTGGCTTTTTCTGTGAGACAGAACAGTTGCCACATCAATAGGGCAACCATGCACTGAAAAGAATGTTCCTTTTCATTGCCTCTGGCTATCACTGAACTAATTCAGCTAATCTGTAGAAACTGACAGTGATACAAGAGATTAGTCCTGTTTCTGTCTTGCCTGAATATTTCTAAGTTTAGGAACTGTTGCCTTTTTTAAAACTAATGCTTATAGCCTCTGGTCTTCACATTTGTAAACTGTTCACTAAACTGTATCCTGGCAGGTTGTAAGAAATTGTTTAAATCATCTATCAGAAACATATATTCCAGGATAGCTTTTTTATTTTATTTGTTTTTTTAACTGATGTCCCCAAAGGACCGCACATGCGCAGTTGTTTTCCTTTTTTTAATGTGTATGTATAATGTATATGGGCCTGCAGCCGACCCTTCCTCTCAACACCTCCCCAGAAACATATCAGTGACTCGGGCGACTAATTCTCCAGTGTTGCACTGAGGAATCCTCTGTGCTTTTTTTAGTGTAAAAAAACCCTGTAATAACAGGCCACCAATGTCTTTTGTGACAGTAAAATTGCCCAGCACCCACCACCCCATCACCCCAAGCCCTTGCTTACCGATAGGAAGTCCAATGCTGTAATCCCCTCTGGAACCCAGACATGTCTTCACTTTTCAAAGCCCAACGGCCAACTGAAGAAACAGATGCGCTTTAATGTATTTAAAAGGGAGTTGAACTTAGTGACATACATCGTTTATTATAATTGCATGGCAGTGATGTGAGAGCTAAGGGGTCTAACATCTGAGCTAAGGGGGGCAAGTAGACATAGAAGCCCAGAAGGATATGCCTCCCCCAGCAGCTGTTTCTTTATTAGAAAGTAGCCTTGAAGCTTATGCAAATATTTCCCAAGCAATCCATGTCAGGGCAGCTACAGGAGTGCTATTTACTAACCTCTAAATTACAATACATTAAGAATATTGTTTTTGTTAGGATGATACGATAGCTTAAAAATGAGCAACTTTTATAGGGTGAAAGAACAAGTCTCCCTGTCATAGATACTGATAAATACAGAATTGATTGCCTGCATTATGAAGAATGGAGTATTTGGTGGGTGCCTGCGCAGGGGGAGTGAGAAACATCTGTTAGAAATGTCATGCACTGTTCATGCCAAGAGGGTGACAGCTGCAGTAAGACTGACATCTCTAGTCAGCTGTTCCAGCTCAAACTTAAAACAGTGACACTGCAAGGTGCTGTGCAACTATGAACCTCACTTGCACTGAGGGAATGCAGGCAAGCCCCCCCCCCCCACCACACATTACTGTGACACTGGGGGTGCCCAATCCCCCAGTGTCACGATCGGGGGTAGTCAGTCTCTTCTCCCCTTTCACCTATATGTGTATATATATATGTACAGTATGTATATGTGTGTGTATGTATATATATATATATATATATATATATATATACACACACATATACATATATATATTACAATATGGGTGTGTATATATATATATATATATATATATATATATATATATTACTGGTCCAGTGATTGTCTTTGCAGCTGTTCCTTACCCCCCACCCAACCCTACCATTGAGCATGCCATTGGGTTGCATATTCTAGGCATATGGTTTACCCTGGGTAGGGTACTTAAGGTCCTGTGAGCATCACACTCTTGTGTTTTAATCATTAGTGATTTGTTCATGGTTTTGGGTAAAACACTGCATGCACAAACTGGCTGTTCTGTTTTGCCCATTATCAGATTCCCTGACTGCTCTGTTTAGCCTGTTATCAGATTTTATGCAGTCTGGGATGCTAAGACATTGCTCTGACAAATGCCTTTTAAAAAGCTTGTGCCATTTAATCTATTTTTACTTTGTGTATGATGAGTGAGATTTAACCCTTAGGCTGCCAACATAATTAGAACGTAAATGAATTTTAGACTGATATATCAGTCTGTGGCCCTGCAAGGGTTAAAAGATAATATAAAAAATATTTTTAATTTATTTTGTTTTATTCTGTACAGTTAGCATCTGATGCATTTAAAGTGAAGCCAAAGGTAGGAGAGATTATTTCCAAGTGCATACAATTTTACAGATCCTGATTTGTTGTTTAGTTATGCAAAATCAACCATGAAAATAAAGGAGATCTAAGTCAGTAATAATGGTGATACAGCTTGATTATTTACAATATTTCTAATTATTTATACAATAGCTGGTTACTGTTTTTTCCCATAGGAAAAACAGGTTATACAGTAATTCTAGCATTCTAACCAGCCAGTTATAACGACATTTACGTGCCCAGTTTCCCTACTACTGGGCATGTGCCACCTCGCGCTCTTCCTTTCTTTCCTGCGGCTGCCACTCCGCTCATGCTGGACCATACACCGACCATGACTTGGCACAGCAAGAGGGCTAATGAATATATTCTTTAGTTTTATACAGGGCTGCTTCCCAGAACAATAAAAAGTTAAATGTTTTTAAGAAATAGCATTTCAGTCACTCTTCTCTCCCCTCCTGTTCCATCATACTCCTCAGCGCTCTACACTTCACCGAACGAGCGAAGTAGGAGTACGTTTTCTTGTTTCTTTTTTACAAACATTTCTGGTTACAATTCTTTGGTTTTGCTTCGAAATTTGTAAAAAGAAGACATAAACACTGCTTTGTCAGGAGCTGAGCCACCACAGACCACTTTGAAACCTCAACGGCGGCTCGGCTCCATGGCTACATTTATTTTGTATAATTGCTTTGGTGAAAAATTGATCCCCAGCAATTATACAAAATAAAAGATGGGTAGCTAGTTAAAACTCAGATTTTTACACACCACACCCTCTTGAGGTGGGATGCCTTCATAAACCCCTCAAACTTCGCTCTCAGGGTTTATGTGGCATCCCACCCTCGGGGGAGTATAAAATCCTTGTGATAACTACTGCTTTTCCTTTCTTTCTTTTAACCCTTGCAGAGCCTTCCTCAAGCAACTGGTCATGGAACCAACTCGGCAGAAGGCAATACTGGACCTTGTGCTCACAAACAGGGACAGTGTGATGGAGGTAACAGTGGGGGAGCACCTGGAGAACAGTGACCACCAGTCATTGTGGTTTGAAATCATAGAAAGAGCAGAACCAAACCACACAAAAACACGTATCCTGGATTTTAGGGGGGTAGACTTAGGGAAAATGGGGAGATACTTGAAAGAGGCATTAAGGGGAATGGGGCAGGAATCAGGGGTTGAGGAACAGTGGGCAGTATTTAAAATGGGGATTACAAGAGCAACAGAATTATGCATTAAGCAGGTTAGCAAGAGGAAAAGGAAGAGGAGACCATTATGGTTTTCCAAAGAGGTAGCAAAGAAAATGAAAGCCAAAAAGATTGCATTCAGGCAATACAAAAAGACACAGGCAGAAGGGGATAGGGAGAAGTACCAGGAGAAGCAAAGGGAGGCAGGGAGGTCAGTAAGGGAAGCCAAAGCTCAGACAGAAGAACACATTGCAAAATCAGTGGGTAGAGGGGACAAAACCTTTTACAGGTATATAAGTGAAAAAAGAAAGGCAAAGGGAGGGATAGTGAGACTGAAGGGGGAGCATGGGGGGCGCTTGGAGGATGACAACAGTAAAGCTGACATATTGAACAGGTATTTCTGCTCAGTCTTTACTGAGGAAGAGGAGGGTAATGGGTCTGAAGGGAGTACAAGGGGTGAGAATGGTGCAGAAATGGACACAAGCCCCTTTACACGAGAAAGAGTCCTGAGCAGACTGCTGCTGATTTTTACAACAGACTGGAACTTGTGTAGGGAGCGGGCGGCTCTTGCCCACTGCATCCACGAAGCCACATGCCACGGGGTTGAGGTGCCAGGAAACCGGGCGGACCTCCCCTGCAGATAGAAAAATGAGTGTAATTGTTGGGACACTTTCTGCTGATTAGTCGGGGACCGAAGGGGTTGTGGAGGGACTGGGAGCTGCACACAGGAGCTCTACTGGACTTGATTTTGCCATTCTTCTCAAGTTGCTTACCTGCTGTGTGACCCCCCAGCCTGCCGTTGGTGACTTCAGATCGTACCCCTGCTGCAGTTTGAATTCTGGCACCATTTTCTGACGAGCTGAAAGGCAGAAGCGCCAATTGGCCCCAAAACTTTTTCTGACGCTGGGCTAGGAGATTTAAAGCAGCTCAGACTACTGCTGATTTTTACAACAGACTGGAACTTGTGTAGGGAGTGGGTGGCTCTTACTCCCTGCATCCACAAAGCCGCACACCACGGGGTTGAGGTGCCGGGAAACCAGGCGGACCTCCCCTACAGATAGAAAAAATTAGTGTAATTGTTGGGACACTTTCTGCTGATTAGTCGGGGACCGAAGGGGTTGTGGAGGGGCTAGGAGCTGCACACAGGAGCTCTACTGGACTTTATTTTTTGGCCCACCTGCCCACCCCATTCCCTCCTCCCATTAAATGCCAAGTAGCCATGCCCTCAGTTTAACATTGGCCAATTAAACTGAGTTAGAGCGCTACGGAGCAGCTGTCAAAGGACCACCCTGTAGTCTTTTGGGTGTTCCCCTTCTGGCTACAGTACAGTGCCTACTCACCCAGACTGCTAACTGTCTGACAGTCTGAACCTTGTGATAAAATTCATAGTGGTGATCTCTTCTTGCCAGTGTAATCAACTTATAGCCGGTCTTATTGCATTATTCATAACTGATATATTTCAGTCCAGTTTGTCTGCTGTGTACCAGTATAACTACATCCTCTTCAGCCTAACTCATGCCTGCGGAAGTGATCACTGCCAGCATAATTTTCATTCCTATCTGCCTATCTCACGCATGCAAAATAAATCTAGTTGCCTCTAGACTGTTAACCTGCATGGTATCCTCTAGTCTCGTGGTGGGGAAACCTGCAGGGTAATTCTCTGGTCTCTTGGTGGCAAACTAGACACGTGCCAGAAAGGTGGCACTGTACCTCTTGTTCTGTTTACTTACCTGCCCAAACCTATGTCTGACGTCTCCCATATGATTAATACTAGTACTATGGCTCTACTAGTCAGGTAACTGTCTTTATCACATAATAATACACTAGTTGTTCTTGAGATAAGTGCCAGTAAGGTACAAATAATCTATTTCCCGCCATTTGCCAGGCTACTAAATACCCGTTTGGCACTGTCCTGTGTCCATTGGTGACCTATGGCGGAAATCCCCTTTCTGTCTCAGCTGGACAACCATACTGGGGCAATCATGGGACTTCCTGAGCTCCCATCAAAGCTAGTTCTGTGCCAGTTACTCCTAGGCACTATCGCCACTGTGATCCTTACTGCGTCATGGATCCCCTGGATCTCAAGGGCGGGTGACCCCTTAAAAAGAGACCCCTGGTGTATGTGTGTCCAGCCGGTGGAGTCTGACTTCACCTTCTCAAACATTCTAGCAGACAGCTCACCCCTGACAGGGGTCCTCGGAGGTCTTAACCTGAGGAGCCTTCTGAGACCTGCCCGAAAGGTCAGGCGTTATGACCGGAAGTCACAGAACAAGGATAGATCTCCCCCATTAAGGCATCTATTCTGGCTCCTGCTGGTGACCCTTGTGCTAGCAGGGGACATAGAACTAAACCCAGGACCATCACTCCAGTCCACGCCTACACTGGCGGGCTGGTCGGCGGTAAAAGGGCTGAAGGTAGCCCATCTTAATACCAGAAGTCTGCTGCCAAACCTGACGAAACTTCTTGTCTGGGTAACTTGTCATAGTCCAGACATTCTTGGCATTACAGAAACCTGGCTGAAACATTCCACCCCAAACTCTGTATGTGCCTTCCCTGGTTATGACCTCATCCGTCGTGACTGTCAGGGAAGAAAGAGAGGTGGTGGTATCCTGGTCTACTACAGGAGCCATCTTAACCTATCTGCCCTACCTCATCAACAGACAGTGCAGTCCCCCTGTGAGATACTGCACACGGTGCTGTTACTAGGGATGACAAAAAAGATACACATTGTATACACCTACAATCCTCCAAAGGGAGGCATAGAGGGACTGACTTGCTTCCTTGACACAGTTGGCACAGTAACACGGCAGAATGAGCTAATCATTCTGGGTGACCTCAACCTCAATTGGCAGGGTGGCAACACCAAAGCCTTTGAACTGTCACTTGCCTGTCTCTCACTGACACAGCTTGTCAAGGATCCTACCAGATGCTCTACAAATGGTGGTAAGAGCTCCCTCCTGGACTGGATCTTGACAAATAGACCTGATAGGATCAGCTCGTCTGGTATCCTACCTGATTCTATCTCTGATCACTCCCCAGTGTACTATGTCTGGCAGATCTCACTTCTGAAAATACCCCATAAAATTATCCAGATCAGAGACTACTCTAGGTTTGATCTGTCCTCCTTTCAAAATGATATCAAGTACACTGACTGGTCGGCAGTATGGAATGCTCAGGACTCCACATCTGCTGTCAGTCACTTCCTCATCTCGTTAAGGGCCCTGAGGGAGAAACATGCCCCCCTCATCAGATGGAGGGCGAGGGGAATGGCTACTAAATGGCTTCATGGTAGTCTCCTGGACCTCCTCAACACTAGAGATAAGTGTTGGGCTAAGTTTAAGGCCACGGCTGACCAGGCTATCTTTCAGAGATACGGGAAACTCAGAAATGAGTGCAAAAAAGTACATAAGGATAGCTAAGAGTGAGTTCTGCAAATCTGCGTTACTGAACTCGGCTAGGGATCCAAGGAGGTTCTGGAGGAATATTAAACACGTTGTGAGTGGTACACAGAACGCTGAGTCCACTGATATGATAATTGAAGGTTCCAGCTGCAACAACTCGGAAACCATTGCCAACTCCTTCAATCATTATTTTTCTGATCTGTCCACGTATACCTCGACATTCCCCAATGGTGGTGGTGTCAGCGGCAATCAGCCCATAGCACCATCATCACCCCACCCGCCCTTTCTGTTCAGGGCAATGATGGCTCAAGAGGTGCAGAAACTGCTAGCAGGACTCTCACCCTTCTCAAGTGCTGGCCAAGATGGCTTGGAACCAAAGCTCCTCAGTCTTGGTGCCCCCTGGCTTACCCCTCTGGGGACACACATCTTCAATCTGTCCCTGTCAACTGGATTTATCCCAGACATATGGAAGGTTGCCAGGGTAGTCCCAATCCTTAAACAGGGTGGCAGCCTGGGTAAAACATTGGCTGGACAACAGGACACAGAAGGTAATTGTAAATGGAGTCCACTCTGAAGAAAGGGCGGTTACTAGTGGAGTACCGCAGGGTTCAGCATTGGGTCCAGTCCTTTTTAATGTCTTCATCAGTGGCATTGCAGAGGGACTGGAAGGAAAAGTATGCCTTTTTGCAGATGACACAAAGATCTGCAACAGGGTTGATACACAAGGAGGCGTGGAAAGGATGAAAAGGACTTGGCAAGGTTGGAGGAATGGTCTGACGTATGGCAGCTAGGATTCAATGCAAAAAAGTGCAAAATAATGCACCTGGGAAACAAGAACCCAGGGAAGAATACACAATGGGTGGGGAGGTAGTAACAACAACAAACAGGAAAGGGACCTGGGGTAATCATATCAGATGACCTTAAGGTTAGCAAGCAATGTGAGAAGGCAGTAGGGAGGGCCAGGGTATACTGGGATGTATAGGGAGAGGCATCAGCAGCAGAAAACAGGAAGTTGTTATCCCTCTGTACAGACAGTTGGTGAGACCCCATCTGGAATACTGTGTCCAGTTCTGGAGACCCCATCTCCGCAAGGACATAGACAGGATAGAGGCAGTCCAGAGGAGGCAACTAAAATGGTGCAGGGTCTGCAAGAGAAGCCGTATGAGGAGAGACTAAAGGAGCTTAATATGTATACCCTTGAGGAAAGAAGGGAGGGGGGGACATGATAGAAACTTTTAAGTACCTCAAGGAATCAACAAAGTCCAAGAGGGTAGCATCTTTCAGAAAAAGAGACTTGCAAGAACAAGGGGACACAATTTAAAGATAGAAGGAGGGCGGTTCAGGGGCAATGTGAGGAAGTATTATTTCACAGAGAGGGTAGTGGATGCATGGAACAGCCTTCCTGATGAAGTTGTGGAGTCTAAAACTGTGGGAGAATTCAAGAATGCATGGGACAGACATAAGGCAATTCTTGTGGGGGGCAGGAAGATATAGGCTGTTGGTTAAATAGGATCTGTGGCCTATCCTGTAGGTAGGGAAATGGGCAGACTAGATGGGCCTAGCGGTCCTTATCTGCCATCAAAGTCTATGTTTCTATGTCTATAGGGAAACCCTAAACTGATAGAGAACTATCGCCCCATATCCATTCTATCCGCGGTTAGCAAACTTCTGGAGAAAGTTGTGGCAGGGCAACTCTCAGAGTACTTACAGGCATATGACATAATGTCTCTTGTACAGCATGGATTCAGGAAGGGGCATGGTACCTCCTCAGCCCTAGTTACTGTTTCATCGTGGATTAGGGAGGCCATGGATCAAGGCAAACTCTCGGGGGCTACCTTTATAGACCTCTCAAAGGCGTTTGACCTGGTCAACCATGCCATGCTATCAACACAGCTTAGATCAATTGGACTATCCACTGCCACTCTCAGTTGGTTCTCCAACTACCTACATGGCAGAATGCAGTGGGTTAAATATGGCAAAGAACTCTCAGGTCCCATCCCAGTAACAATGGGGGTCCCCCAAGGCTCCGTTCTTGGACCAGTGCTCTTCTCCATTTTCGTTAATAATCTCCCCGCAACCGCTGCTCACTGTAAACCAATCTTCTATGCAGATGATCTGGTCATCCTGTCTCACTCCCCAGAGGTGGGGGTCATTAACAACCACCTGAGTGATGACCTAAGAAACATTCAGACATGGATCCTGAACAATAAGCTAGTCCTTAATCTAAAAAAAACCCAGGCCATGCTCTTTGGGTCCCAGGCTAAGATTAAGGCCTCCCCTGTGCCATTCTGTGTTTCCGGTAAGGGAGATCGGGATAATCCCAATCACGGACAATTTCAAATACCTTGGTGTAACATTGGACCCACAGCTTGACCTTGGCCACCACATCCAGAAGACATGCAAAACTGTCAACTGTAAACTGGGTCTGGCTTACAGAGCAAAAATTAACCTCACGCCGGCTGCGCGTATTGCTCTTGCTAGAGGTATGCTTCTCCCCTCACTATGTTATGGGCTCCTGTTGTTTGCCAGCACCACTAAGGCCCATCTCTCTAGGTGGTTGATGGCCTACAACATCTGCCGCTTCATCCTAGCGGCCCCCCGGCTCAATCACCACTGTGATCGCTACAATAAGTTAAACTGGCTCTTGCCCTCAAAGCACATTGACTTTGTCCTTGGTTGCTTCACAGGAAAGGTCCTCAACACAGGCACCCCTCCAGGGGTGGCAAGTTTGCTGGCCCAAACTGTTCCCTCGTCCTATCACCTTAGGTCTCAGGGATCTGCCACACTCAAGGTACCTGTGACTCGGACTCAAATGGGTGAAAGGGATTTTGCAGCATGTGCCCCCAAACTTTGGAACAGAACACCTTCCCAGCCCAGGTCTGTGTTGCCCCCTCTCAGGGCAGCCTGCGTTCCTCCCTATGGAACCATCTCAAACTTGGATTGGCCTGCAGGTGCCAAAAACCCCTGTGACATATGTTAGCACTTAGCACTCATGCACAACAGCTGGCCCTTAAGATGATAGTTTTGTACTTGCTGCTACCAATCCTTACCTTGTACTGCTCCAAAACTGGTACACACTGCTTACTCTGCTGTACCTATTCAAACTAAATGTGCCTCACATGCCTTGTACTTTGCGCATTCTACAGTATGATGTTCGCGTGTGACATGCGAGTTTGTTTTTTTCTAACTTGTACCTTGTTGTCTCATGACGTGAAATCTTTTCCTAATCATGTACCATGTTGTCCCAAGTATGTAAGTATGTAATTTCCTGTACTCTCCCGGGTCGTACCTGAAAATAGGCAAATTGTCTTGTCTAGTGTACTTACCTGGTTAACAAAAGCTAAATAAATAAATAAGGAACTGGAAGTAAAAAGAGTTGATAAAGCAATGGGGCCAGATGGGGTGCACCCCAGGGTCCTTAAAGAACTAAGAGAGGTGGTGGCTGAACCTCTGGCTATCCTGTTTAGCTGATCACTGGAAACAGGGGAGGTACCCAAAGACTGGAGGACAGCAGATGTAGTCCCCTTATACAAAAGTGGGAACAAAGAGGAAGCGGGGAACTACAGACCAGTCAGCCTCACCTCGGTAGTGGGGAAGATCATGGAAGCACTACTGAAAGAGAGATTGGTGGAACATCTGGTTGTCAATGGACTACAGGACCCAAGGCAGCATGGTTTCACCAGGGGGAGGTCATGTCAGACCAACCTCATTGAATTTTTTGACTGGGTGACTAGGGAGGTGGATCAGGGGAGGGCAGTGGACATGGCCTATTTGGACTTCAGCAAGGCCTTTGACACTGTGCCACATAGAAAACTATGACACAAACTGGGGAATATGGGTGTGGGCAGGACAGTAGTGTGGTGGGTAGGTGACTGGCTGGGCAGCAGGACACAGAGGGTGGTGGTAAATGGCTGTCGCTCCACAGAGGGAAAAGTGACCAGTGGGTTACCACAGGGATCAGTGCTGGGACCGGTCCTATTCAACATCTTCATCAGTGACATTGCGCAGGACCTAGAAGGCAGAATTTCACTGTTCGCTGATGACACAAAGCTCTGTAACAGTTTAGACACACCAGAGGGTGTAGACAGAATGAGAAGGGACCAGCAGAAACTTGAAGAATGGTCAGGGGTTTGGCAGTTGAAATTCAATGCATAGAAGTGCAAGATAATGCATATGGGGCACAAAAACCCTGGCACAATATATCATTTGGGGGGGTGAGGATATAGCATGCACCAAGCAGGAAAGGGATCTTGGGGTTATCATCTCTGATGACCTCAAGGTAGGGAAACAGTGTGACAAGGCAGCAGGTAAAGCAAATAGGATGCTGGGATGCATAGGCAGGGGCATCACCAGCAGGAAAAGGGAGGTCATAACTCCACTATACAAGACACTAGTGAGGCCCCACCTGGAGCACAGTGTACAGTTCTGGAGACCTTAGGTAAGGACATAGACAGGGTAGAGAAGGTTCAGAGGAGGGCAACAAAGATGGTACATGGATTGCATCAGAAGTCCTATGAGGACAGGTTGAAGGAACTGAACATGTACTCCCTGGAGGAGAGGAGGGAGAGAGGGATATGATAGAGACATACAAGTATCTTACAGGGAGGAACAAGGTGCAGGAATACACTATTTTTAAGTGAAAAAGATGTTCCAGGACTAGAGGGCATGGGATGAAGTTGGAGGGAGGACGATTCAGAGGAAACGTGAGGAAGAATTTCTTCACAGAACGGGTGGTGGACAAGTGGAACACCCTGCCAGAGGAAGTGGTGGGGGCTGAAACAATCACGGGATTTAAGAATGCATGGGATAGACATAAAGGAATTCTGGAGGTTGGGGTAAAGGGCAACAGACTTCTAGGAAAACATAAACTGAACTTACAAGCTCAAATGGGCAGACTGGGTGGGCCGTAGGCCCTTATCTGCCGACACTGTCTATGTATCTATGTATCTCTGTAGCTACCCATCCATTATTCTCTATGTTTCAGCTAAGCAGTGGGATGGAAAATAGAGTACACATAAACACATGAACCTCAGGGACATCTAGCCATTTTATATAATAGGTTTCTGGGTTTGTGCAAAATTGCTAAAATCTTGGAAGTCGCTCTTCTTCCCTTTGTGTTTTTACATCACGTTGTTTTTTTTTTAAAAAATGAATGTTGTGACTGTACTGTAAAGGTGTGCAGTGTGACTGAAAATATATTTCTGGTGTTACTGAGCTACTGCAAATTTTTTTCCATTTCTTAACACAATTTAAAGTAGGGGTCAACACAACTGAAGGATTATTTATTTATTTAGAAATATTTTAGCATATGAGCAATACATACAATAAACAGAGGGAAAGAATAGATAAGAAGGGAAGGGAAAGACAAGTACAAATTAAATAACAGAGTAATCATCCTGAACTGCATTTAAAGATTATGAGTTCCATTTTTACAGTGACTGGGCCTAGAATTAAAAATTGAAATCATAGTTACATGATGATGAATACATTGGGAGTAAAGAAATAACGTACGGTATGGTGAACTAAGGATTAATAATCAGTGCAGCCTGTCAGAATGAGGAGCTCTCATCACACTTGCTGTCAGTGATATCTTGCAGGATCCCATATAAACAAATTGCAGTCCAATTTGCAGTTACTCTAAGTTGCCATGCATGGGCTCAACCACTAGGGCAGGGATCTTAATTTATAAAAAAATGCTGGCCTCAGCCACTGAGGTGGTAGCCCAGTAGACCACCAAGGCATGATTTTACATAGTGACCCCCCCCCCCCGGGCATGCCCTATCTCACAAGACAACCAATGCCTTTTTTTATTTAACAAAGGGGCTACTAGCCCCCTGGTCCTCCACTAGCCCATCTGGGTTACTAAATAAAATACTGGCCACTACTAATACTGGGCACAGGGTTTTTACCTGAAACCCCCTCCCAAACCTCACTTTCCTTCTTCCACTTTGCTTTTCTATATTTTTTTCTTTTGGCTAACCTATTTTTTTACTTTTATTTTGATATGTCTGCCAGGACGAGGCTCATAATCCATTAGATAAGTATATTTTTTACTTAACCTGTCCTCTCCCCATTTAACGCCAAGAGCTGTGGATCCTTTGTGACCCCTTTTCCTATTCCTTTTTACAGGTGTGGTGGACAACATCTCCCAGGAGTACACCCTTGGCTATCTAGCACTAAGGTAAGTCCCTCTATTTTACATTATTTTGGGTGTCTCTATAGGCAGTTGCTTTAAAGGTTTTACACTTGACTCCATTATACAAGGAGTAGTAAGGCTGATTGTCTTTTTGAAACTGAACATCTTCATGGCTCAATACATCTACATGTTATTGTTGGGCTTTCTATCTTCAGGGGAGGTGATGATGTTGGGGCATGTTATAACTATAGGCAAGATTTATTTATTTAGTTATTTATTGAATTTTGGTAACCGGGTAGGCCCTCTGAGACAAGACAGTCCCTTTTTCAGGGGCGACCCGGTAAGTGCATTACATTGATAGTGCAGACATTAGTACAAGGAAAATAGACAAACAGAGGTTAAACAGCAGAAGAGTACAATATTTTCATTTAGTGATGAAAAAACAAGCAATGTAAATAACAGTTTGAAAACCTAAGCATACAGACATCATTTGCAGTTTTTTTTTGTCAGAGATTGGAATATAAAGAGAGTAGAAAGTTTAGATTAGTAGAGGCATGGTAGGAGTAGACAGGAAGACAGTGGTCGGGAGTCAGCAGATTAGTAGAGGCACAGTAGGAGTGGACAGGAAGATAGGGGTTGGGAGTCAGCAGAAGCAGGAGCATGGTGGGGCAGTTAGGTGTGATGACAGTAAGCTTTGAAACTGGGAGAAGGAAGTGCAGGTTAGCATAGGTACCATGTCATAAGGGCAAATCCGGCATGCCGAATGCCCTTATGGCAACCCCACATCACCAAAATTCAATTCCGGCGATATGGGGTCCCGGTGACACCAAACCCGGTGCACAAAAACTTTTTATTTTGTTGTGCAGCCCCCCTGCACCCCTCTGCTTTAGGATTCTTAACTCCAGGGGGGTGCATGTCAGGGGGGGCACAAGTAAAATAAAATAAAAAAATCACTGTCTCGGGCCAGGCGTAACAAAAACCACTGGTGCCATGTCCCAAACCCTGTATCCCCAACGCCCCAAAGCCGGCACCTATCCTACCATGCCATGACGCCAGCTTGCTGGAACCCCATGGCACCACCCCTCACGTACCATTCTGCCCCACATCCATTGGGCTCACTCTCACCCACCCCTGTGTGTGTATACCTGCGTAATATCCTGTTGCCTTTTCATGATGACCGCCATCCAGTCACCTACCCCACACCCCTGCTGTCAGGGCACTAGCCAAAAGTGGGTCACCATTTTGGCAGGTGCCCACTCGCTAGTGCCCCATATCACAGGATACCACCAGGATAGGAGGAGGCAAGGAATTCCAACAGGATACAGCAGAGAAAGCAAATGATCACTGGGCCATGGAGAGTTGTAAGTTTGGCACTGATAAGAGGGGAAAGGAGGTGAATCTGAGGGCACGATGAGGGAGACGACGTTGATGAATGGGCTTGTAGCTATTAATGGAAGTCTTGCAGGCAAATATTTTATTGTTTCTAGGTGACATTCCCTGGTGTCATATTAAAAAAAAACATGTTTATGATGTTTTCTGGCACAAGTATATTCTTAAAAATATGGAAGCATTATTGGAATAATAATTATATCATGTCCAGCTTAGAATATATATACAGGATAGCAGTAAGGCAATTATCTCCCACAATTGCAGCAGTTGGCATCATTCAAGGCACTTTACCTAAATACCCATCTGTCTTTGGTTACACTTTTTATTTTATGTTAAAGTCCTTGCCATTCTGCATGTACTTTTGAAGTGTTTATTTATTATTTTATTTGAATTTTGGCAGCCAATAGGACCACTGAGACAAATTAAAATCTCTTTTTTCAGGATCAACCCGGGCAAGACAACAGATAAGTACAGAGCAATTGCAACAAAAGAGTCATATTACAATAGAATATTGAACATACAAAAGTTAGGTTATAAGAGAACAGCGAGAAGAACACATACTTACAATATTTACAATACATAGCATTCTTGCAAATTTTATTTTTTATTGGGATGTTTCAATTATCTTTGTCCTGAGTCGAGCACCTCTGAAACTGCAACACTGAAACCAGATATAACCAAAAGAAGCATGGCAACCCCTATATTCATAGCATAGTCTACATCTAAAATAGTTTTATGAAAATTACACGGGTTTGAAATGGTTGTATGCATATTTTCCCCTTTATGGGGGGAATAACAGTTCAAAAGGGTGTCATAGTATTGGTAATGTATTCCTTATTTTAGCATTTGTGGAAAAAATGAAGCAAGCATCATGACAAATGATGTGCCCTTGTGTCATATTTTCTTTTACATTCACATATTGATGTAATCTGACCCCTTCTGGATATTTTTTCCACAAAGAGAGGTTAAATCTCACCAATGTACCTTAAAAATACGCACAGCAACCCATGTTTTTTTTTTTGTTGTGGATTTTAATTGTTTAGATGACCATCAAGTACTGGGATAAAAAATTATGACTTTGACATTGTGTTGCTGAAACACCAGGGAATGTCCTTAAATTAATTAATCTACCTTTATTTGTATAAAATATTGGGTAACTAAGCCTATTAGAGGAGTGGTCGGGTGTCTGTCAGTTGAGTTTCAATGCTAAAAAGTGCAAGATCATGCACCTGGGTCACAGGAATCCAAGGGAGGAGTACAGGAGGGGTGAGGAAATTCTGTCCACCACAAGTCAGGAGAGACCAAGCAGTGTGAAAAAGTGGGGAGAGCAAACAAAATGTTTGGGGTGCATAGGGGGGTCATAACAAGCAGGAGGAAAGAGGTGGTGATACTACTGTAGAGATCACTGGTGAAGCCTCCTCAGCTTAAGTACTGTGTCTAGTTCTGGAGACCACATCTCTGGAAGGACATTAACAAAATAAAGGCAGTCCAGAGAAGGGCAATGAAGATGGTACATGGACTGTACTAGAAGCACTATGAGGAAAGACTTAAGGACCTTAATATCTGTTCACTGGAGGAAAGAAGGTAGAGGGGAGATATGAGAGACCCTCAAGTACCTTGGGGGAATAAACAGGGTACAGGTGGAAAGCATATTTCAGAGAAAACTCTGCACAAGAACAAGGGGGCATGATATGAGGCTGAAGGGTGGAAGGCTCAAGGGTAATGTTAGGAAGTACTTTTTCACTGAGAGGGTGGTGGGGCCATGGAACAGCCTGACAGCAGAAGTGATGGGTGTAAAAATAATAATGGGGTTCAAGATTGCATGGGATAGACATACTGTAAGTGTACCCTGAAGATGTACAGAGCAGGAGAGCCGCAGATCAAATAGGATCTGGGACTGTGGCAGTGAGTAGAGAAATAGGCAGACTAGGTGGGCAGTATGATCCTTATCTGCCAACAGATTCTAGGTTTCTAGGTTTCTATGTTTCTATGTATTGTAGCTGATTTTGAAGTAACCCTCCAAATTAATTCCTCCATTCTTGTATGGGCTGAGCTTGTCTAGCTCAGTTGTTCAATAATTTAGCCTAACACAATTCTTTCCAGCACTTAATTACAGGAATTGCTTTGTGTGTTCTTTATTGTCTCTCACCTGCAATGTTTTCCATTGTTGTACTCCACCACCAACTGTTGTCTACCCTCCCTGTGATGAGGTGCCTTTGTAAATGAGTCTTTGACTCAAAGGTTGTAAATCCGAATTATGAAATAAATAAATAAACAAATAAATGTGACAACTGTCATTTTTCAACTCCGGCCCAAAAGTTGATTTCACAGTCCCTGCATGAAATCACCTTTCGGGCATGAGTTTGACATTTGCGCTACCCTTTTTCATGAGGTAGGGTCATAACAAGGCTATGTTGAAAATCTTGTGTACAAATATTACCAAACAAATTTATAAGCCTACATTAACATTTTGCTAATGCAGGCTTGTAACTTTGGTAATTTTCAACATTTATACCCCACATTTCTATCATGCAGCCCTACTGGCTCTGGCCAAAGTTTGTTTTGGCAGTGGTATAATGAAAGCTTGTCTCTTTTTGCTTGTGGCACATTTTCATCCTGATAATCCTGCACCATCTTGTTTGCTGACATCTCAGACACCACTGTGTCAGAAAGTGAATTGCCGTGCTTTTTCATCAAGGCATAGTCAGGCAATTGTTCCCATATTGATTTGTCTTTAATGGCTTTTTTTCTAGGGGGTGCAGAAGCAGCAGCAGGGGTAGTAGCAGGTTTACTTGGAGACAAAAGTGAGTGACTTCAACATTCAGTAGTAGCAGTGGAAATACATTGGGATCCTCTTTCTTCCCTCTCCTCCATCTGGCCTGTCAGCTTGATTTCAAGAGGTGATGATGAATGTTGTTCTGTTCTATTTGTGTTCCTGGTCTTATTTTGTGCCATACGTACAGGGACCAGATGGATAAGCCAGGCTTTATAAGATTTTTACTGTGTTCTCGTGCATCAAAGAAGGTCTCAAATGTGTCTGTGATCCAAGGGTCCAAAAGAGTGGCCACAATGTAATGGTCATCTGCATGCATTTTTGAAATCTATGTGTCTTTCCAGAAACGTGATCTTAAAATTTCTACTAGACTGAGAGCAGTGGTAACCGCCTTTTCCTCATACTGAGTTTTCATAGAAAAACTTCACAGGGCAACGAGGGGGAGTACCTGGCTTAGACCAGTGGCATCAGCACTTACCACCCTTGTGGCCTCCTTAAAGGGCTTCAGCACAGTGCAGAGGATCTCCATCAGGCATCACTGATTTAGGCTGATGTTTACCTCTCTCTTGCCAATACCATGCTCAATGATATACTGGTGGATTGCCTTCTATTGTTCAAGCAGCCATTCCATCATGTAATATGTGGAGTTCCATCTTGTTGCCACATCTTGTTTCAGGTGGTGGAGAGGAAGGTGGTTCCACTGTTGAATGTTTCTCAACAAATTCCATGCTTTTACAGTATGGCTAAAATGTCCACAAACATTTTGGGCCAGACCTACACATGTCTGCAGTGTTGCCTTCCTCATCTAGGAATCCCTGAACTACCAGATTTATACAGTTAACAAAACATGGAAACAAAACACCTTATATGTATAATTCCCATTGTCCAGTGCCTTTACAATGTTCATTGCATTCTCTGATACTATAAAATCTGTTGTTAATGAGAGTGGTATCAGTCACTCATCAAATTTCTTTTACAGGAAGTGTAACACGTTTTCTGCATGATAGTCATTGCCAAAGTCAGCAATATATAAAGCTGACTGTTTGCGTGGTTTGGGGACCCTGATGACATGTGACTAGTGCTACTGCTGCTGTTGGCACTTAACCCAGAAGAGGAGGAGGAAGAGAAGGGGAATGAAGAGTGGAAACTCACCCAATGGGAAGTCACTGTCATGTAATCAGTAGTCTAACTACTGGTCCACATGTCAGTGTTGATATGGACAAATGAGGATTTCAGGGCACGTGACACAGTCTTGTAGCACTGTGATACAAATCAGGGAGAGCCAGTATGGAAAAGTAGGTACAGCTGGACACTTGATACCTTGGCACTGCAACTTGCATTAGCAATAGAAAACTTGCTTTGCTCACAAAAGAAGATGGCAGCAAGTCAGTGGTTAGGATTTCCACAATTGCTCTAGTTAACATTGTTGCCTTTGGTCTGTTGGCATTATATTTCTGGCTCACTTTAAGGGACTGGACCAATGACAGTTGAGTGCTTTTTTTCCTTGGATGCAGCAGTTGATTGCTATTTTTGCCACCCCTAGGGGTGGAATTGGCTGGGGATTTGCAGCACCTTGGAGAAATGGGAGTCAATGGGATAAATAACTGATTAATGGAAGATGTTGGAGTTGTGAATCAGCTACCACCTGAAAGACTTTCTTGAATTTCTTCTCTACCTGGTCTCCTAATGTTTTTCTCCCTTGGCCATCATCATTAACATCATCATCATCATCATCATTATCAGCATCACTGCCTGGTGATGCTGCTGATGACTCCGTGCATTGACATGCCTTCTCATATTAAGATCTATGGGACTTCAGCCAATAGTTTTCATGGTAGATGTTCCCAGCCTCGTTCCCTCCTTACCCTGACTCAGCTTTGTCTTTACATAAAAATATTTACATGTGTTTGTGATTCTTTGTCCACTCAACAGAAATCATACACCACCAATGTCACCGGTTGAGTCTTTCCTCCAGGCACTCTCAGCTGTTGCCTAATGGGCAAGTCACTGTAGGCTGCTTCCAAAACATCACCCTTCTCCTCTTCCTCCATGAGTTCTTCAGGTTCAGGGAATGGTTCTTCTTTCTCTACCATGTTTTCTGGGCCACCAGTTTTGCCTGTGTCTTCTTTTTCTGCTATCATTTCAGATGCTTGTTGTATTCTCCTGTTTGCTGCTTTGAGGCCTTCTTTTTTTTGTTTTGTGTACCACCACTTTTGGTCTTTTTTATCTCTTATTTGCACTTGCCTCAAGTCGAACTCCCACCTGTTCCACCTCCTCCTCCTTCTCACCCCTCCAGAACTGGTGCTGCTGTTATCACTTTTATTGGGTATATAATCACAGTCTGGATTTGTCCCCAAGCTCCACCAAATCACTTTGCTCCTCATCCTCTGCCTGTCACTACCTGATGCACTCCTTGCTTATTGCTTTTCTCTACAATGATTTCTTGTGTTTAGAGATGTTCTGAAGTTTTAATTCACTGGGCAGTTAAAGCAAATTCACCAAATTCGCCTTCACAAATAATTTTGCAAACGTTTTCTATTTAATAGGAAACTCACCTTTGGCAACTTTGCCTGGCAACTTAACCAATAACTTCACCTTTGGGGTACACCAAGGTGAAGTTGGGTCAAAATTAAGCTACTGATACACAAATGTCTCAAGGTCAGCAGTCTCCTGTCCCCCCACTCTGAAACAGCCTGAAGAACCTGTGCAACCTCCCACTCCAATCATACCACCACCACAGGCTGCATCAACTCATAATCTCAGCCAGGAAAAATTCTAACATTTTCTGACCTGTGTGTGATCCAGTTACAATCTTCATTGCCAGCATGACATACTGGCAAATACCTGGCAGTTCCAGCCATCAGGGTGCCGACAGCAGTGCACCAAATAATGGAATTCACTGCCCCCTCCCCAAGGCACACTCCCCGGAGTTAGAATATTTAGAAAGGGTGTGTGTGAGTGGTGCAATCCCCTGCAAAAAGAGTGGATGGTGATTTGAAGATATGTCACCCTAATGACCAGGGACACCAGTAACCTCCTCCTTAACCACTGTTCCTTGAGCCAGATATTTTTCTACCTCTCAGACGGATCTTTCTGTTGCCACCTCTCCCAGCACCCACCAGCATAGATGCCACAAATGTGGCAGAGAATAATTTGGTAACGTGCATGCTATCTCCACTTCCACCAACTATTCCTTTGCTACTAATACTACCAGCTCTGGAGCCAATGGATAGAAATGCTGCAGAGGTAGTTTTTTTAGGTGCAGCAACCTTTTGCCCCACAAAACCTATGCACTTCTTGGCCACCTTGCTGGCACTTCTTCCTTTACTTGATCTTCTCTTTCCAGTAATTTTTATAAATTTAAATTTTTAATATTGGAACACAAAAGAATAAAGACTGCAGTAAAACTTAATACCAGCAGCAACAAACAACACATTGCTAGAGGGATTAGCAGTGTGATTTGAATCTGAATGGAACAGTTTACTAAGCTAACAGTAGCTTTTAACATGATTGGTATTATCATCACTTCAAGAACTAAACAAAATAACCGCAGTTCATATAAAAACAAACTTGACAGATGATTCACTTAATCACACACTACTATACTACAGAAATAAAATGATGACTCACAAACCACAGACAAAAAGTAAGAAAAGAGACTGGGAAATAAACGCAGACTAGAGTGCTCACAGGGCTGCCTTGCTTGTTCACTGAAAAACATCCCTTCCTACACTTAGCAATGCTTCTCTAGACAAAACAAAGCCACTATTTTCAATTAAATAAGTCTGCAAATCTACAAACAAACAATGGCAATCTAGCTGCACAAGGCACTCCAGATATTTTTTGGGAGCAATTTGGTCCCCAAAAGACAATTTATGGAGTACATTTAAAGGTTTTCTGCTCAGACAAGTAGGGACAGACTTCTCTCCAACTATCTTCTCATAACAATGCACTGGACATGTGGCATACAGCTCATTTCAGTACCATGTGACCTCCAACCCCATGGTGTACTGCAAACTTTGCCTGTGGGACCAACTTCACCTAACTTCACCCAACTTCACCTGTGAAGTTACCAAATTCACCATTCACAAAGTGCTGTGCTGTGAATTGAAACTTCACGGGGTGGATTAACTTTGCGGATTGTGATGAATTTGTGATTTAATCTGAGAAGTGAAGTTTGCCAACTTTGCACACTTCTATTTGTGTTACAACCCTTGTAGTGCCACTGTGAGTGGTTTCTACAATGTGTGCTACTTCATGGACTGTTCTACCACTGCCATCTTCCTCTACACTTGTAGTTCCCACTGAGGCAGAGAGTCTATGACCAAACCTACTATGTTTTGTTTTTTCTTTGATATGACTGGATGATCCCATGCCACCATCTCCCTGTCTTCTCTGTTTCATGGTACTGATTCTAGAACTCTGAGCTGAGTGGATGTGTTTGAGAAGAGCTCCGAAAGCTAAGTGCTTTTTGATATAATTTTCAGTTTAAAAATTGTTATGTTTTATGTAAATTTAGGTGATTGTGAAAGACAACTCTGTAGGCTCCAGGAAGATATAAAATTTGTGCAGTAGATATTCGTCGTTGGAAGTCAGAAGGATCAACACATTTATTTAGTGTGATCCTTCTACTCTGATGTGGTTAATTTTAATACTATAGTTTAAACCCTTTCTGTATGTGCCTTTGGTGGTGTCTGATATTGAGAACCTAAGTGTCACTTGTGGGTATCCTGTCTGTTTTGGTAGGTACTTTATTTTCTCTGTTAAACAACTGAGTATACCTATTGCCTAATACTTTATAGTACATTGTATCTTTTGCTCAGTCTCTAATTTTTCTTCTTTCTCCAATGTTTTAGAACTGTTTAGTTATTGTGGCAGAGGTGTGGTACTGTGTTCTTTCTTGTAGTTCAAGGTGCTTTTGGAACTGCTGATTTCTATTGGTTTAAACAATTACATTTTTCTTTTCTATTTAAAAAAAAGCTACATCAGCTTGGTATGTTGTCACCTGTTTGTTGTTGCTAAGTAGCAGATGTTTTTGCATTGTGCTCTGATTCTGTGATATAATCTGCATTAGTAGAAGGTAGATTATTGTGATTGTAGTTACCTTTTGATTGTAAGGATAAAGAGCTTAGATAGAAGTGTATGTATTTTCAAATATTATAGGAATTGCAGTATAATGTGGGGAGTGGTGCAATGCAGTGGCTGTGGGGCAGCCATATTCAGGCAGACCTTCTGGACACTGAGGTGCTGCCCTATCTGCATGCATCTATCTGGACTGTGGCATGAGGTAGCCAGACTCAGAGCGGAAGTAAACTGGGTCAGGAGTACCATCACCCCTATCCAGGGACCACCCAGTCCAATGCAACTGCCTCAAAGGATGCCGAGAACGAGGAGCACTTGGATGACAGGTGGGGAACAGGGAGGGTTAGAGCAGTCAGGCAGAGGCACATCCCAGGTCCTATTCCACTCAAGAACTCATATGCCACACTGGCAAATGAGGACAACCAAATACAGGTACCCAGAGAAGTGGAAAGAAAGGATGTAGAGGTTAGCCAAGGAGGTGACTCAGCGGGGAAAGCAGTGGACCCCAGAGGAGGAGGAAGTGAATCCTGGTGGGGGACTCCATCATAAGAGGGATCCAGCTAGGAACACAGGAGGGGGAGGACAGGGAGGTGAGGTGCCTACCAGGTGCCACGGCATGGAGGGATGGAAGGAAGATCCTGGGGATCACTGGGAAGGCAAGACGGGAGGGTGAGCTGGATGTCACTATCCACCTAGGTACTAATGACCTGGCAAATGGGGAGCCAAAGGAAGTTCAGGAAGAGTTTAGGAAACTGGGGAGGGGTCTCAAGCAAGTAGCTACTTCTGTCACTTTCTCAGAAGTACTACCTGTGAGAGGCAAGGGAGAGCATAGGAGTGCATGCACCAGGAACTTTAACTCATGGTTGAAGAACTGGTGCTGTGAGGAAGGGTTTGGATTCACTGGTGACTGGGGACCCACCTGGAGGATGGAGGTTTGTTCAAGCCTGGCGGCCTGCATCCATCCTGGGAGGAATCAAGCACTCAATGATAAGTTTAAATGCTACATTGACAAGCATTTAAACTAGCAAAAGTGTGCAGCCAGCAAGGAGGTACCTACTTGCTCACCCCCCACAGCTAGCAGTGGAACCAGTGAACCAGAGGAGTGGCTATCTCTGCAAAGCAGTGTGCAAAAGATGGAGATTAGTGCCCAAGAGGTGGATAAGCAGAAAAGGGGCAAAATTCAGCAGACGGGCAGACAGCAAGGAGAACCAGGGATAAATGACAACCAAGGAAGGGCTGGAGTAGAACAGTGAGACAGTCTAGGGAGGTCAAATCATGGAAAGCCATGTGTGCAAATGCCAGGAGCCTTAGCAACAAGATGGAAGATCTGGAGGCTGTCATGGTGCAGTCAGACCTGGACATTGTGGCCATCACTGAAACCTGGTGTAATGATAACCACGACTGGGAGATGGCCATACCTGGCTACAACATATTCAGAAGAGACAGAGCAGGCAGGAAGGAGGAGGAGGTGGCACTCTATGTGAAAAATGACATAAGGGCCACAGAGATCCAGGAGGAACAAAATGGGGAGAGATACTGTGGGTTAAGCTGGAAAGGAAAATGGGGACAGCCATCTCACAGGTGTGGTCTATAGACCACCAGCCCAGGAGGAAGAAACAGATAGGAGCTGATGCTAGCCATCCAAAGGGTGGCAGATAAAGGTGAGTAGTACTGGTTGGAGACTTCAATATTCCAGACGTGGACTGGAGCATCCCAGTAGCAGCATCAACTAGGAGCACATTTATCCTGGACTCCCTTCAGGGTGCCTTCCTCAAGCAACTGGTCATGGAACCAACTCAGCAGAAGGCAATACTGGACCTTGTGCTCACAAACAGGGACAGTGTGATGGGGTAACAGTGGGGAGCACCTGAGAACAGTGACCACCAGTCATTGTGGTTTGAAATCACAGAAAGAGCAGAACCAAACCACACAAAACATGTATCCTGGATTTTAGGGGCAGACTTTGGGAAAATGGGGAGATACTTGAAAGAGGCATTAAGGGAATGGGACAGAATCAGGGGTTGAGGAATAGTGGGTAGTATTTAAAATGGGATTACAAGAACAACAGAATTATGTATTAACTGAGGTTAGCAAGAGGAAAGGAAGAGGAGACCATTATGGTTTTCCAAAGAGGTAGCAAAGAAAGTGAAAGCCAAAAAGATTGCATTCAGGCAATACAAAAAGACACAGGCAGAAGGGGATAGGGAGAAGTACCAGGAGAAGCAAAGGGAGGCAGGGAGGTCAGTAAGGGAAGCCAAAGCTCAGACAGAAGAACACATTGCAAAATCAGTGGGTAGAGGGGACAAAACCTTTTACAGGTATATAAGTGAAAAAAGAAAGACAAAGGGAGGGATAGTGAGACTGAAGGGGGAGGATGGGGGCCACGTGGAGGATGACAACAGTAAAGCTGACATACTGAACAGGTATTTCTGCTCAGTCTTTACTGAGGAAGAGGAGGTAATGGGTCTGAAGGAGTACAAGGGTAAGAATGGTGCAGAAATGGACACAAGTCCCTTCACGAGAAAGGGTCCTGAAGGAACTGGAAGTAATAAGAGTTGATAAAGCAATGGGGCCAGATGGGGTGCACCCCAGGGTCCTTAAAGAGCTAAGAGGGTGGTGGCTGAACCTCTGGCTATCCTGTTTAGCCAATCACTGGAAACAGGGAGGTACCCAAAGACTGAGGACAGCAGATGTAGTCCCCTATACAAAAGTGGGAACAAAGAGGAAGCAGGGAACTACAGACCAGTCAGCCTCACCTCGTAGTGGGAAGATCATGGAAGCACTACTGAAGGAGAGATTGGTGGAACTCTGGTTGTCAATGGACTACAGGACCCAAGGCAGCATGGTTCTCACCAGGGGAGGTCATGTCAGACCAACCTCATTGAATTTTTGACTGGGTGACTAGGGAGGTGGATCGGGGAGGGCAGTGGACATGGCCTATCTGGACTTCAGCAAGGCCTTTGACACTGTGCCACATAGAAGACTATTGCACAAACTGGGGAATATGGGTGTGGGCAGGACAGTAGTATGGTGGGTAGGTAACTGGCAGAGTGGCAGGACACAGAGGGTGGTGGTAAATGGCTGTCACTCCACAGAGGGAAGAGTAACCAGTGGGGTACCACAGGGATCAGTGCTGGGGCCAGTCCTATTCAACATCTTCATCAGTGACATGGCACAGGACCTAGAAGGCAGAATTTCACTGTTCGCTGATGACACAAAGCTCTGTAACAGAGTAGACACACCAGAGGGTGTAGACAGAATGAGAAGCGACCTGCAGAAACTTGAAGAATGGTCAGGGTTTGGCAGCTGAAATTCAATGCAAAGAAGTGCAAGATAATGCATATGGGGCACAAAACCCTGGCACAATATATCAGTTGAGGGGTGAGGATATAACATGCACCAAGCAGGAAAGGGATCTTGGGGTTATCATCTCTGATGACCTCAAGGTAGGGAAACAGTGTGACAAGGCAGCAGGTAAAGCAAATAGGATGCTGGGATGTATAGGCAGGGGCATTACCAGCAGGAAAAGGGAGGTCATAATTCCGCTATACAAGACACTAGTGAGGCCCCACCTGGAGTTCAGTGTACAGTTCTGGAGACCATACCTACATAAGGACATAGACAGGGTAGAGAAGGTTCAGAGGAGGGCAACAAAGATGGTGCATGGATTGCATCACAAGTCCTATGAAGGCAGGTTGAAGGAACCGAACATGTACTCCTGGAGGAGAGGAGGGAGAGGGATGTGATAGAGACATACAAGTATCTTACAGGGAGGAACAGGGTGCAGGAAAACACTATTTTAAGTGAAAAGATGTTCCAGGACTAGAGGGCATGGGATGAAGTTGGAGGGAGGACGATTCAGAGGAAACATGAGAAAGAATTTCTTCACAGAGCGGGTGGTGGACAAGTGGAACACCCTGCCAGAGGAAGTGGTGGGGGCTGAAACAATCACGGGATTTAAGAATGCATGGGATAGACATAAAGGAATTCTGGAGGTCAGGGGTAAGGTGCAACAGAGTTCTAGGAAAACAAACTGAACTTACAAGCTCAAATGGGCAGACTGGGTGGGCCATAGGCCCTTATCTGCCGACACTGTCTATGTATCTATGTATCTATGTTTCTTCATTTCCTGATGTTTGCTGCAGGACTCAGCCGCTTGGGTGATGAATGATGAACAGTAAGACTTTGGCAAAGGAGGAGGAGAAGGAAGGAAGGAAGGAACTTCATCAACTTGAGGGGATGTGGAGAATTTGTTTTTACTTTAGAGTCTGAATTACAGCACATTCTCTGAGGTTAGCACATTTGTCCATGAATGCAAGAGCATTTTTAATTGGGGTTGGTGTGCTAACTTATCTATGCTAATGTGCTGCAAACAATGGCTACTGGAAGTAACAAATGTCTGTAGCCTCAAGATACTGTTGTTCTAACTTGTCACAACATGCAAACAAAAATATTTGGCACTAACAAATGCTTGTTCTGCAATGATGTGCCTAGCTCTAAGGATTTCAAAGTTACCCTTTCTAAAGAACACTTACTACAAAAGGGGAATCAAAGTTTGATACCATTAGCACTCTGAATGTTACAGTTATTTTTTGTTGTTTTTTTGTTTGCTCAATTGAAAATTGTATAAAACAAATGATAGGATGGCAAATGAGATACATTGTTTTTTATGGTATACAAAATGTGCTTCAGGTGCAGTACAACAGAATGTTCAAGTGCTAGATCCAAAAGGATATATCAAATGGTTACCTGTGGTATTGCACAAAAAAAAGCTCATGGCAACAAAGGAAAATAATTACCCATACAACAGTCTGGGAGTTATGGCCATTGATATTGAGGGTTGCCCCCTTATACACTCAATGGCACTTACAAGAGGTGAAAGGGAAGAGGGCATGTTTACTATAGATTAGGGTTACAAAAGAATCAAACACCTTGAAGTTTGGGTGTTTGATTCTTTCAGACTGTGGCAAACATTATGGGGAAATAGGTGGACCTTTGGTTAGACTGGTTCACTCTGGTCTGAATGGTATGGACCAGGTGAACAAGTCGAACCATGAACTGCAGTTCATACCTGAAACAGTTACCTGAGATATAGTGTGTCATAGCCTTGTTTTGGAGGTAGACTCAGCTCAACCACCTGAGCCAGTATGGAAGCTCACTCGCACAGTCATTGTCAGGCTGTTGGGTACCTCAGACAGGGCTGATTCACTTGTAGTTAGATGAGCCAGGAAATTGTTCAAAGCAAAGAAAATCGTCAACTGTTCAACCTACACTACTCCTACAACAGAAGGACTGCTGGACAGGTATATTTAAGAGAAGAAAGAACAACAAAAAAAAGGCAGGCTGAGCAGCAGGTCTCTGTGACCAGGAACTTGCCTGAGAGGGAAGACTTGGGTGAGACTGAACTCTGGAGGAGGAGGAGTGTGCTTGAGGCTGGATAGTGGGCAGATGGGGAATAAGATGGCAGTCTGCCAGTGCCCACTTTTTGTTGCCTAATCTCAGCAGTGCAGCACACATTTTTTTCATTGCAGAACTAGCATTTTAGCATGGCATTACAAATACAAAGAGATTTTGACTGAAGCCCCTGGCAGAAGCCAGAGATGTGATTTTTGGGGGGAGTTACTTTTAATTACTAATTTTACTGGGCAGCAAGGGTGTGCCAGCCAGCAGCAGGACAGTGCCTGACCACTGGTAGTTGGCACTGTGGTAGCCCTGAAGTACGGTGGTTCTGAAGTGCAAAACACACACCAAAAAAGTGAAATGCAATCTAATAAGTAGAGCAACAACAAAAAGAATGAAATGCAAACAAAAAATAAAGCCTCAAAACCAAATGTGAAATGTCATGCCACAAAAAATAAAGTAACAAAAAAAGTACAGCACAAATAAAAAGTGAACGCAAGCAAAAAAAAAACAACACAACTAAAAAGTGAATGTGAAGAAAAATAAACAACACAACTAAAATGTGAATGTGAAGAAAAATAAACAACACAACTAAAATGTGAATGAAAACAAAAACACATAACACAAATAAAAAGTAAATGCAAACAAAAAACACATAACACAACACAACAAAAAGTTAATACAAATGAAAAACACAACACAAAACAAAACACAACTGAAAAGTGAATGCAAACAAAAACCACAATGTAACAAAAAAGTGAATGCAAACAAAAAAACAACACAGCAAAAAAAACATCACACAACTGAAATGTGAATGCAAACATGAAACACAACACAACCAAAAAGTGAATGCAAACAAAAAAACACAACACAAGAAACTACAATACAACCAAAAAGTGAATGCAAGCAAAAAAAAGCACAGCACAACTAAAAAGTGAATGCAAACAAAAAAGTAGAACATAACTAAAAAGTGAATGGAAACAAAAAGCAAAGTAGAAGTAAATGAACACTGCAAACCAGAAAGTAAAGAACTAAAAATCCAAGAGTTGTCTGGAATCTCAAAAAGCTGGTCTGAAAAAGTAATTGCAGATTAATGCATCCTGCACCAAGCATGCCCTGTTGTTCATTGGCACCCTTCTCCCTTTCCCAATTCCTTGACAAGGACTTCCTAGTGTCCCTAGGCAATCCATTCCTGTCCCAAGTCAAACATCATCTGGTGTCCAGTGGCACCAATGCTTCATCTCCCCAGCCCCATGCCAAGCAATTCCTGGTGCACAGTGGCATCCTCCTTCAATCTTCTCTATCCTATATCAACCTGTTCATGGTGTCCTGTAGTGCCAGCTCCCTCATTTTATTCTCTGCCAAACATTCCCCAGGGTCCAACAGCTCCTTCCTCACTTTGTTTCTGGTCATGAACACCCTGGTGTCTGGTGTCTGGTGCAGCCCCCTTCCCCATCCTAGGAAAACAGGCATATAATACTCTTACTGTGGTGCAGAAACTGGGTATAGTGCCACAGGGTTGATTTCCAATCCAGAACACAGAAGAAACAAGTAGTCACTGCATTATAAACTCAAACAATCACTTACACGTTCAAGTTAAAGTAGAATCCCTGAGACATCAACACTTCTAAATGAAAATGATTTTGGATATTTCTGCTAGCATGTAGAAATAAAACATCACTGTGAGTACATTACAATTAGGCAGGTACAAAGAGGACACAAATACAGCAGCACTAACATCAAGCACCCCAGTGCTGCGCTCAAATGGCACTTCATTAGGGCGTTCTTCCTCACCCTATCCTGAACCAAGCAGTCCCTGGCATCCAGCACCCTTTCCCTCACATTGTCCCTTGCTATGAACTCTATGGTGCCTGGTGGCAACACATTCTTCACCCCATCCAGCCTTAAGCACTTCCAGTTATCCAATGGTACCCCTTGCTTAGTCTGTCCCATGCTAAACACTCACTGGTGTCCAGGATCACCTCTCCCTCACCCCATTCCAAGTATTTCCTAGTGTTCAGTAGCACCCCCCACCTTTCTCCATCTCATGCCAAATCATCCCAGGTATCTAGTGGCACCTCTTTACTGTGATCCATGTCAAGTTCTCCCATGTAACCAAGGGCACCACTTGCTCACCCTGTCCCATGCCAGACTCTCCCTTGTGTCCAGGGTTACCCCTTCGTAGCCCATTCCATGCACTTCCTGCATTGTCCAATAGCACTCCCTATCTTTTCTATAGTATCCAATGGCCCACCTTGCTCACCCTGTCCTACGCCAAGCAATTTCTATGTCCAGTGGGACCCCACTCTCATCCATTGCTATGCCAAAAACAACGTGGTGCTGTTTGGCATTTCCTTCCCTTACCACAAGCCACCTTATTGCATGCCACACACTACTTAGTCTCCAGAGCCTTCCTCCCTCTTACACACAATATACTGGCACAGAAGATATACATACACAATTAGCATATGGTTCTGTCTCACTCTTGAACATCTCATACACAGGACAGCTACAAAACAAGTCATTACAATTAGTCTTTCAAACAATATCATTGAAAATAACACTGGAAAGATTGAACTTTATTCTAGCATAGGCTTGAAGTGACAGCCACCATCATTTTGTACTGTGTGGCAAGTCTGAGGCAATCAACATTCACTCAGTCACTGGATGACTCATTTACTTACTGACCAGCCCACTCACTGACTAGTTCACTCACACAATCACAGGGCAACTCACTCACTCTCCTCTCTACTCTCAGTAAAGGCCCAAGCAAGGATCTGACCATAGTACTATGCTCAGTCACAGTTGGAAATTGTCAAACATGTTTTTTTCTTAAACTTTACTATACTTTTCTCCCCATTGCCAAATGGCCCACTTCTTTCCTCCACTTTGCCCATCCCATCACCCGCCATCTCTGTGACTTTTCTTATATACCTTGTTCCCCATGAATAACCTTCATGGAAGGGCTGTCATTTGGCAGTGAGGGACCTGTGGTAGGCAGCAGATGGCATACTGCATTGTCAGAGTTTTTCCTGACTTTTTCTCTTCACCTCCTGCCATCATGAAGGTCTTACACAAGATGTACCAGTGCAATGCCATTCTTCCTCCCTTAATGCTGGTTACAACCTGCATCACTGCCTGTGGTCACCCATGTGACAGTACCGCAGTGGAGACCAGGATACCTCTGTCACAAAGGACATGAGCATCCACTGGAATGTTCCACCATCCTCCCTCAGCTAGCCCTCCAGTGACCCAGGCTCGTTCCTGACTCAGGTTACTGGTGTGAGTGGTAGCATTACTACTGCGATGATAGGCCAGTTAGATAGATGGTTGCTGACCATTGTGGTAAGCTATTACCAACCAAACATGGTCAGATTATGGTCCAGAATGGTAATCATAGAATTATATTTAACCATGATTGACAATACTGCTGTCAGTTATCTCTCATTATATGGCAGTTGGACATGGAGCAGACAAGCACCTGGGAAAGCAGGAGATGGCTAAAGTTGTTTTCCTGCATTGGGTGTCAGTACGTTCAAGAACATTTCAAAGGTCTCCCACATTTGGGTGCAGAAAGGTGTAGAGATGTGCTCCCTACAGCTGAAATATGATGTGTCCCCTTCCCCATTTAAGGTGTCCATTATCCCCATTTTATATCTACAGATCTTCCTCCTCCCATTTAAAATATACTGTACTCCACCCCAACTCCTCCACCACATTTTAAAGAAATTGTCCCCTGCCCCTTTTTATGTTTGCTTGCCATAGCCTTTTCAGAACATACTGCTATTGGTTCAGGGGGATTGGGATAGTGAAGAGCATTAAAAAGCATCCATTCATGACTTTATGGCACTGAGTGATGAAACACCTGCTTGGCACACTGGTGATCCAGGTTCACACCCTGAGCTTGGAATGTCAGGACCAGAGGCTGGCAGGGAGGGTGGCAGAGCATTGTTGTGGATGCCCTCCTCCCAGGAGAGGGTTGAGGTGCTGTGCACTCTTGGAGAAGTTCCTGGTGCTTGCCATGAGGTAGTGCACAAAACATGAGTCAAACATGTCAAACATGCCCCTGCCCCCAGATTCCATGATGGACATGACTTGGGGAGATAAGTGGAGCCACAGAAAACTGAGAAAAAATCTTGCTCAGCTTTTTTGGATGATGGCCTCTGTGTGTCTTAGCTTGCACACCACTAGACCCTGTTTGGCAGGATTCAAGCTCCCCAACCTTGGTCTCACAGAACCCAAGGAACTTCTCCCATCTCTTCTGCACTGCAGAGAGGTTGGGTGACCCCGGGAAGGGACAGACCCAGACATTTATTTAAGGGAATCAGATACACCTTTGAGCCAGGGGCTCTTTTACAAAGGTTCCACATGGAGCAACACTGCAAGTCAGTTTGCATGCCTCAGTGTCAGCTGTGAGTCCGGTGGCCAGAGGTATCCACCAATAGGAAACCAGAAGCAGAGGAGCTGTGTGGACTACAGGAAGGAGATAAAAATAACACAAAAAAAGTATCCATTCCACAGTATTTATTATGGCACTTAGTTGCATGGAACTGTGCCTTACATGGACTTCTTAGGGACTGGCAGTGCCACTGGAAGTTCTCACTCACCCAATATCCTGAGGAGTGCTTCTCAATTGGTGTTCAAATCTTTTTTGGGTTGTCCTGTGGCCTTCCCAGCTAGGGAATTTTTCCTCCTTCCTAATAACCTAACCACAGTGTGGTATCCAGTGGAACTCCCCTTCCTAGCCCCAGGTCCCTCACTGGATGGTCTGCAAATTGCATGAAGTCTCCTTGGTCCCTTGCCAGCTCTCACGCAACAGTTTGCGGCCCTATGACACCCCATCACATGCCTAAGCTTTTTGTTCGGTACATCAGTACTGTATGTCTAGTTCATGGGTTTACAGGCAGAGCAAGAAGACCCACTGACATAGTTATAAAAATATTCATGCCTTCAATATGTGCCAGCAGAACTAGTGAAAAGAAATTTGTACTAGCCTAGTAAACACAATTCTAATAGCATTTAGCTGGCAGGTGTGTGTTACTTTTAACCCTTACTGTCTCTCTTGGCTTACCACATCTGCCCCTGGTTACCACCCCTTACCTACAAATATAGCTAAATACATAAACTGGGTTAGGCAGGGGCTATGGGATAGGGAGGGGTGACTGGACCTGTCTAGATATATGAGTGTCCTCCTCAAATTATGGATCAGAAATCAGTAGGGGGCAAATTAACCTGTTTACTAATTTAGTAATGATGGCAGGATGGGAGGGGGTAATTTTGAAGACAGTGTTTGTGATTATCTTGATTCAGTGTCAGGAGCCAGAATTGTTTTTTCAACAAATTGATCCATGAGGATGACGGAGGGCAGTAAATGGCTATGGTGTGGGAAATTTTGGCCAAGAAGCTATCTCTGTTTTTAATAACTTTTTTATTGTCCCAAGTTTCCCTAACAAAGAAAAATACTTAGACTACCCTATTTGTGGCATTCAGGAATTAATACTTAGGCCATAATCACACCTGGAGTGGTGGAGGGAAATTCCATTTACACTGGGAAAGTCTTGAGTACCATATTAAAAAAAAGTGTTTTCTCTTTACGACACAGCTCTGCATGCCTCCCATCAACCATACCCCCCCTTCAAGTCTTGCTAGCTGCTGCCCCATAGGCCCCATTATGTGGGGGAAGCAGCATAATGAGGAACGTGCAGCTGGCCAAGTGTGAGGTAAAGAAAATAGCAGGCAGGTGCAGGCTGAGTCAGAGGATGAAGTTTGTGGTCATGACTCATGACAGCCTGCTAACAACTACTAAAACTTCTATAACTGTTTTTTTTTACAAGTACTGGTTTTCTACCCTGAAGCCCAAGGCACTGCAGATTCTGGATTTGGAGTCATTCTGTAAGAGTGTCCAGATGAGAAAATGTTTTCCAACTGAAAGAGGAAAGAAAAGCCTGAAGGCCACCTATGGACCTGTGAGACTTGAATTTTTTACAGACATATAAAAACTGATCAAAGCTTGCTTTGTATTTGAGTTTGCTGTTTGCTGCTTTTTATTTAACAATAAAAACACCTAAGAAAATAAGTCAAGCACAGAAGCCAGTCACTAAAGCAAATCTACTTAGAACTAAATAAAAAAATGGCATTAAGGAAAAAAAATGAGAATTTAGGAAGGGACAGTAAATTGATTACTAATTATTTAATTTTATCATCTTCACAGTTGGAGTCAAAGAAAGCCAGCTTCATGGTCACATGTGGCAACAATACAAACCAGCTACAACTTAAAGTAATGGAAGAATACCTGTTGTTAATGATTAAAAGGATAGAGAGCTCCTTTGTAAAAGCAGGAGGAGGTTTAAATAGATAAAATTTAGCAATTCTAAGAGAACATTTTTTATTTAATAATACTCAAGAAATATTATCTTCTGGTTAGATTCAACCTAGTAAATTGCCTGTTACAGTTACTGCTCAGGTCCATAATGAAATGAAGAAAGGCATTAGGCCTGTTGCACCAAAGTAGGTAGTGGAAGTTACAGCTAAAAGATGAGGGTCATCTGGAACTTAAGGCTACTGATAAAAACTGTTGACATGAAATCATTCTTTCAGGATTTTGAAAATATTATATCCCCACATCACAAACAATTGAGTCTGAACCCCTCTTCTGTAGCTCTCCCAGAGCACTGCACCACATTTATGGACTGATTCTGAGACTAGCTCAAAACAGGACAATTGTGAGTATAACAGTGCAGTGGAAAGAGATATATAGATATTCCACCCCTGTTGAATCATTCATGTCTCATAATTTATTATTGCTAGTCACAGCTTAGATCTGGCCAATATAGTGAAAAATAATGAAATATTAAAAGAATTGACATGTACTGTTAGGAATCAGGGCTTACATACCAAGATATGGAATATCAATAAAGAGAGCCCCCCATTAACTACCTGCAAATAAAAATCTAAGAGAGAATACAAAGGTTAACTATAACAAAAGTAAAGAAAATATAAGGGAAACAACATGAGCAATTGCTGAGAGAGAAGCACAGGAAATTGCGGACTTGGTAACTACTAAGCATAACAACCACACAAAGAAAACAAAACAGACAAAACAGGGGTGATGAAAATAGCTAATAATGACAAATTTAAGGTACTCTAGGATTTCTGCAATAAAATGACATTACGTAAATCTTGCAGCAAGAAGCAAGACTGTATTACTGGTGAAGATACCCAGCAGAGGGTCTTCAGTAAAAAAATAGCAAATGCTAGTAAACCATCCCAGAGTATAAAAAATAATATGGAGGGAGTTTCTACAAAAGAAAAATAAATAAATAAAAAATAAACAAAAACAAAGGGTAACATTCAGTCACATAGAAAAGGATGAAACAATACAGATTTGTAAGAAAAAGGATGTGCAGACATAATTATGGTATGCATAAGGAAAATGGGTACCCATACCTATATTATGAAGCAAAAGATCTTTTAATTGGGAGACAAAAATACTGCCCACTACATATCTTAGAAGCTTATAGGTCCCATCTGCCTGTTCTGGGGATTGTTCAGGAGGATGTTAAAGATCCCACTGCACCTCTTGAAAAAGAGTAGGGAAATTTCCCCTGTGTTCTGGCCAAATTTCCCCCATTCACTAAAAAAAATACCACCAACAGCTTAATCAGGTTTGATTTCAGTTGGTTACCATCTATACCCCTCCCCCCGGGTTGCCCCTGTAAAAGAGACTTCTAGTCTCAGTGGGTCTACCAGGTCAATAAAATTCAATAGATAAATAAATTATATAAGGTAAAAAATGAAAGTATATTTGTTGTCAAAATAAAGGCTAGCAATATATGGAAGATTGTTATTAGTAATGCCGTTGCACGGGCAGACATTACGTTTATATATTGTTATATAACAGCCTGCAAGAAGGATGGATATGCTTGACCTTGAGAGACCCAGACATTAAATATGCCTTGCTTAACTATGCCGAAGAATTTGAAGATCTAGGGATAGATGTGAACAGTACACTCCTGCACTGGAAGGAGTAGTAGAAAAGCATTGCAAAGTGATACTAGATGGCAGGAGAAAAAAAAGTACCAAAAGATGTCTGCAGCAGACCATTAATAGCAAAAAAGGTACAGAAGGTAGTATAGAAGGAATAAACAGTCTAATATAACCCAATATATGCAACCAATTGAGACTGAATATTCATTTGGAAATAACGGCTACTTAGACTCATTAAACATTTCTACAGTAGCTGAACTATTGACTGGAGAGGATGCAGCCAGATCCAACAGAGAGATTTCTCATGCACAATGCTCCTATTAATTCTGGTGCCATGCTGTTGTGTCTAATATATATATATTAGACACAACAGCATGGCACCAGAATTAATAGCATGGCACCAGAACTAATAGTAGCATTGTGCTCGAGACAGTCTCTCTGTTGGCTCTGGCTGCATCCTCTCCAGTCAATAGTTCAGTTACTGTAGAAATGTTCAATGAGCCTAATGAACTGCCTCTTGTTGAGCTAAGTAGCTCAGACTGACAGCTCATTGACAGGAATGATTTAAATGTAAACATACTCAGCTGGAATATGGCAGACTTGAATACAAAACTTCAGAGTAGCAGTTGCCTGGACTTTGTCAGGAGGTAGCCATTAAAACTTTTACAGGAAATATGGCTCCTGAGTTTAAAAACATGGGGAAAATTCTGTCAGGGCACCTGGAGGGGATTCAACCAGGCTGGCACACAAGTCAGAAGTGGGATGTCATAAAAAAGGGGCTAGTGGAGGCTATAGGGGCATGTACTAGAACACAGAGCAAGAAACAGAGGGCAAAGAAGCCCAGTTGGATGGCTCAGGAGGTCAGAAAGGGGGTGAGATCCAAGAGAGAGGCATTCTGGAGGTTCAAAAAGTCAGGAAGGCGAGAAGATAAGGAGATGTACATAAAGAAATCAACCCCTTACTTTCATCTTCAACCTTGCCCTCTCATCTTGCATTGTGCCAGACTCCTGGAAGCTTGCACATGTTATCCCTATTTTCAAAACCAGTGACCGACTTGTGCCAGAAAACTACAGGCCCATCTCTCTCTTCCCTCATCTCAACAAATTACTTAAAAAAATCATTCATTACCAGTTATCTGAACACCTGGAAAAGTACAACCTCTGTTGCCCCCTCCAACATGGTTTTTGCAAACATCATAGTATCTCTTCTGCTTTGATGCGTTTCACAGACCACATACTTAGAAGTATGGATGAGGGGAAGGCCACAAGTGCATTTTTTGTGGATCTATCCAAGGCGTTTGACCTAATTGACCACCAACTTCTCAGCTCCACTCTTTACAGTTTTGGTTGCTAATCTAACACTACATCCTGGTTCCACAGTTATCCATCTGGTAGATCCCAGACTGTCATCATAGGCAAAGTACACTCTTCCACTTAACCTATTGGTACTGGTGGGACACCTTTTGCTTTTTTCCAAGTTTATAAATGTGCTCCCAGCAGATAGCCTCACCTGTAATTCACTCCTCTATGCTGATGATTTAGTCCTCTACCATAGTGACAACTCACTTGAATCTATCTCATCCACCTTCTCAGTCAACTATGGTGCTACTCACAACTGGTTCCTCTCCAACAAACTGATAGTCAATAACAAGAAGACTAAAACTATGATCTATAGCTCCAAACCCTTCCTGACCAAGGCCGCCAAAGCCAACTCATCCCTCCTAGTTTACATCCCTGAAGATACCCCGCTTGACATTGTCCCCACTTTCAAATACCTTGGTGTTACCCTCAACCCCTCTCTTACTTTTGTGGAACACATCAACAACACCATGCAGAAAATCCACCAAAGACTTGGTGCTGCCTACAGGCTAAAGCAACTACTATCCATGGAAGCTCGCCTTGCCATTGTGCTAGGCAATCTTCTACCCCTGCTAGATTACTGCTCCCCTATCTACTCTCTCATGCCCTCCTCATTGTGCACCTATTTAAACTCCACTTACAATTCCATATGCTGCTTTGTGCTTCAAGCTCCTTACTCCACCCACCACTGGTACTCTCTACCAGTCTCTTGGATGGCTCCCATTACAAGGTCACTTTGACTATACCATGGGTTGTCTAATTGAAAACTCTCTCACGAGCCACCAGTTATCACTCTACTCTTCTCTTCTCCAGCAGTACCTAGGAGCCTCAGAGCAACCTCTGTTCCCTCACCCGAAGTGCCACATATATCTTCTGTCATGGGTAGCTGAGCTTTCTCAGTTTCTGCTCCCATCCTGTGGAATAAATTACTTGCATCCATCTGCTCCTCTGCCACACACCTGTCCTTCAAAACCACTCTGCACAACTGGTTTCTAGTTGGGTCAGGCTGTAAGTGCCCCCAAGACAATACCAGAGGGAGTGGGCTATCAAAATGCTAGGACCTGGTGAGATGTTGGGACAACTCCATCACCCTACATTTCTGACCTTTCCCACTCTGTTTGCCCCTCAGTTTTCTCTGCCAGCATCAATTGCCCCCAAGATAACACCAGTGGGTGTGGGCCATCATGGCACTAGGACCTGCTGTGCCATCTTTTGGAACCCCTCCCCTTCCTCCAACTTGCCTCCCTGTTGCCCCCAGCCTTCTCTACCTGCATCGTACTTCACGGTACTCTCTGCTCTCCTAACCTGTTCTTATCTCTTTGCAGTACTACTGATCCACTGTTTTGATATTTCTCTAGCAAGTCTGAGCTTCTGTGCACCTAATTATCCTAGATCACTGTCAGCTTGTTTAGCTTGTATGCTCTATGTAAACTTCCATGCACCTACTAATTTAGCTTACTGCCCACTGTTACTGCAGGTAGGCATCTTAGATAGACCTTGAACACTGAAACTATTCTTGCAGACCTGCTTTGTCTCCATCACATGTTAATTACCTGGAGGTACGTTACCAAATCTTGTATTATATTGTATATATTGTATTATATGTGTTACTCTGTACTATTGCTATTTTTGTGCATCATCTCTGTTGATTATGTTATTTTGCAACCACATCTGAGGCCCGGTTCATTTCTGAAAACAGTCCAATGGATCAGTGCACTTACATGGGAAAGAAAGAAAAAATGAATGAAATCCAGAGAGGCCACCAAACTACTCAGAGCAGCCAAGGCTTCCAGGGAGCTGAGGCTGGCACAGGGTATTAAAAATGGAGAAAAGGATTTATTCAGCTACATAAGGGAAAGAAGGAGCAACAAGGACCAAATAGTGAGGGTAAAAAAGGATGGGGGGTGGGTGGAGAGAGGGGAGGATCAGGAAGAGGCATTAAATTAATACTTCTGTTCTGTATTCATGCAAGAGAAAGTGGGGCAGGTACCACAGGGAAGGGGTGGGGAAGGCAGGGGGAGAGGGGGTGACAGATGCGAGGATTATTGAGGACAGGGTACTAGAAGGACTGAGGGCACTGAGGGTGGACAAGGCACCTGGGCCAGATGGCATTCACCCTAGGGTACTCAAGGAGCTGGCTGAGGTTCAGGCAGGGCCACTGGTGGGCCTGTTCAATACCTCCCTGGACATGGGATGCATACCACAGGACTGGAGGATGGCCCATGTGGTGCCCATCCACAAAGGTGGCCCAAAGGATGAACTGGGAAACTATAGGCCAGTGAGCCTCACATCAATCATGGGGAACCTCATGGAGACAATACTGAAGGAGAGGCTGGTGACCTTTTTGGAGGACAATGGACTCCAGGATGGGCAACAGCATGGGTTTGTCTTGGGAAGATCCTGCCAGACCAACCTCATTGAGTACTACGATTGGGTGACAAGGGAACTAGACAAGGGCCATGCAGTGGATGTCCTGTATTTGGATTTCAGCAAGGCCTTTGACTCTGTGCTGCATGGGAGGCTGGAGGGAAGCTGGAAGTTATGGAGGTGGGAGTGAAGATGGTGGAATGGATAAAGAACTGGCTAAGGGGTAGGCAGCAGAGGGTGGTAGTGGGAGGGGAACTCTCAGCAATGAGGGCAGCGACGAGTGTGGTGCCTCAGGGATTGGTGCTGGGTCCGGTATTGTTTGGGTTATTCATAACTGATATCTCATATGGGATCTGAAGTATGATCAGTCCGTTTGCAGACGACACCAAAATGGGGGTGGTGGTTGATGACATTGAGGGATGTAAGGGGCTACAGGGTGACCTAACTAAACTGCAGGAATGGTCATAAACATGGCTGCTGGAGTTCAATGCTAAGAAGTGCAAGGTAATGCACTTTGGAGCAAAGAACCAGGGAAAGGACTATCATCTGGAGGGGTACAGTTAGGTAGCACCAGGGAGAAAAAGGACCTAGGGGTACTTATAACGGGGATCATGAACAACTCTGCTAAGTGTACGAAGGTGGCAATGAAGGCCAGCAAGATGCTGGGGTGCATAGTGAGAGGAATTTCCTCCAGAAATAGGGAGGTAGTCCTCTGCTGTATAGGTCACTGGTCAGGCTGCATCTGGAGTACTGCATGCAGTTTTGGTGCCCATACCTGAGGAAGGATGTCAGATTCTTGGAGGGGGTGCAGTGTAGAGTGATAAAGTTGATCCAGGGATTGGAGGGCAAGCCCTATGAGGAAAGGCTGAGCAAGCTAGATATGTGTTCATTGGAGGAGAGGAGGGATGTGGGGGCATGATTGAGACCTTTAAGAACTTGAAAGGGATGAACAAGACTCGAACAGAGGAGATCTTCCAATTAAGAAGAGAAAGGGACACGAGAGGGCACAGTCTCAGACTGGAGGGGGGAAGTTTCTGGAGGGAGGTAAAGAGACAGTTCTTCATGGAAAGGGTGGTGGGCAAGTGGAACACTCTACCACAGAAGGTTGTGGCCTGTAAGATGGTAGGCAGTTTCAAGAGGGGATGGGACAGGGTGAGGGTGAGGATAAATCTAAGAAGGGGAGGAGTGGGGGGCAGCTGCAAGATGAGGGGCTAGCTACACAATTGAGCAGATTCGACAGACCATAAGTCCTATTTCTGCTGGCATTTTCGTATGTTCGTATATATTCCAAAAAATCTTCTGGAGGAATATACAGCTTTTTCTGTAGAGGATACTCATACAAAAGCATTTAGCAGGTTTAAAGGAGGCCTCGTAACCTTGGTTTCTACAGCATCAATTGATGACTGTAAGACTATGTATTTTACTGCCTTTATATTTAACTGTAGTAATATTTACGTGCAATAGACCTGTGTGTGCTATAGTTAATATTTATATTCCCCTAAACTCCCAGAAAATATGAGCTGGCCATTTTCAGCAAATTAGGGCAGAATTTCATGGATTTAGCAGATAAATACAATAATACACTGTTGCTAATTATGGGAATCCTAAGTGCAAGACCTGGTGATCTGTTAGAGTGTTATTCATCCACTTGGTCAATTGATGACACTATTGGTATTCCATTATGTACTTCTAAGGACCTTTATAGCAATAAAAGAAGTCAATTATTTGTAGCAGAATACATATTCAGGTTTTGAATGGAAGAGTACGAGGAGACAGAATGGGTAATACCATGTTTCCAACAAAGGAGGGGGAGCATCTGTTAATGAACTAGCATTAAAATATATATTTTCATTCAATAAGGCACAGATCCTAAATATTATAGAAGAATGGGATAGCGATCATCACCCATTCATTCTATGTTTGACATCAGATATGGGGCCTTTTAATAATATTAATCTTCAGAAAGAAAAAAACTATAAGATACTCAATGGTCATTAGGAACAAAAAGTTAATCATAATAGATACCAATACTGCCACTAGGGAGATGCAGATATTGGACAAAATAACTGATACTGATTATTGTAAATAGTTAATGAAGGATTACTGCTTGACTGACTCCACATCAGTGCTTGGATGTATTTCCAACTATGAAAAGGTCATGTGTTGAATATTTGAAGAACTTGGAGAAACTAGGAAAGCACAAAGTGGCACAGTAGTCATGAAGTATTGGACATGGTTCGATTATAAATGTCAATATATGAGACAAGCTTTTAATGGCATGGGTAGATCAATAACAAAACACTTGTGCACTGAATTATGATCATATTGATCCATTTAACAAGAGAGTATAAATTGCTTATTAATAAAAAAAAGCATTATAGTGATTCCCTTTGGCGAAAATTGCAGCAAGCCATTAAAGATAAAAATGCCAGGGTATTCTGGGATATGGTAGTTAGAAGGACTGATAATAAACACCATAACATAAATAGTGTAGTTCCTCACAATATATGGCATGAATATTTTACTAATTTATATAGAACACAGAGAAAACACACCATTGAACGTATATCCAAATTGTACATCCTGGCCACCGGTATCTGAATATAAAGATAGGGAGGCAAAAATGCAGCAAAAAAAGCAACAAAAAAGTCAGTGGACTAGATTCCATTTCCACTGAAGTTTTTAACAGATCCATCCCGGTGGGCTTCCAAGCTAGCTAGATTAGTCTCCGTTATTAACACCAATTTCAAAATTCTGGAACAATGGAAAGTGGGTATAATAGTCCCTATATTTAAAAGGTGGGTGGATCAGACCCTGTGTGCTACTGGCCAGACACTGTTCTTTGCAGGTGCAAAAGATTGCCAGAGAATTATTCTTTTTTTGACTGGTTCCCCCAGATTTCAGCCCCCACACCATATGCCACTCCTCCATACCCAGGCTTGCCCCCCTGGGTGTGACTGCCAGGCAGGCACCTCCTCCCCAGGGAACACAGTCTCTAGCCCTGGCTTACCCCCCAGGGTGGGGTCATGGGAGCATCACCCTTTCTGGTGGACTTTTAAGTCACAGCAGGAGAGGCAGCAGAGGTGGGGGCATCATGAACGGGGGCCAGAATTGTTTCCAATATGCTTATCCTTGGGGCTGGGATGTGCAATGATGTCCCACATCCACCCTTCCCCCCACAAATAATGGTGCCGGTACCGTGAGTCCCCCAGCCTCTGCCAGAGGTCCATGCTGTGCCAGGCACTCTATCCCCTCCCCTAGGAGAAGGAGAATGATCCCTAGGATGTTCAGTGCTTCTCCCCCTGGCTGGTCCTCCGACATCTGGAGTCTATTCCCAAACTCAGGTTGTTGGCATCACAGATGGGTGCCCTGCCTCTGAGCCAGCAGGTTGGCCCTGCCTCTGTGCTGGCAGGCTAGCCCTGATAACTATTTTAACAAGACTAAAGCAATGGGTAGTCAATGAAAATTTACTCTCCATGTACCAAGCAGGTTTCAGAGAACATTATAGTACTATTGACCATCTTTTAACTCTCAGATACCTTTTCAATAAGTATACTTTGTACAAAAAAAAGGTATGTCTTTTTATTGTTTTTATTAATATTAAGGTAGCTTTTGATAATTTAAATAGGGAAAAGCTATGGGCTTTATTAGTGGAAAAAATCTTGATCTAAGATTCCTTAATATTTAAAAAATACTGCACTATGAAACTTTTGCTAAGATCAGAGTGAGCAGGGATGGTAGATGATCACATAATGTACACATTCAAAATGGTGTAAAACAATGACGTATTTTAGCGCTAATGATTTTTAACTTATATATAGAACTCTAATCCACGTGTTAAATAGTACTGATATTTGTGCCCCAACAATTAATGGTAAGAGGGTGGGGATATTACTACATGCTGACAATGCCCTATGAATTTCTAGAAGGTATTACAAAGGCATTCAAGACGACACTCGCTCATTTAAGAAAATTAGACCTTGAGATAAGTATATCCAAAACTAAAATTATAGTCATGGGCAAAAAAAATTCTGGATCTGTGTCCAAATTATGGAACTTGGAGAGTCTACAGATAGAGGAAGTTATCTTGGTGTATAAGGCAAAAGAAGGCTGAAGCCCATCGTGATTGTCTCTCACCATAAGGTGGGTTATTGCCTGGGTCTGGACCGGATAATACATTTATCAAGTTCCTGCTTAAACTATCCCTTGATTCAAGGTTTGCTAAGTATGTAGGGAGAAAATTCCACATGCATGCTGCTCCTATAGTAAAGAAGGTAAACCTTTTATTAGTCTTAGCCCTTTGTACGATACATGGCTTACTGTGAGACCTCAACTGGGTATACCTTTCATTTAATTTAACACCCAATTCAGACACATTTTCTGCATTCTGTAGTATGTTATGCAGGAAAAGGAGATCACCTCTCTCTCTCTCTCTCTCCTGTAAATGAAACACGTCCAGTTTCAACAATCTGACACCATAGTCCATATTGCAACAACCCTGAATCATTTTTGTTATTCTTCTTTGTGGTCTTTCTAAGAGTTTCATATCCCTTTTTAGGTGAGAACACCAGAAGGGGAGACGTAGTCGAGATGAGGAATCACAAATGTTTTTATATGTATGTAATATGCACTGGGAGTCTCTTGACACAAAAGAATGCCTGAACACTTGTATAAGATAATTATCTTTCCTGGCAACTAGTGCCCAGTGATCAGAATGGAAAATGGTATTATTTACAGTTATTCCCAAATCCCTTTCTTTTTTCACTGATTTTAATAATGTACCATTCATATAGTAATTATATCCAGGATTATTTCTTCCAAAATGCAGTACTGTGCATTTATCAGGGTTGAGTAGCATTTTATTTTTGTCAGCCTAGTTTAGGATAGTGGTTAGATCATTTAGTAACACTGAGTGTTTTTCAAAACTGTCCACTTCATCCCCAATTTTAGTGTCCTCTGCAAACGTAGTCAAATGACTATTTACTCCCAACCCCATAACAGAGATAAACAGTCCAAAAAGTACTGTCCCCAACATGAAGCTTTGAGGCACCCCACTGCTCACATCACCATCTCTAGATAAGACTCCATTCACTTTAACTCTCTGGGTTCCATTTGAGAGCCAATTCATGATCCATCTGACTATGTGTGCATTTATTCCCATAGTAAAGAGCCTGTCAACCATAAGGTCATGAGGTGCCTTATCAAAGGTCTTTCCCAGGTCCAGCATGACCACATTGTATGGTATACCATCATCTAAACTTTTTACTGACCTTCTCATAGAAAGCTATCAGATTGATATTACAAGAAAGGCCTCTCTTGCAAACATGCTGGGAGATGTCATTTGACGTTAGTGATACAGGGACCGATTCCAGGACGAAAGTCACAACTCACAGGCGTATGCAATTTGTGACATTTGCCACTATGCTGAGGACCCTGTGACATATTCTAAGAGTGGCAGAGTCCTGGCACTTATGACCTGTGACATGTGGCATGTGTACGCTAATGCCACGGGCAGGGTGCAATAACCCTGCATGCCACACATCACAGCCCACTGCAAACTGCCCCCGAGAGCCACCCATCCTGGAACACAATGGCAAGCACCAGGGGGCATGGGGGGGCTGGACAGGTGGCACAGGCATCCGGGGGGGCACTTGCAAGAATGGACCCTGGGGGTCTCCAACATTCAGGGGGGTGGGGGCATGGCCATGTTTGCGGGGCATGGGGAACAGAGTAGGATCTTTGCCATGGTGCTGCGGAGTGGGCATCCATCGTTTGGCACTGATGAATGCCACTTACACCATCTCCATGCTGGTGTAACTCCACTGCGCCAATGCAGCTCCTGTAATTGTGTAAGTGGGTTACTGTAGCCACCTTTTTGGAATAGGGTGTAGTTGCTGCTGTAATCCACCCTTGCACCATGGCGTTACAGGTTGCAGTGTAGTGGGTGTCGTAACACACATTTAGCACAACTCATATACAGCATAGCACAAGGCATCTTTGGAAATTGCACATGGCATATCACATAGCGCACATTGCGAGTTATGCGATGGGGTTTGACATAACTCGGCTTGAGCCAGCGTAAGCCATCCTGAAATCAGCCCCACTATCTCTTCTTCAGTAACAAGTTTTAGTAATCTTTCCATTGCCTTGCAACATATAGGAGTTATACTTATTGGTCTATAGTTCCCAACTAAATTCCTATTTCCCTTTTTTGTGTATAGGGATCACCAGTGCTTTCTGCCAGTCTTGTGGCACATCACCAGTTATTCGTGAAGTATTAAACAATATGGTTAGTGGAAGGGACAATTGATCAGCCATATTTTTCAGGAATAGGGAGTGTATATTGTCTGGACCTGTAGATATGTTCTCCTTTATTTTCTTTAATTGGTTATGAACCTGACTTGGAGTGAAGGCCACAGGAGGAGCACTAGTACAGGGAATCGTGGCACAATGAGTAATTTTAGTATTAAACACTCATATGAATTAATCATTAAATGACAATGCCATCTCTTCAGGGTTAGTTATAGTTAAATTATTATGAGATGGGGGCCTACAGTAGTGGACGTTGATTTATTACTATTGATGTAGGAAAAGAAGGCCTTGTTATTATCCTTTGAATAAGCCAGTCTGCATTCTGCATTAGACCTTTTCTTGTTTATAAGCTGTTTAAGCGTATACAGTTCTTTTTTTTATTGTTATTCATATTCACTTCTGTTGGACTTTTTTAGATTTCCTGTGGGACTTTTCCTTGACTTTTATTTGCTACTGGACAGATTTAGTTAACCATATCTGGATGCAACCTTTGCTATTATATTTCTTGACAATGGGCACAAAATCGTTCTTCTAGTTCCATGATTTTTGACTTGATTGCTACCCAGATAGTGTCTACATCCTTGTTCAAAAGGCAGATCCACCAGTCAATGTTATCTAAGGAATTTTGTATAATTTCCCAATTAGCCTTACTATAATTCCTTAAAGGAGATGGTTTAGAATGGGGATGTTTCATTGCTATAAGAGAACCAGTAAGTGTATGGTGATCACTGGAATCCAGGAGGCTGTGCACTTTTATATCGGATTCAATATTTCCCAAATAAGACATGACCAGAGCTAGGATATTATTAGCTCTGGTAGGGCTGCTGACATGTTGCTCTATAGTATCAGCATTTACGACTCTGAGAAGCTCTTTCTCAAATTCAGTGCTATACCAGGGGCACTGAAATTTCCAAGTATTAGGATGTCTCCCATGTTAGCCACATTTTCAATTTCCTGGAGTAATGTGTTGTTGTAATTTCTTGAACTGGCCACCTGTAGCAGTTACCCAGAATTAATTTTTTTATATTCTTTACATTGATTTCTAACCAGATAGATTCAGTGGAAACAAGGGGGTAGTTTAGTACCTCAATTTGGTTGCAGTCTATGTTGTCCTTAATATAGCAACAGACACCCCCCCTTTTTATTTCAGTTAAATTTTTCTTAAAGAGCTGATGTCCCTGAATGCTGTTCATACGGTCATTGGAATCATCCCACCAAGTCTCTGTTATGATGGCCATATCCAGATGATGTTGTTTAAGGTAGGACTCAAGTTCAATCTTTTTGGTGATATTTGAACTCTTAGTATTCGCTAATACAAAAGAACAGGAACCTGTAGCGCTAGATCTATGAACCAGCTTGTTGAATTTGGGACCCCTACCCACTACTGCTCTAGTTTAAATGATCAGAAAGGATCTTTTCTAATTGTTTTCCCAGTACTCTTGAACCCCACCTGCTGAGATGCAGTCCATCCCAAGAAAAGGGACCATGATCTCCCTCAGAAGCCTCCCAATGAGGAACGAATGTGTATCTTTTAAATAAGGTACACTTCCTGAGCCATTCGTTTATGCTTTTAATATTTCTTTGCTTATGATACCCAGCTTTTGGTAATGGCAGTATTTCAGATACAAGTATTTCACATCCCATATCCTCAAGTAATTTACATAACTGCATAACGTTTTTATTAATTTCATCAATCCCAGCATGGCTTATATCATTTGTTCCTACATGTAGCATAACCGATGGGTTGTTATCTGCACTTTTTAAAATATTTCTTGTCATTTTGGTTATATCTTTAATTCTGGCCCTCTGGAAACTACTACAAGTCCTATTTGCTTTGTCAGGGTTACATATGATCCTGTCAATATGTTTGATTATAGAGTCCCCTAACACAAAGGACTGCCTCATGTTACCTGGTGGGGGGGGCTGGCTGGTGGTGGTGGGGGGTGTTACTAGGTTCAGAGATATCATCCATTAATAAGTCCACTAAAGGGCTTACATCATTAGACAATGGACACACATATGGATAAGGAACCCTATTAATTGTGTGATCTGGCTGTTGAGTTCCCACATTTATCAGGGATGTAGTATGATTTTTATATCAGGACCAGTCAAAGGTGAGGGAATATTAATAGGTGTTGCTGAGTTTGATTTATTTTCTTGTTCTACAGGCTGTTTAGGTAGTGGGTCAGTATCCACTAGATTAGTCAAGGGGTCATAACTGTTTCTTGTAGGGATACAAAGTTGCATAGCTTTCCTTCCCTTCTTTATTTTTTGTTTTACTCACCATTTCCCAGTCGTCATATGTAGCATCATCAGTACAATCATCTTATCGCACCCTTTTTCTTGAGATGATTTCATTATTCATACCTCTCAACTGTCCCTGATTTTCAGGGACGTCCCTGATTTTGCCTCAAAATTTTCCTGTATCCCTTGTAAAATTTGTGTTTTTATGACTGAACAGTGGAGATTGTAACCACAAAATAATGTCAAACATTAAAGTTACGGACTTGTTGTTCTTCAGAAAATGGATCTTACACTAATCCCCTTATTCTATCAGCTTTCTGGGTGAATATTACCAATTTTTAAGATGTGTCCCTGATTTGGGGTCTTTGTCCCTGTTTTTGTTAAGCCCTGGCCCTGATCTATGAGGCAAGAGGTTGAGAGGTATGTCATTATTCATGTCATCCTGGCTAGCTGTGCTGATGTTGGATTGGGAAGCCTTGTTTCCCTGGGGAACAACACTACTAACATTACTACAATCACATTATACTGCCTGCATTAGTGCTGACTGAACTGACTGCTTTAAAGCTAGCAATTATCTCATCCTGGTTTTCCTCAAGCAGGGACAGTTTGTAATAAAAGGTTTTTATGTCATCCTCAAGTACGCTATTGTTTACAAGTTTTTCACAAATAAACAAGTCACTAGATGGAACAGTCACCATTAGTTTATACATGCCATAACTGGTACATTTAATGCCTAGTTCCCCATCCATAGTGATGATTGTGTCTCCCATTATGAAGTTTGTATATGTGTAGAGGATATATATATGTATGTATATGTGTATATATATATATAGATATATATATATATATATATCTATATATATATATAGATATATAGGGATATGACATGGCCTGAGTGAAGATATCATATTTATCTTCGCGGGGGGCCAATGATATCATGATATCACGAGTGGGCGAAGCCACGAGTGAGATATCTTGATGTATTGGCCCGGTGAAGATAAATATGATATCTTCACCAGCCATGTCATGTTCGGTTTATACAACATGTATTTGGGCCAGATTGTAATGGAAACTCTACCTGAACACAGTCTAAAACACCCCTCCCCAACACAGAACACAAAAGATGATATGTATATAAAATAAAAAATTTAATGATAGATTCTGACAGTTTAAAATGATGTGGATAATGTTATCTGGTTGATCCTGCCATTATTATATAAAATGTAATTTAAGCACTTATCTGGTTGATCCTGCTGCTGTAATATTCAGGCAAGAATCAAACTGTAGCGGCTGTTCATTACTTTGTTTTCCTTAAAAATAGCGTGACGAGGAGCAGGAAGATTGAACAACTAGGACATTACAGTAGTGTACAGTAAAGAGGTCTGTAGCCATTTAGTTAAAAACCAACTCTGCAGTTCTGCGTTTTTTCTTGAAGCTATGGACTGTATTCAAGAGAGAGAGAGAGGCGTTAGAAGCAGGGAGGCGCCGCAGTATGTGTTGCTACAACAACGAGCGTCGCGGGTGCTGCAGCAGTTGTGAAGTTGCCGATTGCGCCTCTGTCTCTTCTCGACATACAGTCGGCAGCTTCAAGAATAGAAATGCAGAAGTGCAGAGTTTTTTTTTTTAAAATAAATGTGTAGAGACCGTTTCAGTGTGAACTACTGTGATGTCCTAGTCTATCAATCTTCCACCGCATGCTCACGCTTATTTTATGGGGGAAACATCGTGAATTTGAGGAGTGGGTAATTTATGATTCTCTGTTGAATATCAAAGTGGCAGGATCAACCAGATAAGTGCTTACATTTCATTTTTACAAAAAAATTATGGCAGAATGAACTAAATAGAGGGACATATGTCTGTGTTTGTGGTTGGGGGAGTGCCAGATTTTAGAAAAAGAGAGAGAGAGATTCTCGCGCAACCGAATGTAAAAAAAACTTTCACTTTCTATTGAATGACGTACAGGATCGTGGAGATATCACTATGACGTATAGGAACATGAAGATATCAATGATATCTTCACGGCCACAGTGATATCTCCACCACCTGGCCTCAGATACTACTTTTATACATGAATTTATTTCCTAACACATGTTGTATAAATATATATATATATATATATATATATATATATAGATATATAGATATATAGAGCAAATATTTAACGCATCAGTTAGGTTGTTCCTCAGCTCAAAAGTGAGGAGGTTCACGTTGATGAACCTCTGCACCCACCCCCACCCTGCCCCCAGCCGGCATCGGGTGTGCGCTAGGGTCATCGGCCCTAACTCTCACCCATCACATGTGAAAAGAAGCTGAGGTGGTGAACTATAGGAAAATGGGGTGAGAGTTAGGATCAATGACCCTAACGCACACCCCGACATGCCGGTTGGGGCAGGGTGGTGTGGGTACAAGGGGTTTTCAACCCTAACACTGAACTTCCTCACTTTTGTCGCTATGGAACAACCCTAACTGATGCATTAAATGGAGTTTTTTGCCTCTAATTTCCCTTATTTTTGAGAATCTGCAGTTGAAGTAGTAAATGGGATGTGGTGTGGAAGCGGGCCCCACGCTCCCACCCGGTGATGTTTTGTGACATAGTAATGGTAAGTGCAAGGGAAACACAACTGCTAACAGTTGCGCACATGGTGACAGAAACGTAAATGGTAAAGCAAACGTTAATAGAAATGCAAGCGCAAAGTGACGCCAAAGCGAACAGTGATGCAAAAGGGAGATGCAACCGCTTAAGGAAATGCAAACCGTGACATGCACGGTAATGGTACGGTAATTGGAAATGCAAATGGTAATGTTAACAGCATAAATAACACCAAAGGGAATTGAAACAGAAACGCGAACTCAAGCACACACGGAAACGCAAACCATAATGCACACGGTCACGGAACCATAATTGTAAATGTAAATGGTAAAGTTGACATGAACAATAATGCCAAAGGAAACAGAAATGGAAATGGGAATGGAAGCACATACGGAAACGCAAACCGTAACGCTCACGGTCACGTTACCACAGTTGTAAACAGAAATGGTAACGGTAACAGCAACAATAACGCCAAAGGAAACAGAAATACAAAAGTGAATGGAAGCACATATGGAAACGCAAACCATAATGTGCACGGGCACAGTAACACAATTGGAAACGCAAATGGTAACAGTAACAGCAATGAAGACGCAAACCAAAAGACAAACGCAAACACAAATGAAAGGGGTGCCAGAAACGCAAACTGAAATGCAATCAGAAACAGTAGTAGAAATGCAAATGGTAACAGTAATGCAACTGCAAGTGCAAATGAGAATGTAGAGTGTAACGCACATGGAGGCGTACACGGGAACGGTAACGCAAATGGTAAGGAAACGCAAGTGGAAACGGTAACTGTAACAGTAACGGAAGCGCACACTCTGTTTTTGCCCAACAGCTGCATAGAGAAACACAGTGTGTACAAAGAATGTATGCATAATAATGGGCCTCGGAGCAGAAAATGAGCTGTTGGAATACTAAATTGCTTATATCTCAGGAACCGTGCAACGTGGAAAAAAAATTTAAATTTCACATGATTCATGAGTTTCCTGGCTAGGTCTTTGCTGAATGCATAGCGCATAAGGCTATGCATTGTCAGGATGAAAAATACGTGTCTTGTACTGTTTCCGAGATACGAGCCCCAAAATGCGCAGCGAATGCCACCATGTTAGTCTATGGAAAAAAAATGTCAACTTCTTAGTACCATAACTTGGCATTCATGCAATATATTGTCACTAAACCACCAAAAGGCACATCTGAGAGATGTTGGCTGCCTTCCCGCCAAATTGCAGCTCAAAAGACCAAAAAGTTCTTTTGCAGTAGGGTGGCAAAGAACTCCTGTCATTTTGGCCATAGTCTGAAAAAGTAGTGTCGCAATTTGCGAAAGGTTTCGCAAAATTTTGCAAAAGTGTCACAGCTACGACACTACTTTGCAACACTACTTTTTCCAGAAACTTGAAAAACATATTTCTGGGGTGTTTAACCCCAAAATAAAGACATGTCTAGCATCCTGAGGGTCCGACTAGGTGAACACAAAAAAAATTGTGTTCCTAAAGGGTCCCAATTTTAAAAGCCAAGCATTTTTCTGATCAGTAACTGAAAACAAAATGGCAGATTTGTGACACTACTGGGGCCATTTATGACACTAAAAAGTGCATTTGCGAAAGTGTTGAACTTTTTGTTAACTTTTCCCATTGACTCATAATGGGAACTTGTTTTTTGAATAACTTTTGAACTGTTCAATATTTTTTCACGAAATCTTCAAAAGGCACATCAGGGACTGTGGCCACACGTTCCCTGAAGTTTTGAGACTGGTCGCACAAACTGTGCGACCTGTAGGCACAAGCAAAGAATGCGCAAAAAAGCATAATTGTGCATACGGATGTCGCTTAATAACTCCACAGCTGTATATCCAACTGGAATGAAAGTTAGCAGATTCCAAGATCTACCATACCCAACTGAGCATACCAAATTTCAGGCAAATCTGTTGAACGGTGGCAAAGTTATTAAAGTGCAAAGTTTCACCCTTTAACCTTAAAAGTGCTACTGAACTCTAACTATGGTAGCACTACCGTGCTACCATAATATATATATATATATATTGCAAGCTATTAGAGTTTAGAATATAACAAGCTCCCTATGTTCACATACGGTACTTCCTCTTGAAATGAGTTATATAACCAACACCAGTCACTAAACCAAAAGAGTTCCTACCTCAGGTCCCGCATGTCTCTACATGAGTCTCTGCATGTGATGATGCATGCTCGCCCTGCCCGAGCTCGCCCCACTCACTAGGGGTGTGCCAAAATATACTCCATGACCCGGAAGTGACTCTCAGGGTCACGGATTGCTCATTTCAATTAAAACAGTTAAAACAAGCAATAAATGCTAAAACAGGCTCAAAGAAGCCTTTCCTAGTAAAATGACACAGCCTTATTTGGTGCAGAAGAACAAATGCTCACTCAGAGTGAACTGGTAGTACAGGGGACTACCCTCAGGACTACAGCTCCCAGGCAACTTCCCGTAGTCCACCTAAGGGACCCCTCACTGCTTTCTCTGCACAAGAATGAAATCTGCAGCACTCTCTGTCTCTTGGCTTCCATGTACACTGCACAAAGATGCTAGAATGCCAAAGGTTAATCATAAACATCTGGGCATAACAGTGGATGAAAGTGGCAAATAGGAATTGACATAAAGCAACTTATGACATTAGTCTATCTCTCAATTAAAGGCATACAAAGATTTGCCAGAAAGTTTGCATTGGACTCCTTTACAGCACTGAGAGAGAGCCTTCAGTGCCAAAGTGAATATTCAAATACTTTATGGGATGGAAATCTGGGTGCTGGATGTAGACATTAAGGAATTGGTAAAGATGTAGAATTTCTGCATGGGATACATGTTAACCCTCCCAAGGGATATTCCTACAGCAATTTTAAGACTGGAGGCTGAAATACTATAGCTGGAGTCAAATGTTCTTATAAGAGAAATGAATTTTTGAAGGAAATTCAATGAAAAGAGTGATGATGGGTTACCATAACTATGTTGGCAGGAATTCTTAAGAACTCCAAGCATGAACAACTAGTTTAGCCACCTAAATAGTATGTTGGAGTTAGAGTCACCTTGGTCCTCGTATGCTATATGTAGTACAATTAATTGCATTTTACAGGCAAGACAGAGAATATTGTCTAATACGTATTTCTCTGAACTGGGAAGGGTTAAAGATATTCCTAGCTTAAGGTTTTATGCTACATTAAAAGAAGCTTGGGAATCAGATACATATCTCTCTTTTTGTGAAAAAAATTACTCACAGAAAGGCTCTAGTACACTTACGCTTGGGGTTGATAATTAAGAGATGCAGTTTGAGCTTTAGGACTATGATTAATAACTTGTATTATTGTTTTTGTAAAGAAGATTCTCTTTAACAGTCCTTCATCTCATTTTTGAATTTCTCTTTATTCAGGATAGAAAGAAATGGATTATACTTCTATTGAGGGGAGGGTGTAGTGACAGCAATGAAAAAGCTATAGTTAAATGAATCTACAGTCAAAGCTATAGGACCTTATTTGCTTTTGCAAGTTTTGCACACAGTGGCCAGGATATTCAAAGGGGTTGCACATGACGCAACTGTGTTGTGCCGTGCACAACTCACTGATGCGCCCTGGTGCGATATTCAAAAGGGGATGTTGCGCTGCACAAATCCCAATGCACTGGGGTACACCAGTAATGTATGCGGTGCAAGTACAGGGCATGTCCATGCATATTCGGCACATCCCGATATTTAGCCCAGGATGTGTGGCGCATATGCATGCACACACCCGCCTTGTGCCACATGGGGGGGTGCAAAGATCCACTGAAAAAAAAAGGAGCAAGGCCTGGCTACCCACAGGTGAGCTGCCTTATTGCAGGGTGCAACACAGAAGCTGCCAGCTGTCGGTGGCCACCCGACCTCCAGAGCCATGGTCCATCATCGTCACACCCCCCTGAATGCTCGCGGGCTCCAGTAAGAAGTAACACCTAGTTGGTCCAGTGGATCTGCTCCCCAGCCTGATCGCAGGCTCTGTAATGATATATATATATCCCTGGTGGCCCAGTGGACTCACTCCCAAGTCCGATCATGGGCTTTGTAAATTTAAAACTCCCTGGTGGTCCAGCGGTACCCCCCTCCCCACCTGCCCACTCAGTCCCGCCACCCCGCTCCCCCCCCGTCAGCTGTCTCTCCTGCATCTGCAGCCTCTTCAGCTCCAGCTCCTTTTCTGTGAATGGCTCCTGCCCCTCTGGGCTCTGGGCATCCTGATCCTCCACCTGTGGCTCCAATTCCGGTGGGGCTTCCTCAGTCTCAGCTGTCATAAGGGCCTCTGTGAGTTGCTTTTTATGTTTGTTCTCATTGGGAATTACACAGATCTTCCTCAGCTGTTTGAGATTCATAGTGCTGCACTGGGAAGACATTCTTTTTCTATACTACACTACTCTTCTAAAAAAAAAAATTAAACAGGATAGGGTCTTATTGTCTGCAAATAAATTTCTTTTTTCCCCTTTCCAAAGTCTGCCCTCTATTGTGTGATGGTTTTGTAAGCCCATTCAAAATCCCACTGCTACCACCAAAATCTGTCACGAACCCAGTCCTGTGGGTGCGGCAGGACATCCTGTTAGCAGGGAGGTCCCCCCTTTTTTATGGACCTCGTGAGCAGTTGAAGGGTTCAGGAAGTGTCACCAACCCTTTCCCCAGTGGCAGCCTCTTGCTAAATATGTTTTTCAAGACAGCTGAGTAGTTTTCTGTCTTTGTTAACAAAGCATACAGTCCGTACAAAAAGTTAAAAATGTTATATCACACAATCTGACCCCAAGCAGAGCTGATAAGAAATTATAATAAGTTTACTTAAAATAAAAACAACACAGTAAATTCTACAATTTGGAAGATGTTGAAATGCAGACAAATATAAAATAACTATTGGATGGTTATACAAAGAACACTAAACACTGTTATTTCTAAAACTATACCTTGTTCTGAGGTTTAGGGTTCAGAAAGTATCAAGTGTCCTTTTGAGAGGAATTTCTCTCTTGTTGATGAAAGTTTCTTAAGCAACAGATTTGTAGCAGGTCTGTAATCAATGTCAGTTATCTGAAGATCCTTTTAGAGATTCCAGGTGGTTTTTTTTATTTTAGTTTTTGGTAACCGTGTAAGGCCCACTAGGCACAAGTGCCTGTTTTCAGGGGCGACCTGGGAGCACTGGGTGGTTAAGTGACTTGCTTAGAGTCACACAGTATGCAAGTGGAGGTTTTGAGAATCAAACCAAGGTCTGGTCTGCTGGATGTACCAAGCTCGTTCACAGCTTGTTACTCTAACCTCTAGGCTATACTGCCAGCCCAGTTTTCTCAGTGAAAGTCTTTGTTTCCAAAATTCTGACTTAAAATCAGAATTTTTGTGTCAGTATGTGAAAAGACCAATTTCAAAACTCAGGTCTGACTCAGAGGTTTTCCCAGGCCTACATATACTTTTTAAAAAGTATTTACCAGCTTGATAAGTTCTTCTTAGCTCTGAGATTTTCCAGGAACAGTTCCTCAGGCTTCAGACTCTAAAAGTGCACTGATTTTCAAAATTGTCTCTAAGTTAAAGTCTGAGTGATGTCATTTTTCAGGCCACACCCATTATCCCCTTTTAGTAAGGGTACAACAGTTTACCTTTTCTACAGGGGTCACTGTGGTTCCATGCTTAACCCCTGTAACATCTGTTTTATGTCTAACCTTTTACTGGTTTTAGTTTATGACTTTAGGCTGCCCCCCCCCGGCCTTTTCCTGTTATTGGAAGGCTAAGTGTCCAGTTTGACCCAAGTGTTATGACTCTTGGGATACATAAATCTGTCTGGTCCCTATCTAGATGAATGCCAGGCCCAGACTGGCTTTGGTAATTCTTTTCATTTTTTCAACTTTTTAAACTCCTTTTTAAAGGGACAGTGTCTTAACTCTGGAGTGCCTTAGAACCCAGGAAATAGGAACATTAAATAAAGTGGTAATAGGCCTATCTTGCCACAGTAAGCATATTTCATTAATTGTTAAAAAGCTCCTTAAATTCAAGAACTGAGTGATTTTTTTGTAGCTCTAGATAGAGGCCAAATGTTTTTATTGCAGCTGAAGGTGTAAAACTTAAGTCTTGGTCTAGAGGACTGGGAAGTAGAAAGGGATCAGCTGGCTGGCAGTTCGACAGTAGTAAATATTGTAATATTTGCACCGACAGACTATCACCACCTCAAAGAAATGGGCTATAAAGCCCCATAAGGTATTTTACACCTTTACTTTAAGACTTTGTTTAAAATACTAATTTGATTTGTCGTAAGTTCTGTATTTGAAATATTAATTACGTTCAGAGTTGTCAATATTTGTTCCTGTGTTGTTTCTTGTGTTACTGCATTGGGAACTTCAAACTGTAGCCCCTGATCAGTTTCTTCTGATAGGCTCACTGATTCTCTTTCCTGCCCCCTTGGAACCGAACTTGCCTCTCCTTGTTTTATAGATGTTCTGCCTGTATGACCTCAAAAGAAAGTATGAAAAAAGGGGTATTAGCATTTTGTTAACCTAAAAACTGAGGAGAGAGCAGACATGAAAGAACTTTCTGACAATGCCACCTTTTTTTATCAACTCTGTTTCTTCTCCCAGTCTATGGACAGGGGATGTACCCTCTATTCAATGTCTGGTCCACTCTCCTGGCATCCCCCTCCAGGCTGCCTGGCTAGGTGGCCTGTAGCTTACTCCCTAGAGCAAGGCTCCCCCGGGGGGCTGGGGAGAGACCGAGACTCACCAGAGACTCCAACCTAACCTTGTGCCTGGGGTGTCATTCAAGAGTTGGTCTAGGGGCTACATGGAGCATCTTGACCTGGGGTGTTTCCTTGGTTACCCCCAGGAGTGTGGACATGCAATGACATCAGCACAAGACAGGTGCACTCCTGTACCCATCACACAGATGTATGCTGATGCTTCGCTGTGTAAGGTGGTCCCAGCTGCTGGACACCCACTCTCCAATGGGTGTCACTAGTATGCTGGGAAACCTCAACCCTCCCCCCCAGAGGTGGAGAGATGTCCCTGGGATGCTCATCCAACCTACCCCTGGCAGACCCTCTGATGCACTGTGCTCACTACTGAACATGGGTCATCAGCGCTGCAAATGGTAGTGCTACTGCTGCACCGGTGGGCCAGCGACAATGCCACCTTTACCAGAAAAATGGCTGATAGGGGTTAGCAGTGTTGTTGTAATAGATATTGCAGCTTACATTGGAGAGGTCAAGAGACAACCACAGGACCAAAAGGTGTACAAAAAGATGTCATCTGATCCCACCATGAACTTGAAAAATAGAGTGGATACCTTTATATAGTCTGCGTACATTAGTAGTGTAGTGGATGACAAAATAAAAGTTTTTAACAGTACACCACCCCATACAACCAGTCATATACACCTTTCTGAAGGTTCACATAACATTACCGAACCCTCCTGGGAAACCCATCATTTCAGTTGTGGGTAGCTTCACCAAGCCCTTGTCCCAGTATATTGTCTTCCACATAAAACCTTTTGTGGGAAATTTAGGAGCATATATCTAAGATACAAGAGACATTTTGAACATCCTGAATGATATCCACATTAGGGGTAATAGTCTTTTGGTTATCCTTGACATGGAATCATTGTATACCAATATAACCCATGATTATGGTTTTGGGATAAATAATGTTTATTCAGGTTTTCATCATAAAGTCATATGAACAGTATGGGTAATATGGGTATCATTGTGGTAGGGTACAATCCTGCTCTTTAAGGGTCATACAGAGAGTTTTAATCTTAATCAGTGCTTAGCAGTATCATGCAAAAGAGACACAGTTAGAGTGACAGTGTCTTGTCCATGAAAAGATCAGAAGTGACACACTAGAATATGTGGTGGACTCTTGAATTCCACTCATAGGATCAGAGCAAGCCTCACTAATGGGTTGTTTCCAAAAAAGAAACCACAAATAAGAAAAGAATCACATCTAATCAAAACTATTTACAAACTGAATCACGGATGCCACTCTTTATGAGGCCTGAAAATGACAAGTCTTTTTGTTGAGGATATCTGAATGCGCTATGAGAGACACCACAGAAAATGTCCAAGGTGTGTGTGAGTGGCTCTTGTCTTGTGCCAAAGGGATAGCAGTGCTGTAAATGATCCATTTCCTGTTTGGGGAAAGGGAGCTGGCATCTAGGTTGACATTCCTTCAGAGGATATGGCTTGTTGGAGACAGTCATGGAAGGAGGACCAGCTTTTATTGTAATGCTCCATTGAGTCACTGGCCAGGTGTGACATCCACTCAAATTGGGCCAGGAACTAATTTCTGTGGTATACCATCTATGAACCATTAGTCACTTGGCTTCAGTGCTGGCTAGGATCACCAGATCATACTGAGTTTTCTGATGGTGAGGGACTTTGCTCCTGAAGCCTAGGAGAAAAAGGATGGGGGAAGACAGGATAGGTTTATGGAGAGTCCTCTGTAGGACATCTGCTATATATTGGCAGTACCATGTAATCTCTGGACACATCCAAAAGATATGGTAGAGGTCTCCATTAAGGGCAGTACATTGTCAGCAAGCATTTGTTAGTTTGAAGTGGGCTACATATAGCACAGCTAGCCTTCGGTATCAGCAGTGTAGGACCTTATTTAGTATGAGTCTTCTACTTGTGCCAGGATTATGGTTTGAGAGCTATGCAGTACTTTTTAGACAGGAGATATGGTGGTGTTGAACCGAAAACAGAAATATTAATTTAAATGACCAGATGTGTGTTAGAATGCAATGCTTTTAGTTTCAAGGGAGGAATTTTTCATCCAGCTGAGTGGCACAGCAATACAGGAACTTTTGCCCCAAATTATGATAATTTGGCGATGGGTATATAGGCGGATACAGTCATCTACACAGAGAAGAACCCATTCCTCAGCAAAAGTGAACTGTGGAAATGGTTTTCAGATGATTGTTTTATGGTGTGACAGGGAACAGATGAAGAATTGCTGATATTTAAGTACACCTGAAAAAAGACATAACAGCCTTTAGATCTGCAATCAGAGCAATAGTATAATAATTTTTTTGGATTTGATTGTGAGAAAGATGGGAGGATGGGAGTATATCTACTACTCTCTACAGAAAATCCACTGATTGCAACATTGTTTTGCATGGTAACAGCTGTCACCCCTGTCAGACCATAATCTACATATCAAAAGGCCAGTTCATGTGCATAAAGTAAATTTGTAGCCAACAGGATCATTTTGATGTGGAAGCAAGGAAGGGGAAAAGGAGGTTCTTGGAGAGAGAGAGAATATAGTAGAAATTTAATAGAGAAAGTACATAGGTAGGTGGATACAGTTCCTAGGAAGAATTTATTGCACTGAAAGGCATAGAAGTGATAATTATTTAAATTTTATTATACAATGGCAAGAAAGAATCCTGGGCTGTGATTGGTCAGCAGCCACCTTGAACAGTGATGTTAGCCCAGCACAACATCACTGTATCAAGGAAAAAACACAGAACGGCTACCCGGTAATCAATAAAACATGCATCCAAAACTGGAGATATAATTAAAACAGCTTTTATAAGATAGCTGAAGCAAGCAGCACGAAAAAAATCACAGACCCACGTTTCACATCCCAAAGACACTTTTTCAATGTGATATCAAGCTCACACAGGATCCCACATTATATAATCTATAAAACAATTGACAACACAATCATTCAAATAATTAAAACAGTTAAAGCACATTAGGAGCAATCAAAAAGAAGCTCAACAAATCTAAAGCAATAATTGTTTCACATTGCAGGAATACAAATTGATTAATCCACATAGAATGGCAAATCACATTTAAATGCAAAGCACAACACTAAGGGGAAAGAAAAAGAAGAAGAACCAGACACTATCACTTCATTTTAAATAAGGAATAATACTAAACATCGCATTTAGACCTTTTTCCTTATGTGCTCCTAATAAACACTGCCATTTACTTTCAACACGAGAGCTTGTTTTCAAATCCCCGACTTCCTAATGAAACTCTTTCAAGACCTTGAATTTAAACAAATGTGTGTTACCCTTCTGTACCACATGTAGAGCTAAAGCATTGGTAATATCCTTGTTAGCAATACAACGTAGGTGTTCAGCAATTCTATTTTTAAAGACCCTCTGAGTTTTACCAACATAGAAATCTTTACAAAGACATTGCGCTAAATAAATCACATTAGTAGTGGAACAACTTATAAAATCACAGTTGGAAAATTCTATGTGGATTAATCAATTTGTATTCCTGCAATGTGAAACAATTATTGCTTTAGATTTGTTGAGCTTCTTTTTGATTGCTCCTAATGTGCTTTAACTGTTTTAATTATTTGAATGATTGTGATGTCAATTGTTTTAGCTATCTTATTAAAGCTGTTTTAATTATATCTCCAGTTTTGGATGCATGTTTTATCGATTACCGGGTAGCCGTTCTGTGTTTTTTCCTGTATTTCTCTTGTTTGGCTCCGGTCTTGTCCGTTGGTGGCCGCCTTCTGTACATATAATTCTTTTGTGGCAGGCACAACGGTATCGATGTTTTATGCATCATTGGCATCATGTCTTATGGAGGGATGGATTATAATCCATCGGATTTGACAAGCAGCATTCCTTCTGTATTTCGTGAGTATACAGATATGGATCCATTAGATATGACTACGCACACAATTGTGGATTGTTCATCTGTGAATATTGATAGCACTGTTAAGAAGGATGACTTTGTGGAGTCTTTAATTTTTAGAAAAGGGGACGTTAATCCTTTATTGACCAAATGAACCAGAGAGAGCAGCTTGGCAATATAAATGATTTGCAGAGACAAGATACACCATTGACAATTAAGCAAGCTTTTATTCAATTAGAAAGAGTGGTGTTAAAAGCCAGACGTCTATATTGGCAAAAAGTTACTATGTCGGCTTATCTGACAGTCCATCGAGCTCCTAGAGGCTTGAGATTTAATTTACAGCCTGCATTTGGTCAGGATCGAACCCGTTTTGAAAAGTGGCAAACGATTGCCTTAATTACAGTGCTGGTCTTATTCAGTTGATTCTTGATGATGGTGATGAACAAGAAAAAGACATTAGAGAACTGATTTTATTAAAGGAGCAACAAGTACGATTGTTTCAACATGACATGGAATATTCTAAATACAGGGAACAATTGAGTTCCACTGTACATAAGCATGACATTAGAATTAGCAAGATCAAAGAAACTAAGTTTGAAAGAGACAGACGAGATTATGTTGAGGGCCGAATTTTTGAATGGAGCAAAAAAACTACTGGGCACATTAAATCTATCCTTAAAAAACGCAATTTAGATGTTTATACCAGTGGCTCAGATTCGGATTCAGACGGAAATGTTGTTCCATCCAGTGATACTCGGACATTACAAGTCAATTCGGAAAATAATAATTTTGGAAAAAATGTTGTGATTTTAACTTCTCCCCCCCCTCCAAATTTACAAGATCCAGTGAGATCAATACAGGTGTTAACGGAGAGCCCTTTACAACAGCTGATATTAGAACAAGAGTCATCAACAAAAATGAAAGGACAATCGGAGACCTCGGATTTTTTGCAACAGAAATAGAATGTGCTGAATTTGGGGAATGTGGTAGTGTGGAAGAAAATGTATCCGAATTTGCCAGAGTTACCAACAGTTCCCCAGAATCTGAGAAGGAGTCCACGATTTGTACAGTTTCAAGAAGACGGACCAGAAGAGGTACACGGGGCAAGAATCGAAGGTACTGGATACAGGGGCAACTGGAATCGGGGAAGGAATTGGAGCCTATTTAAACAGAAAAGAGAACATAGTGGAATTAAAACATCCCACAGGATGTTTTGTGTATTAATATTTCGTCTTACACACTTACGGGTTCTGAGACTGCTATTCTTCAGAAAGGCCTTAACTTTGTACCTACTACACAACTTAGTGAATTTCAGACTATGTTGGATTTACATAAGTTTGTTAGAAAATTGGATTTGAAGGTACAATTCTCTCCAGAGTCACGGGATATATCAACTACTAATGCTATGACCTTTGAACACTTTTCTAATGAAGAATTACTTAGAAAGCCATCTATCTATATTCCTCCAAAAAATCCAATAGTGAATGTATTCTTTAATACATGTATTCTTTAAAGCTTGCGAAAAGGATATATTGGATTTTACATCAAAAGGTCTTTCATCACGTTTTAATAATTGTACTAAAGATGAACGAGTAGCTTTAAAATCTTTACGTAACAATACATCTATTGAGATCAAAAGTGCGGACAAAGAGGGTGCGGTTGTTGTGCTTGACAAAGTTAAGTATCAGTTAGAAATGTTAAGCCAGTTAAATAACTCTGTATATTATAGAAGGTTGTTAACTGATCCTACTTTGGAGTGTAAGAAATGGATTGACTTGATTCTTTACGCTATGTTTATGAATGGTTTATTTTCTAAACAGATTTATGAATTCCTGACTGTTCAATTTCCAGTAGGTCCGACTTTATATGGTCTACCTAAGATCCATAAAGATCTTTTTAATCCTCCAGCTAGACCAATAGTCGCGTCGATTGGCTCTGTTACTGAACCCCTTTCAAAATTTGTAGATCAACATATTAAACAAATTATCCCTTTATGGCCTTTACATGTTCGAGACACCACGGATGTAATTTTACATCTTAAAGATGTGGTTTTGTGTAAGGAAGATCTTTTGGTCACCCTAGATGTGGCTGCTCTATATACTAATATCCCCCATGGGGGGGGGGCTTGAAGCTATGCGGTCGTCTCTTTGCGAATTTACTAATTATACTAGTCCATTTGTGGAATGTTTAATTACTTTAACTGAATTGGTTTTGACTAATAATGTTTTTATGTTTGATAATTCCTTTTTTTTACAGCTTAAAGGCACTGCTATGGGGGTGTCTTTCGCCCCCAGTTATGCTACTATCTATTTAATGCAGTGGGAAAAACATTTTGTTGTTTCTGATATTTTGAATCTGTTTTTTCAGAATTTGGTATTTTATGTGTGCTTTATTGATGACATTTTGCTTGTCTGGAGGGGTAGTGTCTCTATACTGGATGAATTTATTTCTTATTTGGAATCTACAAACAAAAATCTCACCTTTACTAAGACAGTAGAAATTTCTGAGATTCAGTTTCTGGACCTCAGTATTTTTAAGAATGATCAAAATGGGTTGGAGACCCGATTATTCACTAAGGAGACAGCTAGAAATTCGTTATTGTTATATAGTAGCTGCCATCCTAGACATATTCCAGATAACATTCCAAAGGGACAAATGATGCGGTTAAAAAGAAACACCACTTCACATGAGCAATATGTTTTGGATGTTAAATTGCTTATGGACAAATTTGAACGTAGAGGTTACAATAAAGCAATGTTGGAAAAATCTCAGAACATTGTTAGCCATATGAAGAGGGAAACTTTACTTCATAAAAAAAAGTTATAAAAAAAGTTATAATGTTCAGCAGTGTGGTCATAAAGAGTTTACAAGATTTAATTTTGTTTCAGATTTCACACCGCAAAGTGCAGCCATCTCGGATATTATTTTGAAGAACTGGGACATTTTATCATTGGAACCTAGATTGGTCAAACATGTTGCAGTTCGTCCTCGGATGACTTATAGAAGAGGCAAAAATGTTGCTGATATGGTTACCACTAGTCATTTTGGACTACCTCAGAACCAGAAGCAAGCCACATTACCAAATGGGACGTCCTTGTGGTAATTGTTCTTTTGTCAGCATTTGAATACAGTTTCGACTTTTCAACATCCTGTTACAAATAAGGAATTTTCCAACTGTGATTTTATAAGTTGTTCCACTACTAATGTGATTTATTTAGCGCAATGTCTTTGTAAAGATTTCTATGTTGGTAAAACTCAGAGGGTCTTTAAAAATAGAATTGCTGAACACCTACGTTGTATTGATAACAAGGATATTATCAATGCTTTAGCTCTACATGTGGTACAGAAGGGTACACCATTTGTTTAAATTCCAAGGTCTTGAAAGAGTTTCATTAGGAAGTTGGGGGGGGGATTTGAACAACAAGCTCCTACGTGCTGAAAGTAAATGGCAGTGTTTATTAGGAGCACATAAGGAAAAAGGTCTAAATGCGATGTTTAGTATTATTCCTTATTTAAAATGAAGTGATATTGTCTGGTTCTTCTTCTTTTTCTTTCCCTTAGTGTTGTGCTTTGCATTTAAATGTGATTTGCCACTCTATGTGGATTAATCAATTTGTATTCCTGCAATGTGAAACAATTATTGCTTTAGATTTGTTGAGCTTCTTTTTGATTGCTCCTAATGTGCTTTAACTGTTTTAATTATTTGAATGATTGTGATGTCAATTGTTTTATAGATTATATAATGTGGGATCCTGTGTGAGCTTGATATCACATTGAAAAAGCGTCTTTGGGACGTGAAACATGCGTCTGTGATTTTTTACATGCTGCTTGCTTCAGCTATCTTATTAAAGCTATTTTAATTATATCTCCAGTTTTGGATGCATGTTTTATCGATTACCGGGTAGCCGTTCTGTGTTTTTTCCTGTATTTCTCTTGTTTGGCTCCGGTCTTGTCCGTTGGTGGCCACCTTCTGTACATATATCACTGTATCAAGGTCAGGCACACCCAGTAGCACCAAAAAAAAACAAAAAAAGAAAACACTCCATCCTATCTGCTGCTTCCCCTCCCACCGCCAGCCACAAGGAACAGTTAAGTCTCCACAAATTCAACACCCTCCCAAGTCCCTTGCTCCATCTTAAATAGGCAGCCACATTAAAAAGAAACAAAGAAAGAAAGAAAGATTTTTTTCCCCAGATGCTGCAGCATGCAGGTAAAGGACTGTGAGCGCATGTCCACTTGGCCATTTGTTTCACAAGCAGCACCAGTATTTAAAACATAAAATCTTTCCCCATGTTGGGCAGCTTTACTATGTTGTCATAAAACCTACCTGTACAACAAAACCACAATCTTCTATTTGTTTCCCCACACTCCACAGCATGATGTTTTGAAGGCAGTTGCTCTACACACTGCCCTGCTCGCGAAAGCTACCCCGCTCCACAAAGTAACAGCCAACACAACCCTGCTCCTGAAAGTAATGTCCAACAACACATTCTCTAAATGAGAAGCAAAATGAACTATAACTGGTTACTGATACAGGGAACACAGAGGTAGGACACTTGGGGGGCTGACTAACCAGATGAATGGAACACAGAGTAATGGAGCTGGGGACAGAGCTTTACATAACAGCTCCTTCTAGTGGAAAAATGCAAACAGGAACTGTTTTTTGTAAGAATGCTTCCACACTGAAAAATAAAGTAAAAACTATTTAAGAAATCATTTTTTTTCCCTCTACATAAAATCAAGCCATTATGTAATATCAATAATACACTCCAGGGTGCGTGTTGTGCTGGGATAACGTCAGTTCTTGGGTGCTGGACGCACTTGGCCTGCGACCTTGTGCCCAACCACCCAAGGTGTGACATTATCCCAGTATGACACACTCACTGCCGTGCGGTATTGCTTAATTACTACCAGTTAAATTGATGTCATAGCTGTGGAAAAAATAATCAGAAAAAAACTGGAAGATTTTAAGGGCAGAGCAAGATTAAGGAATTGCATTAATACTCTACTAAGGATGGTATATCATAGGGCAAAAAACCATCAAAGATGCACTTGTGTGTGGTGTGCAGCTGTTACCACAGAAAGGATCCTCATGGCTGCTGTCACCCTTACCCTCTGGGACAAGGAAGTGTGACAGATGTAAGTTCTATCAGGTTATTTCCAATATAACATCTTTCACCAACCCTATAACAGGCAAGATGATACAGAAAAAAGATTTTATGAATTGTACTATGACCAATATTGTATAGCTTGCCAATTGCCCAAGCAGGACACATTAAGTAGGTCGCACTGAGAGGTGCCTAAAAGTTAGGATCGGAGAACATATAAGGGCTATACAAGGAAAATTATAATACATCAGCCCCTGCTATGCATACATGTGAAGCTGATATTGTAGAATACCACATACTGTACTTGTCTTTACAAGTATTGAGTCAGTATAGGAACCTAGAGGAGGGAATACAGAAAAAAACTAGCAATGTATGAGATATACTGGGTTTATCATTTTGACCATAATAAACAAGACATGAATGACCAGATCAACTTGGCATAGTTGCTGTGAATTTGAATAGCGTTGTCATCTTTGTTTACATTAGATATCCTATGTTGAGGAGCTGAAACACAGAATGTTAAAATAAATGATCAAATAATATGTTGAAATAATTCAGAATAACTTGTTCTGATTAAATGAGCAAGCAATAGTATGGATGCATATTGTAGTATGAATTTGGGGTTTCCAAATAAAAGTATTCATGTTTTATACTTTTTTTTATATAGCTTTTTGATCCCCGCCACCACTACTTGCCTACTTGGCAATGGGGATACATAGTAGTTTTACCGTTTTTCTCCCTGTACACCTGGGACCCCAGCACATGGCAGTGCGTGCACGTGGAGGTGCACATGCACCCCATGGTGCTGGCTCAGACACTTCTGCCCCTCCCTTGGCATTCGCTGAGCTCTGCTGTAGCCTGAATTGCCATTCATTCTCCACTGGGTAGCAGCCAAGGGCCGGAAGAAACTCCAGATCTCTCCCCAGGAGAGGAGAGCCACCCTATGGCTACTCAGTTCCACTCCTTGCTCTCCTCCACCCCGTAGACCCCCAACAACTGAAGCCCATTCCCGAATCCAGGTTGCCAGCATGGCGCGAGGTGTGGCATCCAGCACCTCAACCCTCAGCGCCACTAGGACGGCATGTTTTATATTTTTTATGGCTGCAAGGTGGAGCTTTGCAGACATCTTGCTATTGCAGAAAAGTAGCTCACCTCACCAGATTCTGAATGAACCGCACAAAATGTTGGCGTTGAAACACAATCACTCCACTAGTTGAAGTACTCTGCTATCTCTATTCAGTAGACCAGTGTGTTTACTTCTTCTCCCCCTCCCCCTCCTCCCACAGCACTATTTGTTCTGTCTTGTTTATTATAGAACACACTTAGATTAGTCTTCTGTGCCCCATTTTTCCCTTGTTAATTTCCAACTTGTTTAGTTTAAATGGAGCAATAAGTTAGTAAGGAATGGATAGCCACTTCTCTCCTTTTCAATCACAGACCCCAGAAGATCTTTTCCACTTATTTAATCTTACAGCTTTTATTAATTTCTATGTTACATGTCCATATGTTTTGTTTTTGTTTTTTTACAGCCAAGGGTAATTGTCAGGAATAAATTTTTCTACAAAATCAGTCAATTTATTTCAATTAGGTATCTTCATGTTACTTACAAGTTGCAAACAGGCTGTTTGAACAAACTGTTCTTAACTGATTTTTGCTGCTGCCACTGAAATTCATAGAAAAGTTGAAATATCCCTGCCCAGCTGCATTGTTTACACACCACCACTGCAAGATCTTCTGCATTCTCCTGCACACTGTCAGAGCTCTGGGAGTCTGTCCAGCTGCACGTTACTCCTCCTTTCCCAGCATCTCCCTCCGGCCTTCTCACAGGAATGTTTATGTTTTAAGCAAACTCCAGCTGCGTGTTTCCGGGTCCTAAGTAAAAACCTTTTGGTTACCTTATTTGGCAGATGCAGAGGTAGGGTGGTTTACACACTTGCACAGGAGCAGAAAGAGTACAACAATAAAGAGATGGCAAAAAAGCATTTTTCTATCCGGTCCAATCCCAAGTCTGTATTCATTTGATTTGAGTTGTAGAGTCAAATCACTTTTAAATCACTGTCGCTAGCATTTTACTTCCCCATGTGGTCCACACTGTCCAATTTAAAGTCGAGTCGGCAAAGGGATGCCAGGTTGCTGAGGCTAAATTTAGTAACAAAAGTAAGCACAATTAAATTGTGTGTTCTCATTCTAGTGATGGTCATCCAATTACTGCGTCCGGCCAACTGTGGTCTGGATCCGGGCCCTACATGTCTCCTAGTGGGCTGTGTAGATAAAATCGGTCCAGTTTTGGCTGAGATAGTCTGGAGGTCTTTGGAGAGGGGAATTTTTACAAATCCTATGAAGGAGACTTTGGTTCAGCCACTTCCTAAGAAGCCTTCCTTGGACCCGGACTGTCTGGCTAATTATAGACCTGTCTCTAACCTACCCTTTGTGGGAAAGATTATTGAGAAGGTGGTTGTGACGCACTTGGATGATCATTTAACCAGTCATGATGTCTATGATTCTCTCCAGTCCGGATTTAGGAAGAGACATAGTACCAAGATGGATCTGGTTCGGGTACTAAATGATCTCCTGATAGTGAGAGATCGAAGGACCTGTTCTATCTTGGTCCTTCTTGATCTCTCCACAGCATTTGACATAGTGGACCATGGTGTGCTTCTGGAACGCCTGCGGTTTATCTGTGGACTGTCTGGTACAGTCCTCAGTTGGTTTCGATCTTTCCTCAAGGGTAGGACTCAGAGGGTGGTGTCTGGGATTTTTTCTTTGACATCATTCCCCCTATCCTGTGGTGTACCACAGGGCTCCATTTTGGCACCCATGTTGTTTGCTGTGTACATGCTGCCGTTGGGATCAATCATTAGGTGGTACAGTTTGAGTTTTCACAGCTATGCAGATGATACTCAACTGTAAATGTCCTTTGTGCCTGGCCAAGATGCCATTCTCTCGGTTTTTAATAAGTGTCTTGCCGAAATCCAGGACTGGATGAATGTGAGTTGGCTGCGGTTGAATCCAAGAAAAACTGAGGTGTTGGTCGTGGACCCAGGTTGCCGGGAGGCGGGTTTGTCGGCTGGATCTCCCTCAGGCTTATGGCTCGGGGGTGTCCAGCTAACTACCTCAGATCAGGTGTGAAATCTGGGCATTTTTTTTGACAGCTGTTTGACACTTAAAATCACAGGTGTTGGCAGTTGTCAAAGCCACTTTTTACCATCTGAGGAACATTGCCCGGGTGAAGCACCTGGTTTCTCCTGATGATCTTCCTACTTTGGTCCACGCCTTTGTTACCTCCTGTCTTGACTACTGCAATTCCCTGTATCTTGGGCTACTGGGGGTTGATATTCGCCGCTTGCAGCTAGTGCAGAATGCGGCAGCCAGACTATTGGCAGGTTCTTCTGGGACCAGTCATATAGCACCTGTGCTTCGCGGACAGCACTGGCTGCCAATATGCTGGCGTATCACCTTCAAGGTCGGTTTGCTGACCTATAAGGCCCTACATGATCAGGGACATAGCTATCTGAAAGATCTTCTTCATCCCTTCTGTTCCCCCCCCCGCTCTCTCTGATCCACTGATGAAGAATTGCTAGAGATTCCCAGGGTTAATCTGAAGACCTCTGGGGCCAGATCCTTTAGCTCTGTGGCCCCAACCCTGTGGAATTCTTTACCTCACAGGTACGAGATTGCCCGACCGTCTAAATTTTTAAGGGAGCACTTAAAACATATCTTTTTAAAAAAGCATATAATGATTTTTAAATATTATTAGTGTGGTTAGTTTATTGTTTTTATTAATACTATTTTATTATGTGATGTACAGGCACCTTGGTTTTTAGAAAGGCGCCTTTTTATAAATAAAGTTTTGATTGATTGATTGATTGATTGATAGTTTCTAATGCACCCCATGTGCTCCTCCACACAAGTTTTCCTGTTATAAGTACTGGTCCACTTGCTTGCTTGCTTATTTGGGTTTTACCTGATGTGTATGTGTATTAGGTGCCTTGAATTTGCTAGTCCTTGGCACTACATTTTGCATGCTCGCAAGTTACTTGAAAATGCAATGGTGAAGATATGTCTGGTTGCAAAGTATTTCACTGTAGATAAGATGTGGTGCCCATCCAAAAAAGTGACCCAAAGGATGAACCATGAAAATATAGGCCAGTGAGCATCACATCAATCGTGGGAAAGCTAATGGAGACCATACTAAAAGAGAGGTTTTGACATTTTTCTCCACCCCTGTTCATGAAGTCAGGTCGTAAGAAGGCTATGTTGAAAGTTTTGGGGAAAAATATTACAAAACAATAAAGATATGAGCATACATTGAAATTTCCCGACACACACTCATAACTTTGATCATTTTAAATGGACAATGTCTCTTTAAAGCTGTACAGCAGCTGTGTTGTCTATGACAAAATTGTGTTTAATTGGTGGTCACTCTGCTCTGTTTGTAAAGTATTTTTACAGTGTAGTTTGAAATGCCTGCTTTAAAATGATCGGGCAATAGGGGACCATAGAACCCTGACAAAGTGCTAGGAGCATCAGGCACAAAATAATGGTGCCCCAGTGGATCTTTCCTGTGGATAAGCTCTTGCACATGTATTTGGACTTTAATATGGAATAAAGTAACTTAGAACTTTTATGCACACATTCAAGTGGTGGTGTGTGTACTTAGTACCAGATCCTTTTGTTTCTGCATTCCACATATAGATCAGAGGCACCAACGCTGAGTTTTAGCACTTATACTAATTATACTGCTGCCTACTATTTTCCCCCTAGGACAGGGGTTCTCAAATGGTGAGGCCAGCCTCCTTGGGGAGGACCCAACCTGTTCCAGGGGAGGCTCAAGCAAGTCTTGAAAAAGTATTATATTTCAATTTTGAACTTTATAGATTTTGTGTGAAGGGATAAGGCAAACTGAAAGAGGATAACAGTAGGTGAATTTATGTATTTATTCACAAGTCTGTGACCAGAGAAGGTACTGTACACTGAGCCATGGCTTATTTCAGGTGTACCAAGGGAAGGGTAGTGAGAGAATACAATTCAAAATGTAACTGCAAAACACTTAAGCAATACAAAATGAATAAAAGTGCAAACAAATAAAGAACAATAAACTAACAATGCGAGGAACAATTGATCAATTAGACTGGCAGCAGAACTGTCTAAATACAAGAGTTAACCATACAGGTACTAAGAATAAGAGCAGGAGGGCGCAAAATGATCCCAGAGAAGTTGCTCAAGAGCAGGGCGAGAGGGGGAGAGGCAGAGGTCAGCAGGAAGGTTATTCCAGTAAGAGGGGAAACAGAAAAAGTAGTCTGACCCATGAAGGTATGGCAGTAATGAGTAACAATGGTTCGAGAGTCAAAATATTGGAGCAAGTAGGTTGTCCTGTTGGGTTACAATAAGTGTAATAACATGAAAGCCAGCTATGCAAAGATGTTTCAGTTTATTCCTGATGTACTGTGAAAAGTAGATTATTTTTCTATGGGGAGACCCAAAAATATTTCAGTATTTTGGGGGAGGCTCAACATCTTTTCCATGGATTAGGTGAGGCTCACTATGACAAAGTTTGAGAACTGTTGCCCTAGGATATCCATGAACATGAAAGGCTGCTTCTCATGGGATTATCCTGGTTGGAGAAATTCCAAACAAATAAATAAATGATACATAATGACCTGACTCAAAATATACAATGTATCTCCAAGTATAAAGGGGCAAGACCATTACACATGAGTGTCAAAGTCACAAGTCATTTAGGAAGTCTGTAGAAATAAATTATGTATTTTGAGTCAGACCATTGTGTATTTAGTTTACTGCATGCAACATCAGTTTAACAGTTATAACTTTTTAAATCAACTTTTTGTGTGAAAATGTTACTGTTTTTCTATGACTTTGAACTGCTGGCTTCAGTGCTACACAGGCCTATAATAATCTCATGGGCACTGTGATTGCTGCTCTCTGGCTGTGTTCTCTGCAAAGGTCAAGGAAATGATTTTGACATGCCTTACCTTTAGGTAAGTATTTATCTGGAGGTTAGATAGTGTGAGGAACAAATGATGCCAGGGAAAATGTATTGCCACTGGTAGTGTGTTAACATTCAGTTGTGCCACTGCCACTGGAGTGCTGTAAATAGTGCCTATAAATACTATATTATTTCATACCGGGATGTGCTACACACATATTAAACAACACAGCTGCATTAAGGAGAATTAGTTTCTGAGTGGAATTTGGAATTTATGATTATTTCGTGAATTATATTTTATGTGTGTTTTTGAGTATATGATAAATCACTGTTCCTATTCATACACAATGTTTTCTGCTGTAGCCAGCTGATTGGGATGATGCATTCTGGCCTTCTGAAAAATGAAACAGTAAACTACTTGCAAGCAAGCCTTAGTGTTAGAGGTAAGGGTGGGACAGGCCTGTAGTGCCAAAAGTGGTAAACAGGAAACTCCAGGCAAACTAGATGAACGTGTGGTCTTTTCCTGCCCATGTTTCTATGTTTCAAAAGTGCCATGAGGATTTTTGGGGCAGAAAGTCCAAATTTCTTACATGTAACTTGGTCCTCTAAATAATTATTTTTCTTCCTATTTTATGTGTGCCATAAACACGTTGAACAAAAATATATTTGAGGAAGATTAGGTCTGGCAGTATAGCCCAGAAGTAAGACTAACGAGCTGTGAATGATCATGGTACATCCAGCAGACCTGGTTTGACTCCCACAACTTTTCCTTGTATACTGTGTGACTCTGAAGAAGTGCTTTAACTTCCCCTAGTGCTCCCGGGCCACCATTGAAAACAAGCAATTGTGCATAGTGGACCTTATCCAGTTACCAAAGAATTAAAAAAAAAAGGATTGGTTTCTGAGTGGTGTGTGGTGTCAGTGGATGTTTATTAGTGATGTTTTCTTTGTGAGAGACCAGGACTAGTATCATGAAGCAGGTAACACAAGTGGCTTGTCTGTGACTGGAAAGGAAATCCAATGGATAGTGGAAGCAATGGTCTCAAAAGAGCAGAAACAGGCGTAGACCATGAATTTTCTTTTATTCTTTATCACCCCTGTCCTCTAACCCATCCTATTTAGTCTGGTGGGGACCTCCCACCCTGGCACCCTGTGTCGGACCATCTAGGGACATACCCCTCATAGTAGGGTCCTTGCTCAGGGCTCCCCAAATCTCTTGGTGACTTCTGAAATAGGTACCTGTAGTAGTGGCAGCTGTGCAGAGTCTGAGGGTCCTATTTTTCCTGCTTTTCTGCCCTCGCAGGACACTGGCGATGACAGGGGCCCCGTGTGTGCATGCAGATGTAGCTGTGTGACATTGCTAGGTATCAGCTGCTGTCCTTCCTCCCAAGCTGCTCCTGCCTGCACTGTCACCCTTTGTCACTCAGGTGGCAGTGTTGCAGTGGAGTTGGCCCCAGTCCCTGTAGGAGAAGAGTGTCCTCTTTGGCATTCGATCCTACTCTCCCTTCCCCCACTAGCCTGCTGATGGACCCGGTTCATTCCTAAACCACGGTCACCACTACCATGAGCAGTAATGTAACCATTTTACCTGTGGGCCAGCAGATGTTGACCATTATTAAACACCTGTTAAAATAAGATTTTTGTTGGAAGTACAGTCATCTGCATGTGTTCTCATTTCTAATTAGCAGTTTTCATCGTTAAAAGCTGAGAGGTACAGCATGATCAATAATTATGCATAGACATGCTTCCCATATAGCAAAGTGTATTGTTTGTAATTCAGTGGGTAGACACTGGACATGGCACACAATGTCAGTTTCACATAGACAAGAACACTAAGAACTGTGTGACCCAGAACGTCTGTGGTTCTATGCACATGTGGACTTCTACAGTCATAAGGAGTTATACAGATGGAGGATTACCATCACCAGGTAAGTAGAGTATGGTATATAATTACACACTTGAGCCACCTTCATACAGCACTCTAAGTCCTTTTATCGATCTTATGCACAACTATTCCTGCAAACTTCCTTTATAGTATGTTTCTTTCAAATGCAATGAAAGCCCACAGTACTGTAGGCTGTGTGGTAGCAGATCAACCATGACCCATTTGTCACATAGGCACATACTTGTCCATGTTGGTCACAGTTTTTGAGATTTACATTTGCCACATTAAAGTCAAAGGAGCTTGAGAGAGTTTAATGAAATGGGCATAAAAATCCAGAAAACTGAGGAGCTCAGATCCCAGTGCTGACAACCCAGCACAACAGCACTGGAAAAAGATTTGTGACCTCACTGGCCTGTTTACTTTTAGCAGGTACAGCTGTATAAAATTGCTTGTATTAAAACAATTAAGTACAGCATCTGTCATCTACTGATCAAATAGCAAAATTACAATGGCTCAATGGGACTTTTCATTCTCATTTTTGAAATGCTTTCTCATTTTCACTTTTTTAATTTGAATAAAAAAAAATATTATTTTACTAATCCTAACTGACTCATTTCATAATCCCGATAAGGCACTTCAGTTTTTTTTATTTTTTTATTTGCGGGGATAATGGCTTTCTCAGGTAGGGGTAGTACTCTGCCTTTGGCCTTGTGTTTCAACCCAATCAAGGCATACCATTATTCCAGCACAAAGCAAACCCTATTATGCCTTATTGCTTAAATACCTAGAGCTCGATTTTACAAGCCCCATGTTAGATTGGTGAATGCCATGCCGAACTGCCACCTGCGGCCAACTTGGGTGTGTAGACATCACCCTCATTGTCACAGGCAGCATCTGAAAATCAGGAATGGTGCACCATGTGGTGCAAGGTGACACTTGCACCATTCGTTGGAGGCACAAGCACCGTGTGCCATTCCTGATCGTTTGAAAATTGGGCCCCTAAATATTCGTTCGTTTCAGTCTCCTATTGTACACACATATTAAAATAGTGTAGGTATTTGGGAAAGGACTGAACTGATGGTGTAGTATTAGTCAGCTGTAAGCATTTGAAACAAATTATACTGAGAAAGGTATAATGTGAGCTAACTGGGAATAATAATAAAACTAGAATCAGAAATCTAGCCACACTGTGGCCACCCATGTCACCTTGCCATTGTGTGAAGCACTATTAACTTCAGGTGAGGTTTTGTATATTTTTTTTAATTTTAAATTGAAGCAAAAAAATGCTGTACCTCATTTTATAATAGCAGTATGGTATCCGGGGAAGGGGAGGTTGTACTGACTACTAATCCCAACCCCATGAAGAACAGCACTTACCTTTGACTTGCACTGTTTAATGGAAGGAGGCAAGGTTACCTGATTTAATTACCCACACACATGATGCCTGATTTAATTACCCACACACACATGATGACTGGAGGCTGTGATGCTGCCCCATTTGCAGGCACCTCTCTGGTCTGATGGAGGAGGTTGCCTGTCTCCTGACCTACCTGGTGAGGATTTGGGAAACCTCCTCCCCCAAACAGGGACCACCAGGGCTGCTACCATTGCCTCAAAGGTTGCCAAGACAAAGGAGAGGTTGGACCACAGTGGGCTCAGGGAGGGTGAGGGTGGTGGAACAGGGGCACATTCCTCCAGCTGTACCTCTCCACAATTCATACGCCATTCTGGCAGAGTGTGGTTCCTCTATGAAGGCACCACAGTGGAGACCAAGTAGGATGCTAGGAATCTTGAAAAAAGGAGACCCACAGGAGGCTGGCACGGGACCTCACAGGTAAAGGAAACAACTCCTGGAGGGGGACTCAATCATTACGGGGGTAGGACTGGGAGAGGAAGGGGAAAGGGAGTTAAGGTGCCAAGCAAGCACCATGGCTGGCAGGAACATGAAGTGAATCCTCAGGACTGTGGAAGCAGCAGCACGGAAGAGGGAGCTGGATGTCATTGTCCACCTAGGGACAAATGACCTGGCTGAGAATGAACCAGAGCAGTGCAGGAGGAGTTTGTGGAGTGGGGAGGGGCCTTAGACAAGTAGCACACACAGTAACCTTCACAGAGTTGCTGCCTGTCTATGGCATGGGCGAGGTTAGGGTACTCCATAACATGGGATTCAATGAATGGTTGAAAAACTGGTGCCGAGCTCAGGGTTTTGGCTTCATTGGGGACTGGGGTTCCACCTGGAGGGATAGAGGCCTCTACTGGTGCGATGGTCTACATCTGTCAAATAGAGGAACCAGGATCCTAGGTTATAGGTTTAAATGCTTCATTGGCAAGCATTTAAACTAGCCAAGAGGAGAGGCACTGAAAAGGAGCAGGGAAATCCTAGCCCCCCCCAGAAAAGGTAGTAAGCGAGGTAAACTCAAAGGCAGATAAATCAATAAGGAGCAGGACTGGGGTAAATGGAGAAAAAGGCAAAGGCAGTAAACACAAAGAGGGGGCTAAAAGGGGTAAGGCCATCAAAAAATGGAAGCTGATGAGTACCAGCACCGGTTGTCTAGGTAACAAGCTCCCTGAACTAGTAGCCTTCATGGAAGAGAGATACTTGGATATCATGGCAGTCACAGAAACATGGTACACAGAGAACCGTGACTGGGATGTCAACATACTAGGGTACACAATCTATAGGAGGGACAGGGATGATAAAAGAGGAGGAGGAGGAGGAGGAGAAGTAGCTCTCTACATAAGGGAAGGCATCAAAGCAATGGGACTAAAGGGTAAACGGGGAGGAGAGGAGGCACTGTGGGTCATCCTGGAGACAGGAAATGGCACCACAATCCGCACGGGGATTGTATACAGACCCCCGTCTCAGGTGGAGGAACTAGACAAGGAAATGATAAAAAAAACATCCTTAGAATGGCAGAAAAAGGGGAGATATTGTTGATGGGGGACCTGAATATTCCAGATGTTAACTGGAGCACCTTTGCTGCAGCCACATGCAAGAGCAGGGTCATTCTCAATAACCTACAGGGGGCATGCCTCAGACTGCTAGTGCTGGAAGGGAGCAATCTTGGACCTGATACTGTCAAATGGGGATAGAGAGAGGATCTCAGATTTAGAAGAAAACAGACATAGTTCTTACCCACTAACCATCACCAATGAAGTGGGCTCCCCTCTTGAACTGGTTCAACATTTTAAGTATCTGGGGGTTATGATCGACAGTTCCCTGTCTTACTCCACTCACATTGACAATGTCACCAGGGTCATCAACTCGGGCATAGGGCTTCTTTACAGACATAAATCCTGTCTGACCCCAGAGGCCCTAAATTTAGCCATTCTCAGCTCAGTGGTATCACTTATTAACTATGGTCTTGTCATCTATGGATTGGCTATGGATTCATCTCTCCACAGCATCTCTGTTGCACTTAACAAAGCCTGCCAACTCCTAACAGGCTCCGCCCATTTAACCCATACCTATGACTTGTATGCCCAGGCCAACTGGCTCCCCTTCAAAAGCAGACTAATGTTTCAATCATGTATAATATTAACGAATAAAATGGACCTTGGAATGCTGCCCCCTGGTGTTCAGGAACTCCTCACCCCATTCACCAACCTCCGTCACACCAGAAACTCAACTAGCCACGTTTTCAAAATTCCCTGCTGCCATACCTCCCAAGGTCAAAGATCTTTTGCCCACAGGGCCCCTCGTTGGTGGGGAAAATCAAAACTGCCATCACAGAGGCAACAAGCCTTTATGTGAAGCAAATAAACAAAACTAAATGAAGAAAAAAAACATTATGGTTCTCAAAAGAGGTGGCAGGGAAGGTTAGGGAGAAAAATACAGCATTCAGAAAGTATGAGGAAACACAGAAGGAGCAGGACAGAGAACTGTACCACTTAAAGCAGAAGGAAGCGGGGAAGGCAGTAAGAATAGCAAAGGCCCACACTGAGGAAAAGGTAGCCAACTCAGTTAAGATGGGAGATAAAACCTTTTATAGATATGTTAGGGAGTGAAGGAAGACCAAGGGATTGATAGTGAGGCTTAATAAAGGGAAGGGGTTGGGCAGAGGATGACAGTGAAAAAGCAATGATGCTGAATGAATACTTCTGCTCAGTATTCACAAAAGATGAGGGGGAGGTACCTAAATCGAACAATAGAAGCACTCTGGATAAGGGGGTTGATACCAGTCCATTCACAGAAGAAAGGGTCCTGAAAGAACTCCTAGAACTGAAGGGGGACAAAGCAATGGGGCCTGATGGGATTCACCCCAGAATTCTAAAAGAACTATGGGGAGAACTAGTGACACCACTGACTACCCTTTTTAACAAATCATCTGAGGATGGTGTGGTACCTGAGGACTGGAAGAGAGCAGATGTGATTCCCCTTGACAAAAGTGGGAGCAAGGCAGAGGCAGGAAACTACAGAACTGTTAATTTGACCTCAGTAGTAGGGAAGATAATGGAATCACTTCTGAAAGAAAGATTTGTTGGGTACCTAGAGGTCAGCAGGGCACAGGACCCAAGGCAACATGAATTCACAGTGGGAAGGTCATGTCAGATGAATATGATAGATTTCTTTGACTGGTGACCAAAGTAGTAGACCAGGGAGGCACTGTGGATGTGGCCTACCTAGACTTTAGTAAGGCATTTGACACAGTCCCACACACAAAAGATTAGTAAACAAGTTAGACAGTCTGGGAGTGGGTCCCAGGGCGGTAACCTGGGAATAAAATTGGCTGCACAACAGGTCGCAGAGGGTAATAATAAATGGAGTCCACTCTGAAGAAAGGGGGGTTACTAGTGGGTACCGCAGGGTTCAGTACTGGGACTGGTCCTCTTTAATGTCTTTATTGATGACACTGAGGAGGGACTGGAAGGAAAAGTATGCCTCCTTGTAGATGACACAAAGATCTGCAACAGGGCTGATACACAAGGGGGGGTAGAAAGGATGAGACTTGGCAAGGTTGGAGGAATGGTCAAGAGTCTGGCAGCTTAGATTCAATGCAAAGAAGTGCAGAGTAATGCACCTGGGAAGCAAAAACCTAGGGCAGAGTACACAATGGGGGGGGGGTACTAACAACAACAACAATGGAAAGGGACCTGGGGGTAGTCATATCAGATGACCTAAAGGTAGGCAAACAATGTGAGAAGGCAGTAAGGAGGGTTGGGGGTGTACTGGGATGCACAGGGAGAGGCATTACAAGTAGAAAACAGGAAGTTGTTATCCCTCTATACAGACAGTTGGTGAGATCCGTCTAGAGTATTGCATGCAGTTCTGGAGACCCCATCTCCACAAGGACATAGACAGGATGGAGGCAGTCCAGAGGAGGGCAACTAAATTGGTGTAGGGTCTGCACCAGAAGCCATATGAAGAGAAACTGAAGGAGCTTAATATGTATACTCTTGAGGAAAGGAGGGAGAGTGGGGATATGATAGAAACTTTCAAGTACCTCAAGGGAATCAACAAAGTCCAAGAGGGTAGCATCTTTCAGAGAAAGAGATGTGCAAGAAGAAAGGGGCACAGTTTGAAGATAGAGGGGGGACGGCTCAGGGGCAACGTTGGGAAGTATTTTTTCACGAAGAGGGTGGTGAACACATGGAACAACCTTCCAGAGGGGGTTGTAGGTTCAAAAACAGTGGGGGAATTCAAGAATGCATGGGACAGACATAAAGCAATTCTAGAGGGGGGTAAGAAGAAGTAGGCTGTTGGTTAACTAGGATCTGCAGCTTGTCCAGTAGGTAGGGAAATGGGCAGACTAGGTGGTCCTTATCTGCTGTCAAAGTCTGTTTCTATGTTTCTACTTCATTCACCACGTAATCAGTAAGACATGTTGGGGTGTTGGCTGTGTTGGCTTTATTACATGCCCAGGGTCACATTTAGACATACGTGCAGATGTTGAGCAACTTCAGCTCCTGGAAATGTGGTAAAACCAGAACAACCAATGCCCCCAAAGTGTCCTATTGTACTCATAAAGTGAGTTGATAGGCAAATTAAAAAAGAAAGCAAACACTCTAGAAGTTTAAAAAGACAAAAATATATAAAGAATAGTAACTGCATTAAATCTGCTTCTAACAGGGGTACAGAACCAGTTGTCACTGACTATGAATACCAGACAAACCAGGAGCTCAGCCACTCAAATGTTCCAAGTATCCAGATGCCGCACTACCATGGCACGGCGTGCAATCTCACACCGTGCACCACTCTGGGTAAACGCACAGGTCTAGGTGAGCAGAGAACAGAAGGCAGGGTGGGAGGAGGGTAGGGATAGGTCAAGGAGGGCAAGGGGCAGAGCCAGGGAAGGGTACGGAAGTGGGCGAAGAGCTGCAGTTTGACTATCCTGTCATGACAGAGGCAGTATAGTGCAGTGGTCTAAGGCTCTGAGCTGCAAATCTGGTGACATCCAGCAGACCAGACCTGGGTTTGAATCCCACAGCTTCCACTTGCATACTGCGTGACCTTGAGCAAGCCACTTAACTTCCTTGTGCTCCCAGGTCGCTACTGTTAAAAAACTTTCAGCTTAGTGTGCTATTCCTGGTTAAACAACTAAAAAAAAATAGTCCCTAGGCAGATGGTTCCCACCTTCCACTCATCTTTCTACACATTAAATATATAAAGGGTATGCAATAAGGTGACTCAAAATTTGCAATTTGTCTTCACATGTGAGGGGGTAAAAGGACCATAAATCACAAGTGGCAGACCCACAAGTGAGTTATGAAAGGTCTGTTCCAACACAAGTGATGATAAACTGTGTATTTTGAGACAGAATATTGTGCATTCGATTTATACATCAGCTTACTAGTTATAGCTTTTAAATGTGCTCTTTGTATGAAGATATAACTGTTTCCATTTGCGTTCAGCTACTGGCTTCAGTGCTGCACTTAGCTATTGTGATGTCATCAGCATTATTAAAACTGCACTCTGATTGGTTCAGTATGCATCAATACATATCCTACTGAGCGGATGATTGCCAGGTTTAATGCTTCATGGGTTAAACAATGCCTGGGGCGGTAGAGGATCCCGATTCTGGTATTAATAGCTCTTGAAGTGATATCAATATGCTGGGAGAAGGACAGGGAGGAATCAATTGTAACCCCCAGGTATTTGAAATGTGGGACAAGCTCCAGTGTGTCACCGCTGTCATTCCTTATTGCCAGTGGGTAACTTTTTAGCTTGTTTTGGGCTGTGGCGTAGAGCATGTTCTTTATTCTTTTATAGTTCATGATCAGTCTTTGCTCTTTAAACCACTTTTCCACAGATGCAAAGCCATTCTGGTGATCAGTTTCAAGGAGTTGAGGGTGCAAGTTGCTGGTAAAAATCACTGTGTCATCAGCATATAGAAGCATGCGGCAGGAGGCCAGGAGATTATTTAAGAAAACACTGAAGAGCAACAGTCCCAGAATGGACCCTTGTGGTACACCAGATCTGACTGGTCAACTGTCAGATAGGACTTCCCCAATCCAGACTTGCTGGGAGCGGCGGCTCAAGTAACTGCTAAACCAGTTCACAGTTTCAGGTGCGAGTCCAATGTCAGATAGCTGCTCGAGGAGGAGTGCATGATGAACCATTTCAAATGCCTTTGATAGGTCAATGAAGGCTGCCCCTACAAGGTGGCTTTGGTATTTTATCTTGTTATTTAGCAGTACACACGTGTTGTATACATGGTGTGTTCGCACTTTCCACTGAATAAAAACTATACTTCATGTGAAAACTGACATCACCTTAAGAAGGGTATTTGTTTATGTTTACCATGAAATACAAGAATTCAAATTCTTCAATATGCCACTAGAAGAATGCTTACCCCCCCCCAAAAACACACATCCATGGAATGGTAACAAGGAATACATGAATTTAAAATTCTGCAGCATTCCACTGGTATACACACACAGATTTCAGATAAAGCCAGAGCTTCAATTTTATCTGTGGCATTGCAAGCGGCAGAGAGTTCTTTGGCAAACTGGTAAGGCTAGGAGGAGGGTACTTTATGGTAATCAAAGAAATACCAGGACTTGAAACTCTGACTAGTACCCAATGTTTTTAAATGTTATATTTGTAAGGAAGGGGATCATCAGTGGAACCCCTAAGTGTCATTGTGAACCTCCATAATGTCATGTACAGTACACCACACCGCTCACAGATGAAGGCCTCATGCTGACTCCCTAGGTATTTGTCGGCCACATTAGTGATGGTGTGGTCTGCTGTGCATACCATTGACTGAATAAAATTCATTCTGATTGCAAAAGGTAAAGGCATTGTGATTGGGGGCATGTATGGGTACATGTGTGCAGTCTAATGATTCAGTCACACTGGGTGTGCCAGCAGTGTCAAAAAAGTCCTGTTTTATTTTTGTGAGGTTTTCATTAACTGTAGGGAGATTTATAATACTGGGGGCCCTTTTTACTAGTACTTTCGTAACCTGTACAGTAATTCTGGACATAACGGACTGTCAGATACTGAATAGGTCAGCAGGTGTCATATGGGGTGATCCCATTAAGAATTAATGCACTTTACATCAAAACATTTTAAAACACTACAAATATAATAACAATAAAACAATACATAATCATTACAGATCAATACGAATTATTTCTATACTGGGAATGCTACATTAAATAAGTAGGTTTTCAGCTCCCTCTTGAATAGGGCGAGGTAGAGAGTTTCAGAAAGTTGGGGCAACATATGCAATGGTATGAGCCCCTGATGACTGCAAACGAACTCCTGGAACCTCCAGCAAGCCCTCGTCCATGGAGAGGAAGGAGTGTAAAGGGCAGTAGGGTTGGTGGAGGTCTTGCAAGTAGCCAGGTCCCTGCCTGTGTAGGGCCTTATAGGTCAGCAAACCGACCTTGAAGGAGCTCCTCTACCTAACTGGCAGCCAGTGCAGATAGTGAAGCACAGGAGTAATATGACATGACCTAGATAGGCCAGTCAACAACCTGGCCACTACATTCTGCACTAGCTGCAGGCAGTGAAGATCTACCCCGGTAGCCCTAGGTAAAGTGCATTGCAGTAATCAAGGTGAGAGGTCAAAAAAGACATGGGCCAGTGCTGGCAGATCACCAGGAAGAATCAGTTGCTTAATTCTAGTGATGTTCCTCAGATGGAAAAATTAGGTTCGGACAACAGCTGACACCTGATGTTTAAGTATCAGACTGCTGTTCTACACAACATCAAGATTCCTCACCCAATCTGAAGTAAACAATTGTGAGTCTCCTAGCTAAAGCCCAGAGATCTGTCCAGATTGCTCCCTCAACCCCCTGTGACCAGGTCCCAGCACCAGCATCTCAGTCTTGTCTGGATTCAGCTTCAACTAGTTGGACCTCATCCAACCTTGGATCTCAGCAAGGCAGCTGTTAAATACAGAGACCGGCTCCTGCTGCTCAGGTGCAAAAAACAGGTACAGTATAGCTGAGTATCATCTGCATAACAGTGAAAACTCAGCTCATACCATCTTTTAAAATCCCCTAATGGTAGCATACACACCGTGAACAGCATGGGGGATAAGACAGAACCCTGCAGAATGGGATTGTAATGCATACAGTATGCTGTCATTCAGTGGTAACTCAGTCGGTGGGCAGTCATGGAGGTATGCGAAGACTCCAGTGTTGCTGGCATCCTGCGGTCGAGTCTGGTGGGTGTCATCACCAGAAAGTGAAGGATTCTGTTCCTGCAGTGGTTTGGGCTCTGCTCAGCCTGTGTTGTTGTTTTCTGTGCGCCCCTCCATGCCCACTCCTTAAACTAAAGTCCTGGACCCTTGTCTGTGGCTCTGAAGAGCCGCATTGCTTTCAAGGAGCTGTCAGCCCTCCCAAGGCCTCCTGCTGCCCACCCCTTGCCTGTTCCTTTCCTCGATGGTTCCCTCCCTCTGCCAGAAGACCTTCCGCCTCCCAAAACAGCTTTCTACACACTGGGCTGGGGTGGTGAGTCGGCAGCAGCACAGTGGAAGAGTGCTGTCCGTCAAAATCTTTGGAAATATATATATTTTTTAAAATAGTTTAAAGCATCAAGAGGGCGCCTGTGGAGACAGCTGGGAGAGGGACTGGCCTGAGGGCTGAAAGTAAAATATCTGAGCTAGCGATGCCCACCTGGAGGGGACAGAACTAAAAGGCCCATAGGGGAGAATATTAAATATTCATTAAGGGGCGGGGTAGAGGCGAGGCAGCCCAGGTAACTGATGGGCAGGCCATAGTCAGGCCTGAGTGCTTAAAGGGGCAGCATAGGCCCTGGTAATTCATCGGGCCCAGTAGAGAAGGCCCACAGCTAAATGGGCAATGTTAAGCCCCAGTGTCAAATGGGGCCCAGTACTTAAAGGGGCAGCTTAGGCCCTGGTAATTCAAGGGGCTCAGAAGAGAAGGCCCACAGTTAAAGGGGCAATGCTAAGTCCCAGTGTCAAAGGGGGCCCAGTGGGAAAGATGGCGAGGAAGGCCCAGTGGGAAGAGAACAGTTATCCTGAGGGTTACTAGGGGTAGCCAGATCCTAGTGAAGGAGGGATCCAGAAGTGTGGAGGGTCCAACCAAGGGATGCTTAGCACGCAACTGCTATTGAATGACTATCAGCTGATGAACTATATTAATCATTTGAAATGTGTGGATTGCAAAGTCCCAAGACTGTATTATGCTAGGATTGTGGTTATTTGCCCCTGCCTCGAATATTTGCCTCAGCCTGGATTTCAATAATTTGCCCCTGGTCCACACATATTGCCCCTGCAATGAATAATTGCCCTGGATTTCAGCAATTTTCCCCTGCTCCAGGCAATTGGCCCCTGCAATGAACAATTGCCCCAGATTTCAGTAATTTGCCCATGCTCCAGGCAAACTGCCCCTGCAATGAACATGTGCCTTGGATTCTGGTAATTTGCCCCTGCTTCAGGCAAATTGCCCTTACAACGAACAATTGCCCTGGATTTCAGCAATTTGCCCCTGCTCTACGCACTGTGTTGTCTTCTGGGATTCTGGTTCTCCTGTGGATCCTTCGCTGTAGAAGCTGCAGCAGATCTTCACCCTTGGCAATCCTTTGAAGAGGATTCTATGCCAAGCCTCTGTTCTTCATCCTTGGCAACCCTGGTCGAAGGTTTGTGCTGGGGCAGAGCTCAGCATTTCTGCAGTGCAGCAGGCCTTTTTCCCGCAGTGGTGGCATTTTTGGCTTTCTTTGTGAATCCTGCCCGTGGAGCTTTAGGGATTCTCACCAGTGCAGCATAACATATAGTTAAAAGCTCTTTTAAGGACTTGGAGATAAATAATTACAAGGACCTACTGTATCATGGCAAGCAAGCATCAAATTAATTTTAGAAAGCCCTTTGCAGGGCTGGGGAGCTAATGAGAGTCATGTTAAAGACTAGAGGCATGCATGCAGGCAGGAGAGAAATCATTAAAAAAAAACTTGTCAGGGATTAGGGAATGCAGGCTGCTATTACATCCATTTTCAGGGCTTGTGGGCTAGTGAGTCCTTTAAAGAACTGAGTGAATACAGGCAGGAAGGAGAAAAATCATTAGGAAAAATAATTAAAAAAATAATTTCCGGGCTTGGGAGCTAAGGTCTTATTAAAAATGCAGGCTGGCATTAAAGTCCTCATCAGGGCCTAGTGGCTATCAAGTCCTTTTAAGGTCTAAGGGCACACAGACTGGCCAGATTTGCCGCTTTGTCCTTTGCTCCCCCCCTCTCTCCATGCACCACTGTTCTCTCTCTCTGTCAGTCCCTTCTTTGACTTTCCCCTCAAGCCTGATGCTCCTATTTACTGGCCTGGACCATAGAGGATGTTATCCACTGCCCCTCGTACTCCCCCCCTCTATCTCATCTAGTCTGCCCCAAGACTCATAGCTGCAATGTCTGCCACTCGTCCCACCTCCAACTCATCCATCCACATATTACCATCAGGATGGGTCACAGAGCCTTCTCCATTGCTGGGCCCTCCCTCTGGAATGACCTCCCCTGCCCCCCACTGCATTCCATTGACCCCCCCCAACTAAATTTATATACTCCACTAAAAACCCACTTCCTGTTCTCCATGACCTGTTCCTGTCTCCAGGCTACTGGTGCTTCTGTGCAATCTGTCTAGGCCTCCAAGTCCCCACCCTGTCCTTCTTCTCCTCCTACCCAGGGACTGGTTTGCTGGCCAGCACCCTGCACGGGATCAGCTGCCTGCTACCTGCAAATTGTAAATGTACCCATAAATTATAATTTGTAAGTAGTATGTATATTTTTTGTTCAATACTACTCTTTACCTGTCAGTGTTAACTCTGAGCTTTAGCTATTGCTGTCAAACACTGTGTTGCTACTAGATATACGCGCTGCCTGCTATTTGTTACTGTTGAACACTGTGTCCTTACTGTGACCTTTCTGTATGTGCCAGTCTCTTGCCTGGGCCATGCCTGAAAAAGATCCTTGGATCAGTGCACCAGCCCAGTTAACAAAGGAAGGAATAAATAAATAAAATAAATGAATATAAAATAAAAAAAAAATTTTAAGAGCTTGAGGATAAATAAGTCATTTTAATGACATTTGTGGCATGCCGACAGGTTACAGTTGTTTAAAAAAAGCCCTTTTGAGGCAAATAACTATTTTCAAAATGCCACTTCACATGACTAGCTGCTGTCCATGGAGGGTGGCCATCACAGGTAGGAGTACAGGGGATTGTGTGTGCCTCGTGAGTTCCTGAAGGAGGCAGTTGTGAGAGACAGGAAGGGATTATAAAGAGAAAGTTAAAAAAGCAGAGGCCTACATAAACCTCAGAATATCCAGCAAACTGTGGATTTTTCTTTCATTGTTCAGGTAATAACTCATATTTTAGTCGCTACTGCTGCTTCAACTGCATTCACCTCCATAAGTACCCAACATCTCCTGTGTCCAGCATTAGTGCTGTCACATCTGTCACAGGTTTGCCTGAATTATTTTTGTGCTTGACATAGACATTACTGCCTTTTGGTTTAGAGTTGCATCCTGTCCCACATAAAATCTAGCAATACTGATGCTGGCCCCAACTGATTGAGCCCCCCCCCCCCCACAACTGTGGGAACATTTGACACTAAGTAGGGGGTGCCAGCACCACCTCCATGCCCACCACCACTGCTTGATGATGAGCACATCTCTGTCCCCACATTTCTGCCACCACAGGATCCATTTTCTCTCATCACCCACCAGTGTACAAACAAATAAGCATCTCGGAACATCTAAAGTCAATATGCTAACATTATAAAAACATTGCAAACATCATCAGAGATTTTACAAAAACTTTCACAAATAAGAAATTCCACAAAGTGCTTTGAAATATAGCTTTTTGATTTACAAAAGTAAGTTGCAAAGAGCTGCAGATCTTTCTTCTTCAACACCTGCTGTTAAACTGCCCAGCAGAGTAGGAGGAGCAGTCACTTGAGATGGGGGGAGGGACAGAGAGAGAGAGAGAGAGACAGAGAGAGAGAGAGAGTGAGAGAGAAAGAGAGGGTTGCTGTAGCAACTCACACTTTGACCCATAGACTCCCGCCTGATCGAAAAAGATCAGGTCACAACATTGCTTACGGAAATCTTTGTGTGTTCCACGGAAAATGTTAGTGAATGGCAGACTTTTGGGATGTATCACGGAATTTTTGACGAAATTGCAATAAATTACAGTTCTGAATTATACTATATAAAATTTAAATTTGGGCAAGAGGAACAGTATCACTAAAGAAAGAGACAGGAATGGTAAAAAACAATACTTTGCAAATTGTTTTCTAGTAACAAATATCTCAGTATTATTGATCATTTTTTTCATGTTTTCATAGTCATCTTTCTTTTTTAAACATCCCCATTCTTAATTTTTGTTTCCGAATCCTATAGTTTAGACTAATTCTAAGGCTTTGCCTTTAATTCTTGTATTCCACCAGGAAGCTACTGAGATTACAAACCAAGTACAGTCACTTTGAGAGCATACCAGACCAAAATTATATTATATATATCAACATTATTGTCAATAAGAAAATCTGAAATTGTCTGTTTTTTTAAATGCCAGATACTTAAGAAGATTGTTTTTAAACTTCCATAGAGATTCACCCTTAGGTGCAAAATCTATGTGATTATGGTCTGAAAGTGTTGAACATTCTATATTTCAATAATGATATGAGGTCTTCACTACAAAGTTACTAGACAGTGCCAACCTCCAAATCTGAAACAGTCTTTTCCTTATAGCCAGATGTTAAGTCTGCAAAGGAATTGTGCCACTGATGTGGTGTTTCTGGAACAAGCAGCTGAATTAGAAAAGTGCTTTATGAAAAGGGTGTATGATAAGACTCTTTTGAAATTGGTAAAGGACAGAGCTTCGTCCTTAGACAGGAAGACATTACTGGGTTTGGATTCCACAGTAGCCACGGAAAAAGAAAAGAGTGAAGTAAACCCTGTAACATTCATTACAGAATGTAACAGTCTAGCTGGCAGGGTTGGCAACATTGTTCATCGTAACTGGTCTTTACTAACTGGTGATAGAGAAGCTAGCAAGGCTGCAAGACGGAGACCGAAGGTATCATTCAGCAGGGCAGCCAACATTAGAGACAAAGCAGTAGTCACTTGACTACGATTCCATCTGTAGATTCTAACAGAACTTGGCTAACTTAGAGGCTGAAAGGCTTCTACAAATGTTTCAGAGGTAATGTGTGCAAGCATGCCCTTAGTAGCAATCAGTTTAGACATCCTGCAGATGAAAATGTTGGAATGGAGGTGGAAGGGTGTACCACCAGTGGTGTACTGTTCATGGTGTATGTAATCACCTATGTACACTATTATTTAACTATTGTTGTTATTGTCTGTTTGCCCTGATGTGGAGCCTTTGTAAAGGAGTTGCTGACTCAAAGGTTGTAATTCCGAAACTTTAAATAAATAAATAAAAGAAATAAATTATGGTGCCCTTGTAATTTAATCTATGTAGGTTGCACAGTGAGACCTTTAAAACAGTCTGCAAGAGCATATCAGGTCTATTGAAAATAACAGGCAGGACACTCCAGTTGGAGTATACTTTTCTGAGTACCATAATTCCAACCCTGATTCTATCAATTTCATGGATACAGAACATGTTGTCACTTTAAAGAAAGGTGTGAACTGAACTAACTGTTTATTAAAACGTGAAAGCTTCTGGATCTTCACCCTTAGAAGTGTCAAACCACAAAGCCTAAATGATCAATGTAACATTAAGCCATACGTGATAGATTAAGCCATGTGCTAGTGTTGATTACCACCCCTCTGTAATTTTACAGTATCTCGGTGGTCACCCTGCTTTATATGCATCTTTCTTTCTTTATATTTTCATATTTGAATTATATACTTCACTGTATTAGGACAGTGTCCAATTAAAATATTAATGATGAGATTTATTTTTTAATGTTTTTTTTCTTTTTTGCAGATATTCTCATTTTCATTCTGTTCTCTGTCACAGAGATTGGTGGACGCTAATCACAGTTGCTGGCTGATCACAGCAGCCATTCCCCATTCTGTCTTATTCATTTACTGGTATTTGCTGTTGCTGGTGGGCAGTCTTCTATTAAATTGCAATAAGCTTTATATATTATTTATTGTGAGCCAAATGTATGTGCTAAAATGTACAGCTTGACTGTTTAAATGAGCTTTTTTCTATATGTTCTGTGTATCACTTTAAGCAGGTAACTTATTATGTCTGTGTTTGTTCATGAGTTTATTTATTTGTTTAGTTTTTGTTGACCGGGAAAAGAGGACTAGGCAATTCTGCCTATTTTTGGCCTCAGGATACAGATGGATGCCAACTGACACTGAACCAGATTAAAGGGACACTGTCAACCCCCTTAGGCCTCAAAGTGTCCCTAGTTAAAAAAACACATTTTATGATTGTTCACATTCTACAGAGACTGTTAATGCAGCTGGTAGTTTGATTCAGATCCCTTTTTTCCTTTAAAAAGTGAAAAACTGAGTTCCCACCATGCTGGTGTTACCACACCAAAACACATTTGTTTACGTTTCTTGATCAGCTCCTACTGCATCTTTCCTGGACTCAAGAACACCCCCAACACAATCTAGCCACTCATTATGCAGTGGGAATGGAGGAAACTATGGTATTATGAGTGGCTGCACTGTTCGAGGATATTTCTTTTTTTTTTTAAATTCAAGTTCTTTATTAATTTTATCATAACATAACAAAGCCATTGACATTGCAGTATACAATCAGACAGCTTCGGATAACATAAGACATCTACTACTAACCCCCCCTCCACCCCTCCCTTTTCCCTATCCCACCTCCTCCTCCTCCCCATTAGCCATCCCCAGAGTGTGCCCTTACATGTAATACACTGGATATTAGAGAACTAAGAAAAAAACCCTGGGGAGTCAGTGCAGAGCAAATACCTAATGTAAGTATAAGGTATATAACTTACCCCATTTTGTATCAAAAAGGTGAAGCTTATTACCAGAACTTGCAATCAAACGTTCAAGCCTAAGAAATGTTGTGATCTCATTGAGCCATTCATTATAGGATATACTCAGCTGATCTAACTAATGTTTAAGTATGAGTTTCTTGACCACCATGGAGACTAAAGCCATATGGAATCTGTGTTCCTTGACCTCTATATCCTGATAAATACCTAACAGACAGACCTCTACTATGAACAGGCCTTCAAGGCCCAGTAAGGGATCCAGTCTAGAACATAGAGCCTGCCATAGGGGAGCTACTTTTTCACAATGCCAGAAGATGTGTACCAAGTCACCCTCCAGTTTGCCACACATGGAGCAGATAGGACTAGGAAGATGCCCTATTTTAACTAGTTTAACTGGGGTATAGTACATGCCATTTAGTATATGATATTGTATAAGTCTGAGTTTATCCTAGGTATTGTAAATGTGTAAGTCTTTCCATATTTGTGACCAATTAATAGTTAGGTCTGGTAACAGAGAGGTCCACACCTTGGACCCGGGAAGAGGATCTGGGCACTTAAAAGTTAAGAGACTAGCGTAAATTGGGGAGAAACAATGAAGTAGAGGAGAGAGGATCCACATCTGCGTTAATAATGTGTCCAGCATGGGTCTCTGAGGAGTGGTACCGAACAGCTGACCTACTAGATGTCGCAGCTGAAAAATCTTGAAGATGTGTGTACGAGGTATGTTATATTTCATGAGAATATCGGTTGAGGAGAGAAGGGAATCGTACTAGTATAAATCTACTACTCTGGCAGCTCCTAACTGGGGTAGCCAGTCCCAGGTTATACATGTACCCCCAATTCTAATATTAGGGTTAGATATAAGCAGTTGAGCTACATCATGGGGTGGAGATATTCTGAGAAACGAACAGCATTGGGAGAATATCTTTAATGAGGTGCCAATCACTGAGTTACGTATCCCAGGTGGAAAGGATTTCCCTGCAGAGAAGAAAATAGTGGAGACATCTAAGTTATATGAGCGTAAGATTTGGTTTTCAGTCTGAAGCCAGCTGGGAGCATAATCATTGTTTGTTGTGACAAACCACCTGCCTACTCTCGACATGTGGCTGGCCCAATAGTACAGGAGAAAGTTAGGTAAACATAAACCACCGAGTTCCTCAGGGAGACTTAGCTTGTGATATGAATGTCTAAGATGTTTGTTTAACCAGATAAAACTGGAAATAATTGAGTGTAACCACTGAAAGAATGATTGAGGAAGCCAAATATGTAGCATATTCAAAGGATAAAATATTCTGGGGAGGATGTTCATTTTGACAACATTTATTTACCCCCATAAGGACAGTGGGAGTGATTTCCATCTATGGAGATCTTGTTGAATGGAAGACACCAGGTCCTCCAGGTTTAATTTCTTAACCCTTGTGAAATCCGTGGTTAGGAGAATACCTAAATATTTAAGAAAGACTTTTAGTTAGTATCTTGATGTCATAATTCATAAGAGAAATCGGACAGTAACTAGATGGTTGAGATTGTGGCTTATCCGGTTTAAGCAGAAGGACTATTGTTGCTTCTAGTAATGAAGGGTCAAGGGAGTCTGCTGATAGCATATATCTGTATAACCTAAGTAGAAGAGGGGTCAGATCGGCCGAGAATACTTTATAAAAATTGGAGGGGAAGCCATCTGGTCCAGGGGCCTTGTCCGATACTAGATCCTTGATTGTTACTTCCACTTCAGAAAGGGTCAAGGGGGACGATACAGAGACACTTTGATGTTCTGGGAGAGAAGGTAGTCCCAGTGAGTCTAGGTATGCTTCAGTATCTGAGGGAATCAGTGTATTGAGTCATTTACCATATTAGGAATGATAGAAATTCTCAAAAACTTCAGTTATCTCCTGAGGGGCAGTTTTGGTGGTGCCGTCCTGAGTCATAATGGAGGGGGATTATCCTGAAAGATTCTAGCTTGTGAAGCCTTAAGGCTAAGAAAATACAAAATCACACATGCCCCCACAATGCAAAGCATCATGGGCTGCATATGCAAATCACCACATCTGGTATATGCAAATCTGTGGTGATTTGCATATGCAGCCATAATGCATTAAGGGGATGTGATTTTGTATTTTCTTGAAACTTAGCTTCCCAGCCAAATGCCCTTTGGGGTAACCCTTGCCTCAGTGTTTGCGCACAGAGGTTCTTTGTCTCTTAAGGCTAAGAGCCTACCTGCTTTCTTGCCTTGATCAGCATACCGGGTTTAGTTTTTAAAAGTGCATATTCTGCTTTTTCCCACATTAAATCTGCATATTTATTCCTGAGGGATAGTAAGGCAGCAAGAGAGTCAGGGGAGGTATCCGAAGAAAGGGAGAGTTCTGCTGTCCTGATTTGGGCCAAAAGAGAAGTAGCCTCCTTCTCTCTACTTTTTTTCCCAGTATGAGGCAATCTTTATAAACTCCCCACTAAGAGTACATTTTAGAGCACCCCAAAACATATCCTCCTTCTGGACTGAACCTCTATTGTCTTCCAGAAAGGATTGGATAAGGGAGTGAATTTTGGAAACTATGGACTTATCTTTTAATAATTGGGTATTTAACTTCCAGATTGTGTCTCTCTGATTTAGGGGGTCTAAAGTTAATAGCACCCATGTTATTGAGTGGTCCAATAAGCCTATAGGTTCCAGATCTGTGTGACCGATATCTTTTAGGAGGGGGAGGCTAATTAGAATATAGTCTAATCTGGAACAGGTTTGGTGTTTTGTCGCATAGTAGGAGAAAAGCTTACGGGAAGGGTTGAGGATACGCCAGGGATCACAGAGCCCCAGGAGATCCATGAAATCCATCAACGCACTTTGAGATGGTGATGGGGGTTTTAGAGTTGAATATGATCTGTCCAGGTCTTGTGTTGGAGAGATATTCCAATCTCCTCCCAGAATCATAGTAGCTGGTAGACATGAAGCGAGTGTATCAGCTAGGGTGATGAGAAAGGCAGGATCACCCCCAACTGGTCCATATATGGAACCCAGAGTAACCTCTTTACCCATTAAAGTGCCTTTATCCAGTATAAATCTACCACTGGGGTCCGTAATGGTAGATTCTGCTTGAAAAGAAATATTGTTTAATCAATACAGCTGCCCCCCTACTTGCAGTAGAATCCCCTGCTGTAAAAACTTGTGATATCCCTTGCCTGTGCAACCATTTGGCTTCATTCTCCAGCAATTGTGTTTCTTTTAACAAAATAATTCCTGCATTAAGCAAAGCTCAGTGTTGTAGAATCTGAAGTCTTTTAACAGGATCCCTGACTCCCCTGATATTCCACGTTATACTTTTAATCATTACATTTACCATTTATAGTATTTAGTATATAGAAAACACTCGTACTAGTTAGGAAAAACATGGAAACCGTAGTGCACACTCCAGCCCCCCCCTTCCAAGTACCCATTTCTTCCCAGAGACCATAGTATATAAACACATGCTTCTTCCAAGTAAATTTCCCTGCCCTCTCTATCCAGTTTGAAATCTTCATCTCCGAGATGCCCTCTTTTGGCAAAGTATTTAAACTATTAAGTGATCCTGGGCCTGTCATCCCGTCTCCCCCCCCATCCTACCCCAGCAACTATTTACAGAGGACCTTGTCTCAAGCTTAAGATCCCAAAAAGTCTTATGGGTCCTACCCCTACCAGCTCCTAACGGCTCTCCATACAGGTCTGTGTCTATAATGAGAAAGCAAACCTGAAGGCTCTCAGGATGTGGCTTTGGTTTGTCCCTGAGAATTAACACATAAAACATTACCCATAACATATGGGTCGGAGGATACATTAAGGAGCTGGTCCCCCCCTTAATTAGAACACTAAGCAGCTTCCAGGAGCCTGCATAGACCAGAGCCCCCCCCCCACCATTCCCGATAAATGTACGTTAACGATCAGGTGAAAGAGTTACCTGTTAAAAATAGCGTGGGTCAAATGCAATAGCCTCTAAATAACTGTATATTTAAGGCCAATTGGCCTATCCTTAGACCAATTAAACATAAATTCCCCCTGCCCCCCCCACCAGATGGAACTGTTACCCAGACATCGGAAACTGCAGCAGCTCTCCCTCCACAGATCCAATCTGATTAGTGCCATTGACAGCATTTAAAGTACCAGAAAGGTTATTATTTACAGTTTGAAGGTAATAATAGCCCGAGGAGGTCTGGTGTTGCTTGGTAGGCCATGGAGACATCTGGGGGAAGAGTAAAGTCCAGGACAAGGAGATGGTCTAATGAGGAATCCAGTCCCAAGGAACTCAGACCATACTTAAGGTTCCCATCTGCCAGTAATCCCTGAAGCTCGCAAACACCCCCAGTGGACAGGATCGTGCATTACCAGCCAAAGAGGCCAAGCGGCCTACCCAGACCACCACCTGAAAATTACCCTCAGGTACCATTTATATGTATGAAGGTTATTCCTTAGAAAGACATTTTAACTAATGTGCTAAGCACTAAACAAAGGGAGGAATACCTCCAATAGTAATGACCCCAAATTTATGCACGTAATGTCATCCATTTTTAAACAATTCCGGTAGCTTGATTGCTAGATCAGTTGTCGCTTGTGTGGGTAAGGCAAAGGAAATCCAGTTGCCTGAAACAGAAACCTGCAGTTTAGCCGGATAAAGCATCTTAAAAGGGATACCAGCTGCAATAAGTTTGCCACTGTAGGGTGGAAGGCTGTGCGCTTTTGCCATATTTCAAATGGCAGGTCCTGAGTTATTCTTAGTTTTGTGCACTCCCAGGTAATGGACTACAATTCTCTAACTTTCACAATAACATGTTGCTTTTCTATATAGCTCAAAAACTTGAGGATTATTGGATGAGAGGTGCCCCGGGTTGCGATCTAGGCCTGAAAGACCTATGGACCCTCTCGATGTGGTAGTTGGCATTGAGTGGAGAGGGACCCACGATTTTCAGTAGGAGCTTCTGAGTAAAAGCCACTATATTGGAACCCTCTTCTGTTTCTGGTATCCCCAGAATTAGTATATTGTTCTGACAGCTTCTCCCCTCTGAATCCTCATTTTTTAAGTGTAGTTTTTGAACTTGCTGTCTGAGATGTACTATTTCAGGATCAACTCTCTCTTTCCACTTTTCCATGGAGGATGTTCGAGCTTCTGCATCTCCCATCCATTTGGTGAGATCCGCCATATCACTCCTGATAGTATTAATTTTGGATGAAATCTCTAGAAGTGTTTCCCGAAATGGGAGCAGCTCCTGCAGAAAATGATCCTCCATAAGGGGGATTGAATGAGAGGTCACTGTGGTGCTCTTGCCCACTTGCCCACTTTGGGCCTTCAGTTTCTTGGGCAATTTCTCTGGTGAGGGAGGAGACGTATGCTTCAGCTGGGCCTGCATCATTTCAGCTTCCATCACGGAGGGTAGAACTCCAATAACACTGTAGATTTTCCCAAGATCAGGTGCTGTAGGCAGGCTCTACCTCTCCAAATAATTATTTTGAGCTGGGAGAGGGAATTTTCTTGTTTAGTAGTAGAGGATGGCAGGATTAGAGTGGGAGCTCTGAGTCACTGCTGCTACCAGGTCGCTTGCATCTCGTCATTGCCATTTGAGGGTATTTCTAATATTCAGAAAGCATGCAATAAGAGTAGTTAAATGATTTAAGGCAACACAAGGCTGGGTATAGCTATATATTACCATGCATTTCAGTTTTAATAAGCAAGGAGGAGATAAAACAACCAGCAACATCAATGAATTTTGAGAAGGTAAGCAATCATAAAATATGGGTTTTTATCTAAAACTAATATGATGCAAAAAAGGTTGACAGTGTCCCTTTAAGCTGTTGGTGGTATTTTTAGTGAATAGGAGACATATGGCCAGGACATTGGGGAAATTCCCCTACTCTTCATGAGGGGGTGCTGTTCCCATGGATGCTGATGCTAGGAAGGCTCAATCTGCTGGTGTACCTGTGGGGAGTGCAGATCTCCCAACCCACAGGTCTAGCTCGGGAGAATGTGTTAGGCGATGCGAGTTTGGAACAACAGCTTAAACGTTTTCATGAAATGGAGGATTCCTCTGCAGACATGCAGAATACTGAGGAGGTTTGGCTTAAAAACTTATTGAAAACGAACCGTGACATGGTGCTAGCAATGGTCAGGGCTGAAGAGAATTCATTTGTTCGCCCTGTAGACATTCCTATAATAGAAATGGAGCTGACGACTGACCCGGTGCAATTAACGAGTGAAATGCCCATTCTTTTCTTTTTGGAGACGACTACAGAGTTGACAGCACTATCAAATGCTACTGAGGCCTGCATCAGCCTGCCTGATGATGCACCAGCATCAAACGAATTCCGACTATCTGAATCAGCAGTGGCTGACACGGAGAAGCAAGCACAGAACGAGACTGTTGGGACTAAGGGTGTGGCAAATGGCTGTTTCTACCACACAGAATGAAGTGAGTACACCGGGTCTTTCCCATGTTGTTGCCTCTTCTGGTTTACCTGAACATTTGGATATAGACATTAAACTGTCTGCCACCTATAACCGAAGGAAGCCCTTCTCTCTCCTTAGCACGTTCACTAATGGAAGCTGGGTGGAAAAAGGGTGATGCGGGTTCCTGGATACCTGATCCTGCACATAGCCCCATTCCAGGGCAGCCCTCGGGGTATGTTTCCCCTCGTTTGGATTTGGGAAACTGTGGACCTATATCTGGGGTTATAAACCCTGAAGTTATAAAGCAACCCCTACCTGAGACTGTTACAACTTTATCAGCTATTTTTAGTTCTTCAGACAAGGGAGAAGAGCCTATTCCTCAGCCCATGGAGTAGGGGGACAGAATGGATACTGAACAGGGCCCACCTGGGCTGAAACAAAATACAAGGGATAATGCTAAATCCACTTGGGAAAACTTTCGATGGAAAGACCTATTTAGTGGATTTCCTCCACCTTTGCAGAGACGTAATGCGGTCCACTTACAGTATTTAGGGGGGCTAGAGATTGTACCTGATAGGCTGTTTGTTGTCCGACAGCTTATTAAAAATTCAATGTTTTTTTTTTCAAATGAAGTGCATGTTTTAATTCATGTTTCAGGTGCTGATTTGTATGAAATCAGCTTTAATACCCCTCAGGGCCTCAATAGATTTTGGTCCAAGTACGAGTCCCTGAAATGTTCAGCTTTATGGTTGCCCTTTAGGGCCCTCCCCTTGACCAAACCCACCATTAAGTATGTTATGATTATTTTTTTTAACGAGGCAGTGTCTGTATATGACATTTTATACTGGTTGCAACAAAGATGTGAGGTTTTGGGGTCCCCTATGCCTATTTTTGATGAAGAACATTTGTGGACAGGGGGGTGGAAGTGTAAAGTTCACCTTAGGAATACTAGTACTGGTTCAGTTCATCTCCCAAACAGCTTATTTTTGGGAGGGGAGCGTGGGAATTGTTTTTTTGCCAGCCAGCCCAGATCTTGTTTTAAGTGTGGTTCCTACATGCACTTGAGCTCTGCCTGTGACCATTTATGGTGTGGCTTGTGTCTCACTTTTGGGCACTCTAGCACAGAATACCAAGAATAATTAAAATGTAACCTGTGTTCAGAGAGTGGACACGTGTATAGATCGTATCCATCGGTGACCCACAATCATTCAGAACACCCAAGCCAGGAGAACCTTTTAAGGGAGGGTCAGAAAAAATATATTGCATCTAGAGCTTATCCCCCAAATTGTCCTGCACCCACAGAGTCAGCTGCAGCTCCTGAGGATCCCTCTATAGCCCCTATAGTCCCCCAACCCCCCTTCTCACCGCAGTCTGTAGTAACAGACTTAGCTCCTGAACAGGTGCCCATTCCCCCAGAACAGGAAGGAATGGATATCTCTCTGACTGTGGATGCTCCTCACTAGACCAGAAGTGCTTTCCCAGGATCAAGCCACTATGCACCCCCATTCTGGTAAAGTTCTTTCAAAGAAACGGGGGATACGGCAATCTAGGCCTTGACCCAAAGTGGCTAAGGCTTCTTCCCCCAGGTATGGAGGTTCCCGTGTTCAATAAATTTGAGATTTTATCTAAAAATTCACAGGATTCAGAGCAGGGAGGTGATTCTGAAGCTTCCGCTCAAGCCCCTCTTTCTTTGGAATCTAAAGATGACCCTCAGCTCACCATTATTAACAACGAAAGGTGGCACAAAACTTGGGGTGTTCGGACTAGAAGTTTACAGTTACAGAAACCCCCTTGACTAAGTATTTCCTTCACAAACTGTAGAGTTATCACCCCTTCGAATTTCATCCTTGAATGCGAATAGCATTAGGAATGCTAGAAGGTGACTGGTTGCTTTTTCAGCTTTGAAAGATTTACAACGTGATATCTATTTATTTCAAGACACAAGATTGAATTCTATATCTTTGGTGATAGCTGCACAGAAATTGTGGTATTGTGGTCCCTCTTTTTTTTCCTTTGGTCTGGCCACTTGTGATGTGGTGGGAATTATGTTTCATGGTGATGGTTTTAAGGTTTCTAAATTGGTGGAGATACAATCAGGATGGGCATTATTGTTGCATTTGTTTATATGAAGGGGTAGCATGGAGACTAATATATATGCCTCCTTAACAAAAAAGGAGAGGGTTGACCTTTTTAACCTAGTTAAACCTTTTTTGTTCACTACGAAACAAATCCTGTGGGGAGGTGATTTTAACTGTGTGCTTGCTAGCCAGGATAGCGGGGCCGCAACTACAAACTCTTTTTGTGATACGAACTGCCTGTGTACCGTTTTACAGCAATGTGGTTTGCAGGATACCTACAGAGCCTTGCATTCACAGGGTGGCTATACGTATTATAGAGGGAGTCTTTCTAACAGAATAAACTTTCTATTCATTAAACAGGTGGTTACTGTTCATAATGCATGGACACTTCCTATAGAGAGCTCTGACCACGTTGTTTTGTTTGTTACTTTGGGGGGCAAATTGTACTCTACATATGGTAAAAGCTACTGGAAACTCAATATTTCCCTTTTACAGAATGACATGCTCTTGCAAAGAATACAATAATTTTTGAATGCCCGCTTATCAGTGGCTGGTCTAGTGGGTGACCTTAATTCTTGGTGAGTACTTACCAAGAATGAGTTGCAGAAACTTTTCATACAAGTTTCCACTAGTTTTAGGGTGGCTGAGTATAAAAAGTATCTGAACCTTCACACACAACTAGAAAAAGTATACTCAGTGATTAATACACAACACATAAATTTAACAGCACAGGTCAATGATATAAAAAGGGAGAGGAAAAGTTTACAGTATTCCCGCGCAGCTTCGATACTGAATGAGCACCAGATTTGCTCTCCAGGTAAGGCTAGTTTTGGGGATGCTTTCAAGCAGTGTAGCCAGAGAGCTTCGGATAGGGTAATGTCCTTCGTTCAGAATGAACACGGTTCTTTGGTAACTACAGGTCCAGAAATTTTGGCTACCGTGACTCAATATTTGACTACAATGTATACTGCCCCCCCAGATTGAGGAAGCTAATATACAGCAGTTTTTTGCATCTCTACAACTTCCAGAGACCCCGGGTAACTGTTTTGAGGCCTTGACGTGCCCTATACAAGCCTCGGAGGTTGAAGCAGCAATTGCCAAATTGAACAATAATACTGAACCAGGTGTGGATGGTTTTGCTCCAGAATTTTATAAAACTTTAAAAATTCCATTAGTGAAAGTTCTAGTAATTGTATATAACTGGGGTTTGGATCACTTGGAGGTAGATTTTCATTTCAACATAGCAATACAAATCCTTCTGCATAAAAAAATGATAAAAGTAATTTGGATAATTGGAGGTCCTTTAGTCTATGAAATGTGGGCTATAAAATTTGAATGAAAATTTTCACTACTAGATTAGCTACTGTTGCTTCTAGTTTGATATCAGTGGCACAGGCATGTTCAGTTCCGGGTATTTCTATTGAGAACAACCTTTTGTTGGTGAGGGAATTAATAAAACAAGAAAAGAAAAGGGTACTTAATGGATATATTCTATCTTTAGACCAGGAAAAAGCCTTTGATAGGGTTCCTCGTACTTTCATCACGCATGTTTTATGGGCATACGGTGTTCCAAAGGCTTTTTGTTCTTGGGTTATTTTATTTTGCAATATGGCAGTAGCCATTCCACTGGTTAATGGGCACATGGGCTCATCGATTCCTATTCATGACATGGGGGAGTGCCGGTGCGCCAAGGATGCCCGCTCAGCCCCCTCTATATGTATTATGTTTAGATCCTTTTTAAGACTTATTCAGCAGGATGACTTAATTCGGGGTATTAAACCACAGGGGGGAGCATTAGAGGTCAAGACAGCAGCATATGCGGATGATTTCTGCATTTTCATAGCAGATCAGGCTTCAGGAGAATGGGTTATGGAACATGTAGAAAGCTACTCCATTATTGCAGGATCATGGGTTAATAAAGGAAAAAGTGTTATCTATCCTCTGAATGACACTGTGGCACATTTAGATGCTATTCAAGGAGTTTTAGTGTCCACTGAGACTTTCTCTGTGTTAGGAGTTAGATTTGGGAGGAGGGATAATGGTTTGTTGAACTGGACTGAAAAGATAGATATGGCAAAGATAAAAGTGTCACTTTGTAAAGGATGGCAACAGACAAAGAAGAAGAAAGTAGCTGTGGTGAAAACTTTTGTTCTTCCACTCTTTCTATGTATCAGTGTGGTCTATCCTATTACTATAGCACTGGAGCCATTTCTATTGAGTTTGTTTTTTCAAATAATGTGGGGGTGTAGAATGAACCGCATAAAACAGGAAGTTCTGTATTTACCACTTGCCCAGGGAGGTTTAAATTTGTTGAGTCCGGTAACTTTTTATTTTAGCATCTTTTTTCATAAAAATGTAATTGATTTTTCTAAGCCTACTTTAGCTATCTGGTCCCTCTTTGCACGACACTGGATACAGCCCCTGTATAATGTATGGAACCTGAGGGGTGTGTTACCCCCTAAAACTAAGATAAGTATTTTCTATTTTAAGCCTGTGTTGGTGAAATAAAAAAAAATGGAGATTGACTCCCTCTATATGTAGTATGCAAACTAATAGACAGGTGTATGCTGTTATTTAGGACTCAGGATTTGCTTCTACTGTACAATTTAAGGGTATACCACAGATTTATTACACAAAGTTGCTGACCACGCTACAGAATCCATTTATTCCTCCACGTGTATGGGATGTAACTTGGTTGACATGCCACGGTAGGCTCTATGTGAAAGATAATGCAAAACATAAGAGTGTAATTGAAAGGATGTGTCCTAGAACCTGTTGCATTGCACAGGAGGAGACAATGTCTCACTTTTTTAATTTACTGTCCTCATGTGCAAGAGGTATGGTTCCAGTTGGCCTTGAAGTGGGAAAACCTACATTGGGGTAATGTGTCCTATCCGGAGGTAGTAGGGTTTTTTTCATTGGGTAATTTGGGTATGGATGTAGGTTTAATCAGACTTATCTTTGCGTTTATATGATTTATATTATGGCAATCAAGGTGTAAATGGGTGCTGCAACAAAAGTATCAGGATCCAGGTACTATTATTTCTATATTTGAACAAGAATTGTTTAAGCAATGTTTATATGAGAAACTTCATATGTTATGTACTGTTTGGGCTATTCGATGGAAGGATGTTCCTTTTATGAAAGACAAAATTGGATAGTTCTCTTATGTGATTTTTTTTCCTACCTGTGTTTCTTTAGTTAAGAACATCCGAGACTATTATTTTTTCAGTATTATTGTATAATGTCATATTGATTTTTCTTTTCTATTTATGTTTAATTCTTCAGTACCTTTTTTTGTATGTTGTAAATACTGTTATATACTGTGATGTGTTACTGAATAAAATTTTCCCCTACTCTCCAGAGTGGGGAACTGCTGAAGGTCTGACCATCATGTCAGGTGAAAGAAGAGAGTGAGATATAGAGGCTGGTGTACCTTCAGGGGAGCTGATCTCCAGCCCTGCAGGTCCACCAATGGAGATCTGCCAGACAGAGGCTGAAAAAGTATTGAGAGAAAAAAGCATAACGGAAGCCACTCACGGTATGGACAAATTGCTGCCACAGTCTAAGGATGACTGGCTGTGTATCCTAGTAGCCTTGAATCAAGGAAAACTGGTATAGCTACTTAATGAATCTTTGGAGGACGATGGTACCAAGACGAATGCTGTCTAGGAAATGGAGATTCAGAAAGCCGCAAACTCTACACAACAAGGATCGGACAGAGCAGAGATGCAAGATGAGATGGGAATATGGGAGACCGCAGTTGCAGCAGGAACACTGTAACTGACTGCTGTAACAGAGCCAACATCCATGTTTGCCATGGAAACAGATGCTGCAACTGATAAAAACAGCAGTGCACCTACTGAAACTAATAAAGTGTCAGTAAGTGCTTTCCCTATTTCTACTAATACTGATCGGGTAGAGAAGGGCTCAAAAAGTGAAGGCATAAAAGACATTAGTACCAGTGAAACAAACAGCTGTTGAAGCTACCCCATGGTCAGTTGAAAAGGCACTGACAGAAATGGGTGACAACAAACTACACAAGGACAATGGATTCCTGATCCTAGGCACATCCCAAAACTGGGCAGCCCTGCAAACTCCCCCATGGAGGAAAAATAAGGACCCAAACACTTCAACAAACATAAATGTAAGTATATGGCTTCAGGTGCCTGTAGAAGAGGGAAACCCCACACCTTTCAAAATGGAGTCAGATACAGAACTTCACTCAGAGGATATGAGGCACACCCAAAACCCACCAGGCCCAGTTCCCCCCTCCCAATGGACTGCACAATACTAAATGCAGAATCACCTGGTGAAGGGCCAAGCCACATTAACTCAACATGGGGTGACAGAATGGACCAGAGTAGGCCTGTACCCAATGGAACCACAATCCCCGAAACTGCTCAGCGCCTATGGTCCAGATTTCAACAAAGAGAACATCTCTTTCAAAATGCAGCTCCAGTGCAAAGGAAAAATGCTGTTAGGCTACAGTATTTGGGGGGGGGGCTGGACATAGCTCCAGATCAAATTTATGTGGGGTGAACATTGTTAAAAGACTCTATGAGGTTCTTTTCAAATGAGATCTATGCTTTAATACATGCTTCTGGGGATTCATTATTTGATATATGTTTTAAAACCCCAATGAGGTTAGATCATTTCTGGACAACTTATGAGAAGAAAAAGTATTCGACTTCATAGATTCCTTTTCGGGTGATACCAGTAACCACACCCACCATCCGTCAGGTTACAATTCTGTTTAAAAAATGAATGGGTCAGCATGCATGACATCACTCATTGGCTAGCTCAACATTGCAACATTATATGACAACCACAACCTATCCTGGACAAAGAACACATATGGACAGAAACATTTACCTAGCTGCTTCTTTCTAGGGAAGGACAAGGGGCACTGCTTCTACCAGAGGCAGCCAAAGACATGTTTTAAATGCAGTTCCACAGTACATCTTAGCAATACCTGTGACAGGATAAAATGTAGCCTTTGTTTGGAATATGGACACAACAGCATAGCTTGTACAAATGAGCTGAAATGTAACCTCTGTGAGGAACAAGGCCATGCCTATAGGACATGTCAATGGGTGACACACAGTCATGAAGATCACCCAGACCAGGAAGGAATACTCAACATGGCTCAAAAAAACAGTATAGACAGAAAAAGGAGGGAGCAGGAACAACACAGAAAGCAAGACCAGCAAGCACTGCAACAGGCTCTCCACCAAGATCCCCCCCCGAAGTACCAACTGCAAACACCTCTGATTAACCCAGAATGGATATGGAGGCCACTCAGCTGCAACAGAAGGAATGGACTAAACAAGAACCAATGAAAATACCATAACAACACCCTGAACCTACAGCAATAGATCACCCAGAGACAGAAGAGAACACTGATGACAAGACAATGCCACCACCAACTATGACAGTAGTAACCACAAAAAAAGAACACTCAAGAAACAACAACCAAAGGCGAAGATATCTAAAACAACAGACAGACAAAGACAAATAGACATGAAAAACTGATATGAGATACTACAAACACAGGACTCAGACTTAGGAGAGGAATCAGAAACCTCTTCCACTAGATCCTCACAACAAATACTTACTACTGATTCAGAGGACAAGAACTTGACTGCTGAAGTGCAGAGGGCAAGGGTTAAAGTTAAAAAGAACCGGGGTTATGCCCAAGAAGGAGTGGTAGACTGGAAAGAAACTTGTGAATTATTACCCCATGGCCTCCCATACATTTATAACACCACTTCACCGAATGTTAATAGTATTAAGAACGCACATAGATGGCTGGTGACTTTTTCCCTTCTTAAAGACCTAGCTTTGGACATCCATTTTTTACAGGACACTAGATTAAATACTGTTGTGGATATGAATGCAGTTCAGAAATTGTGGTGTTGGGGCCCCTCTTTCTTTTCATATGGGACAGAGAGATGTGATGGGGTAGGGGTATTATTTTCTGGATACAAATACACCATTACTGAAATAGTAGACTTAAGCCCTGGGAGGGCTCTGCTTATTGACTTCAGTCATAACAATACAGGATGGAGAACAATTAACATTTATGTGCCCCAAACAAAAAAAGGTACAGTCAAATTATTCCATCTGATTAAGCCATATTTATTTACTATGACGAATTTAATTTGGGCAGCAGACTTTATGTAGTGGAACTCATGGATAGAGGAGCAAAAACTTCAAAACAATTCTGTGAGACTATTGAATTAAAAACTATAGTCACAAACCTAGAACTAAAGGATGAATACAAAGAAGTGCGCCCTAGGCGAGGACACACATTCCACAAAGGCTCATTAGTCACAAGAATAGACTTTGTATTTACCTCTAAATAGCTGCAAACACACACAGCGCAAGGGTACTACTGGTAGAAAATTCTGACCACTTCCTCCTTAATACTAAGATTAGTATTTTAGGCAAAACATACTATAGGCAAGGGCTACTAGAAATTGAACTCCACTCTACTCGATGATCCGGACACATTACTTATGATTAAAGACATTATTAAAACTAGACAATCGCTGGCATGTTTAGAGGAAAATGTATGCAGGTGTAGGACAGATACTAAGCTAGAAATAAAAGACCTTCTGCAACAACAAGCTAATCAGAACAGTATTGACCAATACAAGAAACATCTCACTCTGAGGGCCCAGTTATTTAAAATTATGTCACTAGTAAATGAAGGGTGTGGGAATTATTCAGATCAAATTGGAGTAATTAAGACTTCTGTAGTCGTTCTGGGACACACTGCAGTACATTTGCTGCCACCTACAGGTGTATTCTAGGAGGCAATGAGTTAAACAGGATTACGTAGGTATTGGGATTTGGGAACATTAAGCATTTGATTGTTAAGACATGTGTATAAAAGCTGTGATGTAATATTTCTTTTTTTTACTTTTATTTATGAATTATCATATGACAAAGTAACAAAGTGTGGCTGAGTGTACATGGGAGACTGGGGGTAAAAGGTAACGTGAAGCACAAAAGTCAAGAGGAAAGTCTGTGTCCCAGAGTTTCTTGTATACAGCAGGAAGAGCCTATGCAACACTTTCTAGTTGACTGCCCATGGGCAAAAGCAGTATGGACCCTGATATCCACAAGGTGCAATGATGGGCGATGGAACAGAGTTACCTGTGAAAATATTGTTACCCGGACATATTAGTGTTCTACAGACCATAGAAGTTGGGACTCTAAGATTAATCTTGACATGCATAAAATTTGTATTATGGCAATTATGATGTAAATATGTTGTGTAGCAGATTGAGACTACCCCTATAGCTGCAGCTATTTAGATTGAAAAAGAAATGGTAAACAATATCAGTATGATGAGTTGCATGTACCAGCCACGGTTTGCAATCATAGATGGGGAACTCTGCCTAAACAAATATTACAGCTCATTTCTTAACTCATTGCCTCCACAGGTGCTCTCTGAAGTTGTAGCACTTGTCTCCTGTATACTGTTAACAGTGAATCCTGGCCCTTTCTAAGCAAAATCATGCCGTAATCAGCATGCCGCAAACAAATGCTAATAGCACAAAAACCGTAAGAGCTAGACACAAAGTATGAGTGGCAAACTTGTTCAGCATAAAATTACCTTTCCAATGGTGGTATGCAAGTAATAATGGGTGTGATGCTTGGCCAGCTGGTTATGATTGTTGTATGATATTGGTATTGTAAATAAATGGTCAGTGTATGAAATGTCAGTCTGTGAGATTTGGCCCTTTTGAATTACAAGATGTCAGCAGCTGAAATCACAGGATATATTACACTGACCAGGAGATCTCTGTAATGTAATTAACTTCCTTGAGAAATTGCATTTTATGGCCTTTTTTATGACCTCATGCTTTTGAAGTTGGAAACTAAATATACATTTTATTACATCAGTAAAGAACGTCATTTAGCTGATTCCTATTGGCTACCTCACACCTGGGTGACAGACTACAGGGCTGTAAACCTCAAAGGAACTGGTTGATCAAAGACTCATAATTTGGGAAATGGGTTTTTGCTGATGTTCACATTATTTAAAATACCTCCTGGTAGGAAAATCATGTTTTGTAATTTAATTCTAAACAGGAGGAGCTAGATGACTCACAAAGGGGGTGGAGAGACAGAGTTAAACTAATACTTGTGTCTGAAATGTTTGTCATATCTTTTTGGGCTCTTAAACAAAGATCTCTAATTTAACTGCACTTACAGAGGTAATACATTAGATAGAAAAGATCTAAATGTATTGTAGTAGGAGATTGTTCTGTAGTTTTCCTTTTTTTTCTTTTATGTGATTGTGATGCTGTTTGATATTTGTTCTGTATTTTATCTTACTGTTTTTATCCATTTTTAGTAAACATTTTCTTAAGATACTGCCTGGGTCTCCTCAGTCATTTTTTTTGCATGTTATTGCTGAATGAATATTAAGTCTGACAACTGTTCAAGGGCTTGATGGTGTTACTAAGCTTGGTAAAAGGTAAGAATATACCTAAGGTCTCTTACAGAGTTTTAAGGGTTCATTTTGGATACCTGGCTAGGTGCCCTTAGGTGAAAGATATATTGCATCCCCCCAAAGAGACTATTATCTGAGCCTGTACATTTGGGTATGCTAGCATAAGGTTCACAGTTTGAATCTCCCCAGAACTTGAGACTAAAGGTGATTCAAACCCAAAAGCAGACAGAAAGGTTACCCTGTCTGTTACCTGTTCACAATATTGCGCTCTGAGGTTGGCACCGTGGGAGCAGAGGGCCTGACCTGCAGAGTGCATTTGTGACAATGGGTAATTTTAGTTTTTTTCTATGCTAGTCGAAACAGCAAAAAAAAAAATTTTTTCCAGTACAAAATGCACTATAAGCCTTTTTTTTGTTGGGAAATATGTAACATATCAATTCCAAATTAAGCATCCAGACATTAAATGTGGTTTTAATAATTTGTAAACAAAAACAAAAAGCAGCTATTTCTGTAGTATTAAACATAATTTTCCCCATTTTAGTCAAGATGCGTTGGTGAGGCTTGAGGGATGAATCTGAACCATACACACCATGCCATAAACAAATGCATATAACTCCTAAAGTATACATGATACATGCAACGTATCAGCGGCAAAGTTGTTCCACACAAAATTGCCTTTCCAACGGTGCTATTAGATCAATTGTGCTCAATTCGGTTTTTGTTTTATACTGGCTGAGATACCCAGAATGTGTGTTTTCTTCAAAGTGCTTAGGTGATTCTTGATGGAAAAAATGTCTGCCATACACACCATGTCATAAACAAATGTGAATAACTCCTAAAGTGAATATGTTACACACAAAGTGTCAGTGGCAAAGTTGTTCAACACAACATTACCTTTCTAATGATGCTATGCAGTCAATTCTGGCTGGCAAATAATATTAAAACGTAAGTGACATCTCCAGATGTTACTAAGGCATACAGGAAGTCTGTAGGTAACTTCTGTAGTCGTTCTGGGACACACTGCAGTACATTTGCTGCCACCTACAGGTATATTCTAGGAGGCAATGAGTTAAACAGGATTACATAGGTATTGGGATTTGGGAACATTAAGCATTTGATTGTTAGGACATGTGTATAAAAGCTGTGATGTTATATTTCTTTTTTTTTTACTTTTATTTATGGATTATCATATGACAAAGTAACAAAATGTACATACATTCAAGGCACAAATGCATTCATAGAGCAAAAAAGATATATCTGGCCAGTACTTCCTCTAAAGGACAATGCATTACAGCATATTGTTCAAATACAATCCCTCCACCCCTTAAGTATGTAGGAGAAAAGGACAAGAAGTATAAACATGTAGATCATAGCACTCTCACCCCAGACTACTTTCATTAACAGCTTTTTGCCAAGTTTCACTCCCACTCGCAGAATTAACCCAGTTGTGGGGGAAGATTCCTGTAAGCTAGACAATTACTCTAATTATAAGAGTCCCTGTGCTTGGTTAAGTTAAAATGAAACCCTGCATATATACACCGATCCTCTAAGGGACCATACAGGGGAAAGAAATACATTGTAGGGTATTTAAAGTCCATGAACTGAGCAGTGAGCATCAGCACACCTTAGAAATATCACACTGTCCAGTTGCACAGATATAAAACTTTAACAGGCATATACTCTGGCAGAACAAAAAAAAAACCTGTTAATCTATAAATGTACAGTATGTATGCCTGTCATTATTATTTTAACTTGGAGCATCTAAAGACTAAAGCAATCACTCAATAAATCAATTATCTTTATTTTACCAGGTGAAAACACCATTGAGGACATGCTCATTTACAAGGTGGACCTGGGGAGGTCAACAAGGACAGTACATAAAATACATAATACATGGTGGGAGATACTCAAATGCATGACAGTGAGCAAATATGGTATTCAACAACATATATTTGGACTAGATAGTTAACAATAAATAGTAGATTTACATGAGTATATGTGGCACTTGATTAGGGACAGTAAAACATATTAATCACCTGTGACAGGGGAAGGGGGAGTAAGGAGGTTTAGGAACTATGGAAATAGAGAGGAGCAGGGGGAGTGACATGGGTTAGTAGGAAGAGGAGGAGAAGGTGCGGCAAGGACTGGGGTTGGAGGTGGGGACAGGGCGGGGGAACCCAGGGGGACCCATATAGCTAAGGGGTGGGAGCTACAGAAGGGACTGTCCCTTCTGCGCAGGGTTATCAGGGTTTAAGGTGAAACGCACTTAAAGTTGGCAATTGCATGATTCTGAAATTTTATGCTGAGTCAAAGTCTTAATTAAGGTAATGCTTACTGGAGATAATAGCTTCATGTTTTTTGTATGTTGTTCCAAATTACAGGCACAGAATAGCTTATAGCTGCAGCACTGAATCACATCCTGATCTTTGGAATTACCAGAGAAATGTAGGAGAGACTCCTTAGTGCATAGCTGCTTACTGGAGAGACAGGCAAGCAGTTGGAAATGTACTGCGGCAGTTTTTTAGTTATAGCTCTGTACGTCCAAAGCACTGCATTCCTGTGTTGTCTGAGGTTGAGTGAAGGCCACCCTGTAGTGGCATAGAGTGTGCAGTGGTGAGTGTGGTATGGTGCTCCCATGATGAATCTGATGGCCTGGTGATATAATGTGTCCAATTTGTACCGAGCAGAGGTAGCGCACTGCCCATTGATAAGGTCAGCATAGTCCAATAGAGGTAGGAATGTGGTTTGGACAAGCCTAACCTTAGCTTCATGAGTAATTGTACAATGGCAATGAATAATGATGGTCCCTGATTGGTCAGACTGGGACTGGACCCGGGATGTTATTCCAGCATAACATCCCGGCTCTAGTCCCAGTATGCTTACGACTACATTAAATGTTACAACACGATCCCTCCACAGCCGTTACTAAGAAAAGCTTCAGCGGTACTGCTGTGCTAGAAATTGGCATCTCCTCCAAGCTAAATAAACGGCACCGCCAACCGGAATTGGCACTCTCTGTCAAATTCAAACTGAGCGCCCATCCCAGCCCGACACAAAATCTACCCATTCCCACATCAGTTTAAAAAAAGTAAGCTCACGCGCAAACTGAAACCACGTTTGGCTTCACAGCACTTTCCTGCTCGGTAGTTCAGTTCAGCATGAACATAACCCTGTATTTTACTTGGTTACCTTTTGTGTCATTTTCTTTCTCCTTGTAACAGTAAAAGCTCTACTGACAGACCTTCCACACCGATACAGGGTACGGGAGCCATTGCAAATTGCCACATTGAGACATGGAGAGGGAGATGACTTCTGCCATTGCATGTGACAGCAAACAACCTCTGACTTCCACACGATGGCAGGTAGCCACATTCAGACATGCAGAGGAAGATGACCTCTGCCATTCATGAAACAGCAAAGGAGAGGAAATGGAAATAAATAAAAAGTATATTCAAATGGAGGGGATTAGGAACAACAACAAACCTATGGGGGACTGCAGAGTCACAATAACAGTAGCTCCAACACAACCTTCACCTACTACTCTAAACTGTAAAGTAGCACTATTTCTTTAAAAAGTAAACCTACGCATTAAATAAACACCAAAACTTTACTTTTAAATGTATTTTTTTAAAATCTTGTAATACTTTTTACACACATGAGCCATTGTATAATAGGAATAATGCCCTCCAGGGTGGGTGTTATGCTGGGATAACATCCCGCCTTGGGTGTTGGACATCCTCCGGCCATTGGTCTCAGGCCCAACCACCCAAGGTGGGATGTTATCCCAGCATTACACCCACCCTGTCGGGCATTATTCCTTTAGTAGATCTTTATTCTAAAAAATAGGCCTAGTCTCATATTCAGTTTCTTTGCCAGTTCATCCACGTGGTCCCTGAATAAAAGTTTGTGGTCGAACCACATTCCCAAGTACTTAAACTTTGTCATGAACTCTAGAGATTCCCCTAGTAAGGTGAGAATCTGGGGGGGCCATAGAAGGAGTAAGTGCTTTTGGTGTGCTGGCAGGAGGTGAGGAGAGGATTGTCTTGGTTTTCTTGGCATTCAGTAATAACTTTAGAGTCACAAGATAATTCTGTAACATAATGAAGTCAGCTTGCAAGTCCGAGCATGCTAATGCAGGGGTGGGCCTTTCGAGGTACAGGACCATATCATTGGCAAAGAGATGTATGTTTGTCAATTTTATTCCAATGTCGATATTGTTTATGTAGATGGCGAATAGCAAGAGGCCTAGGATTGATCCTTGCGATACTCCCCATAAAAGCTTTTTAGGAGGAGAGAAGTCCCCACCCACTTTGACACACTGCTTGCGATCAGTGAGATAGCTTGTAAACCAGAACATTACCGTGCTGTCGAGACCGAGGTTCCTGAGAGTGGTAAGGAGCAGATCATGGTCAACTGTATCGAATGCTTTGCTCAGGTCCAAGAACAAAGCACAGACATGCATTTTGGTATCCAAGGATGTTAACCAATCATTAGAGACTTTGGCTAGTGCTGAGGTAGTACTATGTCTGGGCCTAAATCCAGACTGAATAGGGTTGAGGAGATTATTACTTTCAAGTAAATTCCTAATCTGTGTGTTGACCACTTTTCCAGTAGTTTTGATAGGATGGGTAGCACTGCAGTGAGATAGGGCAGTAGTTATTTAAATTACTCCTGCAGCCAGATTTAAATAAAGGTATGACATATGCCATTTTCCATTTGGCACGTAGTATACCATGGGACAGGGATAAGTTGAATAGATGGGTTACTGGAGGGGATAGGACAAAATAACCAAGTTTTAGAAAGTAAGGATCTAAGAGATCTGTACCTGCACTTTTTCCTTACATCCAACTCCATGAGGAGGTCTTCCACAGTTTTTATGGACACCTGATTAAAGGAGAAGGAGCCGGGGTGGGCTTCAGGGTTTATGGCTGGTGCCATGGTAAAATGGATCAGCTGATCCCGAAGAGCACTGGCTGGTGAGGTGTCAAAGGTCAACCCTGCAGTGGTGAAATGGTTATTAATTAGGTTGAGTATGCTATGTTGCTCTGTAAAGTCAACCCCCAAATTTTAGAAGGTAGTGAGTTGGCAGGGCTGTGTCCCTCCAGGTCTTTGAGCATTCTCCAGAATTTGGAAGGGGATTTAGAAGAGTCTTCCAACTGACAAGGAAAATGACTAGCCTTTTTTATTCCTGACTAGTTTGGTGCTAATATTTCTCGCTGCTCTGAATGCAGCCCAGTCACCTGGATTCTTGTTTTTTCTAGTTTTCTTCCATAAGGTATCTCTATTAAGTAATTCCTCCTTTAGCTCAGGAGTGAACCATGGGCAAGATCTCTTTTTTTGTGTGGGTTTTAATCAGTGGGGAATGCCTATTAATGGTGTGCAGCAGGATGCTTTGGAAAAACGTATAGGCTTCCTCCACTGTGGTGGCCAAATAGAAATGTTGCCAGTTGGCATTCTGTAGATCAGAGACGAAGGTGGCTGCATTAAAGTTTCTGAGGCTTCTTTTGAAGACAAACCTGGAGGTCATGGTAGGTTTGGGAAGCGACCTAATGCAAGCAATGGGGCAATGGTCACGAGGTCATTAAAGAAGACATCAGAGTGGTTATATAGGTGAGGTTTGTTTACCAGTATTATATCCAGCAGAGTACTGTGTTCCGGATTTTTTGCATTTGGACATGTGGTTTCCGTGACAAGTTGACTGAGTCCAAAGACATTACAAAGGTCTTTTAGCTGTTTAGAGGAGCTCGCAAACCAATCCAGGTTGAGGTCACCTACTATGATGAGTCCTGAGGGAGTCCAAGATAGTAGGTCATGCAGATAATCCATTACCAAGAGCCCTGCTGAAGGTAGTCTGTAGCAGCCTATAATAGAGGGACATTGTTTTAGAGAGCTGAATCTTTAGAGTCAAACACTCATATTCCTTGGGAACAGAAGTAGAATCAACCGTCGCTACAGTATATTTGTCCCTTACATACATATCAACTCCTCCCCCAGGAGAGGGTCTATCAGCACGGAAGATGTTATAATCAGGAAAGTTAATGGTAAGATCCTGAGTGGATGCCCTCAGCCATGATTCAGTGACCACAAAAACATCTGATTTAATGTAGCAGATCCAGGCCTGTAAGGCATCGAATTTTTCAGGAGACTGCAGGCATTGACATGCAGGGAGGTCATACCTTTTAGTAGCAGAAGATCTGATGGCGAGGGAATAGGTTGAGGAGGCCCAGGGTTCAACTCAGCCAGCATAAAGAAGGAACAACAGGAGTATTTTTTTAGGGCATTAAGCAATAGCCTGAAGGGGTGTATATGGCCCCTGTTGTGGCCAGGGTTGGAGATAGATGCAGAAGGTGTTTGATGTGCTTTACTCGGGCCCACGAGAACATATACTAGTGCTATCGTGGACCTGAGTAAAGCACTGTCTTACCAGCAGTTCAGCCCACAGGGACAAATAGATCAAAACAGTCCAAGAAATGTTCATTCTGGTTCCGCATTCACCTCGTCTTCTGAAACCTCAGCATCCATTTGAGCTAACAATTGTTCAGCAAAATTAGTGGCGGCTTCGGGATCGGTGCAAATGTGAGGTTTGTTCTTATGGTTAATTTCCAGTCAGGCAGGATATAATAATTGAGCCCTTGCACCTTTGGCCAACAGGGATTTCTTCATGACTTGCAGCATCTTTTTGCGGTTCTGCATCTATGATGATAGGTCTGGGAAAAACCCCAGTCTGCTTCCCCCCCAAATTATATCCCCTTTGCTTTGTGCAGCTTGGAGCAGGGGAACTCTGGCCTCTGGTGTCGACAATGTGGCTATTGCTGTAAGGGGCCATTCCCTAGATCCTCCTCATGGTTTCTGGCACAGTGGGATAATGAAGGCTTGGACCACCCTCACCCCCATGGCCCTCGGAAGCAGATTTAGGTCATCAAAGATAATTTTTCCAAGATTATTCAACAGCTTCATGTGTCCTGCATGTCATGGGGGGAACCCACAATCCAAACATTGCGCTGTCGAAGCCCATTCTCTAGGGCTTCGACCTTGGGCTGAAGAAAGCCCCCATTATAGATCAGGCTTGAGGACACTTCGGATGTATTTATTCTCCGTAATTTTATTAAAGTTGGTAAGCTTCTGGTCCATGGCAGCCAACTGCTTATTAGTCTTATCCCTTCCCCCCCGTTGCTTGGAGTTTGCTGAGAAAGGGAAGGATTTGGGTGAAATCTGTGGCATTAGCTGCAACTGGGCCTGTAGCTTTAGAAGATGCACTGGTCCCAGGCATACTAAAATACATTTCCAGCACTGAGACCGTGGGATGCTGATGTTTCTTTAGACTCATAGTGATCCGTCAAAACTTCCTCTTGCAAGTGGTGTATACGATTGTATATTCAAATCGGTAAACTCATTTAATTTTAAATTTATTTATTAATCCCACCACGCAGCTCTGAAAGAGATGTCTGCCCTGTTAGATGCTCCATAGTGCCTCCCCTGTGATGTTATATTTCTGACACTGTTGTATCTTGTATATATTGTTTACAATAAAAATTCCCTACTCTTTTCGAGAAGCACCATGGGATCTTTATTATCCACCTAAACTACCACCAGACCAGGCAGATGAAACCTCAATTTAACGTCTCATCTGAAAGACTGCATCTCAGAAGTGCAGAACCCCCTCATGCTGCACTGCAGTGTCAGTATTGGGATTTAACCCAAGTGCCTGGTGTGGGGATAGAACCCACAGCCTTCTGATCTTTCAGCCTCAGAGGTGAGTGTGCAACCTGCTGAGCCACTGACACTGTACTTATTTTTACTGTAGTTAATTGTATTTAATGGCAGCACCTTTCTCCTGTGAACCCCCGATGAAGAGTTTTTACTCAAATTGCCAGGGCAGCCAGAGGATTGTGGATATGTCTGCACACTTTACTTCTACTAGTTTTGCAGTAAAGCATTTGAAACTTTAAACAGTGAAGTATAGTGCTCATTTTACTTCCGAGTGCAGATCCTATGATTTTGTTTGCCTAGTTGGGCTAGCCGTCCATTCCCTGCACTGTCCCTGCACTGAGGATTCATGGTCATCTACGTTTGGAGTCTGTATGGAGTTTGATCACTCTGATAATCAGTGTGATAAAGGGAGTCAGTAGTTATTCTATTCTAATAAACCTCCTTTCCATCATTTTTGTTATTCATCACTTTTTTGTTAGTTCATCTGTTTATTATCATATCCCATCCTGCTAGACATGTATTACTCCAGGTCTGAGAAATCACAACCCTGGCCATAATTCAGAAAATGTTACCTGGGGATCCTTTGACTAGAACTTTTACCTGCTCAAAACAATAACAAATGCTATATATGCTGATAAGGAAGTTTCATGTTAGATATGATTAGGAACATCCTGTTCTTTCTAGCATTCCCACCCCAAGTGACCTTATACATCTCATACTATTACGGACTATGCAGACAAAAGACAGTTTATGATTTATTCATGAACAGAGCGTGTAAGCAAATCTTTAATGGGATGCTCTCAACCCCCTACACATCAAAGTGTCCCCTCCCTAGTATAAAAAAAACACATGCTATGGTTGTTCATTTTCTGCAGCCTACTGATGTAGCCAGTTGTTTGTTTCTGATTTATTTTTTACTTTTTTTAAGTGAAAAAGGGACTGCCCAGGATACCAGTGTTACCACACCAAAACATGTTTGTTTACATTTCTTAATTATCTCCCACTGCCTCTTTCCTTGACTTAGAAACACCCCATCGTAGTCTGGCCAATTATTATGCAGTGGGAGGAGAGGAAACTATTGCATCATGAGTTGCTGTATTGTGTGGGGGTGTCTCTAATGTTCAGGAAGTATGCAGTAAGTGTCACAAACCCACTCCTCAGGTCAGGCCCTCTACTCCTAAAGTGCCAACCTCTGAGTGCAGTCTTGTGAACAGTGTAACAGACAAGGTAACCCTCTTGTCTGTTTTTGTGAGTTCGAATCAACCTTTGGCCTCAAGTTCTGGAGGGATTCAAATTGTTAACCTCTTGTTAGCATACCCAATGCACAGGCTCAGATATATCTGTCTTCGGGGGGCCAGATATCTTTGCCTATGGGAACCTAACCCTGTATACAGAGATGAACCCTTTAAAACTTTAATAAAGACCTCAGATTTAAAACGCTTCTCTTTCCAGTTTGCTATCACCATACAAGCTTATGTTTAGTATCTGCAATAACCATATACTTTTCTTACAACTAAAAAGAAGTCAAAGACAGACCAAGTAAGTTCTAAAAATAATTTTACTAAAATAGTTTAAAAATATGTAAAACTCAAAATACAGAACTGTTATATCACCAGACATACAAATCTTTTAAAAGAAACAAGGTTTAAACAGTGCAAGTTCCTACTACAGTACTTAGTCTCTAAATACTTGCTTAAAAGTGCTCCCAAGATGTTTCGTGGTCAGAGTCTAGGTAAAAATGTCTCTGTGAAGTAAAACAGACTAAATTAAAAGCTGGCTTTTACTCCACCTCTTTTCAGGTGGTCACCTAGCCCCTCCTTGTCAGGATATATGAAAATATATATCTCTAACAAAAGTATTACATTCCGCAACTTCAGCATAACTCCTGTTCTTCAAATGACACTTCGTTTGATCCCATGCTGTATCCTCCCTCACACAGGCTTCACAGGGACATTTACAACCTTGCACCTCTGTGTAACAACCTAGGTTCCTCTCCAATGTCATAAACCTTCTTTATGATTTTCTCTCTTAACAAAATTAACTTAAACAAGTCTGTAATTAACTCAGAGAAACAGGATCCTTGATTAAAGTCTTCCATATAACACATTGTCTCTAAAAACTGAGTGTGTGTGAACTCATTTGCTGTCAGCATTTCCTCATGGCTTCCATGTCTCAGCTGAAATCTGGGGGGGGGTAAGTGAGGTCACTCCTAGAGCATTTGATTTTCAGCTGGATACATTCAGTAATACATTTTATATTAAAAAGAAATGATACAGCACTCAGAACTGGCTGTCTATGTCACAGTAAGAAGAGATCCAGGATCTGAAACACACAAAAAAAGATTGGTTATAACATAGAGAATAATGGTTGGGTATGGAGTTACAATGAGGATTTTACACCCCCCAAGGGGTAGGATGCTGCATAAACACTGACAGCAAAGCTCGAGGGGTTTATTCAGGCATCCACCAAGGGAGTGGGTAAAATCTGAGTTCTTGACCCCCTACTCATCCTTTATTTTGTGTAATTGCTGGGGATTGTTTTTTCACCACAGCAATTAAACAAAATAAATGCATTTTGTTCATGGAGCTGAGCCATGGATTGTTGGGGTTTCAACGTGGCCTGCGGGCTTGAATACAGATGTAAAGCAGTATGTTTTTTTCCCCCCACTGGAAAATAAACATTGTGCCACACATATTTTTGTTTAAAAAAACTAACTTATGCCCTTCTCCTACTTCTGGAAACTGCATAGGCTTGAGGAGCAGGACAGCAGAGAAGAGGAAATTGTGGCTACTGGCTACCACAAGGGACAAACGGGAACTGGTGCATGCCCAGTACAAAGGGACACTCGGTGCATGTTCGTCATTATAACCAGCTGGTTATAATGTTGAAATTATAACCCAGTTTCCCCAATGGGAAAAAGTGATAACCAGTTATTTAAGCAATAAGGCATGACAGGGTGTGTGTTATTGTGTAATAACTTCACTCCTGGGGTGGGTCGAAGCATGAGGCAAAGCCGAGTGCTTCCTCCACCCCAGGAGTGGCATTATTACACAATAACACACAACCCTGTAGTGCCTTATTGCTATTATACAATGGCTCATTATTTTTATTTTTTTAAAGGAAAAAATACAAAAAAAAATGTTTTTCCCCATTATTTGTGCATGGAGTTACACGTTTTTTTTAAAAAGTTCACTATATACTTCCACCAGTAGGTGGAGCTGCTCAGTAAATGATGCTGGTTTCCCAAGCCTGTAAGCTTGCTGCAGTGATGGTTTACAGCATTCTCCACACCCCCTGCAGGCGATGTTTTCACTGACTGCAGAAATGGCCTTTTACATTTTAGTCCTGCTCCCTTTTTTTTTGATTATCATTATTAGTTGGGGGGGTTGTGGTTTGTGATCTGATCAGAGACTGTGCAGGACATTTTATTTGGGACACGAGGATTTGGAAAAGACTTCCCAGAGAGATGGCTCCACAGTTATTGTGCCGGTGAGTACAGGAACAGCTTGGATTAAATCATGTGTTTCTTTTCATGCCTGCTTTTTTCCGCCGAAATCGGGCGGTATCACTTAGGTGCGTGTGAACAGCAGTTACGGTTTCAGTGGTTTAGCGAAGCCACTTGCTTTGAGGGAAAACTGCAGAAATTGAATTTGTTACAGTATCGGTTGTGGTGTGGCTGCTTTTCCCTAGCTGTTGGTATTTTGGGGGTGGTGAAGAAAATCGGGAGGGAGAGAGGAAGGGGGAAATTATCTATTGGGCAGCCGAGAGAGCAGTGTGGGGTTCATGATTCTTGTGGGGAGGGAGAGATTTGTTTCCTGTTCTGCAGTCACCTGTGTGCCTGTACTTAATCCAGTGATGTTATTGTTCAATAACATCACTGTCATAGGCACACATTGACCAATAAGGAAAGGAGAAATTATCCTGCTATTGTATAATATTATACATTAGTGTGTACTTCAGTTCTACTAAGAAAGGAGGCAGCTAAACCAACAAGAAATATAAATACATTTCAGAGATGGTAAACAATCATAAAACGTGTGTTTTAATAAGAAATAATATGATGCAAAAAAAAAAAGGTTAACAGTGTCCCCTAAAGCCTTTCAAAGCTTTTTATTGTTGTTATAAATCAACACTTGACTATTCAAAAACACTTTGGCCGGGAAGAAATTTTGTTTTGTCAGACCATATAGTCTGTTGACTATGTGAAAACGGCTTCCTGAGTTTCCAGAGTTCTTGTGAGAAAGCTTGTCTAATATACAATATTTCTTGTTCCTGAAAAATGAACTTTTTGTTTAGAGAGATAACTTTGGAGAATTTCCCACTTGTCCTCACTTTGCAATATTTTAATTATTACTGGTTGAGTTTAGCATTATCTGAAAATTTTGGGAGTGGACCCAATCCATTGAACTCAGTCTACTGGAATGTTAGAGTCAATGTTTGATATTTTTTTTTGGAACAGATTGGATACAATTGTTTTTAATGGTTCTTCTTATGCCCGTTTAGTTAAGTCTCCAAATATTTATAGGTTTTCCCTTTTTGCTCTGTTCTCCTGATCATCCCATTCACAGTAAGTATAATTTACTGTATTTGCTTTTAAGAGACTTTTAACTTCTTCCAGTTCTGGACTCATATTATCTTCCAGTTCAGATTGCCTGCCTTCTAGAGCAGTGATTTTTCTGAAACGTCATCCATCTTGTTGTCACGTAGGTTCACCCCTGCTATATACTTTGTACATTTTTCTGGAATATTTTTAAGTTTATCTATATTTTTCTGCAGTGTGGATAAGTTGGCTAGAATTTGCATAGTTCATTTGGGCAGTGATTTGCCCCCTTCAGTGGAATCATGCAATTCTTGTGGACTGCAAAGGTTTACTGCGTTGGCTACTAGATGTATCTGCACTTGAAGTATTATTACTGGTGGGAGAATCTCCTTCATCTGAGTCTTGGTCTACTGTGAGCTCTATATTTTTGTTAGAGTCAACTTCATTTTCCCTTTTTTGACTAGCATTAATATGTCTTAGTTTTGGTTTCTTTCTTTTTCTTATTCTTGCCCTCAGAGATATTTATGGGAGCCAATTTGGGACAAAAGTCATCAACTTTTTTTTTAAATGTAGGGAAGAATGAGTTTGTTTCAAATGTGTTTGTGACCTTGTTCTAGCAGAAGCTTTTTTGCTGAGAGTCAGTGGAGTTTTATCTTCTTTTTTTTTTGTTGCTTGCCTAATTTCTTATCATTCTTTTCAGAGCTACTCAGTTATTTGTTTCAGCTTTTTGAGTTGCCAGTCTCACTGTTGGGTCTCAAGTTAAAATGTTCTTCTTCTCATTTATCTCCATCTATGGAGCTCTGCATTGATGTAGACAGGGCAGAAAATGGGGAAGGGGGGCTTCTCACCAGTAACAAATAGCAAATTGGTAGTGTGTAGGCCTTTAGCAGAAAAAGCAGCAAGTCAAGAGTTCTAGTTAGACAAAATAGTCAGTAATAGCTTTTGCTTCAGTTAGAAGTACATTATTTAAAATGAGATTTGTTGAGCAGTTCCTTAGTTTTAGTTAAATCTGTAGATGTTTCATTTAAAAAACTCTGAAAGCCTGTTTCCTTTAATGTGTTCTGTTCGGTTCTGTTCATTCTTATTTCTTTTTAACTGTCATGAGTCAGCTTTCTCTCTTCTGAGTATTGTTTTGCTTTAACATACCAACTTCAGTGGCGTAACCATGCATATTAATTGTATGCACATGCCTACAGAAAAAATCCAGCAAAAATCCTTTTTTTATTATTCTTTTTTTCCATGTTAGTCCCGATTCCCAAACCCTGGTCATCCAGTCCTCAGTGTCGGGGGGGGGGGCTGTCGTGGACTCCACTCCAAGTCAGCACTGCCCTGCCCCATGAGAGAGCATCTTCAGCTGCTGTGCTCATCGTTGGGCTTGAGATGAAAAAGTCAGGACTCACTCGTCTGGTCCATCGTCGTGGTCACCGATTGCTGCCTGACTGTGTGAGTGTCTCACTAATTGGCCCTCACTGTGTAAAACAAAAAGCACAAGCAGAAGAACTTTCAGCAGCCAAGTCATGGAGGTGAAGTAAGGACCAGGTTAAGCCACTTCCCCTTGCCCTGAGCCCCCTGAGTCATGACCCTCTGGTTTGAGTTTCCTCCAGCTCCTTCTCTCTTCGAGATCCCCCACCTTGTTCTTTAGTCTTTCTCCCAGCCACGGTGGTGGCCTGCTCATTCCATTCCCTCAACTGCTCAATATCTTGGCTGGCCCTGCCTAGTGGCTCATCCTCTGATGTTTTTTTTTTTCCATTTTTGGCAGTTGGCACAACTAGTGCATCAAAATCTGCCTGGAGTGGCTTACTCTTACTCGGCTTATAAAATGGCATTTTGAGGTTGTAATCTTCATTGCAAAATGTATAGAAACATATTGGTTTACATTAAATCAATAATTTATTTCTAAGCAACTGAATACATTAAGTAGTCCCCTTTAATGGAAACTGTGACAGACTTGCTGATTGCAAGCTAAAAATGTCACATTTGTCCTTTTCCTTAATCTGTCACCTGATCATGCTGCTACCAGTTTCACCTTCTTACACCACCACCCCCCTTTTCTGCCTGCTAAGTATCTGTGGAAACTTGCAGCAATTGCTTCAGACATGAATTCTTTCTTTTATCCACACCATTTTCTCTTGTGCTCCTGAAACCTCTCCCAAGTGGTTTCCATTTGCTATCCTTCTTGCCTCCCCCCAGTTCCTGTATTCTGAGAAGGTGGCCTTTTTGCATTGCCCTGCTGACCTTAACTGATCACCACTAGTGGGCCTTAAGTGGCAACAATCCAAAGGAACAGTCTTTTCTGTTCCAGCCCCCCCCAATTCCCTGAGAGAAAGGAGCTTAGCCTCTGCTTTAAATGCCATTCCAATTCCACCATGCCCAGGCTTACCCCCCTGGGTGGGGCTGCTGAGCAGGCACCCCATGTAGAACACTAGTGGCATGCCCTGGCTTATCCCCCCAGGGTGGGGCCATGGGAGTGGGACCTCCCAATGGGCACTGGTGGCAGTGAGAATGGCATCAGGGCAGGGCATCATAACCGGGTGACCAGAGGTTTTTCAGGTGCAGAGATCCCCTGGGATGCAGGGTGTGCAATGACAAAAGCGTCTGTTCTGCCTCTCATTCAAACAAGCACCCAGCCTCTGCCACAGGTTATAGACCAACTGGACACTCTCCCCTTCCCCCTGGATGCTCCATCCTTCTCTGCCCATCTGGCGCTTAGACTCCCAGGTCTGTTCCTGAACCCCTTACGTCAGGGTCTCAGGCAGTCACAGTGACAGGTGACAGTTGTCCATCTTCACCTGTACTGGGGACGTGCCAATCACATCCTGCTAGCTACACACCATTTGACATAGTGTGTTCTTATGGTCCTGACTCCAGTCCCCCAGGCCATCATGGAACAGACTTGTAGCACCAGGCACTGGTCCCCTTCTCTTCTCTGCATATATGCATTAAGCAACGTGACTATGCATGCATTAAGCTAGATCACAACGTGCCTTAGGTGTGTGAAGGCACAAGACTGCAGGCAGAATGCCTTCAAACCCATGGGAGTGTGGTGGACTGTTACTGTGCTTATGAAATCGTTCTTTAACAAAAGTGAATATGTAAAAACAAAAGCAGTGACCTTGCTTTGAGCAATATCACCATATGGTCTGGTGATGGATCTTGTCCAGTTGTATCACTTTTATATACCCACTGTATGAAGGTATGCTCAGTGATTCTGCATCCTGTGTTTTCCTCTACTGGCCCTTGATGACCTTCCCAGCCCATCTACTGCTACCCTTCCCCAATCAGTCAGGTGGAGGACCTTGCAGAGTAGGGCCATCAAATGTCTGTCATCTTTGGCTATCCATGTTTTTTTTCCATCCTTCCACTCTTTAGCCATTTGGAAACAGCCTAGTGTTTTGGGTCATATCTTTGAGTTGCTCGGGGGGGGCACAGTTCCCTGGCTTAACACAGGGGTCAACAGTGTGCCAAATATGGCCACATCCACTTCTCTGATTGGAAAGTCATGTGGGTACTGTTTTCTGGCCCCAACTCCCAGACCTCTCTGTGGCACCATGCTGCTGCAGGGCCAATGGGCAGCCCCCTCCACTGCATTCTTAAGTGAGTGATCTCGGAGGGTGAGACTCAAAAATAGTGCTTTACAAATCTAGATCTGAACTGACCTCTGCCATTTGCTTTAGCAGGTGGTGCAAACTCTGGCTAATCTCCTTTTCCTGCTCTCCCTTTACATATGGGACATTTTCTCCTGTATGTACAGCATGGAAGTGGGGGTCCTACTTAACCTACATAAGCCCCTCATGCATGTACAGTACTGATATGTGGGGGGGGTCTGTCCTATACAAGCCTTTCATGAATATATGCTATTGGGGGCTGGGTCCTCGGTCCTACACAAGACCATCTCCCGTGTATATTTTATGGGGGGTTGCTGCAGCCCTTGTCCTCCACAAACCCCTCTCCTATGCACAGTATACATGGTATTGAGGGCTTGGGACTCTGCCCTGCACAAGACCCTCTCCTGTATATAATGATGGAGTGTTGGGCGGCCTACCTAATGGGGTGGGGGAACTGCTGTGGGACTTCATTGAGAACAGGTAGAAGTTATCTTTGAGGGATCAAACCTATAGTAGATACAGGGGCTAGAGAAAAGGTTGCTATTGAGGCCGGGAGCGAGGTGGGTGGGATTCTTATGGAATAAATAGAATCGAGGAAAAAGCTCTCCATTTTCTTGCCATCTTGGGTTGCCAACTAGTTTAGTGTTGGCAGTGAGTGCAGGTCACTTAAGGGAAGTCTATATCCCCCTATGCTCTGTAGTGATTGTCCATGGATCTTTAGCCATCCACTGGTCCCATCCCAGTAGCCTCCACCACCACTATGCGGGGGTACCTTTAGTACTGCAAGTCTTTGGTTGTAGCCTCTTAGGCTGGAGCCTGACTGGCCTTGGTCTACCAGTGAAGGCATTGATCTGGTGAGAGGGGCCTCTCCAAGGTGAGGGTGGAGCTACCTTGGTGGGCATGGGGGACGTGAAGTGAAGGCATGAGCTGTTGTGGCCTCCGTCTCTTCATGGCACCTGCCTCCAGGACTCTGTAATGGAGTGCTGTTCAATGGCATCCCATTCTCTGCTGTGTGAGTGCTACAGCTACACCATGCAGTTCTCAGGATGGTGGCAGTGTTGCAGTAGAAGCAGCCCCTCTGAATCTCTCCTGAGGGGGAAGAGTACTGCCTGGATCATCCTGCATCCAGGAATGACTGAGTGCAGTGTGCATGCACTGCTGATGGGTCAGGATGGTTCCATCTTCCCCCCCTCCAAATTCACCATGGATCCTTGACTGGGAGTTTTAACCCACTGTACCCCTGGGCTCCTGTCCAAGGAGCTCTGAGCACTTTGCCTGCAACAAACTACCAGCCCTTGCCCAGCACTGTGGCTTGACTAAGTCTAATCAAGTAGCTCTCTGGACACCACCAAACTCTTGATGCCTACAACAGTTTGGCCAACACCCTCATGCTCCCATGTCACCAACAGCACTGGGACCCAACTGAGGAGCTCTCACTAGTACTTGGCTGAGACCACATCTATGGGGGTTGGGTTACATGGCCTTAGACAAAGGTTAGGATTTCATCTACCAATGGGTTGCTAGTATCAAATTTAAATATCTTCTCCCTAGTGACGAGCAGCAAACAGAATGTTACTGCTGATGCATGGTTTCAGCAGCATGACCTTCCCCTAACAATCTTTGGCAAAGACTCCTCAGCCTCCATGGATTATCAGGGTGGTCATTCGGTGGGAACTGGATCCATTTCCCCATAGTCTGATGTTCCTATGTAGCCAGACAAGGGAAAAAACATCTTAAGCTCTGCCATCAGGGTAGTTAGTGAGGTAAACACCAAGACAGAGCAGTCAATAGGGAGAAGGGCAGGGGTAAATGGAGGAATAAGACAAAGGCAGTAAGGACAGGGATGGGGCAAAAAGAAATAAAGCCATAAAAAACGGAGGGTAATGAGTACCAATGCCCGTAGTCTAGGTAAAAAGCTCCCCAAAATGGTGGCCTTGATGGAATAGGGATGCCTGGATATCGTGGCAGTCACAGAAACATGGTACACAGAGAGCCATGACTGGGATGTCAACATACCAGGGTACACAATCTACAGGAGGGACAGAGAGGGATGAAGAGGAGGAGGAGTAGCTCTTTATGTAAGGAAAGGAATCAAAGCAACAAAACTAAAGGGTAAACAGGGAGGAGAAGAGGCACTGTTGGTCACCCTGGAGACTGGAAATGGCAGCACAATCTGCACAGGGGTTGTATACAGACCCTCGTCTCAGGGGGAGGAAATGGACAAGAAAATGATAGAAGGCATCCTTGGGATGGCAAAGAAAGGGGAGATATTGCTGATGGGGGACCTGAATATGCCAGATGTTAACTGGAGCATCTTTGCTGCAGCCACATCCAAGAGCAGGGCCATTCTTGATGCCCTACAGGGGACATGCCTCAGACAGGTAGTTTTGGAACCCACTCAGAAGGGAGCAATCTTAGACCTGGTACCCTCAGATCGGCATGGAGACAGGATCTCTGATCTTGAAGTGGGTAGCCTTGCGCGAACAAGCGACCACCAAACAGTGTGTTTCATGACAAACTTAGCCGTGAGTCAAGCCATACAAAAGTGAAGGTACTGGACTTCAGGAGGACTGATTTTGTCAAAATGGGAGAGTGCCTCCGAAAAGCACTAGTAAACAGGCAAGAAGGTGGGGTAGAGCAACAATGGGAAACATCAAAACCACCATCACAGAGGCAACAAGCTTTGTGTGAAGCAAATAAACAAATCAAAATGAAAGAAGAAACCACTATGGTTCTCAAAAGAAGTGGCAGGGAAGGCAAAGGAGAAAAAGATAGCATTCAGGAAGTATAAGGAAACACAGATGGAGCAGGACAGAGAACTGTACCAGTTAAAGTAGAAGGAAGTGGGGAAGGCAGTCAGAATAACAAAGGCCCAAACAGATGAAAAGATAGCCAACTCAGTTAAGAAGGGGGATAAAACCTTCTATAAGTACATTAGGGAGCAAAGAAAGACTAAGGCAGGGATACTAAGGCTGAATAAAGAGGAAGGTGGGTGGGCAGAGAGTGACAGAAAAAAAGCAGGGATACTGAATGAATACTTCTGCTCAGTATTCACAATGGAAAAGCATGGGGAGATACCTAATCCAGTCAATAGAATCACTCCGGATAGGAGGGTTGATATTAGTCCTTTCACAGAAGAAAGGGTTCTGAAAGAACTCTTAAAACTGAAGGTGGATAAAGCAATGGGGCCTGATGGGATTCACCCCAGAATTCTAAAAGAACTAAGGGAAGAACTAGTAGCACCACTGACTACCCTTTTTAATAAATCATGGGACGATGGTCTGGTACCTGAGGACTGGAGGAGGGCAGATGTGATTCCCCTTCACAAAAGTGAGAGGCAGGAAACTATAGACCTGTCAGTTTGACCTCAGTGGTAGGGAAAATGATGGAATCACTTTTGGAGGAAAGAACTGTTGAGTACCTAGAGGCCAGTGGGGCACAGGACCCAAGGCAGCATGGATTCACAGCAGGAAGGTCATGTCAGACAAATCTAATTGATTTCTTTGACTGGGTGACCAAAGTAGTAGACCAGGGAGGAGCTATGGACATGGCCTACCTAGACTTTAGCAAGGCATCTGACACAGTTCTGCACAAAAGATTAATAAACAAATTAGCCAGCCTGGGAGTGGGTCCCAGGGTGGTAGCCTGGGTAAAACACTGACTGGACAACAGGACACAGTGGGTAATAGTAAATGGAGTCCACAGTGAAGAAAGGGGGGTTACTAGTGGGGTACAGGGGGGTTCAGTACTGGGACCAGTCCTTTTTAATGTGTTTATAAGTGACATTGCAGAGGGACTGGAAGGGAAAGTATGTCTCTTTGCAGATGACACAAAGATCTGCAGCAGGGTTGATATGCAAGGTGGGGTCAAAAGGATGAAAAAGGACCTGGCAAGGTTGGAGGAATGGTCAAATGTATGGGAGCTTAGATTCAACGCAAAGAAGTGCAAAGTAAAGCACTTGTGAAACAAAAACCCAGAGGAAGAGTACACAATGGGGGGTGAGATACTGACAACAACAAAAATGGAAAGGGACCTGGGGGTAATCATATCAGATGACCTAAAGGTGGGCCAGTAATGTGAGAAGGCAGTAAGGAGGGCTGGGGAGATACTGGGATGCATAGGGAGAAGTATCACCAGTGGAAAACAGGAAGTTGTTGGCCCTCTGTACAGACAGTTGGTAAGACCACATCTGGAGTACTGTGTACAGTTCTGGAGACCCCATCTCCGCAAAGACATAGACAGGGTGGAGGCTGTCCAGAGGAGGGCAACCGAAATGGTGCAGGGTCTGCACCAGAAGACATTCGAAGAAAGACTAAAGGAGCTTAAGATTTATAGCCTCGAGCAAAGGAGGGAGGGGGACATGATAGAAACTTTCAAATACCTCAAGGGAATCAACAAAGTCCAAGAGGGTAGCATCTTTCAGAAAAAGAGATGTGCAAGAACAAGGGGGCACAATTTGAAGATAGATGGGGGACTGCTCAGAGGTAATGTGAGGAAGTATTTTTTCACAGAGAGGGTTGTGGATGCATGGAACAACCTTCCTGAGGAGGTAGTAGAGTCAAAAACAGTGGGGGAATTCAAGAATGCATGGGACAGACATAAGGCAATTCTAGTTGGGGGTAGGAGGAAGTAGGCTGTTGGTTAACTAGGATCTGCAGATTATCTGCAGATTATCCGTTAGGTAGGGAAATGGGCAGACTAGGTGGGCCAAGCAGTCCTTATCTGCCATCAGATTCTATGTTTCTATGGTGTTACATTTCCAGCTGCCTCAACTTAAAGAGCCACTGATGCCTTAAAGAACTTTCAAAAACATCATATTTGGACACTAAGCAGCTTATATTTCTCATTAGTTCAGTATTTATCTCCATTATTTATTACTGAGCTCATTTATTTCAAAAACAGAATAGTTGTTTCTTGAGGGTTCTTCGGTTCCTATTGCTTCTTCCTAACCTGATGTCATAATACTCTGCTTGTGACACCTTTATTCCCACAGCAACAGACTGTCACAACAGTGCATCATGATTTCAAAAAAAGAATAAGCTATATGGCACAGCACAGCCAGCCAGGTAGCTAGCTATGCTAAATTTGCTAATAGTCTGTTGTTAATGTTATGTTCAAAGATGATGATCTATCAATCTTAGACTGTGTCTGTGAATGAGTGTCTGTGGGAAGGGAAATGTTGCTTGCAGCACTCCTCGTTTTAAAGTAAAGCTTGTTAACTTCAACAGGCTACAGCCTAAGTGGTAAATTAATTTAATATGGTATTAAAATTAATTTGTGGGTCTGATGACATGACTCAGTGCTAAAAGAGAAACAGATGTGTGTTATGGTGGTGGCTGTGTGTGTTTCCTGACTGTTATTATTGGGAGGTGAGTAGTAAAGGGTGGTGGTCTGGATGGGAAAAATGGTTTGAAGTTGGGATAAAGATATCATGGACAAGAGAATGAAGTTCAGTGTGGCATCCTTGGTTTCATTCAGCCAGTCCTGTACAAAACTGGACCCCAGGTATGACTTTAGTCCTCAGGATGAGGAAGAGTGCCCATGGAAGGAGGCCCGTGACCTGTTTGAACAGTCTCCACCCCAAACTGGTTCCTCCTCGGAGATGTAGTTACTAGTCACATCTGTGATGCTGGGACAGAAATCTACCTAAGAACTGACTGCCTCAGACATGGCCTTGGGCAAGACAAATCATTTATTTTTTTATTTTAGCCAGTTCCAGTGACTGTTAACTTTGCCTGTGAAATCTGAGGAACTGTACCATGGTGCAAATGGGGGTGCTGTCTTTAATATGAAATTGATTAAGCACCATTGTGTTTGGGATTCTGGCTATTTTAGAACATTAATGCTGTAAAGCCATGCTGTTAAATTACAGTTTCACCATAGTTAGTCTACTGTAAAGATATGTGATCCCCCTCCCCATGATAGGGGCTATTAGGGGGGTCACATATCTTTACACTAGACTAACAATGGCAAAACTGTAGTTTAACAACATGGTTTTGAACAGCATTATTTGAACTGTTTCCTCCTTGAAGGGGAGGTGTGAATAACTGCATAATAACTAAATACATTACTGCCAGCCCTGCTGCTTCACCACCAATAAGCACCCAGATTTTCATATGCAGTAACCAGTGGCTAGCAAAGTGGATCTGTAGTGGTATGTCAGGCTGTGGTAGCAGGGCACTGTAAAGCTCCCACAATTGGCCCCAAAATGCACCAGAATACAAAAAAAAGTGAAATTTTTCTGGGGACCTAGGTGGCCTCCAGGCCCCCAGCTTTTTCCAGTACTATTATAGATTTCTTAAACAGTTTAAACGGCCTTCAGTGCTTACCTACTAAGCACTCATCATTTTCAATAGTGCTTAGTGCTCATCATTCTCATAAGTGCTTAGTACCTAACTGTATGCCTGCACTGCAAGGATGGCATCAACAATGAGTGCCAAAATGAAACTATGCAGCCACCAGGAGCCAGAACAATGGGACAGGTATGTCGGGTTGCTCCTACTCGGAGAACTGAGCTGCATTGGAATTGTCGCTGTCGAGTTGGAAGAGGAATCAGGTTTGTTTGACTTGTCCATTCTCATTGTCTTTGTATCCCTCTGGGGTTTGTGTTGTGCTGCATGCAGTGGGCTAGCTGGACTGGCTGAGCTAGCTGAGCGTGGAAGTGTTTCGAAGACTGCTGGAGGTGAGCCACATGTAGTGAACTGGCTGGACTGGCTGAACTGGCTGGGGCCCAGAGGTGATTTGAGGATTGTTGGAAGTGTTTGTTTGATGGAAAGTTAAGTGGCATTAAAAAAGAAGAAGTCCTGTGATGAACTGGGCCTGGTCGGGACCTGACGTTGGGGTGGGCTGTGTTGGGCTGGTGACTCTTCCTGGGGCTAGTGAGTTACCGGAGGGTGACTGCTTTTTCTCCCAGAGGCAGGTGTATCTGCAAGTGGCTGCTGGAGGGTGGCTGCTGTGTTGTCTAAGGCTAAGGATTGCTATCCCAGGGCAAGCCTGACCCTGGCATCGGGTTCTGCTCAAACTGAGCAACTGACTGGCCTGAGGAGGACTGGCTGGCCTGAGGAGGATGTATTTTCTTCCTTAGAGAGAATTTTTGGTTTCTTTATCAGAACTGGCCTGAGGAGGATATATTTTCTTCTTCTGAGATAACTTGTGGTCCTGCTGTTATCCACATCCGAACTGGAGGACTGCTTTTGGCGGTAAACTGAATAAATTTGGGTTTGGGCTGATCTGGCTTTTTTGACACTGTTTTTGGTTTCTGACTTGCTTTTCATTTTAAAACTGGACCGGGTAGTGAGAGTACCCTTTAAATACTAACCACAATCTGTTTTTAGTTTGGACTACTTAAATAGTGGTTGGTGAGAGCATTCCACATCAAACAAAAACTTTGGTCATGGCTCTGGGGTGTGAGAGACCCTAAAGCCTAAATTTGAAAGATCATTGGGGATTTTGGGAAGCCTTAAACTGTTTACTGGAAGATTCATTTGTAGTTCTGAACTCTGTTGGACTTTTTGAAACTGTTTATACCCCTTTGTAGTTTTGGACTTAGATATTTGAAATTATTATACATTGGGACTCTTTTTGGGGAGTTGTTTGATTTTATGCATTTTAATAGCCTAATTAAGTCAATATTATATTTTTAATGCATTGACTTAGGGATAATTGTTTTTTGTTATTTTTAGTTATTGTTTTAGTTCTTGTATGTGTTACTGAATTGAGTTTGTCTCATTTTGTTTTATTTCAGTAATATAATGTACTGGGAGAGAATAAAAACGGTCAGGCATTATTCCCCCACCAGGCTCAGGGAAATGCTCCCTTTTGAATACCCCCCATTGTTCATCAGATACCTATTTAAGGTGTCAAGTTTTGGGGATAGCTAAGTGAAGGAAAAGGGTGGTATCTGGGCATGGTGGGGGAATGGAAAGGGGGGACGGATTGAGGTAGTGGGGACCAAGAGACGTTCCGGGCTGAACTGGAGACAGGACAGAGGTATCTCTTGTCTTGTCCCCATACCCAAGGGTTCCATAATAAATGGGCAGGGAGCTGAGGTCTTCCTCGACAACTCATCCTACTTGGGCAGTGTTATGTAATGCCAGATCTATTAAAAACAAGACAGCTATTATAGCTGGTCTTGTTGAAACAGTAGATCTGGCTTGTATCACTGAGACCTGGCTGGACAACAATGCAGGCCCTATATTGGCCTCTGCTGTTCCGGTTGGGTACTCGGTGATACACCACCCGAGGTTGGATGGTAAGGGTGGGGTGTTGCCATGATATTTAGGATGGAACTGGGCCTTGTGGATGTGCTAGTGGGGTTCACCAGATCCTTCGAGTGTATCCTGGGTAAGGGTGTAGGGTGTGGGATACTCCTCATTTAACGTCCACCCAGTGATGGTGGAAAATTCCTGCAGGAGATCGCGGACTTCATCATTGATGTGGCATTGGAGTCCCCCAGATGGTTGATTCTGGGGAACTTCAATGCCTGGGTCGATGATGAACTCTTGCAATTCGGTCAGAATCTCCTCCAGCTAATGACTGCTCTGGGCCTTACACAGGTAGTTACCTCCTCGACCCATATAGGGGGGTCATTCACTGGACATAGTGTTCTTCCTGGGGATGGAGATAACTGATTTGGGGGTGGAACCAGTTAGTTGGTCTGACCATCACATCATGCCCCATGGAGATGGTCCAGTACCGCCCTTTAAGGGGTGTTACCCCAGAAGGTCTGTCGGTGGTGCTGGACCTATCAGGTATGTCAGGTGAATGCATGAGTCCAGGGGATCTTGTACTAGCCTATAATAGAGTGATGGGAGATGCCCTGGACAAGATTGCTCCAGTTTGAGTTCAACCACTCACTCTTCACCCAAGGACCCCTTAAGTTTGATGGTTCCTTGAAGGAGTTGAGGAGAGTTGGTCAAAGGCTAGAGAGAGCATGGTGGAGGGTCAGGCCTGGATGCTGACAGGCTTAGATTGACATCCCATTATAAGGGCTATCAATTAGAAATCACCCATAAGAAGGCAGAATTCCTGTCCAGGGAGATTTCTGCTGCATGGAATCGACCGGCTCAGCTCTTCTGGACTGTTGACAGACTATGCAATCCAGTCTGTCTCCAGCCCAGAAGGATATTTTCTCAGGCTAACTGCAAGGCGTTCACTCGATTCTTTGCGGATAAGGTTGCAAGCATCCAGTCTGGCATTGGCCCTACTCTCCCTATGAGGGACTACAGAGGTTGGTGAGAGGTGCTGTACACTCGGTCTGTCTGGGCGGACTTTAGCCAACTGGAATTCATGGACCTTGTACGGATCGTCCAAACATTGCGCACAACCAGTTGTAGTTTGGATCCACGCCCTACACCCCATTAGTGGGTTGTGTAGATGTCATCTTCCTGATCCTAGCTCAAATTATCTGGGGATCCTTGGAGAGGGGCATCTTTCCAGTTCCCCTTAAGGAGGTGGTCAAACGACCACTCCTAAAAAAAACATCCTTAGATGCAGACTGCCTAGCTAACTACATGCCTGTCTCTAACCTTCCTTTTGCCAGGAAGGTTATTGAGAAGGTGGTTGTGCTGCAATTGGACAATCACCTTGTGACCCACAATGTCTATGATGCTCTCCAGTCTGGATTTCATAAGAGACATAGTACTGAGACTGCACTTATTCGGGTATTGAATGACCTCCTAATAGCAAGGGATTGAAAGGCACATACCATCTTGGTCCTTCCTGATCTCTCTGCAGCATTTGACACTGTGGACCATGGTGTGCTATTGGAGTGCCTGTGGTGTCCCTGTGGACTGTCGGGGACAGTCCTAGAATGGTTTTGATCTTTTCTCATGGGTAGGACTCACAGGGTATTCACCGGAATTTATTCCTCTGACACCCTCCCCCTGTCCTGTGGGGTCCCACAGGGCTTCATATTGGCACCCATGCTGTTCACAGCATAGATGCTGCCATTAGAAGATATCATTAGGTGATACAGTTTGAGTTTTCACTGCTATGCAGATGATACTCAACTGTATATGTCCTTTCTATCCAAACGGGGGATGCAGTCTCTGTGTTCAACAACTGTCTCACTGAGATTAAGGATTGGATAAGCACTAGCTGGCTGAGACTGAATCCTGACAAGACCTAAGTGTTGGTTGTGGACCCTGGTCACCTGGGGTGGGTTTGGGGGCTGGGCAGGCATCTGGCATATGGCTTGATGGCGTCTAGCTCACTACCTCTGACCAGGTGCATAACTTGGGTGTTATTTTTGATGACGGCTTGATCGTGAAATCTCAGGTGTCTGCCATTGTCAAATCCTCTTTTTATCATCTAAAGGAATATCACCCGAGTGAAACATCTGGTTTCTACGGATGATCTTCCAACATTGGTCCACATCTTCATCACCTCCTGCCTTGACTGCTACAATGCCCTCTACCTAGGGCTTCCTGGGATTGATATCCGCCACTTTCAGCTAGTGCAGAATGCAGCAGTCAGGTTACTGACTGGTACATCTAGGACCAGTCATATTACTCCTGTGCTGCGTGGACTGCATTGGCTGCCTTTTCAGTGGCTGATCAAATTTAAGGTCAGTCTTCTGACCTTTAAAGCCCTATGCAAACTGGGAGCCAGCTACCTGCAAGATCTTTTGACTCCTTACCACCCCTTCTTCCCCTCTCCGATCCACCAACGAGGGATTGCTAGAGATTCCCAGGGTATACTTGAAGACATCTGGTGCTCATGCTTTTTCTTTTGCAGCCCCTACCCTGTGGAATTCTCTACCTCATCAGTTGAGAAAATGCCTGACCATAGAGAAATTTAAGTCAGAACTTAAAACATATTTGTTTCAGGTGGCCTTCCCAGTTGAGTTTAACTAACTTATATATCTGTATTTTATCAAATTTATATGTTTTATCGTTTTACTTGTAAAGAGCCTTGGTTTTAAAAAAGGTGCTATATAAATAATGATTGCTTTGTTTTTCTAAAAAGGCTATGGTAGCAGGGTACCTCATACTTTTACAAATGGCCCCAAAATGCACCATAAAGCATACAAAATGCCAACATTTTCTGGGGGTACCCCCAGCCAATTGGGTGGAGTCATTGACTTGTAAGTAATCTGGTAAGTAATCTGGTTCAAGGTCAGTTGGTGTTCGTCTGTTTCCCCCTCCCCCATGTCATGCCTGAAAATAGGCAGGATTTGTCTAGTGCACTTACCCGGTCAACAAAAACTAAATAAATAAAAAATAGAAGTACACTTTTTAAAAAAGCTGGTTACTCCACTGACCAGCTTAGTGACTTTTAAGTGGATTTACTTAAAGGGGAACTGTCATCAACAGGATTTCTTAATATCTGAAAGACCATAAAAAGCTAATTTGATTGAGCCATTGTCTTTATCTGTGAGTCTTTGCAGTCCAGAGTTATTCATATGTAAATCACCCTGTAATTAAGGGCTGGTGGCAGCCATATGTTTTGGGCTCCTGACAGGAAATGATGTCACTGAGGGTCTAGGTTCTCCTTTGACTGTATTTAATCCAACAGGTTAAATAGGAAATCAACTGTTTTGTTAAGTATGTTTTAAGGTGTTGTTATTACAACACCTTTTACATCTATAATAATTGTTTTGTATGTGCATTGAAACTAGTGAGTTATCACCGTTACATTTCAATTGTTAATAAAAATAATCCATCTTCAGGATTGCTTTAACCTCTAGGATATACAGTACTGCCAGCTGAACATGTAAGTACAGATTCCTGGGGCTGCCACAGTACCGCCTTCTGTCTTTTTCCATTCCCTCTTTTACAGCAATTTCTCTTACAATTGTGTGTGTCAGCTTGGGTCTACAAGATGCAAATGTGGCTACGTACCTAGTAGCCTGGGATCCCACAATACACACAGGAACAAGCTGTAGCTCAGTGTGCTTTTCCTGGACAAAGACAGTAAAAACAATCTGAGCATGTGTAATGATTCTGATAATATGCTCTTTCTATCCAGATTTGACTTTAAAAGATAAAAATAGGACACAATTACTATAGATGAACAAAATTGTTAAAACATACATAATCTGAAATGCATTATTAAGAGTATTTTACTTCTTTTAATGAAGTTAAAAATATAACAGTTTCTTACTGAAATACTTTGGATGGAATGGGATTTTGTAATTACAACACTCTCTACATTTAAAATATTTGTTTTGTTTGTGCAAAGAAGCTAGTGAGTTACCACCTTTAAATTTCAAACTGTGAGTAAAAATGAGGGAAAGGGGAAATTGTTTAACTAGGAAAGGCACACTAAGTTGAAGCTTGTTTCCAGGTGCTACCTGGGAACACAAGGAAGTTAAATGACTTGCTCAGTCACACAATGAAAATAATGATTGGGCCTATGTTACCAAACCCAGTAGAAAGAGGAGGGCTGGACAGATCTATAATAGTGCACCTGTTGAAATGCACAATAGATTTGAACTCCTGACAGAATTAAGGAGTGATATAGTCCATGATACTCCCACTATATCATCCCTTTCTGATGATACACCTATATCACTCTCCTCTGATAATATAGATTCTATGAGGTTAGTCAAGCATAAATCCACTCTTATCCCCATAAACACCTCCTCTAGTAAGTCCCCTCATATTAACCCATTACCTAGTAAACCACTTGATCTTGACCATACCATATTACCCAGGTCCCTTGATGCTGTCCCCCATAGTCCTGTTCTTTCCAAGCAGGTGTTTGTTTTGGGTGACTCCATAATTAAACACATTGACAGATCAGTTTGTAATGTGGATAAAGGTAATTGTACCTGCTCCAGCTTTCGGGGAGCCAAGGTATCTGAAATTACAACTATGATACCAAACATTCTACTTAAGACTGGAGATAATCCCCTAGTTGTTATTCACACTGGCATTAATGATATTAATCATACCTCCTTTAATCAATTACAACAGGACTATGTTGCCTTATGTAACATTCTTATTGAAAGGGGCTGCTCTGTTTGCATAGCAGAGATTTTACTGGTTCCAAAGGGCGACTCTTGATATGACACGCCAGATCAAAGCCATTAATGAATGGCTGAGGAAATGGTGCTGGAAACAAGATATTCCTTGTATTACTCAGTGGGAAACATTTCTGGCTTGGAATATCTTGTTTTGCTGGAACGGTTTACATCTCAGTCATAGAGGCAGCACACTTTTGGGGAAAAGTTTTACTGCTACAATCAATCAATATTTAAACTAAAATCTTTGGGGGAGAATGGGAATCTTCCCCAAGTCTCTAAAACATCAGCAACAAACTAACATAAATAACTGTACATTTCTTGCTTTAAATGCAAGATCACTAAATCAAGTTAAACTGGCAGAATTGGAGGTGAAATATAAAACTTTAAATCTGGGAGTAGTGGAAGTTACTGAAACCTGGTGGGATACATCTTCAGCTTGGTCTAGAGAAATCCCAAACTACAAACTCTACTATAAAAACAGACTTAATAAATAAGGTCGTGGGGTTTGTGTGTATGAAATGATGTTCCCTCATATGAAGTTTACTCTCCTCCCTCTTCAGAAAGCATCTAGGTTAAAATCCAGCTAAAGGGGCACTCTTATTTTATCATTGGGAATATGTACACACCCCCGTCCACTGACTCAGACTCAGATTATATAACTAATATGTTCAATGAGATACAGAGTTTCTCTGAAGTCGAGGACACTGTTATTTTTGGAGATTCTAACATGCCTCATATCAACTGGGATTCTCTCTCGAGTCATTTTGGGGTGGAGAGGGGATTAATAGAAGTGATAACTAAAACCGGACTACAACAACTAATTATGGAACCAACCAGGGCTTCTAATATTTTGGACTTGCTACTTACTAATATTGAGGCCAACATTAGTAATCTCCATATATGGGACCCACTTGGAGCCAGTGATCATTCCTCTATAATGTTTGAAATCCAAAATGACACCATTACACCAAGAAAAACATCCAACATTAAAAATTATAACAAGGCTAATTTTTCCGAAATTAATAAATATTAGCCATTGTTAACTGGAACTCCCTTTTTTCAACCTTGCAACACAACAAGCATGGGATATTTTCAAAAATATTATCCATCATTTAGTGCACTTAAATATTCCTGATAAAAGGAAATACAATAGCAAGGGTAAAATACCTCCGTGGTTTAATAATTCCATTAAAAAACAGATAAATCAGAAAATTAAACTTTTTAGAAAACTCAAAAAAAAAGCTCTCATTTATCTAATAACACTTTGTTACATACTGTAAATACAGGATATCTGTTAAAAAAATTGAAATATTCAATCAAAATGGCTAAAAGTAAACTTGAATTTAAATTAGCTCATACTAAGGATTGTCACAAATCACTTTTTTCTTATATTAATAAAAAAAAGGGTAATTTTAGGTCTATCGGTCCCATTATTCAAAATGGTTCTCCACTAACTGATGTCGACTCATCTAATCTTTTTAATAATTATTTCTGTTCTGTATTTTCTCATCAAACATCTGCCACCCCGATTTATTCACATCAAACTGGTTTCCATAAATTTACTAAAACTAATATTTTACTAACCTTAAAGAAATTAAAAAGAACTACAAGTCCTGGACCAGACAATATCCACCCATGGTTTCTGATTGAAACCTCTACTAACATTTCAACTCCTTTGTCGCTTATTTTCAATAAATCTCTGGAAGAAAACTCAATACCGGATGATTGGCGCACAGCTACTGTTACCCCAATATTTAAAAAGGGCAACAGAGGCTGTGTTCAGAATTATCGTCCTATCAGTTTGACTTCCATGGTTGGTAAAGTAATGAAAAGGGTCATGAAGATACTAATTGAACAAGAATGTGAAAAACCTGGTATCCATGACTCTCTTCAGCATGGGTTCACTCCTAAACGCTCATGAACCACGAATTTGATATCTTTTTATAATAATATCAGTGCTTTACTGGATGCGGGTATCCCTTCTGATATTATTACTCGATTTTAGTAGAGCTTTTGATAAAGTACCTCACAATAAACTTATAATTAAAATGCACAATTTGGGCTTTTCTTTTGATATTGTCAACTGGATATCTGATTGGTTGACTAATAGGACCCAGAGGGTTAGAATTAATGTTGCAGTTTCTGTTTTGGGTAGGGTGTCGAGTGATGTCCCTCAAGGATCAGTATTGGGTCCTACATTATTCAACCTCTTTATTAATGATCTATAACCTGGGCATAACAATTACATGACTAAATTTGCAGATGACACTAAATTAGGGGGTAAAGTTAATAGTTATGACAACATGGCGTTGCTAAATGCTGATCTAGAAAGATCTGTGCTTTGAGCAAAACAAAATGACATGCACGTCAATCTAGATAAATGCATGGTCATTCATTTTGGCAAAAATAATCCACACTATGAATATCATATTAATGGACAATTACTTCAATCTTCTAATTGTGAGAAAGATTTGGGTATTTACATCAATAATAAACTTACGTCTAGGGATCATTACACCAAAATTGCACACATGGCTAATGGGATCCTGAGACAAATCAAGAGAGCATTTATTAACCACTCTGAGCAATGCCTTATTCCTCTCTTCAGGGCCTATGTTAGACCGTATCTTGATTATGGATCTCCCTTTTGGAACCCCAGCCTAAAAAGCGATATTGCTATTCTGGAACAGGTCCAAAGGACAGCAACAAAAATGGTACGCAGACTAACACAGCTGAACTACCAGGACAGGCTCCAAGCTACTAGTCTGTTTTCACTTCAAAACAGAAGATTGAGAGATGATATGCTCTTAGTCTTTAATTTTCTTGAAATCACCAGACCTTATGAAACAATGTGGGTTGCTATTTTCCAGTTGGAGATTAGTTCCAAGGCTACACAATAAACAGTTAGAGGTTAAACCATATAAAACATCTAGAAGAGGTAACTTTTTTACAGTAAGGGCACCACGTGTCTGGAACTCTCTTCCTCAGGATCTAATTGAGGCCTCTAATGTTCTTAGTTTTAAGAATAAACTTGATGCCTGGATTTGGGAAAATTATTAACATTTGGCCCACACTGTGTGGGGAACAGTCTCGATGGGCTTCGGCCTTCTTCTGTTCTATCAAACCAAGTAATACCAAGTAATACAATATGCAAGTGGGGCCTGTGGGATTCAAACCCAGGTCGGTAGTTCAGGGTCCTTTACCACTGCACTATACTGCCTCCTAATAATCCAATAGAATTATGGCATTGTTATGGTTGAAAATCCCATTCCATCCAAAGGATTTCAGTAGAAACTGTTATACTTTTAACTTCATCAAAAGAAGTAAAATACTCTTAATTAATGGTGATCATTTTTTACATACAGATAAAGACACTTTTATCTCCGGTTACAACCTACCAGTTGATAGTTGTGGTTATAATCAGGAGGTTGTAATCAACACCTGTCAATCAAACAACTCCATGGAAAGCTAACTGGCATGTAGTTTCACTGTGGGTAGGCTGAACATGTAGCCCAACATGACGACTACATTACCAAGCACCGGTACCAGCACTCAAGCTTTGCCACACACTGTTAAGAAAAGTAAGATTTGAAATATTTTTAAATATCTATCTGGTTGATCCTGCTGCTCATACCCTTCGAGGGCATCTTACACTATGCAGCAATGCTGATGGACCAAGATTTTCCAGAATGTCATTGCCACTGTAATGTAAAAAAAAAAAAAAGAAAAAAAAGGGAGAGACAGGCAGTATGTGTGTGTCTCTGACAGAAGTGCTGCACTAACTGAACTATGCTGAAAGGGAAAAAATATCACCATTAATTAAATATAATAATATGTTTGTGTGTGTGTGTGTGCATATGTGTGTGTGTGTGTAAAAAACAGAATTTTACACACACTTGGTGTGCGATGCTTTTAAAAACTCATTGGGATTTAAGTTGCATCCCACACCTCGGGTGTGTATAAAATAGAGAATAAAGTATGGGATGGTGTGTGTAATGAGAAGTTTACAAACCTGAGGGGTTAGATGCTCATAAACCCCAAGAGCGAAGCTTGAGGGGTTTATGTTAGCATTTAACTCTGAGGGTATGTGTAAACTTCAAGTTTTAACACACCACCCCATATTTTTATTTTATATAATTGTTGGGTTTGACTTTTTTGCCACAGCAATTATATAAAATGAATGTAGGTTCCACAGTGCTCTGCAGCTTGGTTTCATTTCAGGACGCGGTCTGTGGTGCTGTTTTCTCTTGATTTTAAAACATTTTCTTTCCCTTGGCAGTAAAAAGATAACTCCCCCCCCCTCGCCATAGGTTTTATATTTCAAATTTATTTACTGCCGAGTCCGAGTGGTGGTTAAGTCTCCCGTGAAGAAAAAAAACATGCAGCCACCGGTCTGGAGTGAAGAGCTGCAGCAGGGCATGTGCAGAGTAAGGGAAACTGTGCATGTTTGCCATTATAAACGCTCCTTTATAATGGCAAATTATGCCACAGTTTCCCTATGGGAAAAAGGCAAACCCAGTTATTATATTCTGGTTGCACACACCCACCCATATATTATTCTATATTTTAATAATGCATTTCATGTTATGCATGTTTTAACAATGTTGTCCATCTATGTGTTTTTGCAATTAAACAAGCAATTGTGTTCTATTTTTTTCTTTTCAAGTCAAATTTGGATAGAAAGAATATAATATTTTCAGAATCTTAACACATGCTCAAAACCTATTCTGCTGGATGAACTTAGTTTGTTCACAGATGTACTGCCAGCTGATAATCAAAAGCTACACATTTCAAAGCTGGCCCGATGATTCCACGCCAGTAGATATGTAGCCACATTTGCATCTTGTAGACCTGCGTTCACACCTGAAATTCTAAGAGAAAAGGTTGTAAGAGAACGAATGGCAGAAGACAGAAGTTGGTGCTTTGGCAGTCCCAAAAAACTATACTGACATGAACATAGCCAGGGTTTAGAAATCCTGATAAGGGTCCCCAGTATATGTTGGCACCACAGAGCCAGGATTGAGATGTGTGGTTTTTGAAGATCAGCTGGCAGTATAGCCTAGAGGTTAAAGCAATCCTGAAGATGGATTATTTTTACTAACAGTTTGAAATGTAAAGGTGATAACTCACTTGTTTCACTGCACATACAAAACAGTTATTATAGATCTAGAAAGTGTTGTAATAACAACTTAAAACACACTTAATAAAACAGTCAATTTCCTATTTAACCTGTTGGATTAAATACAGTCAAAGGAGGACCTAGACCCTCGTGACATCATTTCCTTTCAGGAGCCCAAAACATATGGCTGCCACCAGCCCTTAATTACAGGGCGATTTACATATGAATAACTGTGGACTGCAAACACTCACAGATAAAGACAATGGCTCAATCAAATTAGCTTTTTATGGGCTTTCAGAAATTAAGAAATCCTGCTGATGACAGTTCCTCTTTAAGTATACATTATCATCATGAAGGTCATGATAGTCGGATTGCTCTTTATTCTTTCACTGTCTTTTGTATATTAGGTGAATGGTTTGGTGGTCACAGTTGAAGGCAAAAATGTAGGAGATGATGTCAGAGGTAATGTTGGAATGTACAGTAGTTAGCTTTGTTCTGCTTCTGTTAAAAAAAAACTCAAGTTTTTGCAAGTGGGCTCCTGCAAAAACTCTATGGCAGTTTTATAAGATGATGTTCTCAGTAAGGTCATATTTCAGGTTAACAGTCTTTTGCTATTTGCGCTTGTTACTCATTTTCTGTTTCATGCTCTGGGGCTTTCCAGACTTGCATATTCATGCAACCTTCTGTCAGCAAGCTGTACAAATTCTGAAAGTTACCTGGCTAGGGCTGGCTTCTGAAAGGTGTTTAGGGTTCATAATGGGAGATGGAAAACAGCAAACAGGGAAGTAATGCTTTCATACCAAGAGGCTGACTCATACACTGTACCACCTGACTTGTCTCCCGAATGCTGAACGCTGCTGCAAATGCAGAAATGCTAAAATGCTGCCATGAGCACCACCATAAAAATACAGAGGTGTTATCAGAAATGCCCATCCTCTCACAGAAAAGAATATCCGACAAAATGCAGAGCCACAATGAAAAGAATCTTTGGGCACAACAGATCAGGAAAAAGAAAATGAAAATAACCAGTAAATTCTCTCTTTTTTATAGTAGGCTTCTTCTTACATCCCTCCATGGGGGATCATGCAGTAACATGGTCGAGCTGCCTAGCCATTGCACATTCCAATGCAGACTGCCACACCTCACTGTCTTGTGCATCAGTATGGTTAGTGTAGTCAATTGTAATGAAGTGTGATCATGGAAGTAAGCTGCACTGAAAATGTTAGAATGGGGAGAGTAAAAGACCTGTAGAGATTTTTTTTATGTGAAGGAGCACTATTTGAATTTTGAAAACTGCCTATCTGGTGAGCATGTAGGCAGAGGAATCTCTCAAATGGAGAGAAATTTGAACTGGTGCCTACTGTGTCAAGGCTATAGGTAAGGTGAACCAGATGCTGGGGTGCCTACAGAGGGCAATTTCTAACAGGAGTATGGAGGTGATGTTGCCTTTGTATCACTCACCTGTGAGATCCCATTTAAAATACTGTGTCCAGTTTTGCAGGCCGCACCTCACCAGGGACTTTGACAGGTTGGAAACGATCTAGAGGAGGGATACTAAAATAGTGCAAGGGTTGCATGAGCAATCACATAAGGAGAGGCTGCAGGAGCTTAATATGTACTCCCTGAAGGAGAGGAGAGTGACAGGGGACATGACTGAGACCAATAAGTACCTCATGGACATGAACAAGGTGCAGAAGGGAAGTCTCTTTCACAGGAGGAGCACCAAAACATGTTAGCATGTTATGAAGCTTGAGGGAGAAGTTCAAGAGGTTGTGAGAAAATATTTCTTCACAGAAAGGATGGTAGACACCTGGAACAGCCTGCCAGAAGAAGTGATATGGGTGAAGACAGTGAGCAGCTTCAAACATGGGTGGGATATGCACATGGGTACAATACAGTAAAACAGAGGTAAGAGAAGAGGAAGGGACACCTCTGACCAAACAGAGTCCATGGTGTAGTGATAGGCAGGGAAAATAGGGCAGGCTAGAGGGGCCTACTGGTCTTTTTATGCTGACACATTCTATGTTTCTATGCTTCCTTTGAATGCAATGGTGGTAGTGGTAGGGATTTTTTTTAATTACCCCTGGTACTTACAAACTGCATGCAAAACTAAGACCACCTAAATGTGGCTGTGAGTTTTGTCATTCTGGGTCCCACTTATGTAAAGAAAGTATGCATAGCTGACCCGTTAGTGCAGCAGCAGGGCTGCTGCCTGTGATGCTGGTGATCCAGGATTAAGAATAAGCCTGAGTCACTGGAGATCTAGATTGGGTAGGAGGACTGAGTGTCACAGAGGACATTCTCCTCCTCAGGGGGAGGGCCACAGACTCCACAACACTAACACTACCTGGGTAACCATGGGTGTAGTGTAGTTGGAGCTGATAATGGAAGTGTGGGCACTGTCTGGTTCTGGCATTCACCGACTCATATCTGCATATGCATATACCCTTAAGCCCTAGCCATTGACATCTTATGTGGGTTAGGAATAATAAGGTAACACCTTACAAGGTGCATGGAATTATGACGCTACTCTTGGGCCCTCACCAACTGACCATCCATAGCCTCTCAGAGCTGTGCTGCTTGGTGAGGAGCTCTGGGAGTCTCCTCCCTCATAGACCCCAACCCAAAAGGGGGGTATGCTGTGGTAGAGAAGGTGGGTAAGTGATGGAAAAGGGGAGGATAGAGTTGGAAGGTCACCTACCTGAAGGGAGCCACTGCAGTGAATAAGGAGAAGAAACAGAACGTTTACTCAGTTTTGCCCTGGCAGCCATTTTGCATCAAGGTTAAGCAATGGAAAGCTCAGACTTCAAAAAGTGCTTATGTTGTTTTTGTTCTGATGCCAGCAAGTCTGGTCTTGTTTTTTGTTTTGTTTTTTGTTGCTACATTTTTTTTTGTAGTATTGTGTGTGCACTTGCCCAAGAACACCAGTTTTGGGTGGGAGTTATAGATGATCACTAAACTGGTTATAGGGATATGGGATATGAAAGCTTTAACTCAAGTTTCATGAAAAAAGCTATCAAACTGACCAAGTTAGAGATAGAAGAAAAAATTATTTTAAAATAAACCAAGTTGGCGCACATGAGAGGTAGCCCTTTACATTGACTTTGTTTATTTTCAGATGGCAAGTCCTGTATCACTACACAGTGGTGTATAATGATTTTTTTTTCAGATTGAATACACTTTATTACTTTTTTTATAACACCATAATGAGAGAAAAAAAACAGCTTAGTATCATTAACAGAAGAACTAGCAACAACGCATTAAATGTATCTAACACAGTTGGGGGCACATACAGAGGAAGAAATCAAGGTGCTAAGATGTATTATCATATGTAACAAGTTCAGGTAAAATGTAAAAATACAATAAATCCCCCCACCCCCACCAACCAAACCCACCATCCCCACCACCACCAGAGGTGTAAGTCATTAAAACAAGAAAATAGTGGTGTATAATGATATAGAACATGTGCTGGGAAGATGGTGACTGACCAGGGAGATAATTGGAGGGTAAGTGCTGGCTGTAGCTGGGGGGTGGCATGGGGATACAGGAGTCTACCTGGAAGGAAGAAGTACCACTGGACACCAATGAATAAGTTTATCAAATTGCCAATGGGGATCAAATGGGGGAGGGGTCACTATTGGACACCAGGGAATAATTATGTTAAATTTAACAAATTACAATTTAGGGATTATTTAACTACAATACCATGGCACAGGGTATTTTTAATTCCAGATTAGAGCTTGGCTGTTGTGGAGTTTACCAACATGTTTTTGGATGCCTATGATAAATTTCCTCCTCTCAAAAAAAAAAAAAAAGGTAATGCATGATAAAAGAAACCTACCATGGGGTAACATCTAAAATAAGCACATTAATTAAACACAAACAACAGCTCTGGAAGAAAGTTAATAAATCATTGGATCCAGATCTGTGGTTAAAATTCAAAAAAATCAGGAATAGAGTTAGTACTGTAATTAGAAATTCAAAAGCCTATTAGTATAAACAAAACATTAAGGAAACAATGGATCCCAAAAATAACTGGTCTTTGATAAAGAATCTAACTAATCCTGTCAAACAACATCCAGAAATTCAGATTAAGAAAAATGGGGAGCTGCAACAAATAGACAACTCTGCAAATCAATTAAATAACTATTTTGTTAAATTACCTGATCTAATAATTCCACAAACAAATGCAGTAAACAGAGATATAAAGGTGATAAAAACAGGGATGCAAAACAAAAATTCACCTAAGTTCAGATTCTGAAAGGTTACTATTGCCAAAGTTTTTAAGATTGTTAAGAGCTTACAGATAAAAAAGGCCAGCGGTATGGATGGTATTGAAAACAAGCCACTGAGGTAATCAGTATCAGAAATTTCCCCAGTAATTCAAAGTATCATAAATTGGAGCTTGTGTAAGGGAATTTTTCCCCAGAGCTGGAAGTTAGCTAAAGTTATACCAATTGCTAAAGGTGGAGATCCAACAGATTCAATAAATTACCACCCCATAGCTTTGTTATCAACAGTCTCAAAGATCCTTGAGAGAATAGTACATAGTCAGTTAACTGAATATCTGGAAAAATATGAAAAACTGACCAGATACCAGTCTGGCTTTAGGAAGGGCAGGTCCACGGCCACTGCACTAATGGACTTCTTGGACATAGTAGCTACTCCTTTGGGGAGGGCAAGGTCCATTGGTGCGGTGTACATGGACCTGTCCAAAGCATTTGACTTGGTTGATCATAAAATCTTGCTGGAAAAACTAAAAAATATAGGACTATCAAATGAATCTTGCAAGTGGTTCAGTTCGTACTTAAATGGAAGAACCCAGGTAGTAACAGTAAATGGATTTCAGTCAGACACTCTACCAATAATGTGTGGTGTGCCCCAGGGATCAATCCTGGGGCCACTATTGTTTATTATTTACATCAATGATCTCCACGATTTTGTGGAGCACTCCTGTATCTGCCTTTATGCGGATGACACTGTTGGTGGCTGAGGGGGGCAGCCACGGTGAAATAGAAACTAAACTGCAGCAGGATTTTCTTGCAGTGCAGGAGTGCTTTATATCCCTGGGTTTGATCATTAACAGTAAAAAAAACACAAGCAATGCTATTTGGTTCTAAGCAATCTAGATCAAAAGGTTTGGGTGGGATATTCAAAGGGGCAAGTTGCGTTGCGCAACCCTCGATGCATCGGTATTGTATCGATATTGTATGCGGCGCAAGTGTGGAAGGCGTGCCCGTGCCCATGCATATGCATATGTGGCACATCCTGATATTCAGCCCAGGATGTGTGGTGCATATACCAGCACAACCCCACCTTGTGCCACTCAGGGGGGCACAAAGTTGTGCCTGGTGCAACCAGGAACAAATCCTGGCCACCCACAGGAGAGCTGTCATATTGCAGGGTGCAACACAAAAGCCACCAGCCGTGGGTGGCCACCTGCCCACCCAGAACACTGTCCACACACTCCCTGCCCCAGCAGCGATGTGCCTCCCCCCCATTGCCCGAATGCAGGCATATGTGTACATATCCCTGGTGGTCCAGTGGACTGCTTTCCATCGCCTGATCACGGACTTAGGTGAACTATCTCCCTGGTGGCCCAGTGGACCGCTTTCCATTGCCTGATCACGGGCTTAGGTGAAATATATCCCTGGTGGTCCAGTGGACTGCTTTCCATCACCCGATCATGGGCTTAGGTGTATGATATCCCTGGTGGTCCAGTGGAACCCCCCCAGTACCCAATCATGGGCGGAATCACTGAAAACCCTGGTGGTCCAGTGGTGCCCCTCCCCACCCACCCACTGAGGCCCCCCCACCCAGCACTCCCCAGTCAGCAGCGGGGTGGCAGCATCCCCTGCATGCCGCCTGGCCACTCGCTGACTGACGCAGCACAGTGGGGTCTGTATGCCTATTGGTTCACTATGTAGGGCCAATGGGCGTGCAGACCATTCTACTACACAGGCCCGATATGCGAATGAATGCATTCATTCACATATCGAGCCTATGTAGTACAGTATGGTCTGCACACCTACTGGCCCACGCAGTGGCCAATAGGCATACAGACCCCTATACACCATCAGTCGGTGGACAGCAGGGCAGCATGCGGGTGGGATGCTGCACCCACCGCTGACTGGGGGTGCTGGTGGTGGGGGCCTCAGTGGTGGTGGGGTGGGGCTACCACTGGACCACCAGGGTTTTTGGTGATTCCACCCACGATCGGGTACTGAGGGGGTTCCACTGGACCACCAGGGATATCTTACACCTAAGCCTGTGATCAGGCATTGGAAAGTGGTCCACTGGACCACCAGGCAGGTCATACACATATGCCCACGATTGGGCATATGGGTACAGGGTCCACCAAGGGACTGCAGGGCATCGGTCCCCTATGGCTGCAGCCTGGCAAGGCACCAGGTGCAAGTCACTGGGAATCAGCGCACCGCATTCACATGGGGCCATAATGACATGCAAATGGCCCCATTTGTGCCTTGCATGCATAATGGCCTCATTTGCATGCCCAGTGCTGAATATCACAGTTGATGTGCCTAGCACACCCACACTTGCACTGGTGCATCCCCCCAGCTCCCCTCCTGCCACTTACGCTGGCGCAGTGCCACTGCACCGTGTGCAGTGCATGCACACTCATGGCCATATTCAATGGTGCTGAGCCATGGCGCAGCACCGTTGAATATCGCATGGTCCATGCTCTGGCGCAGCCCAGTTGCGCTGCACCCAGGCTTGTGTCCCTGCCTGGTGCAGTCTGAATATCCCACCCTTTGTGTTTATACATAATGACAAGGGAAGGGAAAGTCTGACTCAAACCGCAATGTATAAATATTGAGGGGTATATTTTGACCAGCATTTAAGCTTTGACTGTCATATTTCAGATCTTGTTAAAAAAGTAAATGGATGAATAGGGGCGGTAAGAAGGTTTAAAACAAGCACAGCTAAATCTGTACACTTAACAATAGCAAATCAATGAATTATGCTGATAATAGATTACGGGAATCATATTTACAGATATTCAAGTAAACAGCAGTTAGAAAAACTTGTTCATCTTTATAATAGATTGGCAAGATTCATTTTGAGGTATAACTATAGTACGCACCATTGTAGAATGTACAATAAACTGGGTTGGCAATCACCTGACTTAAAACGTAGGAACATTTGAACCAATTTAGTTTGGAGCATGCTTAGAAACAAGTCACCTCCACATTTGATAGAGAAATTACAAAAACCAAGACATAGATTAAATCTAAGAAAAATGGGGCTAGGGACTTGATACAGCCTAGGATCACAAGCAACTTTGGTAAAATGACCTTTGAATTCAGTGTAGCAAGTACCTGGAATGCACTGCCTCCAGATCTGAGAAACCCGAACCTTACAGAGTATAGTTTAAAAACACTGGCCAGACAGCATTTTAGTTTTAGTTGTGCTTGTAACTGATTATCATAACAACATCTAACTGTCATATGTAGCTGGTCATTTGTTTGTTTAGTGCAGTTTTTGTGGACAAGTGTTAAAACAACCTAAAATAACATGTTAAATGTTGTGTTTATTCATTCTTGTTCTTTTTATAATCGTGTATTCAACTTTTGTAATATGTTAGTCATTGTCAAGTGTTGGAAACCAACATTGTATATGTTCCATAGCACAGGTACACCTTGTAAACAGGGCGTGAATTGTCCTAATGGTGCTATACTGTATAAATAAATTTTATTACTTTTATTACTACTATTCAAACAGGAATTGGGTGAGGCAGGGGGGACCCCACTGAGTACCGGCTGTTAACATCTCCATCAACATCATCTGGGTAAATAATATCGAGGACAAAATAAAGTGGACCAAACATAAAGCGGACCAAGTCAAAGGGAGCATGAAACATCACAACTGTGCAGACATGGAGGGGGCTGCAGACGTAGCAGGTCAAGAAAGGAACACAGGACACAGCTATTATCATGTTACATGCCTTTACTCAGGAAACAGTGACCCAGGACCCCAGCAACAGGCACACACACACACACATACACACACACACACACACTCACTGCCTGCGTTCATTTGTCCCACTTTATTATGCAGGTGATGTTTTCAGCCGGTACCTGTGTGGGTATGGGTACTGTTCCCATGGCCCCTGAATTGTGTCACCATGCCCCGTGGTCATGGACTGTGCCTCCAACATGTGCATTTGGTGGTGAGGTGTGCTGGGTGTGTGTGTGTGTGTGTGTGTGTGTGTGTGTGTGCCTGTTGCTGGGGTACTGGGTCACTGTTTCCTGAGTAAAGGTGTGTAACATGATAATAGCTGTGTCCTGTGTCACTTTCTTGACCTGCTGTGTCTGCAGCCCCCTCCATGTCTGCACAGTTGTGATGGGTCATGCTCCCTTTGATTTGGTCTGCTTTATGTTTGGTCTGCTTTATTTTGCCTGAGATATTATTTACCCAGATGATGTTGATGGAGATGTTAACAGCCGGTACCCACCACTACACATCAGGAAATAGTTTATCTATGCAAACAGGGAGTTGGGTGTGGGGGCAGGCTTTTTTTTTTAGCAGGACCCAGAGGTGTTGCTAAAAATAGAGTTTCAGACTGGCTGTAATACAAAGAGTTCTCCACTTGCACAAGTACCTCATCGAAAAGGGAAAGGCCATAATCAGTTTTTTTGGGAAGGGGTGTGTCTCTCAGCTCTGTTTGGTTCTATTTGAAAAAAGTCAGAGATTTTGACATTGCATTTTCAGTTTGTCCCCAGTCACCTTGCTCTGCTTTGCACACTGAAGTCCACAGCAACACTCCCTTTTGCATCATCCCATTTGCCACTGACTCTTACCATGTACTGCATTAGTTGGACTGTTGATGCACATGATCTCACTCTCTCTACAGTACCTGCTGATGTGGCACAAGAGCACCTTCACTGGCATGTTCTCAAGAAGTTCTTCTCTCGCTCATTGGTCCCTGAAGCACAGTTGGTGGCTCATCCAATTTTATCACTACACTATGTTGCTGACAGCAGTAACAATAAATATGAAGCAAGATCATCCACTCATTTTGCAGGGGCCACCAGTGCATTGCAAAGGGAGATATGCTAAACACCTCCTGATTGTGATCACAATAGGAACTGATCTGCTACACAGAACAGCCCTAAAAAAAAAGTGATTCATGCAATACTTTTTTTGATGCAAGCTACCATAAAGTAATGACACTGTTGCAGCTGTTGCAAAACATTTGAAAACAATAAACAACCATTTTAGTACATGTCAGATGATGTGGTTGCAACTCAAAATCAGGAGTTGTAGCTGCATCTTTCCCTTTGAAAATCTCTTTCATGGACCAGCCTGTCAGCATAGCAGGAGGGCTACTACTTGCAACACCAATGAACTGGATTCTGAAATGAGCCTAACTCATCACAGTTGGGCTAGGGCAGAATGATTGAGCTTCCCAGAGGATGCTCTCCTTCTGCAGGGATGGAGTTTTTTGTCCTCCACCACAATACTGACACCTGGGTAACCACAGGTGGCAGTGTGGTTGAAGGGACAGTGGGGGCACATTATGCACTGCATGCACAAGCTCCATTGACATCCTAGTTGCAGAGTCCTATTAAGGAGTTGGGAGAAAACATGGTAAAGCAGCCACAGTCCAGATGATGAAGGACTTCAATATATCTGGGGCTCGACTCACCTCCTCAGAGTGCCTTCTGATGACTTGAAGCTCAAGGGTATATCCCCTACATCTATCTCCATTGGGGAGTAAGCCACTGCTACATGGAGGATGGCATCCAAGGTAGATGAAAGCTGGTCATGTAGTGCGTGGAAGCTCTGGAGGAGTTGGGCACTGGCATCAGGAAGGTGGCATAAACAATAATTATATAAAAAGAAAATCTGTTTCACTATCTTTAAAGATGGTGTCTATTTACCAGCAAAAAACACAGTTGGTGTCATCGAGAACTCAATTACCCAGTATTCCAACATAATCTTAATTTTATCCTAGTCTGTTCATTATTATTACACAGGAAAACTGAATCTTTGTCCCTTACAGTTCACTTACAGTTGAGATTTAGTGTGGAATTGATAATCCCCCATACTTCTTGTGTCATCAAAGCATATTGGTGTTGAAATGGCTGTCCCTAAATAGGCCCCTGCTATTCAATTGATAAAGTATAAAGGACTAAGGTCTTGTTTTTATGTAAATAAACTTAATAAAGACAGGAACAACTTAGTATTCAAATTTCCTGTGGAATGCACTGGAATTGAATTCTGATGCCAGCTGCCATTTTTCACCTGGGTCCAGAAACCTCTATTAAGGTCTTCACATGCCCCCTAGGTTTCACAACTGATACTCCTCTTTCCACTTACACATATCAACTAGTGGTCATCCTGAATATGAAAAACGTGTACCCCTCCCTTATCAAATGGGTGGTTGCCCCCACAACAGCCTCATTTAACCTCACTCTTTCAGCTGTTACAAAATGAATTTTCTCCCTACTCCCACCCAGCCATCACAGTCAGTACACCCTCCTGAGCATAACATATGGCTACCCCCACTAAGCATTGCAATTGGCTTCCCCCACTGAGCATGACAAATGGCTTCCCCCATTAGGCATCACAACTGGCTTGTCCTACTGAGCATCACAATTGACTTTCACTACTGTGCATCACACTTGAATTCCCTCATACAGAATTACAACTGGCTTCCTCCACTGAGCATTACAATTCTCATTCCCCACTGATCATCACAATTAGCTTCCCCCACTGAGTATCAAAGTTCACGTTCCCCCACAGATCATCACAATTGGCTGCCCACACTGAACATCATAATGTTCTTCTCCCAGTGAGCATCACAATTCATATCCCCCTCTGAGCTTCATAACTGGCTCCCCCCATTGAACATCACAAAAGGCTTCCCCTACTGAGCATCACAGCTAGCTCCCCTATTGAGCATCACAATTGGTTTCCCCCAATGAGTATCACAACTGACTTCTCCCACTGAGCATTACAATTGGCTTCCCCCACTGAGCATCAAAATTGGCTTCAACAACTATGCATCACAACTGGCTTCCCCCACTGAGCATCACAACTGGCTTCCTCCACTGAGCATCATAACTGAATTCTCCAATGAGCATTACAACTGGCTTCCCCCACTGAGAATCACAACTGGCTTCCCCCAATGAGAATCACAACTGGCTTCCCCCAATGAGCATTACAATTGGCTTCAACCACTAAGCATCCTAATTGACTTCCCCCACTGAGAATCACAACTGGCTTCCCCCACTGAGTATCATAACTGGCTTCCCCCACTGAGCATTATAATCCACTTCAACCACTAAGCATCACAATTAGCTTCCCCCACTGAGCATCACAACTGGCTTCCCTTCTGAGCATTACAATTGGCTTCAACCACTGAACATCACAACTGATTTCCCCACTGAGCATCACAAGCAGTAATATCTCCAGCACCTGTGAGACTGTGCATGCTCATGCAAGAATCATATGCTGTCAATGAATGTGTGAAGCATTCATGAATGTGGTCTTCCTGCATCAGTATTTATACTGTGTGTTGCTTGTCATATGTTGGATGTGTAAACATGTGTTTCACATGGACTGTGTGTGGACGTGTGTGTGTGTGTGTCAAGTGGACTATGTGTAAATGAGTATGCTGTCTACCCCATCTAAATGTGTACTCCCTACACGTGTACTCATGGATATTTGTGTTGTCTACATCAGTGTACCATATATTGAGTGTTTATTTGTTTCTCCTCTCTTTCCACAAGTGCTATTTAACCTGCATGACAGTGTGATATTCAGGGTTGTCAAGAATCCTGATAAACTATTACTATAGCAGTTAAATGACCTGATACTCTGGCCTGCCTGCTACAGGAAAGTGTTTATCATCTCTAGCTCTCAATGCATGTAGCACAGATTGCACTTACAGTAGACATCCTGTACAAGTTTGCATGTTTCTGCATCAGCCTATCTCAAACCTCAGATCACACCACAAAAATCCTTTTTTCATTTCATTTTGTTTATTTGTTTAGTGCCCTTCTGCAAGCATTCAGAGTGCCATTCAAAAATAATTACAACCTGGGATCACATGACAGACCAGCATCCCAAGCTCAGAAGTGGACTCTGGAGCTGGCTCAAGTGGCTAGAAAGGCATTGCTGTGGGGAAGTGCTCCTAGTGGGAGAGCAGTGGCACCAAGTTCCACTGCCAAAGTGATCCCTATGGTGAGCTGGGAGCATGCTTCTCCACATGAGGTTCACTGTGGACATGTGAGGATTGCACAAGCATTGCACTGCATCATACAGGGAGATGGGTGGGCTAGGGGAAGTAAACCAGAAAACTCTAATTGCATCTCCACGGTGGTTGCTAGCACTCTCAGGCCCCACTCTGTATTGACCTATGTCAGGAGGAAGATGGGTCAGTGGCTGAAAAGCTGGGAGGCAGGGAGGCCCTGACCTAAATGCTGGAGAGAGACCAGTACTGCAGGACAAAAAGCTATGCAAAATGGAACTTTTTGGCAGTGGGTTAAAGAGCCTTTCACCACTATATCACTGGTCCAAATTCAGCCCAGATCTGTAGTGGCTGAAAGCCATTGTCACCAAAAGGCTGTTCAGTGGTCTAGTTGAAATTAATTTTTGTGGTCTCACTTTAATTCCTAATAGGTACACTCTAGATGTCCACATCACAGACAAAACCACCAAACTAAATGGAACTAGTCATTATCCTTGTTGGCAGTCTCACATAAGAGGCCAATCATGTGATAAACAGAAGGCTTCAGTTTCCAGTGCTATGAATCCAGCATCTTTCACAAGCACTACATTTACACTCACAAAAAGTTGTAATAAAAAACTATACCAAAATAATTACAGCTAAGAACAATAAATATCACAAATAGCACTATAGCAGATAAAATTCATGCATCACAAATATATTTCAGAAACGTATATAAAGTCTTGTACATGACATCCACAAAAAGAAACCAAAGTAACTGTATAGCATTGTACACATTGAGAGGTATTATTAGTTTAGTCAATAACTGCAGGCATAAGCCATTCAAAGATGTATTTGTCTAGTAAAAAAGAATGTGATAATAACTGGTTAGTTGTATTTCTGCCCAATTTGCAGAAGCTGTAGATTGTCATTACAGACAGGTACAACATCACAGATCCCATTTTAAACAGCTGTGATACCATGCCAATCTATAATAGGATTTTTCCAGTAGTGAAAAACATCTCTCTCTGAATTTTCTTTTTTTATTCCCCTCTCTCCTGCTCCCTTTCCCTACAAATTCAACATTAAATGGATTACCAATCTCCCACATTGTAGCTCCCAGACATGTTCTGTTCTGTAAATCTGATTTTGTGACACTTTTTTTAGGTATTTTTTTAACAATCAAATAACAGTTTTTACATTCAGTCCAGTGGCATGGCGGTAGTACAACAGCCCACCATTCGGATGACCCGAGATTGGGAGCAATCTCTAGTTGCCGGGTAGGAGAGGATAGAGAGTTTACTGGACAGCTTTTCTTTCCTGGAAAGGGAAGGTTGTCAGCTCTGCCCCTTGACTGCCACCACATGGAGGCCTGGTGGTAGGATGGGTCTGAAAGCAGTAAAGGAAGGGAGGGAGCTACGGAACTTCTGCAGAGTGTGCAGGCTTCCACATGCATATGCTGACGTGCATGCCTCAGTTTGGGGAAAGGAAGGACCAAGAAATGTAAAAAAGAGTCTGGGGCAGGGTTCATTAAGCTGGACCCACTCCTCTTCAGCCTGCACCACCACCACCACCTGATCACTGAATCTGGATTTGATTGTACTGGGGGATGATGGACCTCCCTTTCCAGGCCCCGTCACAGGAGACAATCTGCAGATGACTCCCAGTGGTTGGGGAGGTTGGTGGTGGTTACAGAGAAGTGGGGACCTGGCTGATAGCTGCCTGTCTACCCTATGGTAGAAAAATCTTTCTGGCAAAGAAAAAAAATTAACAGTTTTTATAAATATAAAATATGGGGGAAGGGCAGGATCAACATGTTTTTATGGCAGTATGGTGATAGAACCATGCTGACTTATTGCTATGAGTAGGGGAATGAAAACTATTTAACTGGACAATGAGAGTATGGTCTTCCACTTAGTAATTTGGATGGCTGCATGACTCATATTACTCCACTGTTCTCTCCATTTACCACAGTGGCGCGTGGGTGTGTGTAACCCCCATACAAATAGGGGTTCCCGAAAAGTCTTCCTTGAGCTTGCCTAAATGCTCACTGCCAGGCTGGTGTTCTGCATTTTAGCAGTTTAAATGTATTGCCAGAGAATGCATGTATAGCCTCTGTGTACTGTCTCTTTAAGAACTGCCTGGATTGCAGTCATAATTAATCTGAGAGGGAGCTCTGTTAGAAGATGTACTTGTTTGCTGATCATTTGTTAGAGTAGTAATAATATTGCAATTTGTTCTAACCTGCCTTCTTTGCAACATGGACAGTTCTGTTTGTTTCCATCATCTTTGTCCTGGACTGCAGAATGGGCCAAACAGTACATTTGGGACTCTAAAATGGTGTCTGCCTACAGGGGCTTGGTGGGGCCAAAACTTGTAGGAACTGTAGTTATGGGCTTTTGGTGCCTAAAATAACCTGGAGGGGAGCCCTTGTTGTGACTGACAGACAAATCAGCCAACTGAACCTTTTGGATCTTAGGGAAAGTCTCACACTGCTCAAGATAGTTCAAGCAGCAATCAATAGTGGATTCACGTGGGAGAACTGTGGAAAGGCCTGAGTTTGGCCTGCATGCCTGCTTGCTGTTCCTGAGAGGGAACTTGTGCTTATTTCGGACTGAATCCGAATTTGGAGCGCGAATTAAGACACTGAATTGTGACCAGGCTTTAACTTGAAGAAGACCAAAGATTTGTTGAATGCGATCAGCCTGTCAGAACTTTCAGCTACCTCTGAACTCCCAGATTGTGCAGACACTCTGTAATTGCAACCGGAGAGCCATTTGCCTGGTACAGTGGAATTTTCTTACATGTGAATGTGCTGTGTGATTATAGTGGGTCGTGATTTAGTTCCCCATTGTGTGTCTGAACTGTATTTTGCTTGCTGGAGGCTGTATTCAGCTCCATGGACTGAATCCGTATCCATTTCCATCTGCCTGGGCCCTGCTACACTGGCCCAGCCAGAATACCTGCTACGCAGAGAAAGTCATCGATGAGAGACCGGCCTGGGGATCAGCCCCCTGCTCAATGCCTTGAACAGGAATGATGCATCGGTGATTCGTGTGGGCCCTGCTTCTCTGGGCACTCTGACTCAACAACCTGCAGTCTTTATTTTGTCCTGCCTGTGTCTAATATTGGGTATCGTGAGTAAAGATCAAGGTAGCTCCCTGCAACAACAGCTAAATCTAAAAGTGTTGTCATCTGATTGTCTTGTTGCCTTTTCTTTCATGAACTGAGCCCTCTGGCTTTGGATTACAAATAGTGTGTGTTGTGCATGTTGCTTTCTTCAATACAGGGCCCCAACCAGCTGCAACGTTCCTGGCTAGCCCACCGTTTTCCTACTTGGGTACCCAGAGTGTGTGACTGTGTAGGGACTCTGAACTACATGCATAACTGTCTGAGTAATATAGCTTTTATGCAAATCAACCTGATTACACCCCATCTTTGTTCAAGTCCCTTGAATAAATCAGATTTAACTTTGTTTGCATTTAGCCTGACTGTGGTTCCAGTTTGTGCCAAAAAGTATTGTACTGTTGCTATTTGCTGTGCTTAATCTTGTTTTACAGGGGGTCCTCAGGGTCAAGCTAGAGGAACCAGCCCTGGTGGTAAGTGCAAACAGTGTGGGTAATTGCCTGGTGAATAAGGGTCATTGTGAAAGTAATTATTGTATATTGTTCAGGCCACTAGAAGGGAAAGAGAGGGGTTACAGTGTCCGAGAGGGCTGTGCCTAGGTTAGCTTGACCACTAACAACCCTGACCTCCGGGTGGAGGCACCCATTTCATTACCCAGGCCTCTTAACCTGATACTAGCCAAGCAGGTAGGGGTAGTAGCCCTTGGGATAGCACCACCTAGGGGTTACATGTGTGTAACCCTGTCTGCAGTATATAGCACTGTTTTAAGTCCCTTAAATAATTTTGCCTGTTAAAAGAGCATAAGGCAAATGGCTGTAATTTCTATTGAAACACATTCATCATTTTAAGAGCATGTAAGATAAATAGCTATGGAACAGCCAACTTCTATAAACAATGAAAAGATTATTTCTTTTCAATTGCACTTATTTTCCTGTACTCTAGCATAGTTACCTGATTCTGTAGTATGTGTGTTGATTTCCTGCAAAATGTGTCATTAAAACAAAGATATTTATAATAATTAGATAGTTAATGAAGCTGTGTACCTTTTCTCGTATTTTAATGGTTTCAACTTCCCCTGTTCTCAGATTACCTTGCAACACATTTGAGTCTTAACCTTGGATTATGCTGGCCATTAATCTTCAGCCTTCTTGTGTGCTTTTAAATACATAAAAGTTGACATTTTATTTTCTTGCTCAGTCAAATAAAGGCATTGTCCTTTTGCAGAGTTTTTTTGCAAATTCTTTGCCTCTTTCATTTAGTTTTTCTGTCCAATGTCCACCTCCACATTGACATTTTTTATTTCTATTTGATCAAGTTTCACAGCCTGTAAGGCTAGCAACAGTGGCAGCCCTAGCTTCCGTTGGTTATCAGGGAACTGGCTGGGCACTACAGTTGGAAGACAGGGCACCTATTAAAACTGGAATGGAAAGCATATGTGCATATTCATGCTTGCGTCTTGGAATATTTAAACTAATGATGAATGGTACATTTCTAAAAATATAAAATGCAAATTCCATTTTAGTTTTTTACAGGGGATGGTTCTGCTTCTCCTGTCTTGGGGGTGGGGGCACGGATAGCCTGGTTTCTCTTGGCTTGGGATGGATGGCTCTGCTTCTCCTGGCTCAGGGAGAGTGGCCCTGCCCCTTGCTTTCTCTAGCAGGAGAAGCTGGGTCACATGACCCAGAACATAGGGCCATGCCCCAAGCCAGGAAAAGCAGGGCCACCCCAAGCTAGGAGAAACAGTAAGATACCCTTCCTCAAGTCAAAAGAAGCAGGGCCATCCTCACCCCCCTACAGTAAGCCAGGAGAAGCAGGGTTTGCCCCTCACCAGGAAAAGCAAAGCTATTCCCCCCAGGGCAAGAGAAGTAAAGCCTTCCCCATAACCCAAACAAGAAAAAGAGGCCATCCCAACCCTTTACAGCAGGTATCCACCAACCAAAATGGTCCTCAATGGATTGACCACCTGCAGAAGCAGGTCAGGAGATTGAGGGCCATGCATTCTCTCTTTTGAGTCTCTCCCCTCCCCACAGTACTGAGACATTTTCAAATAAATCCATCCACTTACCTTAATGAAAATGCACAATCAGTCAGAACCCTAACCCTCTGGTTCTGCATGCAGTTTCTTTCTTGGCTGTTTTTGCTGCTGGCATGACTTTTACTTGAGGGTCTGACTCTGTGCTGCAGCTACTGGCTGGGCAGGGTGGCTAGCTGTTGCTGCACTCTTTCATTATCTATCAGACTGTGATCAAGTATTTTATGAAAAAAGGCACATCATAGTACAGTTTGTTTGTTTTTTTTGAAATTTAATTTCTTTATTAGTTTATAGAAAGATAAAAAATAGGCAAGTGGTACAGAGAGCACAAACCATAGTAAATGACAGTAATTAGTTAATGGTAACAGTAAGAGACTACAGAATTCTGTAGGAATTATTGAGTCCTATAAAATAACAAGAACCCCCCTCCCCCATCCCCTTATCTCCATACCCCAACCCCCCCCACCTCAGGATGTGCCTTATTAAAAGACAGACAAATCTTACTACAGATAGCATACATTAGAATGTAACCCATATAAGACAAGGAATATACAATGAACTAATAGCAGCTAAAGGAGCCAGAGGTGTTCTCATAAAGACATTAGTTCAAATAAAGAGCATACAGTTTACCCCATTTCCAATCAAATGAGGTCAAGCAATTCCGGGAGCTTGCTATTAATCTTTCAGTCTGAAAGCAGAGAGAAATTTCACTGATCCATTCTGCATATGATATAACCAGTTGGTCCATCCAGTGCCTGAGGACCAATCTTTTAACAACTATAGAGATTAAAGCCATATGGAATCTACACTCCATAACCTGTATATTGGAAAACATCCCTAGAATACATACCTCTATGGTAAATAAATCTCCCAGACCCAAAAGAGGGTCTAGGTTGGACTGGATGGTCCGCCATAGTGGAGCCACCTTGTCACACTGCCAAAAAATATGTACCAGGTTCCCTTCCACCATGTCACACCTTGTACAAAGAGTTGAAGGTAATCTATCTAATTTAGCCAGCTTGACAGGGGTATAGTACAAGTTATTCAATATATGATATTGGGTGAGCCTATGCCTAGCCTGAGAGAGATACTGGTACATATCTACCCAAATCCGATCCCAGACTAGAGGGGTTTCTGGCAGAAGAGAGGACCAACATTTAGAACCAGTAAGGGGGTTAGGGAATTTAATGTCCAATAGGAAGGAGTAAGTCTTGGAAATGCTATGGGCCTTATTTGCATGCTCTTGTATCTGGTCTAGAAAAGGCTTAACTTGAGACGATGTGGTGGTGGACCCAAAACTGGAGGCCAATAGGTGTCTTAGATGGAAGATTTTAAAAATACATTTCTGAGGGATGTTATATTTGGCCATAACCTCTCCCGAGGATAAAAGAGAGTTATTCAGGAACAAGTCATCGACACAACAATCCCTCAGCTGAGGAAGCCAGTCCAAGGGGAGCGGGAGACCACCGAGCTTAATATTTAGGTTTAGAGTAAGAGGCTGGGTAGTGTCTTTCCTAGGAGAAAGGTTAAAGAAATTCCAGCATTGATTCAACACTTTAATGGAGGTACCTATGGCACTACCTTGTAGAGGGAGGTAATATGGAAAAAGTATAGTAAAAAATCCTAGATGGCTGGAGACCATGCTCGACTAAAATCTTTCTCTCGAGTTGTAACCAAATTGGTAGATAATCCTCTGCCCTCGAATCATACCACCTCCCAATTTTTTACATGTGACTTGCTCAGTAATATAGCATGAAATTGTGAAGGTGAAGCCCCCCCTTTTTCTTAGGTAAGTTAAGCTTTAAAAAAGGCTTTCCTGGGTTGTTTGCCTTGCCAAATAAACTTGGAAATAAACCTGTGGAGGAGTTGGAAATAGGGCATAGGTAGATATATATTCATTAAACTAAGTGGGCAAAAAACCCGAGGCAAAACATTCATCTTGATGATATTTATACGACCCCACAGAGAGAGAGGAAGAGCAGACCATCTCTGAAGGTCATGCTGTATTTTAGTCAGCAAGTCATCCAGGTTAAGCTTCCTGAAAACTTCAGGGTCTTTGGTAAGATAAATACCTAAATATTTAAAGGACGAAAGGGCCCATTTCATGCCAAACTGGAAGAAGCTAACCTGAGGTGTGTTGACGTTCAGCGGAAATATGACTGATTTAGCCAAATTTAGCTTGTAGTTTGCCACTTGGCCAAACTGGGCAATAATATGCAATATGTGTGTTAGAGACGATTCTGGGTTAGTCAGATGTAAGAGAATATCATCGGCATAGGCTGAAAGAACCAGAGACTGTTGCTGAATGAGACAACCTGTGACCAGGGGTGAGTTCTTGATACTGAGAAGGAGAGGCTCCAAATATAAATTAAACAAAAAAGGTGACAGGGGACATCCTTGCCTACTGCCTGTAAATAACGGGAATCGAGAAGAACAGACCCCATTGCAGTAGATTCTAGCAGTTGGAGATTTGTAAACTGATTTAATCCATTGGATGAAAGTCTCTGGGAAGCCCATTCTCCCCCAATATAATCCAGAGAAACTCCCAGTGAACTTTGTCAAAGGCTTTCTCCGCACCCAATGATACTAAAGCCATAGGAGCTTGGGAGTCTTGGGCGGCCTGGAAAATATGTGAGAGAGTGCGCAGGTGGTCAACTGAGGATCTGCCTTGGACAAACCCTACTTGTTCAGGACTTAACAAGTTGGACCAGACCCTTTTGATTCTAAGGGGATATAATTTTCATTAGAATTTTAATGTCATAGTTTAGAAGTGAGATTGGTTGGTAACTAGATGGGTCCGTCAGAGACTTATCTGGTTTCAATATCAAAACAATAGTGACTTCTAGCTGGGAAGGGTCCAGAATATCAGAAGTAAACATGTACTTGAACAGTTTGATTAAGAGGGGAGCAAGTTCTTTACCAAAAACTTTATAAAAGTTAGAAGGAAAACCATCAGGCTCCAGAGCCTTGTCCGGAGTTAGTTCTCTGATCACCTCTTCCACCTCCGCCACCGTGATAGGGGCAATCAGAGCCTCCCCTTGGTGGGTCTGCAGGAAGGGAAGGGGAAGACCCTCCAGAAACTGGTCCACCTGGGAATGAGAAAAGTGGGAGGAGCCACTGCCATAAAGTACCCTGTAAAAGGACTCAAAAACTGGTGAGATATCTCTGGGAGAGGTTTTAAGTGAGCCATCAGAGGATAATAAAGAGGGGATCCATCATGATCCCTCCACTTCCCTCAAGTGAAGAGCCAGCATCCTACCAGACTTCTCCTCTTGATTGAAATAATGGGCCTTGGTTTTTAGTAGGGCGTACTCTGCCTTATCCCTTACCCAGTCTGAATACTCATTTCTAAGTTTCATTAGGGCTTCCAGATCTACTTGGGAAGATGAGGAGGATAACTTATTTTCCACCAACCTAATATGATTCGAAAATGACATGATCTTAGTCTCCCTCTGCTTTTTCCTTCTGGATGTGAGTTTAATAAATTCCCCCCTGATGAAACATTTAAGGGAGCACCAAAACAAGTCCTCCCTCTCAATTGAGCCTGAGTTAGTCTCCACAAAGTAAGAGATTAGAGATCTAATATGAGAGACTATACACTTTTCTTTTAAGAGCTGGGCGTTTAGTTTCCAGGAGGTGTCTCTTTGCACCTGCGGGTTCGGGGAAACCAGAATCCATGCCACAGAGTGATCTGATACCACAATGGGCTCTATGCCCGACTGCAGCACTCCAGACAAAATGTTATTGCTAACCAAAATTAGGTCAATTCTGGACCACGACTTCTGCACCTGAGAGTAGTAAGAAAATAGTTGTCTTGTGGGATTAAGTAGACACCATGGGTCGCACAAGCCCAGTAGGTCCATAAAATTCCTCATAGCCAGTTGTGGGGAGAAAAGTGGTTTCAGGGGTCTATAGGATTTATCCAGATCTTGTGACGGAGCGATATTCCAGTCTCCCCCCAGTATTAGCATTGAGGGCAAGAATCCACTCAAGTTTTCAGCTAAGTTCATGAGAAAATCTGGGTCCCCACCCACTGGGCCATACATTGCCCCCAATATTATCCCAACATTATATAGCATGCCCGTCACAATAATGAATCTGCCTTCATGGTCCGTTAAACACTCTTCTGCCAGAAAAGGTATATGTTTCTTGACCAAAATGGCTACCCCCCTACTAGAGGACGACCCACATGAAGCAAAAACTTGGGCATAGCCCTGCCGGCAAAGCCTGTTGACTTCTGGTGATAACAGATGGGTCTCTTGCATCAAGAGAATATCCACAGTCAGGTGAGCACAGTTTTTGAGAACCTAGTACCTTTTAGTTAGGTTTCTGACACTTCTTACATTCCACGTTGCAATTTTAATCGCTGTAACACTCATTAGCAATTAAACAAGACAATGGTAAGATATATAACCCTGGAGAAACAAGCAACCCCAGAAGGCACATCCTACCCTCCTCCCACCACACATGAGCAACCTCCCAACCATACCCCACCCCCTCCACCACCACCCCTTCCGTCAAAACCATTAAAGAGTAGCTGGAGTAGCATAGATTCCAAACGTAATACTGCTACCCTTACCCACTCTAATACCGAGAAAGAAAACCACGTTCCCCACCCTCTCCCCCAACCCCCCAACTATGTACAAATGTTCTCCTGACTACCCCTTGAGGTATACTAAGGATGCTAGTACTTGGGTCAGGGAATGAAACCCCAAAAGCATCCTCTTGATGGGAGGCACAGACGATATCCACGGACCAGTATAGTAAGGAAGCACCCCCTACTAATCCTAAAATGATTGCCCCATGAGCACTGGGAACTCCCTGACTGAGATATCCCCCAACAGGGATGCCTTCCCCCCTCTCCCTGGTGCACTTAGCAGTCCCTCCAGGGCCAGCTCCCTCATGGAGCTTCCCCCCCACCCTCTGAGGAATCTAAGTGAGCCCTAAAAAATAGACCTGAAAATTGAGGACCTGTCCAGAACCTGGGAACCCTCTACTCTATAGACATGCCAAATACTCGCAGCCTTGGAGAAGAGTGGAATAGCTCATATAGAGTAGGTAAAATAAATATTTTGGGAGGGTGCACCATTACTTCCAGGCATGATTTGTCAAAGCCACAATTGAGGATGGGAACCCCCAGGAGCTCCCTAAAAGAATGTCCCCCAGATAAGTTCTAGTCCCCACTGTGGGAAAGTTGGTCCCTAGCAAAATGCTGCCTATCTGGATTACCCCATAATCCTAAATGACTTGCTGCTGTCCGATCCACCTAGCACCTCAAGAACATGACCATGCTAAACAGCAAGCATGAGCTTAAGGCTGGCTAGCCTAGGGGTGTAAAGCCCTGAAACCCCAGTAGCAGCAATAAAAATACCCATCGGTCCATCTAACCCTGGGGACCGAAACCAGGCTTCGCCGCAGACATTACCATTTTGTGCTGAGGGGTCATACCCCAGATTATGTAACTTTGTTGGGCGTTAGGAAGCAGGACCATGCTGACATCTAACAGTCAGCTCACTGGAATGCTGACGATAGCGGCACCCATAATCCACGCTGCCTACTATCACCCCAATCTATCGCCCCCTCTCGAAAGGGCATCCCAAACTGTACAGCCCAGTCTTACCCAACAGGTATCTGGAACTTGCCTATCAGCCTCTCATAAATAAACTGCCTATGGAAATTCACTAGAGCTGAAATTACCTGATTTGGGGAAGTACGGGAGGAGCCAGGGGAACAATAAGTGCTGAGGGAACCAAATGGTCCAACCGGTCCTGTGTCATGTAGAAACCCTGGCTACACCAAAGGTTCCCCTTCCCCCCACCCACCAGCAGGCCTCACGAGCCATCACAGAGACCAGGCCTACCAGGCCACAAACTGGTCTACCCTGCTACCCCCCCATCACCATAAAAACCAAAAGAGAGAGAAGAGAGAGAGAAAAACATCAACAAAAGGTAAGAGTCCAAGAATATTATTTAGAACAGGAGATAGCTTCTTGACACTTCGTCAGGGATTCAACCCGATTTGAACAAGTTGGGTAACTTGAGAGAGAGATCCAGTGCAGCTTTCTCTGGAGGATTCATAGGAATACCAAGAACCCTCGATGGCTACTTGTAACTTGGCAGGGTAGTTCATTTTGTAGCGAATACCCACTGCAATCAACTTGCTAACTGTAGAATGGAAAGCTGAGTGTTTCTGCCTCGTCTCGTAGGGAAGATCTTGAGTATTGCATAGCTTCGAACCGCTCCATAAAATTGCTTGCAGCTCTCTTGCCTTTAGTAATACATGTTGCTTCTCCAAGAAGCTTAAAGACTCTTGATGATGATGGGCCTAGGCGGTGCTCCAGCTATAGGTTTCGGCCTGAGAGAACGATGAGCACGTTCTATATCATATTGTGGATTGAGAGGTGAAGGCCCAACAACCTTGCTCAGAAACTTCTGGAGAAAGAGAATGATATCAGAGCCCTCCTCGGTCTCAGGGAGGCCCAGAATCACCAGATTGTTTCTCCGGCTCCTTCCTTCCAAATCCTCCGTTTTAAGTTGCAGTTTATTCATCTGCTGCCTAAGATGGACAATCTCTGGGTCTGTCTTCTCTCTCCAGGTCTCCAGGGAGGTAGTTCTTGCTTCCGAGTCCCCCATTCTGGTGGTTAGGGTGCTGAGGTCTTCTCTTAGTGATTTCAACTCAGTAGAAATGTCGTCCAGCGTTTCCTTAAACAGTAAGAGCTCCTGAAGGAAACGATCCTCAGTAAGAGGAACTGGTGAAGCACTGGATGGGGTTAATTTAGCTGCAGACTCTGAGTTCTGGATTTTAGATTTTTTAGGAGATTTTTCGGGTGTGGATGGTGGAGTGTGCTTCATGCCAGCAGGTCTCATCTCTGCTTCCATCTCAGTCTTCCCCAAATGCATTAATATACACAAAGCAAAGTGCTACCAGAAATAGAAGAGTGATATCAATACTCCAGATGTAAATCAGAGCTTTAAACTTTGGTTTTTGTAGGGTAAAAAGTAGTTTAAAGAGGGTGGATATCGGGAGCTCCACAAAAATGCTGCCTCTAGCTGCACTGCATCATGTGACACAGTACAGTTTTTTAAAGTTAGTTATACTGCTGGGTTGGGGGGGCGCTTCTATGCTGCAGCTTGCAAGCAATGGCAATGCAGTTCTGGTTTGGTAGGCATGATTGGCTGGGTGACTCCTGATTCAGGCAGCTAGGCAGTCACCAGGAGCCAAGCCACAGTGCCACTCCCTGCCCCCAACACTGGGTGCCCAATTATAGGGTTGGGTGGTAAACTAAATTGAAAGCAAGTAGCCACTTGCTGCTCAACCCTGTTGCCAACAAACTTCCCCAATTCTGACACCAAGTGCCTAAACCTAGAATCAGACAATAAATGAAAAAAAGTAAGCAACAATGACAGCCAAAGCCCAGTGCTGCTAACCCTCCATTCTAACATTAGGTGCCCAGCCCCCCATTCCAACAGTCAATGAAAAAAGTAAGCAGACAATGGGAGCCCATCTATAGTGATGTTTTAGAAAGAAACATTAGTTGTTATCTGCTTTAATCTATTGTAGCATTGCTCCCTGTTATTCATTGTACTATTGCACATTTGTGTACTTGCCACTTGTACATCAAATAAAAAGCAATGTTATTCCACAGTCAACAGTACAACTTTAACCTGTTTAATAGAAAAGCATATGGGAATTCATAGGTTGAATACTAAAAACAACAAAAGTGCAGTAGTGCAATGAACATCAGGGAGCAATGCTAGTGCTATATTGGGGCAAAAACAACTAACGTTTCATTCCAGTAGCAGAGTTTTATCAGTCAGTAACTTAATGCAGAAATGTCCTTATATTATCTGGCACTACTGTAGGTCTGAATAGCACATGTATGGACAGCACTGTCAATAACTGCACCTTCCATACAGCACTATGCAGAAAAGTGGCAGGAACAAATGCCTCAAGTAAAGGCAATGCCACTGGTAGTGGTCACAAAGCACACTGATAACTGCTACCAGTCCAAACACTTATTTTTTTTTTTTGTGGTTAATAGGTTTTATTGATTTAACTTATTGAAGCATTACATGAAGTAAAACATCCAGATACTTTGCGATGATATTACAGACTGTTACATATGTCTGTATATGTTCAATTAGATAAACATTTATTTTAGTGGGGGCTTGGCCCCCCACATCCACCTTAACTAAAATAATCAACCCTGAGTTAGAATACAGAAGAAAAACAACATTTTGAATGCCAGGATTAGAATCCTGATCTCCACCACCATTGTGGCCAAGCAGCTCCACGTCACAGTCCTCTCTGCCATGGGAGCAGCTCCTTCACCATTTTTGATTTCCCAGCCCTTGTCTTCTTCCTAGTACTATGGATAGTGACCTGGGTAGTGCTTACTGCACAGCACTGTTTAATCCCTGTCACTGTCTGTGGTACGGCATTTGGACATCGCTGTTTTTTCCTTATGCTATATTTATAGCACTATTGTAACTGGTTATTATATTATCCACCACCAGTGATGTGTACAAATGAAAAATGTAAAACAATGAATATGATGCAACCTTAGGATACGAGGAGGCACTTATAAAATTACAACCGGCAATTAAGGTAATGAAAAATATAGTATCAAACGTGGCATAAACTACCCAAAAAGAATATTTTCAGTTGGTTAGTGCATGTAATAATAATAAAAAAAGCTTTATATATAAACTACAACATCAGGAAATATATACTGTATAGAAATCCATTTTATGGATGTTGGAGTGAAGCAATTAAGATATAAAATTGACAGGTATTCATTTATATATCGCTTCTCTTGAGAGACATGTTCTGTAGGACTGCGGAAACATTGAACTCTGCAGTATAATGATTCCAAATATCAGGAATCTATTCTAAAACATTAGATAAAAAATAGGGTGTCATTATATCAGATGGTCAGTCATAATGGATCTATACCTTGGGGGCACGCTATAGCCCAGGTGTGAATTATTTCTGTAGACAATCTTTATTTCCCATATATAAAGATGGCAGGCATACTTTCCAACAGAAGTGCTTTTTTATCGTATTACAGTGGTAGTGATCTAAAAGTTGCCTACCTCAATGTACCACTGAGGTACCACTGAGGCACTTAAGTCGCAATTTGCATTGACTGTAATGTGATTCTGCTTCAGTACAGCTAGATATATCTCAGTAATGAGAAACTTCTAGGTATACCTTAGTACTGAAAAACTTTTATATGTCTACCACTGTATGGTTATGGCTAAATGAGCATCTGCTATAGTAATGTTCTGCTTTTACTTGTTTTTTATACTACATGCCTGACATTTATATTTTGTATCACAGAGTTCATTGGCTCCACAGTGCTAGGAAAAATGTCTCGTGAGAGAAGGAGTATATATGGCTGAACACTTTAACAGCTCACATCCTCAGTGCTTCACCCCAACATGTGCAAAATGGAACTTCAACCATAGAATATGCACAAGGATATGATGCTAGGAAACAAAAGTCAGAACAAAGGCAAAAAGTTTCCTGTACACACTAACCTGTAGACAGGGACACCATACAACTTCTTTCAGTATGAATTTCACATTTATTAAAGTGCACACCAACTCCAAACTTCAGCCTGACATGTTCGGACGTATGTGTCATTTCTCAAAAGCTTTTAAGAAAGGACTCCTATGTCCAAAACATGTCAGGCTGAAGTTTGGAGTTGGTGTGCACTATAATAAATGTGAAATTTGCACTGAAAGAAGTTGTGTGGCATCCCTTTCTACAGGTTGGTATGTGCAAAATGGACTTTGATATAAAGTTTATATTTACTGTTATTGTGGTTTACACAGTATGTAGAGTTTTTTTTAATACTTTCATCTACTAACCAACTGCTGAAAATATGCCTTGTGGGTAGTTAATACCAGGTCCGATGTTATACTTTTCATTACCTTTATTGCCTGTTGTAACTTTATGAGCCTCCTCGTATCCTAAGGATGTGTCACATTGGTATCAGACTGCAAATGTCTCTTTCGTATATGATGCTGTGTGTCATTTTACATGTAATATGACAAATTTTAAACAGAACCTTTAACAACAAAACAATATCTACTCTAATCAATTTGCTGCTGTATATTGCTCTGACTAGAATTTTATTTTATATACTGTGAGCTTGTTTCGACCTTGCAAACCACCTAAACCTTTTTCTCAGGGATCCATGAGGTCATCACAAACCTTAGGTGTGCAGAAATATCTCATTATAATGTACACAGCAATCCATACACTTTCTGTACAACAGTTGGAAAACATTACATTCAGGCATCAGTTAGGGATGAAGCTCAAAGCCATAAAAGTAGGGGAGTACAACATTCATCTGAATTTTGGTGATTGTGTGGTGTTGAGTTCCTTGAGTTTTAAATGTTTGCTGAAATCTGCATTAGTTTCACTATAACTTTTGAACACTTTTCTCAAAGGATTAGTGTGTCTGTCTTATAAGACTTGGAAAGTTACTCGTGTACTAAAGCTTTGAGACAGAGGATGTCAAAGTTAAGGTAACACAAATGCTGCTTCAAGAAAGTGTTCAAACCCCAAGGAATGCCCCGCCACACATTCATCAAGACTCAGGGAACTTTTTACCCCAGCGTCATACTAACCAACTTTTGTAGTTTTTGTGCTTCAACCCTAACTTATATCTAAATGCATTTTTTTGCAGTTACAGTCAATTCCACTTGCATGCAGTTTTTGAATGTGCTTTGTTTCATTCCCAAATCATTTCCTGTTCTATGCTGTTGACTTATTTATGCATTTTTTTAATGTGAACATTGCAATTTTCAGTCGAATGCAACTTGTTTGCCTCTTTTCCATGTATTACAATCTGACCGAGGTGGTAATTGCTCAGATTTTGTTTGAAAATGGGTACTAAATTGTGTTGTAGCTGCAGCTTAAAAGGTATAAGGAGTCCTTTACACTCTGTAAACTGCCTGCAAAAACAATCAAAAATACCAAAAGAAACACCAGCCCATCAGCACAGCAGTGGCACTATCGCTCATGGAGTTGGTAAACTGAGTTTGGGAATGAGCTTAGGTCACTGGGGGACAGCAGGAGGGGGAGGAGGATTAAGCATCCCAGCAGATGTGCTCATCTTCTGGGGAAAGAGGGTCCCCATCCTTGCTGCTATACTGCCACCTTGGTGAACACAGGTGACAGTGCAGTTGGGGACACCATGGGAGGGGAAGACATTGGCTGAGAACTGGAGTAGCAGCACGCCTTGTGTACAAATGCTCCTTGGATCTCCTTTTGTGTTGGCATCCTTGGCATTGAGAGAAAAAATGAAAAGACTCCACAGCCAGCCTGATGATGGCCTCTGGTACACAGCTGAAGGACCAAACCCTGAAATCCATGAGGCACCAAGCCTGAGGAAGGCAGTGTACAGGTAGGGGGGAGTAAGGGGTGCTCTCTTTTCCCCCACCTGGGGAGTTAATCCAGGGCAGCATGGAGGCAAGGGCACCTGAGGAGGACCGCTAGTAGGCCTAACAATAGACACCTTGGAGGACCCTGAGGGATAGGCTGAGCTGCAGCATAGAAGTGGGTATGTAACACAGATACACACAGAAGGTGATGACAGATAAGGACAATATGGCCTACCTAGTCCTCCCCTTTTCATTACCTAATGCATTACTACAGACCCTAGTTGATCTGTGGTTTACCCTGTCTTCCCTATTGCTAGAGTACTCTTATGTCTATCCCATGCATTCTTGAATTCCCGTGCTGGTTTTGCCCCCACCACCTCTGCAGGGAGGCTGTTCCAAGCATCCACTATTCTTTCTGTGAAAATGTACTTCCTCACATTGCCCCTGAGGCTGCCTCCATCTAACCTTATATCATGCATCCTTGTCCTTGTACATCATCTTTTCTGAAAGATGCTACCCTCCTGTACCTTGTTTATACCCCTGATGTACTTAAATGTCTCTATCATACCCCCCCCCCTCCAGGAATACATATTCAGGTCCTCTAGTCTTTCCTCATATGACTTCTGGTGCAGTCCTTGCACCATTTTGGTTGCCCTTCTCTTGACTGCCTTTAGTTTGTCTATGTCCTTCTGGAGATGTAACCTCTGGGACCGGACATAGTACTCCAGATGAAGTCTCACTAGTGATCTGTTCAGTGGCATAACTACCTCCTTTTTTCTGCTGGTGATACCTCTCTCTATGCACCCTAGCATCACACTGACTCTCCCCACAGCCTTCTCATATTGTTTAGGTACCTTTAGGTCATCAGATATGTTACTCCCATGTACCTTTGCTGACTGGTGGCCATCAGCACCTCCTCCATCCCATCTTGAAATCCTCCCTAAATAGAAAATTAAAAGAAAAAAAAAATAATAGCGAGATCTGTGCTCTTCACTGAGCATGAAGCACAACTGCTTGAGTACTTTGCCTCAGTGTTCACTAGGGAGGAGGTTGGGGAACTTCCAGAAAAGGGGTTGAAGGACACAGAAGGTGAAGCAGATCTGACTATTGGGGTACTTGCTGAAGAACAAGCCACTGGGGCAGGTAGGCCAGGGGTGAGATATCAGGCTGGCTCTGCTGAATAGGGGGGACAGATGCTGATATTCCTATTGGTCGGGTGTGGAATGCTCTCCAGTCCCTAAAAAAGGATAAATCTCTGGGGCCTGATGCTATTCATCCTAGAGTACTGAGAGAGTTGGCAGATATTTTCGCTGTGCCATTGGCGGATCTCTTTAACTTGTCTCTCCAGACAGGGAGAGTGCCAAGGGATTGGAAGCAGGCACATGTTGTGCCCATCCATAAAGGGGGATTGAGCGAAGAGCCAGAAAACTATAGACCCATCAATTTGACATCAGCAGTGGGGAAGACAATGGAGAGCATAATTAAGGAAAGGCTAGGAGGTTTCTTGGATGACTGGCAGCATGGGTTTGTGCCAGGTAGACTGTGTCAAATAAACCTTGTAGGGTTCTATGAGTGGGTGACATCAGCACTTGACAGGGGAAGACCAGTGGATGTAATGTTCCTGGACTTCAGCAAGGCATTTGATTCAGTCCCTCACATTGGCCTAAGGGAGAAGCTGGGGGGGATGAGGGTAGGCCATTTGACGGTTAGGTAGATTGGAAACTGGCCTTCAGGTCACACTTAGTGGGTAGTGGTCAGAGGGGAGGTCTTGTCTCCTAGGGAGGTCATAAGTGGGGTCCCACAGGGATCAGTCCTGAGGCCACTCCTGTTTAATGCCTACATCTTGAATATCAGGGAAGGTATCGGGTGTGAAATATCTCTTTGTGGATGACTGTAAGCCTGGGGCAGTGGTGGAGGGAGAGGAGGGGAGATTGGCTCTGCAAGATGACCTGGATACTTTGTATAGGTGGTTCTGCACCTGGAAATTGAAATTTAACTCCTCCAAGTGCAAGGTGTTACACCTAGGGCGGGGAAACCCCAACTATGTGTACTCCCTGGGGGGGATGAATTGCAGACATGGCAAGGGAACAAGACCTAGGAGTCTTGGTGGATGTTAACATGAATAATTCATAGAAGTGTAGGAGGGCTGCAGTCATGGCAAATAGGATGCTGGGATGCATCATTAGGGGGATTATCTCAAGGAACAGGGAGATGATTTACCACTGTACAACAACTTGGTTAGACCACATCTTGAGTACTGTGTGCAGTTCTGGAGGCCGCACCTAAGGAGGTACATCCAACTCCCGGAGAGGGTTCAGAGGAGGGCAACCAGAATGATCCAGGGCCTGGGGGACATGACATATGAGGAATGACTAGGGGAGTTCAACCTGTTCTCGCTGGAGGAGACGAGGGACCAGCGGGACATGATTGAGGTCTTCAAGTACCTCAGGGGAGTAAATAAGGTAAGCCAAGATAGGATATTTTGACTGAAGGAGGGTGGAATCACCAGAGGACACAGTTGGAAGATTGAGGGTGGTAGGATTAGGGGGGAAAGAAGGAGGAGGTATTTCACTGAGAGAGTGGTGGAACCATGGAATGCACTGCCTGGGGAGCTGGTACAGGCAGCTAGAGTGGAGGGATTCAAGAGAGGGTGGGACAGGTATAGGCAAGGGGTGAAGCAGAGGCTGGTTTGCCCGGGGGGGGAGGCAGGACTGGGGGATGGAGTAACTGTGGAAGGAGACAGATAGAGGGCTACGGTACCCAATCAGAGTACTGAAGCATGAGCACACTTGATAGACCAATAGGCCTACTCTACTGGCATCTAGTATAAGCCTTCCCCGTATGCAGTAAAATAAGTCAATTAACTGCTAAACATGCCTTCCTGTGGGCCTTGAAAATATATAGATCATGTTCTGGATAAATGCAATTTTGAAGTACAATGTTGTGGAAATATTACTGTCCTCAACAGTGTGCATACAAGAGGAACTGACTGTAATTCCATCTTTTTTTAAAGGATGTTTAAAGCAGCAGTCATTGTTAGTAACCATTTTTTTGTTAGCAATAATGTTTCCTGGAAAACATATCAAGATACCAAGTTTTCTTTGCATTTTAATTCATTCCTGAACCAAGATATGGGATTTTGACCTTTTTAAACATTCCCTCACCTTTCCATTCCTGCCATAAAAAATAACTAAATACATATTGGTACTGTGATGTGCTTTTTGCCATCAGAAACATGTGATAACACCATTCCAATATAGCCACATTATGAATCTAGCATGGACATTCAACAGGTAACATCAACAGAATATTTTTTTTTTAATTGTGAGTGGTGTCCATCTTTAATTATGTAAGTTAATAATGACAAGACTAGCTATAAAAGCTGCTTTTAAGATAGCTAAGAAAACTGAATATACACTGAGGATGACTACAAGGATGTCAGAAATACATTTTTGCTAATAAAAAAAAAAATCAGATGCAATGTTTTGCTGACAAATATTGCTGCTTTAAATCAAATGCACATTCATTTGTATTGAGAATACATTGTCAACACTTCTTTTGCCTAGAGCATACTGACATCTTCTGGCACACCAAGGCTCACTCATCCCATCATGTTAAGCAGCCCTGGACAGTCAGAGACACCCCCTTTTCATACTGACACATGCCAAGCAGTCCCTGATGTCCAGAGGTATCCCCCGCTACCATCCTGCCACAAACTAAGCAATCCCTAAAATCCAGTCATTAAAATGATCCCCACACTTACAATACCAGCAGCTGCATTTTTAATGGTCACAGACAAGTTCAGTATTTGCACTTCCTGATTACAAGACAATTAAAACATCTTAATTTAAATTAAGCTAGATCCAAGAACAGCAAAAGTGCTATCTTTGTGTCACAATCATTTTTCAGTTTTTCAGTTTCATTTTGAAAAATGTTACCACAGTTCAAATACCTGCCACTATAATTTTTTGGTGTGCACAGCTGTCTGATTATGTTTTTCAGTTTCTGCTTTTGTCCTGCGGTGCTTTTTTTTTGTCACAGGTATTTGCAATCGTGTTCTGCGCTTCCTGATTACAAGACAAATAATGCTTTGTAATTTCAAAGTATCTCAATCCAAAGCAAACAAAATGTCTACCTCTGTGTCACCATCTGAAGGACTTGAAAGGCCTGTTTCAATTCTTCATTGTGTTTCAGTTTTTTATGAGCAATAAATACTGTCCTAACACATGTCATCACAGGTCTAATATATGTGACTACAATTTGACTGTTACTCTATGCAACTACATTTTCTATTTTTGCTTTTGCAGCTGTTACATTTTCAACTTGTGTGTGAAAACATCTTATGGAAATGTCACAAAAACACTGTGCATGGCATCCACCAAACTTGAAAATAAAAATAACATTACTGTGACAGTCATGCTCTTGCTCAAGATTTTTGCACAATGGCACACTGCTACCCCTTTTTGGGACATATCAAGGGGAAGGTATGCAGGCTCTTCACTCTGGCCTGGTAGCCATAATGTATGTTCCCTTTTTTGTGCACCCTTCAGGGTAAGACTTGCCTGATTTAAGGTTGCCAATGCAATCCCATAACGTTTCTCATCTTGATGCCCCAGAATGCCTTCTGTAGTCATGTCCTTGATATGCAGAAGTCAGTTTTATCCTTTGAATTACAAGAAAGCTCTGCTCACCAGCCAGCTGAATACTGTTATCATCAGCCTTCTCGCATTGGCTTTTGAGAGGAATGCCTCCTGTATTTGTCTGAATCCATTTGCTAATGCAGTACACACCTACACAACCCATACACTACAGTAACAACACCTTCACTTTGTGCATGCATGCAAGCAAACATAAAAACACCATATTTTGGAAAAGATCTAAAGAACTTAAAGGTTTCAGTTTTCAAATCTTTGCCATATTTTAGTTACTGATGAACACATAAGCATCTGAAAACCCACATTTGCATTTCCAAATGCGTTTTGTAACTCAGCAATGACTGCATCAAATTTTACCACACTTGACAAGTGCTCAGCTCCTGTAACTACAAGCCTGTACACCCTATGCCATGTATTTAGGTCCATGGAAAGCAGTGTTCCAAGTGACTGAAGACTGGGGGTTAACATTAAAGTGCCTACTCAACCCTCACTATATTGTAGCTGCTGTGCTGCTATAATACAGCTCTTCTGCTATCAGTACAGTAAGTCTTATTTATGGCAAACACAGAATAATACTTTTCGATTGACTTACTGTACCATACTATAGGTATCAAATTGTTGTCAATATTCACTAGGAGGCAGAAACTGAGGGAGAGACTGAGAGAGATGTTGGTGATTACATGTTGGTGACACTACACTACATTATATTATATTATATTATACACTAGGGTTTACTTATACAGTAGTTATCACAAGAAGGACAGAGGTTACAGAAAACCTGAAACATTAACTTCAGGTTTCCCCTTTTATGTTTGTATTAATATAGTTTTCAGCTGGACTCACATTAAAATACTAATTGCAGTTGACAGTAAATACTAGTTAAATACTGTATAAGCAGGTGCTCTTCAGATATATACATGTTGTAGACATTTACTGATCACTATTAAGAACAATAAAACATACATACAGCACTTTCAAAACACACAATGTGATTCCCTGCTGTACATGCATCATTATGAACAAACAAGTGAAAAATGAAGTTGGTCTTTAAAACATTTCTAAAATGCTTGGAAGCAGTTTTGGACACATAGCAGCTACATGTGCTGTCAACTCTGTAGTGTAGCAAAACTTGTTGCCAGCTACATATAAACTGAACTCTGTAGTGTAGCACTGTGTAGCAAAACATGTCGCCAGCTACACAGAAGCCGAACGCTGTAGTGTAGCAAAACATGTTGCCAGCTACATAGAAACTGAACTCTGTAGTGTACTGTAGCATGGTGTCAACTGCATGTGGACTCCAGGCAACAGGATGATGCCACACAGCCAAGAACTTGGTCTGGGGCAGGTACAGTACCAGAAATGTGGTTTAGAGCAAGTAGTCGACTATCTTTTTAGTAGGAACGAACAGGAATTATGGCATCTGGTCTACAATGCCAAGTGATCTGATTCGTGGCTCGTGGGCTGTAGGGAATGTAAGTCAAGAAAGGCTGCAGACACCATGGACATCCTGTAGTCCTGAATGGGGAGGGGGCTTTCTGAAAGGTGGCGCCCTCCTCCCATAAAGATGTACAAAAGACACCGGACCTGTAGTAAAAACAGCTGCAATAGTACTTACATCTGTGGGCTTTGAGTCCCTCAAAGGACACAGGTTCGTAGTCGTAGTACTCGTAACTCCAAATGTAATCTTCCGATTTAGATGGTGCCTGCTGCTGGGACGTGTTATTGGAAATTCGGCTAGGATCAGACATGTCCACACTGCATAAAAGAAACATAAGAAAAACAAGAATGATACACTGTAGTCATGTGATAAAAGACCAGTTTGTGTCCATAATGACAGTTTACTTTAGTGATGATGGGGCACAATATGTAACATCTATCGTCTGACAGTTCGCAATGTTACAATAATGCCCTGTCGATTAGTCTCGAATGGCGTTACACATAAAACTACGCAACACTTCTGTCTGTACACTGGCACGGTACGGTAACAGAGCTGGGCTAGCAGTCACAGGCTCAAAATGATGTGCCCGATCTCGAGGCCAGGGTGGCACAGAGTGGCACCATGCACTGAGGAGGAGGAAGGTGGCGCGCAGGACCTTACCCTTCACCGTAAAGCTGGGTAAGTTGGGGTGGGGATGGTTACGTCCCGCAACGAGGATATCGAAACTTCCTTCTCGATCGCATTCCCCACCTCTCTCCCCAGCCGCCACCACCACCACCAGCACCAGCACCACCTGAATTTCCTCGGTTGGGTGGCGGATATCTCTCGTCAACAGCACATATGCGTATCTTGCACACCCGGCATCTTTTTGTAAGGAATTCATAGTCGACTTTTTTAACAAGCGTCAGAGTTTATGTTTGAATAAAATAGGTGAAATATCTACACACACGTTACAAAATGAACTTCATGTTGTGATAGGCGTCTGCCTCTGGATACCGCGAAGAGTTGAGAAGATTATTGCAGTTCGGCTAACCAAGTTGTGATAGTCTATCTCTCTCTTTCTTTCTACCCTATTCCTGCCAGGAATCACCATTACGACATTGCAGCTTGGCATCAGTCCCCCGACAATAGGTCGACAACAGCCGACAACATTACTTATAAAAGACCTGTCTGGTTATTGCATGTAATTCTGCACTAACCTTCTTTTTCAGCCCAAATCTTGAACTTTCTTTTCGCAAGAGGTACACTGATAACTAACTGCACTCACACGGTAAACCCCAAAGGACAAGACAAGAGGTGTAACTGTGGAATAAGGCGCTCAGGGGGTCCCCTTGCTTCAGTGTGTTGCACGCCCCATTTCAAGTTAAACGACGCTTGATAGGGATTTCCTACCGGCTACAGTCTTACCCGCTGATGGATTGATTCTTCAGCTCCGTTGCATCCTGTGGCAGAAGATCGCAGAGGGCGTATGGGAGAACGTGAGAGGAAGGTGGCAGCACTACCAGAGAGTGAAGAGGGAGCCTCGTCCTCCCAGGACCAAGAATGTGATGCTGTTGCTAGAGGAATCGAGTTTCTGAGCTGGTAGAAGCTGCATCCCCCTACTCCTTCTGACTCTCTCAGGCTTATGCGGAGCCTGATCCCATTCTCCTCTGGGGGGTCCACTTAGCTGGAATCCTGTCAAATAGCCTCTATCTACAGCAGAGCTCGCGGTAGCCCAGAGACTGATTGTTGCAATCATGTCATAGTGACGGGGGTGGAGGTGGGTTAGCAGCAAGGACACTGGAAATCGAAGGAGTAGTCCCACTCGCTGTTCCCTCGTCGCACGCACAGACCATAGGCATGTGTTGTGTCTACATTTATGTAATGGGCAGCTGCTAAAAAGGACTATTGGGGCAGCTAGCCCGAACAAACAACCAGGGAGCAGGGTGCACCCAGGGACAAGGACAACAAAAAACAGCACACATAGTTATCACAAACTATGGATGCCATAGTGCAAATTTTCTACTCACAGTCACAGGCACAGTGTGGACATGTAGCATGTAAAGGAAACACCCAGTTCAAACTGCATTTCAAATCGCATTCAGATCGGTAGTGGACACAGTACTGAACAAGCCATCCGATGCTGCTGTAGAAAAGTGCCAAGTTCGTTGGCTCATAAACACAATCCTCACCAGGAAATGGGTTAGATTGGACAGCAGCTCACAGGAATTCAGTTCCATCACCTTTTAACAAGCATTTCAATGTTGGTGAAATAGGTAGTGCTTGGTGATACTTGAGCTGATTTGTGAGATTTTATTTATTTAATGAAATGTGGCTTTTCTCTATTACCAACCTTGGTAGATGAGCTAGGTAGCTGTAGGGAATATAAGCCCTACCCAAGGGTGTATAGAGTGCCGGAGAAGAAGGAGGTTGATGGGGAGGATGGAGGGCGAGTTTGAGTTTCTAAGCACAAAGTGCTGGGAGATGAGGGCTTCTGAGTGAAGGGAAGGGATGAAGGAGGAGCCTATTTCCCCACATTGAACCTCAGGCTTAAAGCCCTCCCACTGTCAATGCAGAATGTTTGCTTGCTGGTATTAGCATTGGAAATGTAGGAGTTACAGACAGATGCGGAATAGGAATGGCAGTGAGGTTTTGAACTTCAGGCCAACCCCACATCCACCTTGCAAGGACGGACAGGCACTGGGGTATGCGTTTGGGTTGTTGCCCATAACGTTAATGCAATTTCACCTCACCCTATCCTGCAGACACTGACAAGTGTTGAGGTCTGCCTTGGGGTGTTCAGCCTTACAGTCACCCCACACCATAAGGACATATGCTGAAATGGGTGCAATATAGGAGAATTGGGGGGGGGGCTCTGGTGCCAAAGAGTCCAAGGCACACCTTGATGCCTGCCACTGACTGCAGGTTGGGGGTGGAATGGCATGAGCATTACAGTTGGCAATCCAAAGGCACACCCCTGATGCCTGTCAGTCTGTACAAGGTGGGATGTTATAGTTAGAAACCCTAACACCCCCGGCGTTTGTTGCTGTTTGCACTACAAATTTTCAACATGGCCTTTTTGTGACCCCTACCTCATGAAAGTATTTGGGACCTCTTATCATGAACAGTGGCACAGTGATTTTTTAATGTCTCCTGAACTTTGAGTTCCCACAGCGACCGTGCCATTGTGCACCAGATGTATGAAAACACTGATCGGGCAGGATGTGAAGAATGACAGCTGTACCATTCATAGGGAGGTGTGAAGAGATGACAATGTTGAAAATCTGTAGTGAAAATATTAAAAATGCTTGAACATTTGAGCATACATGGAAACTGCACAATGCATGCGCATAATACAGTCATTTAGTGGAATAGTTTCACCAAATTTTCAACATAGGCATTTTGTGACCTCTGCTCATGAACACTATCACTATGATTTTCTTACTCTGTCCTGAACATTGATTCCCCAGAGCAACTGTGCTATTCTGTGCCAGATGTGTAAATGCATATTTCAGGCAGGATATGAATAGTGACAGCTGTACTGTTCATAAGGAGGTGTCAAAAAGTGACAGTGTTGAAAATCTGGAGTGAAAATATTACTAATATGCTAAATTACGAGGGTGCATGGAAACTGCGCAACATACAGTCACAACAGTAATTTTATGGACTTTTGTCACTAAATTTCAACATAGGCATTTTAGCACCTCTGCTCATGAACAGTGTCACTGTGTTATTCTTAATCTGTCCCAAACACTGACTTCCCACAGTGACCACGCTATTGTGTGCTGGAAGTGCGAAACACATTTCAGCTAGAATGTGAAAAATGACAGCTGTACTGTTCATTGGGAGATGTTAAAAAATGCCAATGTTGAAAATGTGGTGTGAACATATTACAGATTTGCAAAATTATGAGGGTGCATGGTAACTGCTCAACGCAGGCTCATAACACAGTCATTTTATGGACTTTCGTTGCCAAATTTTCATCATAGGCATTTTAGTACCTCCGCTGATGAACGGTGTCACTGTGACTTTCTTAATCTGTCCTGAACACTGATTTCCCACAGCGACCATGCTATTCTGCACTGGCAATGAGAAAACACATTTCGGCCAGCATGTATAAAATAACAGCTACACTGTTGATAAGGAGGTGTGGAAAAATGCCAGTGCTGAAAATGTGGAGTGAAAATATTACAAATTCATTAAGTTACAAGTGTGTGTGGACACTGAGCAATGCACGCTCACGTCATGTTTTTGATTTTTTTCACCAAATTTACAACATAGGTTTTTTGACAGCCCAGCTCATTAACAGTGGCACTGTCATTTCATTAATTGGTCCCGAAAGGTGCTTCAGCTCAGTGACCAAAAAAATCACCTTTCAGGACTAAATAACGCCATGACAGTGACTGAATTCATGAGGAGGGTCCCAATAATCCCATGTTGAAAATTTGGTGCCAAAAGTCTTAAAAATGCCTGAGATATCCACATAAGTTGAAAACCCCCCATTTATGCCATTGTACAGCTTATCTGTATTTCTTCAGTTCGCAGTTGGCTTTGAAGAGTGCAGACGTGTTCCTGGTCCACCAAAGATCATTGCGCTGGGCTCTGGAGGTAAGTATAGAAACATAGAAACATAGAATTTGACGGCAGATAAGGACCGCTTGGCCCACCCAGTCTGCCCATTTCCCTACCTACTGGATAAGCTGCAGATCCTAGTTAACCAGCAGTCTGCTTCTTCTTACTCCCACCCCCCAGAATTGCCTTATGACTGTCCCATGCATGCTTGAATTCCACCACTGATTTTGACTCCACAACCTCCTCCAGAAGGCGTTCCATGCATCCACAACCCTCTCTGTGAAAAAATACTTCCTTAAATTACCTCTGAGCCGCCCCCATCTTCAAATTGTGCCTCTTGTTCTTGCACACCTCTTTTTTGAAAGATGCTATCCTCTTGGACTTTGTTATCCTTGAGGTACTTGAAAGTTTCTATCATGTCCCCTCTCCCTCCTTTCCTCTAGGCTATACATATTAAGCTACTTAAGTCTCTCTTCATATGTCTTCCGTGCAGACCCTGCACCATTTTAGTTGCCCTCCTCTGGACAGCTTCCATCCTGTCTATGTCTTTGGAGACTGGTCTCCAGAACTGCACACAGTACTCCAGATGGGGTCTCACCAGCTGTCTGTACAGAGGGATAATAACTTCCTGTTTTCTACTGGTGATGCTCTCCCTATGCATCCCAGTAACCCCCAACCCTCCTTGCTGCCCTCTCACATTGCTTGCCCACCTTTAGGTCATCTGATATGACTACCCCAGGTCCCTTTCCATTTTTTTGTTGTTAGTATCTCACCCCCATTGTGTACTCTTCCCTGGGTTTTGTTTCCCAGGTGCATTACCTGCACTTCTTAGCATTGAATCTAAGCTGCCATACATTTGACCATTCCTCTAACCTTGCCAAGTCCTTCTCATCCTTTCCACCCACCCTGTGCATCAACTCTGTTGCAGATCTTAGTGTCATCTGCAAAGAGACATACTTTTCCTTCCAGTCCTTCTGCAATGTCGCTTATAAAGACATTGAAGAGGACCGGTCCTAATACTGAACCCTGCGTTACCCCACTAGTAACCCTCCTTTCTTCTGAGTGGACTCCATTTACTATTACTCTCTGTGTCCTATTCTCCAGCCAATTCTTTACCCAGGCTGTCATCTTGGGACCCACTCCCAGGCTGGCTAACTTGTATATTAATCTTTTGTGTGGGACTGTGTCAAATGCCTTGCTAAAGTCTAGGTAGGCCATGTCCACAGCCCTCCCTATCTACTACTTTGGTCACCCAGTCAAAGAAATCTATCAGATTTGTCTGGCATGACCTTCCGCTGTGAATCCATGCTGCCTAGGGTCTTGTGCCCCTCTGGCCTCTAGATACTAGACAATTCTTTCCTTCAGAAGTGATTCCATCATTTTCCCTATCACTGAGGTTAAACTAACAGGTCTGTAGTTTCCTGCTTTTGCCTTGATCCCACTTTTGTGAAGTGGAATCACATCTACCCTCCTCCAGTCCTCAGGTACCACCCCATCCTCCCATGATTTGTTAAAAAGGGTAGTCAGTGGTGTCACTAGTTCTACTCTTAGCTCTTTTAGAATTCTGGGATGAATCCCATCAGGCCCCATTGCTTTGTCCACCTTCAGTTTTAAGAGTTCTTTCAGAACCCTTTCTTCTGTAAATGGGCTGGTATCAACTTCTGTATCCAGAGTGTTACTACTGTTTGTTTTATGTACCTCCCCTCTTCATTTGTAAATACTGAGCAAAAATATTTGTTTAGTATCTCTGCCTTTTCACAGTCTCCCCTCTGCCCGCCCTCCCTCCCTCCCTCCCTTTATTAAGCCTCACTATCCCTCCCTTGGTCTTCCTTTGGTCCCTGATGTACCTATAAAAGGTTTTATCCCCCTTCTTAACTGAGTTGGCTATCTTTTCCTCAGTTTGGGCTTTTGCCGTTCTGACTGCCTTCCCAGCCTCCTTTTGCTTTAACTGATACAGTTCTCTGCCCTGCTCCTTCTGCGATTCCTTGTACTTCCTGAATGCTTTCTTTTTCTCTTGAACCTTCACTGCCACTTCCTTTGAGAACCATAGTGGTTTCTTACATCGTCTTGTTTTGTTTATTTGCTTCACACAAAGGCTTGTTACCTCTGTGATGGCAGTTTTATTATTCCCATTGTTCTTCCACCCTCCTTCCTGCCCATTTGCTAGTGCATTCTTAGGCACTCACCATTTTGGCGAAGTCAGCCTCCTAAAGTCCAGTACTTTTGTCTTTGTATGGCTTGACTCTATTGCTGTGTTTATTGTGAACCATACTGTTCGATGGTTGCTAGTTCCCAGATGGCTACCCACTTCTACATCTGTGATCCTCTCTCCATCACCATTTGAGAGAATCAAGTCTAATATTGCTCCCTCTCGAGTGGGCTCCAGTACTAGTTGTCTAAGGCATGCCCCCTGTAGGGCATCTAGAATAACTGCACTCTTCTAAGTGGCAGCTGCAACTGCTCTCCAGTTAACATCTGACATATTCAGATCACCCATCAGCAATATCTCCCCTTTTTCTGCCATTCTAAGTAAACTTTCTATCATTTCCCTGTCCATTTCCTCCCCCTGAGAAGGGGGTTCAGACAACCCTGTGAGTATTGTGGTGCCATTGCCTGTCTCCAAATTTACCCACAGTGCTTCTTCTCCTCCCTGTTTACCCTTTTGTTCTGTTGCTTTTATTCCTTCCCTTATGTAAAGAACTACTCCTCCTCTTTTACCCTCCCTGTCCCTCCTATAGACAGTGTATCCTGGTATGTTTATGTCCCAGTCATGGTTTTGTGTGTACCATGTTTCTGTGACTGCCACGATATCCAGATGTTCCTCCTCCATCAAGGTCACTAATTCAGGAAGCCTGTTACTCAGACTATGGGCATTGGTACTCATTGCTCTCCATTTTTTGATGGCTTCACCTTCTGTTGCAGCATCCCCCACTGACCGTTCTACCGCAGTCTTTTTCTCATTTAGTACCCTGTTTTGTAGGGAGAGGCTGGGTTTTCCTGCTGCTTGTCAGTGCCTCCCCCTTTGACTAGTTTAAAAGCTTGCCAATGAAGCATTTAAACCAATTGCTCAAAAGACTTGTTCCCTTCCTGAATAGATGCAGACCATCCTGCCAGTATAGGCTGGTGTCCCTCCAGGTGGAACCCCAGTCCCCAATGAAGCCAAACCCCTGTGCTCTGCACCATTTTTTCAACCATTCATTAAACTGCATGGTGCCAATTACCTTTGCCTACCCCATGCTTTTGACAGGCAGCACCTCTGAGAAGGATACTGTGTGTGCTACTTGTCTTAGGTCCCTCCTCAACTCTGCAATGTCCTCCTGCACTGCTTTAATCTCATGATGAGCCAAGTCATTTGTCCCTAGGTGGACAATTACATCCAGCTCAGAATCCCTTGCAGCTGTTCTCGTGATCCTGAGGATGCGCTTCCTGTCCCTCCTAGCCATGGCACCAGGCAGGCACCTTACTTCATTTTTCCCAGCTCCCCCCAGTTCTAAACCCCTAATAATTGAGTCCCCCACCAGGAGCTGCTTTCTTTACCTGTGGTGTCCTCTGCCTCCTTCCTGTGGGCCTCCCTTGTGACAGTTATCATCAGTCTTCTCTGCGGGTGCATCCATAGGGGAGCTATGCTCCCCCAGAATGGTGTATGGATTGTGGAGTGGAACAATTGACTGGGTGTGCCTCTGTTCCACCCTCCTCACCCTCCCTGGGGCAAGGAGGGGATGGAGTGGGGAGGAGTGGTGCACAATGGGTGGGTGTGGGTTGGAGAAGCTGCCACCAGACTCAACAAGGGATGGTTTTCTAGTTTACAGGTTTAAAAACAATTTATTAACATCGCAGGAAGGTTTTCTTTCTTACAGGGACTTTTGGCACACTAGGGTGGGCTCCTAGCATGCCACTTGAGTGTTTTTTTTGGGGGGCTATAGCCAATGGGGAGTTTGCTTCCTCACTGGCAAATTAACTGGGTCAGGGGGCATGCCGATAGGGGGATTGGGCACCCCATCGGCTAAGTCTTCTCGGTTGGATCGGACTCATCTTGGACAGTCAGAAGGAGACTCAGGAGTGTTTTTGTGAGTGTACTAGATAGGTGGTACAGCATTATAGACCAGACCAGGCAGTATTTACATTTTATTCTAAGTTGTGTGAACAAACTCCCTGTTATGTATATTAATTTTTATGCTGCTTGTTGTCACTTGTGAGTGTGTCCATGTGATTATTAAGATATTTAAGAAACTGTTTGGTGCAGCAGTGCCATGGCTGTCACTGTAGAGTGGCGGGGAGTGCGGAAATGATTTAAGTTTGGGTTGGGAGTTGGAAAATCACCATGGCAGTGTGGCAGCACCATGGTCTGCCCACCCTGCAGGGGAAAACCAGAACAGGCAAGGAGGAAACCGGAGAACCGGACAAATAAGTCACAAACAGGGTTCTGAGGTGGTGGATAGCCATGTTCCTGGAAATGTTACACCATTCAAGGTACTGCCTTGCAATGATGGGTCACTCCCTCATTGCAGCGGAATGGCTGATGCCGCAATGATGAGTCAGACCCTGGCTGCAGTGGCCAAGTTGTTACAAGTTGGTGGCAATTCTGCAGAATCAGTGCCATCAGGACACAGGGCCTGCATTGGTTCAGCACTGCCAAACCCATGAATGCAGTGCTGGGATTGGCCACCACAGTGCCGCACCTCCACAACCAACTCCTCCCCCAAGCTGCCAGAAATGTTTCTTGTGCATGTGTGCAAGCAAACAAAACAAATCTGTTGGACAGTTCCACCACCTCTATATTTCTCTATTGACTACTATAGGAGAGTTTAGCCACCTAGAAATGAGGTATCCCGTGATAATTGCGACTTTAAAATCGCTACTCTCAAAACAGCAACTAAAAAGTAGTGAATGCAGGATTGTCACACAAACATATTAGCGCATACACCATAAAAGCATCTAAAACTGCCATTCTGTAAACAAATATTGCGACTTGCAAATGAACGACTTCAGCTGCCATTCGGCAAACAAATGAGCAATCACTCTTGTCAAGTAAAAGCAACAGATGATGCAAACAACAAACTGGCACTTACACTGGCACAGTATTCCTCCTGAAACCCCTCCGAGCAATGCAACCATACCAGGCAATGCAACCATACAGGCACTTGCAAGTGGCTGAGTTCTGTTTGTAATCACTGTGTCCATGATCCTGGCTTCCAAATCTGAAGTACACTGGGTCACCTCTGCTAAACCTTTAGTAGTGTTGGCCACTGTTTGCTCTAATTTTGTCATTGTGGTACTAATTTTATTTAGTTCTCTGAATAGTCATTTGGAAGTGATTGTGAACTCCTCCTCTGTCTCTTCTTCACTGCCGTCACACTGATGACTCAAGATCGGTGGAGCAGACCTAGGGGGATGACAGGTAGTGGAGTAGAAGTGGGTGTCATGTTTGGGAGGAACAGATCAGTGGAGCACAGCCCTTACTCTGGACCCTGCTTGTCTAGGACTATAGATGGACACGATGAAAAAACACTTCAGTTACATAGGGTGTCTGATACCCTCCCAGTAACAACTACAGTTCCTGCCAAACACTCTCACCAACAATTCTGCTGCTGATCATTTATTTAGTGAGAATTGTAATCAGAATGGCTAGCTAAATTATTTATGGTATCCATTTATTCAGTGAAGTACTACATAGTCCTAAATCAGCACTGAAGTTACTTTGGCAGTATTCATGTGCATTGCTTGGCACTATTTTGATGCTTTAGCTAAAAGTGCAGCGGTATTATACTTGAGCGCTAAGTTAACAGTCGCCATTTTGAATTCAGTGTTTTTTATGGCACTATTATGCGGTCACGATTTTAACATGGAACCAGAAATAACAGTTCCACTACCTAAAAATATAGATATGAGTTCTCGCACCTAAACATTTCCAATTTAACCACTGCCAGGAAGTCCAAATGCCCTAGCTTACTTGTTTCAGGTGCTGTTGGCATATGTCTGCTGTTGATTATTGTTTGTGGTACTGTGGCAGAATCTGCAAAACCCTCTAAAAGCACCATAGCCCAGTGTGAGCTGCAGTACAATAATGGTTAATGTTGATTGTCATTGCTAACCTGAAGGCCTACAATATTGCCCCTGTAGTCTCTGATTTACCTCCATTCAAATTAATGTATTTTTCTGGCTCAACAGGTTTTAAAATGACATAATAATAACCCCCAAGGAAAAATAAGTTAACGCATTACAAATAAATAAATAAACAAACATAAGCTAAAATTCATTAAATGTAGGGCATTATTTTCCTTCCATGGATGGATATTTTTTTGTTTGCTTTTTTTGTGCACACACTCTCTTGCTCTCTTTCTTGCTCGCTGTCTCTCTCTCTAAGCATATATCTATATTGTTTGCAAAAAAAGCAATGTTAATGCACTAGTTAGGGTGCAAGTTAATGCCACAAAAGTAGGGAAATGTGGTGTTAGGGTTTCCAACCCTAACTCTTCACCCACCCCAAGCAGCAAAAAGGAAAAAACATTAGGGTTTTAGGTCTCTGGAGCCTTGGCAAATCAATGGTGGGATGTTCCTCACATGAAGAAAAGCCATTATGTCTGACATTGCTTGTCCTGGGAAGGGGTTGGGCATTAGTGCTGACAACCCTAAGGAAAATACCACCACTGATTCACCAAGACTCTGGAGACCTAAAACCTTAATGATTTTTCCTTTTGCTGCTTAGGGCAGGTGGGGAGTTAGGTTTGGAAACCCTAACACCACATTTCCCTACTTTTGTGGCATTAACTTGCACCCTAATTGGTGTATTAACATAGTTTTTTGTGAAGAATTTCCTTTCTTTTTTTAATAGTGGAATTGTATCTGGAAGTAACTAGAGACATTACCCAGTAAAATCAGTAACTCTCTGCATCAGAGAATGGGATAATCCCACAGGTTGATTTTCTAGTTTTTGCTGTCCCACCCACTTTCCGCCACTGACAGCAGCTTGGAGAAGCTTTTTCCCCCAAATCAGAATTTACACAGAAAAGAAATCAAGACAAACTTATACCTTATTGAAGGTATCCCTAACATTATACAGTATAAGCAATGAGAGAGAGACTGGTAGAGACACTAAAAGCAGTACTGGTCTGCAGCAGAGAATAGGACAATCCTGCAGACTGATTTTGCATTTTCTGTTCTCCCACCCACCCCCAACAGCAGCTCATTGACACTGCTCCTCTGATGGCACACCCCTAGCTTCATAAAACATAGTAAAGTGGAAAGCTGGCACTGCACAGATAGTGTGTGTTGGTGCAGCTGCTGGGGCTGGCTAACCTCCATGCAACTCCAAAACAAGCAGAAAACAATGCACGCTATTGGTAAAAAAAAAAAAAAAAAAAACTGCTGGTGTTGCAAATAATGAAATTAGTTTATGCTGGCAAAAATAGCCTGTGTAAGATCCTAAGCAAACAAAAGTTCATAACATTTGGGGCACCTTGGTGTTACGAACTTTCATTTGCTTAGGATCCTGCACAGGTTATTTAGCTAAATAAACTAATCTGAACATTTGCACTACCGGTATATTTTTTCTGATAATTTGCTTTGCATTCTGCTTGTTTTCCAGCTTTATACAAGCCTGCCAGTCTTTTTACTGATTTCTTTACAGTACAGTATTTATTTATTTAGTTGCAGCACTTACATGTTACTTTCACATGTTATGGTGCTAGCCTGTAGATGTGGGCATATAAAGAAGTAAGAATCAGGAAATCAGTGATTGGTCAGATGAGTGGTAGCACTGCTTAAGGAAACTAACAAGCTACAAACCCACACAAACCCAATCAGCCAACCTAATAAGCCGCAAGTAAATTAAAGGAGTGTGAAGTTAGTGCAGTTGGGGAAGGGGTGTTACCGTACCGAGCCACAGCAGCACCGTAAGCTCAGTACTCTGATAGCATCTCTCGTTGTAATGAAATACTATAACAAATGTCCATGTTGGGTCCAAAGTCATTAGTTATAGTCAGGGGTTACTCTATTTAGATAATATCCTGTATGATATCTTAAGAGATAATATTTTATCATATTTTAAGATAAGATATATTATCATATCATATCTTAAGATATTATATCTTAAGCTATATTAAAATAGGATAAGATATCTTAAGGTGTTGTACAGTATCATATCTTAATACAGTGTTCCCTGACTATATCAATCCCTGGTATAATAAATCCTTGGCTATTATGAATGGTGCTTGTGGCTCCTAACAGCAGTCAGCTGTTCTTGACACAGCCGCCACATCACCCCTCACCAACACTAAATGTTTACTCTGGCAACTGGTCATTGTAGACTATTTCAAAGATTCATTAGAAACTTTAAAGAGCTACTGACACCTCAAAGAAAATTTTAAAAAACAATAATTAGGTACAATTCTGCCTGCATTACATTTATATTTTATGTATTTCTCCACCCCATTATTTATTACTATGGAAATTTGCATGAATATATAATCTTTATCCCTTAGAATTCCTTCAGAGTCCATCTGTCTCTTTAGCTTACTCCCTATTTCAGTCATAATCCTTTGTTGTGACATCACAATCTGTTGCTATGGTAATGAATGTGATACCACAATTAGTACTCTATGACTTCAGGTAGGGAGAAAGCAGCAGGAATAGATAAATTCTTCAGGAGCAAAGATCCTGTTTTTATACAAATGACCTCAGTAATAAATAATGGGGAGGAGGAATATAATACTAATCAGAAATACCAGCTGGACTGTGTCTAAATATTAAGTTTTGTTAACATTCTCCTGAATGTGTCACCAGCTCTTTAATATGATTTTTTTATTAAGTAAGTGGAGACATTACCCAGTAAAAGCAGTATCTGTCTGCATCAGAGAATGGGTCAATCCCACAGACTGATTTTCTGTTCTCCCACCCACTTTCTCCTACCGACAGCAGCTTGGAGAAGCTTTTTTTCCCAAATCAAAATTTACAGAGACAATAAATCAAGAGAATCTGATGCCTTATTGAAGGTGTCCCTAACATTATGTGGTATAAGCAATGAGAGAGACACTGGTAGAGACATTAAAAGCAGTACTAGTCTGCATTTGAGAACAAGACAATCCTGCTGACTGAATTTTCATTTTCTGTTCTCCCACCCTCTCCCTTCCCCCACAGCAGCTCAGTGACACTACTCCTCTGATGGCACACTCCCTAGCTTCATACAATGCAGCAAAGCGGGCAAGCTGGTACTGCTCAGATAGAGTGTGTTAGCGCAGCTGCTGGGGCTGGATAACCACCACATAACTCCAAAACAAGCAGAACGCACTGCACACTATTGTAAAGAAATACACCAACCAGCTGGTACTGCAAATAATTAAATTAGTTTATTTTGGCTAAAATAGTCTGTGCAAGATCCTAAGCAAACTAAAGTCCATAACATCTGGGGCACCTTGGTGTTATGGACTTTGGTTTGCTTGGGATCCTGCACAGGTTATTTTAGCCAAAATATACTAATCTGATTTTTAGCACTACCAGCCGATTTGTGCATTTTTCTCTGATAGTTTGCACTATGTACTGCTTGTTTTCCAGCTCCATACAAGCCTGCCAGCCTTTTTATTGATTTATTTGCAGTACAATATGTATTTATTTAGCTGCAGCATTTACAGGTTGGTTTCACATGTTAAAGTGCTGGCCTGGAGATGTGGGAATAGGAATAAGTAAAAACCAGGAAATCAGAGATTGGTCAAATGAGCGGAAGCACTGCTTAAAGAAACTTACAAACTACAAACCCACATAAACTCTATCAGCCATCCTAATAAGCCACCAGTTAATTAAAAGTGTGTAGTTAGTGAGCAGTTAGTACAGTTGTGTGGGGAAGGTGGGGGGGTGAGTGTCACTGAACCAAGTCATAGCAGCACTGTAAACACAGTAATCTGATAGCATACCTCATTTTAATGAAATATTTACTATAATGAATGGTCATTATAGTTTCAAAGCCATTTGTTATAGTGAGGGACTATGATGTTAAGATAATACATGATATTTTAAGATATCAATGTCATATTTTATCATATCTTAAGATACAATTTCTTAACATTTTATCTTAAAATATGATATCTTAAGATAGGGTAAGATACCTTAAGGTAACGTATCTCACCTTATTACTGTGCTCCCTCACAATACCGAACCTCAGTATAATGAATCTTGGGCTATTATGAAAGGTGCATTTGGTTCCCAACAGCAGTCAGCTGTTCTTTACACAGCTGCCACATCACTGCTCACCAGAACTGAATGTTTATTCTGGCCACTGGTCATTGTAGACTATTTCATAGATTCACTAGCAACCATAATGTGATTATTTTATTAAGTAACTAAAATGGGCAGACTGGGTGGGCCACACAGTCCTTGTCTGCCATAGACTTTTATGTTTCCATTTTTCTATGTTCTATGTAACTAGAGACATTATCCAGTAAAAGACCACATGTCTGCATCAGAGAATGGGACAATCCTGCAGACTGTTTTTGTTGGTCTTCTGTTCTCCACCTGCTTCCCCCCATCAACAGCAGCTTGGAGAATCTTTTTCTCTCAAATCAGAATTTACAGAGAAAATAAATCAAGGCAAACTGATACCTTAATGATGGTATCCCTAACATTCTACAATATACGAATTGAGAGCGAGAGGGAGAGACTGGTAGAGACACTAAAAGTAGTACTAGTCTGCATCAGAGAACAGGACAATTCTGCAGACTGATTTTCCATTTCATGTTCTCCCACCCATTCCCCACCAACAGCAGCTCAGTGACACTACTTCTCTGATCCCACACTCCCGAGCTTCATAAAATGTAACAAAGCAGAAAAGATGTTCAGATGGGGTGTATTGGTGCAGCTACTAGGGCTGGCTAAGCTCCATGGCACTCCAAAGCAAGCAGAATGCAGCGCACATTATTGGTCACAATATACAAACTGGCTGGTACTGCAAATAAGGTGGCCTATACACTAATGGGGTGTAGGGTACGTGCCAAATGTGCATACTCCACACGCATAGCTCTGTGGCCCTGGACAGGTGCTTGGTGATTGGAATGCACTACTGCATGCACCCACAAGTCACCTGTCCATGGCCCTGTCCATCCTGATAGGCAGGACTGTGCAGGGCAGCTAAGGGCGGAGTAGCAGACTCGGGAGAGCTTCTGATCAGATGCCTGTTTTGGGTCCAGTAGTGGATCCCCTGCACATGTAGGCATGGGTCCAGGTGCATAAATACCTACAGCAGGCACCCAGACCTGGGTGCCATGCCCTGATGTCCAGCAGTCCCCCCTGCCCAGCACTGGCCCTCATTGCACATTATACCTCACAGCCAAATCCCCCTAAACCATGCACACACACATGCACTGAACTGCCTTGTCCCTATGTGGCTGGATATCCCCTGTACGCAACTGAGCCCATCCCCATGTGTTCAATGCATACCCCCACACCATACCTGCCCTGTCCCTGTATGGGGCAGTGACCCCCCTAAACAGAGGACTGCCCCAATCTCATTAGTGCCAAGCATCCCCCAACCAGATGTATGCTCAGTCCCCACATGGAACTCCTTGATACCCCCCCAACACACAGGTAAGGCTTTTTTTTTCAATTGTTTAACCAGGTGAGACACACTAAGCTGAAAGCTTATTTACAGATGCAACCTGGGAGCACAGGAACGTTAAGTGACTTGCTCAGGGTCACACAGTATGCAAGTGGGGGCTATGGGATTCAAACCCACATCTCCAGATTTGCAGCTCAGAGCCTTAAACCACTGTGCTATACTGCCTCCCTGCCTGGTCCCCATTAGTGTCATTCACACCCCCTCAACATGCTAGCCCCATCCCCGTTTTCATTGCAGCCCCCCAAACACTTGTCTGCCTGATCCACATGAGTTCCATTCATACCCACCCCCCAACAACATGTCATCCCTAACCCCGGTGTCGTACCAGACCCCCCTCCACACACACACACACACACACACACACACACACACACACACAGTATTCCCTGCTCAACTGTAACCAACCATCGATCCTGTAACATCTGCAGAAACATTGGTGGCCAGTGGCCCCCCCACCCCCTGTGGCACCGAACCCCTTGTCCCTGGTCCTCATATGTTCCAGTCAGTGTTGTGGCTCAGGATGGCCACACACCTTCTTGACCACTGGCCATCCAAGTGATGCTGGGAGCACAATGCCTATTTACAGAGGCATGCTCCCAGCATCACTTGGACAGCTGGTGGGAGGGCTGTGCCATTGACCATTCTGAGCCAGGGCACTGGCTGGAATGTATGGGGACCAGGATAGGTGAGGGTTATTGGTGCCATGGGGGTGTGGGGGCCACTGGCCACCAATGTTTCTGCAGTTGTTACAAGATCGGGGGTCAGGGTACAGTTGACTGAGGCAGCACTGTGTGTGTGTGTGTGTGTGTGTGTGTGTGTGTGTGTGTGTGTGTGGAGGGGGACGGGAGTCTGGTATGACACCAAGGTTGGGGATGACATATTGTTGGGATAAATGGGTATGACTGGAACCTATGGGGACGCATGTGTTCGGAGGGCTGCAATGACACATATGGGAACAGGGCTGGCATGTCGGAGGGGTGTGAATGGCACTAATGGGGAACAGGCATACCTGTGTGATCACGGGGTGTGTTGTGAAGTTTCATATGGGGACTGGGTATACATGTGGGGGTGATGCTTGGTACTAATGGGGCCAAGGCAGTTCTGTGTTTGGGGGGGTCAATGGCACATACAGGGATGGGGCTGCAATGTGTTGAGGGGTATTGTAGGTGCTATCAGGGACTGGGTGGATGGACATACAGCACAGGTGCAGCTCCACGACTGGGGGACACTTTTTCAATACTGTACAGGCAATCACCCAAACAGCTGCCCCAGCCCTCCCCATCAGCCTTATGGGCTGGGACAGCATGGGGGTAATTTCCCAGTGCCACTATGACTGGTGGGTGGAGTCCATTGTGGTGTGCAATCGGTTATGGCAGAGTCCTGGCTGCTGTAACCTGCAGCCCCTGTACCTGGCACTACGTGCCTTAGTGAATGGTGCATAGTGCAGGCATGCCCCCACCATAACCGCTCCCAGTGCATTGCTGACCTTTTACACAGTTTATGAATGCTGCCAGGGTCCGCAGGACTCCCTCTGCATGGCATTCCAACTTGGGGTTGCCTAAGCACCTTGGATACGTGGTGCATAGGCAGTCTTTTTTTTTGTGTATGGGACCCAATTAAATTAATTTATTTTGGCTAAAAGATTTGGGGCACCTTGGTGTTATTGACTTTTGTTTGCTTAGGATTTTGCACAGATTATTTTAGCCAAAATAAACCAATCTGATTACTACATATCTTTAAACCATTTAGGCTTTCCTTTCCCCTAATTGTCCTAACATTTCACTAAAACACATTGCACATGATAATACACATTATAGGTGATACTATGGTGAGAAGGAGTTGTTCTATTAAATTGCAATGTTTATCTGCTTGTATAATTGTCTCTAGTAATGGCCTTGAAGTGGAGCAACTACACTGAGGAGGGCGAGTGAGAGTGAAATAGTGTCGTCAAGACACAGGTCAAGAAGAATAGAAAGACCAGGAGCAGTTTAAAAAAAATGTTTAGGATAGCTATATACAAAGGCAGTACAAACAGAGAAAACAATGTCCTTCATTTGAGGGTTTCTTTACAGTTCCAAATCTCAGTCTCTGCCTCTCACTCTCTTTTTGTGACAAGCCTGAGGGAATTTTGTGGACTCGCTGGCACTGTCATCTGCTGGTTCAAGTCCTATCTCACGAATAGGAGGCAGCAGGTAGTGATGGGGAATGCCTCTTCATCCCCTAACCTCCTGTCATGTGGAGTACCTCAGGGTTCGGTCTTGTCACCAATGTTGTTTGCTGTGTATATGCTGCCCCTGGGAGAGCTCATTAGGAAGTATAGTTTGGGTTTTCATTTCTATGTGGATGATACCCAGCTGTATTTTTCCTTTGCCCCGGGACATCCAATGTGGTAGAAGTGTTAAATGAATGCCTTGCTGAAATCAATGACTGGATGGTCTCCAGCTGGTCACGCCTGAACCCTGATAAGACGGAGGTGCTGGTTGTGGAGTTGAACAGAGGGTGTGCTAGGATGGCCTCTGGCACAGAAACAGTTTGTTCCTGGGGTCTGTGCCATTGAAGGCCTCTTCTGGGGTGTGTGATCTTGGTGTGACCTTTGACAGCAGACTGACATTTGAAGCTCAGGTGTCACCCGTTGTCCGGACCACCTTTTATCATCTTAGGAATATCGCCAGGATCAAGCCCCTAATTCCACCCCTGGACCTCCTCACCTTGGTGCATGGCTTCATGGCATCAAGGCTTGACTACTGTAATGCACTCTATCTTGGGGTCTTGGGAGGTACACTCCACAGGCTGCATCTGGTGCAGAATATGGCTGCCAGGTTGTTGATGGGACAGTCAAAATACTGCCTTGTCACTCCGATGTGCGAATTGCACTGGCTGCCGGTCAGGTGGAGGGTTCCCTTCAAGGTGGGCCAGCTCACCTTTAAGGCCCTACAAGGGCTGGGCCCTGGATGCTTCTCTGACCTTCTTACACTTGCTGCCTTGGTCCACTCCATCCGCTCCTTCTGTAGGGGCCTCCTTGCGCTTCCCAGGACAAGGCTGAAAACTGCCAGTGACGGAGCATTCAGTGTTGCCTGCCCCATCCTGTGGAATTTGCTTCCACCATCTGTACGGGAGGCCCCTTCGGTTGAGGGTTTCAAGACCCACCTCAAGACCCACTTGTTTAGTCAGGCCTTCCCAGACACCCTGTATTAGATATTATTCTTGGGATGGACACTTCTAGCTACTGTTTTTAGTTTAGGTCTTGTTTGCTTATTTATATTGATCTATCTAATTTATTGCTGTAATTTTATTGTTTTATCGTACGGATAGTACTGTTGATGTGTATGGCACCCAAAGGCTTTGGGATTGGGTGCCTGAAAAAATAAAATTTGCCTTGCCATTGCCTGATAATTAACTTTTTCATTTTGAGCTTGTTAATGAGACATCCTGTTTTTCACAAAATGTTGTCAATTTCTTTGTAGAGGAGGCTTACAAACATAACAGTGTACCAAGCTAGCGTCCTGCTGACAGCTCTGCAAGAGAGTTTGCAAAGAAGCCTGAGGGGAGCTTCAACTGCATCTCAGGTTGACCCCCTAAATTCCAGATAGCTTTTAGCAATCATTTCAACAGCATAACTTTATACATTTTCAAACCAAGAGATCCCAGTTTCAGATAAAGATTCACATATATTTTTATAGCCACAGATATGCAAGGGGGAAAAAAGACAGAAACAGCAAGTGAAGGTAGAGAGAGAGAGAGCGAGAGGTGGAGAAATGTGAGACCATATGAGTGGTCAATTCCTAGGTCTCACAAGAACATTTTGTTGTGCAACCAGACAGACAAGAGACAGAAAAGGAGAGGATAGAACAGATATTTGTGTTTAACTCTGTCTGCATAATAAATAGGACAGGGCCTTTTTCAACCCTGTCGCATACCCCCCTCTTTAAGAGGGAACTTGTTTTAAAAATGCAGGTTTCCAACATTTTCTATTCTCTTCTAACATCAGCACATAACCTTCACAGTTCAGTGCATATGCAATATAGCAAACTTAGCTGTTTAAACACACATTTTATTTCAGCTTTCAGAATCCTCAGTTCCTGGTCCATATCTTGACATAAAATCGGCATTGACAGTCTCTTTTCCAGATTTGTGCATCACTTTAAATTTAAATGGCTATGGTGCCAGGTACTACCATGTGATTCTGGAATTTGTGTCCTTCATTTGGTTAAGCCAACAGAGAGGATTATGAGCTGTTATAAGAACAAAGTCAGCTTCTAGAAAATAAAAATTAAGTGACTCCATGGCCCACTTTGCCATAAGGCATTCCTTTTCAATGGTGGACTACATCTTTTCTGTCATGCAACCTCCTACTGATATATATATATATATATATATATATATATATATATATATATATATATATATGTATAGAATGGGATGTTCCTGCCCATTCATATGCCATCTCAAGACTGCACTTAGACCTACCTCTAATGTAGCTGTCTGTAACAAAAATTGCTTCTTGAAGTTTGGGCTTCTTAAGACAGGGGCTGAACATAATGCAGCATTGATGACTTGAAAAGATTCATCACACTCTGGGGTCCATTTCCCAGTATTTGGGCACCATTTCTTCTTGAGTTCAGTGAGGGGAGTAGCTAGCTGAGAAAAGTTTGGAATAAATCTCCAATAATAACCAGCCAGACCTAAAAATGACCTGACATGTTTCTTAGTTTTAGGGACAGGACTGTTAGCTATGGCTTCTATTTTAGAAACCTCCAGCTTGACTTCTCCATTTCCCAAAACATAGACCAAATATCTGGTTTCCTACATCCCAATGCACATTTGTTAGTATTACTTGTCAGACCTGCCTTTTTGATATATTGAATAACTACTCATAGGTGTTTCAGATGGCTTTTCCAGTCTGGACTGTACACCATAACATTATCCAGGTATGCAGCACAATAGCCAGTGTAAGGGAATAAAATTGCATCCATATTTCGCTGAAATGTAGCGTGTGCACCATGTAAACCAAACAGCATGATGGTGAACCAATAGAATCCAATAGGAGTGGCAAATGCAGTTTTGTCTTTGGATTCTTTAGCTAGTAGGCTTTGTCAGTAACCCTTGGTAAGATTGAGGATACTGATATACTTGGCACTTCCTAATCTGTCCACTAAATCATCTATTCTGGGCATAAGATAACTGTAAAATTCTGGCACTTGTTTAACAAAGAAACATAGACTATGATGGCAGATAAGGACCAACCAGTCCACCTATTCTGCTCATTTCTCTACTTGGTTTGGCAATCCTTACTCTTATCTGGACTGCCATTCCCCCACTCTGCTGCTCAGCAGGGTGTCTTTATGCTTATCCCATGCACTTTTGAATCCCTGTACTGTTTTTGCTTCCACCACCTCCACTGGTAGGTTGTTCCACTGATACACCACCCTCTCTGTCAAAAAATACTTCCTAGCATTCCCCTAAGCCTCCCTCCCTATCTCTATCCTCATGTTATGTCCCATTGTCCTTGTGCACTTTCTTCTCTGAAATATGCTCCCCTCCTGTACCCTGTTTATTCCTCTAAGGTATTTGAAAGTCTCTATCATATCCCCTCTCTCCCTTCTTTCTTCCAGTGAATAGATGTTAAGTTCCATGAGTCTTTCCTCATAAGGCTTGTGGTGCAGTGCGTGTATCATTTTTGTTGCTCTTCTCTGGACTGCTTCCATTCTGCCTATGTCCTTCCTGAGATGCAGTCTCCAGAACTGGACACAGTATTCCAGATGAGGCCTCATCAGTGATCTATACAGTGGCATCACCACTTTGCTCCTCCTACTGGTTATGCCCCTTCCTATGCAGCCAAGCATTCTGTTTGCTTTCCCCACTGCTTTTTTGCATTGTTTGTCTGACTTCAGGTCATCGGATATGATAACCCTCAGGTCTCTCTCCTGACTTGTGGTGGCTAGTATCTTCCCCCACATCCTGTATTCCTCTCTTGGGTTTCTGTGTCCCAGGTGCATTATCTTGCATTTCTTAGCATTGAAACCCAACTGCCAAACCCTTGACCATGCTACAAGTAGTCTTAGGTCATTTCTCATTTTATCTAGCCCCTTCTGTGTGTTGACTCTATTACAGATCTTGGTGTCACCTGCGAACAGGCATACTTTCCCCTCCGGGCCCTCTGCAATGTCACTTATGAAGACATTGAATAGGACTGGCCCCAGCACCGATCCTTGTGGCACCCCACTGCTCACCTCCCCTTCTTCAGATTTTATGCCATTTAATACCACACTCTGGGTCCTGCCTTTTAGCCAATTTACAACCCATTTTACCACTTTAGAGCCCACACCCAGATTCCCCAATTTGTTAAGCAACCTGCTATGCAGAACAGTGTCAAAGGCCTTGCTGAAATCCAGGTAGGCCACATCCATCACCCCTCCCTGATCCATCGCCCTGGACACCTAGTCAAAGAAATTGATAAGATTAGTCTGACAGGACCTTCCCTCATTGAATCCATGCTGTATTGGGTCTTTTGCACCGCTTGACTCCAGGAAATTTACTACCCTCTCCTTAACAAGGGGCTCCATCAGCTTCCCCACCACTGAAGTCAGGCTTACAAGTCTGTAATTGCCTGCCTCCTCTTTACTTCCACTCTTCTGCAGGGGGACCATTTCTGCCCTCCTCCAGTCCCCAGGTTCCTCCCCTGTTTCTAGTGATTGGTTGAAAAGGGTCATCAGCGGTCCTGCTAGGACTTCCCTGAGTGCCTTCAAAACTCTGGGGTGAATCTCGTCTGGCCCCATTGCCTTGTCTGTCTTTACTTTCCCTAGTTCCTCCAAGACTCTATCCACCATAAATGGGCTGATGCCCACCTCTTCCCCTGTGAACCTTTCCTCATAAATCTTGGCCTCTCCCCTGCCTCTTCTTTGGTAAATATTGAGGAAAAATACTTGTTCGGTATCTCAGCTTTTTCAAGGTTGTCTTCACCCACCCACCCTCTCCTTCTTTAACCTAAAATACAATTTATGGTCTTTCCTCTCACTACTATAATAGATTAAAACCTTGTCTCCCTCCTTAATAGGCTGTGCTCTTCCTTCTTCCGTTCTTGACTTAGCCCCTCTGGCTTTCCCAGCTTCTCTCTGCTTCTCCAGATTTTTCACTCTGTCTTCTTCTTCTTTCTGTGACTTTTTGTATTTCCCAAATCCCTTACTTTCTTCTTGTACTTTTTGGCTACTGACTTAGAGGACCACAGTGGCCGCTTCTTTCTTTTGCTTTTGTTAAGCAGTTGGACATATTATACTGTCACTCCTGCTATGGATCTCTTGAGCCTATCTCACTGTTCTTCTACCCTTCCCCCTGTATTTTTTCAGTTGCCAGGGCACTTTTGAGCTGTTCCTCCATGTCCATGAAGTTGGCCCTCCAGAAATCTAGGACTTTAATCTTGGTATGGCTTTCTTCTGCCAGCATGTTGACTCTAAACCACACAGTTCTGTGGTCACTGGTACCAAGGGAACTGCCCAGCTCAACATCCATGATTCTGTCTCCATTTGTCAGTACTAAGTCCAGTACAGCCACCTCCCTGGTGGGCTCAACCACAAACTGCCTTAGGTTTGCCCCATGTATGGCAGACATGAGGTCCCTGCTCTTTAATGTCCTCACAGTCTGGGTATTCCAGTCTGCATCTGGCATGTTGAAGTCACTCATTATTAGTACTTCCCCTTTGCCCACCATGTTATGGATGGCCTCCACTAATACTAGATCTATATTCTCTCCCTGCATGGGAGGCCTGAAAACTACTCCAGCATGGATGGCTGTTTTGTTCCCCAACTCCAGAGTGACCCACAATGCCTCTGCTTCTTCCCTGGATCCCTGAGTTTCCATAGCTTTAATCCCTTCCTTCACTTACATAGTAACACCTCCTCCCCTCTTCCCTTCCCTATCCTTCCTAAAAATTGCATACCCTGGTATGGCTGCATCCCAGTCATGGTTCCCTGCATACCATGTCTCCGTAATAGCCACAATGTTCAGGTTTGTGTCTGCCATCAGTGCCATTAGGTCTGGGATTTTTTTCCCAGACTGCGGGCATTTGTGCACATGACCTTCCACTCAGTGTACCCCCTTAATGTTGCTTGTTTATTGGTCTTTGCCCTGTGTTGCATTAGTAATATACCTTTTTTCTCTCCCACATTGTAACCATGGTAGTTTAATGGTTAGATATTATGCTAGTCACTGGGTCCTCACTACTTTCAGTTATGTCCTTTGGGGGGAGGCTACGATACTGTCCTTAACTGTCTATGCCTCCTCCCTTGGCAAGTTTATATGATCACTAAGGATGCACTTAAACTTCTCAGGGAGGATACCTTGGCCCCCCTGGATAGATGCAAGCCATCTGGAGAATATAGTCCTTCATCCTTCCAGGTGAGGTTCCAGTCCCCAATGAAGGCACGCCCCACCTCTCTGCACCATTTCTTCAGCCATTTGCTGAATTCAGTGATGTGGATGTCCCTCCCTTCCCTCTTGCCATGGAAAGGTAGCACCTCTGAGAAGGTCACAGAGTATGCTACTTGCCCAGCTCTCTGAACTCTTCCTGTACTCTTTTTACATCTACCCTCTCTCTAGCCAGGTCATTAGTCCCCAAGTGAATAATGATGTCCAGCTCCCCTCTCCTTGCTACCACCCTTGCAATCCTAAGGATTCACTTGCCCTCCTTCCAAACTGTGCCTCCAGGTAGGCACATTGCCTCCCTCTCACCATTGCTGCCTGAGCCCAGCTCAATCCCCAGTACAATGGAATCCCCAACCAGGATTTGCTTCCTCACTCCTCCTGTGAGTTCTCCTTACATCTGCCCTTGGGGTTCCATTCTGGACGACCCCCTCAACCTCCATGGTGTTCACTTCTGGAGATGCTGCACAATCTCAGATTCTTAAAATCAAGGTAGATTCTTACACTCCCTTCTTTTTTATTTACAATCACCATTGGTGATGACAGGGCACTTCATGACTTTTCTATGATACCCAATTCTTTCATTTTTTGTATTTCCTTAACCACACCTGCTCTTAACCACTCTGGTAATCTGTATGTCTTTTGTCTGATAGGGTGAGTATTCCCTGTCACTATTACATGCTTAACCCCTTTTGCTTGGCCTGGCACTGTGGTAAAAGTACTGTTAAATGTCTTTAGCAATTGACACATTTTTGTGGTTTGTTCAGAGGTTAAGGAAACATTCACCTTTACAGCATTAGCAGTTAGTTTGCTCCATACTGTCATAAGCTACATCAATATCTTATTTATCAGTCTCTGGTAAAACTAACAAAGCAGCCTGCGATGTTTTTTCAACCCATTTCTTCAGGAGGTTAACATGGTATATCTTAGTAGGATTTTTCCTATTGGCGGTCTCAATTTCATAATTAACTGTGCCAGTGTGTCTAAGCACATTATAAGGCTCTTGCCACTTCATTAAAGGTTTATTGTCTGTAATGAGTAATAGTACCAAAATGTTTTCCCCTGGCTCAAAAACTTTCTTTTACCCCATGGACATATTATGCCTTCTGCTGGTTCTGGGCCTCTTCCTGTTTACAATGGGCAATTTCAACATATTTTGTCAGCTTCTTTCTCAGGACACACATATAAGATGTAATAGATTTGTTCTGAGTAAGGTAGTCATCCCATGTTTCTTTTGTTATATCTAGTGCCCCACTGGATCGTCTACCATGCAGCATTTCAAATGGTGAAAAATCTGTTGAGGCTTGTGACACTCCTGTGTATGCAAAAAGCAGGTAAGGTAAGTACTAGTCCCAATCTTTCCCCTTCCCCTTTTACAAATCTTTTTAACATGCATTTTAGGGTTTGATTAAAATGTTCAACAAGACTGTCTGTCTGATGGTGGTAAGGAGAGGTTCTTATGGCAGTGATACCTAGTAGTTGGTGCAACTCCTTCAGTAATGAAGCACCAAAAAGACTACCCTGATCAGTAATAATCTCTGTAGGTATGCCCACCCTGCTGAACATTTGGCCAAGTTCTGCTGCCACTTTTGGAGCTGTGAAGTACACATAGGAACTGCCTCTGGATATTGAGTAGCATAGTCACATACTACTAAAATGAACTGATTATTCTTTTTGCTTTCGTCTAAGGGGTCAGCCACATCCATTGCAATTCTTTCAAAAGGCACATCTATCAAGGGTAGGGGCACCAGGGGCAACTTGTCTTTTTTAGGCATGAGGGCTACTTTCTGGCATTCAGCACAAGAAATGTAATAGGTAGCAACATCTTCATGAATCCCAGGCCAGTAAATTCTCTACAGCAATCAGGCAAGGGTGTGATCCCTCACCACGTGACCAGCCATAGGACTGCAATGTGCTATCTGTAACTACTCAGAGCTATACTTTTGTGATATAACCATTTGTTCTATCTGTCCCTGTGTCTGTGGATTAACACAAATGTTGTACAGTAGCCCATTACATTTTTTAAACTTTGGTTCACCCTGTTTTTGTTTCACCCCTGGCTGCTTAAAATAACCCTGGAGAGAAACATCATTACCTTGCTCTGAAAAATAATCATAATCAGTTATCAGTTTAGTTTCTGCATTTTCACATTATAACCCCTCATGTCCATTAATATTTTGTTGCTACTGTTTCTTCAGATGTGTTATTTCTTTCCTGCACTTCTGGATCATGGAGCTGTGCTTAAATATGTTTGTATCAAAATCACTGAAAGGAAAAGAGTCCCCACCATCTGAGATTTTCTTTGATTGTGTTCTTGTCATCACAGCTGCTGAAACATCAGGATCTTCTCTCTCTGTGATTAGTTCAGTAAATCCTGGAAAGTCATTTCCAGTAATCACAGGTACAGGTAACTTAGGTACTATCCCCACTTTCATTTGGTGTGACAGCCTAGCCTGTTAATGGTGAGAGTCACTTAAGTGGTGGGATAGTATCGAGTGTCCCAATGGATGCAGATGACACCAGCACTTGGTCCTTTTGCACAGTGTTTTCCCAGTACTTCAATATGCACTAGGGTCTGTCTGCGTCCCGAATCAATACGTTCTTTTATAATCTTATCTCCCACCTTGATATCTGTTAAGTACTCTACCCAATTTGCTAAGGACAAATCTACTCTAGAGTTACTCTCCTTATTATGGCAGTTTCTTGCTATATGGCCTGGCTTATCAAAGTTATAGCAGATAAAGTATTTGAGTGTGGATTTGTTACCACCACCACAGTTCTTATCAGACCTGGAGTTAAATCAGGAAAAAGAAGGCCTTACCAGTGATTGGCTGTTACCACACTGCTGTGGTGTCTATCTGGCCATCTGGTAGTCTTTAGCCAAAGAAACATTATTTTTCCCACTTTCAGGTCAGTGTTCTTTTACCCAAAGCAGTACATCTGTAAGCAGGGTGTTGATGAACTGCTCCACTGCAAATGTGTCGATGATCTGTGGGACTGTTTTGCCCTCTGGTTGGAGCCATTTAATATGGAGTTCTCTGAGTCAGGTGAAGGCTTCTTGAGGATTGTTGACTGAGTTGTGCTTTAGAGACTGGAATCTCTGCCTCTAGGTCTCTCCTGAAATGTCATACCTTTTCAGGATTTCTCTTTTCACTAGGTCATAGTTTTCCAACTGTGCAGTGTCCATATAGCAGTAGGCAAGTTAGGCTTTGCCTAAACATAGCAACATAGAATCTGTTGGCAGATAAGGACAATATGATCCACCTAGTCTGCCATTTCCCTATTCACTGCTGCAGCCCCAGATCCAATTAGATCTGAGGCTGTCCTGCTCTGCACATCTCCAGGGTACTCTTATGTCTATCCCATGCACTCTTGATCCTCCGTACTGTTTCTGCACCCACCACTTCTGCTGGAAGGCTGTTTCATGGCTCCACCATCCTTTCAGTGAAAAGTACCTCCTAACATTAGCCCTGAGCCTTCCACCCTTGAGCCTCATATCATGCCCCCCTGTTCTTGTGCAGAGTTTTCTCTGAAATATGCTTTCCACCTGTACCCTGTTTATTACCACTAAGGTACTTGAAAGTCTCTATCATATCCTCCTCTCTCTTCTTTCCTCCAGTGAATAGATATTAAGGTCCTTAAGTCTTTCCTCATAGGGCTTCTGGTGCAGTCCATATACCATCTTCATTGCCCTTCTCTGGGCGACCTCTATTTTGTCAATGTCTTTCTTGTCAGGTAAGGTATCAACCTGACCACCCACTGCTGCTTCGGGCACTGGCAGGCTATGGCAATGGTACTGTGTGGAATTTTCAAATTCCATCGGAATGAAATTCCATTGAATATTCAAAATTCTGCTGACATTCTACTGAATTCCACCAAATTCCACCAGAAATGGAATGGTAGAATTCCACAGCATAAAATAGTTGCAGAATGATTTTCCATGGAAACAATCACTGTTCTGTGGAATATTATTCTGCAGATTTCAATATTTTCTGTGGAAATTGTTGCAGAATAGTTTTCTGCAGAAAGATCACTGTTCCACAGAATATTATTCTGCAGATCACAGTAGGTAGAATTCTGCAGATGAACAAGTGAAATTCTGTCAGAAATTCCACTGGTGGAATGGTCATTCCACACTGATTCCACATGCAGAATTCCGCATTCTGCACAGCACTATGTGGCAACCCTTTCAAAAGTTGTCAGGTATGCTTCAGTATCATCCGAGGGACACAGCTTTGTAAGTTTAATATCTTTTAACCTGTTTCTGTTTTGTTGCTCTGCTGAACCTGTGCCAGATCCTCCAACTTTGATAACTTGCAAGGCATTCAGCCACCACTGCTCCTGTTACTGCATCTCTTCTTTTCTCTGTCTCTCAAGTTGCTGCGTTTCTTCTTTTCTCTGTGCCTCTAAACATTGAATCTATTTTTCTCTCTGCTGCATCTCCTCTCATCTCTGTTCCTCCATATCTTTTTGTTGTATATCCACCATTTGAAAAAGGCAGTCATGCTTTCAGGTTCTGTCAATGTCTGTTCTTCTTTTTCCATCACTGGTGTTGGCTGTACAGTCTCAGCTTGGACTTCTAGTTTGGCTGTCATTCATCTGGTAATCACTCTTGGACTTGCTGCTGCAGAATCCATACCTTTCTGCTATGCTTTCCTGGTCCCAGGTCTAGTACCCATGCACAAAACTCCTGGCTTAGAGTATGCACGGTGTAAATCCCACTTAGGCTGACACCAATGGTTGTCATGGCACAGGTCAGAAAGCACAGGAAGACCAGGAACAGTTTCAAAATTCCCAAGTAGCATTTTATTATTTTTATTGTTATCAAGAACATATAGGATAGTGCATGGGGAACAGTTGACAACAGGGCTATTCTTTCACCGAGTTGGCACTATGAGGATTGATTACCTCGAAAGCGCAGCTCGAGAGGTAATCCATCGTCATAGTGCCGAGTTGAGAGAGGTAATCCGTCGTCATAGTGCCGAGTTGAAAGAAGCCCTGTTGTCAACTGTTTCCCATGCACTTTTCTTTATAGTGTATGGTGGAATGTTGTTTTTTGGGGGAAAAAAAATCAGTACAGCATGTTTCTGCTTCAAAACATTTTACTGGGTTACTAGAAGGAAAAAAGAACTTTACATTTTGAAAGTTTTCACGCTTGACATTTTAACTGCTTAAGAACTTTTCATTTTGAACGTTTTAATGCTAAACATTAGTACTGCTGCCAACATTGCTGCTTTCACTGTGTGTCCTGTCTATGGAGTGAGCCCTAACTGTCAAATGCTGCTCGAGGACACAGTGTGACGTTCGCAGTACAGTAGAAAAAATCATTCTGCTGCACTGCGAATGTCACTAGTGTGTGACTACAAGGTTTTGAAAACGATGGATTTCAGTGGAGAACGACGTTCCACCATACACTATAATAGAGTAAAATAACAAATAAAAAAAAAACATGTTCAGGATAGCTATATACAAAGATGGTACAAAGAGAGAAAACAAAGTCCTTCATTTAATGAGTTCTTTTCAGTTCCAAATCTCAGTTTCTGCCTCTCACTCTCTTACAACAAGTCTTTGCTTGATAATTAACTTCTTCATTTTGAGCTCATTAAGGAGACATCCTGTTTTTCACAAAATGTTCTTGTCAGTTTCTTTTCAGAGCAGGCTTGCAAACAGAAAAGTTCCCAAGCTGGCCTCCTGCTGATAGCTCTGCAAAAGAGTTTTCAAACAAGCATGAGAGGAGCTCCAACTGCATCTCAGGTTACCCCTAAATCCCAAATAGCTTTTTGCAATAATTTCAACAGCATAACTTTATACATTTTCAAACCAAGAGATCCCAGTTTCACATAAAGATCAAGATATATTTTTTTACAACTGCAGATATACATGGGGGAAAAGACAGAAACAGCAAGTGAAGTCAGAGTGATAGCGAGAGGCAGAGAATTGTGAGACTGTCAGAGTGATCAATTCCAAAGTCTCACAAGAACATTTGGTTGTGCAACCAGACAGACAAGAGACAGAAAAGAAGAGGATAAAATAGAACAGATCCTTGCATTTAACTCTGTCTGTATAACAAATGGGACAGGGTCTTATTCAACCCTGTCACAAAGAGAAGTCAGGCTCTTCCCCTTCACTTTCACTCACACGCCGCAAACCCACTTTTAAACTTAAAAAAGGAAAATACTAAACAAGATATCAAGTGTAACCCCCTAGGAAATCACTTCAGACCAATCTACATATACACATCAATTATCAAAATTTAAACTTTTTATATTTTTTCTCTACACCGGAGCAAACCTTCATGACTTTCAAAATATTGACAGCCACACACACTCTAGTCTAGTGAATTGAAACCCTTCCACACTTGTGGCATGTTATCTCAGAGCCTGATTTTGGAGCAGATGCAAAAATGGCAAAAACCAGATAAAGATACCAATGCACACACTCACGTTCCATACAAATAGGATGACAGGATCAACCAGATAAATTATTTAGCACTTTTAAAAACATTGGTCTCAATTATACCTCAACTGTATAAACAAACAGCTGTGACCAAAGTTGGCAGTACCCTTGGTAGTACCCTTTTACTCTCACTAAGCAAGAAACAGAGCTGCCGTGTTTTTATTTTCAAACCCTCCCAGTCAATCGAAATACACACTATTAACATAGGGATGTAGCATCCCTAACACCTTCAACAGCATCCCTAGCAACTCATTCAGCAATGCAGAGCAACACACAACAGAGGACAAAAATCCTCCAAATGTTTACTTAAAAACAAATCCATATTAAATAAATACATATAAAGTGACAATAAAAGAACTTCCCAATTCCACAAATTGAATATGCTGTGGGGGACTTGTGGGATAATGCTTTTACCTACACTTGAGCAGTTTAAACTCAGGTACCTCTCTTATGGCTTAAACCACTTGTGAAGTTACCCAAGGTCAAACTGCTCTTGCATGGATTAAAAAGTTATCCTACAGGTCCCCATTACATATCTATTATCTATCAGACATCTGAGAAAGGAAGCAGACAGGTCACTCTGACTTCACTTGCTGTCTTTTTCCTGCCTTGCATATCTGCAGTTATAAAAAATATATCTCAATCTTTATGTGAAACTGGGATCTCTTGGTTTGAAAATAGATATAATTATGTTGTTGAAATGATTGCAGAAAGCTATTTGGAATTTAGGAATTTTATTTGGAATTTAGCGTGTATTTCTACTGACTGAGAACTATGCATGTGGTATCTGTCTGTCTATGTATGTATGTATGTATGTATGTATGTATGTATCTTATCTATCTTATACTTGCACGTTTGAGCAGTGCCTATGACCAGCCATGGTGTGGTAGTTGCTCTGCATTTGGAAATGGAAGTGCAAATTGTGAGAATTCGTTGAGGTGCAAATTTGTGTGATGAGATGGGCTATGCTTATAGATCTTGCTCCCCCAGCTGCCCACAATTATTCATTGAATTTATTTATTTGAATTTGTTAACCAGGTAAAGGGCACTGGACCAAATGCTTTCTTCAGGCTTGCTCAAAGCCATAGGCATGCAAACAAATATATTATTACAAACAATATAATGTTTTGTATAACGATACATTATTTACAAAATCAAAAACAATTACAATTGCAAGTCTCAGAAAGATACTGCTGCAATTTGAGTTTGAATAAACCAAAAGAAGCAACTGAATGCATTGTTACAGTAGAGCATTCCAAAACCAGGAGCAGACACAGAAAAGGTCTTCAAACCTATTTTTGTTTTGCACAAAGGAATGACTAGCTGAACATATTTAGATGACCACAGAACAGTATTTAAATTCAAGAACATTTTCTGAATCCTCAGAGGTCAATACAGTTGGATAATTTGCTTTATGAACCAAGCAACCAAAAACATATTTAATTCATGATAATGGGGAAAGGCAATCTGGTTGATAATTAAGAAGACGAGTATGAAAAGGAACAAAAGAACAAAACACACAGCACATTAGTATAAACAACCTGGAGTTTTTGAAGCTCTGCTGTTCAATATAAAAAAAATGGATGCAAAATAAAAAAAAGAAGAGAACCCATTGCAGTAACTTTATGAGTTTAAATTCAAAAGTAACTTTAAACATATATACTACTGCCAGCCTCTGATTGATGCTCTCACATAACTTTCCTGTATGCTCTGAATAAGTAAGAGAGGGGCCCAGTAGGACACATACATACACAAAAAGAGCAACCTGCTGAATAAGAGAGCCCTCAAAACCATAAACTAATCACAGAGAACTCTGTTTCAGTAGAACTGGAGATCAACACATCATAGACTTAGTTTTGAAAGAATTTAAAGGGATGCTGTCAACCCTTTTTGCATCATATTCTTTCTAGTTGAAAAAACATATTTTCTGATTACTTACCTACTCTAAAATTCTGTGATGTTGCTGGTTGTTCTGTCTGCTTCCTTTCTTAGAAGAACTGAAATGTATGCCAATGGTGTAGTTATACTCAGCCTTGTTTTGTTTCAAATCCAGGATCTACTCGTATTGCATACTTCCTGAACATAAGGTATTCCCCCAAATAGTACAGTCACTCGTGATGCAATAGTCTCCTCTCCTCCCTCTGCATCAAGAGTATTTAGACTGTATTGGGGTGTTCCCAAGTCCAGGAATGATGCAGTGGAAGTTAATAAAGGACTGTAAACAAACATGTCTTTGTGTGGTAACACCAATATGATGGGCAGTCTGTTTTTCATTCTTTAAAAAAGAAAAGTGGGGGGGCGCTAATGAGCGGCTAACGAGACAGATGTGTCAGAACACAGCTCCAGGCCATTTGCCATTTAAAAGCAAAATTAGAGGAAAAGAAAGGTGTTTTTGTGGCTATCCAACAGGAGGAAACTGTGTGGGAAGGAGATATGGAGGAATATTTGATGCCCACAGCCGGAAAGAATCAGTGGGCTACTGGGAAAATGGGGAAGAAAGTGACTGCCTCTGCTGTCCCCGTGGCCCCCATGTCAAGTGAAAGCATGGGTAGAATTTCCCTGTCTGCAGCGGAGATCGGAGCGCTGGGCCGAGAAGTAACAGGCCAGGTACTGGCCGCGTTGGAACCCAGATTGCTGAAATTAGGGAGAGAAAATTGACTCAAAGCTCCAGGACATACTCGAGCAGCAGGCAGCTCAATCAAACAGATTGGAGGAGGCTGAAGACAGAATCTCCCACTTGGAGGACAAGCATTCCGAAGTGCCAAGGCAAATTGCACAACTGCAAAAGGAGTTAGAGGAGCTTAGAGAAGCAATGGACTACCAAGAGAATTATCACCGATGGCTAAACCTAAGGCTGAGAGGCTTACCTGAAGGAGCGGAGAAAGGGGGATGTCCTGGGATTCTGTGCCCGTATACTCCCAGAGCTGCTTGGGGTACAAACAAAAACAGGAGCATTAAGCTGTAACGGGCTCACCGAGCCGTAATGCCGTGGCCCTCAGGAGATCAACCGCCGCGACAAGTAATCATGTGTTTCCAAGCTTTTCAGGACAGAGAGTTGATTATGAGAGCCTATAGAGAGAAAAGGAAGCTGGAACACGAGGGGTCATGACTATTTTTATCCCCAGATTACTCCTTATGACTACTGCAAAAAAAAGGAAAGTATTCAACCCATTAATGGCCCAGTTGAGGAATTTGAAAGTTGAGAACTTCATGGTATACCCTGCAGTGTTAAAAATAAAGTATGAGGGCATGACATATTCCTTTTGGGAGGTTAAAAAAGCAGAGGTGTTCGTGGCAGACTTTCAGAAGAAGCAAGGAAAATGAGGACATGGGGAAAACCGTTAGGAGTAGCACGTTGAAATTTTGAACTGTTTATAGTTATAATCTTTTTTCTTAGTCAAAATCACCTTGTGTTGTGGCCGCCCCTCCTCCCCAGTTCCTGTTTTTGTTAGGGGGGCAGCAAAGATAGGAAGGAGTGAACAATAGACTATTCGGCTGAAATCTGAGAGGCCAACCCGGAGAGTCCAGTGCAGCGAAAATGAAAAGTAGGGATAGGTCTGTACAGGGCAGGACCGGAGGCTCTGTTGGGACAGCTTTGGGTGGCAAGGAGATGAATACTTGCTGGAAGTTCATGAGGATAATGGAGAACATGGTTCACTAGAGGGATGGGAGGAGGGCCTAGCACGTAGGTTGGAAGCACAGCCTAACCTCCTGCCCTCGAGAAGAAGGACTTGTATGAATGGGAAATTGTAATGTTCACTTGGGGGTGGAAAAACTTTAATGGGAGAAAGAATGTGGGGAGTGGAGAGGAGAAACTGCTGGAGAGTTACCCTGATGTGATGCAGTTAGAGGATTGATGGGAGGCAAAGCCCACAAAGGTCGCATATTGCTAGTCGGCCACGAAGTGGAGGTGGGGGGGTAGTATAGAAAATGGTGGGAATAAGTGGGGGAGAGATAAACATGAGTTTGAATTATTTCCATAAGTAAGCCACATAACAACAAAAGTTATTATAGTGCTTTCTCTGATATAATAGACAAGGGAGGCAATGGTGAGGGGGAGATGTGACACAGACGTCGATTTTGGGGATCGGTAGACACTCATGCGAAGAATGCATTTAGTGTCAGATAGGGGAAGGGGGAAGGATTAGAAGGAAAAGTGAGATGGGAATAAAAAAGAGTATAGAGGGATAATAGGCTGAAGAGGTAAGTTGGGGAGTGAGGATGGGGAGGGGACGGGGCCTCCTGACATATGGGGGTTGTTGTTACTAATTTCATGTTTTATGATTGTTACACTAAATGTTTACTGTTATATGCATCCCATGTTGATGTTGAAGGGCGTGGCTGAGGGGGTTGGGGGGGTTGGATGGTAGGCTCCTGTGCAGGAAAAGAATATGTAAGAGAATATGGATAGTAGGTGCGATTTAACAGTGGTATCCCGGAATGTGCGAGGGATCAAGAGCCCGATTAAATGCACAATGTTGTTAACAGCACTCAGAAAAAAGAGCGCACAAATCGCATTACTCCAGGAAACTCACTTATCAGAGATTGAGCACGCGAAGCTGGCTAGGGGATGGGTTGGGAAAGTTTTTGTGGCATCTTATTCCACACAGAAACATGGGGTGGCAGTCTTGGTCCACAGGAGCCTACCATTCGAAGTCAAGAGGGTGGTAAAAGACCAAAGAGAAGGCAGATATGTCTTTGTGGTGGGACAATTGTGGGGAGAACAAATCACTATTGGTAATGTGTATGCACCTGCGGTCTATGATCCAAAATTTTTTCCTGGGCTGCTGGATCTACTGGTTAAGGAGCAGTTCCCTGGCCTGATATTGGGGGGGGACTTTAACAGCGTGTCAGACACCAGCATGGACCACTCGGGAGGGAAAGGGAGAAGACCGGAAATGATAAATCAGTGGTGGCTAGGGGTAATAGACCTTGACCTAATAGACAGTTGGAGGACAGTAAATCCAGGGGCAAAAGAATATACTTTTTTCTCGAACCCTCATGGAACATGGACAAGAATAGACTATATTTTACTTCCGAGGGATTGGAATGATAGATTGATTGAAGTTTCGCGTGGTCCGATATACATTTCGGACCACGCGATGGTAATTGGGAAAATAAGGATGCAAGGGCTAAAGGAAGGGTTAATGCAGTGAAAATTCCCTACATTTATGCTCCCTAATGAAGAGTTCAGGGAACATTTACGGAAGCAGTGGGATTTTTATAAAGAAACTAATCAAAGATCAGAAGTGCATAAATCTGTGTTTTGGGATGCAGGGAAAGCCTTTTTATGAGGCTCCATAATTGCATACATGCTCAAGAAAGAGAAACAAGAAAGAAGGAAGAAACTGGAGAAGCAGCTAAAAGAATTAGAAAAACGGGTGGCCCGAGGTGAAGGGGATAAGGTAGGCCATGTGTTGACAGCAACGAGGGAGGCACTGAATGCCCTAGTATGGGGAGAGGCCAGGAGATCAGGGCAATATGCCAAGCATCAGCTGTATGAGTGGTCCAATAAACCGGGCCCGTTGATGATACGGCTCATGTGGGGTGGTAAATGTCCCACGAGGATAATGGGGATAAAGGACAAGGAAGGCAGGATACAAAGGCAGTCAGGAGCAATGAGGGAATGTTTTTGAAGGTTTTACACCAAGCTATATAAAGCGGAGTGTGTGGGGGGAGGGGATGCAGGAATTTCTGGAGAGGATAGAGCTGCCTAGACTATCAGAGAGACAAAAAGAAAGACTAAACCACCCAATCACAAAGGAAGAGGTTATTAAGGCTATGGGTAGAATGCAGAGGGGAAAGGCGAGTGGCCCTGATGGATTCCCGCTGGAATTCTACAGAACACTAGGGGATCAACCAGCAGATATGCTCAGTGAGGTTTTCCAGGGGGAGCAGGAGGGAGGGCAGCCCCAGATACCAGATACATGCTACATACAAAATACAACGGTATGTCTGATTCCTAAACCAGGCAAAGAATTGATGGAGTGTGCCTCGTATAGACCAATATCGTTGTTAAACTGTGATCTCAAGATTTTCGCCAAGATCTTGGCAATGAGGCTGGAGGATATCCTGCCGGAGTTGGTTCACCCAGACCAGACTGGGTTCATAAAAAGGCAGATTATCATATCATAATATGTGTAGATTGCTTAATGTGATCTGGCGGGTGGGGCAGGGGACAGAGATAACATATGTCATATCCATGGATGTGGAAAAAGCATTCGATAGGGTAGAATGGAGGTACCTCTTTGAGGTAATGACCCGGTTTGGCCTGGGTGAATCATATGTTGCCTGGGTCAGGGCGATGTACAGAGCCCCTAGGGCAAGGATCCTGGTTAATGGGGCACTATCGGCGCCAATTGCCTTGGAGCGAGGCACACGACAGGGGTGTCCTTTATCCCTGCTACTGTTTGCCCTGGCATTGGAGCCACTGACAGCTGCAATAAGGCAGGGTCAGGGGATCCGGGGAGGGCAAAACCATACATAAGGTTACCCTATATGCAGATGATATGTTGGTATTTGTTAGGGACCCGTAGAAGTCCATGCCAGAGCTGTTAAGTTTAATACGGAAGTTTGCTGCATTTTCGGGATACAAAATTAACTTAAATAAGTCTGAGATGTTATGTTTCCCTAGGGTGGAAGCTGTGGATAAATCAGTGGGGAATACAAAGTCGGGACTCATGCATTACCTATCTGGGTATTAAAGTGGGTAGGACAGTTGGGTCCTTGTATGAGCTGAACTACACGCCCCTTCTCAGGGTAATAGAAGCAGATTTGAGGAGGTGGCTGCAACTGCCTTTAGCCTGGATAGGACAAATTAATTTAATAAAAATGAACATCCTGCCTAGGATCCTTTACAACATGCAAATGATCCCTATGAACTTGGTTAAAGGGGATATTAAGAAGATAGAGAGGTGGATTACACAGTTTATTTGGAGAGGACACAAACCGAGAATACGACTGAAGAGGTTAAAAGCTGAGATGAGTAGAGGAGGCTTGAATTTCCCAGATTTAACAAACTATTATTTGGCTATTCAGTTGAGATTTGTTGCTGATTGGGTGGGTGTACCGTCCAGCGGTGGCGAGCTGGGTCACATTGGAACAGTGGGATTGCCAGGGGTGATTATCGGCGTACTTACACTCTAAGGGTAGACAAGCCTACAATACTTAATGTGGCCATAATCCATTGGTTAAAATGGTTTTGGAGGCATGGAATCTAACTAGTAAACTTAGGGGAATTAGTAAGGGGGAAACACTACTGTTGCCCCAGAGGGGAACCCCTTCTTCCTGCCAGGGCTAGAGGATGGAGGGTTTAAGAAATGGGAAAGATAAGGTATTAAATGGCTGGGCAATTTGCTAGGTAAGGATGGATTGAGGACTTTGGGAGATATTGTGAAAAAGTGGGGGCTACAAGGTCAGCAAAATTTTCAATTCTTACAGCTATGGGCATTCATATCAAAAATGGAGAGAGGTGGGGGAGAGGCACATGGGTGGGGGACAGTGGAAAAAATGATATATAGAACACAAGCAGATCCCAAGGGATGTATAGGTAAAATGGTAAAGATAACGAGGGAATTATACCCGGACCACACTCAGAAAATCAAACAATTATGAGAGACGGACCTGGGGATTCAGATTAATGAGAATAACTGGGAGCAAATGTTGTTGGGACATATGGGTCTTTCGGTCTGTGATAAGTTTAAGGAAGCTTATTTTAAGTTTCTGCACAGGGCATACCACCCGCCAACGGTGGTGCATAGGGTGTGCCCATCTGTTTCACCAATATGTGGTAGGTGTGGGGGGAAAGAGGGACGTATATGCACTCCTTTTGGAACTTCAGGGTATTAAGAGTCTTCTGGATGGAGATTTGTTCTCAGATAGCACAAATAGGAGGGATAACTATACCAGTGGATCCGGTGGTGGGACTGTTTGGTATGTCTTTGGGGGAGGAGGAGGATTGGGAGTATCTCCCACGATGGATCAGGATAATGCTGGTAATGGCTAGACATTGCATCCAAAACACTTGGGTCAACCATGTGACACCTACCAGTCAGCAATGGCGTCAGTTAATCATACAAAATTTGTCCCTAGAAAAATTGACTCTGATACTAAGAGGAACGCAAGAGACATTTTATAGAGAATGGGCCCCCTTATTGGCAACATTGAGTAATGAGGAAATGATCACTCTACAAGAGGGGACAGAGTAGAATTGATTGGTTCTGTTGACAAGGCTTGTTGCCCTCTCTCCCTCCCCCCTTCTCTCCCCCCATCTCTCCCGCTGCTTCTTCCCCCCCACTCTGCATTTTGGTCTCTGGTTTATGACCATGACCTTCCCCTCGGCTCAGTTTGGCCTGCTCCCCCCCCATTGGTACTATCGGTGCTATCCTACTCTGCTAACTTGTACCAGATGTTACCCGGTAAATCCTGCTGGTATCGAGAGGGAGGAGAGACACACCAGCACGTCGGAGTGAAGGAGGAGGGGCAGTGTGCTTTAAAAGACCACACCAGGCACAGAATCATCAGTTGCACAGTAATTAAATCTGCCTGCTTATGTGTTACCTATGGAGGACTGTGTTTTCTAGACTGCAGGTACTGTGTTCCTCATTTCAAAACATCATAACAGAGACTGCTTCTGTTTTTCCATGCTCTGCTAATTTGCACTAGCTGTTACCCAGTAAATCCTGCCAGTACCGAGAGGGAGGAGAGAAGCACCAGTGCGTCAGAGTGAAGGAGGAAGGCAGTGTACTTTAAAAGACTGCACCAGGTACTGCGTGAGCGTGAGTGGCGCGAGCGCCACTTGGAAGAGAAAATTATTGTTTGGACTGCCATCGTGTAAGGTTTTAAAATACTATTTACTGTTTTTTATAGGCAGAATCCTGTGGATACTATCTAGTTTAGAGTGTCTTTAATATACTTGGAACTTTATAGACAAGGTCTAATATGGTATTGTTGAAAATTAAATCCCGAACGCATTTGTAGTATAGTTATGCACTAAATTTTTAAACTTGCATTTGAGTGACCTTATCTATTGTGCCTTTTTCTCTTTTAGGGTATTTCCCTAAATATAGCTTCTCTGTGATATTTGGAGGGGTATCTTTTTAAACCAGCTTATTTAAATTGTGAATTGTAGCAGTAATAAAGTATGGCATATTCTGCTTTTCTGTTTGGAATGCTGATATTGGCATTTTCAGACAAACATATTTTTGAGCTTCAGTCAGACCTAGAGATTAGAACATGTTCCTTCTCCATTTCTATGACAACAACATTTTTTTCTATAGAAGGGGCTAGTAGAAGAAATAAATTTCATATTTGTTGGAATCTGGGTAAGACCGGATATAGTATACAAAAATTAGGCTTTATACTATACTTCCTAAGGCTAGTAGGGGTTTGATATCTCTTGTTGTTATCACACTGGCCAGTGTGGACATTAAACCAAATCCAGGCCCAGAAACCCAGACTGACATTGTTAGGATAGCCCATGACAATGCCAGAAGTTTTGCTGGAAAACTGCATATTTTTGATCATTGGGTATTTGAAAATGATTATGATATTATAGGTATTACGGAGACTTGGCTTTCAAAAAAGCACCCAGATTCTGAATTTCAAAAAAAATATATGATTTCTATAGATATGACAAGCTGACTAGAGCAGGAGGAGGAGTTGCACTTTATATTAGAAGTAATTTGGGCCAAGTAGAGTTGCTTTTCTTAGGAAATATTGAGGGCATTGAGATATTACTAGTCTATATAACTAGATTGAAAATGTGTCTTGGTGTGGTATATTTGCACCCAGGATTACAACTGTTAGCCTTTGAGATCTTGGCCTTAAGATTAAATGAGTTATTGGGGCAAAGGGATGTATTCCTGATTGAAGATTTTAATGTGGCATGAGGAGCAGAAAGAGGTCTTAAATTACAATCTGAATTTCAGGCCTTGGGCCTTAATCAAGTAATAAACACTCCAACACATAGAAGCACTTATGCCAGTGTAGGAAGTATCCTGGATTTGATATTTATAACAAATGATATTCACTTATTGGATTATAAAGTGGGTCCCCCGAATCTAGGAGATCACTACTATCTTGAGTGTAACATTAAACAATATTTTGAAACCCCTGATATTTTAAATTGCCGATATGTTAGAGATTTCACTAATTTTAATAAATCTTCTTTTCAGTTTCAAATGGGACAAATAAACTAGGCTCATATAGATCTGATCCCAGAAGTAGACATGGCAGTCAGAGAATTTACAGAGATTTATTTAGATATATGTGATGAAAATGCTCCTTTCAAAAAATCTAAAGAAAGACATAATCATAATCCTTGGGTAAATGAAGCAATTAAAAAACAAATAAGATGGAAAGACAGGGTATGGAAAAAGGCAAATCAATCTTTAAAAGTAGAAGATTGGAAGTTGTTTAAAAAGATCAGGAACAAAAGTAAAAGTTTGATGAGAAAGACAAGGAAAAATTATTATAGAAATAAAGTAAATCAAACAAAAAATCCAGCCCAGTACTTTAACTTAATTAAAGATTTGGAAGGTAGGGAAAGGAAACATTCGAGCATAGTTCTTAAGGATGAGTTGGGAGGGGAGATGTCAACAAAACAAGTAGTAAATAATTTGAACCAATATTTTTGCTGTCTTCCAGATATAAAAATGGAACAGGTAGTGGGTAAACAGAATCATGTTTTTCAACAAATTAGGCCACTGGAGACACATTATAGAGAGAACATACCATGTTTTTACTTTTGAGTAATTAAAATTGGTGAAGTAAAGAAACAAATAAGGCAATTAAATTCATGGAAAGCAATAGGTATGGATAAAATAGAGACAATCTTCTTAAAAAGCTTCAGTAGAGCAAATAAACCAAACCTTGACTAATATTTTCAATATTAGTTTACAGCAAAAAGGTTTTTCAGATTTTTGGAAAAACTTTAAAGTTATTCCTGTATTTAAGAGAGGAGAAAAAAATAATAAATCAAATTATTGACCGATATCCTTGCTATCAATTATTTCAAAGTTCTTTGAATGCCTGGCCTGTGCCCAGTTATATAAATATCCGGAGAAGTACAAACTTTTGACAGATTGTTAAGTGGGTTTCAGACATGGGAGGTCGATGGACACTGCCCTGATGGACTTATTGGACTCTGTGGCAAGTGGTCTTGAGGCCTGGGAGTCTGTTCAGGGTGGTGTTCGTCGACTTCTCAAAGGCCCATGACTTGGTCAATTTTAATACACTACTGGGAAGGTTGGCACAGATATATCAGAGCCTGTTCAGACCTGGTTTTTATCTTATTTGACTGAACGTACACAACAGGTCTGTATAGACAGAATAATGTCAGATATAGAGGGTACCTTTAGGGGAGTTCCCCAAGGTTCTGTTTTGGACCCTTTGTTATTTTTGATATGTATAAATCCTCTTCCATCATGTGTCCAAAATAGTAAGATTTATTTGTATGCGAATTATATGGCCCTTATAGGAAAAGCTAAAAATCTGGATGATCTACAAAAAATTCTTCAATCCATTTTTGACATTTTATAAAATTGGTTATTAAAATCCAAAATGGTCCTTAGTAAAAAGAAGACTCAGGTAATGCTTTTGCATTCAAAAAATAAATTGTCTCATAATCAAACATTAAATATATATTCTCTAAAGGGTCAAGTTTTAGAACAGGTTCAGATATATAAGTATTTGGGAGTTTACATGGATAACTCTCTTACTTTTACTTTACATATAACAAATGCAACTAAGAAGGTTAACTCTAGATTTGGCATGTTGAGAAGGAAAACATTGATTTTATCAAGAGAATCAAGAAATAGAGTGGCTGTACAACTACTCTTACCAACATTAGAATAAGGTAGTCTAATGTATCAATTCACTTCTAAATCATCATTAAATTGTTTGGATAAAACATATTATAGAATAGCAAGATATGTTGTGAAATGTTCTTTTTCTACTCATCATTGCATTTTACTTCAAGATCTTGGTTGGAACTCCCTTGCAACCCACCAAAAATATGTAGGGTATAAAGGCCCGAACCGAGGAAAAGCTAGCCAACTCAGTTAAGAAGGGTGATAAAACCTTTTTTAGGTACATCAGGGAGTGAAGGAAGACTAAGGGAGGGATAGTGAGGCTTAATAAAGGGAAGGGGGTGGGCAGATGGAGACTGTAAAAAGGCAGAGATACTAAACAAATAGTTTTGCTCAGTATTTACAAATGAAGAGGGGCAGGTACCTAAAACAAACAATAGAAACACTCTGGATACAGAAGTTGATACCAGCCTATTTACAGAAGAAAGGGTTCCGAAAGAACTCTTAAAACTGAAGGTAGACAAAGTGGTGCAGACAAAGCAATGGGGCCTGATGGGATTCATCCCAGAATTCTAAAAGAACTAAGGGTAGAACTAGTGATTCCACTGACTACCTTCTTTAACAAATCATGGGAGGATGGGGTGGTACCTGAGGACTGGAGGAGGGCAGATGTGATTCCACTTCATAAAAGTGGGAGCAAGGCAGAGGCAGGAAACTACAGACCTGTTAGTTTAACCTCAGTGATACGGAAAATGATGGAATCACTTCTGAAGGAAAGAATTGTCAGTACCTAGATGCCAGAGGGGCACAGGACCCAAGGCAGCATGGATTCACAGTGGGAAGGTCATGCCAGATGAATCTAATAGATTTATTTGACTGGGTGACCAAAGTAGTAGATCAGGGAGGGGCTGTGGACATGGCCTACCTAGACTTTAGCAACGCATTTGACTCAGTCCCACACAAAAGATTAATATACAAGTTAGCCAGCCTGGGAGTGGGTCCCAAGATGATAGCCTCGGTAAAGAATTGGCTGGAGAATAGGACACAGAGGGTAATAGTAAATGGAGTCCACTCTGAAGAAAGGGGGGTTACTTAGGGGTACCGTGAGGGTTCAGTATTAGATCATCTCTCAATGTCTTCATAAGTGACATTGCAGAGGGACTGGAAGGAAAAGTATGTCTCTTTGCAGATGACACAAAGATCTGCAACAGAGTTGATACACAAGGTGGGGTGGAAAGGATGAGAAGGGACTTGACAAGGGGTTAGAGGAATGGTCAAATGTATGGCAGCTTAGATTCAATGCTAAGAAGTTCAAGGTAATGCACCTGGGGGGGTGAGGTACTAACAACAACAAAAATGGAAAGGGACCTGGGGGTAGTCATATCAGATGACTTAAAGGTGGGCAAGCAATGTGAGAGGGCAGTAAGGAGGGCTGGGGGGATACTGGGAGGCATAAGGAGAGGCATCACCAGTAGAAAACAAGAAGTTGTTATCTCTCTGTACAGACAGCTGGTGAGACCCCATCTGGAGTACTGTGTGCAGTTCTGGAGACCCAGTCTCCGCAAGGACATAGACAAGATGGAAGCTGTTCAGAGGAGGGCAACTAAAATGGTGCAGGGTCTGCACCATAAGACATATGAAGAGAGACTAAAGGAGCTTAATATGTATAGCCTCGAGGAAAGGAGGAAGAGGGGAGACATGATAGAAAGTTTCAAGTACCTCAAGGGAATCAACAAAGTCCAAGAGGGTAGCATTTTTCAAAAAAAGAGGTGTGCAAGAGCAAAGGGGGCACAATTTGAAGATAGAGGGGCGGCGGCTCAGAGGTAATGTAAGGAAGTATTTTTCACAGAGAAGGTTGTGGATGCATGGAACGGCCTTCCAGAGGAGGTTGTGGAGTCAAAAACAGTGGCTGAATTCAAGCATGCATGGGACAGTCATAAGGCAATTCTAGGGGTTGGGGGTAGAAAGAAGTAGTCTGCTGGTTAACTAGGATCTGCAGTTTATCCATTAGGTAGGGAAATGGGTAGACTAGGTGGGCCAAACGATCCTTATCTGCTGTCAAATTCTATGTTTCTATAAAGCTTTTATTGAGTATGGGGGGTAGGATAAACATGATGTAAACTCTTTTGATGTTTCTATTCTTTATAGGTATAATTTGAGGCAACTGAAACATAGATGTCAAAAAGTTCCTTTGGAATCAAACATTTATAATAGAATGTAAAGATGTTTCTATTTACCAAAAATATGGAATGAGATAGATCCAGAAATTAGGATTATTGATAGCTTAAATAAATTTAAGCACTCTCTGGACTCCATCTGGAAAGAGAGATGTGTTTGCTATGGTGTTACTTAGAACACTACCATCTATTCTCTTGCTTGGACTCTAGACTGTTTTCTTAAATCTTCTTTTGTTGTATCTGTATGTGTTGGGTATGGGGTATTAGGTAGCATTTGAGAATGAAATTATCACTTCCTTTTTTCCCCTTCCTTCCCCTCCCCTTCTCCTTCCCTTTTCCCTTCCCTCTATATTGGTTCTAGTTTGGAAATTCTGGAAATGAAAAAAATCCTTGCATTTAACTGTATATTTAACCCATCAGTCCATCTTGTAATGTTTATATTTATTCTTTGGTATAAAAATCCTTTAGGTTTTTTTGATAATTTGTGTACACTTGTCTTTTGCATGTATGCTGTGAAATTATGTTTGTGATATTTGTAAGATCGTTCCTGTAATATACTTTATTATATGATGCTTTGTGCCTTTTGAAACTGTATTTTTAAAACAGGACAACTTTGATAAACAGGGCCTCTTTTGGTCCTAAAAGTTATTTTCTTGTCAAAGAATAAAAGTTTTTATCTATCTTATCTATCTGTTATCTAAAGGCAATAATTCAGTCTTAAATTCATTAATTTAAAACCAGAAACTTTCCCGAAGTCCCCCAGCAGGAAGTTAACCATAGATATCTGGTTAACCGGGTCCTCGATATACAACAATGTATCATCTGCATACTAAGAAACTCTGGTCTCTACCCCTCCCACCCTAATACCTCTGTATTCCTCTGATTGCCTAATAAGAGCTGCAAGTGGTTCCGTACTAAGGGCAAATAAAAGTGAGGAGAGAGGACACCCTTGTCTGGTGCCTCTACAAATTTTAATTCTGTTGGACATGACCCCATTTACTTTACCCTTGCCCATGGATCCTTGTACAAATTGGCAATCCAGCTATGGAACTTATCCCCAAATCCAAATTTATGAAGGGTGCAATCCAAGAAGGCCCAGTCCAGGCAGTCAAACGGCTTTTCCACGTCGACAGACATCACCATCCGGAGAGGCCCGGGAGGGGATGCTCCCAAGGTAGAAAGAACATTAAGTATGAGTCTAATATTATCCTGGATATGCCTTCAAGGAATAAAACCCATCTGATTAGGATGTATCAGAGTAGGGATAAACTTCTGGAGGTGGGAGCCCAATATTTGTGCAAAAATCTTTGTGTCTTGATTAATCAAAGATGGGATGGTAACTTTAACAGGCAGTAAGATCTTTCCCGGGTTTGGGCAGAAGAGTAACTACCACTTCCCTCCATGAGGGTGGAGTTGCACCATTCTCATGGGCAACATTACAGCGCCTCATTATTAAAGGGGCCAAGTCAGCCAAAAAATGTTGATAGAATTCAACTGTGAAGCCATCAGGGCCTGAGGCCTTTCCTCTAGTGAGGGATTTAATAACTTTTTTTCACCTCCACCTCCGAGATATCTACCTCTAGGGAGCATCTTCTAATTTGGGGAGTGAGGTCCGCTGTAAAAACTCTGCCACCATTGTGGGATGGTCCGGGGGCCTTTTTTGACTATATAACTTAGTGAAATAGGCACAGAACTCATCTGCAATCTGTGTGGGGCTTATCAAATCTAGTCCTGAACAAGGTATTCTGATATGGAGAATATACCTTTCTGCTACTTGTTTTCTTAGGCGTCAAATCAGCAAATGGGTTGCCCTACTTCCGGTCTCATAATATCTCTGTTTGGTATAACAGAGAAAGTTCTCCATTTTCTATCTCATTTCAACGTTATATGATCCCCTAGTTTCTTTCAATTTCACTAAAATGGCTGGGTCTTTAGTTCTTTTATGTTCCTGCTCTATCCTGGCAAGGTAATTTAATAACCCATCTACCCCAGCCTTATCAGCTCTGTGCTTATATGAAGCATAACTAATAATTTTGTATCTAAGAACTGCTTTTAAACCATCCCAGACAAACTGAATATGGGTATCTTCCTCCCTATTTTCCTGAATATAAAACCGAATGGTATCCTTAATTTGGTCTACAAAAATTTTATCATTCAATAAACCTGAATCAAAATGGCAGGGCCCTTCATTTTTAGTTGCAGTATCAGTGGATCGGTAGCTAGCACACTCACCTTTGAGGCCGGCAGATCAGAAGGCTGTGGGTTCAGTTCCCACATCTGGCATTTGGGTTAATATCCCAGTACTGGCACTGTAGTGCAGCATGAGAGGAGTGCTTCACTTCTGAGGTGCTGTCTTTCGGATGAGACGTGAAACCAAGGTCCCATCTGCCTAGATTGGTGGTAGTTCAGGTGGCTGTTAAAGATCCCATGGCACTTATCGAAAAAGAGTAGGGGAATTTCCCCGGTGTCCTGGCCAAATTTCCCTCATTCACTAAAAATACCACCAACAGCTTAATCTGGTTCAAGGTCAGTTGGCATTCATCTGTAGCCCCCTCCCCCGGGTCATGCCTGAAAATAGGCAGGATTTGTCTAGTGCACTTACCCGGTCAACAAAAACTAAATAAAGAAAATAAAAAAATTAAAATAATGTCTGACCAGTGAATGGTCGCACTGATTATAGCATGATCCGAGAAAGTAACTGGGTGGATAATCATATCCACCACAGTATGTACAGTCACCTTTTGCATGCAGAACCTGTCATGCCTGGAATAGAAGCCTGGGGACTCAGAGTAAAGGTGAAGTCATGAGTGTCTGGGTTTTGCAATCCCCATGGGTCCGTGAGGCCACCTTCTCTGATTAGTGACCGAAATGGCCTTGAACTAGAAGCACCTCCCATCCCCCGTTCAGCCACACCACGATCAAGCTCCAGGATTTCCACACAATTCTAATCTCCTGCAAGTATAATCCGGCCAGGGGACAGAGAGACCACCTTGGCAAAAAAGTGGTGAAAAAAGGCTCCTGTTGGCGGGGTAGGAGCAAATACTGTGGCAACATGTATGGGATGACCCATGAACTCCCCTGAAATAATAACAAATCTACCCAAACCCTATATTGAAGTCTTATGAACTTTAAAGGGTAGGTCTTTTCTAATCAAGATCGCCACCCCTGACCTAGAAGCATCTGGATGGGAGTCCAAATATACCAGCCCAACCCACATCCTTCTCAACTTTTCATGTTCTAAAAGGGAAAGTTTAGTTTCTTGCAAGCAGGCCAAATCACATTTTAAACAACCCAATTCTTGGATGACTCTGGCTCTTTTTGCTACTCCATTGATACCTTTAACATTAATAAAAGCAATTTTAAGAGACGTTATTAGGGAACAGTAAGCCTATCATACCCCCAAACCCTGTGACTATAACATATTCACTTCCATAAAAGGTCATTCCAGAGGGAAAAAGGTGTGCATAGAGGGTTAATACAATATTCACATATACATAAACACATATAGGACATTTAACAAGAAAATAAAGAAAAAAACTATAGGTAGAATTCACAACGCTTTCAGTTTCAAAGTCCTACTCCGCAACTGCTGTTGTGGACTGTAATCACCCACAATTGCGGCTTGCACCAGCCATAGTCCATTCCTGCAGCTGCACCCATCACCCCGGTGACATTACCCGCAAGTGGCTGTAACCCATGGAGCCGGTCGTAATCTTGCTCCACCTTTGTGAATACCCACTGCTGCTGGTGTTTCAAAGGCTTCATGAATCCTGTTCTATAAGTCCAGAACTCTGAAACTGGGAACCACATACCCAGTATGATGATAATTGCAGGTCACGGACTTATAGAACAGGTACCAGTTATGTCACTGAGTACCGAAGCTCTGCAGAGCTAAGCCCTGAAGGCTGATGGGAAGCCTCAGGAAACTAAGGCACTAGGCCTTAGGGCAGGAGTCAAGCCTCAATATGCTGAAGGTTGAGTGCCTAGAAAATCCAGGAGCCCAGACCCTCTCCTAGGTTGACTCTTTCAGTTTGTCCAGTGGATAGGGCAGAGAACCCTGGGCAATTGTCAATACCGACTTAAAGTAATCGGATCACAAGAATAGATCAATGTATTAACATCTAACAGTAACACTGCTTGTCTTGTCTTGGAGGCAAATCAAAATTGTTGCACCCCATAATTAACCTATAGGTAGCACCTGATGCCTAAGAGTATATCATACTCCTGAATAAATCACTAATTCCAAGGGATTAATGACCTATTAATGATTGTACAATTCCCCCTCACCGGGACTAGCCCCAGGCTGAAGGGATCCAAAGAACACGAGCAAACTAAGTAAGGGGGGGGGGTAGAGACCCAACAGGGTTCAATTTAACTAAACAAACACAGCATCCATGCTTTAATTCGAAGGCTTAGAATAGGCATCTGGTATATATGCAAAAAATAAATAAATAAAAAGGAAAAAAAAAGAAAAAAAAAATTTTTGTCTCAGCCCCAAAACCTGGAGTGCCAAATTCCAATAATGTGTCCCTCACTGAGGCTTTTATGTACATTGGCCGAGTGAGACCACCACCAAACCCATTAATAGCAGGAACACTCACTGCAACATGTGGAGTAAAAAAGAAATAGTTGTCCAAACTTTAACTGTAGCATGACAAAGAATAACATTAAATTCCCTATCAAATGAACATTATATCATTTGAAAATAAATCATAACTGCCCAAAGGGCGCTCATCTCAAGTCCAGCTCTGGTTTCAACTTCAGGAAATGGGGATCGCTGGAGGAAACAACTGCAGGTTGGGACCGGGAAACTGCAACAATAAGAATGCCCCACTTAAAATGAGCACCCTGCAGTCTCGAGGCCTATTCAGAATGTCCAGCTCTATAAATTAAATAAAGACACCTGGCCCATCAGTTCAGAAAAAAAATTCCTGGATCGAAGCAATAATGGAATGAACTCAGCAAGCTGAAAGTTCCCTTTGCCCTACACATCCCGCATACACCAGAGCACAAAAGCACTGAATGTCCAGAACAATGAAGGCTGATCTGCAATCTGCACAGAAATCTTCAGGTCTCCCTTTTCTGGAGCCATTTGGAAAGGTCTGCTTGCAAAGGCAACAAAGCATCTCCACATTTCCCCAAGCGTTTACTGGGGCCTGGGGACACTGACCAGAGTAATTCTTCTATTTCTTTCTCAGTCTGTTCCTCCATGGTGTCAGGAACAGGGATCCCCTTGTCATTAAGATAAGGGGTCACTGCTAACAGAGATTCAAATACTTTGACCCCCTCCTTGTCTTGGATCCATAACCTTGTGGTATATCTGAGGTACGCGTTACAGCCTTTTTCTCTGAGGGCTTTAACTACCACCAGAATTCTTTTCCTTTTAGCAAGCATCAATGGAGGATAGTCCTGATCTAGATAAACTCTCTGGCCATCAAGATTGAGGTCCCTTGTAGCCCAGCCCAGACTAAGCACTTTTTGTTTTGAAGTATAGCATAGGAATAGAACAATGATGGACCTGGGGGAAGCACTTTGCTTGGGTTTTGGTGCGATGGCGTGGTGTGCTCATTCGATATCCAGACTGAAATCCTCACCCAGGTCCAACTCCTTCTTCAGCTAAGAGTCAACATAATCTTCCATACTGGGAGGTTCTACCCCTTCTGAGACCCCAAAGATCCGTAGATTATTACGGTGAGCCCTAGCCTGTGCATCCTCCACTCAGAAGGTCAGTTCCCGCTCCCTTCTATGGAGGTATGTGAGAGATCTTCCATAGGCCATATGCTCTCCCTGTAAGTTCTCCATATGGGCCTCTACATCACCTGTATGGTTCTCTAACTTTTTGAAATATCCCTGTATGCCTAAGATTCTGACATGTATACGATGCAGTATTTTAATCATCTGATGCCCATCTGCAATCATAAATGTTGTAGCTGCATCAGAACCCGAACCATTGGATTCATCTCCCGAGACTGTAAAAACTGAGGACCACGAGAATGCAGGACTGGTAGGCCTCTGCATAGCTCTGTCCAATGACGTACTTCTGCTTGGTGCGGGGGGACTCCTATTAGTTCACCCCATGTCCAAAAATAGTATAACTCAGGGGATCACTTAGTTTTTGTAGGATTTAACACGTGATGCCATCCAATTAAGGTAGTTGAAGCTGCCTAGGGTAACGGAGCTCTGCCCTAGACTGCCATCTATAAGCGTGACATCACTGGAACATAATAGTTTATTAACTAGAGACACTTTGAGGCCTATGGGGGTTGACAGTATATCCTTAAAACCAAGCTGTTACTTTTAAAATATCTGTTAACTACACAGAGGTTAAAATTTAGAAACGTTGTACTCTCAACACTAAAAGATTTTAAAGATAATCAAATCATCAGAATATAAAATAGTTTCACAATCATACAAACCTTTGGAACTAAGTTTATAAACAAGAAACAAAATAATAGGTGCCCCAAAATGGACCACTGGGGAACCCTATGAGTAACTGAATTTTGACATGACATAATAGGCCCAATAACAACCGACTGAACATGGTTTAAAAGATAATTCTGAATCCGAGGGATAGCATTCTTTGACGTGTCCAAAGTTTCTAATTTACAACAAAGCAATTTATGCTCAGTAAGATCAAACTCTTTGGTCAGGTCCCTGTTCCATACCATGGAGTACCATGTATTTGAACCTGACCAAAGCATTATTTGTACCCCTCATTTTCTTAAACCCATGTTGCTGCCTACAGAGCAAGTTCTCTCTATCCAAATGAACATTTATTTTCTTTGAGACAATCTTTTCCAGATTTGTGTTCAATGAGTTCAGAATGGAGTTAGGCCAAAAATCACTCAAACTACTAGCATTCTCCTTTTTTGGAACTGGACAATATGAGCTAGTTCTCAGCTAGAAGAGAATGCCTGTATTAAAAGAGAAAAGTTGAAGATGTTACATGAAGAGGCAACAATTTGAGAAGCAGCTAATTTTAGAAAAAAGAAAATCCACTCCTTCATCATCATCTCCACTCTTACTAGACAGACCACTAAGCAAGTTCAATACATCATGAACAGTTATCTTTTTAAGTACATTTTGGGCCAATCAAATGATAACAAATTAAATACGTAATTTTAAGAATGTACAACTGATTTAATTGAATCAATAACATCAACTGCTGAGAGATCAGTAAATTTAGTCTTTAACACGTTAGTAATTTCATAAGAAACATAGAAACATAGAATTTAATAGCAGACAAGGACTGCTCGTCCACCTAATCTTCCCATTTCCCTTAATGGATAAACTGCAGATCCTAGTTAACCAACAACCTACTTTCTCCTACTCCCCCACTAGAATTGCCTTATGTCTGTCCCATGCATTCTTGAATTCCCCCACTGTTTTTGACTCCACTACCTCTTCAGGAAAGCTGTTCCATGCATCCACAACCTTCTCCATGAAAAAATACCTCCTCACGTTACCTCTGAGACATCCCACCTCTTTCTTCATATTGTGCCCTCTTGTTCTTGTACATCTCTTTTTCTGAAAGATGTTACCCTCTTGGACTTTGTTGATTCCCTTGAGGTACTTGAAACTTTCTATCATGTCCCCCCTCTCCCTCCTTTCCTTAAGGGTATACATATAAAGCTCCTTTAGTCTCTCTTCATATGTCTTCTGGTACAGACCCTGCACCATTTTGGTTGCCCTCCTCTGGACAGCCTCCACCCTCTCTATGTCTTTGCAGAGATGGGTCTCCAGAACTGCACACAGTACTCCAGATGTGGTCTCACCAACTGCCTGTACGGAAGGATAACAATTTCCTGTTTTCTATTGGTGATGCCTCTCCCTATGCATCCCAGTATCCTCCCAGCCATCCTTACTGCCTTCTCACATTGCTTGAGCACCTTTAGGTCATCTGATATAACTACCCTCAGGTCCCTTTCCATTTCTGTTGTCGTCAGTATCTCATCCTCCATTGTGTACTCTTCCCCTGGGTTTTTGTTTCCCAGGTGCATTACTTTGCACTTCTTTGCATTGAATCTAAGCTGCCATACATTTGTCCATTTCTCCGACCTTGTCAAGTCCCTTCTCATCCTTTCCACCCCACCTTGTGTATCAACCCTGTTGCAGATCTTTGTGTCATCTGCAAAGAGACATACTTTTCTTTCTAGTCCCTCTGCAGTGATACTCATAAAGACATTAAAAAGGACTGGACCCAGTACTGAACCCTGTGGTACCCCACTAGTAACCCCCCTTTCTTCACTGTGGTAGAAGACTTGGTTTGCTGGCCAAGGCACCTAGCTTCACCTGAGCTCTTTCCTTCTAAGACTGCTTGAAAGGCAGAGTAGAGAAACTTACCAGAGTAAGGGAGAAGGATTAAGACTTAGTTTGGCTAAGCAGATTTACTGTGTGGTGGTGTTTTTATTTTTTACTCACAGGGATTGCTACTGTTTGTTGCTAACATTTCATTGCTTTATTTTTTTCTCTGATTCAAATTGTTGCTATACCTTCTTCTGCATTATTACAAGGTGTGTCCTACAGGTGTGTGCTAACAGATTACTGCTGTAATCTTCTGATTCAAATTGTCTTTGCAAGGTATATCTTCTGTTACTGCTTTATTTTTCTCTGGAGCAAAGTGTTTCTTACAGCGTATATCTTCTCTGAAATTATTACAGGTGGTGTTTACAGGTTTTACAGTTTTATCTAACATTAGGATAAGCTTTCAGGGTTACTGCATTTGTTGTTGACTGATTGTTTCTGCTCTTACCTCCTTGTTCTTTTCGTCCGTGGTTCTTCTTTTTAGGCAGGAAGGGCCCAGCCACCCACCCCATCCCCAACCACCCCACGCTACACTCCTTTTATAGGGTACCACAGTTGTGACATTTCCTGTGGCAGAGCAGGAAGTGGCGGATCAGTGGAGCCTCCACAAGGTGATCTCATTTACAGGGGCACTAGTAATTTAACTTGCTATAACAAGTTAAACAAAGCAGAATTAAACCATTACTTGCATTTCTTTTCCTTTTTTTTTCCTTCTAATTACTCTGACTAGGTTACAAACCCAGCAACTTATTTGGAATGGATTTCATTAACTGCAGGTACTGTGTAACAATTTTCAGAAGGACAGTCTTACAGGATTTAGGACACTGTCCTACATGCTGGGCCTTTGGAGATCTTAGGGCTCAGCTCCGGGCAGCATGGGCAGAGATTGCACGCCTCAAATTTCATATTGAAGAGGAAATACATTATAAGAACCACCCGCCATTTCCCCAGCATCCAACAGAAAAACCTCGACCGCAGAGGGTAGTTGGTCCAGGAGGTTGGCAGGTGGTTAGGAGGAGCATATCAGGTGCCCCATCACTCTCTGCTCTCCAACACATTACCTCCAAAAACCATATAAACACTACAAACAGGTATCTGCCTCTATCTCTGAAATCAAATAAAGAGGCAGAAGACACTGCAGAGCAGGACACTGCGGCACAGGAGCTAGCACAACAAAACTCACCCAAATCAGGAACCAAAACTAAACAAGTACAAAGGAAATCCAAAAAACTTCTGATCATAGGAGACTCCATGATTCAGGGAGTTGATACCCATCTCCAGCCAGGGGTGATGGTCAGATGTCTCCCAGGTACATCAGCATGGAGAGACACCGACCGCATTGCTAAAATTGTTCACAAAGCAGGAGAAAACATTGATGTCCTAGTACACATAGGGACTAATGATCTCGCCAGCCGGTCAGTTGTGGAGACCAAGGAACACCTGACTAGGCTGGTAGACAAACTATCATCTATTTCGTCCGGCGTCTCCTTCTCTGAGATCCTGCCAGTCTGGGAGAGGGGAGCAGATGGACGGAAGGTCAGAGAAGGGGAGATAGGGGAGCTAAACACGTGGCTCAAGGACTGGTGCCAGGAAAAGGACACAGATTTGTAGGGAACTGGCAACAGTTCTGGGAGCGAAAGTTCTTTAAATTTGATGGACTGCATCTGACTAAAGAGGAGTCAGTGCATTGGGGCAGAAGTTTGACATCTTTGCAGAATATTTAAACTAGCAAATGGGGAGAGGGGTGCAGCACCCCATACGTCGAATGGGAAGAACACCCTTCCCCCCTCAGCTAGTGGTCAAACAGGAATTCAGCATGTTTGCCGTTCATTTGCATCACCAGGTAAGAAAAAAGGTTTGTCTCCCCATACGACGCACAGGGGTAATGCCAAACTTCACCCAACAACTAACACACCAAAATATGGCCAATGGAAAATCATGTACACAATGCTCACAGCCTGGAATAAGATCCCAGACCTGCAGGCAATAATGTCAGAGGCTAAACTGGACATAGTAGCAATTAGTGAGACGTGGTTTACCAGTAACCACACTTGGGAGACTTCAGTACCTTGGCTATGTATTGTTCAGAAGAGACCGAGGTGCAAAAGGGGGAGGATGGCCCTGTACGTTAATGAAAATATCAAAGCTACAGAAATTCAGAATACACATAAGGAGCCAGAAGAACTGTGGGTCACCCTGGAAACAGGAAATGGGACAGCCATAAGAACTGGGGTTGTCTACAGGCCCCCAGACCAGAGGGAGGATATAGACACATTACTGTTAGAAGATATACAAAACATGACAGCTGAAGGGGAGGTTCTGATAATGGGAGACTTCAACATGCCGGATACAGATTGGTCAATACCAGCAGGAACATCTGCCAGAACTAGACTCATAGTGGATTCCCTGCAGGGGGAGGGCCTCAAACAACTGGTACAGCAACCCACAAGAGACAGGGCTATCCTAGATCTAGTACTGACTAACAAAGAAGGGATCACAGATCTCCAGGTAGAAGGTCACCTAGGGGCCAGTGACCATCACATGGTATGGTTCAATTTGGCTACTACATCTAAATCATCCCATTCCAAGGCAAAAATATGGGACTTCAGAGGAGCTGACTTTGATAAGATGGCCAACAGAGTTAAGCTAGCCCTGGCAAAAAGAAACACAGGTGAGGGGTACAGGCAAAGTGGGCAATTAAGAATGCAATACTTGAAGCAACATCCCATTGTGTTAGACAGAAAAGGAAGTGCAAAAGAAGAAGGAAACCACTTTGGTTCTCAAATACAGTAGCAGAAAAGGTCAGAGCCAAAAGGATGGCCTTCAGGAAATATAAGGGAACACAGCGGGATGAAGATAGGAGGCATACCAAACTGCCCTAAGGGAAGCAGGTAAGGCAGTAAGGGCAAAGTCCCAAACTGAGGAAACACTAGCACGGACAGTAAAAGAAGGTGACAAGACTTTCTATAGATACATTAGTGAAAGGAGAAAGTCCAGAGGGGGTATTGCTAAGCTTAATGGAGAAAAGGGAGCATGTGAGGAGGAGGACCCTGTAAAGGCATCTATCCAAAATAGATACTTTTGCTCAGTATTTACTGAAGAGAAGGTAGGGCAGGGCCCACAGCTCAGCATCATGGACACAGGGGAGGGAGGTGAGCACTACTCCCTTCACAAAAGAAAGGGTCCTACAAGAGCTTGCTAAGCTCAGGGTGGATAAGGCAATGGGACCTGATGGCATACATCCCAGGGTACTTAAGGAGCTAAAGGAGGAACTAGCAGAGCCATTAGCAGAATTGTTTAGTGAGTCTCTGAGCACAGGAGAGGTCCCAGAAGACTGGAGAAGTGCTCATGTGATCCCGCTCCACAAGAGTGGTAGCAGGGAGGAGGCGGGGAACTACAGACCGGTCAGTCTTACTTCAGTAGTGGGCAAGATTATGGAGGCACTCCTTAAGGAAAGGATAGTGCAACACCTGGAATCCATAGGGGCACAGGATCCAAGACAGCATGGGTTTACAAAAGGAAGGTCCTGTCAAACTAATCTCATAGATTTCTTTGACTGGGTAACCAGAGTGGTGGACCAAGGGGGAGCAGTTGATGTCGCCTACCTTGACTTCAGCAAAGCTTTTGACACTGTTCCACATAGAAGATTGATAAATAAGCTGGGTAGGCTCGGGGTGGGTCAGAAGTTGGTCAACTGGGTGGCAAACTGGTTGACGGGCAGAAAACAGAGAGTGGTGGTAAATGGTATACAGTCAGAAGAGATGCAAGTCATAAGTGGGGTACCTCAGGGATCAGTCCTGGGGCCAGTCCTCTTCAACATCTTCATTAGTGACCTTGCAGATGGACTAGAGGTAAGGCTTGTCTGTTTGCAGATGACACCAAGATCTGCAACAGAGTAGATGATCCAGATGGGGTGGGCAGAATGAGAAGAGATCTGGATAAACTAGCAGAATGGTCAGAAGAGTGGCAACTGGGATTTAATGCAAAGAAGTGCAAAATCATGCACATAGGGAAGAGAAACCCTGAAGCCACCTATAGGCTGGGAGGGGAGTTGCTAGCAGTCACAAAGGAAGAAAGAGACTTGGGCATCATCATCACTGATGACCTAAAATCATCCAAGCAGACCTCTAAAGCAGTAGGTAAGGCTAGGGGTGTTAGGGTGTATTAGGGGTATCATAAGTCGTAGAGGGAGGTAATAATCCCTCTGTACAAGACATTGGTTAGGCCCCATCTGGAGTACTGCATGCAGTATTGAGGCCACACCTTCACAGGACATTAACCAAATTGAGGCAGTCCAGAGAAGGCAACCAAAATGGTGCAGGGACTGCATCAGAAGACATATGAGGACAGATTAACGGAGCTCAATATGTATACCCTTGAGCAAAGGAGGAGAGAGGTGATATGATCGAGGCATTCAAACACCTTAAGGGCATAAACAAGGTGAAAGAGTCTAACATGTTTAAATATAAGAAAATAGCAGGACAAGAGGACAGCATGAGATTAGAGGAGGCCGATTAAGGGGAATGTGAGGAAATCTTTTCACAGAAAGGGTGGTGGATGCATGGAATGGCTTACCACAAGAAGTGGTGGCTATGAATACAGTGCAGGGCTTCAAACAAGCATGGGATAGGCATAAGGGAGCAATACAAATGACTATGAATAGATAGGCCACTGACAGAGCAAAGGGCGATAGCACATTTATAAGGTAGAAAAAGAAATGGGCAGACTGGATGGGCCTTGCGGTCCTTATCTGCCGTCAACTTCTATGTTTCTATGTTTCTATGTTTCTATGGTATAGTGAGGCAAAGGCCAAAGGCTGAGTGCTGTACTGCCCCAGAATTGCATTTATCAGAGCATAACCCATACCCCAGCGTGTGTTATTGTGTTCATAAAATGGGTAGATATATTGGGAAATAGAGGTGATACACTTTTTTAATGTTTCTAAATTAAAACATTGATTTTTTTATTAAATTATTTTTCCACTGGAAAAAGTAGTTACAACATTTTTTTTTAAACTTTTGTAACGGGGACTGAACTTGGGTGGGTAAAATAATAAAATGAGAGTGTACCATGAGGCAAACTAACTGTTACAGCTTTTTTCAGAACACATGTGTAACAGTTAATTTTCTTTTTAAATCGGTAGCATTTGCAAGACTTCAAGAAATCCATTTCTTCTTTTTATTTTGTCTCAAGATAGAAGGTAATGAAGTTCACTGATGCTCCTGAAAAGGAACAGTTTAATAAGTTAAATGGCTTGCTGTACATTGAGGTTTCACTATGTGGAAAGCTTGACTCAGCGTGTGGTACTGGGGAAGTGGGTTGCGCAGGTGCAGGCAGAGAGAGGAGGCTGCAGGATGTAGAAGGTTCTTCATCTGGTTGGAGTCCAGATAAAATTGCATTCCATTTTCTTCTGTCTGATGAAGGGCAGTCCAGTAGTTTAGAGGCCTGCTTCACACTTGTGTCCAGTCACAGACATAATTTCATGGCTTTCTTGACCAGCCTATGAGAGGAGTTGTACAGCTGTGGAGCACAGTGACTGGTTGTTGTATCTATGGCATAGACCAACCTCCTTATTAAGTCAGGGCATCACTAATGATACTTTACCCCCAAAGGGTCTTTACTGTACCACACTGGCATTATGTCCAGGTAGTGCAGGGACATTCTTTGGGGTGATAGTAAAGAGCAGTAGCATCCTGTGATAGTTTGGAAATATATTTCTAAAAAGTTTTAACTGGGCAGTAAGGATCTCCAGGGATTTCATATATTACACTTCTGTTCTCCTGTTTCTTTAAATCGAGCAGCTCTTTGTGATTCTTTGTCTGCTCATTATACTGCAGTGTCATGAATCTCTTCCCCGTGCCATCTGTTTTGATGACAAAGGAGTTAGGTGTCAGGTCTCGAAGGCCTTCCCTCTTGGGTCAGGTGAAGTTCAATTGGATCTCTACCCAGACATGTCATACAAGGCATGGGTAGTCAGGGGAGAAAGTGCTGCTGATGTTCAGAGCTTTTGCAGGTCAGAAGCTGACATAGGTGGGTGCTGAGTTGACCTGACTTTTTTTTTTCCCTTTGTGGTATTGTTTGAGGATGGCAACAAACACACTGTTGCTGGACATAAATATGTGGTCTGTGATGAGGTTTATGTTTTGAGCTATGTCTGGGGAGTTCACGTGCCCATTTAGGCTGGCTAGTACTGCAGTGTAGCTGGCTATTGAGTACTGCTGCAAATCTGTGGTACGGACTTCAGTGTAAAACTCCCTTACTATGGAGTTTAGTATTAGGGGATCCATCATCTTAAAGTCAATGGATTTGTTTTTTCTGTGCACCAGTCTATGAAGACTGACACTGCCCAAGATGTTTTTTGGGGGGTGTTTTTCTCCTCCTTGTTTTCCTCTATTTGATTGAGTTCAGCTGAGGTGAATGTGACATGGCAGGTACTCACTGTGTGCCCTTTTCATTTGTTTTCTGGAGGAATCTGGGGGTTTTCTGTCTCTCTGCCTGGTGTCTCTTCTTCGGATAACAGTGCTTGCATTTCTGAGTAAGAGAAGATGTTGAAAGTCATTGGAAAGTACTCCAACATTTTTACTATGGATTTTAAATTTCCCATTAGTAAGGAATCCAGATGACTGTTTTCAGAGGCATGATAAGAGGGTAGCACATGGATATCATTTTGGGGGTGTTTGCCATTTTTAGGACTTGTTTTTTTATTGTGGTATAAGAATATAACTGGAAAAGGCTGCCAGCCAATCACATTTCAGGACTGTCTCTACTCATTTTATAAAGTCATTTAAATAATCCTTAACAGACCCTTAGTCAATCTGACCACAATTAATGTCAAATTGATTTGTCTATAAATGCTCAGTAAGCCTCTTTTGCCCTTTTTATGGCTGAATAGGGAAAGCTATACTACTGCAATTATGCAGTAGGAGAATGGGCTCTGGAAGCATGTGACTGGATACTTAGAGTGTCTCCTTCCACAGTAAAGTTGAAGCACATATGATCCTCTCCATTCACCACAGTGCTGTTCCTCTGTGTCCCCCTCCCCCGCAGCTGCACTGTTTTCTTGCTCTGGCCCACTGCATAGTGCTATTCCTATGTGTCTCCCCCATCAGGCTGAACTTCAGGGTGTCTTTAAAGCAGCAGTAATTTTTTGGGGGTTTACAAAATATTCCATACTTCTTCTCCTCAATGTGATCTGCTGTTCTCCAACATCCTCCAACAATCTTGACAGTAGCAGCTGTGGTGAGACGGTGTTCATCGGTGGACAGAGGTGTGTGGTACTAATTGTGTTCCAGGGGGAAACATGCAGCCTAGACCATTTAATTCCACCTCACCATCAGCAGGAGCAGCAGAAACATTAGGTGGGAGCATGGCTCCCTGGCTACCCCTCTGGACCCTAGTGGCACCCCCTACCCTCTGCCCTCTAGCTACTGGCCCCATTTTTCCCTAATGTTTTCCTGGTGTATAGTGCCCCCTCAATCACTTTTTTCCTATTTGTGTAATATTTTCCTTATGTCTAGTGGTGCTCTTTGCCCTCTGATCACCTGCCATGTATTTTCCTATTTCCCTGGTGTTTAGTGGCACCTCCGCCCTTCAATCACCATCCCCCTAGATATGACATATTTTACAGGTGAATTGTGGCATACTATCAGCCACTATCTCAGTATTACTTTCCTAAATGTGACCTTTAAGAAAATGATCCCTCTTTTTGTTTTGTTCCTTTAAACTTGTAAAAAAGAAAATGGTCCCTTGCTGATCTGACCTCTGCCACCCTGACCTCCCACTCAGCAGTCACCACCCCCACAGCCCCGCTATACCCTCCATACACCCTCACACACCTGAACAGATCCCATAGTGCGTATCCTCTCTCCATCAAAGTCACATCTTGTTGCTGGAACCACCAACTGCAATATGAGAAAATTAGGTGAGTACGGTGCAATGTATTTCAAAGGGGGGTTGAATTTAAGGCATAATTATGTGATTTTTGTATATTTTCATCCCATATTTTTAACATGCCCTTTTTTGGAACCCTATCTTATGAATAATTGTGGCAGAATTATGTAAATTAGACCCCAAAGGCAATTTTGTGGTAACTTGGCAAAACCATCTTTTAGGCAGGATCTGAAAATTGTCACCACCATTGCTCCTGAGATGGGGTCATAAGGAAGGCTATGTTGAAAATGTGTGGTTAAAATATGTAAAAAATGACAAAGCTACAAGTGTACATTGAAATTTCTCTACAGTCACACATAACTTTGGTAATTAAAAATTGTGTCACCCTAAATTATCAACATAACCATTTTTTGGCACCACCTCATGAATAGGACAGCTTCATTTTCCGGATCCTGGCCAAAATGTGTTTTTATACCTATGGTGCACAATCACATTTTGATGGGGAAGTGAGTGCTTTCACCTACATGGTTCATGGGGTGGGGTAATAAGGCTATACTGCAAATTCATCATTTTGCAGCTGTAGTGGCTCTAACCACAGTTTGTTAAAGATAGGTGCCACAACCTCATCTTTCAGTCTTTTGCAACCTCCCCATTTTATAATGATCCAGCAATAAGGAATTTCAGTGGTGGTGATACTTCTGCTTCTAGTTCCTCCATAAACCACGGAACCCTTTAATCTGGGCCTGAGTTACTCAGATTTTGTTCTAACACTTTTTTCAATACTGTACTATTTTCAATTTTCACTTTATGTTCTGGTTGCATATTAATAGAACCAAACAGCAAATAAGCTGCCTCAAAGCAGGAATGGTGTTCTACTGACAAAAACTGAAACAGAAAGGCAACAGTCAGAGCACTACCACTGCCTTGAACGAAAAGGTCAGTAATCACAATTAAAGTTGCAAGCATCAGATTTATTAAAAATATAATTTTATGCCATTCCACAAGACAAGTGTACAGACCCCTCACCAGACCACTCCCTGAGGACAGTTTTCATCAAAACTGGTCAGAGGTGTGGGCTGCTCTTCTGCTCCCGGTGAAGGGTCTGTGCATTTGTCTTGTGGAATGGTATAAAATTAGATGTTTTAATAAATGTGATGTTTGCAACTTTATTTGTAATTACTGACCTTTTCTTCCTAGCTAGTGGTACTGCTCTGACCGTGTTCTCTTTCTGGTATAGTATTAGGCATTCTCATAACTGGGTACCTTTTCTGATTAAATATTGAACAAGAGTATTTATTGAATGTTTCTGTCATACCTCTTTCATCATTAATTATTTTCCATTAGAGGTTCTTCAGTTTTGGTTCTGTTGTTTTAATATCTAACATATCTATAAAAACAAGCATTGGTTGCTATTTACCTTTCAGCATTCCTGTTAGTTCTTACATATCTATAACAACTGACATTGGTTGTTATTTGCCTTTCAACATTACTTTTCGCTGACGTTATTTGTTTTTGACGCTGTTTCTGTAGATTACATGTTTAATGTGTCAAATCTGTCTTCATTTTTAAACCAAATATACAGTGTGCTTTCTTTTTCTTATTTATCATTGTGTTTTTTTTAATAAATACCCACCCAAAAACTGTTTGGTTTACTTATTGTTGCTTTATTTATGAATTATTGGTACACATTTTATCTTTAAGATTTTAGATTTTACTTTTAAAAGTATACCAGTTGATTACTTTCTAAACCACTGTCTGTGAATCTATCCTCCCAATTCCACTCTTGTAGCTAGGAACACATCACATTGAGGTCAGTCTTCTTAAAATTATGCTGGATGTTGCACCCCACAGTGCTACAGTTTTATTTTTGTGGGCAAATGAAACCATGTTGTGGTCATTTGTGCCTAAGGGTTTTCTGATGTAGCATTCATTGTGCTAACTCCCATGGATGCCACATCTTGGATTTGGTATTCTTGTTGGGGGTTGACGTCACTGACCTCAGTATGGGTGATGACTATTGAGCAGACAAGAAAGGACAATAGGCCTCCTCTGCTAGCATTTTAGTATGTTAGTATGGTTATGTCATCTGATCTGATCATTGCACGGTGGAATTATCATTTGGGCCCCCCCCAACAGCCCCCCATTGAGATGGTCCACTGTCACCCTTTAAGGGATTGTCCCCAGAGGGAATTCTGGCAGCAGTAGACTTTTCTGGTGTGGGTCCTGCATGTGCAATTGACATGAGTAAGGCAGTAGTGACCTAGTATGGGGCTATCTCTAAGGCCCTCGACTCAATCACACCGGTCCATATATGATCCAGGTCTTCTCACTTGAGACCCCCAAGGAAATGAAGACCAGAGGTCAGAAGCTGGCCTTGAGAAATCTTTACAATGAAAATCAAGGGGTAAGCAACTGTAAGAGTTTCTGCCCAGGGGGATCACTGCTGGGAAGAACAGACCAACTTAGCTCTTTAAACTGTGGATAGACTAATTCATCCAGTCTGTCTACAGTCAAAAATAGCATTTTCAATTGCATTATGCAAAGAGCTTGCTCTGTTTTTCTCTGACAAGGTATCCTCCATTTGGGTGGGGATTTCCCCAATGGGACATGATATGTCCCACAGTGGTCAGCCAGGTGAGTACAGAGACACTGATATTGTGTGGGCTGAGTTTCAGCCAGTGGAGGTGGCTGAAGTCATTTAGATGTTTTTGATGCTGAAGCCCACATGTTGTGAACTGGACCCTGGCCCGACCCATCTACTAGTAGGAGGGGCCGAGGCTATTGGTCCAGTGATTGCCAAGATTGTCCAGTGTACACTCTCAGAGGGGTGCTTTCTCAAGGCATTGAAGGAGGTGCTGGTAAAGCCTCTTGTGAAGAAACCATACTGTAGCTTGACCCTAATGTCTTGGGATATTACAGACCTATTTCCAACCTCCCATTTCTAGGAAAGGTTGTTGAGAAAATTATGGCTCTGCAGCTTGAGGCACACCTCTTGGCCTTTGACATCTGTGAGCCACTCCAGTCCAGATTCAGAGCCAGGCTTATAACATGGAGATGGCACTAGTTTGGGTGCAAAACGACCTCCCCAGGGTGAGGGACAGAGGAGGATGGTCAGTTCTCTTTCTCCTACAGTAGATCTCTCCTCAGTATTTGACACTATGGACCACAGCATGCTTTTGAATTACCTTAGAGCATATGTAGGACTCACTGGGACAGTCATCAAATGGTTTGAGTCCTATCTCTCTGGTAGGAGGCAACGAGTGATGATGGTAAATTTCTCTTCATCCTCAAAGCCCATGTCATGTGGAGTTCCTCAAGATTTGATCCTTTCACCGATGCTGTTCATGGTGTACATGCTGCCCTTGGGGGAGCTCATTAGACAGTATATTCTGTGTTTCCACTGCTACACAGGCAACACCCAGTTGTACATGTCGTTTGCCCATGGAACTAAGGGTGCCTTTGAAGTGCTAAATAAATGCATGGCTGAGATTCCGGACTAGATGTCCTCTAACTGGCTGAGGCTGAACCCAGACAAGACAGAGGTGCTGGTGATTGATCCTGGTCACTGGCATTAGTCTAGTTTTAGTTGTTTTTTTTTTTTTTTGCATGATGGGGATGCCTCTGAAGTGGTTATAGGTTTGGTCCTGGGATCCATTCCATTGTTGGCATCCCCCAAGGTGAAAAATCTGGGTGTCATCCTCAACAACAGGTTGACATTTGAAGCTCAGGTGTCATCTGTTGTCAGAAGTGTTTTTTTATCACTTGAAAAATGTGGCACGAGTTAGATCTTTGATTCTGCCAAAAGACTTGCCATCACTAGTACATGTCTTTGTGACCTCCAGTCTGGACTACTGTAACACTGCATACTTTGGGGTCAGTGGGAGGATCCTCCACAGACTACAGCTAGCACAGAATGGGGTAGCAAGGTCTTGTCATGTGACCTCAGTCATGCAGAACCTGCACTGGCTGCCTGTCAAGTGGAGGATCATCTTCAAGGTGGGCTGCCCACCCTGGTTATCTGTCTGACCTTCTTACTCCAGCTATCCCTTTATGTTTCCTCTGCTTCTCCTCTGAGGGCCTCCTGGCAGTTCTGAGGGCTAGGCTGAAAACCTCAGGAGATCACTATTTCAAGGTGGCTGGCCCGGCCTTCTGGAACTCTCTGCCAAAATCTTTGAGGGAGGCTGCATTGGTGAAGGCCTTTAAAAGGGGCCCAAAGACCTATCTTTTTAATAAAGCCTTTTTACACAGTTTTTAAAACCTGTAATTAAGTACTGTATTAATTTATTGATTGTATATTTTTATTTTATGCTGCCTTAATCCTGTTTATATACAATATGCAATGGTGCCCAGAGCCTCTGGGATTGGGTCCGAAATACAAATAAACTCTTACTTACTTACTATTCTGCTAGCTACGATGTCCACTAATCCCAATCCTCTTGTGCTTACCTGAGTCTGTTGCTCAGGGTTGTGTACATTTGCTAAATCAGTCTAGTTTTGCTACATGATTCCTCCCAATTGATACAATTCTAATTAAGGTGTCCTGCAAAGATTACTCCACCCTTCTGTCTGCTTGTTCTATCTCATATCTCCTTATATTATTATACACTACATTCCGATCAAGTGAGCTATTGCCGATACTACCTACACATTTGATATTCAACCACACTGATTCAACATTACCTGATTTTACTCCAGCTAGACTTACTTCAGTGGCTTTAATAATGCCATGCAATTAGCCTACAATCCTTCTTCCTCCTCTGCCACTCTTGTCCTTTCTAAACAGGTTATACCCTTTCAATGCTTTTCACCAGAAGTCATTTTATGACCACCAAGTCTGCATTATGCTTATATTATCCATACTTTCTGTGGACAGAAAAGCCTCTAACTGGTGATGTTTGATGGTCATGCTCCTTGCATTGACTAGTGAACACCTCCAAACTCTTTTACCCTTAGTTCTGACTGATTTATCTTGACTCCTCCCTTGTTTAGATGCAGCCCATCTCTGTTAAACTCTACAGGTCCCCTGTTAAAATAATTGCAATTAATGTATGCCTTGGCTTAGACCAGTGCTTTGCAGAATAGGTAAACAGAGCTTTGGAGAATATTGTGGTTTTTTAGCATGCCAGAAAAATTACATAACCTTGATTCCTGCTTATTTATTTTGACCTTTTAGTCCACACTTTGGTAAGTAAACCTAAACTGCAAATCAGGGACACATATCCTGACAATAAGTATGAAGTAGAGCCTATTAAGTTGCATTGCAGTGTCTCAGATTCCTGCATGACTAAAGGGATTACTTGCCGCTGAAATTGCCTCTTTTCCTGTAGTAACTCAGCAGAATTCTGCAGTATTCTGTGTTGCATCCTAGTAGGTGCCACTGTAGTTCATTAAAAATGAAACTTCTGCAGAAATCTGATAATTAATTTATATTATCCCTATGCTTATTTATTATGTTGGTGCACTTGCACAGCCAGCATCTTGCAGCAGTGGGGATTTGGAGGTGTGGTCGCTGTTGGGTGAATGCAGGGCATGCACCAGTAGGTGCGTCCCTCATTCCCCAATCAGCCTGCATGCTGGTACCATACCATGCATGCATAATGTGGCAAGCACATCTAAGAAAAGGTCCACTGCAATCCGAGCAAAGCTTGTCAGATGCAGTGGGCCTTCCCTTGATGTGCTCACCACATTATGCACATGGTGGCACAGTGGCCGCCAAACTGCCAGCTTTGGAGGTGCCCAATCCACCTGTCAGTTACCCCTGCATGTGTGCCTATGGGGGAGCCCACTCCCCATCAGTGTAAATCATCCCCCCAGTGTTAAACACTGAGTGGGGTGCTCAATCCCCCTCGGCTCGGCCCCCCCCCGCTTGCTTTGTGTGCCAACGGGGGTGCCCAATCCCCGTCGGCATAACATCCCCTCTGTGTTGTGTGCCGACGAGGGTGCCCAATCCCCTATTGGCTATAGAACCCCCCCAACAGTTAGGTGGCGCACTGGGAGCTCACCCCAGCATGACAAATCCCCTAAAAAAAACAAACTGTCCTGCAAAGTCTAACTGTCCCTCATAGTCTCCCTTCCCCCACTCGCACACACCATCTGTGCACCCTGCCTCCCAACACCCCCTCACCTCATACTTGCCTCTGGAGTCCAGCGCGACAATCTTTGGTGGACCGGGAATACGTTTTCACTCTTCAAAGCCAACTGTGAACTGATGAAATGCCGGTAAGCTATATAATGGAATAAATAGGGTGTTTTCAACTTTGCTGTATATCTCAAGCATTTTTGGGAATTTTGGCCCCAAATTTTCAACATGGGGTTTTTGGGACCCCTCCTCATGAATTCTTGCACTGTCATGGTGTTATTCGGTCCCGATAGGTGATTTCGCAGTCACTGCATGGAATCACCTTTTGGGGCCAAGTAATGAAATGACAGTGCCACTGTTCATGACGGGGGCTCTAAAAAAGCCTATGTTGCAAATTTGGTGGGAAAAATCCCCCAAATGACTGTTTTATGAGCACTTGTTGTGCAGTTGCTACCCATGCTCATAAGTTAGCGAATTTGCAGTATTTTCATGCCAGATTTTCAACACTGGTATTTTACCACACCTTCTTGTGAACTGTACAGCTGCCATTTTTTACATCCTGGCCAAAATGTGTTTTTGCACTTCCTGTGCAGAATAGCGAGGTTGCTGTGTGAAATCAGTGCTCAGGACACATTGTGAAAATGACAGTAACACTGTTCATGAGCAGAGGTCCTTAAATGCCTGTGTTAAAAATTTGGTGACAATGCTCCATGAAACGACTGTGTTACGAGCGTGCGTTGTGCAATTTGCATGCAGGCTAGTAAGTTCGCAAACTTATAATATTTTCACTCCAGATTTTCAACAGTGCCATTGTTCTGCACCTCCTAATAAACAGTACAGCTGTCATTTTTCACATCCAGACCAAAATCTGTTTTCGCAGTTCCGGCACAGAATAGTGTGGTTGCTGTGGAAAGCACGTGTTTGAGACACATTATGAAAATGGCAGTGAAACTGTTCATTAGCAGATGCTCTAAAATGCCTATGTTGAAAATTTTGGGATGAAAGTCAGAAAAATGAGTGTTTTATGAGTGTGCATTGCACAGTTTGCACGCACACCCGTGACTTTGTGAATTTGTAATAGTTTCACTCCAGCTGTTCATCACTGGCATTTTTCCAAGCCTCCTTATGAACAGTACAGATGGCTGAAATGTGTTTTCGCACGTCCAGAGCAGAATTGCACTTTCGCTGTGTGAAATCAGTTTTTGGGACACTTTGAGGAAATGACAGTGACACTATTCATGATCAGAGGTCCTAAAATGCTTATGTTGAAAATTTGGTGCCGAAAGTCCATACAATGACTGTGTTGCAAGCGTGCATTGCACAGTTTCCACGCACCCTTGTAACTTCATCAATCTGCAATATTTTCATGCCACATTTTCACCACTGGCATTTCTGCACACCTCCTTATCGACAGTCTAGCTGCCATTTTTCACAGTCTGCCCAAAATGCGTTTCCACAGCTGTGGCGCAGAATGGTGTGCTTGCTGTGCAAAATCACCTTTTGCGATACATTAACAAAATCAAAGTGCTATGCATCTCTAGCTCTGCCACTGCTAATGCCAGTGCAACAACATTCAGCATTGACAAATGCTTGTTCTTATTGTCAAGATGCTCTGAGCCCTGGAAGGATAACACATAAAATAATTACTTCTACAACGAAATACTATTATACATGTTTTCTGTAAACTATAAACACACACATCACATGAAAATAATATACAAATAAACACATCTTGTTTGTTGCTATAAATGGGAATCTTCATGTTAACATTGTACTTTTTAATAGTGACAAAATAGGAAGGATATAAAAATGGCTCAGTGTTGCGCTCATCCACTTACCATGTTTGGAACCTGGGTTGATGTACCCAACCCTTGAGTTCAACCAGTGCTGGAAGAAGGCTGAACTCAGTTATTTGAGAAAGCACACTGCTTTTGGGGATGTGACACAGCATTTGTGGCTGCTTGGCTGCCTCTGGTAGCCCAGGGGGATGGAAGCCAAGACATGCAGAATCCTCTTTTCACTAACTTTTCCCTGAAGTGTGGTGGGTGTCTTCATGTAGGTGACCCATGCCTCATTTTCAGTGCACTGGCGTAATGTCTGAGGGCTCACTGTCATACTTTTGTTCCCCAGCCTGAGAAGTTTAGTATTTATTTCTTTGCAGGTCTACTCTCACCTTGGTGGGTGGAGCTTCAATGTGGAAGAAAGACACATGTCTAAACAGGTGACAAGCAGAGGTAATGAACATGAGGATGCCCTGCAACAGAGTTAAGGGAGCTGGAGAAAAGAGAGGCTGTGGGGTAGTCAGGGGAGCTTCAGGGGATATAAAGGGAATTAAAATAAAGGAATAATAGAAAAAGTCATAGAACAGTAGACCACTCCATCAAGACCTATTTGTGCAAAACAACAGCAATAGTTCAACAGTCCTTACGCACTTCAACACAGTAAACTTAAAACAGAAGTAACACACTAACTGTTAGCCTATTGAATTATACACTTAAATGCAATTTTTTTTATCACATATTAGCTCCCACTGCTGGCAGGGCTTGGTAGTGGTAGTACCAACCATCCATGATCCACACCCCTCCAACTTGTCAGGGATTATGCAGCATGGCAGTGGAGGACAGATTTTTTTGTCTTTTTCCTGTTGCTGTTGTTGGTCCCCGAAACCTAACCCCTGAGGATGCTGGCATGAAGGACAAAAGTTCAGTTTGTAGATGTTCTAATGCATGTCTCAGCCTAGCATGTATGGTGCCTCCCCTCCCCACACTGTGAGTCCCGCGCTGCCACTCATGCATCCTCAGGCAATGTAATGGGGTGATGTGACATCCCCCCCCCCAGAGGAGGACAGCATCCTATGGGATGCCCAAACCTCCTCCACTTGCTGGCCCCCAATGACCGAGGCTCATTCCCAAACCCTGGTTCCAGCATCATGGGTGGTAGCAAAAATGCAATTAACTCCAATTTCAGATCAAGTTAGCAGCTGACTCTATTCCTAGTGTCCTGATCCCAAGTTACTTTTAGGTAGTTTTGGTAATAGAAAGCTATATTGTAGAGTACCATATCAATCCTGAAAGGTACTATTCAATACATATACCTACAAGTCCCATAACCAAAGGTAATACTCTGAAGCAGTCTATTCCTAATTTGGTTAATGCCAAAAGAGTTGGACTTCAGATCACTTATCCTCCACTCTTCACTTCTCTCCCATAGTGACAACAATGTGTGATGGCCTTTGCCACCTCATTTGGTTGTTTGGAATTCTGCACAATTCAGAAAATGGTTCTGTGATTAGGATGGGTGCCACAAGTCTCTTACTGAGGAGTTGGTCACTCCAGATCTTTTCCATCTTTCTCCTGACTTTTCTTCTCCTCCTTCTTCTCTCGTGCAAAAATGCAAGTCACTCAGTGGTAATATTTCTGCTCATGATGCTGGCAACTGAGGTTTGGGAGTGAGCCCTTGTCATCGGGGACTGTCCAGGGGGAGAAAGACTGAGCATCCCAGAGGATTCTTTCTTCCTCCCCAGAGAGTGGGCTGTGCCTGTCACAAATGCACTCAGCAGGTCAGGCCCTCTGCTCCCACAGTGCCAAACTCATAGTGCAATAGTGTGAACAGGTAACAGACAGGGTAACCCTCCTGTCTGCTTTTGGGTCTGAATCACCTTTAGTCTCAAGTTTTGGGGATTCAAACTGTGAACCTCATGCTAGCACACCCAATGTACAGGCTCAGATACGTACCCACTTCAGGGATTGCAGTACACTCTTTCACTAGGGGCACCAAGCCAGGCTTCCAAAATGAACTCTTAAAACTCTGTAATAAACCTGAGGTATATTCTTACCTTTTCCCAGTTTAGTAACACCATCAAGCCCTTGAAAAGTTGTCAGACTTAAAAACACAGGCATTCCATATGTAAAAATGATGGAAGAGACCCAGGCAGAATCTTAAAGAACATGTTTACTAAAAATGGATAAAAACAGTAAGATAAACTACAGAACAAATATCAAAGAGCATCACAATCACATAAAACAAAAACAAGGAAAACTACAGAACAAACTCCTACCAAAATACATTTAGATATTTTCTATCTAATGTATTACATCTGTAAGTGCAGTTAAATTAGAGAACGGTGTCTCTCTAGAGTCCCAACATTGTATGACCAACAGTTCAGACACAAGTATTAGTTTAAACTGTGTCTCCACACCCCTTTCTGTGAGTCATCTATCTCCTCCTTTTAGAATAAAAAAAATACAAACATGATGTCCTATCAGAAGGTATATTAAATAAGGTGACATCAGCAAAAAATCATTTCCCAAATGATGAGTCTTTCATCAACCAATTCCTTTTAGGTTTACAACCCTGCAGTCTGTCACCTAGGTGTGATAAAGGCAACAGGAATCAGCTAAATGATGTCCTGTCCTGTAATAAAATGTATGTTTAGTTTCCAACTTCCAAAGTACGAGGTCATAAAGGCCATAAAATGCAATTTCTCAAGGAAGTTAATTACATTACAGAGATCTCCTGGTCAGTGTAATATATCCTGTAGCTTCACTGAAACCGGGGGGGGGGGGCACCCATGGAAGCACAGGCTGTCTTATGTGAAAACAATCACATTCTATATTTTTATTTTACAAATATCATACAACAATTATAACCAGCTGGTCAAGCATCACATGCCCACTGCCATTACACTGCCACCTGTTTGACCATAGGTGGTAGTACTGCAGAGGAAGACAACTGTGATGGGATGGCTGTGGACGTTGAGGAATAGAATACTCTGGTGGAGGCACATCATGACATAACCACCTGCACTACATTAAGAATGGGGGGAAGAAAACCATTAGAAATGGGCCGTAGTACTGGGGGCCTCACAGCCCTGGTATATCTGGTCCCTAACTCTCAACCAGGAGGTCTTCAGAAAAAGACCAAACTACATATCCTCTTAGAGGGTGGCTCACTGTCTCCCCCTATATCCCTTCCTTGAAGGCAACCATGGCTCCAGTGTGTCCTTGAAGACCTCTGACTGGTAAGTGGTAAAAGGATTCCCAGGTGACAGTGTGAGATGAGGGCAGAAACAGAATAAAATGAATGTGAGTCCTCTTTTAACCCCTCCCAACTCTCAGTGGCCCCCTCCCAAGAATATGATTGGTACAACAATCCCAGAGAACCTTTCTTTAAAGTAGAAGCAATCTATCTAGGAACCACTGGAGGTTCTGTAGGTTACATAGGTAAGTAAGTGTAAGGCCAATCCAGGATTGGTGCACACACACCTGGTTCCAGGGCTAGGTCTTTTGACCAGGGCCCTAAGAGTGTTCCTCTGCCTGTTCTCCAAGTTGTGTGGCCTAGATTCTTTGGGCTCAAAGTGCCTCCACCTTGGCTAATTGAACAGTGCCTCACAACACTCCTGGGCTATGGTACAAATGAGTGGGTTGGGCCATAATGCTATTTTAATCAACAAAGCCCCTTGGGGAGTTGATGCTACTGGGGAGAATCTGCACTGGCTTCTAAAACTGCAGTGGTTGGGCACGTTTACCCAGCAGGATGACTGCTGTTAATTTTATTTCCCATTACTGATTCTCACTGTATAATCACTGCTTCAGTTTATATATTCCATGTCCCCAACATTAGGCTGGTAAAACAGGGCACTTTTTTTTTGTCATTGGTAATTGGGTAAGGCCCACCAGGCACAAGTGTCGGTTTTCAGGGGTGACCTGGGAGCACTAGGCAGTTAAGTGACTTACTCAGAGTCACACGGTATGCATGTGGAGGTTGTGAGACTCAGACTTGGGTCTAGTCTGCTGGATGTACCAAGCTCATTCACACCTCATTCCTCTAACCTCTAGGCTATACTGCCAGCACAAATGATGGGCACATAGGAGCTACAATGGAGTCTATTTACAAAATGTTGGTGTATACAGGTCTGAAGTTAGTTCTTTAGATATTACCACAGTACAGTTCTTATAGAGGTGAATTTTGGTCTCAGACAAAATACTGAACTGTATATTGTAGCCCTTGGGCCACCATGTCAAGTCTGATACCATCCATTCATCACATTCAGCAGTGTAAATATTGATTCCCCTACAGCTGCAGAGTGAAGGTCGTACACCCTGGAGGGCATTAGCTCACAGCTCCTGTAGGGTGCCTGCATCATATACTGCATAGCAGCTTATATTCATGCCCATTAAATCTAGCACTTTGAGAACACCTGACATGTTCACATCCTCTTATTTTCACTGGTGTTGCTATAGTATAGTGATTCACCTAATATTTACATTGTCTTTTTATTTTCATGCTTATATGGAATCAACAAAATTATCAAGAATAAAAAGACTGTATATTTCTTGTTATATAGCAGTTTCTCATACACACTAGAGATTACATTACCAAGAGATAATCTCAGTACATTATATTTACATCTGGCAGTACCCACCTGGGCACTAATGTGGTACAGTGGCAGCCATCACCTCAGTAATGATGGTAATTACTATTGTATACCATGATGCAATATTGTACACCATCAATTAATGTAACTTAATGCTTTGTGAATGATAATGCCTGCTATCAGTATTGCAGAAGAAGCATCATGGTGCCCAATTGCTAAGAATGTAGTTGACTACCATTATAGATGGTTTTAGGTATACCATTACCTGAAGGGTGAAATGGAAGTGAACATTGAAATGGAGATCCAAACTTGAGTATGCTCTGCTCCATCATTTCAGTGCTTGAAGGGCATTCTGGATGCTGGGATGGAATATACGGTGTATACCATCAGCCTGAACCCTTTGAGGGGAAATCAGCAATAAGCCCCTACAGCTGAGGGATGGTCTTTGATGATCTAATCAGGTCCAGCCTCCAGAGACCCAGCCCAGAGGATACAGATGCCACTTTGCAGTCTCAGGACCCAAGTGCCACTTTCTGAGCCTGGCAACCCCCATTTGGCAGATCACAGACTGAGCCTACCTGGGGTGTACTGCATTGTTGACAGAACTGACCTCTCACCTCTTTGCACTATCTCCTCCCTCCCTCCCTCCCTCCCAGTGTGGGGGATCCTAAACCAAATAGAATGGGACCTCCTTTACTGGAAAAACCTAAGTACAGGATGTTCTTGCAAAGTTTCCTGGGCAGTAACACTGCTGGAGCACTAAACAATTTAAGGACCTAGGACAGAGTTGTGCACATTTTCTTCTTAGAGTCTATGAGGGAGGTTAAGCTGGAATAGCCAAGATTAACAGTAAACCCCAGTTGCTTATAAAAGGGAGTGTATGCTATGTATGTATATATACTGTATATATATGAATGTATACAGTATACATATACTGTACATGCAGACTGCATGTGTATACTGTATATATTCATACATATACAGTATGCATACATACTGTATACATTATACAGTATGTACAGTAGGCATTCTGTATACATATGAATATATTATTGTTAGGGTTGAGTTCACTGTTCAATGTTAAACCCCAGTTTATGCACCTTAATACCTTTGCCATCATTTGATGAGCTAACTCAAAATTTGAGATGCGTAGTCAGGCTGTCAGGTTCTCCAGATGTAAAAAGTTTTGTGATGACACCTTGTGTGGATTTCAAGAAATGGAGCACCAAAAATGAAAAAAAAAAACAACCACACTTAACATTGTGTATTTTTTTTTTTGCTCTCACCTACAACCTAGACAGTGTGGAATTTTTTAATGAAATTTTCAGGTTTGAAGGGGCTCATGCCAAGGGTGTGCCTTTTGAAGGTTTGGTGAAAACATATTCTACAATAACGATGTTTGAGTTAACATTCAACTTTGACTGGTAAAAGGAAAAAACATTCACAAGTGCTTATTTTCATGATTTATCTCTCGCACTGAAAAAATAGCGATCATATTGGCTGCCATTTTTTCCACTTTTTAAACTCAGAAACATTTAAAATGCATTAAAATTATCTGCAGTGAATACGCTCAAAACAACATGGAGACCAGCACCACGCAGAAGGCCAAACCAGCATATGCTGACAGTCAAGGGCTGTAGCTTCAAAGCCAAAGGATGCAAGCACTCACCAGATCATGGTACAGTCCAGTAAAAAGTTCTTTATTCACAAAAATCTATAAAAACTCTGATCCCACATAATGATCCAGTGCAAATCCAATGCAAATCACTATTGGTCAATGCAAACAACAAGCAAAGCCCAGGCCCACTCATCCCACTCCGTGCAACCAGCAAGGCAGAACGTGGAAGCGTAAATCCCTCTGTCACCTGACATGTTTTCTCAGAAGAGCTTTCTCAAAGGTGAATTGAGGTGCTGCTTCTAACCCTTAAATACAAGGCCATATTAAAGTGACAATGCGATTTAAAAATACAGATATAAAACAACATCTTATTTACAATTGATAAACATTCAAGTACCACTGCTCAGCTGTTAAATTTTCATATATTCATTAATAGGGAACCTACAGTCCTCCTTATTTTGTTTAAATTATGCGTCCATCTTCCTAGTGAGGTGCTGCCAATACAAAATCTTGGGCACCTAACTGGTGGACAAAAATATGATTACAGGGGCCGGCCCGGTGGCGCAGAGGGCTGAGGCGTTGAATGCCACACCTCGCTCCACGCCGGCGACCCGGGTTCGGGAGCGGACTCGGGTAGCCAGTGGGTCGGCCGGGGGGAGTCAGGCTTGAGCATCCGACGACAGCTCGCCTACTCCGGGGAGGGGATTCGGCCACATTCCGGCCCTTGTGCGACCCCGAGCGGAGGCTCGAGGAAGTGCATGCCCTTTCAGGGATTGGTCGGATGGCCACCAATAGCAGAGCAGACGTCGACGTACGCGTCATGACGTCATTGGATTGCATCTGCTAAGGGGAGGGAGGAAACAGGAAAAATGGAGCCTGCCTTGTCCGGGAGGAAACGGGGTCCTGAGACATGCCTGCAATTTGCCCGCGCCCACTTAGCAAGTCCACGGGGCCGACGAAACTGTAAGTTACGGGGGATGGCCCCTACCTCATCCCCGCCGGGTAAACCGCGGCTCCATGGGGGCCCGTGGATTGTGTGAGCTGGGTCGCGGGTAATGGGATGTCTGCGGGACAACGCCGAAGGGTCGGAGAAGGCAGAGGAGGAGGATAAAATACAATTTCAAAAAAAATATGATTACAGGTCTGTCACTTTAATATGGCCTTGTATTTAAGGGTTAGCAGTAGCATCTCAATTCACCTTTGAGAAAGCTCTTCTGAGCGAAACATGTCAGGTGACTGAGGCATTTAGACTTTCACATTCTACCTTGCTGGTTGCATGGAGCGGGAGGAGCGGGCCTGGGCTTTGCTTGTTGTTTGAATTGGACATGACAGCAGTCATTTCTCAAATCCTTGCTAAAATTTGTTTAGCAACTGTTGCATGGAATGACATTTTGGTGGGGATTTGAACATTTTTGCCTACTGGGTTCATAAGGTGCGGTAATAAGAATGCTATGCTGAAAATTCTGTGTACAAATATGGTAAAATGCCCAGGTTATGAGTGAACTTTACAGTATTTCAACATTCATTCATAACTTCACTCATTTTTAATATTGTGACTCCAAAGGTTCAACATAGCCATTTTTCCACGCCACCTCATGAATGTGACACGTCTCATTTTTTAAAATCCTGGATGAGCCATGCTTTTGCACTTCTGGCGTGGGGTATTCAGAAATGCTCCAGAAGCATAGAAACATAGAAACATAGAAGTTGACGGCAGATAAGGACCGCAAGGCCCATCCAGTCTGCCCATTTCTTTTTCTACCTTATAAATGTGCCATCGGCCTTTGCTCTGTCAGTGGCCTATCTATTCATAGTCATTTGTATTGCTCCCTTATGCCTATCCCATGCTTGTTTGAAGCCCTGCACTGTATTCATAGCCACCACTTCTTGTGGTAAGCCATTCCATGCATCCACCACCCTTTTGTGAAAAAGAATTTCTACATTCTCCCTTAATTGGCCTCCTCTAATCTCATGCTGTGTCCTCTTGTCCTGCTATTTTTCTTATATTTAAACATGTTAGACTCTTTCACCTTGTTTATGCCCTTAAGGTGTTTGAATGCCTTGATCATATCACCTCTCTCCCTCCTTTGCTCAAGGGTATACATATTGAGCTCCGTTAATCTGTCCTCTTATGTCTTCTGATGCAATCCGTGCACCATTTTGGTTGCCCTTCTCTGGACTGCCTCAATTTGGTTAATGTCCTTGTGAAGGTGTGGCCTCCAATACTGCACGCAGTACTCCAGATGGGGCCTAACCAGTGTCTTGTACAGAGGGATTATTACCTCCCTCTTACGACTTGTGATACCCTACTAATACACCCTAACACCCCCTAGCCTTACCTACTGCTTTAGAGGTCTGCTTGGATGATTTTAGGTCATCAGTGATGATGATGCCCAAGTCTCTTTCTTCCTTTGTGACTGCTAACAACTCCTCCCAGCCTATAGGTGGCTTCAGGGTTTCTCTTCCTATGTGCATGATTTTGCACTTCTTTGCATTAAATCCCAGTTGCCACTCTTCTGACCATTTTGCTAGTTTATCCAGATCTCTTCTCATTCTGCCCACCCCATCTGGATCATCTACTCTGTTGCAGATCTTGGTGTCATCTGCAAACAGACAAGCCTTACCCTCTAGTCCATCTGCAAGGTCACTAATGAAGATGTTGAAGAGGACTGGCCCCAGGACTGATCCCTGAGGTACCCACTTGTGACTTACATCTCTTCTGACTGTATACCATTTACCACCACTCTCTGTTTTCTGCCCGTCAACCAGTTTGCCACCCAGCTGACCAACTTCTGACCCACCCGAGCCTACCCAGCTTATTTATCAATCTTCTATGTGGAACAGTGTCAAAAGCTTTGCTGAAGTCAAGGTAGGCGACATCAACTGCTCCCCCTTGGTCCACCACTCTGGTTACCCAGTCAAAGAAATCTATGAGATTAGTTTGACAGGACCTTCCTTTTGTAAACCCATGCTGTCTTGGATCCTGTGCCCCTATGGATTCCAGGTGTTGCACTATCCTTTCCTTAAGGAATGCCTCCATAATCTTGCCCACTACTGAGGTAAGACTGACCGTCTGTAGTTCCCCGCCTCCCTGCTACCACTCTTGTGGAGCGGGATCACATGAGCCCTTCTCCAGTCTTCTGGGACCTCTCCTGTGCTCAGAGACTCACTAAACAATTCTGCTAATGGCTCTGTTAGTTCCTCCTTTAGCTCCTTAAGTACCCTGGGATGTATGCCATCAGGTCCCATTGCCTTATCCACCCTGAGCTTAGCAAGCTCTGTAGGACCTTTCTTTGTGAAGGGAGTAGTGCTCACCTCCTCCCCTGTGTTCATGATGCTGAACTGTGGCCCTGCCCTACCTTCTCTTCAGTAAACACTGAGCAAAAGTATCTATTTTGGATAGATGCCTTTACAGGGTCCTCCTCCTCACATGCTCCTTTTTCTCCATTAAGCTAGCATACCCCTCTAGACTTTCTCCTTTCACTAATGTATCTATAGAAAGTCTTGTCACCTTCTTTACTGTTCGTGCTAGTGTTTCCTCAGTTTGGGACTTTGCCTGCCTTACTGCCTTACCTGCTTCCTTAGGGCAGTTTGGTATGCCTCCCTATCTTCATCCCGCTGTGTTCCCTTATATTTCCTGAAGGCCATCCTTTGGCTCTGACCTTTTCTGCTACTGTATTTGAGAACCAAAGTGGTTTCCTTCTTCTTTTGCACTTCCTTTTCTGTCTAACACAATGGGATGTTGCTCAAGTATTGCATCCTTAATGCTTGCCCACTTTGCCTGTACCCCTCACCTGTGTTTCTTTTGCCAGGGCTAGCTTACCTCTGTTGGCCATCTTATCAAAGTCAGCTCCTTTGAAGTCCCATATTTTGCCTTGGAATGGGATGATTTAGATGTAGTAGCCAAATTGAACCATACCATGTGATGGTCACTGGCCCCAGGTGACCTTCTACCTGGAGATCTGTGATCCCTCTTTGTTAGTCAGTACTAGATCTAGGATAGCCCTGTCTCTTGTGGGTTGCTGTACCAGTTGTTTGAGGCCCTCCCCTGCAGGAATCCACTATGAGTCTAGTTCTGGCAGATGTTCCTGCTGGTATTGACCAATCTGTATCCGCATGTTGAAGTCTCCATTATCAGAACCTCCTTTAGCTGTCATGTTTTGTTTTATCTTCTAACAGTAATGTGTCTATATCCTCCCTCTGGTCTGGGGGCCTGTAGACAACCCCAGTTCTCATGGCTGTCCCATTTCCTGTTTCCAGGGTGACCCACAGTTCTTCTGGCCCCTTATGTGTATTCTGAATTTCTGTAGCTTTGATATTTTCATTAACATACAGGGCTACTCCTCCCCCCCTTTTTGCACCTCGGTCTCTTCTGAACAAGCAGGCGCAAGAGTGGTGCAGTGAGGTACACTGTGCAGGTGCGCAGCCAATGCGATATTCAAAGGAGGAGGAGCACCAAGGTAAGTGACAGCGCAAGATGGCTGAATATCGCAGGGATGCACCATAGTGCAACTAGAGCTGCACCAAGGAGCAAGGCAGCAGGCACCATTGCGCAACTTGGATTGCACAATGGAGCAAGGCAGGAAGCGCAGGAGCATAGCATGGGCAGGGCAAAGGACAGAGGTGCATGGGCCATGGCACAGGGCCACTGGCACAGTGTGGAGCAGGCCACAAGAGCAGGACACACCACCACCCCAGTGCAGGGGTTGACCAGAGGGTGGCAAGGCAGGCACATGGCAGCATGCCCTGACCATGCATCCCACTGCAGTGTATGGAGGTGGCATGACACCCATGGCCACCAGCAGGCAGCCATGGGCAACACCCACAGGATGACATGGGACATGGACTCAGGACCAAAGCAGACAACAAACAAGCCAACAGCACATACCACACCGGCAACACAGCCCAGCAGGGAACATACGCATGCCACAGGGTGCACACACACACACAGGCCACTGTGTGCAGACCACCTGACACAAACCTCAGGCAACCACAAATGTACCACACAGCCACCATGCACACCACTGCAGCATGGCACCAATGCTATCTGCAAAGCAGACACAGACACCGATGGCTACCAAAATATAACTGTATTTAAACAACAAGCAATGAATCCAAACTATGTACAGTTGAACAGGGATAGGGGGTGGGGAATGGGGAAGACACATTCAAGAAAGTAGGCTGGGGAAGGGGGAGGGGAGACAGGGGACATGGTAGGCTTGGTACAATGGAGGAATGGGAGGGGTGTCAGTGGAAGGGAGGGTGAAGCAGGCCACCGGGCCCCTAGGAAGGTATCGGCGCCTCTGCCGTCTCCTCCTCTCTGGCCAGAACATGGCCTGGCAAATAATGAATGCCACCTCAAGGGCAGCTGTGGTGACCTGCAGGATCCACTCCAGCAGCCTTGTATGGGCATTCACTGGTTGGGTTCCTAGGACAAAGGAGAGGACATGGATGAGTGCATGCCCACATGACTGTAGCCCACCAACCATGCACAGTGGGAAGCATTGGCATGTGCCCTGCAGGGGACACACAGCCAACCACAGTGTGCATGCCCAGACAAGCCACATCCTGATCATTCACAGCCATGCACAGCACTGCACACCACCACCAACCATGCACTGCATGCCACAGTCATGACAGCCAAGCAAATGGCCATTGTGTGGGGCTGACAGTGGCCTGGCTGGGACCCGGATGCACCCACAGCCCACCCACAGCAGCCACACACGTGCCCTGGGTGCAGCATGGTGCAAAGGACCATGCCAGTGAGGCACAGAATGTAATGGCCATGTGCACGGGGGGCGGTGACCCACCCCTACCTCACACAACAATATACACCACCAAGGTGCCTACCTGCAAGCTGTGGCCTGACTGGCACCTGAACACCTGCACCACCTGGCTGGCCAGCAACCCTCTGTTGTGCACCACCACTGGCCTGCTGCTGTCCGGCAGTGGCACCCACCATCTGGGCTCTTCACTGATTTTCAGAGCCTAGTAGGGTGACAGTGTGAGACAGACATCAGCACTTGGCAACAACATATGGACCCCCCCCAGCACAGTAAACTCCATGACCCTGTGCAGCAGCAGTGCCGAGGCACAGCACACCAGTGGTGTGCTGCCATGTTCGGCGGTGTTCCCAGCCACTGCCCCCCACCCACAGCAGCATGGCATGACACCTGCTGGCAACCCAAACAACACTGACATGGCATGGACAGCGATATATGCACTCACCTAGCGATGGCACAGCACCCCTCCGGATGCGTGCCTGCAGTGACCTAAGCTGGTTAGGATCCCTCCTCCGCAGGTCACTGTACCTGTGGTGGCACTGTTCCCCACTACAGTGCAACCCTGTTGCCTCCTCTAACTCCTCAGCCACCCCCTGCCACACCTCAGTGTGTGGCTGGTCATGGGGTACTTGCCCATAGAGGGCACCAATATGTGGCTCCAAAAATGCCACCAAGTTTACAAGCTCCACCTGTGTCCACTTGGGTGCTCTAGGTGTGCTCCTCCATGGCATGGCTCTGTCAGAAACCACAGCAGCATAATGGTACCGGGGAGTGCACCAGATGTACGTGCAAAGGATGTGCGATAGCTTGGCAAGGCACTGGCATCTCCTATCACACATCGGCAGGGTATGCGCGATACATATGGGGCAATGCTGACACATGCTGCAGTCACCCGGGGTCAAGGGGCACACGTAGGGGTCAAAGGGTGACACGCGCACTGTGTGCAGCAGCGCGACAGGGCATGGATAGCATGGTGCACTATAGGGTCCAGTGTACCCCATGGGCCATGTGCCAATGGCGCACATGCATGACTGGGTGTATGGGTACTGTGCACCACATGGCCAATAGCGGCTAAGCACCATGCCACCTGTAGTGCATCATGTGTAGGAAGTGCCACTGATGTACGTGACGTCAGTGCGCGCATGCGCTGTACCATGCGGACTGCGCACGTCACACAGATGCGGCATGACATGCACATGAACAACTCCACTGCACAATGAGCAGTTCCATGATATTCAGTGGGCATATGCAGATGAGCTGATCAGCATATCGGTGGCACATCAGAGGCATCTGTATCCCATTACAGTTGCACATTCCCTCATTTGCATGTGATGCGTTATAAAGGCGCCATGTGGCGGCACAGGCACCAGACCGGTATTGCAACCTTCACAGGTAGGACGCCAGGCACTGGGCATGTCGGGACAGGGAGAGAGGCCCTCATGTTTGGCAACCAGCACTGACCACATGTCCCCACCAACAGAAACAGCATGTTGGAGCAAGAGGAAGTTGAGGAACAGGGGCCTGCACGGAAGCACAGGCCCAATTTCACAAGGGCAGAGTGAGATGCCCTATGTTATGCCTACCTGGACCAGGAGCCCCTCCTGAGTGACTCCACAGGCACCCAGCAAGCCAGGGCAGAAGCATGAGTGGGTGTAGCCAGGGCTGTGAACCTGCAGGGTGTCCATCAGAGGTTGATGCAGGAATGCAAGAATAAAGTGGGCATGGACCGCAGGCAGATCAAAGAGAAGGTGACAGCCATCCAGGCCACATGTGCCACCATGGGCGGTGGACAGCCTGAGGTGCCACAGCTGACACCGTGGGAGGAGCTTGTGGTGGCGACAATGCGGCACAGTACCATTGAGGGTGTTCCCGGTGGTGGATTCCAGATGGGGGGGTAGGCCTTCACTGCATGGTAGGTACAGTGGTGCAAGGGTATGTGGGTAAGGGGTGCATTAGGGCAGGGTTGTGTGGTGGCGGCACTGACGTGTATATGTTCCCTTACAGATCCCGAGCACCTGCATGCAGATGCTGGGGCAGCGATGCCCACCCTGGGTGATGTCGGGGACCTGGAGGAGCACCCATACATCTCCACTGAGGTCCGTGGCCTGCACCCCCACCGGACCCAGCACACTGTCCACACGGATGCCTGTGGCATGGGAGCAGATGAGGCCCAGGCAGTGTTTCAGCAGGATGCCAGCCATGGCATCCAGTATGCTGAGACAGTGATTGGGGTGGGGTCCATGTCCGATGATGACATGGCCGCTACCCAGGACAGTGGTGATGCTGTGCAGGAGGAGGCACCCCTACCATGCACAGGACACGGTGGCACCGATGGCACACAGGTGGCACTGGCAGACCCTCCAGCCACACTGCCCAGTGTTGTGGTGGCCACTGTACCTGTGGCGCAGTCAAGCCCATCTGGTGGTGGGGGTGCAGCCTCCACGGTGATGTCACGTGCACAGTGGCTGGAGGGGCAATGGCGGCAGCAGGACGTGCTGAGGGTGGACCGGTGCAGTGTCTGCTGCCAGTGCACTGCAGACAGGACAGGCCCATGAGGACCCCACTGTGCAGCCCCCACCGATGCGGGGGGCTGTGCCACAGGGCCGCACAACCCCCATGGGTCAGCTTGATGCCCAAGCCCCCATGGCGCTGACCCACTTGATGAGCATACCCGTCTGCTCAGGGCATCCATGGATCAACAGATGCAGGTTGTGGCAGGGGTGCAGCACTCCTCACTGAGCTGTGCCAGTCTGCAGGGAGGCATGACTGGGACTTTCAGCAGCTCCTGGCTGAGGCCACACATATGCAGGAGGACATGACCGCAGGCCTGGATCGGCTCACCGCTGCAGTCATGGCCTGCCGGGTACCACTGGCCACCCTAGTGCAGGGCCATCCACGGCAGTCACCGCAGAGTGCATTCTCCACCCCTCAGTCCCGGCATTGTGCGACCCCAGCATTGTCATTGCCGGGATCATCTGTGGGCATCCAGAGCATGCCAGGAGTGGGCCTATTCGGTAGGCCTGCAGACGCTTGTGAGGGACCAGCTGCATTCTCGCAGCAACATGCCTGAGGGTACACCTGTGACACCCCCTGTGGCTGCCGCACAGCCTACATCTGCTGGGCGGTCTAGGTGGGGCTGTCCACATGTCCATGGTGGCCGTGCACCTGTGTTGAGGACATGATCCACCACCCTCCCTGTCCACTGCCTGCCGCAGCCCTGTATGCATGGAGGTGTGGTATGTGTGTGTACGTACCTGGACCATGACATCCAAGGCTGCACATCATGCCCACCTTGTGCACACCCTCCAGACTGCATGATGTTGCCATCATGGCACCAGCCACCACAGTGCACCAGTGTTCATCGTCTGACACACGCCCATTGGCGGCCTCGGGGTGTGAGTGTGTGTGTGCCCGTGTGACTGTGCCTGTGTGGGTGGGGTCCACTGTTCTGTCAGGGGTGCCTCCATGGTGACCTGTCCCATGTCCATTGTTGCCCCCTCTGGCCGCATCTGTTGTGGGGCCCTGCCAGCCATGCCTGTTTACCGTGTTCCAGTCCCTTGGACCTGTGTGTGGACCTGTTCACCTACCTGCATATACCATAGTGCTCCTCTGCAATGGTGTCCCTGTGTTGCTGGGCCATTCTGTTCAGCCGGGGTTCCTGTCATCCTGGGGGGGTGCCCACCACCATTGGCCCCAGCGTCCATGTCGTCCCCACAGCTGTTCCCCTCTTTGACCTCGACAGCTATCCCACGGTCAGTGGCCATGTTGTGTAGCACACAGCAGGCCAGGAATAGGCCACAGGCCTTCGAGGGGCTGTACTGTAGGGCACCGCCAGATCTATGCAGGCAACAGAAACGTGCCTTCTGCAGTTCAAACACATGCTCAATGATGTTCCATGTGCTGGTGTGTGCCTCGTTGTATCTCTCATGTGCTGGGGTCAGCGGGTGCCTGTATGGGGTGAGCAGCCAGAGCCTGAGTGGGTATCTGCTGTCACCTGTGGGGGAACATGTTGGGTTAGCATGTTGGTCAGTGTGGCTGCCCCCCCTCCTACACAGTCAAACCCTCTACACCCCATGCATAGTGTCACCCCCCATGCCCTGCCCTGTTGCGCAGGGCTACCCTTGTCTGCTGCATACTCACCTACTAGGTGGCCAGTGGGGATGTCCCCACTCTCAAACCTGCAGCACAGTGCAGACTGGTGCCAGATGAAGGCATTGTGTGCTCCCCCAGGGTGTGTGGCACAGACATTGATTATGCGCCCCTTGGCATCACACACTGCCTGGCAGTTGACACTGGGGTAGCCCTTCCTGTTGATGTAGGCCACCCCCTCCAGCCCTGGTGGTGTGCAGATGCCTATGTGGGTGCAGCCAATGGCCTCTAGTGCACCAGACATACGTGCAATCCTGTGGAACTCCTGCATGTTTGCTGTACGCTCCGCCTGTGTGCTGGGGAAGTGGATGAATTCCACAGCATGTGGCAGCAGTGCACTGAGGAATTGTGTGAGGAGCCATGATGCAGCTGACTGGGTTATGCTTGTGGTGTCCCCTGTTGGTCTCTGGAAGATGCCCGTGGTGAGCAGGCACATCATGGCCATGACCTAGATCTCCACTGACAGGGCGTGGCTCTGTCTTGTGGGTGCCTGCATCTCATCACTGCACAGCTCACAGAGGTGCCTCAGAGTCACCCGGTTCAGGTGGTACTGGCCCACAATCTCAGTGTCGCTGTACTGTTCAAAGGTGGTGCGGGCATGGTACCACCTGTTCTGGGCATATTGCCACCGGGCCCTTCCATGGCTGTGTCACTCAGCTGCCTGCCTCCTCACACCCCTCATTACTGCCTTCATCTGGAATATTGCACTGGCCATGGCCCAGCCTGTCTGATCCCCCCCTTGCAGCTGTCTCCCTGGTCTTCCCTGGCTTTATGCTGCTGCTTGGGCCCCTGCACTGGGCACACTTCTGTGTTGGGAACCCACACGCATGGTCTGGCCTGCCCACGGGCTCAGTCTGGGTCATGCACTCTGTCCCACTGCCCATTGCATCTCCTTCCTCTGTGACTGTCCTGCACCCCTGTTGCTGTCTTGTCTGGCCAATGGCCCTCACCCTGTCACTGTCTCACAATGTCTCTGTCCCTCACTATGTCTCTCTCTCACTCTCTCTCCCTCTCTCACCCCTGCTCCCCTGGGTACAAGCCACCGTTCCCTGCTTGCTCCATCCTTTTATAGGCTCAACTTTGCTCCTTGCATGTCCCTGTTGCTCTGAGCTTGTGCCATCAGCCTGCCGTTGAATATTGCACTGCGCTGTTTATTCATGGCTACGCCCCCTGCACTTGCGCTTCCATTCATTGGGGTTACGCATTGGCAAACTGTGATTTGCACAGCACATTGTCACCTGCTGAATGTCACTCTTTGGTGCATTTCCACTGTTGCGCTGGCACATCTCACTTGCACCTTGCGCAACCGCTTTGAATATCCCACCCTAGGTGCAAAATCACACTTCAGCCAATATACTAGAAGTGATACATGCCATGTATATAAAGTGAATCATAAAACAAGTACAATATCTTAAGAATTTGGGTTCAAAGTTAAAAAGTTGTGTGTATATAGATATATATATATATATATATCTCCACCCCTCCTCCTTACCTCCTTCCCTATACTCTCTTCCACCCTGGCTCTCCCCCTCCTT